>OY821517.1:176397531-177693781 GCA_963682025.1 Cordilura impudica | reverse complement strand
TTAAACATTAAACATTAAAAATTAGAAACTAAAAATTAAAAATTTTAGTTTCATTCTTTAGTTTCTTACCTGTTTTTAAAATTTTTGTTTTTTTGGATTAAATAAAATTATTTAAAAAATAGCTTTTTAATGTTAAAAATTTGTAGCCAAGCATCATTCGAATTTTTTTTTTTTTTAATTATCGTATGACTTCTAAGGTCTCAAAACAGGCTTATAGGGATCAAACTTTGTTTATTATTATGATGCCGGCTGCGTTAAATAATGAATTTCATTGGTTTTCTATGAAGTACTTTAGGGTTTTCTAGTCTAGTATAAGAAAAATAACGAAACTTTTCAAATAGTAATTAATTCTGTCTGTCTGTCTGTCGTGGGTAGCCCCATTCCCCCTTTTCCAATTGATCGGAAACTTGGCCCACAGTCTTGTTGTGACTGCAGATTACTTTTGGGGTTGTCGCGAACAGTCACAGAGTGATCTAAATGTCATTTTCCCTCATCCGATCGATCTAAAACTTGGTCGATAGACTTGCTGTGAAAAAGGATTAACTTTAACATGGTCACGCAGAGTCACGCACAGTCACGGAGAGACTACAAACACACTGCCCCTCATCAGCTCGATCTGAAACTTCGTGCATAGACTTGTTGTGGCCAAGGATTAATTTTAAGATAGTCACACACAATCACGCATAGGCACGCACAGTCACAGTGTGATTAAAACCCCATGTCCCCTCATAGAACTAATCTGAAACTTGGTCCATAGACTTGTTGTGACTAAAGCTTAACTTTAAAATAGTCACGCAATGTCACGCACAGTCACGGAGAGATTCAAAACTCATATACTTAAGAAAAGAAAGAGTTGTAATAAAAACTTTGTTTTATGGGTAGGTAACTAAACTGTTTCTTTCAACTCAATCTCTCTGTCTGTCGTGGGTCAACCCCATTACCCCTTACCCAATTGATCTGAAACGTGGCCCATTGTCTTGCTGTGACTACTGATTAATTTTGGGGTAGTCACGCACAGTCACGCGTTATCACGCACAGTCACGGAGTGATCTTAATGTCACGGAGATATTCAAATATAATATGGTTATATGAAAGAAAGAGTTTTAATAAAAACTTTGTTTTTATCGGTTGGATTACTTTATAATACAAATTGGCCAATAGATTTAATGTTTTAGTATTGGCAACAGTTTCAAAGTGGTAGCCGTAACCAATATTGGGTGGAGGGTATCAAAAATTCAGCACAACCGAATTTAACACTCTTACTTGTTTTTTTATTGCGACATTTTTCTTAATAACTCAAATACCAATTCGAAGAGAATGAAGAGAATGAAAAAATTAAAAATACTATTCTTCGTGATAAAGTCCCGTGTACTTAAGTTTGGGAGAGGGGGGGAGGGGGTGCTGAAAGTCTTGTCACATGCCATTTTAAAGGTAAGTTTATTACCTTTAAAACGAGATACCAGCGAAGTACGTAGCAAACTACTTTTAGACATACATATATGTAATTTTGTAAAGTCAGTCCAGTACACTTTTTAGACTTTTTTAAATTTTCAAGTCATTATCTGTCACGAACCAGGGGGTCAAGATTAGTTATGGCAGAGACAATATTTGCGCCAAATTTCATTCAATTCGAAAGGATTAAAGGAAATCATTAGATTGGTTTTACATGTTTTTAAAAATTGCAGTTTATTTTCAGAACATGAAAGATTTTTGGTGTATATTATATATATAAAAATAACCATAAAAACAAAGTTTTTATTAAAACTCTTTCTTCCCTTATACATATGAGTTTTGAATATATCCGTAACTGTGCGTGACTGTGTGTGACTATCTTTAAATTAATATTTGGCCACAACAAGTCTATGGACAAAGTTTCAGATCCATAGGATGAGGGGAAGTGGGGTTCTAATCTCTCCGTGACGGTGCGTGCCTATGTCAAAGTAATCTTTTTTCACAGCAAGTATATCGACCAAGTTTTAGATCCATCGGATAAGGGAAAATGGGTTTTAAATCACTCCGTGACTATGCGTGACTGCGCGTGATTATGTCTAAGTTGATTTTTCTTTACAGCAAGTATATCGACCAAGTTTCAGAGCGGTCGGATTAGATTAATGACATTTAGATCACTCCGTGACTGTACTTGACCATGCGTGACTGTGCGTAACTAAGTCAAAATTAATTTTTTTTTCACAGCAAGTGAAAATTTCAGATCGATCGGATGATGGGAATGAGATTTTGCGCTTTTAGTTTCATTCTAATTTAGCACCTTTAAGGCCTTTTTGGGGCACTGCTTTTCATTTCTTTTCTTGACATCACTGCTGTTTTATGTACATTATTCGTCACGTACACAAATTACAAAACAAAAATTCAATTGTTACAACAAAAATCTAAATGTAACAACAAAAATTTGGCTTATATTTGAATCTACAATTTGTTCTCTATAACATGCAACATTTCTTGCTTTGTACTTGCACCAAAATGAAGTTAGAATAAGTGCCTGAGATATTGCGTTCTAATTTGATATTTTCGCCTTCTCGTACCCATAGATATAATGAAACTATATGTACAATGTACATATGTCTATGTGTTCATTATTTGCTGTCTATTAGCAGTAGTCAATGTAAGCTCCTTTCTTTTTTGGCTCTAAATTTATTTTGGTGGACTAACATTGATATCGGTAATTTAAGTATTTGCGTGAAATAGCAAAAATTATTATATACACAAAATTAAAAACAATTCATTTCGATTGCACGTACATAAAAAACACTCCCCCACTAAGTTTGACGGCTAGAACAATCGCTCAGTTTATAGTAAATGTGTGGGGTGACAAAAAAAAGTTTTGCAGTTTTTTTCTTTGTTTACACGAAATGCATTTTAAGTACACAAAAGTTTTTGTTTGTGTGCTGTTATTACATTTTTAGCAACTCAGTTGGTTTTTTTGTCATTATTTTGTTCGCAATTTTTTACTATGAATTGATTGTTTTCCAAAAAACAAAAAAAATATATATATAATAATGATGAACTGTCCCCTGAATAGTTAAACAACCCTGAGCTGGTGGACTCATGTGTAGGTGACCGTACGTATTTGTGTTTGGGTGGAATTTATTTGTAGTGAACTTTTCTCCATTACATTAGGTACGTTTTATTTTGAAAAGTTCATTCTTATTGCATAAACGCTACTGCCTGACGTCGACGAAGATTGTCAGATCTTCATTAAACTGCCAACCACTTTAACAGTCCTATTCGATAACTCCTCTGATGAAACAGGAATATTTCAATATCGAGTCACAATGCCACAACGAAACCGAATCTCGAAGTTCATTCGTTTTTTTTAACCGGATAAAGATGGTTTCAAAGCAGCGAAATTGTTAAAAAAAATAGTATATATACAACTCTTTTTGCATCATATGTCCATTCCTTAGGTTAGTAAGGCAGAATTAGCTTTTGTTAGTATATAGTACCAAAACTACTAAAAGAAAGAAGAGCTCTGCATAATTGAAAAACTTAAATCAAAAACGTCATTGCGTATTAGGCGTGAACTTTTGCTAACAACCACAAAAATAAAACAAGTAGGAAAATTATAGTCGGTCTAGACCGACTATACGATAACCTATACCATGCGTTTAGAAACCCTATCTCTTAGGCCCAACTAACTGGACATTGAAAATAAGCAAAAACCAAATTTGAGTGGGATTTTTATTAATTTTTTTGGCTGCAGATGTGGAAAAGTTCATATCGGATGCTATATCTATAAAGGGACTAGGGCCAAAAATGGACCGATCGTGATCATGTTTGGTAAAGTCTCTTGTATTTTGCAAAAATATGTACAAACAAAATTTGAGAAGAATCAGTGCAATATTTTTGTTTTTTAATAGATTTAAGTGAAGATCGGGAAGCATATCTATATGGGGTCAAAGGTATCATTTTTGGACTACTCATTAGTGGATGTAATGAATGCATATAAACCCAATTTGAGTAAGATCTATATGACAATTTGCATCTTATGGCAATTTATGTCGATTTGATATGGGTAATTTGTATGGGGGCTAGGTCTGAACATGGACCGATTCTCACCAATTTCAATAGCGTTCATCCCATGGCCGATAAAAGCTTATATACCAAATTTCATCAAAATATATTCATATTTGCGACCTGCAGTTTGATTACAAGCTTTACATGGACAGACAGACGGACGGACGGACGGACGGACGGACGGACATTGTTAAATCAACTCAGAAAGTGATTCTGATTCGATCGGTATAATTAAAGATGGGTCTAGATCAAATATTTTTGGTTGTTACAAACAGCAGCACAAAGTCATTATACCCAAACCACATAGTGGTATAGGGTATAATAAAATGTTTCTACAATTTTTCTTATGATGCTCTATTGATATTTTCTGAAATACAATTGATACTTTCCGAAGTACAATTGATTATTTCTGAAAATCAATTAAAATTTTCTGAAATACAATAATTGATACTCTCTGAAATTTAATTGATGTTTTCTGAAATACAATTGTAAAAGGTGTAGTTCTTGCTTTTGGTTCTACAATTAGCGCTTACCTCTGACTGGTGTATTATAAAACTCTGAATTTTAAAGAGATAAAAACAAAACTATATATCTAAATGCAATAATAGGTGCGAGTTTTGAAGCTAATAACATTTTGAAAGCCTATTCATTTCGCTTACTCTCCGAAAAGTCAGACATATCTACCACATTTCGCATTGTTTATTGAGATCTTGAAACATGTATTTTTAAATATTATTTTGAATTTTTAGTCTATCTTTTAACTCATACTCTCTGTCTGTCTGTCTATCTGTCGTGGGTTATACCATTCCCCCTTATTCAATTGATCTCAAACTTGGCCAATATTCTTGTTGTGACTACAGATTAATTTTGAGGTAGTCACGCACAGTCACGGAGTGATCTAAATATCATTTCGCCTCATCCGATCGATCTGAAACTTGGTCCATAGACATGTTGTGACCAAAGATTAAATTTAAAATAGTCAAGCAGAGTCACGCACGTCACGTAGAGATTCAAAACTCATATGTACATATAAGTTAAGAAAGAGTTAAAAAAAAAATCATGTGAGTCCGATCACAGGGGAGATATGTAAACATTTACGGCCGTATTTATAATGGAAACTTATGCAGTATCTAGCATGAGTATTAAATATTTAGAATGCACTTGCTGCTGCGTATGCTAAACTCAGATCAACAGCCTTTCAGTTAAAACAGCTGATGTGTGTCGAATTAAGCAAAACCAAATATATAAATTATTTTTGAGTGCAAACAAATTTTGTTTTATGATTTTTTAAACATTTTTTTTGCATAATTTTCAAACTAAAATAATTTTGTCTTAAACTTAATACTTGTAAGTATAAATTTAAAAAAATGAAGGAGTGAAATCACACAAAGTGTTGTTTTTCAGGTTGCATGAATGCAAAAAGTATGGTGGCATTACAAATTTCAGAGTTGGATTTAAAGCTATTAGATGACAACAAAAAATTGATCATAAATAACCTTTGTGCTAACTAAGAACTAAGCCTAATCGGTTGACTAGTAAGAACCTCGTTGAGCGCGACATGTAAACAGCAGCTAACTTTTCATTATGAATTCGGGGTAATTAAAGATTTTTTCATGGCACATTTTTAAAATCAAACAGAAAGCTTCATCTATATATCACTTATAGCAATCAACTGCAGGTGCTCTGCTAATATGAAAATAGTTATTATTATTTATTTAAACCGGTTAATTTTTCGGTATTCATGTTATATTTTAAGTTTTTTCATTTTTCGTTTTTATTTTTATTTCTCCACTATGTTGTTTGGGTATGACTTTGTGATGCTGTTTGTAACTACCAAAAATATTTGACCTAGACCCATCTTCAATTATACCGATCGAATCAGAATCACTATCTGATTCGATTTAACGATGTCCGTCCGTCCGTCCGTCTGTGTGTCCATGTAAAGCTTGTAATCAAACTGCAGGTCGCAAATATGAATATATTTTGATGAAATTTGGTATATAAGCTTTTATCGGCCATATGATGAACGGTATTGAAATTGGTGAGTAAGATCATATAGATCTTACTCAAATTGGGTTTGTATACGTTTATTACATCCATTAATGAGTAGTCCAAAAATTATCCCTATGGGACAACCCTTACTCATAGGCCCCATGTAGAGTTGCTTCCCGATCTGCACTTAAATCTATCAAAAAACAAAAATATTGCACTGATTCTTTTCAAATTTTGTTTGTATATATTTTTGTAAAATACAAAAGACCTTACCAAACATGATCAGGATCGGTCCAATTTTAGGCCTAGTTCCCATATAGATATAGCATTCGATATGAACTTTTTCATATCTGCAGCCAAAAAAAAAATAATAAAAATCCCACTCAAATTTGGTTTCTCTTATTTTCTATGTCCATTTAGTTTGGCCTAAGAGATAGGGTCTCTAAACGCATGGTATAGGGTATCGTATAGTCGGTCTGGACCGACTATAATTTTCTTACTTGTTTTTCATTTATTATTTTTCATTTTTAATTTTTAATTTTTCGTTTTTTATTTTTTATTTTTAATTTTTAATTTTTTGTTTCACTTTTTTATTTTTCACTTTTTATTTTTCACTTTTCATTTTTATACCCTATACCACTATGTGGTTTGGGTATAATGACTTTGTGCTGCTGTTTGTAACAACCAAAAATATTTGACCTAGACCCATCTTTAATTATACCGATCGAATCAGAATCACTTTCTGAGTTGATTTAACAATGTCCGTCCGTCCGTCCGTCCGTCCGTCCGTCTGTGTGTCCATGTAAAGCTTGTAATCAAACTGCAGGTCGCAAATATGAATATATTTTGATGAAATTTGGCATATAAGCTTTTATCGGTCATGGGATGAACGCTATTGAAATTGGTGAGAATCGGTCCATGTTCAGACCTAGCCCCCATACAAATTACCCATATGAAATCGACATAAATTGCCATGAGATCCAAATTGTCATATAGATCTTACTCAAATTGGGTTTATATACGTTCATTAAATCCACTAATGAGTAGTCCAAAAATGGTCCCTTTGACCCCATATAGAGCTGCATCCCGATCTTCACTTAAATCTATTAAAAAACAAAAATATTGCACTGATTCTTCTCAAATTTTGTTTGTACATATTTTTGCAAAATACAAGAGACTTTACCAAACATGATCAGGATCGGTCCATTTTTGGACCTAGTCCCTTTATAGATATAGCATCCGATATGAACTTTTTCATATCTTCAGCCAAAAAAATTAATAAAAATCGCACTCAAATTTGGTTTATGCTTATTTTCTATATCGAAGTAGTTGGACCGAAAGATAGTGTCTCTAAACCATGGTATAGGGTATCATATAGTCGGTCTAGACCGACTATAATTTTCTTACTTGTTTATTTTTAATTTATCGTTTCTCATTTTTTATTTTTCGTTTTTTAATTTTCATTTTTATGATTTTTAATATTTTAATTTTAATTTTTTGTTTTTCATTTTTCATATTTCATTTTTAATTTTTTGATTTTCATTTTTAATTTTTCGTTTAATTTTTCATTATTTATTTTTCATTTTTTATTTTTAATTTTTCACTTTTATATTTTTCACTTTCTATTTTAAATTTTGTATTTTTAGTTTTCAATTTTTTATTTTTAATTTTTAATTTTTCATTTTTTGTTTTTTATTTTTAATTTTTCGTTTTTCATTCTTTCTTTTTCTTTTTCATCTTCTAATTTTCATTTTTTATGTTTCAATTTTAATTTTTAATTTTTATTTTTCATTTATTATTTTCCATTTTTTATTTTTCATTTTTAATTTTTCATTTTTCGTTTTTTATTTTTCATTTTTAATTTTTAGTTTTTCGTTTTTCATTTTTCTTTTTTTACATTTTATTTTTCAGTTTTCATTTTTATCTTTATTTTTTTTTTAATTTTTCGTTTTTCATTTTTGATTTATTTTTCATACTTCATTTATTATTTTTCATTTTTCATCCTTAACTTTTCGTTTTTCATTTTTTATTTTTATTTTTCATTTTTTATTTTATATTATTTTTTTATTTTTCATTTTTTTTTTAATTTTTCGAATCTTATTTTTCAGTTTTTATTTTTCATTTTTTATTTTAAAATTTTTCTTTTTTATTTTTCTTTTTTCATTTTCAAACAGGTCATGACATATCATAATTTGTTCACCAATACAATCATAAGTCACACCGATTTTGTTTTACGGCTCACATGTCACGCTGTTTTCATGATTGTATTGTGAAATAGAAATTTACACCCCTGCGCGTATAGATCTTTTTATGGGTTAGATTATGCTATGTTCACACGAACAGCAAGATTCGCGATTCGCTCTCTCATTCACGGTTCGTGCCCGAATCATGATTGAATCTACATGATTCGCCATACAAAATTTTGAGAGCGAATCTACTTGATTCAAAATGAACCTAGTTGTGAACCTAGAAACATTGAGTGTCATCTCCAAGTTTGATAAAAAATTATCGCTAGTTTATCTGAACTAGCTGTCAAAAATATATAAACAAAGAAAAAACAAAAAATTTATTTGTGCAATAACATAAATAGAAACATTTAACAAATAAAAAGTATATATTTACATAAAAAAATGGAAAAAATAAAAAGAAGAATGTATTCAAATATTTGCACAAAAAATATAAACGTCAAAATGAAACAAGAACACTCGTCTGAACACCAAGGTTCACAATCATGATTCAGAGAGCGAATCAAGTGGTTCATTTTGCCGTCTGAACATGCTATTATTTTTAATAATTATTTGTTTATTTAAGTCTATCGATTTATTTGTTCAGGCTATTTATAAAGATGTCAGCGTTATATAAAATTACACAAATTAAGTTAAGTCCCAAGTTAGAATATTAATAATAAACAAGTAAGAAAATTATAGTCGGTAAAGGCCGTCTCTTTTAGGTCCAACTAATCAGAGATAAAAAAATAAGCATAAACCAAATTTGAGTGGCATTGTTATTAATTTGTTGCCTTCGTATATGAAAAAGTTCATATCGGATGCCATATTCATATGGGGACTATGTCGGAAAATGGACCGATTCTGGTTACTTTCATCTTGCAAAAATATATACAATCCAAATTTGAGAAAAATACTTGCAGTATTTTTGTTTTTTGATAAATATAACTGAAGATCGGGAATTAGCTTCTTATGGCTGAGAATTATCCTATACGGTTTATTTTTGGACTACTGATAAATGGATGTAATAAACATACACAAACCCAATTTGACCGAGATCTATATGATAATTTGGATATAATGGCAATTTAAGTCGACCTCTTAGGGGTAATTTGGGGTCTAGGTCTGAACATGAATTGATTTCCACCAATTTCAACATGGTTATTCATGCTATGGTTAATGTAAGCTCACAGACTAAATTTCATCAAAATATATTCATATTTGCTACCAGTAGTTTGATTACAAGGTTTACATGGATACACACATGGACGGACAGATGGACAGACAGACATGGATAAATCGACTTCAGAAAGTGATTCTGAGTCGATCGGTAGTTACAAGGTCATTATACCCTGACCACATAGTGCTATAGGTTATAAAAACTAAGAAATACGTTTACTGACATTTATATTTGTAGAATAATGGATCAGCGTCATCATAATTTGTGCGAAAAAACAAAATATAAAGTGGTTGAGAGCGACGAGTCATTCGCTGTGGTGCATTGAATGTTATTTTATTTTGAATGAAGTAGAACAAACATCTCCATGAATCACATTATAAACGAGAGACACGTTCTGCACAGTCGTTCTGTTTTTGAGAGTACGTGACTTAATGTCAGGATTCCATTGTACACAGAAAAGAGGGAACTGTTTCTAATCAGATGCGCTGTAATTATCGTAGATATGGTATTAAGGATCCCAAATAACAGAAATATATTTAGGAATTGGTCCCACAAGGGATGTTTGCAATTGCTTTATTATATAGGGATCAATAAATTCCTTAGCCCATCGTTTAATCAAAGCTAAAACATGTCTAACCTTATATTCTGTCATGTTGAAATATGATACAGAAGTTAGCTTTGCGTCAAGGAAAATCGCATATATTCGCATTTATTTAGATTTAGTTCAATTAAATTATTTTTCCACTATAGATAGGAACTATCTTGAATTTATTTGTATCTGATTTTTCGGCATAACTCAAAAATATTTTAACGTATTTTTAAGTACAAAACGTTAAATTTGTTCTTTTTACTAAGTTTGCACTTTGAAAAACTTCAACCTCTTATAGGGTTAACAATTAGTTATAATCTAATTTAGTCCCCTATTTTACATCATTGTACGTAGGTTGTAACTAGTAAACATCGTTTTACATTGTTACAGCTGGATTACGTGCAACTCTGAATATCTTTTGACAAGGGTAAATTTTAAACTAAATACACTTAGAGAACTTCTCATAACTAAAACTTTGTTGTTTTATATCTATAATGGCATTTACGGCAAATAAAGTCGCCAGCTTATTAATAATTTTTATTTTTATTATTTGACCCAATATTTCGACCGAATTTTCCGATCATCATCTGGGGATATAAACAAAAAACAAGTTTTCCTTGTTACACTTCAAGCTATTGTCGCATATTGGAAAATATTATTACATTCGGTAGATCATTTATAAAAAGGGAAAATTCAAATAATGCTTGGAGAACACCAGAAATAACATTCATGCTTTTAGAATTACAATTTTTGTGTCGCACTCTCTGTTTTGTATTATAAAGAAATAATTCCATCCAACTTAAGCTTTACGGAGTAAACCTCAAATCTAAAATTTATTAAGAAAAATGTTATGACTGAACTAGTCAAACGCGTTACTGAAATCAATTCTCAAATTATCGATTAATTAAAGTTGTAAAATGTAACAAATTTGTGACGCACAGTGACTCAGAATTGTTTTCATTGGCCAAAGCTCTGTTAGTTTTGTTCCAATTGATATGTTTTGGTATCGTTATTGAACAGATAATTCCTTAAACTTTTCTCCAATTTATTCTAATTTAAATGGGTTAGTATTTATTGAAGAAATCAAGGTCAAAGACGAACTTTTATTTTTTAAACACTTTTTTTTAACATTCAGCATAATTTTGTGAACAGGATTTCCCCTTTAAAAAATTAATCATAAATATTTTTTTTTTGAGGAAGTTTTTTTAATTTTTATTATAAACAACAGTAAAAGCAAATTATAAATTTTATTAATTTAGGTCTGTATTATTTCCGTACAGTAACAGACTTTTCGTTTCTTCTTCTAAGTTCAGATGTTCGAATGCTATAGGTGAATGGATCTGACGTTGCCAATAATATATTAAAGAGATTCGGATTTGTAACATTTCGTGACATTTTTCTGATGTTGTGTTCTCTATAAAATCTGTAATCCTTCTTATTCTTTTTGTCCTGGGTTACCTCTTACATCTTCTCCATGATGAAAGACTTTGTGGACTGTTGTAAACATATTTTTCCATGGGTATTTGTTTATATATATTCTTGCAGTTTCCTTGGCATAATCACCAAATTTTGTAGCGTCAATTCGTTGATTGCACGTACTGCGATGGTTGTTTTAAATCGTAAAATAAGGTTTACGTCAACACCCGTTATTTCCGATGCTAAGGTTAAGGAAGACACTTTTACCTTTCCGTTGGTGGTTGGGACTCTTTGAGAAAAATATAATGGTTTAAAATACATATAATTTTATAAAAAGTTTAGATAAACTATCAGCGCACAAACTTAATACTGAACTGGGAATACCATCAAGTCCATGATCAAATTAAAATTTTAGATGCTTTAAGCACTGTGCAACATCTAATTGACCGATAAATGGAATCGACATTACTTGGTTTAAAGCCAAATTATATGGCGAAAGATTTGACTTGTCGTATTGAGCACTAAAGTAAGTTGTTGCAAAAGAATCAGCAAACATATTATAAATAACATTATCATCACCTGATCATGACATCGATATTTCAGGCGGAAACTCACTGGTTCTTCTTTTGCAGTTTACAAATTCGCAAAACTATTTTGTTTCCATAAATCTTTATAAGAAAAATTGTACACAAACACTGTTAAGCCTTACAATCTGGCTTCTTTCTATACTATTGGATATTTTGAGTATGATATCACCAATGTCAGCTGTGTTATGAAAAGAATTAGTGTAATGTATGCGATTTACGAAATGAGTCGATTTGCGCTTGAACAACGGTTCCCTAATTGGGCTACGGAACGCTTGGATGAAGACGAGATTTTTTTGCCGAAGAATCATCATTTTTCATGAAGCTCATTTTTAACTCGGTGGTCACGTCAACAAGCAAATTGTCAGATCCGAGGCACAAAAAATCGTGATATGGCTGCTAAAAAGTCTATGCACCTTGAAAGATGCACGGTTTGGTGCGATTTTGAACCGGTAATATCATTGGGGCATATTTCTTCGAAGATGCTAGATTCGTTCAGTAAACAGTGAGCGCTGCGGTACGATAATAACTGATTATTTGTGACCCATGTTCGCAAATGTAGATTTTGACAATATTTGGTTTCAACACACGGGCGCGCCGTGCCACAGAAGCCTTGAAACAATATATCTTTTACGTATCAAGCTTGAAAACAGCGGTATTAGCCATTTTGTCATTGTGCATTGGCCACCGCGCAACTGCGATATGACACGGTTTGTGGGGAGTGGTTAAGGATGACGATTGAGTCACTGAAAAAATAAATTAGTGTAGTCATCGGTAAAATACAGTACTGAAAAATTTGGTTGATTGTATGGGATACTGCCTAGTAAGTCATTTGAATGAAATGATGCTCCATAAAAAAAAGCAAGGATTGCCCTTTAGAGAAAAAATCCGAATGAAAAAAGACACGAGTTCTCCATTTATTGCAATATATTTAGTACATTCTTCATTTTCAGGAAAGTTGGCTAACGCCTCCCTAAAACTTACATTACATGATTCCAAGCGCAATGAGCAATACGAAGATTAGTCCGTGCAAAGGTTTGTTATCGCTTAAAAAAGTAATGTAGAAGGAATACATTAGTTAATCCATTCATTTTATTTTCTTCGTGTTAGTTAATGCAGAAAGCCAAGAAACGGTAAAGATGGAAAGTTTGTAGCGCAATTTATTCGTATTTATATATACTAGCAGATTCCAGCGCTCGAAATTTGAGTGCAATTTCTAGGCAGCTTTATTTCTCAACTTAGCCAATTCACAAACCAACACTTTTATGGTTTATTATTATTGACAAATTTAATAAAACATACATATCATATGTATAATTTTATGTATGTGTGCAACTTTAAATGCAATTTACTCAAAATAAAGGAAAAAATTTAAAAATCTGTAAATCTGCAAAATTGCTAAAAAGAAACATCTTTTAAATAATATACATTTGGTCAAAATCGGGATATAAGGGTAGAACAAAACATCGGTCACAAGAAATCGCCTAGCCTATTAATATTATTGATATAGTTATATGTTCATCAATTTAGGATTTCATATAAATATGAAAATGGAAAACTTATGGCATCCCTAATATACCTGTATTGTGTGTGTGTTTCTGTGTGTTTGTTTGTGTGTGAGTGTGTGTGTGTGTGTTTGTATCTCTGTGCAAAAAATATGGAGGAGAACCTTATAAATTTGATATCGTACTGGATTCAATATAGAATATTGTTGACATGTTTCGAGTACATAAAATGTTGGTAAATTCCATTTTGACTGTCTCTTCTAAAGTGGTTTTTGCTCCTCTACTGACGACTGACATTCATTGCGTGGCACTTAAATGACCGAACATTTTAACGTTTTTTTTCGGTTTTCTCGTTCGTGTTTCAAAATATATTATTTATGACGCTCCATATACAAAACCATATTCAACATTGTTCATATCACATAAAACATTGAAGTATTTATTTTCTTTTTTTTGTGTATTTTAACCGAAAATTTCATATTTCATGTTTTTCATGCAATAGTTGAGTGAAGTTTAGTAAAAATTTTAACTGATTGTATACGTAAAAAACACAATACTAGTTTAAAAGGAGGCCAAAATAAAAACAAACAAACGAATTAAGTGTGTTCCAACGAAATTGTCTTTGTTTGCATTTAAAATTGTTTTACAAAAATTCAATTACTACTTATTGTAACATTTGTGAGGTTTTTTTTACACGAATTCAGTTCTTCATAGGATTTTTTATAAGTGTTGGTAAATTTGATTATTCCTGAATATTTGAATAATTAAAAACTATTTTTCATTTATTCTCGCATGGTGTGTAATTATTTAAAGAATAAAGAATTTTTCTGAAACTTGTGTATTCTTCGAAACTTTAAGGCCATTAAAAGACACTAAGGCCCTTAAAGGACACTAAATAATAGTTTCAAATTTTTTCATACCGAACCATGTAGCCAGTAAAAAATTTAACTTATTCTAAAAGCATTATAATTTCATTGCTTCCAAATATATAATAATCTAACCCATAAGAACAAAGTTTTTATTAAAACTCTTTATTTCCTTATTCATATGAGTTTTGAATATCTTCGTGACTGTGCGTGACTATCTTAAAATGAATCTTTTCCACAACAAGTCTATGGACAAATTTTTAGTTCGATCGGATGAGGAGAAGTGGGGTTTTAATCTATCCGTGACTATGTCAAAGTTAATCTTTTTTCACAGTCAATCGACCAAGTTTCAAATCGATCGGATATGGGGAAATTGCTTTTAAATCAATCCGTGACTGTGCGTGACCATGCGTGACTGTGCGTGACTAAGTCAAAGTTAATCTTTAAGTCACAGCAAGTGTATGTACCAAGTTTCAGATCGATCGGATGAGGGGAAATGACATTTAGATCACCCCGTGACTATGCGATACTGTGCGTGACTACCCCAAAACTAATCTGTGGTCAGAATAAAACTATGGGCCAAGTTTTAGATCAATTGGATAAGGGGGAATGGGGTTGCCCCACGACAGACAGAGAGATTGAGTAAAAAAGGAAGAGTTTAAAAATATGATAACACTTTCAAATCTTCACATTATCAAATATTTCGAAGTGGAGATTTTGTGAATTATTATTGGTAATTACAAAACGATATCGCAAAAAAAATAAATTTAAATCACTATAAATATAATAAAAACGACATGTTGGTTTGTTTGTTACCATTTGACGCGAAAACTACTGAACCGATTCACATGAAATTTAGAACACAGACAGCGCTTTCTCTGGAAGGAGGAGGCTAGGGCTTGGTTGTCACACCCCACTTAAAATCCATTTTTTGCAAAGGTATTATTTTGCTATCACTACTAATATTGTAAAGTCTATTGCCATTTCACCATTGAAGTCTTTGGCAACCAGAGGTTATTTTGTGGGTTTTATCGAAACCTTTGAACTCTGGCAGGGTTAAAGAAATGATTTGTATGAATACATTCTTCGCAGAAGGCAAGTAATTGATTCTGATGACGATGACTCCTCTATCGAGGACAAGTTGATATCGATAGTGGGGAAAGATATATGCATTATATACATTACAAAATGGGTCCGATGAGTTTTCAGGAGAATTAAGCTACAGCCCCACTGTTATTAATGCAGAAATCTCGAAAAACTTTCCTAGATTTCTCGTCGAACAAAAAATTGATTTTGAAAAGATAATAACGCTGATAGGTAGAGAGGTGCTTTGTTCTTCTTGGATGGCACAAGGCAAACACTCCTACTAAATCTTTTATAGGAATACATTCGTAAAGACTCCAATATCGCTTGCAATGGCGATCCTCAGAGAATCACACTCTGTTCTCAAATTACCACTCAATTTGCAAAATTCGTAAATATACCAGTTGGGAGTTTCCTTACGAAGATGTAAATTACTGGTATGGGGCAAGTGTGCCAAGTCTCACAAGCGTGCAATTGAGGCCTTAAATCGAAGTTTGCAGAACATCTGTAGTCGCGCGGCACTAATGGGCGGCTTGATGATGCTTTTTGCAGGAGATTTTCGCCAAACGCTAGCTATCATTCCAAGAGGAACCGTGGCTGATAAAATCAATGCTTGCATAACAGCATCACATCTTTGGAACTAATTTCTCGATTAAGCCTATCCACCAATATGCGAGTGCATCTGTTTAACGATTCCACTGCTGGAACACATGCAGCAGAGGTACTAAAAAATGGAAAGCCGTAAATGGAGAAATAGTATTTAAAACAGTATTCTACAATTTGGTGTCCTCTGAAGAACAATTTCTGTCCGAAGTCTATCTGGAAATTAACTGAATTATATCCGACGAATCCTGTTTATGCGAAAGAGAATTGTTAGCACCAAAAAACACTACCGGAGATCACATTAACGGTCAAATTCTGCGTTAAGTTTCCAGCAACTCCACAGTATACGTTATGTCTGAAGAGCAATACACCCCACAAATCCAAATTATTTTTATGTGGAATTTCAATGCGCCAAAATTTTGCAAGGACACAAGATTGCGTGCAACCAATCTTAGCCCTTATCTCTTCGGAACGACTATATTAACATGCTTAACAAAAGGAGAAGTTGTTTTCATTCCACGAATACCCCTCAGACCAGCAGATTTGCCATTCAAACGCCTGTAGTTCCCATTCAAGTAAGCATTTACCATTACAGCAAATAAATCCCTAGGACAAACATTAAAAATCGCCAGGTCATATTTGGAGACACCAAGCTTTTCATTTTTTCCAAATAAAATTTTTACTTGGTATTTTAACAAACAACGCATAAAATGTGGCGAAATTTGTGTTTAATTTCGGTAAATCCGAGCAACGCCTTGCCGAAACAGCTAGTATTTATATAAAAAAAAATTATATTAAAATAGGAACAACTGAAAAGGAGAATGAAAGATATTTCGAAGACCAACTATATAGCTCATTTAGTTTTAATCCCAAATATTGTCAATTTCTCGAGTAGTTGAGATTTGAATTAGCGAAATACATAATTTTTACTTTTTAGGTCATCAAGGTGCCTTTATACTAACAATTTTTATTAGTAGGTTGGTATTCGTCAGAAGTGATTTTTCGAAATATTTATTGGTATAAAGATTTTAAACGAAAATTTCTTGATGCAAATAATATGGATCAGTGTAAAATGAATTGGAATAAGAAGGTTCGCGGGTAAGGTAATATTTAATCCCAACAAAAGAATATTTTGTGATCAGCAAAAGGGCACATTTATGACTATTTTAATAGCACTTATGAGTCAAAAAGACTCTACATGATCATTTATTGCATAAAATGCTTACTGGGATTTTACTCACCATCTGTAGAAACAGATTTTTTAAGTAAAACAAATCTGCACACAATTTCAATTCTATTTCGTTCACAATGATACGATCGCTTTGTTTACTAGCTACCAGTAAAATAAGAAAATAGTATTATAATACAGCGTAATGATGAATTGTACTTCTCAATTAGTTTATTTTTAATGTGCATTAAGAAGTTCGGTTTGTGCTAAGAAAAGCATGAATATATGTTTCCCAGGGAGAAGCTTCATCATTGCACTTTGATTGAGTTGAGCTCCGCGACTATTCATAATGTGAATAGCTCGTGTCTAAAATTTTTGGTAGGTGGGTATGGCGTTTGTGTTAAGAAAAGCATAAATGCATGTTTCCCAGGGCAAGGCTCAATCATTGCACATTGATTGAGCTGAGCTCCGCGGTTATTCTTAATGTGGATAACTCTTGAAACAAAATTTTGGGAATGGCGTTTGCCTCCGTTCTCGACATTAAATAACGAATTTTAAAAATTTATTGTAATTAACGTCTTTTTTTTACAGGGGTTTATGGTTTACCTAACTACTACTTTTGAATGCAAGTATGCAGGGTTTATACATGTACTAAAAATACAACTCTTAAAACCATATTTTTGCAACTCTAAAAATTTCAGAATTTTGTATAAATAAAATAAAATACCGATTTATTTTAATATGCGCTTATTACGGATATACATATACAGAATATATGAATATTATTTATAGTATTTTGATATTGCCAACAGTAGTATGTATCAATTTGTAACATTTTGTGATGTTATAAAAATCGCAGAATATTGATATTGATTTTATATAGTTTCTTTTATTAATTAATTAACTTAAATATTACACCAAAAAATATTGATATTGATTAATTTTTATATTATTAACACAACGACTACAAAAACAACATGTACAGCTATGACGAAATACAAAATTTAGGAAAACAATAAGCAAAACGTCATATTTTTCAGTGATTTCTCGGCACCTATGAAACCTATTGTCATGATTTAAAAACAGAAGCCTTCTCATGAAGTTAGTGAATCATTCTCACTAAAAGCGCCCTAGCTGTCCTATTGAGGGCGTTATCACAAGAACACATGTTCAAATCATTATTTTCTCAGGATTTTTTTTACTTCTTCGTTAAATTCTCGGGACTAGATTAACCGATTTGGACGATTTTAAATAGCAAATTTCTCAGGATTTTAGTGAATCATTTTTTGTACCAACGAGCACCCTAGCTACCGGATTGAAGCTGTCATCGTGATTTCCACAGACGGACAGACGGACATCGCTATATCAACTTCGCTTGTTATAAGGATCACAAATATATATATTTTATGGGGTTCAGATTTTTTTTCTAATTATTACAAACGGAATGACAAACTTATATATACCCTCTGCACACTGGAGTGGACGGTATAACAAAAAATGATTTTTGGCCGCCTTCTCAAAATATGGTCCACTGTGCGCCGATTTAAACAGCTAGTATTTATATAAAAAAAAAATTATATTAAAATAGGAACAACTGAAAAGGAGAATGAAAGACATTTCGAAGACCAACTATATAGCTCATTTAGTTTTAAGCCCAAATATTGTCAATTTCTCGAGTAGTTGAGATTTGAATTAGCGAAATACATAATCTTTACTTTTTAGGTCATCAAGGTGCCCTTTATACCAACAATTTTTATTAGTAGGTTGGTACTCGTCAGAAGTGATTTTTCGAAACATTTATTGGTATAAAGATTTTAAACGAAAATTACTTGATGCAAATAATATGGATCAGTGTAAAATGAATTGGAACAATGTTTGCATAAACGCACTTGACTCGATGAATAACAAATGCACAACTCAGTCGGCAAAAAACTTATAACTATTTAGAACACAGAAAGGGTAATCATATTGCAACGAAAGTTACAACCAAGAACAGATATCGCATATATTAAAAAAAGAGGTGATCTTTTTTGCCTTGCCCTGTTGTCCGTTAACGGATACTGAAATAATAACATATTAAATGATGATGAAGACACTAATTGACAAAGCCTTAAAAATGCACTATAGAAGTATGTTAGAGAATTTAATTTTTGAATCTAACTTAAGAAAGAACAAGTAAGAAAATTACAGTCGGTTTAGACGGACTATGCGATATTTATACCATGCGTGTAGAGAGCCTATGTATCTCTTAGGTGAAATTAATTGGATGTAGAAAATAAGCATAAACCAAATTTGAGTGGCATTTTTATTAATTTTGTTGCCTTTGAATATGAAAAAGTTCATATCGGTGCTACATTTGCATATTTGATAAAGTCACTTATATTTTGCAAAATTATATACAAACCAAATTTGAGAAAATCTGTGCAATATTTTTATTTTTTGCAAAATTTAAGTGAAGTTCGGGAAGCAGCTTTATATGGTGGCTATGACTAAGAATTGTCCTATAGGGTTTATTTTTGGACTACTGATTAATGGGTGCAATAAACATATACATACCCAATTTGACTGAGATCTATATGAAAATTTTTTATATTATGACCATAGGCGTCATTTTTATGGGGACTAGGTCTGAACAGGAACCGATTTTAACCAATTTTAACAGCGTTCATCCTATGGCCGGTAGAAGCTTATGTACTAAATTTCTTCAACATATACTCGTATTTGCGACCTGTAGTTTGATAACAAAGTTTTCATGGACACACACACGGACGGACGAACATCGCTAAATCGACTCAGAAAGTATTTCAGAAAGTATTTCAGAAAGTATTTCTGAGTCGATATGTATAATAAAAGATGGGTCTAGGTTAAATATTTTTGGTAGTTACAAACATCAGCACAAAGTCATTATACCATAACCACATAGTGGTACAAGGTATAAAAATAAAATATTGCACAAACCATTTTTCCAGCAGACGCACACTGTGGTAAATCACAAAACTAGCTGGACAAAGTAAAAAAAAAAATGTCTGGCAACATTCCTTCTGATCATTTAATGAGCTTCCCAATACAATAGGTAACTGTAATTCATGTTTTGTTATTTTGTTTTAAGCTCTGATTAGGATAAAGTAAGCCTTAAATTCAGTTGTTGTCAACAAGTGCATTCAGATTTCAAAGAGAAGAGTATTTTTTGTGTGAATTTGGTTTATGATTAAAAAGGCTACGGTGATTTTAATGTCATAATTTTTTTTTATTATTATTAAGCTATATTTCAGGAAAATATATTACAATTTTCATTTAATTATTTATGTTGTAAGTATTTAAAAAAAAATTTTTTTGTGAGAAGTTCAGAAAGTGCAAAAAACAAAATATTTGCTTTTTTTCAAGTAGAGTTAAAGCTGTTTATTCCGAATAGTTCCGGTGTAAGACTTTATTTGTGTTAATCTTTCAAGTGTTCACTTTAAGGTAAATCAAAAACATCTTGCGCCTTTTTGCGACCGCCATACATTTTTCTTTATTTTTCCAGTATGACCTCCACTCTTTCGCGAAAGGAAATTTTTGAAGAATGGGTAAAAACTCCCAAAATACAGCGCAAAGACGTCTATTGACATTAATAATGGTTAGATATGGTCTTCAAGATATAACAGAAGACGTGAAAATAAATCTTAAGGCAAATATAAATATTATTTGTTTTAAACTAGCCGAAAAATGGATAAAAAGTGGAAGACATCGTGACCGTTTCTTAACATCAAATTCAGTTTGGCTTGATGCACCGTATGTATTGCCTGAAAGTGTACAACCGAAAAGTTGTGAAAAAACTGGAAGAAAACCAAAAAATTTTGATGACTGTAGCGAAAAATCGAAAAAAAGAAAGATACAAGGACTTTTAGATTCAACTGACCATCGAGGAATTATTAAAGCTAGTGAGCAAGTGTTTCGCAAAATGGGAAAGCGAGATTCAGCCAGACTTGTGAAAGATCTGTCGGAAGCTTCATCCAGTAAAGGTACGGAAGTGAAAAAAATTTGTAAGAGATTAAGCTCTGAGCCTGTGCCTATTCTCCCTATTCTCCTATTCTCCCTATGAAGCCTTATCTTTAATGGTTGATGCTAATTTGTCGAAACATCAATACGATGTTATTCGGCTAAAAGTCAACGCAAAATGCAAAAATCTTTTTCCCTCCTACACTAATGTTCCAAAAGTTAAACAAAAATGTTATCCAGCTGAAACAGAAATCACGGAGATGCATGCAAAAAGTTCACTCCAGTTATTGGTGAATCATACTATTAAAAGGCTTCGTTTGGCTCAAAAAGAGGTTTTACTCGGTATTGATGATCTGAAAACTGATGAAAATCGTCTTAATATTTTGATAAAATGGGGATGCGATGGGGCTCAGCAAAAGCAGTATAAACAGAAGTTTTCTTTGGAGGAAGGCCAAACAGATGAAAGTTTATTTAGTATATCAATGGTTCCTATTCAAATGAATTTTAGTTCTGCACAAAGAAAAATAATTGTATGGCAAAATCCTGCTCCTTCATCTATAAGATACTGCCGTCCAATCAAGTTTGGTTTTGCCAAAGAGTCCACTGAGTAAATTTCTCAAGAAGTTAATTTAGTGCAGCAAGAAATTAGAGATTTGTCTCCAACTCTTATCACAAATGGCGAACAAAGTTTTCGTGTTGAGTCTACTTTTATACATACTATGATAGATGGTAAAATTTGTACTGCACTATCATCTGTAACTTCTTTTTCTCAAACGTGTTTCATATGTGGAGCGAAACCGAGTGAACTAAATAAACCTTCTGTGATTTTAAACAAAATTATCGACGAACGATCTTTAACCTTTGGAATGTCTCCGCTACATTCATGGATCCGTTTTATGGAGTGTGTATTACACATAGCATATAAACTTCATATAATGACCTGGCAAGCTTTGGTCAAATTTTTAATTTTAGAAAATCAATTACACGACTTTGGTGAATTTTATTTCATTTAATTTTTCATGATTTTTCATAAACTAAGCAACTTTATTATCTATTCCAGAATAAGTAGCTAAATCTAAATAAAAAATATTCCTAAATTTGACATTATAAAATAGCAGCATTTGGAAAATTGAATTTGAAATCTTAAAGGAAATTTGAAAAGGACCATGGAAAAATATGAGGTTATAAAGTTGTCCCAAAGTATATATTAAACAATACTTACAGAATGTAGAAGTGAATTATTAAAATCTTATTAAAATTAATAAAGAAAACTTAAAATTTTAAATTTTAAAACATTACAAACTAAACTAAAAGCGACATTCTAAAGTTAAGAAAAAAACCTGTTGAATATTCTATTGTAAGCAACATTATAGTATTCCACTATGTTTAAGACTTTAAATCATTTTGCTTAAACTATGAACAGAAACGAACCCAAATGTTTGGTTTAACGATATTACTTTATCTCTGAAAGTAAATATTTGTTTGTATATTGCAATGCACGAAAATAAAGAAATAAGTTTCTATATTTAATACAACCGCCTGTTGCATATACTTGGGAATTTCAGTTTTTTTATTTCATTTTACTTTTCCAGAATTGCGCAAGTGTGAGTTTTCCAACAGCCATGAACATTTTTTCTGCGATTATATTATTTTGGCTGTTTTCCTTTCAGTTTGTAGAAAGTCCTGGCACAGGAGTGAGAAAAGTGAGTAAAACAACAGACACCAAACTCATTTATCTACTAAGAATTGTTTTCAACATCTTAACTCACACCCTGAAGACAACTCCTGTAACGGTATAGTTTGTAGTATATGAAGGTCTGTTTGATGCTTTTGAGATAGAAAGATATAAAAAAAACTCCTTACTAAAACCATGACCGGGTGGATGACTTCCAACCCAGACTTTTCTCACATAATATTAAATGATTTTTTTCATCTTAAAACTTTGAATTTTTTCTAAATTTTTTTATAGTTTTCTCCATAATTTTTTTCGATATTCTTTCCCCATTCACCCTACTCGCATTTTAGAAGAGTATATAACCATATTTTTTTTGTTGGGTATTTTTATTTATTCTCACATTTTTCTTATTCTCATATATATTTTTATGTTACACACTACTCACTCTTATTTATAATTTGCAATTTTTTAATGTTCTTCTTCTTTTATTTCTGTTCCCGTAAATAGAAAAAAAAAATAAATAGAAATTCGTTGCTAAAAAGTATAGAAAAAAAACTGTATATTTTTTGTATAACAAAAAATAAAATGCATAAAATAATAACATAGAGTCAAATTCATCAAGCGTATGGCTGCACAATGTCGCGTACTATACACATACACACACACACTCGTCCAGAGACTATGCACGTAACTCATAAAGAATGTACATGAAACAGTTATTACATGACCAACGTACTAACAAGCATATGGTAATGGTCGATACAGTATAGAAATTATAGCCGGTATCGATATCAAATTCGAGGATCCTCCTCATTCAAAAGAATACGAGTTTTTTTGTACCCATGTTTAGATTTACACAATATCACTATCTCTGTGCCATATGTGCTTCGGTAAAATTACGCTATTGTGGCACCACTGTTTCTTGAATGAAAGTAATTTTAAGGTGTTGGCAAAGTATTTTGGCTAGATAGATAGATAGATAGATAGTTCTTTATTTCATTTTATAAAATTACTAGCTGTTTTTACCCGGTCTTGCCCGGGATCCAAAGGGCTTTGACTTGAAAAATGGTTCACTATGCTTACCAGGCGCTGAGTACTTAGTCCCCGATGAACCATTCCTCAAAGAAATTAACTTACTCCCAAAAAAATTTTATGGGATTGGGGAATTTGTTCATGGTGAAAAATTCCCTATGTTCACGTTTTTTGGGAGAACAAATTCATGTTTTATTTCAATTTAAAATTTTGTGATTTTTTAATTTAGAACTTTTTTTTAAATGACGCTACAGCAAAAGTACTTCAAAAATAAGCTGCGAAACCGCCTTAAGTTTTTTTTTTTGAATTTTATTTATTTTGTAAACATCAAATATAACGGAATCGTTTGCAAATTAAGGGAGAACTTTTAAAAATTGAATTACTTTATTCAATAAGTGTTCATCATTGAGCAGAGACGCCAAAGAAAAACAGAAAATGAATGCGACATTTAATATTGTGCCGCAATGTTGCTTTAAGCAACTGCTTATAGTATATGTATAGTAATTATTGCACATACGTAGATAACATTTATCATAAGACTTTTCACTGAGCTGTGTCCCGCGAGCGAGTCGCGTCCGCGTCCGCGCGTTTGGCAGCTACACCCGTGCTGCCGCGCAATTGTCGTCAATTTATTTGAATCCCAAAATATATTTTTCAGAACATTCCTATATTTTAGCTGAGCTGTGTTCCGTGGGCGCGTCGCGTCTGCGTCCGCGCGCCCCTTCCGCGCGTTGGCAGCTAACCCGTTGTCAACTTATTTTAATCGCCAAAATATATTTTTCAAATCATTGCAATATTTTAGCTGAGCTGTGTTCGCGAGCGCGTCGCGTCCGCGTCCGCGCGCCGCTTCCGCTCGTTTGGCAGCCATACCAGTGCTGCCGCGCAGTTGTTGTCAACCTATTTTAATTGCCAAATATTATTTTTCAGATCATCCGATATTTGAGCGCAGCTGTGTTCTGCGAGTGCATCGCGTCCGTGTCCGCTTCCGCGTCCGCGCGGCGCTTCCGCACGTTTGGCAGCCATACCAGTGCTGCCGCCCAGTTGTTGTCAACCTATTTTAATTGCCAAATTTTATTTTTCAGATCATCCGATATTTGAGCGCAGCTATGTTCCGCGAGCGTTTCGCGTCGCGTCCGCGCGCCGCGCGCCGCTTTCGCGTATCGAAATTATGCTATTGAAAGGAATACAGATTTTAAATACGTTTATTGAGAGCAGTATGGAAATTTTGTTCATTTCTTTTGGGGACCTTTATTTAAAAATTTGGGGAATTTGTTAATTTTTTGGGGAATTTGTGCACTGGGGGCTAAGTGCTGAGCGCATGCTTACCACTACAACTTAGCATGGATTATTTTGAGTGTATTATGTCTAAAAGTTACGAATTTTAGTTATTCTAGAGCTTGGGGATATACAGCAATTCAGGTTTTTCCTTCTGGTGCATACACGACAAGATCGTGTTGGCTCCCAACTCTGGAGCAGGCGACATATAATTGTCTATGAGAAAAACATGGAGATTCTAAGTTGATACCTGCTAACGTAAGAGATTGTCCTCTTATGTACGTTATGTTAGGAACAATTTTTTGTACCATCTCTTACAATGAAAAACCAACTTACAAAAGTCTTCTGGTAGGGATATTACAGTCGATTCAAGAGTTTCAGATTCCCTGGAGTTAGCTTGTCGTATCCGTTGGGTCTGAAGACATTGTTGAGTCGTTTCCGGAGTTTCAGATTCCCTCGACTAAGCTTGGCTTAGCTGCTGGATTTCTAGACGCACTGGAGTAGATTCAGGCATTTCCGCTTCTCTTACAAAGCTTGTCTTGATCTTTGGGCTTCAAGACGTTATTGCGTTTGCTTAGGTATTTCAGCATTTCTCGACTCAGATTGTCTAACTCATTGAGACTCGATTCGAATCAGTTTCTCTAGAGTTCTGTTTTGTTTAAGCCTTTTTGCATTTGAGGTAGTACGGCCTATATGCTATGCTCTTATGTGAAAGGCACAATTGCAAATAGTTATTTTTCCACCTTTACAACTCATTTATATAGTGAAAAAGATGAAATGAAAATATTTGTAATAGGTTGCTTTCCAATGTAGCCAAAAGGCAAGATGGAAATAAATGTAATATTTTGTTTTCCATTGTATTTAAAAAGGCGAGATGCAAATATTTATAATCGGAATAATCCTGCAGCGGTAGTCAACCTATGAAATAAATCTGCACTAATTTTGGGGTGTTGCAATTCGTATAGTAAAAAAGATAAGACGGGAAAAATTGGTGTAAACTCAAGAGTAGTAAGTAAAGAGATTTATCTACAAAATTTTTGGGAAGTCCATTGAAAAATTAAAATTTGAACAAACACTAAAAGCGTATATAGAAAATTAAAAAAAGTGGGCGCGGCCGATAAAAGTATATGACGACCTTACCTGGGATTTGAGAATAATGTGCAGTAAATTCGAGCGAAACCCATAAGAAATTAAAAAAGTGGTCGAAAAATTAGGCGTGGCCGATAAAAAGCATATGGTGACTTTCCCTGTGGTACAGAGATCGTGTGTACCAAATTTCAGAGGAAATCGTTAACAAATAAAAATTTGTATAGCGAACAAATATACCAAAAAGCAGAAAATGAATTGTATATAAAAAGTGGGCGTTAAAGTAGGCGTGGCCGGTAAAAAGTAAATGGCGACCTTTCCTGGGGTATAGAGATCGTGTGTACAAAATTTCAGAAAAATCCGTTGAAAAATAAAAATTTGTATAGCGGTCAAACAAACAAACAAACAAATAAACAAACAAACAGAAAATGAATTTTATATATATAGATTTACAATAAAATTTATAAATTAAATTGAAATGTTGAACTTACGATAATGACATTACGTCGTCTGTCGGAGGTTTGACTTGCATTTTTTCTTTAAATATAAATATAAATATATATACATATAAATATGAATCTATAATAATAATAGGCTAGGCGATTTCTTATGACCGATGTTTTGTTCTACCGTTTTATCCCGATTTTGACCAAGCATATGTTATTTGAAAGGTATTTATTTTTAGCCTTTTTGCTGATTTATAGATTTTAAAATTTTTGCCTTTATTCTGAGTAAAACGCATTTAAAGTTGATACTAACACATACATAAAATTATGCAATGCTATGTGTGTGGTTATTAAATTTGTTAATGTGTTTTTAAAAATGAGTTTGGTTTCTTGTGTTGATTTTCGAATTGGCTATAATTGATTAGCATAACTTTTGGGTCTTTATTTAATGAAAAAACAAAATTTCCTAGAATCTGCACTCGAATTTCGAGGGCTGAAATCTGCTAGTTTAATATAAATATAAAAATAAAATTAAAATTTTCAAAAATTTTTCAAATCAGCGGAATTCATTTAATATTAACGTCTTATATGATAAGGCATTGATAATAAAATTTACTAAGTTACTCCAGTTTTCATCTCCCACACCATTTAAAACATTTATAATTTCATTCTCCGTTAAAACCACTTTTCCAAAAAATCTTTTCCTATATTCTTTTAAAATCGGACATCTTCCTAAAAAATGGGTTACATTTTCAACTTCATTTAGATTACATAGCGAACATGTATTATTAGAGTTGTTTCTGTTGAAATAATTGCTATTCAGAACGATAAGACCACATCTTGCCTTAAATATCCATGATATCTTGCTTCTTCCATATACATATTTCTTTAAAATATGTTTTGCCAACGTTGTGGTCGAGCGACTTATAGATTCTTGTATTGCTTTGAAAAGACTTTATCCACATTTTTGGTGGTTATGATTTCTAATCTGGCTTAACAAACTTGCAAAACTATCAGACCACAGATTTATATTAAAGTTTTCTATCGTCCACTCTAGCCCATAGTGTTTACCTAGTTCATTTAGATCTTTAGCCCAATATACATTTCTTTCGAGAATTTTCATAGACAATTTATTTGGGAGTCTGTCATTTTTATATTCAAAAAATGTCTTATATAGGTATCTCAAATGCAAATCAAGCGTATATAGGTGACTACTATCCAAACCGGTTTTTAGCATTATACAGTAGGTGGGTGTGCAGTCTGGTAACTTAAAAATTTTTTTAATAAAAAATATTTGCAATTTGTCAACTTCCTCAAAGAGTGACCCACCCAATTCCAAATTATTTATCATTTTTTGTAATACGGCTGTATCATCGGCTAGTATAAGTATATCATCTGCATATAAAAGTAATCTGATATTAAACTCATCCACATATAGTCCACCTTCAAGACAATCATGAAGGTTATTCAAATATATAACAAACAATAACGGTGACATTAAACAGTCTTGTTTTACTCCTGAGTAAGTACAGAATTTTTCTGAAAAGCTATCTCCTGTCCAGACAACTGAGGTTGTATTTGCGTACAATTTTTCAATAAAATTGACCAGCTTCAAAGAAATTCGAAATTGGCGAAGTTTATACATTAAGAGCTTTCTTGACACCTTGTCAAAGCTGCTCTGAAATCTACGAAGAATGCATGCACTTTTTTCTTCTCCTGTAATTTAAGCTGTATTATTGAAGTGAGATTATATATATTATCAGTCGTTGAATAGTTTTTCCGAAACCCAGCCTGGTATTCTGTAAGTATGTTGTTATTTTCAACCCAATTTTGACAATTTATCATTTAGTATGCCCATCATAATTTTTGTAGCGCAGTTCATAAAAGAAATGCCTCTATAATTTTCGGGTAAATTCCTATCTCCTTTCTTAAAAATGGGGTATATTATGCCAACTTCAAATATTTTATCTACATTGTATTTTGACAAGTTATTATTATTAAAAAAAAGAAGCTTAATATTTAACAAACGTATAGAAATTTGATTATGAGTTAATAAAATGTATAGCCCCTTTGGCTTCAATAACTTTTTGAAGGCGTCTTGGAGCTGAGTCCAGTAAATTTTGAAGGACCCCTGAGGATCTCTCATACCAAATCGAAGTAACCTGGAAACTTCTTTGATTTTATGTAAATAACCAATTAATTTACGTTTGATAAGAGACCACACATTTTCAATGGTATTCAAGTTTGAACTTTAGGGAGGTCAGTCCAGAGTAGTAGCACCAACATTCTTCAAATATTTGGATATCATCCTGCTTTTGTGGCATGGGGCATTATCCTGTTGCAGGATAAATGATTTTCCAATCAACCTATCACCGGAAGGGAAGCGTTATAATTTATGGTGCTCAAATATTGGCCTTGGTTCAATCAGCCGGCAATGGGAACCAATCCCGTCCCCCAACCCATTGTTTGCAATGTACAATGTACCCCCACAACATGAGAGAGCCTCCACCATGGCTTACTTTTTGGCCTTCGTACCTGTGGCAGCCTTACAAAAATCTTTTGCTTTGATGAGTTGTACTCAAAGGAGCTTTGATCTGCCCATAGAACGTGTCTCCAAAACTCTTTTGGCTTCTGAGGATGCTCCTTTGGGAAGGCCAATCTTTTCAGCTTGTTCACATCTGATAAGGAGGTATGTTCTTGCTTTGTATGTTTTAACATCTCCGTCTTTTAAACGTCGCCGAGAACTATGCTCACTGATTGGATGCTTGGCTGACTGATTCCATTGATGTGCAGCAGATTGAGGCTTTAGTTGAATATTTTTGTGAAATTCCCGCAGAAGGATTCGGTCTTCAATTTGCGTTGTTTTGCGTTTAGCACCTGATCTATGTAAGTTTCTGATGTCATTATGTTCCTTAATTTGTTAATTTGATAGGGCACTGTTTGGCGCGACAAATTAAAAACAATTACAATGTCCTTTACCGCGACGCCAGAATTAAAATTGCCAAATTGAAGCTCTAGCAACACAACATAACTCAGCCGATTTTCCTATGGTGTCCAATAACTCTTATTCAATATTTTATTTGAACATTATAAAAAAAATGTCAATAAAATTTAAATACCAAAGTTATTTGATTGTCACTTGCTAAACCATGCGAGAACACAGCCACAAAGATTTTGTCAAAATATTTATGCCACGAAAGAATTCGGTGTCTGCTTGCTTTCTTATCAGCAGAAAGGGAATGTAAAGCGTAAACGACGAAATATTGGTCTCGCGTATAGCTATAAATATAGATTTTATTTTGAACATAATCAAAGCAATCAAACGAACTTGACAAGAAAACATCACAGTTGCGTATGTTAAAATAATTATGCCGACTAGTGTATATAATAACGTCAAAACGCGAAGTGGGCAAATTATGTCTGACATTTTGTTTCCAAAATGTCTTTGAACTGTAAACACTTAAATTTGTGTCCAATTTCATCAAACGCTTTTCTTTTTAAGTCCATTTTTTATAGTTTTCACTTGAGAGAAAATAAATGCATACTAAATTATTTGAAAATTCCTGTTAAGTCTATAGGAAATGCATGCTGAATGAAAATCATGTAATGTGCATGTTTTTGTTTTTTCGAAAGATTTTTTTTATTTGCAGCTTCGAAAATAATTTTTCTTAATTCAGCATATAATTTCCTTACATTTAGCATGCAATTTCCCTACATTTAGCATGCAAATTTTTCTCATTTATAACAGAAAAATTCCCATTTTTAGCATGCATTTTCCCATAAATTTGCCAAAATTTAGCAAACATTTGGCCATTTTTGACATGCATTTTACCATTTGGCATGTATTTCCTATAGATTTAACAAGCATTTTCCCATAATTTAGCATGCATTTTCCCACTTTTACCAAGCGCTTCCCTTAGTCCCGTTTTCACTTTTGTAATTCTATATACACTAGGGCGGGTCGCTTTGTAGGGAGGCAAAAAAATCGCTCAAGTGACAAGGAAAATCATATTCTAGGGATCAAAGTAATAAACTTTGCCCACGGAACCATTCCTCTAAAATTAATTCTGATATTCCGGCTTTTGACCTGTCTGCCTGTCTGTCTGTCTGTCTGCCATGGGGCAACCCCATTTCCCTCATGCAATTGATATGATACTTGGCCCATAGTCTTGTTGTGACTACAGATTAATTTTGGGATAGTCACGCAGAGTCAAGCATAGTCACGCATAGTCACGTTGTGATCTAAAAGTTATTTACCCTCATCCGATCGATCTTTTTGAATAAAATAACGTAGTCAAGGCGTATGATTATTATTTATTAGCAGATTAGTAGATACGTATACGTATCTAATATTAAATATTAATATTAAATCAAACATAGTCAGCCCAATTCTAAAAAAAAATTGTGATTTTTTGAAATGTTTGTGTGGGGAACCCCCAGAGGGGTTCCAGGGGATGTGCCAATCGCATGGGTGGGTCGGCCCTCCAAACCTAGTGGAGGTCGATCATACATTTGGACTCGATTGGGGCACTCTAAATGGATCAAAGTGACACAGACAGACAGACAGACAGGTCAAAAGTCGGGACATCAGAATTCGTTTTAGAGGTATGGTTCCTCGGGCAAGGTTTCTTATTTTGATCCCTAGAATACGATTTTCCTTGTCACTTGGGCGATTTTTAAATCGACCCGCCCTAATAAACACTCATATTCGCGATACGTATTAATGAAATTATTAATTTGGCTTTTATTTGGTTTAAGTTGCGCCATTTTAAAATACTTCAACGTCAAAATCGAATGAAACTTCAAATTAATGGCAGGGTTTATGGCACTTCCATGAATTATAGCTAGTCGAGACACCATGTAAGATCGCAAGTTTTGCAAATATTAAAATAATCTAAATAATATACATATAATATAATATACATATAAAGCATTTAGAAAATTACATATTTTAAATTTTTGGGACATCTGAATTTTTGCGTTTGGCATCCCTAATTTGAACCAGTGTTGATAATGACATGATAGGCAAAGTAAAACCCAAAAAAAAAATGAAGTTCGATAATAATTCCCAGTAATTGGAGTCAATAAATGAAAATATATTTTATTAACATAATTTAATTCAAAATCAAAAGTTGGCATCACTGGGTTAGATTTTTTACTGTATTGTGTTATTTTGTGTTACCACAAAATCTAATAGTGAAAACTCCCTTTTAGTATGTAAAAAAATTTTATTTTCCAAATATGGCAATATTTAAAAAAAATTGAGAGAGCTTTTTTGTAACGAAGATGAGGGCGAGCTATTCATTTTGCAAAAACTTAATCAATTAAACGAGAGGTTATGTCATATAACCGGAAACGCATGCATATAGGTTTATAACCTAAAACACCGAAACATGCTTTCTTTTATCCGAAATAATAGAAAAGACGAAAACGATCTTTCCTCGTTGGAGCGCGAATTACTAATGTGAGAGAGCTTTATAGACCAACTCTTGAAATAATTAAAAATCATCTGTTAAGCGGATCAACCCAAAGAATTTGCTGAAATAATTTGGTATTAAGTTTAACAAATCGTTTACTTTTTCTAATATTTTGTTTACATTTATTATCAATACTCAAACCGAGGTGGAGATTATCAAAGATTCGGCATAGCCGAATTTAACACTCTTATTTTTTTTTTTTTTATTTCAATTCTTGCTGACGCATAATATATTTTGTTTTTTCATTCGGTGCAAAAATTATCAAATTTTTCGGCGTTGCTACTCTGGAGCAAGCTACATATAGCTGCCCATGAGAAAAGCATGGATTTTTCAAATTTAATCCGGTAATACTCAACGATTGGCCTTGAATGTGTAAAACCATTTAGCGATTTTCCTATTTTAACAATTTTAGATTTTGGCGATTATTGATTTTGGCGATTTTTGCTTTTGGCTATTCCGCCCATATTTGCCACGACTACTTACATTGGTAATGAATGTATTTGTCACAAGTTTCAAGGCTGCCGCTTACATGGTACTTCATATTTTTTTTGTATAAAGGTGCCACGCTCACTAATAATATCCCGCATATTATTATTTGATGGTCTCGGTGAAAGTGTCAAGGCTTTCTCATTTATAGTAATGTAGTTATATAATATTATATATTTATTAGAGTAAATTTTAAAAATTTGATTTGCGGATACCAACATTTTTTTAAGGTTTTTCGGTAAATAAAAATAATGGCGGTCTTTTTTTTTTGAAAATTTTCACTCCTTGTTCAACCCACCTAACGGTATTTTGAGCTCGTTTTCCTGCAGAGCAGAAACGGTTAAATATATTGCAAATCTGATTTCACCAGTCGATTCTGCAGCAAAAATGAATACAATGTGTGTTTTTTGAGCCCTTAAAAAGGTCCAACAACCCACAACAGAGGGCGCAAATCTCATTAAAAAAAATAATAAATTAGGTTTTTTTAAACATGCACGATGAAAATGGATTTTAAGCTTAGCGAAACGGTACCAACATTTTATTTTTATCACAACCCGTTAAAAAGTTATGAGACTTCAAAATTATTTTATAACAAAAAAAAAATTATTGATAAAAAAAGTTTACAAATTTTTTTATTGTTTCAAATGATTTATTTAAAGTAATTTTAAACAATTTCAGTGTTATCTACTGCGGCTATAGCTAAACGATTTAAACCATCTTTATTTTTCAGCAAACAAGAATCCTTTAGTCTTGAAATTCGGCCAACTAGTTGTTCCGTATAAATACTTGTAGATTTAATGTTATTGGCGATTTTGATTCCATTTACATAGCTTTTGTTAGTTGGTCAATCAATGGCTTTATGACCCATAAAAGAAATATTTATACCAAAATTAGCTAAACTTTTTATGCTCTGAAGAGTGACATAATCAAAAGGCGATTTAGAACAAAAAGAGTCATAATTTGGTAATTTGCTAGTTACATCGATAGTTTTGTTTAATACATTTTCATTTTCATCGACATCAACGAAATCTTTTTCATAAAGTATTTGATCGGTTGAATGGATTAAGGTAACAAAATCTTCAGCTTCTTCATCCGGTGTACAATATGTAACAGTGTCGGCATCATAGTCTTTGAAATCGTGTAAATAATAATTTGGATCAATTTCTAACAACCTTTGAGTTTGATCTTTGATTTTACTTGGTAACAATTTTTTTTCGTAGTTTTTCCTTTTCCTCTAATGAAATTCGTTCGTCAAAAATTAAAAATACTGCGTTATCTTCGCTTATGTATGCCAAATGCCGTAGCACTGTTTGCAATTAAATAACAATATTTTCCTTCCATCGGCGAAAATTTCTCAAGTTCGGACAAAACGTCTAGGTCATTTTTTGTAGCATAAATTGTTGATTCGCACGTGAACCAATACTTTAGGTATACGGTTATAAAATAGAGAAGCATAGCTTCAAATTGCTCCAGCAACGTTTCCGAAATGTAAAAATGATTTTTGAAATGTAAAAATGATTTTTGAAATTATATATTACTTTTGAGAGCCATCGGGCGTGGTGATCTGCTCCGCAGCTTTTAAATTATAGCCAGGATTCGCATTTAAATGAACAAGTGCAAGTTCGGCCACTTCTCTGTGATCCGCCCTTCTGTGATTAATCTGGTTTTGTTTAACATAAAAATCTACCAACGATTGCCGATTTTGGTCCAGAATCCTTTTAGCTGCTTTTGAATTATATGCCGGTGTAAGTTTTAAACCACGATTATGTATAAACCACTTTCTAAATTGACTAAAAATTGGAATTCCAGCACCAACCGTTTTCATTACCACTTCTTTAAATGGATTTGCCACGCACAATTCTTTTTGATGAAGTCGACAAGGTCGACGATTCAACTGTTTTTTTTTTTGTTGTTTTTTCGAATAACACTGCTGCACCTCCTTTCACGCCTGAATTTGCAGCTGTTGTATCGTAAGATAGACCAACAATCTTGTTTGTGATGTTTAATGTATCACATTGCTTTTTTAATTCATTTGAAATAGATCTTGCTGAGCCATCGTCAATAAAATTACAAGAAATTAGTTTGTGTAACCCATTTGTTGCGGAAACACTAATGACTAATCTTTCTACCATATCGCGGCTATTATTCTGCATACGTTTACCGTCCCAATGCAATATTAAGTAGTCGGGAAATTCAAATTCCTGGAGCCGTTTCATTGATTGCTCACGTTCGCTAGACCGTCGTTTTAACAAATATGAAGAAGATGTATTTCATTCTATGTTGTTGAGACGTTTCAATTCTTTGAAAAGAAGTGACATCGAATTGGAAGAAATTCCAAGGCTGTCCAACAGTCGGCAAGTCTTTGGATCTATAAAAAGAAACTTTGGATTTTGCTTCAGCTACCATCCAATCTGGGTCTTGATTTTTGTTATCAATGTCTACTTGTATTTCTTCCTTTTCTAATGTGTTAGTAATAGATGCTTTAACTACTTGTTTTCTCGACGCTCGCTTAAATTCTTGTGTCAACGGAAATGGAATAGAGAGTTTTTTTTAAAATTCTTTTACGTGTTTCATTGGACCCGTAAAAATTTCCGTAAAGTTTGGTTATCTTGTTACGAAGGTAATAGCGTTGCTTTGGAAACAGTAACAATTGCTCTACGTCGATTTTGATTTCGGATACTAGATATGATGCTGATACAAACACATATTTTTTGTTATTAAGTTCATGAATCGTGAGAAAACGGCGTTAGACGTCTAAATGAGTACACGATTGAACATATAAAAAGAATTTTATGAGTTATTTCAGATTATTACAACAAATTCTGTATTTACCTGGTATTCGCCTAACTTTTTTATTTGCTAAATGTAACAGATCCGACATATTGATAAATTATTATCAATTGCAAACAAATGTTTAAGATTTAATTTTTTAAAAATTTTAAATGACAGGAAACTCTTTGCAAAATTTTTTTCAACAGATTTAACTTGTTTCTAACACGTTATTATTTAGCATTAACAAAAAATGTTTAAAGCCATATAACTTTTTTACGGTTCCGTTTCACTAAGCTTAAAATGCCTTTTCATCGTACATGTTTAAAAAAATCTAAATTTTTTATTTTTTTTTTAATTATATTTGCTCCCTCTGTTGTGGGTTTTTGGAACTGTTTTAGGGGTTCAGAAAACATACATTGTATTAATTTTTGCTGCAGAATCGACTGGTGAAATCAGATTTGCAATATATTTAACCGTTTTTGCACTGCAGAAAAATGAGCTCAAAATCCGCGTTTTAAGGTGGGTTGAACCACCCCATGGAGTGAAAATTTAAAAAAAAGACCGCCATTATGTTGATACCCGAAAAACAAATCAGGTGACCTGGTCGCCAAACGAACTCTAATATTTATTTTGTATGGACAGTGCCACGCCCAAAGGTCCGATCCCTCCCATTTTTTGTCCGATTATTCACATTAATGATAGATGGCCCAGACAAATTTGCAAAACTGTCTCTGTCACAGTACATAATTACAAAGTAATTATCTCGAGTTAAACCGCCCATTTTCGGGACAGCTACTAACATTAATATTAGGTAACCTCACACAAATGTGCAAAATTTTCCCTGTGATAGTACTCAATATAGATGATATTAGAAATTCCATTTGTATGGAGGTGCCACGCGCACTATGATCTAATAAAAATCAATTACCGCCATTGTCTTGTTACTAGTTTTTACCTTAACTATTCTTATTTAACTATTCTAAATAATAATTCTAAGTACGAATTATTATCTAAACACCAACAAATCTATCCTATCTAATCTACACTATTATTAAGTCTCAACCCTTTTTCGGGGACAGTGTTTGATATTTTCGTAGTAAAATTAGCTCCCCTCTATAAATTTTCGGTATCTACTGTTAGAATTTTTTGTTTTTTTTTTTCGTTCAGAACGAACAATGCATGTTTTTGTTTATGACGGACCACAAAAAATAGTCACAAAAATGTTAACGTTAAACAAGCAAAATATTATACACATGCAAACCTCGAACCCGGGCTTGCCATTCGTCTATTGTAGACTTTTGTATGTATGTATATTTCTTTCGTTTTGAAATGTTAAATGAACGCCAACATAAGTTGGTAGTTTTTAATAAAATTTTATCTAATTTATTGTATAAAAAAAACAGGCAGAAACTGCATAGAGTTTTTTTGTGCAATGTTTGTTAAAACTACACAAAAATGAAAATATATAATAGAAATAAAAATAAATAATTGTACAGTTTATGACATCATGCAATTGTGTGAAGAACGAAAAATATCATAAAGTGTTTGGTTTTTTTTTCTGTACAAAACCATTTTTTGTGCAACAAATTAAAATAAAGTGAAAATGTAAATTAACAAATATGTACTTCATCCTGGAAGTAAATCAAACTTTGCTGTACACATCTTTATACACATGCCATAATAAAGAGGATGCTATAATTTGGACGCGATATCGTTTCCATTTACTGATTATCATCATGTAATAGCCGAAATTTTTTAAGTGTTTGACGTGCCGAATCTGAACTCAGAGTTTCGACATCATATCATATTTGGGACTTTTTAATACTGCAAAAAGATTTTTTTTTATCAGAATTCCTTAACGGATCCGTGTGGCTAGGCTTGGAAATAGTATCGAATTTTTCAGATATCATTTAATTTCTGGGTCGAAACGTCTATTGAAGCTACTTAGTATGGCATATCTATTTCAAAAACTATATTCCAGATGATGCGAAAACTGTGTAGAAGAAATTCTAAGTTCATATTCGGATTCAGAGCTCCAATGTATGCTATGCACGTCGACGCATAACTCTGTTAGCTGGTTTGTCATTTAAGGCATTATTATCAGCATTATACATATCGCACCTGTACCTCTAAAGTGAGTCAACTCAAAATTAACAAATTTTCAGTAGAGACAAAAAACGGTTTTTTTAAATATTTACTATAAAATTTAAGAACAGTTGTTTCATTGTAAAGAATTGCGAATAATAAGTATACATAAGTATGTAGTTGTTTTTGCGATTTTTTCAGTGATCATCAAAAATATCAAGTTTTTTGGGTGTAACACAAAATATGTCTTTTTAGTGGAATCTAAAGAAGCTACTCTTATAACACAAAGAGGGTTACAACTGAATTTTTTTTTGCGAAAGACTAGAAAAATCGATGTAAGATTTTTTCAGTGGATAGATATGACCACTGTGTATCGTTATCTTGCAAACAGTGAAAATTTAAAAATTTTGAGTTGACTCACTTTAGAGGTACAGGTGCGATATATTCGATGGATAACAAATGAGGACAGTCAAAAAAAATTAAGGCCGATTGAAATATTCATTGATCTGTTTATTTTTATACCCTATACCACTATGTGGTTTGGGTATAATGACTTTGTGCTGCTGTTTGTAACTACCAAAAATATTTGACCTAGACCCATCTTTTATTATACCGATCGAATCAGAATCACTAACTGATTCGACTTAACGATGTCCGTCCGTCCGTCCGTCTGTCTGTCCATGTAAACCTTGTAATCAAACTGCAGGTCGCAAATATGAATATATTTTGATGAAATTTGGTATGAAATTGTTGAGAATCGATCCATGTTCAGAGCTAGCCCCCATACAAATGACCCATATGAAATCGACATAAATTTCCTTAAGATCCAAATTGTCATATAGATCTTACTCAAATTTGGTTTGTATGCGTTTATTACATCCATTAATGAGTAGTCCAAAAATGATCCCTATGGGACAACTCTTAGTCATCGGCCCCATATAGAGCTGCTTCCCGCTCTTCACTTAAATCTATCAAAAAACAAAAATATTGCATTGAATCTTCTCAAATTTTGTTTGTGTATATTTTTAAAAAATACAGGAGACTTTACCGAACATAGTTAGCATCCTATATGTACTTTATCATATCTGCAGCCAAAAAAATTAATAAAAATCCCACTCAAATTTGGTTTATGCTTATTTTCTATGTCCAGTTAGTTTGGCCTATGAGATAGGGTCTCTAAACACATGGTATAGGGTATCATATAGTGGTCTAGACCGACTATAATTTTCTTACTTGTAGAATAGAATTATATGGCACCGTTATGATCATTAATGGAATTCTAAGGTCATTAGACGGCCTCGGACACAGCTATGGAACTTGGTTCCCGTGGTTTCGGGGTACATTTATCTGGTAATACGCCCGCATAATGAATTTTCTGAAAGATACCAGAACTTAGAACAACAAGCAGTGGTACTCCAATGCCCCGCATATACGCGCTACATATCCTAACAGTTTGGCAGACCATTACTAGATTATGTACCAACCTCTCTGGAAGGGATATGAACAAAAAAAATTATTCATCAGGGAATGGATCAGAGTGGGCTTAGCAATGTCAACGACAGGCATCACGAAGGACCCACGAGAGCGCGCTTCTAGATGGCTGCCTCTATAAAGTGACCAACTTACAATAAGCCTGAAAAAGTTCCAAAGAACTGTAAAGACTTATATTTTATAAAACCACAAAATATATTCAAAATCTGTTTTATTACTCAATATTTTTAAATATTTCAGAAATATACGACTATTTTAGTAAGAGTGATAATAAAATTAAGTCTGTCATCATTTCTTTAAAAATTTAATTTTCTGAAAATAACAAAATAACTTAATCAAAGTTGCCTAAAGGTTATACATAGAAAAAGGTCCATGAAATATTGTATGTTCTCTATCGCATTTAAATAACATAAGGTGAAAAGGTTTGACAGATCTGCTTGGCGTAAAACTTACAGCATTTCAACAAATTTTATCACAAAATGAAAGTTTGGGTTTTTTCATCTTTATACGAAAATTATAAACTCGCCTAGGGAAATCCATAAGAAGAATTTTAAAGATGCTAAAATATAGTGTCAACAAAAGTTAAAACAAGTTAGAGTGTTAAATTCGGTCATGTCGAGTCTTTGATATCCTCCAACTAATTTTTACGTTTACAACAACACTGTTTATAACAAATGTAAATAAAATATTTGAGAAAGTAAACAATTTCATAAATTTAATACTAAAATATTACAACAAAAACACTGAATTTTTAACATATTTTAGAGATGTCTCCATATCGTAGGTCATATCTGGGCACAATAATGCCCTATTGATCCCATTTCAAACACCTACTTGCTCGAAATAATGGAAAACAACACGAGGTCAGATCAGAAGGTCCCTGACTTTTCAAACATCCCTCGTAGTTATGTATATGAAATGCAACACTGCTGCCATCAAGTACCATCTGTTAGTAGACTAGTTACTGTAAAATTTTGAGCAAGTTCCGTCATTTACATTACGTTTAACAGCTGTTCAAAACATACAACCTAGTGTTTTTTTTTTTTTAATGGAAAAAAGTGAATTTCGAGTGCTCATTAAACATTATTTTTGCGAAAATCAAACCAAGGAAAAGCTTGATATATACTATGGGGACTCTGCACCATTGATTTCAATGGTAAACAAGTAAGAAAATTATAGTCGGTTCAGACCGACTATACGATACCCTATACCATGCGTTTAGAGACCCTATCTCGCAGTTCCAACTAACTGGATATAGAAAATAAGCATAAACCAAAGTTGAGTGGGATTTTTATTAATTTTTTTGGCTGCAGATATGAAAAAGTTCATATCGGATGCTATATCTTTATGGGGACTAGGCCCAAATGGACCGATCCTGACCATGTTTGGTAAAGTCTCTTATATTTTGCAAAAATATATAACGGGTGATTTTTTAAGAGCTTGATAACTTTTTTTAAAAAAAAAACGCATAAAATTTGCAAAATCTCATCGGTTCTTTATTTGAAACGTTAGATTGGTCCATGACATTTACTTTTTGAAGATAATTTCATTTAAATGTTGACCGCGGCTGCGTCTTAGGTGGTCCATTCGGAAAGTCCAATTTTGGGCAACTTTTTCGAGCATTTCGGCCGGAATAGCCCGAATTTCTTCGGAAATGTTGTCTTCCAAAGCTGGAATAGTTGCTGGCTTATTTCTGTAGACTTTAGACTTGACGTAGCCCCACAAAAAATAGTCTAAAGGCGTCAAATCGCATGATCTTGGTGGCCAACTTACCGGTCCATTTCTTGAGATGAATTGTTCTCCGAAGTTTTCCCTCAAAATGGCCATAGAATCGCGAGCTGTGTGGCATGTAGCGCCATCTTGTTGAAACCACATGTCAACCAAGTTCAGTTCTTCCATTTTTGGCAACAAAAAGTTTGTTAGCATCGAACGATAGCGATCGCCATTCACCGTAACGTTGCGTCCAACAGCATCTTTGAAAAAATACGGTCCAATGATTCCACCAGCGTACAAACCACACCAAACAGTGCATTTTTCGGGATGCATGGGCAGTTCTTGAACGGCTTCTGGTTGCTCTTCACTCCAAATACGGCAATTTTGCTTATTTACGAAGCCATTCAACCAGAAATGAGCCTCATCGCTGAACAAAATTTGTCGATAAAAAAGCGGATTTTCTGCCAACTTTTCTAGGGCCCATTCACTGAAAATTAGACGTTGTGGCAGATCGTTCGGCTTCAAAGCATGAAATGTCAAAGCATACTGAGCATCTTTCTCTTTGACACCATGTCTGAAATCCCACGTGATCTGTCAAATACTAATGCATGAAAATCCTAACCTCAAAAAAATCACCCGTTACAAACAAAATTTGAAAAGAATCCGTGCAATATTTTTGTTTTTTGATATATTTAAGTGAAGATCGGGAAGCAGCTCTATATGGGGCTATGACTAAGAGTTGTCCAATAGGTATCATTTTTGGACTACTGATTAATGGATGTAATAAACACATACAAACCCAATTTGACTAAGATTTATATGATAATTTGGATCTTATGGCAATTTATATTGATTTCATAGTGGTCGTTTGTATGGGGGCTAGGTCCGATTCTCACCAATTTCAATAGCGTTCATCCTATGGCCGATAAAAGATTAAATACCAAATTTTATCAAATTATATTCATATTTGCGACTTGCAGTTTGATTACAAGCTTTACATGGACACACAGAGGGACGGACGGACGGACATCGTTAAATCGAATCAGATAGTGATTCTGATTCGATCGGTATAATTAAAGATGGGTGTAGGTCAAATATTTTTGGTTGTTACAAACAGCAGCACAAAGACATTATACCCAAACCACATAGTGGTATAGGGTATAAAATGTGGTTTACTGACTTTCGTTGTTGCCGCACAAATACAAATGACGCATAAAGTTCTGGACGGCGAATTGAGGTCAATACACCCGAAAATGTTGAAAAAATCCACGATATGGTGTTGGCCGGTCGAAGAGTAGAAGTGCGTGGGATTGTTGATGCCATAGGCATTTCATATGGCAGTGTGGTTTCGATTTTAAATGATCAGATGGGTTTAAGAAAGCTATATGCAAGATGGGTGCCGCTTTGGTTCTCAATTGATCATAAACGTAATCGTGTCTCAATGGCAAAATTCCCTGAATTGGGCTACGAATTGGTACCTCATCCACCATATTCTCCGGATTTAGTCAGTCACTATTTCCTATTTCAAAGCCTAAAGAAATGGCTCGGTGGAAAGAGATTTAGCTCCAACGATGAAATTATTGATCAAAAATTCTTATTATATAGAAGACGAAAAATCCTATTTTTTGGAAGGAATACAAAAATTGGAGAAACGTTGGACTAAGTGTATTGAGCTAAAAGGTGATTATGTTGAAAAATATTTTTTTTTTGCAAAAAAAACTGTGTTTCATTCTAAAAGTCACGGACTTATTTATCCGCCCTCGTATTATCCTAAGCTAACCCAAATAAATGCTTTAGTTTGTGAATGAGCGTGATTTCAATTGACAGACAGACAGACAGACAGATGGATGAGCGGACAGACGACATCGCTGTATCGCCTCGAGTACTTATAAGAATATATCTGTGGTCACAAGCGATAACCGCCTAAGTCGACTTAAGAACGACTTAAGTTATGTATGTATGCTATCATATTCTACTAACAACGCTTTATATTTACGTGAAATTCCCATTTCTTTAATATCGTTTTTTAAAAAGATATTAATAAAAATATGTCCACCTAAGTCTTTATGCAGTCCAATTACATTTATATAACAAGTAAGAAAATTAGTCGGTCTAGACCGACTATACGATACTCTATATCATGCGTTTAGAGACCCTATCTCTCAGGACCTACTAACTGGATATAGGAAATAAGCATAAATCAAATTTGAGTGGGATTTTTATTAATTTTTTGGCTGCAAATATGAAAAAGTTCATATCGGATGATATATCTATATGGGGACTAGGCCAAAAATGGACCGATCCTGACCATGTTTGGTAAAGTCTCTTGTATTTTGCAAAAATATACACAAACAAAATTTGAGAAGAATCAGTGCAATATTTTTGGTTTTTTATAGATTTAGGTGAAGATCGGGAAGCAGCTCTATATGGGGCCTATGACTAAGAATTGTCCCATAGGCATCATTTTTGGACTACTGATTAATGGATGTAATAAACACATACAAACCCAATTTGAGTAAGATTTATATGATAATTTGGATCTTATGGCAATAAGATAATTTGGATCTTAGGTCTGAACATCGACCGATTCTCACCGATTTTAACAGCGTTCATCCTATGGCCGACAAAAGCTTATATACCAAATTTCATCACAATATATTCATATTTGCGACCTGCAGTTTAATTACAAGCTTTACATGGACACACAGACGGACGGACATCGTTAAATCGAATCAGATAGTGATTCTGATTCGATCGGTATAATAAAAGATGGGTCTAGGTCAAATGTTTTTGGTAGTTACAAACAGCAGTACAAAGTCATTATACCCAAACCACATAGTGGTATAGGGTATAAAAAGCTATTTTTCTCGAAAGCATGATTTTCGGTTAATGCTGTGAACACAGATATATAATTTATGCTGTCACAAATTCATTTTTCGATCCGTTATAAACCTCTAGACAGTGGTGCGGAGGATGTAAAAAAATACTTTTCATTTAAACTCGTTAATTTTTAATTCATAAAATTGTAATTATCACTAGAAACAATAAACATTTTAATTATCAAAAAAAGGTTTTTTTTTTTTTTTATCGAATTGAACTTCTATATGAAATGCATAAAAATAAAAGTATATGTGTGGCCCTAAGAAACAGTGCATTTTAATGTATTAATAGGCTAGGCGATTTCTTGTGACTGATGTTTTGTTCTACCGTTTTATCCCGATATTGACCAAACGTATATTATTTGAAAGGTATTTCTTTTTAGCCGTTTTGCAGATTTACAAATTTTTAAATTTTTTCCCTTATTTTTAAGTAAATTGCATTTAAAGTTGCTACTAACACATGCATAAAATTATACAATGCTATGTGTGTGTTTATGAAATTCGTTAATGTGTTTGTAATAAAAATTATTTTTTTTTGATTTGTGAATTGGCTATAATTGATTAGCATACTTTTATAATGAAAAAATTAAATTTCTTAGAATTTGCACTCGAATTTCGAGGGCTGGAATCTGCTAGTATCTATTAATATCTTTTATAATTTCATATAGAAAATTTTGAATTTCAAATGAAGTTTGTTACTTTAGAATTCAATTTTTTGATTTTTAAGAATTTTTTAACTTTTCAATGGAATATTTTGAAAATGTTTCAAGTTTTGAATTGGAAATAAAATTTCTTTCTTCAAATAAAATTTTAAAAGATATGTACATAAGTATTTTCATAATTTGAAAAATATTTTTTATTTTAAGGTGGAATTTTGAAATTCAAGCTGAAATTTTAAATACACACAACAAACAGATTCGTTGCCGCTATCAAATTTATTGTCAACCGAATTGCGATGAAGTTAATAATCGAATTTTAAGTTGGTTGCAATTACACTTCTATTGTCGTAGCAGTAAAAATTTTATCACAATAAAAAAGGGATCTTATCATAAAATTTCTGTTGATACAATCGAAAATTTGGTCATTTAACGTTAGATCAGCAAGCTGAAGCTGACTAGCTATTTTTGTTCGAACTTTGGGTATACGATCAATCAAAATACGATAAAAGTATATTTGGGTAATCAGTATGTAAATTCCTTTAGTATCAGCTTACAGGTGCACGTTACCTGTTCACCGTATATTTGAACCATTATGCAAACTGTCATTTTGCACTAGCTCTAACTTAGTTACTGTGTTCCTAGATAGGAGAAACATGGTACCATTTCTATAAAAAATCCAATTTTCTATACTTGATATCTGATTTAGTTAAGTTGACCTCCCTCTAAATAACATTCATGGCAACAGGCTTTAAAGTTTTAGCAATATTCTGCAACGTGTATACATTATATACCAGAATAACAACAGCATCTGTGTAGAGTAACAAAACGATATTTATACCATCAATATAAGGCCAACTATTCAAGGCTTCGTGAATGTCATTTCTCTACACATTACTTTAATGTGTGAAAACTTTTTTGACGTACAACTTCGAATTATATTCGACATTAACCATTTCTTCATATTACTCGTACAGGTGTTCAAAAATCTCTGCTAAGGTCTGCTTTTATTTAAACATTGGTTTCCTTGAAAAAAAAAAATATTTCATCACCAATCGATATTGAATTTTATATTTTTTTAAGTTTCGTCATATTTGAGTTATTCGCACCTTCAACAGGGCCACCGTTCCTATTCTCTGAGTTAGTCGAATTGAAATAATAAATTTTCTACTAACTTGTAGTACCTGTTTTTTCTGGTCTCAGTTTATATATCGCGGTTATATCGGTTTATAACGGTAAGTTAAAATCATCCTTTACCGTTTTGTTTCAAAAATTAAAATCAAGAGAACCGCAAATTTCTTGCTCTAAACAAAAAACTGCGCGAATTTTGTAACGAGTTTAAGAATTTGTTCGCCGTAATTAAATCAGAAATAACTTAGGATGACCAACGGAATCAATATTTGTAAATCGCGAAATTCACTGTTTCGTAACTTTCGGATTTGTTAATCCCGAAAAATTTCGGCATTCGGGATTTCGCTAGGAATAACTAGCATTGGAAAATCCATAATTCCATTTCTTGTTGATGCTTAATTAAAATTTTTCTTATTTTGGATTTCTTCTATAAATGAGATTTAATTTGACAAAAACAACAACAGCAACAACAAGAAATACAAATTAGCAAATTAGTAAGTTGGTATGATTAATGACCAAACTTCCAAAATAATAATGAAAATTCAACAACAAGTTTCATAAAATTATGGTCTCCGAATAATAAACAATTTATATTTCCCTAATGGTACGTAGTAAGTGTCTAGTTTTGTTGTTCTTGTTGTAAAAGTGGCAGCTACTTCAGTTGTTGTTATGTTTGTTGTTGTCTGTTATGCATTCGGGCAACATTGAATGAATGAAAATTTGCAACAGGTGCTCACAAGCAATCGACAGACATCGTCACATACACTCATGATGACTCGTAAGAGTGCAACAGAGTACGAGCATACGAGAACTGAGGCTAAATATACTTGCTCGTATTCCATTCTTATGGAATAGTGCCATATAACTATTTTCAAAAACAACAGCAGCAGCAGCAATTACACCCAGTTGTAGTAATAAGAAAACAGCATCTTATAAAAATGATAATAATCCTTCCTTCCGTTGTTTCGCCAGTTCTTACTATATTGTTGTTGCTGAAGCCAAATTGTTGTTGATGGCTTCAAAATACTATGATTGTACAACATTTAGACGTTGCTGCATAATAGTAGAGTAGTGCGGTGATGGTATGAGTTACATCTCAGACAGTTGTTTGGGCCACAGTGTGTGTTTTTGCCTGTTGAAATTTTCATTATTTTCTTTTTTTTTTTCTTTTCTTTCGTTGTTGCACTTTTTATAACCACTAAATTGTATAGCGTTACCTTAACTATTGCTGTTGTTATTACTTTTCGTACGAGCAGCATCATAAAGAATACGTAAGGACGGGTTTGTATTGTTGTTAACTAAGTTTCATGGTTGAAACTTTCGACATGATGTTTTCTGTGCCATACAAATACATTGTGTTGGTGTGTTTTAGTGGTACCAAATAAGTGGTCACAAAATATGATCTTTTCACAACTTTTCTAATAGGTAATGTCGAAAATAACCTAAAACTATTGAAGCTAAAAATAGTTATCTGAATATCACACTCAACTGCGTCACAACATCGATTAATTGAAAATAGATTCAAAAATTTTCAAAAATAAATCACAACAATAGAAAAATTGTGTGCCTCGATATATGGGGGACCAGAAAATTTTTTTAATTAAACATAGACATATTTTGTGATGGTTTTCAAAATATTTCAGCTATAGCGATAACTACCCTAAAAAGAGCTATAAGCAAAGAGGATAAGCAAAGAGGATAATATAAAGTATTTTAGGAAATCGTGTGTATTCCGTGAATGCTATGCGATGTAATAAATGGGCAAATTATATCCCAAAGATGTGAGAAACTTGTTGTTTGCAGATATGTTGAAGTTCACATCGGCTGTGAATGTTATATGGGGAAGTGGTCAAAAAATGGTGCGATTTTCAACACACTTTGGCTGTCATTTAAATCATATAGAGTCCAAATTTAAGTAAAATTAAAGACATTCGCATCTCTTAAGATAGATCTAAGTGACTATCGGGAAGCGAGAAGCAGCTTTGTATAAGAACTACGACTAAAAGTTAGTGCTACTTTTAGTCAGTTTATTTTTGCATTAACGGTTTAGGGAAGTAAGAAAAACAACTACACCAAATTTGATAGAAATATCTTTTATAACCTAGATCGTAGTGTAGTTTGAATCGAACTTGTAGGTGACATTTGAATGGAGGCTGTGTGGAAACCCATTGATACCAGTTTACGAAGGCGGTCACAGAACAACTCGAAATGATAAAGAAAACACAAAAAATTTGCCCAAATTTTTCAATATTTCTCAACATAATCTCCTTTTAGCTCGATACACTTTTCCCACCAATATTTAGTAGTTTCGATACCCTATTTACAGAAATAAATGTGTAACCCTCAAAACAGCCATTTGCAGTCGCCTCCTCTTTATTGTTTGCACATATCTTAAAACCGAGCCAGTTTTATCATGCTTAAAAATAGAAAATTATCCGAGGGAGTCATACATGGTAAATTAGATGCATTGTGAAGTAATTTTAACTTTAATTCATGGATTTTGGCCATCGTAATAGTAAATGTGTGAAAGGTGCATCGTCTTGATAAAACAACACTTTCGTTTTCGTCAATAAAAAGTATTCCACGCGCATCTCAAAGAACAGATGGCAGACGAAAATATCTTGGCCTTCTTTGGACACGATCCTCACATTTCAGTCCACTGTTTTCCTTTGTTTGGTCCTTTGTCTTAGATGTGAAGTGATGGGCCCATGTTATATTCATGGTTACGAATTGACACAAACCTCGGCTTTATTGCGGTGAAACATCGCCAAACACTCCATTGAAACATCTTCATAACGCTGGTTTTGTTTTCTTGTGAGCAAATGCGGCATCCATCTGGCTTTCGCATCTCAAAATTTTCAGTCAATATGCGATGTATAGTACTTTTTGAAATATCCATCATTTAAGCTAGCTCACACACGATCATTCCATACCATTTGGTTGATTTTCTTAACCGATTCTGGCGTGGCCATCTCAATTGATCGACAAATAAGGTGTACCTCGTGGCAGCTCATACGGCTTCGTTTAAACTCCGCCACCCGGTATTTTAAAGAGTAGAATTTAGCTCAGCTGGAGTCCTTTCAAATAAAAGTATGGAATTATTCAGATTCACTGATTGTTCTAAAAGAAATACTAAACAACGTGGCGCCTTGAAACTTGAAACATATATTTTTTAAAGTTGTAAATTTTCGCTAAAGTAATTATTTGGAAACTACTGTCGCCATCTATACGTCAGGTTCGGTTGCTCTGGGACTGCTCTCATGCACATACACGACAGTCGGACAGACAGACAGACAGACTACTTTCCTAAATTCGTCTCTGCAAGTCAATAGGCATACTGAAAGCCGATATTTATACAAGCACCCAACCCCTGGTCGAATTTATATAAGCATCGTCTGCAATTTTTGTTTTTTTTTTGAGAATGCAAGAATTCTACGATTCTGCAAAGAAATATTTTATAATATATAAACGAAATTATGCTCCTTGCAGTAGTAAAAGGAACAAATATATATAAATTGATAACAATATTATTGTTTGTCCTGCAGACCTTTGTAGGTTTTTTCTTAAAACTAATCTTAATATATACGCTTATGACTTATGATCTCAATGACAAACTAACTCGCTGACTCTGAAGCGCTATATACGCAATTTGATTTGCAGATTTATTGGCGGTAGCATCGCATGAACCCGATAGAATAACATACTTTCAAGTATATCAGGCAATTTGGAAACCAAATATATTTAAAGTTACATTTTCATACCTACAACATTTTTTGTTAACAAAGAACAACAAAAATTATAAAAAAAAAAAAAAATTTCAATAGCTCGTGCAACAAAAACTTAAAATATTGTAACATTACAAAAAAAAAAGAAACAGAAATCCATTCTTATCGCACAAATTATGTACAAAAAATATATTCCATCAAATTGAGGTCACCTTTGTATTATCAAAAAATAACTTATTAAAAAAAAGTATTGTATAAAAACAAAATATAATAATAAAAAAAAAAATAAAACCAAAATGATTAACAACACATTGCAAACAACACTTAACGCAAAATATGAAAAAAAATATACGAAAAATTGCTAGCTTAAATTCAGAGAGGGGGTAGGCCAAGAAAAAAACTGGCAAAAATAAAACCTTATCTTTATGCGATGATGAATTTGCCCTGATTTCGACACACTCTCAAAAAAACTACTATATTGCACCGAAAAAATAAAAAAATGCAGTCACAAAATAATGTGCATACTTAAAAAAACACAAAGACTGATCCAGAAATAGTTGTTGCTAATTTTTTGTGGAATAGAATTAAGTTGAGATTTAAAATGATGCAACGTTGGCTTAACAAAAAAAAAAAAAAAAAAAAGATTAATTAAAATTATGGCGAATCTTCGCTACTGTATACATACAATGATAGAAAGGCCAGTTTTCTGAATCTAAAGCAGAAAGTTTGGATCATTCAAATGAGGCAGCTACTAAGAAAACAAGGAAGTAAATAAAATGGTTTTCGATCATCAAGAATTTAGAACATAGATGTTCACACAATGCCCCGAGGGGCCGACTGCTTTTCGTAATTTTCACATACACGACACGAATGTTAACAAAACGAACTGGAAGAGCATAAGAAATAATAATTTCATTCAGTTGTATGCCGAATTTTCAACAAGCAGGTTGCGGCCGCTATATTTGTTAAAAAACAAAAACAAAACACACGCTTGAAATTGGAAATAAAAAAAAACAGCCCACCAGAGTGGTTTTATGATTCACTTTTTTATTATTAATTTGAAATGTGGAAAGTAAAGTGGGAAAAAAAGTTTTATTTACATTAAATATATTTAATGAAGCTGAGTGCCCTCATTTCATTTAGACGATGTTTAATCATTCATACATGAATTAACTTTTTATTAAAAATAAAAATTCAAAAATTCTAATTCAAAAAAAATCAAAAAAAAAATATTCAAAAAAATATAAAAAATGGTCATCCATACTTGAATTCATATTTTGATTTACGCTTTTTATTTATTTTATTTACTTATTTATTTATTTATTATTATTTTATTTATTTTATTTTTATTTACGGCACGTAACTAGGGAACTATGGGCGACCGACAACAAATACAAGAAATACAAGAAATTCTGCTGAAAAATAAAGTGCGAAAAAACAAAACAAAAAAAGCATTTTTTCTTTTCATTTCATTTCATTTTTCATTTAAATTGATTTTGTTCAGTGCATAGTACCAATACATCGCCCATTTTTTTTTGTAACATAACTAATACATTCTCATTTCTCTTTGTGGCCATCACTGATTTAGGATGAAATTTTCGTATTCGTCATATATTGCATGAGTATTTGGAAGAGAATGTGGCAATTAGTTTTGGGCTTGAGAACTATATATTCTTCCAAATCAATTTATCAAAATATTTCGCCTACGCTATAATGCAGGTTTGCCAACGGTTTCTCCTATGCATTAAATATTTGTTAAAGCAGATTTCCAGAATGATCTTCACAGCACGCAGGGATTAAGTTCTTAAATCGATTCGAAACTGTATCCCTGTAGTATTGTTTTGAGTTTATTGAACAGCCAGATGTCACACCAAACTACGTCTGGCAAGTACATTGATTATAGGGCGATGTATGTCGAATTTTTGGGAAATTTTATCGAAGAACTAATGCCTCCTTTTGTGAATGGCATCACCTAAACGACGCATAAAATTCAAATAATCATCCTAGTTAATAAGACGTATAATGTATATAACCTTGATATTTGGACATTTTGAGTTGAAATTACTTCACCTTTTGCCATGATATTCGCTTGATTGGTCGGTTATTTCGCGCTCGTGGGCATAAATTCAAATCTCATCATCCGCAATGATGTGTATATATATCATTATTGAACACACAAAATATTTTTTCGAAGATATTAACGAGACCGTCTTTTGAAAAAATTAAATATAATGATAAAGGGTTTGTGGATCCAACTGAGATACAATTAGTTTTCTATTCAAATTAGCATTTAATCATGCATTATCTGATTCTTTTGAAATGTTAATAGTATCAGCAAGATCAGTTATTGTCAAACGACGATCTTTCAGCTCCAGATAATTGATTTCTTTGAAGGTTTTTTTTTTGTCAGTTGCTAACTTAAAGCATTCTCTGCCTTCTTGTGAACATACTTTTTCAAGACCGAAGGCCTTCCGCAACATCCTTAACATATCTCCAACAAAATTCCGCAACAAAATTCGATGGAACTTCTTTGTGCAACCTAATCAACTAAAAGTGAATTTGCAACCAACTAAATTCACTTTTACTTGTTAACATAAACGAGCGTCACTATTGAACCAATGGAGATATTGACATGAAACTTTTATGGTCTCAGTGAATTAAATCGATATTTTTTATAATCTATGCCACTATGTGGTCAGGGTATAATGCTGACTTTGTGCTGACGTTTGTAACTACCAAAAATATTTCACCTGGACCCGTTTATTATACCGATCGACTCAGAATCATTTTCTGAGTTGATTTAGCGATGTCCGTCTGTCGGTCCGTCCGTCTGTGTGTCCCAACTATAACTAATCAAACTACAGATCGCAAATATCTGTGTCTTTATATGAAATTTATTATACAAGCTTTTATCAGCCATACGATGATATTGGTGAAAATCGGTCCATGTCCCCATACAAATGACCCCAATTAAATCGACTTAAATTGCCATAATATCCAAATTATCATATATATCTCGGTAAAATTGGGTTTGTGTATGTTTATTACATCCATTTATCAGTAGTCCAAAAATGAACCCTATAGGACACTTCTTAGTCATAACCCCCATATGAAGCTGATTCCCGATCTTCACTTAAATCTATTAAAAACCAAAAATATTTCACAGATTTTTCTCAAATTTTGTTTATACAAAATCTAAGTGACCTTACCAAATATGGTCAGGATCGGTTCAATTTTCGACCTAGTCCCCATATGTATATAGCATCTGATATGAACTGTTTCTTATTTGTAGGCAAAAAAGTAATAACAATGCCACTCAAACTTGGTTTATGATTATTTTCTATATCTACTTAGTTGGACCTAAGCGATGAGAGCCTATCAACGCATGGTATAGGGTATCGTATAGTCGGCCTGGGCCTACTATAATTTTCTTACTTGTTTTATTATACCATGTGTATGTTACAAACCAAAAATGGGAGAGATCATAAACATTGTGATCATACGAGTAGTAAGTAGTTTTTTTTTTCAAACTTGAATAAATGTTATAAAAACTTTTTCATAGACTTACTTTTTAAAACAATGAAATATTATTGTTGTCGTCATAAAATAACAAAATTGTTCATATGTTAGATAAGGAGGTCCACATATCAAATAAAAATAAAAGCAAAAAACTAAATAAACTTACACAAACACACAAATGGAGAGTGGATCATATAATAAACAAAACAAAAATTAAGCTTTGTTCCAAAAAAGAAATAAAGAAAAATAATAATATAAAAAAAAAACTTTAGCAAAAAATATTAAATTGCCATTTGATACAGCTGCAAAGAATTATTTAGAATGCAACAAGTGTTAGATACGAATTTCAGCGAATGTGTTTACGTTTATCACTATGTACTCTTTATACTCATACTACAAGTGCACACAAAATTTATCGATTTAGTTTTGTATACTTAAGTTTCGAACAACAAAAAGTTGCCAAACTAACAAAAAAAAAAACACAACTGAAAATATTCTACACAATATAGTCGTCAATTGTCGTCAATAATATCGCATAATATTTAAGCCCTGCGCAGGAACGTAGTCAGTATGTCTTGATGGGGACTATGTAGTCACACAAAATTTTATCCCACTACGTTACTGGCTGTGTTCAATTGTAAATAATGAAATTGACTTTTGTTTACTTGTGTACTCATAACACACAAATTTAAATTAATAAATAAATATTTTCGTTACTGGGTATTTCCAAAAACTATATAAAAAACGCAAATTGCATTCTAGGCTTATATATCCTAAATACCCTATAACACTATGGGGTCCGATTATATCGAGTTTGTGCTGACCCACTTTTTGTTATACAAATTAACTTAGAATCAATTTCTGAGTCGATTTAGCGATGTTGGTCCTCCTGTCCGTCCGTCTTTCTGTCTGTCTGCCAGTCTGTCTGTCTGTATGTCCATGTCAAAATTTAATCAAACTACAGGTCGCAGATATGAATATATTTTGATGGAATTTGAGATTCTATCGGCCGTAGAACAAACGATATTGGTGCATTATCAAAAAACCCCCATCAAACCGACAGAAATTGTCGTAAAACCCATATTATCATATACCTACATATATATGGATAAAATTTGGTGTATGTATGTGTGTATTATACCCATTAATCATTAGACCAAAATAAACCTTGTACGACCATTTTTAGTCATAGTCCCCATATAAAGTTAATTTCTGATATTCACTTATTGTCTTGAAAAAAGACATATTGCATAATTTTTTTTCAAATTTTTTTTTCACTGTGATCCCAATAAAGTTCCAGATTTAATAGACTTTTTGATGTGTAAACATCTATACGCGCATGGGGTAAAAATCTATTTCACAATACAATCACAAAAACAGCGTAAGAAGTAAGATATAAGACGTAAGACTATATCGGTGTGACTTAAGATTGCATTGCTGAAAATATTATGAAATGTAATAACTTTTTGTCTCTGTTTTCTGTAGTATATTTCTTCACTTTTTATAAACATTTATAATTAATTTCCTCAATTATTTAGAAGTATTCTTAACGTTTTAATTTATTCCATATAAATAACACAATTATCACTGCATTTAATATTAATGCTAATCAAACATAAATAAAAAATAAATAAAAATTAAAAATAAACGAATTACAGTAAAAAGGAAGTGTTTGGAGATAAAATGGAGGGACAATTCATTGGAAAGAGAAAGGGAAAAATGAAGGCACGATTTCATAGGGAAGTGTTTGGAGATAAAATGAGGGAGCGAATAGCGAAATTAAAAATGAAAAATAAAAAATGGAAAATGAGAAATGAAAAATGAGAAATGAAAAATAAAAAATTAAAAATCAAAAATGGAAAATGGAAAATGAAAAATAAAAAATGAAACTGTAAATTAGAAATGAAAATGAAAATTGAAAAATAAAAAATTAAAAATAGAAAAATAAAAATAAAAAATGAAAAATAAAAAATGAAAAATAAAAAATGAAAAATTTTAAATAAAAAAAAAAACGAAAAATAAAAAATGAAAAAAAAAATGGAAAATGAAAAATAAAAAATTAAAAATGAAAAACGAAAAATAAAAAATTAACCTGTTGAAACAATAATAAATATTTTTATATTAGCAGAGCCCCTGCAGCTGATGCATAGATGACGCTTTCTGTTTGATTTTAAAAAAGTGCCACAAAAGCATCTCTAATTACTAGGTGTTTACACTTCTACCCTGTGATCGGACTCACATGTTTTTTTGTTTATGCTGGTATACCTATTAGGACCATTCACCCATAATTGTATCGTATAATACTAGGCCTACATTAATCAATAAAAATTCAAAACTTATTTCAAATAAAACTGATATGGAATCTTTTTCATATTGGCTAGAAAAAATTTCAACTTAAGCTTACGCGTAACTAACAACTTCTATTTGGATCTGAACTTCTGATAAATTTAGTACACGAAGCTGCTTTTTTATCAAACCCAACAAACAATTTAACTGATGCTCAAAACAAAGTTCAAATTTCATCGGAGACTCGCGAACTCATCAGAACCAAAAGAACGCTCAGAAAAACATGGCAAATAAGTAGAAATCCTAACGAAAAGAGGAATCTAGACCAAGCTGCAAAAAATCTTAAACTCCACTTTTTGAATATAAAGAACAAATCCATTGGGGAATTTTTCGATAACATAAACACGTCTAAGGATAACAACTATAATTTGTGGAAAGCTACTAAGTTTTTAAAACGTCCAACAAAAAGAAGCCCACCGTTTAAAGACAATAATGGCACATGGTGTAGATCTGATGCAAACAAATCACAAGCATTTGCTCAGCATCTTTATAAAACTTTTGTTAATCACCCAATTAATAATCCTGCCGAAGACATAGAAATTTCCTAATTTTTAGATGTTCCTGATCAGTTGAGCTTACCAATCTAGCATTTTTCACCTTCTGAAGTCAAAGCCGAAATAAAAAAACTCAATCCTAAAAAATCTCCCGGATATGACAATATTGACGCCAATGTTATTAAAAATTTTCTAAAAAAAGCAATCCTGTTTCTTACATTAATTTTTTTTCCATCACAGTGGAAATGTGCCGAGAACATAATGATCAAAAAACCAAACAAACCTGAAAATGAGATAAAAAGAGACCTATAAGTTTGTTATGTATTTTTTAAAAATTTTTTGAAAAACTCTTCTTAAGCCGTTTGTCACCAGTCCTTGAATATCTAAGAATTATTCCCGATCATCAGTTTGGGTTTCGACAAAAACATGGCACACCAGAGCAGTGCCACAGAGTTATAAATGTAATTCGACAATCTTTTGAAGAAAATAAATACTGCTCAGAGGTTTTCTTAGACATTCAACAGGCGTTCGACAGAGTTTGTCACGTTGGTCTATTGTCAAAAATAAAAAGGCTTCTTCCAGCACCATTATATTCAATCATAAAATCTTTTCTACAAAATAGAATTTTTTACGTCAAGGTCGCTGACGAACGATCTTCCCTTTTTGATATAAGAACAGGAGTTCCTCAAGGCAGTGTACTAACTCCTGTCCTTTATACAGTATTCACGGCTGATATGCCAATTTCAGAAAGTATTAGTATATCAACATATGCTGATGATGCGGCTGTACTATCGACAGATGAATCGCCATCCATAGCATCCAGTTATGTATAAAATTATTTAAAATTATTAGAATTGTGGCTACGAAAATGGAAGATTAAGGTAAACGCAGAAAAGTCAGTACACGTTACATTTGCACTAAAATTAGTAGATTTTCCTAATCTTGTTATTGATAATACCCAAATTCCCAAAAGGTATTGTGTCAAATACCTTGGGATGCACTTGGATCGTCGACTGACATGGAAGCCAAACGGCAACATTTAAATATACAAAATATACTGGTTGATTGGACCTAAATCTCAACTAAATACCGAAAACAAGTTAAGACTTTACAAGGCTATTTTAAAACCCATTTGGACATACGGGATTCAACTGTGAGGGACTGCAAGCCATTCGAATATCGAAATAATCCAAAGGTATCAGTCTAAGACACTTAGACTTATTGTTAACTCACCCATGGTATGTAACTAACGAGGCAATATGATTTTAAAATTCAATCAGTGAAGGAAGTCATAAGACATTTTAGCGAAAAGTATTTGACTAGACTAAGTAATCATGTCAACCCCACGGCTATTGCCTTATTAGACGAAACAGACGAAATTAAAAGACTGAAGAGATACCACATCCTAGACCTTCCTTTCCGAAGCTAGCTAAATTATTTAATACAAAATGTCATCAAATTTAAATTTCTGTTATTTCGAAAAAATTATTTTTTTTTTGTCCCTTATTGTTTTTATTTTATTTAAACGAACTGTGTATTAGTAAAATCTTTATTAATAATGTAAATAATTCTTTAAATTTTGTGATAATTTGTGATAAATTAAAAATGTATACATATATTGTTAAACTGAAGATTTAAATATCTGAACTTAAAGTTGTACTTCTACGAGTATATCTACCAATGTCATTTTAACATATGTCTAATTTGCTTATTATCTTAATGTATGTAGATAGATTGCAATTTTAATAAAGATACAGAAAAAAACTTTTTTTTATATACATATGTACGTCTATTTTTTTACCTTGTGCCAACACAAAAATAACATCAAATATGAAGTTATTCATTCTGAATGCTACAAATTAATAACAAATAATTAGTTTTATGCTAATTTCAATAGCCAGCCATATCCTCATTGTTCATAAAAATATACAAACTTATGCAGACGGACCTGAACAACATATTTACCATTAAAAAAGGGAGAAAGTATTATTGTTATTAATAATTGGAGGCAAAAAGAAGTCGTGACAGACATTACAACAAACAGACATCATTTTAGAGGATTTTTGTAAAACACAGAAAAGTTCTGAAGATATTTGTATGAAAAACAATTGTTTATACTTAATATAAGAGCTAGTTTATTAATGAAGCGTATAAAAAATGGGAATTCTAAAATTAATTATAGGTAGTAGAAGTATTTTGTAATTGTCACAGACATGACAACGCTTTTACTGGAAAAATAGGGGTTATAAAAACACATATAACAAATTATTATCATATTTTCATGCCATTTGAATTCTTTTCTTTGAAATGGTACCAATAAAAGTTATTTAAATTAAAATTTTGAAATTCGACCTAAGGTTGACTTTTGCATGGAATTACCCATACTTGTTCATTTTGAAATAAAAACATTATCAGCTTCTTCCTCATGGTTAGACCATAGTATTTCGTTAATATTAAAAATTGATTTTTTTTTTATAGGTTTGAAGAAAATTCAATATATATACAACTGCACATGATAATTTAAAGAAAAGAAATTCATTAACAAATTTTCCGTCTCTTAACAATTATGATATTCGTTAAATTTTTAGTGTGATCGGCATTATGGCCTTCGAATGAATGATTCACTTTTGTAATTCTAAAAAAATTAAGCAAAGTACATAGATATAGTTTTTGGAATCATTGTAAATAATTTTTTACAGTGTCGTCTCAAACGATTTTGCATTAACAACGTTAAAATAAGATTTCGACTCAAGCCACACATCAAAAATTACTTTAAATGTTCTTTCTATAGAAAGCTAACTACTTGATGCTACTATCGGAAATTTTCTTGAAATATCCGAATTTGTGTTTTCAAATACATATATATCTTATTATATAATTTTTTCTTGTTAAACAATTCTGTTTAACAAAAACTGTTGTATTTAAAAGGCGTTAAAAGCATTAAAAAGAAAAATGAGAAACGTCAATTTAGTGTTTCTTTTCAAGGCGTTATATTGCAAAAATGCGCTTTTTGGGCAACTAAAATGTGCTAAATAGGCGCGAAAAGCATCGCTGATATCAGATATCGTACTGATCTGCCATGGAAACTAAATTTACCTACTAAAGGTAATGTCAGATGTGATGCCAGGTGAAAGTAAGCTGCAGGATAAACGTTTTTAAAGACGTGTTTATGACAGATGACATAATATTTACTTGTACTGGTAAATATATTGTTCAGTCATCACCACTGATATCCTACCGATTTTTAGCGTGCACTTTTTTCAAATATGTGAAATTGTCAGAAAGTGTCATAAGCTTTAATAAATAGGAGCAGATCAGCAAGTTGGCAGTGAATCTGCTAACTGTTAGACATGAGTAGGAATTTCCCAACTGGGCATATATATTATATCATGTTTTTGTTTTGACCTAGTCCCATTATAGCGATCACATCTGATTTATAATTTTATATTTAAAATTTGATTTATCCATATTTCTTTGTTCATAAATGACACACAACTAAGAAATTTTTCCCAATTTCATATCATAATTTTATCTGAAACATCTTTTTGAAGTTTCTTGGCATTCTTCTTCAAATACAACCTTATATCAGGGTAGCTGGAGCAATAATTAAGTATTTTCAATATATAATTGTTTTTTTTTTGTTAAGGTTATTATTCCGTACGCGACTCGATAAAATAAAAACCAAGAACCACCTGAAATATATCATGTAATATTTTGAGCCTGTTATTGAACTAGCGATTTTTTTGCACACCCAAAGAAAAAATAGGATAATACATTTAGTACGGTAGGTTAGGTGACAGCTAATTTTTTTTTTCAAGACGTGCGGGACGGATTATTATGACAGTGGATCTAAAACTTTAGTGCGCAAAATTTGAGCCAAATCGGACAATGCTCTCTGGAAGCGCATTGAGTTCAAAGTTCAAATATGCACTTATATGTAAAAATTATTTAAAAAAAAAAAAAAATCTTTTCTCTCAAAAATTTTGATATTAATAATTGGGTTTCAATTCAAGAGTAAATTATCTTTCTAATAAAATAACAAAATTTATTATCGGTTGAAAAACAGCCATGTTATATCAACTTCCCCAGGCAATAAATGCGCCGCAGACCACTTGATTAAGAAAATCGAGCTCACATTTTTAAAGACATTGAAATAATTTACAATAACAACATTTTTCCATTTCCCTGATCCCAAGATAATCTTATGTAAATTCCTTTGCATCTCATCTATTGCTATGTCGTTATAAATTAATGTCAAAAAGGTACGTATTTTTTAGCACCATTTCAAAATCTCAAATTTTACTTTTTCTAAAATTTTGTTCAAGAAATTTTCTGAAATCAACCATTGGACTTTAAGGTCTTATTAATAAAATATGTGTTATTAAAAATGCCAAACATTGCAGCTATCGTGTTCTTAATTTGGCGAGGGCAGCATTTTAATTTCAGCGGATTTGAAGAAAAATGTGATTTTTCGTACTTTTGGAACTTTTAGGCTACATCTTTTTGGAGTTTTCATGTTTCAAATATCTTTTGTCAAAATATTACACAAATTGATATAAGTTCTTAATCTTGTAAATTAAGGTTAAATTGCATCACTATAAACTGTCCCTCTTTAAGGTCAAAAGTCAAAATTAAGGAGATTTGCATTTTTTTTTAAAGAAAATATTTAAATAATATATATTTCTGGAAGGATTTCAGTAAAACTTGTTGATAATATTTTAATAATTCTAAAAAACAATATTTTGGACTTATTTTCTGAAATTAAACCGTGGGGTACTCTTGATGTCAAATTGACCCTTTATGAAAATCTATAAATATTTTCCTCATCAGGATTTTTTTTAAATAAAACAAATTTAATTTATTCATAAAATTCCGAAAATTTATTCGATATTTTATGAAAATATGTAGAGTAATTAGTTTTTATATTTAATACAGTCTAAACAAATATAATAAATTTTTATTGGAGAAATAAATTTTTATTTCAGAAATAAAATAATTAATATCGTAATCTTTTGGCAGATATTGTAAATTTGCATTTTTCGAATACTGCTGCCTATAATTTTGTACCACCTGTTAATAAAAAAAATATTTAATAAATAATAAAATTAACAAATAATAAAAAATAGATAGCTACTTTCATTAAATGTTGTTTCTGCTTCTCATCTTTTGTAATTAGGCCATGGTATTCTTGAATCAACTTTATGCCTCTTTCTGCAGTATCATTGACGGCATTTAAGTTTTGGACAATATTTTTTCAAGAGTACCCCACGCTTTAATTTCAGAAAATAAGTCCACAATATTGTTCTTTAGAATTATTAAAATATTATCAACAAGTTTTATCGAAATCCTTCCACAAATATATATAATTTAAAAATTTTCTTTAAAAAAAATGCAAATCTCCTTAATTTTGACTTTTGACCTTAAAGAGGGACAGTTTATAGTAATTCAATTTAACCTTAATTTACAAGATTAAGAACTTATATCAACTAGTGTAATATTTTGACAAAAGATATTTTAAATATGAAAACACCAAAGAGATGTAGCATAAAAGTTCCAAAAGTACGAAAAATCACATTTTTCTTCAAATCCGCTGAAATTAAAATGCTGCCCTCGCCAAACTAAAAACAGGACGCCTACAATATTTGGCATTTTTTATAACACATATTTTGTTAACAAGATCTTAAAGTCCAATGGTTGATTTCGAAAAATTTCTTGAACAAAATTTTTGAAAAAGTAAAATTTTAGATTTTGAAATAGTGCTAAAAAATACGTACCTTTTTGACAGTAATTTATAACGACATAACAATAGATGAGATGCAAAATCATTTATATAAGATCATCTAAGGATCAGAGAAATGAAAAAATGCTGTTGTTGTAAATTATTTCTTTAAAAATGTAAGCTCGATTTTCTGAATCAAGTGGCGTGCGGCGCATTTATTGACTGGGGAAGTTGATATAACACGGCCGTTTTTCAACCGATAATAAAGCTGGTTGTTTTATTAGAAAGATAATTTACTCTTGATTATGGTTTGTTAAGTAATTTAATTGAAACCCAATGATTAATATCAAAATTTTTGAGAAAAAATGCATATTTGAACTTTGAACTCAATGCGCTTCCAGAAAGCATAGTCCGATTTAGCTCAAATTTTGCGCACTTAAGTTTTAGATCCAGTGTCACAATAATCTGACCCGCACACCTCAAAATTCGACCAAAAATTTTTTTCATGCAAACCGCTGTCACCCTAACGGTAAAATGTTTTATCCGATATGTGATTCAGAGCCATTTTAAGTGAACAACTTTTTTAATAAATGTCTAAAATTTTAATATAGATTCGTTACTTAATCGCTATATCAGCTTCGCTTGTTATAAGGATCAAGAATATATATATTTTATGGGATCCAGATTTTTTCTTATAATTATTACAAATGGAATGTATTATTTCGATGGAGTCAAAATCAATTTTTAGTCGCAAAAGTCTGGCTTAAAAGGTGAATGTATTAAAGCGCTGACCAAAACGTGCAAGTACGAGTGTATGTGAGATAGATGCAGGTTCAAGGCCGCCCCAAGTAGAAAAACTTCTTATAGAAACAATTTATCTAATTATAACCTAACAATTATCACATGTTCATTGAAATCACTGATGCAGGCTGAAATGCCAGAAACTAGTCCGATAAAAGGTACAGTGTAGTGTAGTCATGAATTTTAGAAATATATGCTTTCTTCTTTTCTACCACGCACCTTTGAAAATAAATATATTTTCTTTAATTTTTTTTCATTAATCAAAAACAAACCCTGTATGACCTTTTTTAGTCATATTTTCCAATTAAATCTGCTTCCCGGACTTCAATAAAATCTACCAAAAAATAAAAATATTGCATAGATTTTTCTTAAATTTAGTTTCTATATGTAGATGACTTTGTTAGTTATGATCAAGATCGCTCAATTTGTCGACCTATAACCTATATGTAAATAGTATCCCATACGAAGTTTTTCATATCTGCAAGCGAAAAATTCATAACAATACCAATCAAAGTGAGTCTATGCTTATTTGCTCTATTCAATTGTGACCTCAAAAAAGTTGACGCGAATACCTGTTCTCTAAATCATGGCATATGGTAACGTACAATCAGTTTACACCTACTATAATATTCTTACTAATTTTAATTGAAAAATAAAATTATTTTCAATCCAGGACGATTATAAAATTCACTTTTTGGATTGGATCGAATGTCCAAATAAAAATCAAAGTTTATACGGACACACTGACAGACGAATGGACTGAAAGACGTCGCTTAATTGTATTAGAAAGTGATATAAAAAGGTATTTCCACTACGTTCTGTATTAAAAAAAATAAGCACAAATTCATAATTCTATATGCAGTTAAGTCAGATATTAACTGAAACATATCAGGACTTACCATATATGTATAAATATTCGTAGGCAACACCACTACACAAGTCAAATTTTTAACAAGTTTCCTAATGACATTTGGAAAAAAGTAATATTTTTAAGTTTTTAATACCATCATTTCGTAGAACTATTTAATAAGGAAATTGAATTTTTTGAAGTTTCGCTAACTTAACAATATGGAAATGAATAACATTATCTTTGAAAACTAAGAAAACTGTTTACAAGTGTATTAAAACACGTACCAGAAAACCTGTTAACACGGAACAGTGGGGCTGTAAATAAGAATAGGCAAATGAAAAGATGTAACGATTTCTGAATTAGAAAATAAATACAACGATTAATGATTAAAGTAAGTTAATCAAATCGACAATAAAATGTGACGACTCTGAATACATCGCACCTGTACCTCTAAAGTGAGTTCAACTCAAAATTTACAAATTTTCAGTAGAGGCAAAAAACGGCATTTTTAATATTTACTATAAAATTTAAAAACAGTTATTTCATTCTAAGGAATTGCGATTAATAAGTATACAACAGTAATTGTTTTTGCGAATTTTTCAGTGATCGTCAAAAGTTACAAGTTTATTGGGTGCAAGTCAAAATATGTCTTTTTAGTGGATTCTAAAGAAGCTACTCATATAACACAAAGAGGGTTACAACTGCATTTTTTTTTTTTTTTTGCGAAAGACTAGAAAAAACGAGTTATGATTTTTACAGTGGATAGATATGACCACTGTGTATCGTTTTCTTGCAACAAGTGAAAACTTGAAAAATTTTGAGTTGTCTTACATTAGAGGTACAGGTGCGATATAGTCTAGTTACTTTCCAACCAGAGGATAGTTTATAAAATTAATATAAACGAACACTTTTTTCGCAGCCACTCATTATGCACAGCCCTGTGCAATATATATTGTATTTAAATATATGTACATTGTAATTTCTTTGTGAAAAAAAAAAGTCAGCAAGCAACGAAAAACGTTAATATTTTGCCTTCCAACATATTGAGGAATACTTAAAATTCCATCATGATACATAATTTGTGAATATCACGATGTACGAATTTGTAAATGTCATCTCTACCGATTTGTCACATTAAATGGATTATTTTAGTACAAATTTACACAGAAAATAACAGTTTTCGCACTTGATCTTGACGTTTTAAGAATCATCAGCGAAAACAACAGCACATGAACAACAACAATATCAACGACAACGAATGCAAAAGTGGTTTTAACCAAATTGGTTGAAATTGTTGCACACAAAATTTTGTTGACTGTTAAGACTAACTAAATCCAAAATGGACCACAACGAATGAACGGATCTTGATTTTTGTAACTTCTTGTAGTTGTCTGTTTAATAATTTCAACACCATTTACAATTCAATATCATAAGCAATTAAAAAATAATATATGGCTAATTAAAAAAATAAATAAAGTTTTGGTGGGTAACAAAATTAAGTATCATATTTTTGGAATGATTACAAAAAGTACTGTCTCTTGACACTTTCGCTCATAACGTTTGTGCTAACGAACTGACTTTGCTTATTTGTAATACTACAAATAGGGAATGGTTAAAAATAGAATGTTTAAAATATACGAAGCTTCTGTTATACAAAGAGCAGCAACTGCGCTAACATATTCAAGTTGCAAACAGCGTTTGTATTTTAGGAAAATACGACAAAATCATTGCCCCATTATCGGAAATTTTTACTAAAAAATTGAATTAGATGACAATAAGTTTTAGCATTAACAGGTAAAAAAATCCAACGATTTCTTCAAATTCAGATAAAATATTGTTATTGTTTCTTGTCACCGAAGCAAGAACACCATATCTGGATTATTTATTTATTGTTTTACTATAAAAAAAAATTCGCTTCAATCGAAAGTGAACGGGTGTTTTCTTTTGTAGGAAACTTAGTGAATAGCGTAAGGAATCAACTTTCCGATAATGCTTTAAATGCATTAATGATTTTTAAAAATTATTTCAACTATGTACTTTAGAATATATATTTTAAATGACAGATTTGTATTTTTAATATTTAAAATTGTTTTATGAAATTCTTCACACTAAAAGAATCTATTTTATTTTGAAATTTATATTGAAAAAAGGTTTTCATTTTTTTTTTAGTAATAATTAGAAAAATTTTAAAAAAAATATGGAGACCATACCTTATAATAGTCTGTCCGTCTGTTGAAATCACAATCACGCCCATAATAGATAGGCTGAATCATTTCCAAATACCAATGAATCATTTGAAAATAATTCACTGACATACATTCCCAATAGGCTGCTTATAATCATCAAAATCAGTTCAGTAGGTCCCGCGTAAAAAATCACTTGAAAAAATATAATTTCGCTATGTTGTTCTTAGTTTAGTTATTATTCTACATTTTAATTTTTGTGTGTTGTAGCTACAATTGCTGTTGTCGTCGTCGTCGTTATGTTTGTAGTATTTACTTTATGAGTGTATCTCAGAGGTCCAAGTAGATGACAAGTAGTTGGCTGATCAGATCTAAGCCGGCTGAAGCCGACGTTGTTATACCCTTCACACCACTGTGCAGAGGTTATATATCAGTTTCTCATTCCATTTGTAGCTCATCAAAATAAATTGCGTGGACCCCTTAAACCATATATTCTTGATCATTATAAAAGCAGAAATCGATCTAGATATGTCCATCTGTCCGTCTGTTGAAAACATACTCCTTTCCGCAATAGATCGAGTAGGTCGTATTACTTATGCTTAAAATGTTCGTCAAAATCTGCAGTAATTTGGTATAGCCTCTAGGCCAAATATATGAGAAACGACGAAAGAAAATACAGAGATACGCGGATAAGATTTCATATAAAAAACCAAATATACAGCCCTGTTCTTGTAACGTTGGTATTTTGAATAAGAATGAAATTAAAAATTTCGTGAAAGTTAAATATTGGGTTTCTTGAATATACAAGTTTTATATATTCGAAGTATTTTTCGAAATCAGTTTTTTTATTGTCAAATGACATGAAACATATGTTTTAACTTAAAAACCATATGTTATCTAGAAACCTGGGTGCTATATGGTTCTCTAGTCAGTTTCACAAAAAGACTTTAAGTAGTTTTTGCATGTTTTTCCTTAAGTTTATATAAAAAAGCTACAAAAAAATATTTTCTTTTAAAATTAAATTTTACTTGTTCATTTAATTGATAATGTTCTTCAATTCCATTCAATTAAAACTAACTCCTCTATTTGAAATAAGTTAGTTATCACAAAAAAGAATTCGGCATTCAAATAATTTGGATTTGACTGGCATCAGTACTGTTTCGAAGATAAATGAAGTTGTGGCAGTCATATGCAAAAAAAAAAAAGATAAAAATAAGTGATTTGAGTGAAATATTTTTTGAATTCCTTTATATCTGATAATTAGTGCATAATGCATTGTTTTGATTTCACAAATCCTTCTAAAACAAGAAAAAATATTCTTATTGAAATTAGAGATCAGCATAAAACTCTTAAATTAAAGAATTTTTTCTTTTACGAGTTATTTTTTTGTGATAGTGAATTCAAGAACAGGGGCGATATTGAAAAATGTTTATCGCAACTGAACATGTGTATATGTGTGATATGTATCAACGATGCATACACATTTTGTCTCGCATGTTGATGTTTTTTTATTTTGCATATCTAAACGTTCAAACAAACAAAACTGTGTATGCATCGCTGATAAACAAATAAATTAGAATGTAATTGTATGTATGCATTTGCATTTATCATGACTGCAGTTAATAAATGTCTTCAATTAAAAAAAGCACGAAAATATTAAATTTTTTTTTTTTAATAATCTTATTAATTTTAAATATCATTCACCATGGTTATGAGAAATCTATCCTGTTTTGTCTCTTAGTCTTAACAACCTTGGTTATAATAATGTGTTCCGCCAACGGGTGTAGGGTATCAAATACTCAGCACAACCGAACTTAATGCTCTTAATTGTTTAGAGAAATATCTTATTATTTTTGGAAAATGATGTCTTTACTTAAAACAAAAAGATAATTTGAATAGAAAAATATATAAAAATAATTCATGTTGCAGGACTAGGTTAACCCTTACATGTAGCCATTGGACAACAAACTTTTCTTTAAGTAAAAAAACCTCTAAGGTAAAATATCGATATTTTGCGTAAACTTGGGTAAATACCAGTTTAGTTGCCAATCTAGTTTAAGTAATTATTGAAGTCATGCGAGAAATTTTCATTAAAAATTGCTTTAAAACAATTGAGCATTTTTCTTGGGATTTACACACCATAAAAATAATATATATCGTTTGTTTTTCCATACCAGCTACATTGTCCTCGACTAAACCCTACGAAAATTGAAAAAACAGATACTCGTCTATGAACATCTTAAATTGGTGAGCTTTTAAAAGTTTCAAAAAACAAAAGATTTTAATTATCTCAAACGATTTCATTGCCCTACATTAACTTAAACAAACGTTTTTTCATTACAAAATTAATGTTTCATCATTTTTAATAATACACAAAATAGTTAGAGAATTCCCGCAATTGTGAAGAAAATTTCTGTTGCAAATAAAATCGGTTAATTGCTAAAAGTAACAGAATAAAATTCGAGTCATGAACATGACGAATATAGCTGAGGTGAAATGATATTCGGTTTTCGCTTTTTGATGAAAATCCACAATTTACGATCTCTGTTACTGTAAGTTAATATTTTTTTGTTTAAATTATTAGATACATTCAAGTTATATGTTTTCTTAAAGATCTTAGGGCATTTTGTGGGGGTTAGGTCTGAAGAAGCACCGATTTCCTCCAAACATTTACAATTGTAACCTGTTGTTTGCGTACAAAGTTTACATGGACACATAGACGGATACTCGATCGGTGTAATAAAAAACGTTACGTATTTTTGTTATTTACAAACATCACCCTGACCACAGTGCGGTAAAAAGTATTAAGAACAGGTTATGACTTATATTTCAGAGCAACTCTGAACAATGTATCAAACAGTATAATCGAAACCGAAGGGATCCATATATAAAAAGTATGACAATCATAGTAAGTGTAGACCGATGGGATCTAACTTAGTTGGATATAGAAAAGGAGCATAAACCTATTGAATAAGTTGTAATGTGATTTTATTTTCATATGGGGTCTTGGTATTTCTTAAAGTCTAGTATTTAGTATTTTTCTCAAAAACAAAGTTGAAAAAACTCTATCATTTGGGAATAAAATTGCAATTAACGGCGGGAGAATTGACATTTTTTCAACAAGAAAACCCATCATGTAACTTTTAATAACACTACTTTGGTCGAACCACATCAATACGACCGTTGTTCAAATCTGCATGTAGCTGAGAACTCTGCGGTCTACTCAATCTTTCATTCCATTAAAAATAAGAATACTTCTAGCCAAAAAATGTTTAATTCCCGGCATTTTATACGGATGTGAACTTTTTGCGGGTGTGTTTTTCTCATAGTAAAGGCAAAATTAATGTTATATGTAGCAGCATAATTATATACATTTTTAGACTAAAAAGGTCTGCTGTTACTTCATATATATCGAACAAATTCTTCGGCATGTCCTTTGAGAACCTGATCAAAATTAGAGTTCTTTTGTTTCTTTGCAAAGTAATTTGCACTGCAAACCACTGTACCTTCAGGAAAATCTTCGGTTTGCAAGATCGCAAAAAAAAAACAATTCTACCTTGTAATTATTTTCTTGCATCTCAATATCATTTCTACGTTAGCGACATACGTCTATGGTATATGCAGCTATAATATTCAGAAACTAAATTTGTTTATTAATTTTTTATTTTTATTTTTTTTTTTTTTTTGTAATCTTGTATTGTTTTCTTGGTTTTTCTTTAATATTTTTCTCAAAATTTTTCTGCATTTTTGTAGTTACGTCCTATATAAAGCCAGTTTATAACTATCAATTGTCGTGCCTCAGCATAATTACATAAAACAAATTTGATCGATACATATATAATAGTCTGGGTTTTACGATAACTATAGTTGGTCTGATAGGCGTTTTTTGTATGGCGGCTTGGTCTGATAATATGAGCTTATATACCAAATTTAATCAAAAAATATATACATATATTTCCTCTAATTTGATTAGAACGTTCACATGGACATACAGACGGATGGACAGACAGACAGACGGATGGACGGATGAATTAATAGACGACATCGCTAAATCAAATCAGAAAGCAATTCTGAGTCGATCGGTATGCTAAAGGGTGGGCTAGGTCAAAAAATTGTAGTAATTACAAACCTCAGCACAGATTCATTACACCCTCGTCACATAGTACTATAGGGTATAAAAATTGTTGAAATTAAACTTAGAAAATCAAATCAATTAAACTAAATGTCTGGATGCTAAAGTTACAATTCTGTGGTTTTCTGGAATAACCGCGCATCTCCATTTTTGTCAGTTTAGACTTAACGATCCAAATAAATTAATTTTTAACGCTCGTTACGTGTGTTAAATAATTTTTTTTTTTAGAAATATTGACCATTACTGATTTTTTTAATTACGACGTAACTTAAATGTTTTTTTATTAAATTAATTTTCAGCACTAACGAAGTATGTCAACCTATGCTCGGTCACTGACAAGATATTTTCTCAGAAAGCGACGCATAGGTACATACGTTGTTATCAACACAGTACAATACATGATTTTGGGACTCAATTCTCACAATTGCACCTGAAAGTAGCCTCAAAAATAAGAACTTCGGCATCATTCGTTTTGTCAAGTTGGCTGCCACTATCATTTTTTTTTTATTAGTATTAAAAATACTTTAAATATTCACAAATAAATATTACATCAATTCTTAATTCATTTGTTGTAAGCTCTATATAAATACATGGAAACTTACAAAATTTGTAAATTTTTTCTAAATACATTGTAATTTCTTTCAAGTTTCATATTGTTTGGTAACTCATTAAATAGCTTGAAGCCCTTGTAGAAAATAGATTTCTGCATGTGTGTTGTCGTGCCTCTTTGGATTCGAAAATCTTCAGCATTCCTTATAATCTGGGCATCACATTGTTTCATTTTTTTAATGAAAATTAAAGTACTGTATTCCAATCTTTGATTAATATTCATCCATTTTAGTTCTCTAAGCACTTCGACGATGTGTGTATATCGATTGCATTTAAGAATATCCCTCATTGTTTTGTTTTGCAGTTTTTGCATTCTTTCTATCTGACTATCATTGTAGCATGTATAAATTATCGTCGATCCATATTCAAAATGTGATTTAATTATCATGTTATAAATATTTATTTGTCTTTTAAAAAATCCGATTTTTTACCGATTTTCTTACATGTATAGTCTATATGTTCTTTAAACTTTAATTTTTATCCATTATAAAACCGAAATATTTTATGTGTTCTACCTTTTCTATTATTTTATCGTTAATTTTAAATATTGCTTCAGTATTCATATTTATTTCAATTATTTTTGTTTTACTTCCGTTAAGTTTTAATTTATTCGTGTTTAACCAAGTGTTAATTTTATTGATGTCGTGGTACATATTACTTCTACAGCTTTCATCATCGTCTCCTTCTGTGTATATTAACGCATCATCTGCGTATAGGATTATTTCATTTCTGTCTAATACCTTTGGCATATCATTAATATATATAATAAATAAAAGAGCTCCTAAAATTGATCCTTGAGATACACCGAAATCATTTTCGATTTTCGTTTAAAATCGAGAAATATCGCCATCACTTTTTTTGTTTTTTCTATATTTTTCCATTTACTTATTATATAGTTCACAGTAGTTTCGCATGAGTATTTTTTACCAAATCCAGATTGATACTTTGACAATATTGAATTATTTTCAATATATTTTTCTAATTGCTCCTTCACAACCTTTTCCAAGATTTTTTTCACATGTTTTCAATGTATTTATCGGTCGGTATTCTTCGCATTTATTTGTTTTTGGTACTTTTTCAATTGGCGTTATCATAGATTTATTCTAGTTGTCAGGAAATTCCCCTGTCTCTAATGATTTATTTATAATTTTTAATAATGTTTCTCCAGTTATGTTCCAGTTATCAAGAATGATTTTATTGGATATTTTATCATACGTCTGTTTTATTTGCATTTGTTTAATTATATTCTTAAGTTCTAAAATGTTTATTGCACGGAATTTGAATTTGTAAATTATCACAGTTATTTTGTTTTCGTATTGCACGTTTTCAATTGAGTCTCTTATAAATATAATACTGTCTACAAAGTAATTATTGAATTGGTTAGCGATTTCTATTCTATCTTTATATTCTACTTGGTTGAATATCACATTTTTGATTTCGTTATATTTTTTTTTTTAATTAATACTAAGTCTTTGATCTCTCTCCACATTTGCTTTTGATCGCCTGCACTGTTAATTTTATTATTTATGTATTTATTTTTTTCGTTTTCGATTTTTACTTTATACATATGTATTTCTTGCCGTTTTGTAATTGGTCCATGCCTGATTTGTGTTTTTTAATTTTGGTGTTTGATATTTAATTATTTTATCCTTCTTCATTAAACGTATTTCATTACTAAACCACCGATTTACATTGTATTTTTCTTGCATAATTTTCTTATTAGTAAATTTTTTTTATAATTTCTTTAAAACTACTATCAAATAGTACTACATTTTCGTTAATGTTTTTATTTTCATTATATGCCATATTTTTACTTAGCTCGTTGTTAAATGTCTCTCTGTTGTACAAAAAAATTGCAACTTCTTTATTTTCTATTGTGGTATGATCATTACTTTCACTTATAATTAAAATATTTATGATTTCGTGATCCGATATTTTATTTGTATTGCTGTTGTTTACTGATATATCATAGTTATTTGTTATTACAAAGTCAATAATGGTAATTTAATGGCCATACGAATTTTTTTGCTCAAGGTGGATTTTTTGTCACTTTTTGTATATTTTAATATATAATATAATGCAAAACAATTTTGGATTATTTTTCGGTTTATAACCACTTATAACAACTTGTGTTTTTATTTCCCCCTATATGTGTAGTTGCACTGGTATTTTTTTCATTTTTTGGAATAAAACGACGTATGTCGACATAAGTCGTTTTATTTGCATCTAAAGATTTTTGACTCAAAATTCTGCATAAAGTATTCATTGCTCATATCTACAGGACTGTTATATAAAAAGTTTTAAAAACTTTATATCGAATCCATAATTTTAAAAAAGCGTTATATTATAATATTTTTTGACTCTCCTGAACACTTTGATTTTATAACACACGAGGTTATTCCAGAAAACCACAGAATTAAGATATTTTTGTATATTTACTTGTGATTTTCATCTTTAATTTGGAAATGGTGTAGTATTTCAATATGATTTTTCTATAGTTTGTTGGCAATACAACAAACAACCATGCATAAAAAAATGAGAATTTATATTTATTTTTACGGTGGAAATAAAGCTTTTTATGTTAAAGGCCTTTAGAGTTGCTGCTTGATGCTTAAATGGAAAATTAATTGTGTTTTTCCTGTAATTTTTTTTTTTTTTTGCTTGTTTTGTTTTTTCTTCGGTTCTCTATCTTAATTTTGTTATTTTGTTTTCAATGTAAAATTTTTGACTTGAAGTGGTGCTAAATCTGGGTCATGATCAATGTTAAACATTAAAGTTGTACAAAAAAAAAAAAAAACAAAGAAAAGAATATTTTAAGTTACTGTTTGTTGTTGCTGTTGTTGTTGCTTTAACGCTCATAAAAAGAGCATAAAAATCCGATGATCGTGACTAAGCTGACTGACAGTGGACTCACAGAGTATTTTGCACGGTATTATTGTTGGTAACATGAACATGTTATGTTTTGTTGAAAACTTATATAATTTCTATGGTATCTTAATAACTTCAAACCAGTTTGTAATCATATGCATACAAAAATAAAAAATAAATAACAAAACAAAACAATTTAATACACTTTGGACCCACCAATTATAAAAATGATAAGTTCAAGTTTAAATAAAATATAAAAAGTATAGTGTCACTAAAGTGATTTAATGTCGCCAAACAAAATTATTCATAACTGAGATTCCTTTCGAATAAATATATTTTAATTTACAATTATTCGAAATGATTTTATGAAGGCTCATGCTAAAGCATTCCTAGTGAGATCAGAATACAATACTCAACTCATTTACCAAGCAATTAGTAAAAACACATTTGTTTTTGTTTTGTTTCCAAATGGGTTAATAAAATATTTATTTCTTATATAACGTTAGTTATTCATGGCGTATAAGTAACAAATATTGTCATACCTGCTACGGGGTATCATAAAAAAAAAAAAAAACAAAAAAAAAACAAAAACAATTTTATCAAACAAAACCAAAACAGTTTTTGTGTTATTAAATACATTTTTTAGTATTAATTTACAAACCTTGCATAAGATATTATTTAAGTTGTTTTTTGGTTGCTGTAAAATTGATAGTCTTTGGAAAACAATTGTTCAAATATTGTTGAATATTTTTGCAAAAAAAAAAAATATATAAACTAAAACCAATTGCGAAAGCAAAATATGACTAACTTTTCACTTGTCAAATTCAAAATGATCTAGTCGAACTATCGCATAAAATGTCAAGTAGTTGAGAGCATACAAAATGTGATGAGGGCCTTTTTTACAAAATTGTTTCTTAACCATTCACTAATTTTAATCTGAATCAAAAGTTTTTTTTTCTGTAGTTTTCTTGTGATTTAAAGATCCTCAGTGAATATGGAAAGAATATCTAAAATAAAAGCAAACAAGTTCGTGATAATCCAAATCTAAGATAACCTTTAACATGAAAGGCGGAAAACTGTTTTACCTCTGAATTTATTAGGTAATTCGACTTAAACAATAAGTAAGAGTGTTAAATTTTTCCAGGCCGCATCTTTGATACTCTCCCCCTATATCTTAAACTCAATACGTTTGCCATTTTAGTACAGTTGCCGATACGCAACCCTCAAATTTGTGGCTTTCTAGAATAACCGCGTATGTCATAAAATCAAAATGTTCAGGAGAGCCAAAAAACGTTATATTTGAAATTATGGGCTCGATATAAAGTTTTTAAGAATTTTTGTTTAACAGTCCTGTAGATATGGGTAATAAATACTTTATAAACAATTTTGAGTCCAAAATCTTAAGAGGAATAGATCCTAGAGAACCACGAAAAAACAATATGTAAATTACATTTAAAGTGTGTGCAGATAAAACAACTTATGTTGACAAATGTCGTTTTCTTTGAAAAAGAAAACTACCAGTGCAACTACACATTTAGACATTAGTTGTTGTTGCTTGAAAAATTTATTTTTTTTTTTTTCGTCAACAGAAAGTTAACGGGACTTAAGGTGAGAATATAACAACGTATCAAGAATAATAGTGACAACAAATAACAGAAATAAACACAACAGTTTTTATAAACTGAAAAATAATCCAAAATTATTTTGCATTTTTTTTCATTAATAACAACGTATGTCGCTATGTGTCGTTTTCTCAGAAAATAATTTGTCAGCTATCAAACGTAGGTTGACATACGTCGTTAGTGCTTCAAATCAATTTAATAAACATTTAAGTTACGTCGCTATTTAAAGAAAAAACTCAGAAGTGGTCAAAATTAAACACAATATTTGAATTTAAAGTGAATTGCTTTTCTTTTTGATGTGAGTTTATTATAATTTCCAATTTATTGTTTTTCATAAAAAAAAAAAAAAATAATTTTTTATCGAAAGAACTAACTTCTATCTGAAAAATTGCATTATTTTTGTATTTTAAGTCGGCGCACATTGGCGCTATTTGAGTTTTTACGTTGCAAAATCATAACTTTTGAACCAATTGAGATAATCAAGTAGGTTAAAAGGCACAAGTATGGGTGATAATTGTGCAACTTAGAAAAATATGTTTGGCCAAAGTGGTCACCATCTAGATGCTTACTTATGGGTTATCAAAATTAAAATATGCCAACCGCATGAAAAAAATTATGTCTACATTAACAAAAAAAACAAATCTTTAACAAATTTCTTTTCAAGGGTTTTATGTTTTAAAACTATTATCCATAAAAAAATTTATTTTTATTTTCCATCAATGTTGAAAAATAGTTCAAAAACGGTCAGTTGGTAAATTGGTAAATAGCGATATACCAGGTGAAGCATAAAGCACACAGCAAAATTTTTCTCTATAAGATACTGAATAAATCCATAGCACAATAGAAATAAAAAAATACGATTAGTAATCTTTTTTTTTTTTATATTACACCTGAAACTGGACAAAATTGTCTAAAAATTGTGTGTTTTTTTTTTGAAAACTGAAAATCGGTCAACTTTGAAGGGTTATATCTTCTAACCTAAAAATCTGTTTTTATTGGAGGCAAAAAATTTGTAATCCTTGAATAATTTTCTACAAGCAGAGTGTATTCCAAATATCGTAAGCGCACATGCAATTTTTAATTTCCGCAACCTCATTTGTTCTAAGGGCGCTAGTGTGCGGAACTCATAGGGCGAATTATACTGGGAGATAGGTCTGAATAAAATTTCAAATTATATACTAAATTTCATTAAAATATGTTTTCAGTTGCGAACTGTATTGAGTTTGCCTGCAGAGTTATGTGGACACCAGTATGGAACAATATGGCAAGCAGGATCTTTGCTTATAGATATAAAAACGCTATATGTTAATTTAAGACTGATCGAAGTTAACCTTCTGGATCCACATTGTCAGTAAATGACATAATTTAAAAAAATTGTCAACATTTTAAAATTTGATTAAATCGAATCTTTTTTAACTGATTTCACTTTACTTGATTATAATTGTACAAATATGAAATACTTATTTATTAAAATACCGCTAATACTATTTAATCTGATGAAAAAACGGACCCATGTGTCGCCATAAGAACATATTAGCAATAAATACAAATTTTATTAAAGAAAATTTGAAAAATGTGAAGAAAATTTTAAATTTGTTGACAAATTTTGATTTTTTTATTTCATATCTTTATCAACTCATGCATAAAATATCACAGTTTTAATTTTCTTTGACAAAATCTACAATTATTCTAAATTTGATAATATTCAAAGTATTGTTACCGATATCCTAACTAATAAATATTTCATATATGTATAACTATGACCAAGTAGAATGCAATTAGTTCCAAAAATTTATTGATTTTACTGTATGTGTCCTAGAATTTCAAGTATATTATCTTTACATTTATTTTAACAAATCCCATTAGAGCCGAAATTAAATTCAGAAGAAATCAAGTAAGAGTGTTAAATTCGGCCGGGCCGAATCTTTGATATCCTCCACCTTTTTCATTTTCAATTTTAATTTTTAATTTATCATTTTCTATTTTTCACTTTTCAATTTTCATCTTTCGTTTTTCATTTTTAGTTTTTATTTTTTAATTTCTCATTTTCCATTTTTCATTTTCCACTTTTCATTTTCCATTTTCGATTTTTCATTTTCCATTTTTCATTTCCATTTTTCATTTTTCATTATTCATTTTTCATTTTTCATTTTTCATTTTTCATTTTTCATTTTTCATTTTTCATTTTGCATTTTTCATTTTTCATTTTTCATTTTTCATTTTTCATTTTTCATTTTTCATTTTTCATTTTTCATTTTTCATTTTTCATTTTTCATTTTCCATATTCCACTTTCGATTTTTCATTTTTCATTTTTAATTTATTAATTTTTCATTTTCCATTTGCCATTTTTAATTTAAAATTTTTCATTTTCCATTTTCCATTTTTAAGTTTTCATTTTCCATTTTTCATCTTTCATTATTAATTTTTAATTTTTCATTTTCCATTTTTCATTTTTCATTTTCCATTTTTCACTTTCCATTTTTCATTTTTCGTTTTCCATTTATCATTTTTCATTTTACATTTTCCATTTTTCAATTTTTATTTTGCATTTTTAGTTTTCCATTTTCCATTTTTAATTTTTCGTTTTCCGTTTTGCGTTGTCCATTTTTCATTTTCCATTTTTCATTTTCCATTTTTCAATTTTAATTTTTAATTTTCCATTTTCCATTTTCCATTTTTCATTTTTCATTTTTCATTTTTCATTTTTCATTTTTCATTTTCCATATTCCATTTTCCATTTTCCATTTTTCATTTTCATTTTCCATTTTGAATTTTTCATTTTCCATTTTCCATTTTCCATTTTTCATTTTTAATTTTTCATTATCCATTTTCCATTTTTCAATTATCATTTTTCATTTTTCATGTTCCATTTTCCATTTCTCATTATCCATTTTTAATTTTTAATTTTTCATTTTCCATTTTTAATTTTTCATTTTCCATTTTCATTTTCCACTTTTCATTTTTCATTTTCCATTTTACATTTTTCATTTCCGATTTTCAATTTTTCGTTTTCATTTTTCATTTTCCATTTTTCATCTTTAGTTTTTCAATTATCGATTTTCATTTTCCATTTTTCAATTTTCAATTTCCATTTTCAATTTTCATTTTCCGTTTTTCATTTTCCATTTTCTATTTTTAATTTTTCTTTTTCCACTTTTCATTTTTGTTAATTTTTAAATTTTAATATTTAATTTTAATGATAAAAAAATATGTGGTAAGACTTGCTTAGGCCAATGTGATAAGTGCAGTATTAATATACACACAACTGTAATGACTTCAACAATACGAAGAATTACAACATATACAACATATCGTAAGAAAAACAACAAACACACTGAAAAATTGTATTTTTTCAAGAGTTTTTTCAAAGTTTCAGTCATAGCTCGTGAACCCTTTGACCAATTTTGACGATTTTAAATAGCAACTCCTTTGGGATGTTAATAAACGATTTTATACAAAAAAGAACGGTCTAGATATTGACGGCGTGATCGTGATTTCCACAGACAGACGGACAGACGGTCATCGGTAAATCAACTTCCCTTGTTATAAGGAATAAAAAAATTAATTTTTTTCTGGGGCCTCAGGAATTTATTTCGATGCGTTACAAACGGAATGACAAACCTATACATACCCTCTGCCACTGAGGTGTGTAGGGTATAAAAAGTACCATACAAGACACACATAGACGGTCGTTGTTAAATCGGAATTTCGAATATTCGAAATTTTTTATGGAAGAAATTTCTATATCTAAGCGACTTGAAAACGGAAATTATTCTGACAATAAATTTAGATCCAAATATTTTGCAATACAGAGCTTTATTTATTTATTTGTGACAATCGAATTTGTCAATTGATCAAATGAAATTAATGAGGTTGTGACAATTCGGTTGGCTTAACTGAATTTTCATTTGAGTTTTTCAAGTGAAGCATTAGAGTAGCTTGATATTATAGAGTATAACATTTGCTATTTTCAACTGTTGTTCTACAAATAGTTGGAAAAAAAGTTTTTTTGGTAATGGAGAACCTTAATACAAATTTTTCCCAGAAAATGACACCAACGATAAGCATGTGACTTTTCGAATTGAAGTAAAGTGTTGTATACAGCTATTCAAATTCCAGACCTAACGCAATTGAGGAATTGTGGTAATTACTAATAGGCAATACATAAGTCAAGCAGAGCCAAAAATTGTATCGAACTTTGATCATTCTGACAACTCTATACCAAAATTTTTCGTTTGCAACCATATTTTCTACAGAACAAGGAATAACAGTTAGTAACAAACGGATTGAGAAACATATATCTACCACCCTGCAATAATAGTAGCATTCTGGAACATTTTTGAGGTCGTTGTCTGGGGGTAGAGTACCAGGCCAGTCTAGTAAAACCTCCAAAGCGTTTGGCGTTCTCAGGTCTTTTATACTTTTTCCTTATCTTGATGTTTATGTAATGAGTTTTTCAGCTATAATTCAAGAAGCATATAATTTTAAGGGGGGTAAGATTTTAAAGGCGGAAAAATGCGTTTTTTCATGTATTTTTAAGATATGAATAATGTCGGATTATTTATTTCATATACACGTTGTAGTATAATATTTGAAGTATCTTCGAAGAAATTTTCAATTAAAAATTTGTATAAAAATAACTCCGTGACAACGAATCTCTGTAGGCGCCTCGAAAAAAAAGTTGTTTTGCGGTGAACATCATAACTCGTGACCGGATCGTGTGAAAGAAAAATCGCGAAATGCATTTAAAAGGTGATACGTTTCCCGAGGTAATCACGAAGAGTTTTTTAATTTTTTTTTCGCAGAATTTTGAAGTGAAAATCACGATTTTTACTATAAAATTTCGGTGAATTTGTTTTTAAAAAACGAGAAAAATTATAAAAAAAACTCTTCTTGATAACCTGGCGATTTATTTGTAGAAATAGTATATAAAATAGTATATAAAAACGGTTAAGTAGACTTGGAGTTGGGATGTTAAGGGACTAAAAAATTTATATTCGTTAGTTTTGGTCCAATTTTCTTGATTTCGTACAATCAGAAAAAATAAAAAAAAAAGTGGAAAAAAGTTTTAAAACCTTACACCCCCCGTCCCCTTAATAAAGGAAAATTCTAAAGAAATTTAATTTTCCCCTTGTTTTTATCAATTTTCGCAAATGACTCTTCAATAACTCCACATTTTTGCCAATAAAAGACTGAATAAATAAAGACAATGGCAATTGAAAAATTTTTGAGCACATACAATGAAAAACGTATTTTTTTTTTTTTTAAATAAAAACACTCTCTTTGAAACATGAGATGCACTGGGAAATATTTAAAGATTGGTTAATTACGCTAATCACATGTGGTGCTTATGCTGCGATTTAAAAGTTGTGCCAATGCTTCGAAGCGGTTATATAAATTATATGTGATTTTACAGTATTCTTGTGTTTGAAATAAAATTACACGAGATTCAGCGAAAGTGAAATTAAACCAGGTAACAATAATAATTAATTAATTTTTTCCATCAGACGCACACTGGGTTGAAAAGGGTCAAAAGTGAGGATTAATTCAAAAATTGAAATGAGTATTTTGTAATAAATTTTTATACCGGGTAACAGAGTATAAAATGGGTCATCACTAACTGTCAAAATTATTGTTCTAAGTTGTTTACTTTTCTTGCTATACTCTCTCAAATTTCAACAATTTTTTTTTTAATTTTGCTCGAAGTGGTAAAAAGTGAAAAACGAGATATTTCAAGTTTAATTTTTTTTTAATTTTTTTTTTAAATTCTAACTTTTTTCAAATGGATGCATCAACTTCAGGTATTGTACTGTATTAATAAAAAAAAAATTTTTAGATAAATGTTTTAGAAATATTTTTAATAATTTTTTGAAAATTGTCCTAAAAAGAGGGTATTTTTTAAAAAGAGATTGAGTTTCAACGTAATTCTAGACGCGATCAGGTAAAATTATTCACATTGTAGTAAAATATGGGATTTCTGCTTGTGTATTCCAGAAAAACATTTTGCCAATACTTGCCAACGAATGTAATATTCAAGTTTTTATTAAAAGTCCCCAGTATAAAATTAAAAAAAAATGCTTGAAAACACAAAGCGACAAAAGCGACAAAATATAAAAAAAGCATCAGTAATGTATCGCAGCAGTTGAGTGCAGAAGAAGCTCTTACTGTTCTAGTAGAAGCAAAATTAACTCGAAGCCAATACAGTATTATTAGAAAAGCTGCTCCAGATAAATTTCCTTCCTACAGTAAAGTTAAACAAGCTAAACAAAAATGTTACCCGAAACGTGATAACTTGAAAATTTGTGAAACTTCAGCTCAAGTAAGTCTACAAGATCTTTTAGATCATACTATTGAGCGTCTAGTCGAGATAAAACAAACCGAAATTATTTTTTTAAGCCATGAACAACTGTCCAAAATAACATTATTTTCTAAATGGTGATTTGATGGAAGCTCTGGACATAGTTCCTATAAACAAGCATTTCATGGCTTAAATTCTAGTGATTCTTCTGTATTCATTACATCTATTGTACCAATGAGATTAGTTTGTAATGACAAAATAATTTGGCAAAATCCTCGTCCATCTTCCACTAGATTCTGTAGACCTTTAAAAATAGAATTTTTAAAGGAAACAGCAACGACTGCAAAACTTGAAAAGGAACGGGTTGAAAACGAAATTGAACTTCTTTTGGATTCTGTAGTTTTATTAGGAGAAAAATCAATAAAAATAAATCACAAACTTATGTTAGTAATGATTGATGGAAAAGTTTGTAATGCTATTACGGATACAACATCCACACAAAAGTGCTACATTTGTGGTTCAACAAGCAAGGATTTTAATTCAGTTGATAGAATGATTGTTAACGAAGTAAATACAGAAACTTTACAGTTTGGTTTATCTATACTTCATGGATGGATACTATTTTTTGAATGTCTTCTTCACTTATCATATAAAATTCCAATCAAAAAATGGCAGGCTAGGTCTGATGATAATAAAAAAATGGTTTCAGTAACAAAATTACGGATTCAAAAAGGCTTTAGAGAGAAAACTGTACTGATCGTGGACAAATCACAAAAGTTGATGCAGAATTGATAGAAAGAATGCATGTGATACTTATTGCTGTATCTTGCAGGCACGAGATTCACGTAGAAAAATTTAGAAAATATAATCAGAATACAGCCAGACATTTTGTTAAGCTCTATCCGTGGTATTATATGCCTCCAACTTTACATAAATTCCTTATTCACGGGCCAGAAATAGTAAGATACGCCTTGTTGCCAATAGGTCAACTATATGAGGAAGCTCAAGAAGCTAGAAATAAAGATTTTAAAAATTACAGAGAACACTATTCTCGTAAATGCTGTCGGGAAAAGTCAAATGAAGATATATTCAATAGGTTACTTCTTAGTTCGGATCCTTTAATTACCACTAAAAGCAAAAATTATGCCAAAAAAATATATAATATACCACAGATGGCACTAGATTTATTAATTTTGCCCAAGATTTCTGATGAAGAAGAGATTAATGAAGATATTGATGATGATAATTATGAAGATGCTGATTATATTTATGAAGGTGATGATAAATATTTTAGTTTCTCTTAAATAAGAACAATATAAAATAAACAATAAACAATAACAATAAATGCATACAAAATTTTCAATTATAAATGTAGCAATATATTCAATATTAATTGAATTAATTTTTTCAACATTTTTTTTTTAAATTTTTCTGAAATGGTTGTTTGTTTTGTGCTTATTCATCAATAAAACATAATATTATTTTATAATGTGAATTTTTTGATTTAAATTTGTGGAATTGTGGAATTTGGAAAATAAAATCGGATTTTAAAATTCAATTTTTATAACATAAATACATATTAAATATTTATTCCTTTTTTATTTTTAAAAAAAATTTATTTTTTCTAAAAGCACATTAACTAAGTTCTAACTTGCAATTTCATTTACTAATTTATCGCTTTTTATTCCAAAGTTACAGCGAAAATTGTAAGAAGAGATCATTTTTTCCAAAACACAAAAAAGCTCCTAACGGGTTAAAACAAATTTTTTTTCCACTTTTTTTTTTTAAATGGTGGTTTTTTATGCATTAATGAATATCCATTAAAAAAAATTAACAATATTTTGAAATTACGTCTTCACTGAATTAATCCTCACTTTTCATGCTTTTCAACCCACTGTGAGACGTACTAAGCGGTACTGATATACGGAAGCTAGTTAAATGCAAAGCATTTAACAATATTTTGATATTCGCTGAATTGGATTACTTTCTGGAAGGCAATCAAGGAAGTAACAAAAGGCTTGTTGGGAAAGCATCGTTCTAGCAACTATAAGATTTCTATCGTAAGGATGTTAACATCGTTGGTGAAAATTTACATCACCATCTGAGCTATTTCACCAGACAATTGGCCACCCAATCTGATGAACAAGGTGAATGATACCATTAAACTGATATGCCATTTGACATGAGGTAATACAATGAGTTATTTTTTTCAAACTATAAGATGAGTAAAATAAAAAATCACAGATTCAGAAGCAAAAAGTCAACGAGTGCAATATTTGCGAAAATTTCTAGTGGATAAGGATGATCCTGATGATGTAGAATTTTTTGAAAGTGCAGTAGCAACAGCAGTGACATTACGTGTGGTTCAGAAACTGATGGCAGCGATGATTGTGATAGCAATGACACTAGCTCCTCGCAATAAAAAGGTCTAGAGCAATGTTTATGAACAGATAAACTTTGTTCTTCTTTAACCCATTGAAAACCAAGACCATTTTAAAATAAAATTTTTATAATTCATTTATCTATTTCAACTAAAATGCAGTTAAGGAACGTAAAAAAAAATAAAAAACTTAAAAAAATATAAGGAACTGTGGTTTTGGAGCTGTGCCCGAATGGGTACAATGGCTTAATGAGTATGCTATTTTTTAATGTATGAAATTTTTTGAAGCATTCTTTTTCAACACAAAGCGCAACATCACATTTTTCACACAACCATTTGATTCTGTTATGGCATTCACGGCAACGTAATTGATTTTTTATCCTTCTAGGAAAGTGATTTCCAGCAGTAGTTGCAACACCAGAAGCCAGTGACCGTTTGGAAGTGTATTTTCTGGATATAATTTCGTAAGTAAAAGCGAACAATATTGCGTTGAAACTCTAACAAGTTCATTTGGGATTTGTTTGCAGTTTTAATAACTTCCATGCATATATGTACCATGGCAGAACTCAACAGTGCTGTAAAAAGCGGCCACCACCATTTCTTTCCTCGGAATTTTATACGGTAATTATTCACAGCTTGATCGTGAAGGTCAACGCCACCCATTCCCGAATTATATTCTGCAATCAACATCGGTTGGCTAATTTTAGCTTTTTCAGTTGAACACCACTGGTTAACCATATGCATTGGTTCGATACTTTCGAAATTGGACCCTACGGTTACTGCACTATTGTCGTTCCATTTCACAAACATTATTCTATTGGTCTTGTCAAATCTGAATTCAAAATATCCTCTCTTTTCCTTTTTGAATAATGCTTTTGACTTTAGTGGACAGTTCTTTGTTCTTGAATCACGCACAGTCCCAATAGCTCGAAATCTTCTTTCTTTTAGTTTAACCAGGAGATCATATGACGTAAAAAAATTCTTGAAAAACACAACATGATCTGAAGGATTAGGAATATTATCCAAAAAATCAAGCACGACTCTAGATCCAAGTGACATTTTCTATCTATCTGCGCTTACACCTTCGGCATCACAGTAAGTATCGAACTGCGAGTTTGCTCAACGATTAAATTAACTATTTTTTCATAAAACAAAGTTTCAGAAATTTCAACTGGTGATTTCCCATTCAGGTCTGAGATCATATTGAGCTCATTGTTTAAAAAAAAATTCTTCGGGACATTTGAACATCACGTGGTGTTTTTGTCCAATTAGGAGTTTTTTTGCTTAATATTGGGGACATTATTTTCTGTCTCAACTGCTCACGTGGAATATCATCTTCGCTATCACTACCAAAAAATACTTATACTTCACCTGGTATATCACTTGGCATGAGATCAACAGCAATATCCTCAGCAACACCTTCATCTTCATCCGTATTAAAATCGGGATCTGGTGGAATACTCGCTATATCAAAATTGTGGCGATCTTCATTTTCCAAAAAATCAAGAGCGGTGTTCATGATTTTAAAACGTTTGCCATAAAAACTTGATGTTTTGATGGGTTGAAATTCCATTTTAGAGTAAGGAAAAATCTAAAAAAGTGAATACCTAATGAGCCATTGTACTCAATTGGGTACACCGAATTTCTATTCACCTAGCGTTGTCCAAAATATTTTTTTCCCCTCTAAATTTTTATAATATGTACACACGCTCTCTCTACTTCACAAAACTATAAAAAATTTTTGCTTGCAAAAAACAGGTTTTACTCTACGTAGCTTAAATGTTACTGACCTAGCTAATATTCGCAAAACTGACAAGCCTTATAAAAACAAGACCAAATACAAAGCAACGGTATTATATTTAAAAAAAAATTTTATGTGTTTTTTTCAGGCACGGAATGTTGAATGCAAAACCAAAAGAAACGTTGTCTAATTCTCTCGTTATAAAATTTATGCGTGCTTCGATATTGCCTTTTTTCTGTACTCAAGCGGGTACAATGGCTGGGAATGGGTTAAACTTTGTTTTTCTTAAAAAAAAAAAAAATTCGATTTTTTTTGTCATTAATGTGTTCTAAAATCCTTCAGAAATAATGCCATAAAGGGATTTTTTAATATCTAATTATTTTTAGAGTTACAGAGCTATAAATTCATACATATATTTGTACGACAGCTAATTTTTGATTTTTTTAAAAAAACCGCGCCATTTTGTCAAATTTTGATATTTTGAAAATATCATAGTTCAGGACCTGTCGGACGTGATTACCAACAAAATGTCGTCCTCCCAATTTCGATACGACATCTGGTTCTCAGATCGCGCTAGGAGGGGAGGATAAAAAATAGAGCACTTTTAAAAATACAGCACTTTTAAAAAACGTTATTTTTGTGGTATTGACAGGTAGGACATACCTTAATTGTTCTTAATAATTTCCATAAAATCAATACCTTTTTAGAGTTGCAATTCTAGAAGTAGATTAAAAACGTTATTTTTTGAAAAGGGAAATTGTCATGCAGAATATAGATCAATTTTTGAAACAAATATGCCAATGTTTTTTACTTTATTTTAAAGTAAAAACTTTTGATCTTGAGCCTGAAAAAAATTCCGAACACAATCATTGAAGAGATCAGCAACAATATTTTTACATTTGCATAAATATAAAATAACAAATAGAAATTGTTTTATTTTTTCTGACTTTATTGGTTCAGTCGCTTATGGTCAAAAAAAAATTTGAATTACTGACGAGTTATTGACAAAAATTGATTTAAAAAAAGTGGGGGGAGTGACAATTTGCATTCGATAAAATTAGTGCAACTTGAAATTTTATATGAATACTAGCTGGACCCGCCAAACGTTGGTTTGCCCTCAATGAATTTTTAATTTTAGTTAGAATCTGTATATATCCATGTAAAAAAACGTTTGTGCATTTGTTAATATTAAAACTGTTAAAGAAAAACCATGTTTTATTTACGAAAATTAAAATAAATATTTATTGTAACATACGTATGTATAAGAATGACCAATATATTTCTATCTTTGTAATTCTAAAAAGAGTGATCAATATTTTTAGTTTCCTTATTCTGGCAGTAAATTAATAAATTTGCTGGCTTTCCGACACGGGAAAAACAACTGTTTTCGAGATCCAAACCACACATTTGCAATGATTGTCCTTGAGATTTATTTATGGTCATGGTAAAGCCCAATCTGTTCGGAAATTGCAATCTTTTGAATGTTATCAGTGTGTCGGTAGGAATCATAGGAATTGTTGGCAGCAAGACATGTTCTCCTTTAAATTTGCCTTTTGAGAATTGTGGCCTCAATAACATTGAGTATTATCCTCTCAACAATTAACCTGGTGCGATTACATAGTCTCGGAGCGTTGAGGTTACGTAGCAAAATTATTGGAGAAACAACTTTAAATTTTAATAAATCTGGAGGTAGATCGGGTACATCAAGTGAATTCAAAAATTCTGTTGGATAATTGACTGCTTCATTTTCTTCAACAACACTATCCATAGATTTGAACTAACACTTTCAGAATCAATCATGTCCTGAATAATAACATTAATATTATCGACATCGAAATTTTTTGCGGCTTAAATAGTTCTTTCACTTAACCAAGTAGTTGTTTTGAAAACTGGTCAGCCGTTGGATCATGGATAATAAAATGAGAGCTCCACCAAAAAGTCTTTCATTGCCTTTCAAATCTTTTAAAGTTCTATGTAGTGCTTCTAAGGAATGTTTGTAAGCCATGTTATATTCATCCCAAATAATAATATTGCATTTTTGCAGAACTTTTGCCATACCGGAATGTTTTTTTTTTTATATTAATATGGCATTCTCATTCGTTTGTACATTTAACGGTGATTTGAGTGCTGTATGAGCTGTGCGACCACCATGCAATAATGTTGCGGCTATTCCGGATAAAGCAATAGCCAATGCAATTTTTCCTTCCTTTTTGGTTAGAATATTTGTATATAAAAACGTTTGTGAGTTTTGGAACTTATAAAATTTAAATAAATTTGACAACTCATTATTTTTCTAACGCCAGCAACATCTACCGGCTCCAACAAAAAAATTTTTGGCATCATCTAACATACATATATGTACATTCTTATTTTGAGTAAAATCGCACCGTAAATAAGAATATTCGAAATGACTTTACCCCAGCGCCACCTATCGGGTCCATTTATACATACAAAAATTTCCTATGATAAAACATATATACATATACATATATAAAATTCTCGTGTCGCGGTTTCTGTAATTGAACTCCTCCGAAACGGCTTGACCGATTCTCATGAAATATTGTGTGGATGTTGGGTAGGTATCAGAAACGGACAACAGGTATTTTTTTTAATATCTTAAGTGGGCGTGGCACTTATGGCTATCATAGTACTCCAGATATCTGGTTTTAAAAGTTCACTTTTTATGGGTGGTACCCCTCCCAGTAGCCCTATCAAAAAAAAAAAAATAGACGTTGTGCGGTTCTCAGACCTACCCAATATGCGCACAAAATTTCATGACAATCGGTCGAGCCGTTTCGGCGGAATTTTACCACAAACACCGCGACAGAAGAATTTTATATGTAAGATATTAACAGAAATTATTTATTTCAACCTCAGTTAAAATTTTTTACAAAATGAAATAAGAAATCATGGGGGTGGAGTTATAGCTGAAAAACTAAGCAAACAAACATCAAGATAAGGAAAAAATATAAATGGTTATAAACAAAAGTTTAGAGTTTTTATATGGCCTAGCACCTTCATTTTTTGAGAAAATTCTTTATTTCAAACATTTTACTCTACGAAGCTAAGTTTTGGCAACCCTAAAAATAATTTTTTGCTTTACGACTCATCATTTTCGAGACATATGCTATTATATATCCCGCTCCAAAATTTTACGTCCCATCCATATGGGGTGTTGTAGTTCATCATACGTATACCTCGTTACACAATCAATTTATAAGTGAGTCAGTGATTCGCGTAACTATTATAATGATACTAAAATTACTCTAAATATAGAAATGGGTTTGGATTATTTAAAAAAAAATGTTAGCCCTTAAACTAGACTTAACCTATAATTATTATAATGTATAATACTTGTGCTATTATCATTTATTACTCTATTAGATTTAACATATTAAAAAATAATGCTTATTATAAAAAAAAATTTAATCGTTCCCATTTCATTTTAATTTAAGAATTATTTGTTTTTTATTACAAATTAAGATCTGTGTTATGTAACAAAAAATAAAAAATACAAAATACAAATTATGTCGGACTTTGTTTAATATCTGTATGCACGATTACAGCTTTGATTTTAATACCCTTCACCATGAAATGTGAGAATATTAATATTACATATTATTTGCAACACATTCAATTACACATTCATTTGAACAGCACATTTCTGTTAAAAGAGAGATGACTAACAAAGGAATAAGATCTGGCGACGGTATAATTTGGTTTAAATATACTTAAAAGAAATATGTTAGGGATAAAAAATTTCCCAGGGATCATTAATACCGTAAAATTTTATTGGCAATGATGTCGTTTTATTAACACAAAAATCTTATTTAAATAAATCAAATTTTTTAATAAGTTTCATTAAACCTATTTTTAAGGAATTTTATTTTATTTCGAAATAAAAAAGCAGCAAAACCCGAATTTATATTTAATTTAAGAATTATCAATTTCTTTTTTACAAAAACGTTTTACTAAAATTAACAGTTAGCAAAACTAGTGGAAGGTATTCGTCATTCGGCTAAGTCGAATCTAACACTCTTGTTTGTCGTATTTGAATTTAGTTTTTGTAATTTTTCAAACTACGAGTCTATATTAAAATACTCGTATGATTTGATTTTTTATTTATATCTAACGAAACTTATATGTAAAAAAAAAACTTGGCCTTGATATCTGCAAAAAATAAAAAAAATAATAATAATAATAAATTCATATACAAAAAAGTAGTTGTCGTTGGCAGCTAACAATTTATTGTGTTCGAATGCAATTCGAATTGCAAAAAAAAAAACTAAAAAAAAATTTAAATAAAATCTGGAAAAACAACAAAACCATAATTGTACGTGTATGTGTTGCAGTTTGTCGAATAAACAACTGAATATCTTTTGTCTATAAACAGGAAGAAATTCTATGCGCCATGCGTTTTTGTTTTCATTCTGCAATGAATTTTTTTTTGTCAGTTTTTTGTTATATAAATTAATTATTTATTTTTAAAACTTTAATATTGACTTTACATATCTATCTATGTATATGTATGTATCTGTGAATGTGTTTATATTTTTAGTGAATTCGTTATATTATTGTATTTTCGTCCAATTGTATTGCACTCAATTCGTAATTGGATTCAATTATTTTTTGTTGGTTGTTTTTGTTGTTGCATTGCATTCTACTTAAACAAAAAAAGTATATTTTTCGTTTATTGAAATTGAATAATTGTTTTCATTTGTTTTGATTGTACAATTTATTTTGTCGTACTATTCGTCAAACATGCGAGGCATTTGAAGTTTTTTCTTCTTTTGGAAACACTTTTATGAATTTTATAATAAAAAAAATGAAATGAGTAACGGTTCATTGTGTTTCCTACGTATCTGTTCTAAAGGCCAGATTTGAATTTGCCGCCATTTTTGTAGTAATGTGGTGGCAATCAAAAGAAAGCCATAGTTTGACAGTTGACAGTTTAGAGTTAGTAAAAATTGAGTTTTTCATGATAGAACAACAACTCGTTTTCATTGTTAAATCAAAATTTAAAAAACAATGGAAGTTTGGGGTTTTGAAAATCGACAGGTTTTTGATTTTGACAAGACAGTACCTCGCCTCGCAGTATTTGAAGTTTCTTCTTCCGTTTGAAACATTTTTCTAAATTTTAAAATAAAGTGATGATAATGAAAGGAATTGCGTGATTGTAACTGATGCTCAATATCGCGGTATTATATCATAGTTAATTCTGCCTAAATTGGATGATATTGATGTGGGCGGCAGCCAGTGAAATGACTCAGTTACTGCATAGGAAACTTGCTGGTCCTATTACCTCTCGATTCGGTAATCAGAATCGTGTGATTATTTGAAATCAAAGGTCCATTCCAATAAGGCTACAACTATCCGTGTATCCCTGCATTGAAGGAAGAAATTCAACGCTGCATCAAATGAAACCCTGCCCCATATATGCAAAATATTTCTGGAAAATTTCGACAAAAGAGTGCGCATGTGCCAGCAAAGCTGTGGAAGTCATATCTTCGATATGTTATTCCATACGTAACCTTATCCTGTGCACTTTATGATTATATACAAAAATATTAAAATAAAGAAGACAAAAAACGGTGTCTTCTGCTTGATTCAAATCTTGCGTGGATTTTGAGACACTCTTTATTACATCCGATCGAAAATGATATAAAACTCCCATATATGGACAAGAGCTTTATAGCCTAATGTGAAGCTGCTGGACCATGAAAAGGACGGCGTTGATGTTCATGATCGGCAGTAGGTTATCAAATTCATTAGAGCATCACCAGACTGTGGGTTGTGTAACACTGTTCTACAGATATTACAAATGGAGAAGTTCTGTTGACATATGTAAACTTATTCCAACTGCCCAAGTTTTCGTTATAGCCACTTTTCTAGTTGCTCACACCTGGTTGTAGTCTATTGTCCTGCGGATAGCTTCATGCATAAAACTCGTTTCTCTGTCGAACTAGCCGTATGTGGAATAAACTGCCCATACAAGTTTTTGCTGACACTTATCTATAATATTAATAGGCTAGGCGATTTCTTGTTACCGATTTTTTGTTCTACCGTTCCATCCCGATTTTGAACAAACGTATATTTTTTGAAAGGTTTTTCTTTTTAGGTGTTCAGCAGACTTACAGATTTTTAATTATACCCTATACCACTATTTGGTTTGGGTATAATGACTTTGTGCTGCTGTTTGTAATAACCAAAAATATTCGTCCTCAGAATCACTTTTTGAGTCGAAATAGCAATGTCCGTACGTCCGTCCGTCCGTCTGTGTGGCCATGTAAAGCTTGTACTCAAACTACAGGTCGCAAATATCAATATATTTTGATGAAATTTGGTATATAAGCTTTCATTGGCCATGGGTTGAACACTATTGAAACTGGTGAGAATAGGTCCATGTTCAGACCTAGTCCCCATACAAATGAGCCCTATGAAATCGACATAAATTGCCATAAGTTCAAAATTATCATATAGATTTCAGTCAAATTGGGTTTGTATGTGTTGATTACATCCATTAATCAGTAGTTCAAAAATAACCATTATAGGAAAATTCTTAGTCAGAGGCCCCATATAGAGCTGCTTCCCGATCTTCACTTAAATCTATCAAAAAAAAAACTATTGCACAGATTTTTCTCAAATTTGGTTTGTTTATATTTTTTCACAATATAACTGACTTTACCAAATATGGTCAGGATCGGTCCATTTTTGACCTAGTCCCTATATAAATATAGTATCCGATATGAACTTTTTCATATCTGCAGCGAAAAAAATTAATAAAAATGCCACTCAAATTTGCTTTATGCTTATTTGCTATATCCAATTAGTTGGAGCGAAGAGATAGGGTCTCTAAACGCATGGTATAGGGTATCGTATAGTCGGTCTAGACCGACTATAATTTTCTTACTTGTGACTTTGTGCTGTTGTTTGTAACTACCAAAAATATTTGACCTAGACCCATCTTTAATTATACCGATCGAATCAGAATCACTATCTGATTCGATTTAACGATGTCCGTCTGTGTGTCCATGTAAACTTTATAATCAAACTGCAGGTCGCAAATATGAATATATTTTGATGAAATTTGGTGTGTAAGCCCCTATTGGTCATAGGATGAATGCTATTGAACTTGGTGAGAATCGGTCCATGTTCAGACCTAGCCCCCATACAAATGACCCCTATGAAATCGACATAAATTGCCATAAGATCCAAATTGTCATATAGATCTTACTCAAATTCGGTTTGTATACGTTTATTACATCCACTAATGAGTAGTCTAAAAATGCTCCCTGGGACAACTCTTTGTCATAGGCCCCATATAGAGCTGGTTCCCGATCTTCACTTAAATCTATAAAAAAAACATAAACATTGCACTGATTCTTCTCAAATTGTGTTTGTATATATTTTTGCAAAATACAAGTGACTTTACCCAACATGGCCAGGATCAGTCCATTTTTGGGCCTAGTCCCCATATAGATACAGCATCCGATATGAACTTTTTCATATCTGCAGCCAAAAAATTAATAAAAATCCCACCCAAATTTTGGTTTATGCTTATTTTCTATTTCCAGTTAGTTGGGCCTATGAGATAGGGTCTCTAAACGCATGTTATAGGGTATCATATAGTCTTACTTGTTTTTTTCTTTATTTTAATAAATTGCAATTGAAGTTGCTACTAACATATACATAAAATTATACAGATGATATGTGTGTGTTTATTAAATTTGTTAATGTGTTTGTTAATGACTTCGTTTTCTTCATTCACAATAATAATAAACCAAAGAAGTGTTGGTTTGGGAATTGCCTAAGTTGAAAATTAAAGCTGCCTAGAAATTGCACTCGAATTTCGAGCGCTGGAATCTACTAGTAATTTATTAAAAGTTAATTATATATCTATTTGCAAACGCTACCCATTTCTGTTCCTTTCATTTTCCTAAGATCAATACAATGCTTTGCGTCTCTAGAGGGCATTCCCTGGTTATTATTAAAAAAATTCTTTCAAATTCGGACTAAATGATGATACATGATAACATCTCATAAAGTAAACTACTAATCGACTCACAGTGGCACCATTTGGGTTTTTTCATTGCAAAATTAATAACTTTTGAACCCAAACAGATAATCAAAAAATTTGAAAGGCATATGATAGATAATTGATCAACATCTGAAATGAGTGTTAGAAAAGGGTTCTACGTCATTTAGGTGCCTACTTCTGGGTTAGGAAACTTAAAATTTGTGGAAAATCAATTTCATGGAAAGTAAGTTAAATTTATTTTTTTAAATTTTTGATTTTTATGTTTTTCTAAAGGCTTTTATGATTTAAAATTATTCCAGAAAAGATAAAAAAAATTTTTTTTTTTAGTTTATTTTTAATTTTGTGTAAAATATTGCTCAAAATCCGTAAATGAAGGTATATCTAAAAGACTAATAATTTCTGAACTATAATTATTTTCTAACTCTTTTTTGGGGATGTAACGCAATTATATATTTGCCATGCGACAATATTTTATGAACTGTCAACTTTTTCTGTGGATATAATTCTGCTAAAAGTGATGAAGTTTTCGAAACACATCTCCACATTTTTCAGAATCAACTTTTTCCTTGCAGTTTAAAACATTCAAGATCGTTCCCAACCTCTTAGCAATTTGATTGTTTATTCCAGTGAGTCGATTTACAGCCTCATCATTTTCAAAAAATCTTCTCTAAATGTTTCCATCATTTGAGTTTCCGTATCCAATAAAGTTGATAAATATTGAATAAATGGATAGGTGGTAAATATCGATTTACCTGGATAAACACTAAGCAAACAGTAAAATTTTTTTTATTATTTCTTAATAAACAAAATCAAAAGGAATAACGATTTTTACCTAGTTTTCGAGATACTGTATCTGAAAGCGTAGCAAATTACCTAAAAATGGTGTGGTTTTTTGTAAACTGAAAATCAGTGTTGTCTTGTAATAAGATTAGCATACATACATATTTGAAATCGTTGGACAATTTCCTGTAAAATAAGTTTATTCAATATTTTTTAGGGGGCACATGAAATATTTGAATTTTGCAACCACGCCACTGTGTGACTGTAAGGTGCATTCGATCTTTATCAAATACCATTTTACATTAAAATTCAGCCAATAGAATATGAATTAAAATAATGTTTTTTTTTTTTCATAAATTTTATAAACATTTTGTTAACTACTTTTCATTAGTATACAGCAAAATAATGGGATAAGTTATTAAGTAATTAAAAAGAAATTGTTGGCACTCGATTAAAATTTTCAACATTTTTTTAATTTCCATGCTAATTGTTTTATTGTTATAATAATATCACATTTCAGAAATAAAAGTAAAAAAGTAGACTTCGAAATAAATCAGTAACGTATAATTTTAATTTAAAAGATCCATTAATGAATTTTTCTATGATGAAGTGTTCCTTGGGCTAATGACTTCTTTATCCATCTGAGGAATTGCTCCTTTGTTGGAACAAACAAAATTTATATGTGCAATTGTTAGAAATTCGTTCATTCGGATATCACATGGATGGCATGGACCGCTTCGTCTCAAGATATAATTGAGAAGTGCCAATCTGAAAGTGTAGCTGAAGGTAACATGTAGCAATATACCTATTCTTAACTGTATAAAAATATAACTAATATATGGAACTTTTAGAATTTTACAATTAAAAATAAATCATTAATTACAGAGATTTTATTATTAACATTAGTATTATTATCATATCCTTTTAATAAATATACAATTTAATCATGTTCCCATTATTTGCACACACATTATAGTAAGCCAGAGAATAAAATGTTGGAAAATTTCCCGCCAGTCTATTTTATTTATAAAAATTATTAATTTTAATAATAAAAAAATGTATTATTTTGAATAAGAAAAAAATATGAAAAATCGTTTTAAAGAAGTTTTCAATCTCAATTTCAATAATTGGCAACAAATTTATTTTTTAATGTGAGAAATCCACTGTAGAAAATATGATTAACAATATAATTGTTAGTAGTAACTTTATAATGGTTAAATATGGTGAACCCATTATTAAAATATAATTATTGATTGTTAACATTTTTTTTTTGCTCAATATTATACACTCGTTGTTAAAAAATATTGTTGGGTATGAACAATATTAAGTAACAAAAATATTTATTAAAATAAAAAAATCAGTTATATGTGCCTTTTAAAATAAAAATGATAATTGTATTAACGAATATGGTAGATAACATGACAACTGATTTGTCTTCATTATTTAATTATGAATTAATTCCTAACAAATTCACATTATTAAAACAATTCTTATAAAAATTATAAATAAGTTGTCTTGACCTCTTAAGTGGAAATGACGAGTGTCGCCCGCAAACATTTTCTGTGCCAAATTCGACATTGACGGGCAATGCCCGCCACAGATTTAAGGGCTTCAAAAGTAGTAGTAGCAAATTTATTATACTTGACAAACAATCGTTATCTATAATATTAATAGGCTAGGCGATTTCTTGTGACCGATATTTTGTTCTGCCGTTTTATCCCGATTTTGACCCAACGTATATTATTTGAAAGGTTTTTCTTTTTAGCTGTTCAGCAGATTTAGAGATTTTTATTTTTTTTTTTTCTTTATTTTGGGTAAATTGCATTTAAAGTTGCTACTAACACGTACATAAAATTATACAATGCTATGTTTATTAAATTTGTTAATGTGTTTGTAATAAAAATGAGTTTGTTTTTTACGTTGATTTGTGAATTGGCTATAATTGATTAGCATACCTTTGGGGTCTTTTTTTAATGAAAAAATAAAATTTCCTAGAATTTACACTGATAATGCCCGCACAGAGTTGCATTAAAATTAAATAGTCTCCTTACTCATTATTCTTTTACACCAAATCATAAGGCAAGCGGTTAGATAACATAAAATCACTTTTTAAATCATTTAGCCTTACAAAGTATGATGAAATATATTTTCCATTCGTTAAAAAAATATTAGAGTTTAAAAAAAATTTGAAACGGACTTTTCAAAATAATCGCTTATGTGGCAACAAAATCTATATGCCGGGGTTATTCAAAATTGCAATGAACGTTTTGCTATTAAGAAAAATCCGAAAAGTATCAAAGAACGACTTAGAACCTAACAAGGTCAGAAGAATTATGAAATTTTTTAAGAACTATTCGAATATTTCGTGAAGAAAAGCAGCTCGAAAAATCAATTGCTGGAAATCTTTCATTAAAAAAATAAAAATCGCAGCAAAAGAACGTGCAAAAAAACTGAAATGCAACTTCATCTACAAGTATGCATCCTTGGAGACTTCTCACAGCTACCACGTGTAGCTTTTATATAGCCAATACTTCCTTTTTTGTATATAAATAATCTTGTATGTCTATAAGGTCCTCCAAAACCATGCTTAAAATAAAAGGGCCACAAATCTGGTAAAAAAAAACTGTCTCAATTAAATGTTCTTTTCAGCATTATTTTCCAAAGCTGTCCAACGGAACAAAAAAATAGTTAAAAGAAGAATCAGCAATAGCAAAAAACTAGAAAACGCTTAATATATGATGCAGAAGCTGCAACAAAAGACAACTTATATCAAATCACCGTCCATCATAATCAATGTCAGTGGTAATGCCCAGCTGGCTGTTATGGACAAAACACAAAATTTTCTAACAAAAATAATATCTGCACACAGATGAACATACAATGCAAACACGCCCTCCATATGCAACAATTACAGCACCAGGAGCAGCAGCAACGGCAGCAGTAGCAGTCTTTAAAAAAAAAAAAATTACAACAGCTCCAGGCTTTGGCAGTAGCAAAATGTGGCGGCAATTTTCAAGGTGCTTCACTCACTTATCATCAGGCAATGTTGCTTTCATAGAAACAATAACAACAACAACAAAAAAACCCAAATGTGTTCGTCTACTCCGAAGATGAAAAAAAAAAATCACAAAAATTATGAACAAAAAAAGTGGTTGAACAGCTTCCAGTTTTCATCAATGCATGTCGTCACTTGCAAACACTATTTACCTTTAACCAGCGCAAGAATAGATGAAAAGTCAGTTGGTAATGAAAAATTGTTTGCCACAAAGAGGACGACGAAGAGAAGTTGCTACTGCTAGTAGATGATGATGATAGAAAAAGATACCAGTGACTACCAAAACAAAAAGGAGGAGGTTTTTGAAACATAGCAAAAAGAATAGGCCTAAATATTTGCCAGCTTTCTTATTTTTATCCACTATAAAAAAGACTTGTGCTTTTAAAGCAATTTTCTAACCCCAAAAAAGTGTTCGTCTGCAAAAATCTTTTACATTTTACCACGTCTGCTGCTAAGGTTTATACACAGCACTGCTGTGTTGATGTTTCAAATGGTAGCAACTATTTCTTCTATCTTTATTAAAATCTAAACAATCATTTTTGTGTTAATTTTTTTTTTTTTTATTTATTTTTTATTATGTCCCATTGTTGTTATTATGTGATGGTCTTTAATAAGCTGGCCATATAAAAAAAATTAAATATAAATGTTGTGATATTAATATTAAGTGCCCTCTAAATAACTTTTAAATTCAAAGATGTATATAAATTGGTATATAAATTGGACAAAACAAAAGAACAATTTGCTAAAAATGGGATAATCATGAAATAGAAATTTGTCATAATCATTAAAGAAAGAAACAAACAATCAATTCTCAAGATATTACAAAACGCTGTAACTCCATCAAATAATTTGGCATTCTCTGAATAAATCCATAAATTTAAATACATCAATTTATTTTTTTATTTATTAGAGCTGCTCCATACACAAGACCAAAAGTCTTATTTTGCAGTATGGAACTGATTATATGGAAAATTTTTAAATCATTAATAAATTAATAACTTAATAACTAATTTCAAATCTTCATTATATAAGCTATGAAAAACAATTAAGATTAACAATAAAATTAAATTTCAGATATATCATTTTTTTTTTTTTTTTTTTTTAATGCTTTATTTCAATTTCATTTAACAAAAAATTTAAAATTTTGCCTCAGCGCCCATTATGGCTTTATAGAGGCTAAAAAAAAAGTAGGCAACAATAAATATATTACACTGTATAATTTAAATTAAAAATTTAACAATATATTACATATGAATATAAAAAAAGAAAAAAAATATATAAAATAAAATATATGTACATATTTACATTTTTAAGTTAATTTGTAAGAAGTATTTTTAAGCAAGTACTGTTTTATACTTCCTTTAAAAGTTGACAGTATAAAAATATTCTTAAGGTTGTCAGGTAATTGGTTATACTCGTTAGCACCAGCGAAAGTAACTCGTTGTTTAGTCAACTCGAGGCGACATCTCGCTACACTCAGATCCATCGCATGTCTTGTTATTCTCTGACTGTGTATGAGATTTTGATGAAACTGTATATTGTGAGATCCATATCCTTTAATACATTTAAAAACATAAATTAAAATTTGTTGTTTATATAACCCTCGTATTGGAAGTATAGTTTTTGCAAAATTTTTAAATAAGTTAACTGTACTGTATCTTAACGGCAGATTAAACACGATCTTCAAAGCTTTATTCTGTGCTGATTGAAGCGATTTTATTACTGAGCTAGATTTAGAGGCATAGATCATTGGGAGATATGTTAAGTGTGAGTGAATTAAAGAATTGTAGAGTAAAATTTATATATATATATATATATCTGAAATTTAATTTAATCAAATATATTATAATACCACTAATATGTGATGTTTCAAATAGTTATGTTTCAATAGTTATGCCACTCCAATATTAGACATTTTTATCTAATTGATCTTATTATTTTCCCCCCTGCTTATATCTGAAATATAAAGTTTGTCATACATATGATTCGGGTTGTGGGTATATACTCCTTTATGTAAAAAAACTGAAATTCTTATGTTTAAAAGATTATCAAAAGAAACGCCATATAGCTGAGATGAAAAAGTAAGATTCTAATTTTCATAGGTATACAAAGATGGGTTTGCCAAAGTGTTCTAGTCATAGAGAAAGTACGACCACAAGCATAGTTAATGTGGTTCGACCACGTAAGAGTATCATTAAAAAATATACCTAGATTCTTAGCTGATTTTACGATTTAAATTTTCTGATTATTTATAAATATGTATATTAAGTATAATAGTTACTATGGAAAGTGGCTTTGACTTTCGGATTTATGTCTAAACCATTTGCTGTTGCCCATGTATATATACGATGGAGTTGCTGATTAATAGAGATAATACACTGATCGATTACTACATTCGCGTACATTCTTTCATTACAATTTGTTCAAATGCCTGGGAGGACATTTGAGTGCAGTGAGAATAATATTGGCCCAACAATGGACCCCTGAGGTACATCCCTTGCTACAGTTAGTGCCTTTGATTTTTGGATTCTAGTCTCAACATACTGATACCTGTCGAAGAAACACCAAAAAAATTTTAGTTTTTAACAAAGAATTTTATGATCCACAGTATCAAATGCTTTTTAATGATCTAAAGGTATTAAAAATGTAGTCCTGCCATCATAAAGTTTCTCACTAATCACCTCTGTAATATCAACTAAGGCTGTTATGCAGCTGTGTTACCTTCTGAACCCAGATTGTCAATCTGTTAGCAAGTTATTGTCACTCAAAAAACAAGTCATTTGTTTGTGCATAATATGTTCGAATACTTGAGCCAAGAAGTCATATCAATATATTTTTGTCTCTACTCCCCAATTAGAAATTTGAATGGTCCAACAATTTTTGCTTTTTCAAGAATAATATTGAAATTTATATTTGAGGAACCGAAAAAATTTTTTAATTTTTTAAATATTAACCGGTTATATTTACATTATTTTGGCAATAAACTTCCATCTATTATCTACAAAAAATAAGTCTTCTCCCCTTTTCATTTGATAAAGTCATTCATGATTGGAGGCCAAAAATATCTTCTTAAATGGTGTCGAATTATCTCAGCAGTATCAGCAAGATCTCTAATTGTCAGTCGATGATATTTCAGCACTTTTTGTTCATCAGTTGTTGTTATACCCCGCACTCCAGTGTGCAGAGGGTATATATAAGTTTGTCATTCCGTTTGTAATAATTAGAAAAAAATTTTTGAACCCCATAAAATATATATATTTGTGATGCTTATAACAACCGGAGTTGATATAGCGATGTCCGTCTGTCCATCTGTCCGTCTGTGGAAATCACGATGACGGCATCAATCGGGCAGCTAGGGTGCTCGTTGACATAAAAAATGATTCACTAATATCCTGAAAAGTTTGCTATTTAAAATCGTCCAAATCGGTCGGTTAGGGCCCGAGATTTGAATGAAGAACTAAAAAAAGTCTTGAAAAATATAATTTTCTATGTTGTTCTTGTCACGATCACGCCCTCAATAGTGTAGCTACAGTAATCATTTTTAGTGGGAATGATTCACCAAATTCGTGGGAAGATTTCTGTTTCAAAAATTATTAAAATCGGTGGAACAGGACTAGGGAAATCTCTGAAAAATTAAAAAAAAATTAAAAATATGATGTTTCTATACTGTTCTTGTTGTTATTCCAAATGTTGTGTTGTTGTCATAGCTGGACTTGTTGTTTTTGTGGTCGTGTGGTAATAATATAATAAACACTAACCCTTTGTAAATTTTTTTAATTAACTCTGGTAGAAAAATTTAAAAGTTTCCATTGTTTTGGCATCACTAAAAAAATTTGTTAGATCATTTCTGTTATTACCACGAGCCTGCCTGCAAAATTTCAGATCGAATGGGTTACGGGAAAGGGGCTAAAATCGATCCAAAATTTTTTTGACAAGCAGACACTACGAGTTAATATAAAAGGAGTAAAAATTCACCAACATCTAAAGCAAATAAAGCTAAAATACCTAGTTGTTAATAAAAAAAAAAAAATTGTAAATTTAGCAAAAAAAAATTTTATGTATAAATTTATTTAAAGAGAAAAACACAAAATAACGTTTACATAAACATATTAAATAATACAAATAATATTCTATATATGTATATCCATAATAACTGCATGTTAGAAATAAATCGGTATATTATTTTATTTGCATAAAATTCTGCAATATTTTGTTGTGGTTAAAATACATTTCTTTTACACTAACAGAGTGTTACCTCATTTTGCTCAGCGTGACTATGCCACAATAGATGGCGCAACAATTTTTGTTTGTTCTAATTAGCTTTGCAATAGTTTGCACTTTTTAAGAAAATATCAATTCTAAAAACTGGAATTAAAAATTTCCAATTATAAATTACAATTAATTGAATTTCAGAAAATCATATCAAAACGTCGGAAATTATAATTTCAATTCAAGGAATTTTAGAAAACGTCAAATGATATTTAACAATTGCGAACATAAAAATTGTTACATAAATAAACGCAATTTGATGGAATGTTATTTATATATAAATTTTCACAATTTTTTTTGGATGAAAATTTGAAGTTTTTCAGAAAATAAAGAGAACAAATTATGTTGTTTTTTATTTGGCCAGTTTTTATTTATCTGTTTGTATTTCTTTATTAAGCTAATACGGCCTATAATCTTTTATGTAATTAAAAACACAATTTTAATAAATTTTTTCCCGACGTTTCGTCGATTTTTTGTCGACTTCTTCTGGGGATCGTCTATTTAATAAGAACATGACATTAATTAACAATTTTTTACCAAATAACATTTAGAACTTACATTTTTTTTTTTTTATATATTATTACATTAAAAAACAAATTTTAAAAACAAAAATTTACATTTAACATATATAATACAAAAAACAAAGAACATGGAATTATTAAAACACATAATATTTAAAAATTGTATCATAGTTTATTTGATGGCTACTCTATAACTTGCACATATGTTGTTGGTGTCTTCTTTCAAATTCATTGTCTTTTTTATATTTTGCTGAATTCTCAAGCTTTCCTTCGTAAATCTCTTTTTCATATTTTCCTCCTTGTCTAATATTCTAATACGTTGAAAATCTGGTGCATGGTGTGAACTGATCATATGCATGGCTAGTGCTGTTGTTTCTTTCTGTCGCGTAATATCCATTTTGTGTTCTCCTATCCTTGTTGATAAAGCTCTCTTTGTTGTTCCTATATACACCTGATCACAGTGTTCTTCGTTGTTTCCTTTACATCTTATTTCATAAACAACGTTATTTTGTTGTTGTTTTTCTATTTTAGTGAATATTGCATTTGTTGTTTTGTTAGGCTTATACGCAAAACATATGTTATTTTGTTTCAGTGTTGTTATCATGTTTCTTTTGTCAGTAAGGCCAGGGATGTATGGTACACTGTAGAATTTTTTGTTTTCTATTTCATCAGTGTTGTCAATTTTCCTATTTTTGTTTAATCGCCTAAATACGTCGTCTATTAAAGAATTTATTAATTTTCTAGGGAAACTATTTTGTATCAATATTTCTTGTATTATGTTAATATTTTCGTTGTGGAATATTTTGTCACTAATTTTCAGTACCCTCTCTATTAAATTTCTCGCTGTATTTATAATCTGGCTTCTGGGTTGTGTGGCGTTAAAATTCATAAGTCTGCCTGAAGCTGTTTCCTTAGAAATTATTTTATTTAAAATGTTTGGGACATTTGGTTTTTTGCGTTTGGCATTCCTAATTTGAATATTTATTATTATAAATTTATTCTCTATGTTTTCCAAATATGGCAATATTTTAATAAAAAAAAGTTGAGAATTTTTTTTTGTTATTATTTTGTTACTCCATCCGACCTATATGGCCACAATGAAGAAATATTTGGCCAATTAAAAGAAACTATACAGCCATCTCCAATAAGCACGATTTAATGCATATAGCCACCCTACAAAACCATTAACTTTGCAATGGAGGTTAGGGCGAGCTATTTAATTAGCAAAAACTAAATTAAACGAGAAGTTATGTCATATAACCGGAAACGCATGCATAAAGGTATATAACCTAAATGCATGCCGATCAGCAACCACGATGACCAAAAAGCAAACACCGAAATAAATCCGAAACAATAGAAAAGACGAAAACCAACCCAAAGAATTTGCTGAAATAATTTGGTAGTAAGTTTAACAAATTGTTTACTTTTTCATTTACATTTATTATCATGACTCAAACTGAAGTGGAGGGTATCAAAGTTGCGGCACAGCCGAATTTAACACTCTTACTTGTTTTTTTCTCGGTTGTAACTTATTTGTTCAACATAATTGTTAAAATCGCCAATTCACTATAAGTTGTTAACAAAAACGAATATCAATGAAATTTGGAACAGCTGATAAAAACCAGCCGTAAACAATTGAAATCATTTGTCATCAGTAAGTATGTTATGATTATGTTTTGTTCGGTTCACCTTACAGAAAATTTATGTATGATTTTTATACTCTATGAAATCGAATTAAATTGTTAAAATTCAATTATCATACAGATCTCGGCCAAATTGGGTTTGTGAATATTTATCATCCATTTATCAGTAATCCAAAACCGTATGGGACAACTCTTAGTCATAGGCCCCATATAGAGCTGCTTCCCGATCATCACTTAAATCTATCAAAAAACAAAAATACTTCACGAATTTTTCTCAAATTTGGTTTGTATATATTTTTGCTAGATATAATTGACCTTACCAAATATAGTCAGAATCGGTCCAGATTTCAACCTATACGGAAGCAAAAATCTTGCCACTCAAACTTGGTTTATGTTTATTTTCTATATCTAAATAGTTGGACCAAAGAGAGAACCACTTTGTGGTTTGGGTATAATGACTTTGTGCTGCTGTTCGTAAATACCAAAAATATTTGACGTAAACCCATCTTTTATTATACCGATCAAATCAGAATCACTTTCTGAGTATATTTAGTGATGTCCGTCCATCTGTGTGTCCATGTAAACCTTTTAATCAAACCACAGGTCGCAAATAGAAAAATATTTTGATCAAATTTGGTATATAAGCTTTTATCGGCCATAGGATGAACGCTATTGAAATTTGTAAAATTCTGTCCCTGTTCAGATCTAGTCCCCATACTAATGACCCCTATGAAATCAACACAAATTGCCATAAGATCCAAATTATGATTTAGATCTCAGTCAAATTGGGTTTGTATGTGTTTATTATATCGATTAATCCCTATAGGACAGTTCTTAGTCATAGGCCCCATATAGAGCTGATTCCCGATCTTCACGTAAATCTATCAAAAATCAAAAATATTGCACAGATTTTTCTCAAATTTGGTTTGTATATATTTTTTCAAAATATAAGTGACTTCACTGTTATTGTTGTTATTCACAATTTTGTATTTTGTGTATGGTAGCTGTAATTGTTGTTGTTGCGATTGCTGTGTCTACAGCATTTGCTTATTAAGTGTATCTGTTAGGTTATACACTACGTTTCTCGTACACTGGAAACAAAGTTCACGAGATATGGTAACATTTGCCTTAAAATAGTATACACATTTATTCTCTTATGTTGTTGTTAGTAGCCTGAGAGTACTTGGATTTCCTGACCCCCCAAACAACGACCCCGAATATGTTCCACAGTGTTAGCGGCAATTAAAATGTTACGGAAATACTAAAATGGCGGTATTAAAATGGTAACAGTACCCTTACATTGGTCATAATATTGAGTTAAAGACAATGGTGGAGGCTACCAAAGGTTGGGCACAGTCGAATTTAACACTCTTGCTTGTTTTTCAAAGGTTTTCATCATATATTCGGTGTCGCTACAAGTGATGTGTATGCTAAAATTTCTATTGATTATTTGATATATTTTATAAAAAGTGCTGCTAACATCCGTTTGTAAATTTTTGTTGTATCATATTAAAGTCGCTAATATACTAACAAATCTCGCATGATGTCAAGTTTCACTTCACTTGTCATCCGTTTGTTAATTCCATAATGATAGTTATGGTCACCCTGCATCCATTTGTAAATGCTAAAAACTTATAAATGTTGAGCTACATTTTCGTACGACGAATATGTGTGTATGGCTGTTATACGAGTATGCTGTGCATTTGATGTACATGTGTGTCATGTATGGAAGGAGAGGGTGTAACAAATTGCCTATTAGTTTTCTGTAACGTTTTAGATGGCCAACATTGTACGAGTATGCAGCTTGTTTCTTTGTATCTGAAATATTTGTAATTACAACAAATGGCTGCAGCTACTTGTTATTATTTTTTTATTATAAAATGTTTTCAATCTTTTCGCTTTACATTTACTTATGCTACTGGCACATTTATTGTAAAATACCAAAACAACAACAACAACAAAAATGATTTTAATTAAAATTTTATTCGATAAAATAGATTCTTATAAATTGGTTTTTACTCTATTTCCCTCTTGCTGCCCCTCAGACAATGTTTCTTGATGTATTGGTTCAATCAAAGTTCTATATTTTCTTATTTGATTATAAACTGAATATTGTTTTTTTTTCTACTTCGTATTATATAGAAAAACTTAATCACCTATATTTGATTTATAAATGCTATTTTTTTTTTACATATTAATTGTTAATTCTAAATAATTTGCCATCTATTAGATTAAGCTTAAATTAGGAAAATTTTGCATTAGCTGCGGTGCTAAGCCAGCTCACCAAAATTAATTTTTTGTGATTTTTTTTTTTTGCATATTTGCTGTCAAAACGATTTTTCCAAAACGAAAAATTTCAAGTACAACCAGTAGATTTGCGTCGTAAACCTTGAAATCTCGTTTTGTTGTTCTATCATTTGGAGTTTTTTTTTTTTGTTTGTTTGTTTATTATTATAATTTATTATTTTTATTTTTTTATTAACCAGTAATAGCCAATAATGTACCACTCAAGCGTTTACTTCTCCGTACATGTCAATTAAAACTTGTTTTGATTTCCGATATAAAATATTTATATATTTAATATATTATTATTAATTGTTGTTTACAAATATAACCAAAAAATTTTATTTTTGAACTTTAAGCCCCTTAATTGTTGCAAAATGATTTTTGGGACCTCATCAACGTACTCAATCTTCGTAATAAGTTTTTATGTTCGTCATCTGGAAATGAAATAGAGTCCGCTTTGTAATTTTGGATTTATACCATTGGTTTTTGTTCTTATTTCGAGGGCAGATCAATAAGTTCGAAAATGTTAAAAAAAAATGCACGATATGATTTTTACCTTTCGGAAGTTGAAAGCAGCGAGATTTCTGATGCTATATTCTCATCATATGACTATGATTTCGATTTTAAACGATGAATTGGGTTTTAGAAAGCTGTACGAAAGAAAGGTGAATGGCGCAGTTGCTCACAAATTGACTATACACGCAATCGTGTGAAAACTTCAAAGGAGAGTTCGAAATTGTTCAACTGCAACACTGATGAGTTTTTGCGCCGTTGTATTACGGCGTTTCATAAATCCATAATAACACAATGTTTTTCTCCAGTCGGCGAAGAAGGTCAAGGTGACGGCGAATTATGGCGACAGTTTTGGGAACAAACGCAACGTAGTCCACATGGATTACCCTCAAAGGACAAAGAGAATCAACAGCGAATTTGAAATGAAAACCTATTAGAACGATTCTGCCCAACAAGAAAGTGTTTTTTCTTCAAGATAATGTACGCATACACACGTGTGTAGTTTCCTTACCAAAATGCATTGGATTGGTCTTCGAATTGCCACCTTATCTGTGATATTCTCCGTATTCATTTCCCTATGATTATTTTTAAAATAGCGCCAACAATGAAATCGCTGATCAAACCAATTATTATTTCGCGGACCTTAAGAAATTATTTTATTTGGAAGGGATAAAAAAGGTTTTTTGCATTCAAAAAGTCACGCATTTATTCCAGCTTATTCTACAAGAGTGGTTCAAAAAGTCAAAAAAATATCACAAACATGGTTAACATTTCCCGATTTACTGCAAAATGTATTATAAATCATTCAAGAGACACTGGTACGCATTATTGCAGAAATACAAACATTGAAATCAGCAACTTGGCTTCCTCTAAGCTCACTGCAGCCAAGATCAACGACAAAATTTGTACCGGAGGCAAAAGAAAACATATTCAGGTTTAAGACCTGACAGGTAGCTATGTTCTCATAATGCTGCATCATTTCATTTCATTTTTAAATTCATCTTTATTTACAGTTTTTATTTACATATTTACATTTTCCGAGATTTTATCTATAGATATTACAGCGAATGAAATTTATAGTCAAAGGTATTGAATATTTAATGTTTAAATATTTTTAAAGGAAAAATAGGAAAACGTTTATATGACAAAAATAGAGTACTTCAAATTTGGTTAGAAAATATATATGCATATAATTGGATTATCCCAAGGCGATAACAAATTACATACATATTACTTTCAATTTGGTGATTTATGTTTTATAGATGCCATTACGCCGATTCTCTACATTCCTTTATCAGCTGATAAGGAGAATTCTCTATATTTTCGAAGTATTTAATATTGAGCCTTTTTATGAAGTCGTCGATACGCTCATAACCAGTTTCGCTGTGTAGAAGTTGCGTAGAATATCTCCAGTGCTTGTTAGTTATAATCTTTAGACACTTGTTGTGGATTATTTGAAGTTTTTTCAAATGTGTTTTTGCAGCTTTATACCAAATGGGACTTGCATATGTCAATGTTGGTCTAATGATACTTTTGAATAATAAGTTTTTGTTTTTTATGTTGAGTGATGAGCGTTTGTTTATTATTGGCCACAAAGCTCTAACCGTGTTTAGGGATTTTCTACAAGTTTCGTTGATATGCTTTGCAAAATTTAGTTTCTTGTCCAGAATTACACCAAGATATTTAACGTTATTTTGGATACAAATGCTCTCATTTTCCAAATTGAGTTGACGGTTTGGTAATCGCTTGGGAGAGTTGTTGTAGTGAAATACAATGGCTTGAGTTTTGCTAAGGTTAATTTTAATTTTCCACTTGTAAAAATATTTTCTGCAGGCAACAAATCCTTTTTCCATTTTCTACAAAACTGCCTTAGTGAGTTTGTTGAAGTAATGAGGGCAGTATCATCTGCATAGTAAGCAGTCTTCAGGTAAGAGGGAAGAGAAAAATCTGACGTGTAAATAGAGTATAATAAGGGCGATAATATTGAACCTTTTGGCAGACCAGTCGTGATAGATTTGGGAGGAGATAATGTATTATTGGATGCGACAACAAATGTTCTATCGTCAAGAAAGTCAGCAATAAGCCCGCACAGATTTCTCGGTATATCAGCCTCGAGCAGTTTATATATTAAACCGTTATGCCAAACATGTCAAATGCCTTTTCTATGTCCAATATAATTAAACCTGTAGATTTTTTTGTTCGTTTATTAGCTTTGATTATATTTGTTATACAGTTAACTTGGTCCACTGCACTGTGCTGTTTTTTAAAACCAAATTGTTCGTTGGATATAATCGACGTATTTGCAATGGAGTTGCAGATTCGATTTTGGATAATTTTCTCATACAGTTTTCCCAAATTGCTCAATAAACTGATGGGTCTATAACTGCTAGGATTGTGTTTGGGCTTGTTTGGCTTGAGGATTGCAATAACTTTGGCTTTTTTGAAATGTACTGGGAAATAGTTGATTAGTAAGCAGCTATTGAAAATTATTACTAGTAGACGAACTGCCTGGGGTGGTAGGTTCTTAATTAAGACGTTCGAAACGTCATCTAGACCTGGTGATTTTGACGCTTTAAGCGACGTAATAAATGAGTTGACTTCGTTTATCGATGTAAAAACAGAATCCTCACAGTCGATGATTGAAGCCTTGAACCGATTGATCTTACCATTGACAATTTGGTCAATTGAATGTTTATAATTGGAAGTAAGGTTATTTGTAGCGGAAAATGTATCTGATAGTACTTGTGCCTTCTCAATATCAGTTATAATTTTTTTATTGTTTTTGATAAGAAAAGGAATTTTTATGTTGGGTTTCCCTCTTAAACTTCTGGTGATTTTCCAGAACGATTTGTCATCCGGCTTTAATTTTGATAGCATACTGTTCCACTTATCATTACGATGGGTATAAATTTCTTTATTGATCATATTAGTCAGTAGTTTGACACACTTTTCATAAAAATTGGATTCAGATGAGATGGGTGTTCGTTGGATTTTCCTTTTAAAAGTTTTCCGGGTTTTTATTAGGTTGACAATTTCTACAGGTAACTTAGTTTTTGAAGAGAGGCTAAATTTAGGGGTGCATACATTTCGGGCTTCTAAAATCATCTCGGTAAATTTCTTAATTTCAAGGTCAATTGTAGATTTTGAGTTGTAAAATTCTCTATTAATCATAATTTTATTTTCAGTAATGTTTCTAAACGCCACCCAATCAGTTAATTTGTAGTTATAGTGACTCGTATCCAAAACACAAACAGATGAGTTTTCAATTGTGCAAACAACATAATGCAGCAAAGTAAATCATCTTATAGGGGAAAAATTAAAATTTTGCAAAATTGTATGTTTTCATATTCGAGGATTGTTCCGATCATTTCAGACAAAGCAATTTCTTTTCGCAATCATGACAGTTCTATCAAAGATACTTAGATGACAGCATTTAAATTCTGTTGTCCAATGGTTAGTTTTTAATAAAGAAGGAGCAGCTTGTACACAAATGTCGCTGTTAATCATAAATCGTTGAGTTCGCAACCTGGAATTTGTGCTGGTGTCAGTGCTGGTGCTGGTCGAAATTTACATACGAGGGTGGCTCCAGCACAACCCGACCTGCCAAAGAAATCACAACAAAATCGTACAAAAATTCTTTATTTCTCAACATAATCTTCTTTTAGATCGGTACAGGTTTCCCAGCAATATTAAATAGCTTCGATACCCGGTTTATAGTAAGACCTATCTAGCTCCTTCAAATAGCCATCTATAGTGGATATATGATACTTTTTGTTTGCCAAAGGCGGCGGTCTGTCCTTAAATGTATTACTTAAAGTTAACATTATACTCGCCGTTGATTGTTATTCCTTTTCAAAGATGGATATCAATTTCCATCTTGTGAACTACTAAGAGGCCAACTCACTCCTTAATGATCGACAGTATGGCTTCCGTAGAAATCGTTCCACGCTCTACTTTCTGAGCGCCGGAGTCGATCCATTCGCAATTTTGGCGAAAGTAAAGTTGTTGCTCTAGATATTCCCAAGGCACTCGATCGTGTGTGGCACGGTGCTTTGATATCAATGACTTCTCTCGATTTATATCGAGTTTTCTCAGAGACCGAACATTACATGTTGTTATTGATGGGGTCTCATCTAATGGGTTTTGGCTTAATTTAGAGGTATCCCAAGGTTCCGTTATTCCTCTTTCTCATTTCCTTATCTTCCTGAACGACCTTCCCGGTCAAACTTTTAATTCTATATACTTTTTAACTGATGACAGCAGCATTTGTCATTCATTTTCCTTAAATTGTAGGCCAAGCCTCTTGGAGGTTGGGGGGGCAAAAGGCGGACAATGAATGAAACACTCAATCAAGACCTGTTAACAATCTGCGAGTGGGGTAAAGCGAATAGGGTTGATTTTAATGCGCTGAAGACTCAATGTTGTATGTTGACCCATAGGGCCATCGATTCAACAGTGCCATCTGTACATATGGGTGGTATAGGTATTGAGAAATCGGATACTCTTGATGTTCTGTGCTTAAGAATTCAATGTGATGTTCGTTGGAACGAGCATATTTTTCAAGTGTCGAAAGAATCATTCAAGTGTCTACGTTTTCTAAAACGGTGCAAAAATTACTTCACTCCTTCTGATCTTCTTAAAATCTATGCCACTTACATCTGTCCGAAAATGGAATACAGTTCCCATACTTGGGCAGGAGTTTCGAAGTTTATTTTGGAGCTACTGGACCATATGCAAAGGAGGGCATTGGCGCTCATCAATGACAGTAGAATATCCAACTTTATTGACTCATTGGATCATCGTCGGAATGTGGGTTGTGTAGCACTGTTCTATACATATTACCATGGGAATGTTTTTCTGAGATTAGCGAACTTATTCCAAGTGCCCGAGTTTTGGTTCGCTCTATCCGCTTTTCTAGTAGATCATATCCGTTTGCAGTCTATTGTCGAGTTGACCGCACAACGCATTACAGAGATAATTCGTTTATCAGTCGAACTAGCCGTATGTGGAATAAACTCCCCGTGCAAATGTTTCTCGATAGTTATAATCTAATAAAATTTAAGTCAAATATCCATAAACACCACTCCCTCTCTCCTCCTTCCCAAAATCTATTTTCCTGAGATCAACACAATGCATTGCATCTGTAGGGGCATCCCCTGAGTGTTGGTCAATTATTAAAAAAAAAGATAATCAATACAAATTAGACGACGCGGATTTCAAAAAACAGACGCCCAAACCTTACCTGCAGATGTAGTTGTATTCGCCTTCTTTGGACACAATTCTCCCATTTCAATCCAATGTTCTGATTGTTCCTGAAACATCGCCAAACCTTCCATTGAAACATTTTCGCTACACTATTTTTGTTCTATTGTGAGCAAATGCGGCTCCCATCAGCGCTCTCATATCCAAATTTTAGGATAATATGCGATGTATAGTACTTCTTGATATGCCTACAATTTCAGCTAGGTCACGCACCTTCAGCCGACGATCATACGATATGATTTTGTGGATTTTCTTAACCATTTGGTCGACCACTACGGTGTTCATCTTGGCAGCTCGTACGGCATCGTTTAAACTCCGTCACACAATAATTTTTAATAGTATATATATAAACGTGGGAGCAGACTCATCCAGAAAAGAATCAAGCTCGGATTTAATATTGGTTGGACTGAGACCATTCAAATGAAAGTATTGAGTTACATAACGGTGTCCAATTTTTTCCATATTTACAAATTCCCTGAGATCGTTTACTTGTGACGGCTGCAAAAAAATACTACGAAAACAACGTGGCGAACTATTGCTGCTATCTTTATGTCAGGCCGAGTTATTCTGGGAGGGCCCTCGAAGAAACGCTACCTCTTGGCCATCTCACTTAATAATTAATTTCAGTAGTAATTGGTTGGGATATTATTATTAATATTGACTTTGATTCAATGACTTACAAAGTATATACAATACCCGGGCACCAATCGTATATGCTGAAATTAGTATATACAAATAAATTATGTTTTATTCCAAATTTGTTTGTTAAACTTAAGAGTGGCATCGCACCATTATGGTCGGGCCAATATCAGGCCTAGATCCTAAATAATTATCACTGCCGATAATCTCTGTCAAGCTAAACCATGTCAATCTGCTTATTTTCTTTAGCTTACGGTATGGTTATTATCGGAACAGTTTTGCACTTGAGCCGTTTTCCGATACTCGTAGTCTAGGAGTTCCATCGTAAGACCGATGATAATATTCTAACTTGATTGTTTTATGTTTTTGTTATTTTTTTGTTAAGCCTTAAACCATATCCAAGAATAATTTTAGCGATTGGAAGCCGTTTTTCCTGAATATTGCTTATATGGGACCTGATGAGAAAGTATGAGCTAAAAAAAATGTTACAGTGACATTTGTAAGCATTTAATAGAGTTAAATATTATTAGTTTCATACTTAAGTGTACATTTATTAAAAAAAAAAAACTAATGCGTTTTAATTATTTATTATTTATTGTTTGTTGCAGTTGTTTTGTTATTTTCTAAATTAGAGATATCTATGCCATTCAATTATTTTTTGTGTTGGACTTACATATATATATTTTTTTTTTTTAGTTTTTTGTTGAATACAATTTCAATTTGCGTTATTTATCGGCTGTATTTAAACCAATGCGGAAATCATCAATTATCTTATTTATATTTTAACGATTTGTGCATATTAATCAAAATTTTATGTAGTTTTACTAATTCATTTTGTAACAAAACTCAAAGTTAACTTTCTAAAATTTTCATAGAATTAAAGGAAAATTATGTTTGTTCAATGAATTTTAAAATCAATAAAAAAAAAAATTGGTGTGAACTTGAACATGTTTATTAATCAAAAATTTTGTTACTAAAGTTTAAATAATACTTAGCATTAAAAAATCATAACTTTTTAAACGGATATTATTTTAAAAACAATTTTTTTTAAGATCATTACAATTGTATTCATATACAAACAAGTTACATTCAATTCGATATGCTCCCATAAACATTGCAAACAAATATAAAGTTCGAGGTTAAATTAAATGCAAACAAAAACAAAATTGCACAAAAAATTAAAACGTTAAAAAAATAAAATTCAAAATAAAAAAAAACATATATAGAATTGAGATTTCAAGCACATCAAATAACCATATTCACACTGCATGCCGTTCTTCAATGCTATTAATAGACGGCCAACACCAAATGCATCGAACATCGAAAAGAACACCAAAATATCAATGACAACACCTTTGGCAGTGGTAAAGAGCTTAAAGTGTAATAAAAACTAAACATAGCATTTAAATCAAAGTATAAACCACTGCACTATTGAATTTTGTTTTTTTCGACTTTTGTTCTTTTTTTTTTTTGCAAAAATCTCATTTTAAAGGTCGAATAGAATAAAACTGAATCATTTTTTATGTTAATTATTTAAAAATTACTTTTCTTAGAACAACAAAATTTTTGATTAAAGGAATTATTATCTCATTATCCAATAAAAATTGAGAGATATAAATTTTATTATTTCACTCAGAATGTCGATCAATCCGTAGCCGCTATCCCTCCCAACATGGCCACAACAAGGGTAGCAAAGGTATACTGCTAATTTTATGCGACAGCGTTAAGTGCCTTAGAGTAATCCTACACGAAAAGTAACTTTGGAATTTACACACTAAGGCAAAGACAAAAGCTGTCATCTATTGGTGTAATAAAGGCATCGGCTGAAACTGCGGAATCAATCCTCGGAACATCATGTCGTTATTCAACACAATGATTCGAACCATCCTTACGTATGGAGTATCAATTAGTATGATGTGAGGCACTTTAAAAAACCACTCACCGAATTGCGAGGTACTGTACTCGTACCCATTAATTCATGGACATTCCGGCGCACAAAGATATTGCAATTACGGGAGATTATTGCACCTTTCTCAATCGACTCCGTGTACAGAATAAGTATGGGGATTGCACTTCAGATTTCTACTGATGGACGAGTAGAATGTGGTGGTTTGTGATTGAGAGTCTCCTTTCGATTATCTAGTCCACCGACCGGGATCAGAGCCTTCAAACAATATTTTCTGAAAATAGAGTATCAACGGATATAATACAGAGATATCTGAATCTTCATCGACAACAAATCGGATATTAAATCGCTAATAGGTGTGACCATAACATCTACATTTGTCCCAGAATACCGGAATTTGATACCCATCTGGGTGTTGAGACACAGGGATTTTATTGGCAATTGTATTGCCGATAAGCTATGTAACTTGGTATGAAACAACTCTTGATGAAACGAGTTCGGTCTACCGCTTGGCTTATCACTCAGCATAGGTAAGCAGCTACAGTTGCGAGAATAGGAAATGAAATGCTGGCCCATATGATCTTTGAATGTATCTGCTTTAATACGTCTCTTATTTTCGGCATTTACTCTTTAATTTGAATTTTATTTAGTTACTATACCACGGAGTTGAATATCTATTTATAATATCTAATAATAAAAGTGAAAAGTCCTAGAGCGAAAAAAACATAATGAATTCACATTAAAAGTAAATTAAATTTCCCATTAAAAATTGTAAGTCTTAATTTTTTTATATTAGAATTAGTTATCAACTGTTGTTATTAAAGCTTTAGAGAAATCCATGCATTTAATTTGAATGCTCTGTATTCCGTATTGCATCAAAATTTCAATTAAGATAAAGTGTAGAAAGAAAATAAATTAGTGGTCGTTCACGACAAAGTGCCGCATGCCAAGACCGTCAGAAAATAAAATTGGCCAAAATCAACCCACGAAAATGGCAGTAGATGGTGCATCCATTATTGTTCACACTGCGTTCCGTTGATTAAATCCAGGCAATTTCCTTGCTAGATGACCTACAAAGAAACCAGACGTCAATAAGGTCATCACTTTCTTAACTCTACGAAATGACGAAAGGAAAGTTAATTTATTTGTCTCTGCCAAAATAAATTTCATACGTAAACCGCCTTAACAAAGACATTTTCTTAGCTAACAGAATCATCAGTTAAACATGGCGGAGGATCAAATATAGTGTGGAGTAAGAAACGATATATTTAAAATGGAATCATTAGTTATGTGTCATATATTAGTAGGTGTATTATCCCGTGACGAGATTAAAATTGAGAACAACAATATCAGTTCTTTAGTTAAACGAATCATAACATATGAAAGTGTAAAGTGGAGTATAAACTCATTTAGATCATACAAATCACGTGGAACAGATGGGATTTTTCCAGCCCTACTAAGAAATGGTCAGGATGAAAATTGGTTTATATCTTCAGGGCCAGTCTTGCACTTTGTTATATTTCAACCAAGTGGACAAAGGTGAAGGTTGTATTCCTTCCCAAGGGAGGAAATAAACCTGATCTGAAATCATATAGACCAATCAGTCTTTCATTCTTCATGCTGAAGACTATGGACTATTCCTACCAAAAAGGTAAATCAACGATCACAGCTGTCCACAAATTAACTTCAATAATTGAAAAATACTGGAGTTGAAGGGTGTAGCCTTATATTCCTTTATGGACATAAAAGGTGCTTTTGACAATGCTCGCTTTTAATCTATGGAAGGAGCGCTTATCAGATTGGACCCGGATCCAATTGTGACAGGGTGGATAAAAAAGTTACTATCTAGGAGACGAATAGTGGCTAATCTTGGAGATGAAGAGAGAAGGATTAGCATTATAAAAGGATGCCCTCAGGGAGGCGTACTTTCCCCATTACTATGGTCAATCTTGGTGGATGACCTCATCCTAAAACTAAACAATAATGGTTTTACCACATCACTGTGTTTGTAGGTGGAACAAATGACCAGACAATTGGGGAACAAATGCAAGAAGCAGTAAGGCTTACATGGGAATGGTTCGAAGACGATCGAATTTCCATTAATCCCAATAAAACCACAATTATCCCGTTCACTAGAAGAAGGAATCTTTATATTCCAACAAGGAGTTTCAACACAAGAAGACGTAAAATATCTGGGTGTAATTTATAAAACACTCACTGGGAACCCTCATCTAGAGTCAATAACAAATAAGGTTATAAAGTCTATATGGGCTAGCAAACAACTTCTAGGCAGATCGTGGGATCTAAACCCTAAAATGTCTTTGTGGATATATAAACAAATGATACTTCCGGGTGTTTTATAGGGCTCAGTTGTATGGTGGAGCCCGGTTAAAATTATCCAAAATACAGAGATTAGCATGATTGAACATCACGGGAGCAATGAAAACAACTCCTACGGCAGCTATGGAGGTTATCCTAAATCTCACTCCGCTGCACTTATAAATCCAAGGAGAAGCTTTAAAACAAGCTTTTGACCTTCACAGACTATACAAATTTAAGGAAGGCGATCATATAGGACAAGATCCTTGATAAAGCCAAAAGCATCAAAGTTATGACTGTATGTAGTGATCAGATAGATCCTGATTTGGAACTTAAAAAGAACTACACTATTCATATCCCGAGCAGATTCGATTGGGAATCTAACTCTACATGGCTGCATGAAGATGCCCAGAAATGGTACGCTGATGGACCCAAAACAACAGAAGGAGTAGAAGGGGGGTTTACGGACCAAGGTGCAAACTCCATATCCCCCTATGTTACGAATCCACAATATTTACAGCGGAACTATACGCACTAAATGCTGCTACTGCTAAACTAATGGAAAGAAACCTGACAAGGACGAAGTTGAATCTTTTGTCAGATAGCCAGGCTGTTCTAAAAGCACTGGAAAAATCGGTATACCACAATAAATCCGTGCTCGAAATCCATAGACCCCTTAATAAACTAGCTGAACTTTATAAAGTGACGCTTATATAGGTACCAGATCACAAAGGGTATGAAGGAAATGAGAAAGCCCATGAACAGGCAATACGAAGAGCAGAAAGACCATTCATTGGTCCAAACCCTCAATTCGGATTCACCAGAAAAGACAAAACCGAGAAAATCGACAGATGGATTAAAGACGAATCAGTGGAGTATTGGAATGCACAAGTAACACTCAACAAAATTCTTGCATCGAAGCAAAAAATGGAGCAGGGATGCCCTAATATTGAACAGATCGAATCTAAGGCTGCTATGTGGGGCACTCACAGGGGACTATGCGTGCAAATACATCCTATACAAAATGCATTTGGCTGAAAATGAAACGTGCAGATACTGCCTGGAGGATGATGAAATCATGGAACATATACTGGCAAAATGTCCAACGTTTGCAAATCTGAGGCACAAACTTTTTGGCGAATCTGAAATCATGGAGGAGGCATACAAAACATTGGCGATGAAGGACATCATCAAGTTCCTAAATGCTGTAATGAACTAATAAAACAGGAGAGAAGAAGAATCGGAAAGAGGGTGCACAATAGATCTACTTGGGCGCAGTGTAGGAGGGAACAATACACAACCCGACAACATCGTAAATCATATCCCGTGACGGAGTTGGTCCATTATTCAAAATCGAAGAGATTATGAACGCAAACAAATATTGATAAGTAATTGGCCAGCAAATCTTTCTCCATCTTCGACAAAAAATGGCCCTTAAGAGTATACTCCAACTTTATAATGATTCCACACTCAGGTTGCTTAGCATAGAGCTTTTTAAGCAACAATTATGTTCATGTTTTGTATTGGCCCTCATAATCTCTTGAATGGTACCCATAGAAAACTTTGGGGAGCTTGTAAGCAGGGAAGGTAAAATGAATCATCAATTAAATCTAAATTACAAGCGATAATAACAAATAATCGCTACGTTACAAAATATTAGTTTTAAGTACAGTTTTATAAGAAATGAAAATTTAATTTCAATAAACATGTTTAAATAGAAACCGTTGTATTGCAGAGAATTAGAAATTATTTCAATATATAACCAAACAATTTTTATTCGTTAAACTTATTTAGACATAGCAACTTAAACCAGTTTACTACACCTGCAGAGACAAAAAACAAAAATGAAGTGAATTGGGTACCGTTCTTATTAAAGAGATTAATTTTTTTGCTCGCAACTGTATACGATTCACTGAAGTATCAAGTTTCCGAGGTTAGATGATATTTGTGGAACCTGCCAGGAAGTAGAAGAGGAGAAATTAGTATCAGTCTTCCTCTGTCAATGTCCAGGATATCATCGCCGGAATTTCGCAGCCTGATACTGGCGAATCTGGTATATCTATTTGACAACAGGATAAAATTGTTTAACTGGTTTCCGAATGGATTGGATTGAAGCCAAAAGAAAAGACCACTCTCTTCGAAGGGCCTACGTGCACAAAGAATTGCTGTTGTGAGACAGGTGTCCTATGAATGGGCAATATGAGCTTTCTTCCTCTATCAGACTTGGCAAATTGCAGTTTTTCTTATAGATAGCTGCGTTTTTTTGTAGAAATAATTTTGTGCATAAAAATTATAACCCTAATTTTTAAAAGATTATCAAAAGACATGCCAAATAGTCTTTCAGAGAAGGGAGAAAATCTTCTTAGACCAAAAACATAACGAATAATGTTACTATATGCAACAATTGTACGACATTTGCTCGAGGAGTCGCAATTACCAAAAATTTCACAGCCGTACAAAAGTCCAAAAATTGTATAAGTTTTGGCAAGTAGAATTCTAACTTTCAAAGATGTGAAATATTGTGTTGACCAAAGAGATCTCAGTTTAACATAAGTTTGCCCAACTACATTATTTATATAATTTGACCACGATAGAGAGCTATTAAAGATAATTAGCAGATTCCAGCGGTCGAAATTCGAGTGCAATTTCTAGCCACCTTTATTCATCAACTTAGCGAATTCACAAACCAACACTTTTGTGGTTTATTATTATTGTGAATGAAGGTAACAAACTCATTAACAAAATTAATAAACACACACATAGAATATGTGCAATTTTATATAAGTGTAATCTGTAAATCTGCAAAACAGCTTAAAGAAATACCTTTCAAATAATATACGTTTGGTCAAAATCGGGATAAAACGGTAGAACAAAACATCGGTCACAAGAGATCGCCTAGCCTATTAAAATTATAGATACCTAGATTTTTGACAGATGAAACAATAAAAATGTTTTGACCGTTAATTGCAAAATCTGGAACCATGTTTAGTTGTTTAGATCGTTTACTTATTATCAAACATTTAGATTTTAATGGGATTAAAAAGAGCTGGTTGGCCTCTTCGAATTTCCTTACATTCCGATTAATTGACATATGAATTTTACATATGAATTTTACAATGGAGAAGTTGTGAAGGGAGATCATTAGCATAGAGAGAAAATAGCAAAGGCCCTAGGATGGATCCCTGGGGCACTCCTCTAGTAATATTCCACATTGTTGAGATTTTATTTTTCACGTAAGCGGATTGGGTACGATCAGATAAGTAGGATCGAAGCAGATTTAAAAATAATGAAAGAAATTAAAAAGATGTTTCAGCTCATTACATAGCATTAAGTGGTCGACAGTATCGAAGGCTTTGACTGGTCAAGTAGGACCAAAAAATTAACTTTGTTATCATCCAGTTCCCGCCTTATGTTTTGAGTTACTTCAGCCAAGCAGTAACACAACTATGATTAAATCGGAAACCTGATTGTATATTCGACAACAAACTAATCTCATTTATGTAAGTGGTCATTGTTTATGAAAGAGATTTTCGAGTACTTTTGAAAAGTAACAACTAAATGACCGTTTCAATGTTGCAAAGGGTACTGTCCAAATATTTTTTTAAAAAACTACTAAAGTCATTTGTTGCTTAAAAAGGGAAATTGTATGGCCATTTCTATTGCAACAACAAATTGTCACGGCGCGTTTTGTTATAGGATGTGTCGGCGGTACACAACTGAAAATACCAAAACCTTAATTAGATCCAATAAGTTGTTACAACAGGAAAGGATTCTCTTCCATTAATATGCAGGTCATTACTCACCCATAATTCCCATAATTCAATTATTGAATATCGATATAAATTCCTGACTATATGCGACAGTAAATTTCGCTTCTTGTATGTTTTTATTGGTTACCTCGTGAGCTGTCACGATGCTAATGTATGGAGTAATCGCATAATTTCCCATTGACAAGTCAATTGTAGGTTGGAAAAATATCGCAGGCTCAAAACGCCATAATCTTGGAAAATTCTGCATATTCAGTTACTAAATTTTTATGGGCTCCATACAGCGATAACGTGAGCAAAGGAAGTTTAATTTTTGTCTCAGCTCCACGCATGTGATGATTGAACATGCATTTGGAATTTTGAAAAATAAATTTGTTGGATATGTTAGCGTGTACAATTCTCCACAATTTTATTATTAATAACACTGTGGAACATTTTTGGGATTATTGTCTGGGGGTGAGAAATTCCAAGTCAGGGTGGTGGTACTAGGTCAGTATAGTAAAACCCTCAAAGGGTTTGGCGTTCGTATGTGTCAGTTTTTTTTTTTTACCTTTTAAATTTTTTCCTTATCTTGATGTTTTTTTGCTTAGTTGTAACATTTTGGCAAAAACGTAGTTTAACATAACTCGAGAACCACTTTCCGATTTTGATGAAACACACTCAAAAAAATTTAGAATTACAATTTCTTTAATCCGTTCATATAACGTTTTTCTTTATAATCAACAGTTTTGCCGGTAAAAATAAATTTGTGGAGAAAAAAAATATTTTTTTGCCTAAAAATTAAAATTTTTTTTTTTAAATTCATAAAAAATCCAAAACGGAAAAAAGGATCAAGTGTTATTAATTTCATGTAAAGTCACATAACCTATAAATAAAATGCGACATAGATCATAGAAATCGATTAACGCGTTCTGCTTTTATTTACAATTAAGTGAAGGTATCCCATTTTGACAAGAATATTGATATATGTTTTTATTCAAAAAAGTGTCATTTATCGCCTTTTTTATAAATTTTATTTTTATTTATTTTAATAAATATTGCCTAGACTTTTTCGATGGTGGTTGCTCGGGACTAGTGGCATCGCATTCATCGCTGTCAGTTTCTGAACCACACATAATGTCAATGTGTGACTCCACTGTTGGCCCTTCTGCATCTCCTGAAAATTCTTTATCATCAAGATCATCCTTGTCTTGCCACACAAGCTTATTCCACCAGCAAATTTCCGCAATTATTGCAGTCGGCGACTTTTTGCCTCTATATCTGTAAGTTTTTGTTTTATTAAAATGAGTTTGAAAAAATAAAAAATCAGTATTACCTCATTTCAAATGGCATAGCAACTTGATGATAGCGTTCACCTTGTTCATCAGATTCGGTAGCCAATTGTTTGCTGAAGTAGTCCAGATGATGATGTAAATAATGAATTTTCAAGGACATGTGGACACAAATTTCCAAGAATGCTCTTAACATCCTTGCGACAGAAACATCGTAGTTGTTAGAACGATGCTTTCCCAACAAGCCTTCTATTACTTCTTTGATTGCCTGCCATGCATTCAATTCAGCGTCAATCAGAAGATTGTTGAATGCGTCACTTTTAATCAGATTTCGTATATCTGGACCATTTAGTACGCCTGATTGGAAAAAATTAATTTGTTAAGATGGAAAATCATGGGAAATGAATGTGATATTATAACTTACCTTCTTTAATTTTACTTTCGCTGAGTCTCGGGTAAATTAGTTTCAAACACAAGAAAACTTCATCTCTTTTGGCGACAGTTTTGATAAAATTCTTAACAATTCCAAGTTTAATATGCAGTGGAGGCAGCAATATCTTCTCCTTCGACACTAGAGGCTCACGAATAATATTGGCCGTTTGTAACCTGCTGTGCTCTCTGAGTTTCCATCCGTGGCATGCATATTGGTCACCGGAAAATCGTGTGTCCCAATCGCACAAAAAGCACATATATTTTATATAGCCGCTTTGAAGACCGCAAAGCATTCCTACAACTTTTAAATCGCAGGATATGCGTCACATATGTTTGGCGTAGTCAACCATTTTTAAAATATTTTCCAGTGCATCATATGTTTCTTTCGTTTCTGCACTATAGGCGATTGGAACTGAAGGTTTTTTATTGGTCTTATGCAGTAAAACCGCCTTCAAGCTGAGTTTTGAACTGTCAATAAATAATCTCCAGTCATCTGCTTCATATTTTATTTCCATTGCGTCCATCAATTTTCCTACATCCGGGCAATATGCAGAAGTTTTTTCATCATTCACAAGGAATAAACTTTGGAGTGCTGCCTGACGACTTCGATAAGCTGTGACTTTCACACCGGGTGCCAACAAATTGTTTGATTTCAAAATGGAAGCCAGCTCTTCCGATTTATGCTGTGTTAATTCCAACTTGGCAACAATTGAATCAAGCTTATTTTGATTTATTAAAATTGGCTCATTGGATACTGAAGCTTTTGGCACAGGAATGTTGTCCGAATGAGGCAATAGTGTTGCGGCACTTGCAACACCAACGTAATTATACGATTTTTTTATCCTTTTTGCGGCTCCTTTATTCGCACATGCATAGCAATTCAATGGATTGTGACCTTCGCCAGGATTAGTCCAAGTCATTGGGATACCGAATGGCATACTTTCACGTCTTCTATTTTTCCAATCCATTAGACGGTTGTAGCAGCTTTTACACACTATATTTGGTACACAATTTTCGTTCACTATAACATTTTGTTTGAAGTACATCTCGTATGTTTGAACAAAATCAGTACTGAAATTTCCCCTTTTTTTATGTGTTGAGACATATTGACCACAGCAGTAGCAAAAGCTATTTATATCTGGCTTGCACAGTTCCATATTCTGTTCACTTTTGTTCACTTTTAAAAAACTGGAGAAAAATCACTTTTACTGTTCGCGTTCGTCGGCACTTGTTGAATGACAAAAATCACAGAACCAGTGTGAGAGAGAGAAGAAGTATAATGACAATGCATGTTTTATGTGAACATTACAGAACCAGTGTTGCCACAGCAATATTTCTCTTTTAGTACAGTAGAAAAATATGAGAGAGTTCGGCTTGTGAGTGTCAATGTTTTCTCCAAATAATGTTGTGCATATCTGGAGCAAATTTTTGAAATTCATATATTTACCTAATTGTGAATAACTGAGAAACGCGTGCATCGATTTTCATGATCTATGCCTTTTTTTGCTCATGAGTTATGTGACTTTACGCGAAAGTAATTAGTTTTGGCAATTTTTTCCATTTTGGATTTTTTATGAATTTTAAAAAAAAAATATTTCAATTTTTAGGCAAAAAATTCTTTTTTCCCTTCATACATTCATTTTTAACTTCGAAAGTGTTACACATATAGGAAAACGGTATAGAAACAGATTAGAGAAATTGTACTTCTTAATTTTTCTAAATTTGTTTTATCAAAATCGTACAAGTGGTTCTCGAGTTATGTTAAACTACGTTTTTGCCAAAATGTTACAACTAAGCGAAAAAACATCAAGATAAGGAAAAAATTTAAAAGGTCATAAAAAAAAACTGACACATACGAACGCCAAACCCTTTGAGGGTTTTACTATACTGACCTAGTACCATCACCCTGACTTGGAATTTCTCACCCCCCAGATTGGCTGTTGTACTGTGTAATGGAAGTCAGATATTGATACAATAGAAAACGATAATTTCCAACACTTGCAAGCAAATGAGCCAACAACACGCGAAGATGAAGTTGGGTTACTATGAGAAAGTATCTAACAACATTATTTTCAAGTAAATTTTATTATATTAAAATAGTATTTATTATACTAATCAAAAGAACACAGAGAAAAAGTGAATTCATTTATAGGGTATTAAGGTACGCATATTCTAAAATATTTTACAGACTATGTAACAAAAAACATGAATAATTCAGTTCATTTGTGTTAATATTGAGGCAAAAAAAAGTAAATCATTTGGTGGTAAGTGCTTTTTTCAAAACTTCCTCAAGTTCTATCATTTTTTTTTTTGCACGTTTTTCTTTAACTAGAAAACTTCTTTCTTCTATAGCAAGGATTTCTTCATGTCGTTTCTGCTCTTTTTGAGATTCTTCTTCTAAATACTCGAGAAATTCAATTTTATTTTTATGCTTCTTCTTTTTTGGAACAGGAGAATTATCAGAATCTTGAGAATCCCATCAAGGTTCATACCAATTTTCATTATTCTCTGAATCTATACTTTCGTCCAATGAACATAACAGATTAACTTTAGGTGGATTAACCGAATGCCTGGAACCATAAAAAAACAAGGTCCAAGCTGTTGCGTTCCTTCCAGACTCCTTATTGCTGGCATTAATTCTCTAATAAGTTATTCGCAAATTCAAAAGCTTTCTAGATATTTGCTCTTTTGTCTTTTTAAAATTTGCGTACCTCTTAAATATCTAATCTTATCCCGATTAGATTAATTCAAATCTAAACAAATAAGAAAATTATAGTCGGTTTAGCCCGACTATACGATACCCTATACCATTTTTTAGAGACCCTATCTCTTCGGTCCAACTAATTGGATATAGCAAATAAGCATAAACAAAATTTGAGTGGCATTTTTATTAATTTTTTTCGCTGCAGATATGAAAAAGTTCATATCGGATACTATATGGGGACTAGGTCGAAAAATGGACCGATCCTGACCATATTTGGTAAAGTCACTTAATTTGGTAAAGTCACTTAATTTGTGCAATATTTTTTTTTTTTTTGATAGATTTAAGTGAAGATCGAGAAGCAGCTCTATATGGGGCCCATGAATAAGAATTTTCCTATAGGGATTATTTTTTAACTACTGATTAATGGATGTAATAAATACATACAAACCCAATTTGACTGAGATCTATATGATAATTTGGAACTTATGGCAATTTCATAGGGGTCATTTGTATGGGGACTAGGTCTGAACATGCACCGATTCTGACCAATTTCAACAGCATTCATCCCATCGCAGATGAAAGCGTATGTGCCGAAATTGATCAAAATATATTCATATTTGCGACCTGTAGTTTGATTAAAAAGTTTACATGGACACACAGACGGACGGACATTGCTATTTCGACTCAAAAAGTGATTCTGAGTCGATCGGTATAATTAAAGATGGGTCTAGGTCAAATATTTTTGGTAGTTACAAACAGCAGCCAACAGCATTATACCCAAACCACATAGTGGTATAGGGTATAAAAAACTAAAAATTAATAATAAAGAAAAAATAACAAATTAAGTACTTACTCATTCATTTCATCAGCCATTTCTATGATTGGTGTTTTGCTCTTATTTGCGCCAAATATATTTTAGTGTTGCATTTTCGAACATTTGACAGCTGCAGTGGTGCCACCCTTTGCATTTACGAACGTACTTCTAATCATATATGGCGCATTGAGCATTTACGAATAGGTCCATTTATTTAGTATAGTCTTTCAAAAATAATTGAATTGAGTGACCTCCACGCTCAGTGATACCTTATCACAAAGTTGTCTATTACTGACTGCCTGTAGATCAATTATCTTTAAAAACGATATTTGCAAATTATCTTGCCGAATTTTACATATTCGGAAACCGAAAAAACGAAAAATTCTGATAATTTTAAAATTTTAGAACGCTTTCAAGGGGCGGTAAGGAATTGGTTAGTGTGAACTGATGCTACCATTGTTAATTGCTTCTGCTAGAACGTCGAACCTAAAAAGTCAATCTAAAACGCAAAATATGTGCAATAAAGTGATTAACATGCTGTAGCTTTTTGGCGATATTAAGACAGATTTTGTTTTTGTAAATACATTTTTGTTTAGTGTTGTATATACTAAATAAAGCTGCGTTAAAATGTTATGAAATTATTGTGATTGTTAGTAACAATGTTAGTGACAATGAATAAAAGTTTATTGCTGTCTTCCAAACTCAATTCGCTTATAATGACTTTGTTCAGTTTTTACATCCATTTCAAGGTCTCCTCTAAGTTTCGATTATTTATGATAATTGCTCTTCGGTGCATTCACATATTTTAATGATGATTTATTGAACCTTTTTTTAAAAGAATTTATAGCCTAAATTTGCCGTGACCGGTCTCTTGGTAATTGCTGGTTGCTTCGGTTTCTTTTGATTTGACAACTAATCAATATGATGACTAATATTTTGTTTTTCATTTTATTTTGTTTTACATATACATATTGCTCTTTTGCGAGAAGAACATGATTTTTAAGTTAATAATACAGAAACGTGGATCACACCGTAATCTAAAATATATCAAACAAGTAAGAGTGTTAAATTCGGCAGGGCCGAATATTTGATACCCTCCACCTTTTTCAATTTCAAATTTCATTTTTTCATTTTCCATTTTTCATTTTTCAATTTTCATCTTTTTATTTTTAGTGTTTCATTTTTAATTTCTCATTTTCCATTTTTCATTTTCCATTTTCCACTTTTCATTTTTCATTTTCCATTGTCGATTTTTCATTTTTCATTTTCCATTTCTCAATTTTCATTTCTCATTTTTCATTTTCCATTTTCCATTTTTAATTTTTCATATTCCGTTTTCCATTTTTCTTTCATTTTTCATTTTCCATTTTTCATTTTCCATATTCAACTCTCCATTTTTCATTTTTAATTTTTAATTTTTCATTTTCCATTTGCCATTTTTAATTTAAAATTTTTCATTTTCCATTTTTCATTTTCCATTTTCCATTTTTAATTTTTCATTTTTCATTTTTCATTTTCCATTTTTCACTTTCCATTTTTCATTTTTCATTTTCCATTTATCATTTTTCATTTTCCATTTTCCAATTTTAATTTTTCATTTCTATTTTTCCATTTTCCATATTAAATTTTTCGTTTTCCGTTTTCCATTTTTCATTTACCATTTTCCATTTTTCAATTTTAATTTTTCATTTTCCATTTTCCATTTTGCAATTTTCATTTTTCATTTTTCATGTTCCATTTTCCATTTCTGATTTTCCATTTTTAATTTTTCATTTTTCATTTTCCAGTTTCCATTTTTAATTTTTCATTTTCCACTTTTCTTTTTCCATATTTTATTTTTATTTTCCATTTTTCATTTTCCATTTTTCATTTTTCATTTTTAATTTTTCAATTTTCATTTTTCAATTTTCAATTTTCATTCGTCATTTTCCATTTTCCATTTTTTATTTTCCATTTTTATACCCTATACCACTATGTGGTTTGGGTATAATGACTTTGTGCTGCTGTTTGTAACAACCAAAAATATTTGACCTAGACCCATCTTTAATTATACCGATCGAATCAGAATCACTTTCTGAGTTGATTTAACAATGTCCGTCCGTCCGTCCGTCCGTCTGTGTGTCCATGTAAAGTTTGTAATCAAACTTCAGGTCGCAAATATGAATATATTTTGATGAAATTTGGTATAAAAGCTTTTATCGGCCATGGGATGAACGCTATTGAAATTGGTGAGAATCGGTCCATGTTCAGACCTAGCCCCCATACAAATTACCCATATGAAATCGACATAAATTGCCATAAGATCCAAATTGTCATATAGATCTTACTCAAATTGGGTTTGTATGCGTTCATTACATCCACTAATGAGTAGTCCAAAAATGATCCCTTTGACCCCATATAGAGCTGCTTCCCGATCTTCACTTAAATCTATTAAAAAACAAAAATATTGCACTGATTCTTCTCAAATTTTGTTTGTAAATATTTTTGCAAAATACAAGAGACTTTACCAAACATGATCAGGATCGGTCCATTTTTGGACCTAGTCCCTTTATAGATATAGCATCCGATATGAACTTTTTCATATCTGCAGCCAAAAAAATTAATAAAAATCCCACTCAAATTTGGTTTATGCTTATTTTCTATATCGAAGTAGTTGGACCGAAAGATAGGGTCTCTAAACCATGGTATAGGGTATCATATAGTCGGTCTAGACCGACTATAATTTTCTTACTTGTTCATTTTCCATTTTTTATTTTTTATTAATTTTTAATTTTTAATATTTAATTTTAATGATAAAAAAATATGTGGTAAAACTTGCTTAGGCCAATGTGACACGTGCAGTATTAATATACACACAACTGTAATGACTTCAACAATACGAAGAATTACAACATATACAACATATCTTAAGAAAAACAACAAACACACTGAAAAATTTTATTTTTTCAAGAGTTTTTTCAAAGTTTCAGTCATAGGTCGTGAACCCTTTGACCGATTTCGACGATTTTAAATAGCAACTGCTTTGGGATGTTAGTAAACGATTTTGTACAAAAACGAACGGTCTAGCTTAGATATTGACGGCATGATCGTGATTTGCACAGACAGACGGACAGACGGTCATCGATATATCAACTTCCCTTGTTATAAGGATCAAGAAAATATATATTTTTTTGGGGTCTCAGGAATTTATTTCGATGCGTTACAAACGGAATGACAAACCTATATATACCCTCTGCCACTGAGGTGTGGAGGGTTTAAAAATGGTATTGATATCTCTTTTTGACAATTGAAAACTTTAAATGCATTTATCTCGGTATTTCTTTTTTCCAGTTATGCCGGTCTTCTCGCTAATGAGCGATATGTGTATGCTATCTAATGTTAACATTTTAGGAATGTTTCAGCTCTGACATAACAATTCGGTTCTTTAGTAAGTCTTAACTTCCGGAAATTATTTATTAATATTAAGCCCAATTCTGAATATTCCCGTGGATTTTCCTCCCGAGAAAAAAAATCCTCTTATTCCAAACATACGGGGAATACAAAAATAAGGGAGAGAGAATTACAAATTTTCCAATTTCGTTTCGTTTTGGGTGTTAAATGCAACGTCTTGTTTCAATCGTCGAAATAGTTGTTAAGGTCATCTTCATCTTCTCAGTCGTGTCAAAATTGTGTTACCGAAGTAATCTTCTGAGTTTATTGAATAGTCAGAGGGCACATGGTGCTATATAAGCCAAGAGCAGTAGTTATGGAATGATATGAGTTGAATTTTGTGCGAAATTGTCTGGAAGATACAATCTTGTGTGAGATGGCGTGTTATCGTGGTTTAAAAGACAAGAGCTTTCCACCCATAATTCTGGCCTCTTCTTGCGAAAAGCTTCACCCAAACGATGCATAACTTTCATTTATATTTTTGGTATGTCGCACTATGGATCAAATGAACGCTTTTTGAGGCAATAAATCACAGGTAGTAGCTAGACCTTCAAAATTTAGTAAGACTATGATGGGTACCTAATGATTTGGTGAAAATTTCAAGTCGATCCGCCCTAACCATGCCCACTTCTAGTGGTTATAATGTTTACTATGTTTATAGTCACCGGAAATTTATATAGTTTCGTAATTTATTTATGTTGCTAAGCAAAAGTTTACGGAAAAAAACCCAGTTAATTTACCCCACTTCGGTGACAGGAAATGTAAGCTTAGCGGTGGGTGGGTTAATAGTAAAAACGGCCTTTGGATAATGACAACATGCTACTAGAAACAACATTTATGTAATAATAAAATTAATAAAATAGATAAGATAAAATTAACTAAGTCCTCTTTTGCTAGTATTAAGCTCGGCTTACAATTTAATTTGTGCCGCCAATGCCATCAAGATTTAATTCCACTAAAAGGAGAACATTGAATTGTACAAAAGTTCGTATTTTATAATTAACTCCTACGTCAAAATTGTCCAATGTTCCATCAACTTCTAACTCTATATTAAAATAGGATAGAACCTCTGCCTCCTCTTCGATATTAGAAAAATCTTCATTTACAATAGCACTTGATGTAGCCGGCAGTTGATACTCAGGAATATCAGAAATCTTTAAAATAGAAATAACTTCTCTTGGAAGCTGCAAACTTTCCTTTGCTGAATGACGGTTCTTTAGACAAACACTGGATAAGAATGTGTCCGAAAAATCCATGGCTCCGTTAAAATGATCAGAAATATTGTGTACTCTAGAGTTCTTTCGTGCTGTTCAATGCGATCCTTTTTATAACATTTGTTTCTCGCCTCAGAAGCATTTTCTCCAGCGCATCCAAGAGGCACGATTGATGCTTGTACTATTTGTAAAGAATGTGCTAAAATTTTATACAAGATCGCTGACATTGGGTATCATTCGCAGTTTTGAAAATGTATTTCGGCAGTTGCAGAGCATAAACCGTTAAAGATTTCGACATTAACTCAAAATTACAAGAAATTGTAATTAGTATGATTTGCAAGTGCTTTAAAAGCTCGATGTTAACGCTTATTATAGACGCAAATAATTCCGGATTTGAAAATGCTCTTCGCACCATATTGCCTTGGTTCGTTAAGCCACGCCCATTGTTTTTCGGCTTATGGACATGAAGACTCATTTTCTGCAAAAATTTTTGTTGAATTTCAGATTTTCTGTATTGCATTTGTACCTCGTCCTCAGTACTTCGAATCTGCCATTTTTTAATATGAAGTCTATATGAAAGATTCAGAACAAATTCTATGCATCGAATCCAGGCGTATAATGGGCTTATGCCATACTTTAATGTATTTGGTTTTGTCTGAAACACCAATGTGCTTAAATTCTTTATTGTCAAAAACTGCTTCGGATTTCCACCAGATATTGGGCACGACTGAGAAGACTTTGTTTCCGTAAGCACGTTCAAAACTTTCCCATCAATTAAAGTCATAATAAGTTCATACTTTACATACGTCTTTCTACCATTTACCAAAAAATATTCTAAAGGCTCAAGATTTTTTATTTGCACATCCAGATTGTTTTTCTCTTTCAAAATATGCTCCTTGATTTCCGTTACAAATTCAATTTTAAGTGGTCTTCAAAAACGAACAGATTGAGGTATACGGTTTACCCAAACGGTTGCATACTGCGACGTGATTAATTTCAGTGGTATGATTGATTTAAAAAATAGCGAGTTATCTAAACTTTCTGGGGCATTGCTGCTAAATATTTGTTTAAATGAACTTTGTCCTGTGGAACCGTCGAAGCCATAACTTAAAACCAATGTGACTTCATTCAGCTCAACTATTTGCGTCAAAACCTTTTCTTGGTATGAAAAAATTCCTTTTGCTGTATGGTTTACCAAACTCTGTAGAGGAATTTGTGCTGATTCCGTTACCGATGGTCCTTCAGATCGGCATTGCAGTGTGCACTCACGGATTTTTTGGTAATGTGGATATATATCACAGTTTCGTGACTTGCTCATTTCCCAAATTTTTGTGTACTATTGCTTTGTTAAATTATTTTCTATCAAAAATAGTAATGCTTCTTCAGGGGAAAGTGGTAATGGTTTTTTTATAATTGGAGGTTAGAACTTGACTCATATTAGAAGCTCTAGATGGTGATGAAGTTGCTTCCTTTAAAACAAAATTTTAATCAGTTGCTTTTTAATGCATGAGTTGATATTGAAGCAGCATGAATCAATAATTTGGTATCGTGTCCCTCTATGGACGATATTTCGGGAGCAAGTTTCCGTTCTTACAGCGCACTTCCCTCGCTTTATGCTACATGTGGACGACCTCTTTTGTTTAAGACATTACTTGCAGATAATTTAATTTCAATCACATTCGATAACCATAAAAAAACTCTCGTTTTTTCAAATTTCTTCGCACATCTATGGTTTTTGTTCCACTTTTTGTTAGCCTTTACACAAAAATTGTTAATTTTCCTTTTAATTTTTGCCATACATTCGTCATCCACACTTCTATCAAATTTCGTGAAAATCCAGTCGGCAACATTTGTAGCATTTCGATATCTTTACGCAATTTTAAAATATAAATATAAATAATTTAGAGCAGTTAGTTGCAGTTGGTTCTACAAACACACGAAAGTACACATCATTACCTCTCTCCACATATATATTGTTCAACCACACATATATTGTTCAACGGTCGACAAATAAAACTATACATAAAAGGCGGCACACTTTTTCACAACAAATTATTTACTACAAGAACCTTTTTATGAATTTTATCAATAATATATTGTTTTACGTAACTGTAATAATATTTTCCATTTATTGTGTAATATTAAAATATTTTGTTTAACAATAGTTTGAATTTCACCCATATAAAGATGATTTCAGTGAACGAAACAAACCAAAAAACAAGTAAGAAAATTATAGTCGGTCTAGACCGACTATAGGATACCCTATACCATGCGTGTAGAGACCGTACCCTATAGGCCCAAATAACTGGACATAAAAAATAAGCATAAACCAAATTTGAGTGGGATTTTTATAAATATTTTTGTCTGCAGATATGAAAAAGTTCATATCGGATGCTATATCTATATGGGGACTAGGCCCAAAAATGGACCGATCCTGACCATGTTTGGTAAGGTCTCTTGTATTTTGCAAAAATATATACAAACAAAATTTGAGAAGAATCAGTGCAATATTTTTGTTTTTTGATAGATTTAAGTGAAGATCGGGAAGCAGCGCTATATGGGGCCTATGACTAAGACTTGTCCCATAGGGATCAATTTTGGACTACTGATTAGTGGATGTAATAAACACTTACAAACCCAATTTGACTAAGATTCATATGATAACTTGGATCTTATGGCAATTTAAGTCGATTTCATAGGGGTCATTTGTATGGGGGCTAGGTCTGAACATGGACCGATTCTCACCAATTTCAACAGCGTTCATCCTATGGCCGATAGAAGCTCATATACTAAATTTTATCAAAATATATTCATATTTGCGACCTGCAGTTTGATTACAAGCTTTACATGGACACACAGACGGACGGACGGACGGACGGACGGACGGACGGACATCGTTAAATCGAATCAGATAGTGATTCTGATTCGATCGGTATAATTAAAGATGGGTCTAGGTCAAATATTTTTGGTAGTTACAAACAGCAGCACAAAGTCATTATACCCAAACCACATAGTGGTATAGGGTATAAATACAACTTTGAAAACTTGGCATAAGGGTTGCCACCTGATTCTATTTTTTTTTATTTTTATTTTTGGGTATTTCAATATGTTACGTAAAAAATGCCATTATCACTTTTTTTGAAATAGTACACTTTAAAAATGGACTTTTTGGCTCAAAAACCAGTCATTTGACCCGCTGTACGGATTTTTGGATTTTTGCAATTTTGGAAGACTTAAATTTCTTTTATGAATACATATATCTATTTTAATTCTTATTTAAGCGAAGTTTGGATAATTTTATACATTAATGCATTCCGCCATAAAATCAATATTTTTGTCATTATTCCACTTAATTAGATTCTGCCACAAATTTCTTGGAGACGGGTGATAATTCATGATTGACAACAGTCGATTTTCAAAATACCTTTATTTCTAAATTTTTGACGTCATTTTCAAAAATATAACAGGTAATCTATATACAGTTTGGTGCAAAAGTGAGGCAATGTTTGAAATAAAAAGAGGATTAGTTCACAGGTGGTTGGGGTCATGGAGTGGCCAGCGCAGAGCCCTGATCTCAACCCGATCGAAAATATGTGGGCTTGATTAAAATTCGGCTGGCAGAATACGAAGGGGCCCCGAAGAGCATTAATGAGCTGTGGGAGACGGTACAGGCTGAATGGAAACAAATTACTGTGAACTATGTATCAAATCGGTACAAATCCATTCCAAATTGAATGGCTCAGTTGAAAAAGGTAAAGATATATTGGATAAACTATTAAATTTAGATCAACAGAACCTTGGGTGCAAAAGTGAGGCAATGGCCCGAATTGGGCAATTGTTAATTTGTTAGATACTTAAGTTATGAATTAATTTTTTTTTTATTGTTTTTTATTTTTTAAGGACTTTGTTTGATAAATACCATGCAAAAAGATATAGTTGATCTTTTTATTTCAAACATTGCCTCAATTTTGCACCAAACTGTATATAATCGAGTTGTGAGGATGATCATCATCGCCCAGCCGAAACCCTTCGACCCAGAAACTTGAAATTTGGACTGTCTCTCTCAACATAAAGATCCACTAAGAACGGATTTTCAAAAATTTGTACATTAAGGGGGTAAAAGCGGCCAAAATGGGGTAAAATGGTAACAGATTAATCTAGGAACATGAAATTTGTTGCATAAACTCTAGCCGAGAATCAAACTGTGGCTCTGGATTAATTTTTTCGAAATTCTGTCATTTAGAGGGAAAAAGCGGTCAAAGAGGGTAAAAATGGTACATTTTGGCATCATCTAATATATTAATATATGCTAGCAGATTCCAGCACTCGAAGTTCGGGTGCAAATTCTAGGAAATATTATTTTTAATAAAGACCCTAAAGGTATGCTTCACAATTCAACTTCAATGAAGAAAACAAATTCAACACATGAACACAAATACATTAACAAATTTAATAAACACATACATAGCATGGTATAATTGTATGTATGTTTTAGTAGAAACTTTAAACGATCATAACTTCAAAAAAATATTCCAAACGATGAAAATCTGTAAATCTGGGTAACAGCTAAAAAGAAATATCTTTCAAATGATAAATTTTTTTTCAAAATCGGGGTGAAACTATTAAAGTTACATCGATCACAAGAAATCGCCTTGCCTATTAGATATTATAAATATATATATATATGTGTATATATGAATTTTGGTATACACACTCCACGGAATACGTGGGCATCATTTTAGAATGAATTTATAGTAATTCCAACGTCTAGGGAGGAAGAGCGGCCAAAAAGGGGAAAAATTTTACATTTGGTATCTTCTAGACAAACGAATATAAAACATACTCGTAGTTTGTGGATTGAAACATCAAATGAAACGAAATCTTTTGGAAATGCGGATCTTAAAATCGGCTAAAAACGGCCCGAAAATGTAAGAGTGTACCTTTTTGTATCTTCTTTACAAAGTAATTTAGGAATATGAAATTTGATATGTAGAAACACAAACATCGGAGAAGAATAAAATTTGTTTTAATTCGAGACCTAAGGGGAAAACTGATACTTTTTAACTGGTAAATTTTCATTTGAAAGTACATTTTCTTAACAAAAGAAGTAAGAAATTTATAGTCAGTATTGACCAATACCCTGTACAATGCGCTTAGAGAATTGGTCTTAGGTAAAACTAATTAGGTTTAGAAAAAAAGCATAAACCAAATCCACGTCGAAAATTGGACCGATCCTGACCATATTTGGTAAAGTCACTTATTTTTTGCAACAACATATACAAACCGATTTTGCGAAAAAGCTGTGCAATATTTTTGTTTTTGATAGGTTCAAGTGAATTGTCCTACATATATGGTTTATTTTTGGTCTACGGATTAATGGATGTAATAAACGCACAAAACCCTAATTCGACAGCGGTCTATTTGATAATTTGAATCTAATGGCAAGCTAAGTCGAACTCATAGGGGTCATTTTTATGAGAGATAGGTCTGAACATATCCCCATTTTCGCCAATTTCAATAGCGTTTGTCCTATGGGTTGATAAATAAAATATTATTTTTGATCTTTATAATCTGAATAATTTTCGAACCTATTATGAATAAAAAAAGTGGTACTTAAATAGAGTAGGTGGCAATACATTTTTAACTTTTACAAAATTCTAAATTTGCCAATTTTGTTTTTTAATAATTTCACGTATAGTAATAAAACTATGTATTTTTTTGCGAAATCACTATTTTGTGTGTTCTATATTGGAATATAACACATTTGTTACAAAAAATACAATGAAAAAAATAGATAAACGAAAAAGAAATATTTTTTTTAGCGATGCCAAAACAGTGTAAACTTTTAAACTTCTTTACCAGAGTGGATTAAAATAATAAAAATAGAAGAACGAGTGAAAGAAACTATAAAAAAAATCGTAGCCGTTATTTAAATATAGATTCTGATATTTTCTTTCAATTACTATAAAATAATGGCAAGAACAAAGTTTTATGAAGAGTTGAAAACCAGAATAACAGATGATTTTAGTGATGGTCGTAAGCAAAAGAATATTTGTGAGAAATATTCTATGAATAAATTCATAAAATCGTTTGACTAGCATTAATGTTGCTAAGAAATGCATGAACTGGAATTAGAATACTGTTGGCGAATAGCGTTGACGAAGAAGTTGAATATTTAAATGGCCACAAAACGGCTACACGCTTCGGGGGTTTTACTAAAATAAATAAACAATCGTTCGGTATAGGAATCATCTACCCCCCAATACCATGTGTTATTGTATAGTAAAGGTTTCCATTGTTTTGCCAACAGCATAAAAATTAATACTTTTAAGTTTTGCTATTTTTTTCTGAAGCTATGTTAATATTTCTTCCTTGTTAAATAAATAAAACATACAAATGTTTAAATTATTAAAGTGGTTTTTAATTTTATAATAAAATTTTTTGGTATTGACCGTCCAAGTCGTCAAAAATTTATTTTGTTGAAAGTTTCCATCGTATTGTCACTCAAATCATATTTCTTATTATTTTTAAATATTATTGTGGTTTAAATAATTGATATAGTAATTACGCTAACAACGTACAGTGAGATTCTAAGTTCAAAAAGTCTATTTCTCGACTGTAAAATATTAAAAATTTAATGATGCAATTTTGTATGGAATTGTTTAGTTAAGAGAAACGCATCATTGCTTTTTTTAAAAAAATAATTTTTTAGCGCAAAATAGTTACTTAAAAATGCTTGGGAGAAATAAAGCGAAAAGCGACTAAGAATTTAAGGCAACTTGAGGGCCAGTATACGCATATTTGTTGTCCGTTTAACTATTTTATGTCATGATATTCTTAAAATATGGTATTTTGTGATTCTTTATGAAAAACAAAAACAAGTGGATAGCACAAATAGTTTTGAAAATATTTAAATTTTAAAAAAAGCCCTTGAAATTTCAGTGTTCTCAGTTTTCTTCGGAGGGAAAAAAGGTTAGCTCCGGCGACCTCCATGCTCTGACTGCAATAAAATGAAAGAAGGGAGCACACTATTGCGATTAATAAAAAAAAATCCTTATAACATTTTATACTGCTGAACAAAATTAAAAATTTTATGAAAAAAGTCACAAGAAATTGCGCTACAAATTAAGCAAAGAAATAAAGACAAAACACGTATATGGTGCATACTGGCGAAACAAAAATTCTTCTTCAACAAGGCAGTGCCGCCCAATCTGCTTTCAATTTGCAGAGGAAACTAAAGAACATGTTTTAAACATGGTTCAAAAAATCAATTCTGATATTGGTGCTTTGAAGAGTACTGTAGTGTTGGCTTGTGGAAAGCAATTTAGTGCTAATCACAATTTGCTGTTTACAATGTTGGATGGCAAGACGGCTCAAACAGTTACGAAAACCTAGTCAGTAGCCGTTTGCTACATTTTTAAAGCAAAACAAACACAAATGAACAATTTAGACGTAGTTGCAGCAAGACCAATTGATACCGATACCCTCAAATTTGGAATTTCCTCGTTGCACACTCGCATCAAGTTTATGGGGTGCATTAGTGCGTGCCGACCATACAGGCAGCTGAAAAAAAGTGCTCCGTACGCTCCCTGTTATGAAGTATATTTTCAAAACATTTTCAAAAAAAAAATTTTTTTTTCATGCCGACTGTAGAGGTCGCGGTTTTACGTTTTTCTTTATATCTTCTGCGTTTACAGTCGCATCTTTCGTCTCAAGGAGACAAATTTTTTCGCTTCAAAATCATCGACCTTAATTACCCCTTCTAGTACTTACCCCTTACATCTCAGTTGCTACCACCCTAAGGTGCCACCCTAATTACAGAAAATTAAAGCTCGCAAAAAATCACAAAACTTTTGCTAAGAAAGTATTTCGGTAATTCCAGCAGAACAGTCTTAAAAATGCTTCTGCTTGATTTCGCCGAGTGTAGGGGTAAACGTTTTTAACTTTTCATTGTATCTTCCGTATTTCCAGTCGGATATTGAAGTGTGATATATTTATGGTTTTGTATTGAAGAGACCAATTTTTTTTTCTCAAAAGTCATTAACCACAAGTACCCCCTTCTCTTATTTACGCATCGTATTTCAACTTTTACAGCAACAAATAAAAAATTGTAAGATAAAATTAAATTATGCAAATTTTAATCTTTCATGTTTTTGACGTGATTCAAGTTGGCTGTATTTTTGGCGACTGTCAAGTTTAGAAAAATGTGACCTATGCGTTGGTCATCGGTGACCGCCATAGCGGATTCATGTACTACATGAACGAAATGCTCGGTGTTTTGAGAATGGCATGGATAAGCTGCAAAAAAAATTTAGTTTGAAAAGAAAACTATTAAGTTATTTTCCGTATTCTTACCTGGTAGTTCGATTATTTCGTTTGAAGATTGAAAGTCTTCCAGCTGATCTTGAGTATAGAACTGCAAGCATGGAGGCTCAGACAAGTAATTTATTCCAATTGATCATATCGACGTATGAGTAACTCTCAAAGTTGATAAAATTATCTACTTCTGGACCAAACATTTGACGAATGCATGTCGTTACTTCATTGCGGACATTCATTGATCCAACAATTGATGACATTTGTACACAGTCACCGTTCATCGACAGCGTATCAAAAACATCATCTAAAGACAGCAATCGTGGACGGCACTGATCGATGAAGAAATCGTTTGCAGAGTCTGGTATTTTATCAGAAGCAGTGCAATTGCAGGGAATACTGCTTTCAATGCCGCACTTACAACGCGAAATCAAGAACAAACTATTCCCCTTACTTACATGCATTTTACGATGCATTTTTAACTATTTTATAGTAATCGTTTAGAAGCTTGTCCAAATGTTTACGAACAGTTGTCACCGAAAAGATTGGAATTTCTGCGCGCTCCCACAAAAGCCTAATTCTTCTAAAAACCTCTTGTTTAAAAGCACCGAACTTTCGATTTGGATCGCTGTTATGATGTAGGTACAAAAAGTAATTAATAACATCGCACTTCATCGGTAATTTAGTGGTATTTAAATCACTAATACTAAAAGACATTTTTTATGAATTTTTATTGAAATTTAAATATTTATTGATGCTTCAATGAGCTACGCTTTATAACTGAATTATTTGACTAATTTGATAAAAACACAGACGCAATTACAACAGTTATATCATGGGTAAAACGACTAGCAGTAGTAAAACAATGTAAGAGAGTAGTAGACACTGTAAATACCGAAGATACAATGAAAAGTTAAAAGAGCTTATCCCTACATTCGGCAAAAACAAACGGAAGCATTTTTAAGACTGTTCTGCTGGAATTACCGAAATACTTGCTTAGCAAAAGTTTCGTGATTTTTAGCGAGCTTTAATTTTCTGTAATTAGGGGGTAAGTACTAGAAGGGGGTAATTAAGGTCGATGATTTTGAAGCGAAAAAATTTGTCTCCTCGAGACGAAAACATCAATATATCACACTTTAAGATGAGACTGTAAACGCAGAAGATATAAAGAAAAACGTAAGCGACCTCTACAGTCGGCATAAAAAAAAATTTTTTTTTTGAAAATGTTTTGAAAATATACTTCATATCAGGGGGCGTACGGCGAACTTTTTGTTTTCGGTACGCCCTAGGGTGCATTCTTCATTTCAAAAGTGGTCGGCGCTCGAAGACGAACATAAGGCTATGAAACAAGAAAACAATTTCCAAATTCACAAGGTCTTTAAAGACCTTATGCATTTACGTGTTGATGAGGTTCAACAAGGCACTGGGACCTCCAACGACGGTATCACCTCAAGACGGGTTTTTTCCAATCCGTCACTTGTTGCTGACATAATATTAATTCTTTGAAGTTTAAAAATTACACGCGGGATACGGCGAAAACTTATGTCGAAAAATATGGCTAGTATTAGAAGAGGCAGAAGAAGCAAGCAACAAGGATTATAGAAGATATAGACTGATGTTTTCAAGAAAATGCAATGGAATGGCAACTAACACTGATGTTTTCAACCGTCTCTTGGTATCATCAAAATAAGGCGTCAACCCCGTAAACAACATCTGGAATAAGACGATATTGTAAAAGAAATGATAGATGAATAAGTAAATAAGTTTCCTTACACATGTAACTAATTATTTTACTTTAGGTAATCCTACTAAATATTTTTACAGAAAATAAGTCAGGCGAGTAGTGGGTGAAATGGTTATTTTTTCTGAGGAATATAGGCGATGGGCGTGGCCGATTTGGATGAAACTCTACATTTTTGCTATTCTACGTCATAAAGCTCTCTAATCCGAATTTCAAGACTCTACGACAACTCTTTATATTTTTGCACAAAAATGTATGAAGCAATCTAACTGTGCAACGTAGCGGGTATACTGCTAGTCATTCTATAAACCATAGTTTCTACTACAAAGTTTCTATTTCATAGTTTCTAATATATAATATAGTATACCAACAACAATAATAATCGTATTTGAATATTTTATAGTTTTAAATAATTTAGCTAAGATATTTTAAGATAATTTTGCATTTTTTTTTTTTTTTTGTTAACCAACACTCAGGGGATGCCCCCTACAAATGCAGTGCATTGTGTTGATTTCAGGAAAATAGGTTATGGGAAGGAGGAAAGAGGGAGTAGTGTTTGTGGATATTTGACTTAAATTTTATTAGATTATAACTGTCAGGAAAGACCTCTGCGGGGAGTTTATTCCACATACGGCTTGTTCGAATGATAAACGAATTCTCTCTGTAATGCGTTGTGCGGTCAACTGGACAATAGACTACAAACGGATGTGATCTACTCGAGAAGCGGGTAGAGCGAACCGAAACTCGGGCACTTGGAATAAGTTCGCTAATCTCAGAAGAACATTTCCCATGGTAATATCTATAGAACAGTGCTACACAATCCGACGGTGTTCCAATGAGTCAATAGAATTGGATACCCTACTGTCATTGATGAGCGCCAACGCCCTCCTTTGCACATGGTCCAGTAGCTCCAAAATAGACTTTGATGCCCCTGCCCATATATGGGAGTTGTATTCCATTTTCGGTCGGATGTAAGTGGTATAGATTTTAAGGAGATCAGAAGGAGTGAAGTAATTTCTACACCGTTTTAGAAAATCAAGACACTTGAATGCTTCTTTCGACACTTGAAAAACATGCTCGTTCCAACGAACATCACATTGAATTCTCATGCCCAGAACATCAAGAGTATCCGAGTCTTCAATACCTATACTACCCATATATACAGATGACATTGTTGATTCCATGGCCCTATGGGTCAACATACAACATTGAGTCTTCAGCGCATTAAAATCAACCCTATTCGCTTTACCCCACTCGGAGATTGTTAAGAGGTCTTGATTGAGTGTGCCATTCATTGTCCGCCTTTTGCCCCTAACCTCCAAGAGGCTTGGCATACAATTAAAGGAAAATGAATGACAAATGCTGCTGTCATCTGTGAAAGAATATATAGAGTTAAAAGTTTGGTCAAGAAGGTCGTTCAGAAAGATAAGGAAAAGAGAAGGAGAAAGAACGGAACCTTGGGGTACCCCTGAATTAAGCTGAAACTCATTAGATGAGACCCCATCAATAACAACAGGTATTGTTCGGTCTCTGAGAAAACTCGATATAAATCGTAGAAATCAATGCACCGTGCCATACACGGTCGAATGCCTTGGAAATATCCAGATCAACCACTTTACTTTCGCCAAAATTGCGAATGGATCGACTCCAGCGCTCAGAAATTAGAGCTAACAGGTCTCCCGTGGAACGATTTCTACGGAAGCCATACTGTCGATCATTGAGAAGAGAGTTGGCCTCTACGTAGTTCACAAGGTGGAAATTGATCATGCTCTCCATCACCTTTGAGAGCGCAGAGTAGATTGCAATTGGACGGTAATTTTCAGGGTTATTAGCCGCACCCTTTTTAGGGATTGGCTGGCCATTAGCAACATTCCAGCAAGAGAGAAAGACTCCCGCACGGTACGAAATGCTGAAAAGGTTGGCCAATGGACTGGCTGGCGTCGAAGAGCACTGTTTCAGCACCAGTGCTGGTATACCATCCGGTCCCGGAGACTTGTTAATGTTGCGATTCGAAAGAACCCTTTTAACTGTACGTGCTCGGAAGAATATTTTAGGCATAGTACAAGATAGTCTTTCGAGTTCGGGCAGTGGTTGATCGCTATCCGGCAAAAATGAATTTTTTGCAAAAAGTTCAGCTAAAAGGTTAGCCTTATCAACCGGGTCAGTGAATATTTGGTCATTCATTATAAGATTTGGGATAGCAGAACTAGCATTATTCTTTACTCTTTTAACAAATGACCAAAAGCTCTTGCTGCCCCGAGGAGCAGAAAGAACTTTAGCACGAAGACGCTGATCGTGAAGAAACTTTTCGCGCCTTAGTGCTTTGGTACATTCATTTCTCGCCTGTTTGCGTAGCAGTTCAGTGACGGAATTTTTATTTTCACGCCAAAGTCTGAATGCTTCCTCTCTGGATCTGACTGCATCTCTTCAAGTCTGGTTAAACCATGATTTTTGATTAGGTTTAGCCGAAATGCGCTTTGATGGAATGAATATTAAATTTTCCAGTTCCTGAGAGTTGATTTAAAATCTGAAAGTTTATAATTTGTTTTCTTAATTTCTAAAACTGAATAAATGATTTATAATTCGTGATACCATTTTCCAAATTCAGTCATTTCATTCAAAAGATGTGGATATCAAAGCGAGTTGCAATTTCAATTGAACAGTTCTTTAGAACATTTATTTTTAATTTTTAAATGAAAATGACCAATTTTGCAAAAGGTATTCACAAATTTATGAAATTCGGTAACATTGTAATCTAAAAAAAATCGAGATTTTTTTTAACAGTTTTGAGTAAGAAAAAGATTACAACCGTACGGATTAAGGTCACTAAAATTTTCATGTCTTCTTTGCCTATGTCCAGAATGTGTCCGATCCAGACCATACTTTGGAAGGCCACTTTTAGACCAAATTTAATTAAATTTTTTAAGTTTGATGATATGGACGAACGTAAAAATGATATTGTTAAATTATGTTAGTAATAGTTGCAACGCTTCAACATAAACCATTTTTCTGTAGGGTATCGTAAATCGGTTCGACATAATATAAACTCTTCTTTTTCAATAACCTTCAACAAATAAAATACAATAAAAACAACAAAAATTAACCAACATTAAATATTACAACTCATCATCAACATTAGGGTCAAGTACAAGTTGAAATATAAATAAACACACAAAACTCAAATAAACAGCAAGCACCTAGAAAAAAAAAAAACCAGTATACAAATATTATCAAACGCTTAAACAAAGATATTGTCGAAGATAAAATACCCGTACCTGATGCAACCATGCAACAATATTTTATTACAGCCAGCCAACAGTCAACAGCCAAAAGCCATAAGCCAGAGAAATCAACTTGTTGAATGAATTCAAATTTAAGCCATTTTACATTAACTACAAAAGGACAACAACAACAGTGAAAACGACCAAAATGTACACCAACAACAGCAAAGTAAGAACTGATTTAGCAATTGTGGGAGCAGAGCGGCATTAACCAAGAGCAAGACCAAGTCCAAGTGCATACAAAACTCAAACTAAGCCACATGTCTATAGAACAAAACTTAACCATGGCTTTTTGAAACCGCCAATATAAATAATTAACTCAAGCCAAGTTGATCTAACATACATTTGGATACACTGTAAGAAAATCGTTCGTTAAATAAAGGCAAAGATTTAAAAAATATTTGAGGTAGCGGTTTTCTAACCTTTTAAAAATGAATTTTATTCATTGGAAGAATTGAATTCGTAAAAATTCGTAATTTACCACTCTTGGCCAAGAAAACGAGTCAAATCTTTTGAAAAAAATACTAAACAATTCAAAATTTTTTTTAACAAAAATTTCATAGATTTCCTTAATATATCAAAATTTATTGTCTTTTACAATAAATTTGAAGACGAAGAGATTTGAAATATGATTATACCTCAGTTTTTACCAACATTTTAACAGAAACTAATTTTTAAATTTTTTTACAAATTTATGATACTTTAGAGTATTTTTTTATATTGATTTTACATATTGATTTTAAAAAATATAAAAAAGGGTAATAATAGAATAAAAATTATTTTGGTTTAACATCAAAATCTTTTCGTAATAATTAAATAAAAAATATTAAAAATTTCCGTCTTGTAGGATATAGATCACAAAACTTTTTACGAATGTACGAAACTAATTTAATTTTTTTAGTCACACTCAATATAAATTGTACTTATTAATTGTAAAATTCTAGATTTTTGATTCAAAATTAATTTGGGTATTGTTGTTGTCATAAAAACCATTTGTTGATCCCAACTGTTTTAAATGTGGTTTCTACGCTATATTGATACCAGCATTTATCGCTGCTCTTCAATCAATATCTAAATAATTTAAATTTTAAATTGAAGTGTTATAATCAATTTTTAAATTTACTGTCAGTAAATTCGATCAGATCTATTTGGTCTATATTCGACCAAGGAACATACTACAAGATAAAATTACAGATTGTTTCATTAACATGTTATTAGTTCCAAATTTCTCAATACAATCACAACAAGTAAGAAAATTATAGTCCCTCTAGACCGACTATATCATACCCTATACCATAGGCCCAACTAACTGGACATAGAAAATAAGCATAAACCAAATTTGAGTGGGATTTTTATTAATTTTTTTTTGGCTGCGGATATGAAAAAGTTCATATCGGATGCTATATCTGTATGGGGACTAGGCCCAAAAATAGTCTGATCCTGATTATGTTTGGTAAAGTCTCTTGTATTTTGCAAAAATATATACAAACAAAATTTGAGAAATGTTTTTGTTTTTTGATAGATTTAAGTGAAGATCGGAAAGCAGCTCTATATGGGGCCTATGACTAAGAGTTGTCTCATAGGAATAATTTTTGGACTACTCATTAGTGGATGTAATAAACGCATCAAACCCAATTTGAGTAAGATCTGTATGACAATTGGATGTTACGGCAATTTATGTCGATTTCATAGGGGTCATTTGTATGGGGGCTAGATCTGAACATGGACCGATTCTCACCAGTTTCTACAGCCTTCATTCTATGGCCGCTAAAAGCTTATATACCAAATTTCATCAAAATATATTCATATTGGCGACCTGCAGTTTGATTACAAGGTTTACATGGACACACAGACGGACGGACGGACATCGTTAAATCGAATCAGTTAGTGATTCTGATTCGATGGGAATAATAAAAGATGGGTCTAGGTCAAATATTTTTGGTAGTTACAAACAGCAGCACAAAGTCATTATACCTAAACCACATATTGGTATAGGGTATAAAAACAGCGTAAGGGAAAATCGGTGTGTGGTATATGTAAGTGTATTGGTATATTTAGTAAGCAGAACCGCCGCACAGTGGACCATTTGACGAGAAGGCGGTCAAAAATCTATAACTTTTGATTGGATTGGAATTTTGATATGCGGTTTTTTTTTTTTTGTTTGGTAGGTGAGACTTTAGCCTTTAAGTTTTGCTATAAAACGTAATTCTCGACCGAATAAAAAAAGTTTCGGAGGGTTTAAAATACATTTTCATTTGTAGTTGAATTTTGGTACAAAAGTGAAGTGTTAATAGGTAAAAAAAGGTTTTTTTTTTAATATAATGTCTTATTTTTTCAGTTCATTTTACAACTAATACTTTTTAACATGAAGAGGGGACAGCATGAAGAGGGGACATTCCAAATTCGTAGGCTTCCTTAAAACTATCGTCTTCTGGTGGGGGTTGGCTGAATTGACTTGATGTCTATTGGCATATAATGCAGCTTGACGTTGACTTTGTTCCAGTTAAAGCTTGTGCAACTTTTCCATCAATCATTGTGAAACACATTTTAAAATGTACTTCAATGCCTTGGTAATCAAATTTAAATATTACTGGTTGAAGTTCCTTAATTTGATCTTTTATTTTTTGAACTTCTTCAGTTACGACATCTTTGGTTTCCTTTTTGAATGCAAATTTTATTGGTCTGCAATACTTTGTTGAAGAAGGAATTTCATTTTTCCATATATCAATTTCTGTTGCTCTACTAGTTGACGGCTCTAAGACGATATACCTTTTTGTTAAGCGCAATGGAACGAAAGATACCATAAATAAATTAGCATCTGATGAATTCTCGGTATTAAATTGCTTGTAATGTTTCTGACCAGAGGATTCATCACATCCCCATTTAGAAATTAAAGTAATGCTGCCATTACCAATTTTTTTTAAATGATCAGTATCAAGCGTATTTAGCAATCGTTCTGCAGTATGTTCAAGGAGATCTTGCAATTTTATTTTTGCTGATGTTGAAGTGACACTAACAGCAGATTGTGAAGGTAAACATTCTTTTTTGGCAGAAACTAAATATCGATACTCTGGAAAAATCCCACAATTCTTTTCATTGGTTCGCTTCCGCAATTCCTTATATTGATTTTTGGTCAATTTCAAATCCAAAAATAGGGCGAACGCTTCTTCCGGCGTAAATTTCTTATCTTCAATTGGTGTAGGAATGCTTTTCAAAATCCTCTTTGTGCGCCTTGGGCTCGCATCTACTATTTTTTCAATTATTTATTTTTTTTATTTTGGGTTGTTTGAATTTGGTGCAAAAATGAATCCTTAATAATTCTTTGAGAAATTTCTTCATTGATATTCTCCAGCTTGCGCCTTCGAGATCTTTCACTATATCCGTCAATTGGTTTTGCTGGTCGACCCTTTTTTCCACTTTCGTTGGCAGTTGTAGATGCACTCTCAGTAATAAGTTCCTTTATTAACCAGTCTTGGTAACGTTTGTACATATTTGCCTTGCTATGAGAGCATTCAATGTACCGTCTTTTCAAATTCGATGCAAAATTAGTAAATTAGTAATCCTTTGTGCATTTCAATGTCTTCTAGGCTACAATTCTTAAAGAAGTCGTTGCTCACTATGTGCAAAATTATATCGTCTACATCATTTCGTTGAAAATAAATATGTGCCAGATCTCTGTAACAGTACTCAGCCATTGCAAAAATTGTAATGAATAATAATTGTGGAAACATTATTATAAATACTCTTTCTTGCAATTACGTAAAATAAAAATTTTTATCTTTTATTACCACTTTTAGAAGCATAAAAAACCCACACTCTAACCCCTTTTAAAAGGTGAAGCATAACTGCTCATGCTATGCTATGTCGCAATAGTTTTTTTTACCATTTACCTGTTATTTAAATTGTTTCCCATTTTGTCAGGTATTTAAACTATATAACTCTAATTCAGACTATTAATGTTGTTGGTACGACCAACTTTTGTATTCATAACACTCAGACGGACGGACGAACATCGTTTAATCGACTCAGAAAGTGTTTTTGAGTCGATCCGTATAATAAAAGATGGATAAGGGTCCAAAATTTTTGGCAGTTACAAACATCACCTCAAACTTAATATATCCTAACCACATAGTGGACAACTTTTGTATTCATAAATTTTGCAGAAAATATCTAACCTTGGGTCAGAAAAATTGTTCTAGTGCACACGGGCGGAAATTTGCGGATATATAATGGGATACACTAGTATAGGGGAGGGTTCGGACTATAGAAAAGTGCAAGATTTTTTCTAACTGCTTTTGATTGGCAGGAGTTATGCTCTATTAAGTAGGAGATTTTCGGAAAATTTGGACCTTTTTGAAAAAATTTTTTTTTTAAATTTCGGAATGACTCAGTGATTTTACATTTTCAACATTAATAGTATGGAGCCACAGAATTATACAAAATTTATTTCACTTTAAAATCTTTTAAATGAAAAAAGTTACAGTCATTCGAAAATAAAAATTTACAAAGGAATTTTTAATTTTAGCAAAATACTGAGAAAGCCCATTTTCGAAGACCCTGTTCGCTGTGATATATTTGAGATAGAGTCGTAATTTTTTGGCTCCTGAGGTTTACTAGTACTTACTTTCAAATGAATGACATAACTTTAAAATCCGTAACAAAAAAAAATGATTTTTGGCCGCCTTCTCAAAATATGGTCCACTGTGCGCCGAGTTCGCTGTCTGTTTAGCAAAATCAAAATCTTTTTCGTTAATTTTAAATATTCAATTGTATTTATACTAGGAAAACTTTGAAGGAGTCAAAAATAAACTTAGCTATTTTTTTAATTGCTACACCTTTTCCAATTGTATTTCAGAAAACATCAATTGAATTTCAGAAAGTATCAATTCGTTTTAGGAAACATTAATTGATTTTAGAAAATATCAATCGTATTTCAGAAAGTATCAATTGTATTTCCGAAAATATCAATTGTGTTTCAGAAAGTATTAATTGTATTTCAGAAAACATCAATTGATTTTCAGTAATAATCAATTGTATTTCAGAAAGCGTCAATTGATTTTCAGAAAGTATCATTTGTATTTCAGTAAATATCAATTGAATTTCAGAAAATATCAGTTGAGTTTCAGAAATTATCAAATATATTTCAGAAAATATCAAATAGATTTCCGAAATTATCAAATGCATTTCAGCAATTATCAAACGTATTTCAGAAAACATAAAATGTATTTCTGAAATTATCAAATGTATTTCAGAAAATATCAAATGTATTTCAGAAAACTTCAAATGTATTTCAGAAATTATTAAATTTATTTCAGAAAATATGAATTGAATTTCAGAAAATATCAATTGAGTCTCAGAAAAATAGTCAGAACGCTATATAAAAACATATTTTTTAAGTATTACACTGGGCTTGTAATATCTCTTGAAAACTACATATCGTCACCTAAAATCCAAATCTGAATTTATTATTACTAATCGTCCTTAAAAATTTGTTAAAAAGTAAGAATTTTTTTTTTATATTATATATATATATTTTTTTTTTTTTTTCAATATGAATAAAAACCTTATTTTCTTATACATATACACTCCGTTTCACTTGAATAGCACACTTGGCAAGATGCATTTAATTTCACGATAGCCTTTAAATAAATGAAAGTAGAGAACACTTCTTGGCTTGAGTTTATATTTAAAGTGATTTGTTTATGTAAGCAATAAACAAAACCAAAATATATGGAGCATTTTTCAAGTTAAAGGGCTTACAAAGTAAATAACCTCAAAATAGCGCGTACATTTTGTTTCATTTGAATAGCACACTTTGTTTTAAACTATATTAAATATTATTTGGTTAATTTTAAACCACTTGTTTTGGGTTCATTTTGTAAATTATGAATTTATAAAGCTAATTTAATAATGGGTAGAACCTCCTTTGTTTAGAATAACTTCATAAATGCTATTTGGTAAGGAATCATAAAGCTTTTTAATATAGTCAAGGGAAATTAAAGCCCGTGCTTCCTGAATATCCTGAATTAGCTCAGCTTTGGTAGAAAACTGTCTCCCTGACTCATAAACTTTTCTGGCCAACCACCCCCAAACATTTTCGATAATGTTAAGGTCTGGTGAGTATGGAGGTCAGTTTAAGAGATTGATATTTTTACTCGATCTATGATTTGACAACAAGGGCTGTATGAATTGGGGAATTGACCATTAGGAAAGTCCTTGGAAAAATCTCAAAATTACTTTCTAGTGGGGAAAAGCCTTTTCCGCCCTCGAAATTAAATTTTTTCTCATCAGAGAATACAACGCGCTGCCACTCTGTCTTCCATAACATGTAGTTTCTACAATGGTGGTTTTTTCCTTAACTTTAGGTGCTTCAGATGTTTAGCTTGAGAAATCACCCACCACACATTAGTTTTACTTGCGTTAACTCCAGCTTTTGCTCTTATTTTGTCAACAGAGTCATGCGAATTGCAGTATAGATCGCTATCTGCATTAGAAAGTAAACTATTTACACGACCTTTCATATTTTTTCCATAATTTGAGCTACTTCTTCCAATTTTGTTTTGCTATTTCAGACACAGAGAGGTCTCATTCCTAATAAGTTTTTATTTTAATTTGGTCCTCGTTTGTTGGGGCTGTACCACGACCCATTATTAGAATATTATTAAAATATATTTTAAATATTCAAAATAATGGTTTACTTTATCTTGCCGGTGATCTGCACGACGTAAATCAAACTTAAACGCAAAAGTGCTATTCAAGTGAAACAGAAAATTCATTATAATTTAAAGCAAATGAAAATGATGTGAACAGAAAAATGTAACGGTAAATTCTCAGAGCTTCAATTTTGTGGCAGAGAATGTGCATAGGAAGACGAACAAAATAGTGCAAAACAAGTACAGTTCAGTCAATGAATATTAGTATATAATCAAATAGAAACAAAAAATTTGTGTGTGCTATTTAAGTAAAACGGAGTGTATTTCGATATTTTCATTTTCATAGATTTTTTAACCAGAAATATTTCAAACAAACTGTTTTCATTTGCCTGTTTAACTACCGAATTTTTGTGAGTGAAAATACGAGAACATGTCTATTGTTTGTAAGTGCTGTTGCTGTTGCATTCAGTTTTGTAGGTGAACTAAACCATGAACGTGTAGTTCAAGATACAAACAAAAAAAAAAAAATCGAAACCAAACCAAGTCAAAACGAAACAAAACCAACAAGTAGATATATAAATGAAAAAAAAAAATAAAAAAACATTTTCAAATTTGTGTGATTATTTGAAACGTTTCTATTGATATTTTACCACGAACATGGTAACAACACTCAACAGCAAACGACGATAAAAATGATATTTCGGTTAATTTTTGCAAAAGTGTTTAAAATCAGTTTTAGAAATAAAACCTGAATACAATTTATTTAATAATAAAAAAAACAACAACAAATAAAAGCATCATCTCTACAATCAACAACAATTGTTGCTAAAATAGTAATCTAAGCTTTTGTTAGCGCTGCTGTCATTAGATCCCGGCCTATTGACTACAACTTCCCGCTTAGTATAATGTAACGCTCGACTATGTTGTTGATCATCATCATCATCATCGCCATCATCAACATCATTAATACATTACAAATATATGGAGTTGGATTGTTTAAATCTTTGAATAAGTTAAATGGAAATGCGCTTTGCCGAATGTGTGTTACTGGATCTTATGCACCATGCGATTTCGATTTCAATTTCAATGAATCTTCCTGTGTGCCGTTATCGTTGTTGTTGTTGTTGTTGTTATTGTTGTTGTTGTTGGTAGTTGTACATCTATTGTTGTTATGGCAATTGCCTACATTTCAATAGCCTCTGCAGCTTAGGCTTCTGGTAAAATTATTGCATTACGACTTTAGCCTTCAAGGTGCCATTGTTAATGTTTTATTGGCTTTTTCTAATGATTTAACTAACAACACAATCATACGATCATGTTTTCAAGTTAACATTACAGTCATTGTATTTTAATGATACTTTATGAAGATGTACGGTATATTACTGAAAAGTTAAACCATGTCATAAATATTAGAAAAGGTAATAAAGCAATTTAATAGTTACTGTGAAAAATGAACAACAGTACTACCAAAAATAATATGTTAAAGGTTATACTTTATATGCTTTAGGGCGATCAGTGCATTAGAATAGGAAACTTAATAATTTGAAATAATTGATTTGTTTTACGGAAATCGTGTGAGGTGAAATTTTAATGAAGATTTTGAAAGCGTCACTAGACAAACAAAACTAAGTTTGGTAAAAATCTAACAAAAAACGTATTTTTCACAAACTTTATTGGTGTCATGTAGTTGTCTTTTTTTAATTTATAATAATCAAGAATTCTTCAATTCGGCGTCCAAATATTTTTAATTGATTTCTACTCGAATGGTACTTTATTTAAAACAATGTTACACTTAATGAAGCCCTCATTAAGTTATAGATTTCTTTCCGATATTTTTATACCCTCCACTCCAGTGTGCAGAGGGTATATATAAGTTTGTCATTCCGTTTGTAATAATTAGAAAAAAATTTTGAACCCCACAAAATATATATATTTGTGATCCTTATAACAACCGGAGTTGATATAGCGATGTCCGTCTGTCCGCCTGTCCGTCTGTGGAAATCACGATGACGGCATCAATCGGGCAGCTAGGGTGCTCGTTGATATAAAAAATGATTCACTAACATCTTGAAAGGTTTGCTGTTTAAAATCGTCCAAATCGGTCGATTAGGGCCCGAGGTTTGAATGAAGAACTAAAAAAAGTCTTGAAAAAATATAATTTTCTATGTTGTACTTGTCACGATCACGCCCTCAATAGTGCAGCTACAGTGATCATTTTTAGTGAGAATGATTCAACAAATTCATGGGAAGATCTCTGTTTCAAAAATCATTAAAAACGGTGGAACAAGTCCAGGGAAATCTCTGAAAAAGTAAAAAAAAAATGAAATATATGATATTTCTATATTGTTCTTGTTATTCTAAATGTTGTGTTGTTATCATAGCTGGACTTCTTGTTTTTGTGGTCGTTGTAGTAATAATAAAATAAAACCTAACCCTTTGTACATTTTTTTATTAACCATCTAAAGCAAATAATGCTAAAATACCTAGTTGTTAATAAAAAAAAAAACTATGTAAATTTAGCAAAAAAAGTTTTATGTATAAATTTATTTAAAGAGAAAAACACAAAAAAAACGTTTGATGTTGTATTTTTAATATTTACATATACATACATAAACATATTAAGTAATACAAATAATATACATATATTATATATATGTATATCCATAACAACTGCATGTTAAAAATAAATCGGTATATTATTTTATTTACATAAAATTCTGCAATATTTTGTTGTGGGGAAAATACATTTCTTTTGCATTAACAGAGTGTCACTTCATTTTGCTCAGCGTGACTATGCCACAGTAGATGGCACCACAATTTTTGTTTGTTCTAATTAGCTTTGCAATAGTTATTTCTATTTTATAATGAATTTTAATATTTCCAACTAGATATCATACAGAACAAAGTTAAGAGTATACACGGGCTGGCCTTTTATTTCATACGTTTTATCATTATTCTTTTACAAATATGAACATAAGTTTGGCATATTAACTTTTTGTTGTCTTTACAAAATTGAGTTACCGAGTTCATCAATGAGTTTTTTGCTTTCAAAACAGTTCTACATAGTTATATTGAATTATTATTCTGCTTTACCTACAAAATATCTGATTGCGATTATATCTAATTTTTAAAAATTGTTTATAATTACTAAAGCATTATTATTCACATAAATACAAAATTGCACTTTTTAAATTTTCCGTTCAAATTTAAAAAAATATCAATTCTAAAAACTAGAATTAAAAATTTCCAATTATAAATTACAATAAATTTAATTATAATTTAAAAATTTAGAAGACATCAATTGCATCTTTAATATATAAATTTTATTCGTTAAACACAAATTGAAATTCCAAAAAAAAAAAAAACACCAAATACCTATGTTTACATTTAAAAAATTTTTAAATTTAAAAAAAAAATATTGACATTCAGGAGAAATTAATAACTTTTCAGTACCGCGATTCAGTAACTTCTTTTAACGATAGTCGAATCGTTAAAAAAAAGAAAATAGCAAAATTATCAGTAAAATTTTTAAACGATATTCGCTATTGTTAAAGTCAGCTGTTATTGTTATCTAAACGACAACTATTTTTGTGTTGTCTATTCAATCGATAAAAACTTAAATTTTTATGTTGAAATGTCGTCATACATAAATGAAAATCATAAAATAGTGAAAATATTTTGCTTTAATTAAAAAAACTTTTTTATATAAATAAAAAAATTAAATAGCATATTCAATTCATTATTTCATTTTCAAATAAATAAACAGAAATATTAGTAAAAAAAATAAATATATTAAACATAAAGATAAAATCATCCTGTCAAACACGAAGTAATTTGTTTTTTTTTCTATTCTTCTTTGTGTTTTCGCTTATTTTGACAGAGATGCCACTCGTTTACAATTTAAATAAATAAAAAAAATATATTTGTCGACTGTCGTTAAGATGAATGTACTTAGTGAATCACTTAATCCTTAGTGCAAACAACAATAGCTGTCGATATATTTTGCGATTGTCGTATCGTTGAAATTTACAGAATCACACTACAGAAAACATTAATTTAAATTCAATGAATTTTAGAAAACCTCAAATGATATTTAAGAATTGCGAACATAAAAACTGTTACATAAATAAACGCAATTTGATGAGAATTTATTTATATAGAAATTTTCACAATTTTTTTTTGGATAAAAATTTGAAGTTTTTCAGAAAATAGAGATAACAAATTATTTTATTTAAAATCTTTGGGACATTTGGGTTTTTGCGCTTGGCATCCCTAATTTGAATATTTATTATTATAAATTTATTCTCTATATTTTCCAAATATGGTAATGTTTTAATAAAAAAGTTGAGAGATCTTTTTTCCTGGATATTATTTGTTACTCCATCCGACCTATATGGCCGCAATGAAGAAATATTTGGCCAGTTAAAAGAAACTATACAGCCATCTCCAATTAGCACGATTTAATGCATATAGCCACCCTACACAACCATTACCTTTGCAATGGAGGTTAGGACGACCTATTTAATTACCAAAAACAAAATTAAACGAGAAGTTATGTCATATAACCGGAAACGCATGCATATAGGTATATAACCAAAATGCATGCTGATCAGCAACCACGATGACCAAAAAGCAAACACCGAAATAAATCCGAAATAATAGAAAAGACGAAAACCAACCCAAAGAATTTGCTGAAATAATTTGGTATTAAGTTTAACAAATTGTTTACTTTTTCATTTACATTTATTATCAAGACTCAAACCGAGATGGAGGGTATCAAAGACTCGGCACAGCCGAATTTAACACTCTTACTTGTTATACCCTATACCACTATGTGGTCAGGGTATGATGACTTTGTGCTTATGTTTGTAACTGCAAAAATATTTGATTTAGACCCATATTTTCTTATACCTATCGACTCACAATCACTTTCTGAGTCGATTCAACGATGTCCGTCTGTCCGTCCGTTCGTCTGTGTGTCCATGCAAACCTTGTAATCAAACTACAGGTTGCAAATATGAAATTGGTGAAAATCGGTTATGTTCAGACCTAGTCCCCATACAAATGTGCCCTATGAGATCGACATAAATTTCATTAATATCCAAATTATCATACAGATCTTGATCAAATTGGGTTTGTGTATGTTTATTAAATCCGTTTATCAACAGACAAAAAATAAACCGTATAGGACAATTTTTAGTCATAAGCCCCATATGATGCTGACTTCTGATCTTTACTGAAATTTATAAAACAACAAAAATATTGCACAGATTTTTCTCAAATTTGGTTTGCATATGTTTTTGCAAAAAATAGGTGATCTTACCAAAAATTGTCAGGATCGGTTTTTGACCTAGTCTCTAAGTATGAACTTTTTCATATCCGAAGGCAAAAAAAATAATTACAATGCCATTCAAATTTGGTTTATGTTTATTTTCTATATCGAATTAGGTGGACCTAAGGGATAGGTTCTCCTGACACATGGTATAGGTTATCGTATAGTAGGTCAAGACGAATAATACTGTTCTTGTTTTAAATTATTTTAGCTGATCAATGGTAACATCTTTTTGGGCGGATTTCAGTATTGTATCTTAAAAAATATTTTATGGTTTTTTCTTCTCTAATTTTTAAATTGTTGACGTCAACTTGGCATAATTTTTTTTTTATACATTAAAAAAGTAAAAATCCGGCCACAAATTCAACTTAATAATTTAATAGTCTTTTAAATTGGGTTTACGTTTTTATGAATATACAATCATTAAAGTGGCGATAGTGACACCCGAAAATGTTCTTCATATAGTTTCTACGTTTCCATGAACCTGTATTTAACTCTGTATTCGATGTTCAGTTTCCATGGGAATTTAAAGTCCACGATGATTCCACGGTATTTGGGAATCATGATATGGTAATTTCGAAGCCGTTCAGCCGCAGAAATCCGAAGTTTGGCATGGCTTTCGCAGTAAACAGTACCAGCTCTCTTTTTCCGCAATTTAAATGAAAATGTTGTTAATTAGTTACTTTTACCCAACTGTTTTAAAATTTGATAGTAAATATTAAAAAAAAACATCTACTGAAAATTTGTAAATTTTAAGTTGACTCACTTTAGAGGTACAGGTCCGATATGCTAAAAGAATTTGCATGATTCATGAGTTACCGATAATAAAATTAAATTTAGGCTATTTAGCTCCCCAAACCACCAACAAAACTATTAGAATGCAACTAACTAAACATTAATTTTGAGCATATATTAAACTAAAAATTAAAATATTTAATCGAATTAAACAATGGCGCTTATTATTACAATAAAAGCAGCAAGAGTCAACCAAACCGACAACATGCACACATAATTTGCCACTGAGTAGAGTACATAAACAGATCTCAACAAAAATAAATTCAAACCTTAAAATCTTAAATAAACTACCGCGGTTGTCACAACAACAACTCAATAAAAGCCAGTCGCATCCTTCGGTTGTGTTAAGTTAAATTTTCCCATCACTGTAAATAAATGAAAATTTTATATACAAAATGACTTGAATATTGTATTGATATATATTCAACATACTTTATCAAGGATGTCAGTAGTATGACATTTGCAAAGAAACACAACAACCATCATCACGAAAAAGACATTTCAAAAAGTTGTACATTTTGCAGTTTCACTTCTATTGTTTCGAAGAAGTAAAGTGAAGCTCGAAGTGATATTATTTGGATATCACTATAAACAACTTGTTGCCTGTAGTTGTACGAGTATTTTCGGTATTGACATACAAAACATTCACGTAATAATGTATTTGTAAATGTTTGTTTTTATTTTCTGCACCAAACCAAATCAAATTCAACAAAAGGAACTTCAACATTATTTGCTTTTCAAACGAAAGATTCCTTTAGAAATTTATTGTGCTCTGCTCTGAGTATGTGTGAAGTTTTATATATATATCGAGTAACAACAGCACGACAATTTTTGACACTAGTTTTACATGGATGGCTTGAAACCTGCTTGTGCAGACAGACGGACACACATACTGTTGCATGTACAAAATAGTGAAGATAAATTTAATTGGGTGGGGCCTTGGTAACATTTCAGACAAAGCAAAAATAGGATTTCTTTGTTTTCAATTCGTTCGTTGTTCTCATTTTGGCATTTTAAACAAAATACGAAAAGTAATGTCAATGAAATAATACAACAACAAAAAAAGTCTGTGCAATTTCAGTAGTTTTTCATATTCCGGCACTGTTCCTCAACTAGTCTGACACCATTGTAACGGGAAAAGGAAATGTTACTCATACACTCTCAGCCATATAAGACAAAACCTAAAGAGCGAAGGTACAAGTAACATTGCCTGTATATGTGTTTTCTCGATAAACTTGGCTCGTTGTAATACAAAAAGTGAAAAAAAAAAATATAAAGGCCAATATCTGGCAGCTTCAGGGGGGTATGATACTTTTGGTAAATAGCTACAGAGACAAAGCATTAGTTTCAGATTGCTCTGTATGTGTGTGTGTGTGTGTGTATTGATAACAGCTTGCAAATGATTTTGGTTACTCCAAGTCTTTAGAATTTCATCTTCATTTTTCACTTCTTCTCATATTTGTTTCTTTGCTATAAATCCATTATATTTGGTTTTGTCGTTGTTGGCTTTTCAACAAGTACATTTTTTTTTTTGCTGTAAATGTGTTAAAGTGAGTGTGGGTGTGCATGTATTTGTGGTCGTTTCCTCTCGTTTGCGGATCGTTTAAAGTCGTTGCATTGTTTGTTAAAAAATAAAAATAAAATAACAAAAATGTTTATGTATTCGTAACTTTCGAGGGCAACGACTTGTTGCGCTTCAATTTTTCGTTTAGTTTCGAGTTTTTTTTTTCGTTTTTCTTTGTATTTCATTTCAATGCTCTCCTTTTCTTCTATTATGTAATTATATGTGTATTGGGAGGAGGATATTGTGTCTGGTATATAAAACTAAGTCGATTAAATTTCTTCTTTTCTTATTAATGTTGGTACAAGTATACAAAAAATTCCCGTAGATTAACAGATTTCGTTAATTTATTTAATTTTTTTTTTTAATTTATATAATATTTAAGTTTTATTATTATCGCTATATACAGAGGGGACAATATATGGAAAACTTTTAAAAAATTCTAAATTTGCCAATTTGGTTTTTAGTAATTTCGCGTTAAGTGTGCATTTTTCAGCGAAATCACTTTTTGGTGTGTTTTCTATCGAAAGATAACAAATTTGTTATAAAAAATACATATTAAAAAAATAGATAACAGAAAAGTAGTTTTTAGTGATGACAAAACAATGGGAACTCCTGTACCAGACTTGATTAAAACCATGATGGTATGGCGGAAAATGTATAAAATCTTAACCGTTACTTAAATATTTATAGTCTCTGATATTTTCTTTCAATTGTATTTTAAACACAATTGTACTTTTAAATATTTTGATCTTATAATTAATTATTATAAAATAGTGGCAAGAATAAAGGTTTGTGAAGAGGCAAAAACCAGTTTAATAAATAATTTACTGCAAAAGAAAATATTTTTTTAGAAACTTCTATGAACAAATCCATAATTTCAAAACATTTAGGTGCAGGCCTGGCAGAACAAGTCAAAGACAGGATAATTTATTAGCAAAAGGGTTTAAAAAATGAATCAATAACAATCTTTTGATTTCATTGGCCAAAAGTGTAATTTTTTTTGTCACCGATTTTTAAAATTTTAACGCCTTTTTGTAGCTAATATATTCAGATTAAGGTACCCGAATTAGGTTAAACTATTGCTAATTGTGGGTGTGGCATGCTGTCAAACTCAACTTTTTTTTTTAATTTCAGAAAAAGGTGATTTTTTTTGTTTTTTTATAAAAATAAATGGTTACTACTCGCAAGCTATCATCGATAATGACCTGCGGTCTTTTCATAATGTTGGTAGGATTATAGTATTTAGTTGTTGTAAGTGGTCACAGCTCTACCGTTTAATTAGGGGCGTTATGAAATATTTATGAAATTACTATATTTTTCTCAAATTTCAATTTTAATGGAATAGAACTTCTAGGAAACAAAAGGGAACAAGAAACGTATACCACCCGGAGAAAGGTGAAAGTGTCCTCTTTAACTCTGTACCAGTGACTACCTGTGGGTAGCTCAGTTTTTTCATTTTAATGAGAAATTACTATAAAAAAATGCAAATTACGATAATTTAAACAGCCCTATAAGTACTTGTATACAATGGTGTATTAAATTTGCGCTTTAGTTATTTTGTAGCTTATAATGGTCATTATTTGTTCTATTGCCAGTATTTATTTGTAAGTAAGAATGCCAATATACAGAGGATGAAATTCATTAGTAACCTGGGTTTTTTTATTATCATACCTTTTTTATACCTTTTTCTTTAACCTAGCAATGGGCTAATGCAGATTTAAAGCAAGTAATAGTGTTAAATTCGGCTGTGCCGAATCTTTGATAACCTCCACCTCGGATTGAGTATTGATAATAAATGTAAACAAAATATTGGAAAAATATGCATGCGTTTCCTATATGCATGCGTTTCCGGTTATATGACATAACCTCTCGTTTAATTTAGTTTTTGCTAATTAAATGGCTCGCCTTAACCTCCATTGCAAAGGTAATGGTTGTGTAGGGTGGCTATATGCATTAAATCGTGCTAATTGGAGATGGCTGTATAGTTTCTTTTAAGTGGCGAAATATTTTTTCATTGCGGCTATATAGGTCGGATGGAGTAACAAAATAATAACCAAAAAAAGCTCTCTCTATTTCTTTATTAAAATATTGCCATATTTGGAAAACATAGAGAATAAATTTATAATAATAAATAATTAAATTAGGGATGCCAAACGCAAAAAACCAAATGTCCCAAACATTTTAAATAAAATAATTTGTTCTCTTTATTTTCTGAAAAACTTCAAAATTTTATCCAAAAAAAATTGTGAAAATTTCTATATAAATAACATTCTCATCAAATTGCGTTTATTTATGTAACAATTTTTATGTTCGCAATTCTTAAATATCATTTGAGGTTTTCTAAAATTCATTGAATTTAAATTAATGTTTTCTGTAGTGCGAATTCAACGATCCGACAGAATTTCAACGATCCGACAATCGCAAAATATATCGACAGCTATTGTTGCTTGCACTGAGGATTAAGTGATTCACTAAGTACACACATCTTAATGACAGTCCACAAATCTATTTTTCTATTTATTTAAATTGTAAACGAGTGGCATCTCTGTTAAAATAAGCGAAAAACACAAAGAAGAATAGAAAAAAACAAATTACTTCGTGTTTGACAGGATGATTTTATGTTTATGTTTAATATCTCTATTTTTTTTAATAATATTTCTGTTTATTTATTTGAAAATGAAATAATGAATTGAATATGCTATTTAATTTTTTTATTTATATAAAAAAGTTTTTTAATAGAAGCAAAATATTTTCACTATTTTATGATTTTTATTTATGTATGACGACATTTCAACATAAAAATTTAAGTTTTTATCGATTGAATAAACAACACAAAAATGGTTGTCGTTTAGATAACAACAACAGCTGACTTTAACAATAGCGAATATCGTTTAAAAATTTTATTTATCATTTTGCTTTTCTTTTTAACGATTCGACAATCTTTAAAAGAAGTTACTGAAAAGCTATTGATTTCTCCTGAATGCAAATATTTTTTTTTTAACGTAAACATTTTTTAAATGTAAACATATTTGGTGTTTTTTTTTGTAATTTCAATTTGTGTTTAACGAATAAAATTTATATGTATATTAAAGATGCAATTGATGTCTTCTAAATTTAAAATTATTATTTCCGACGTTTTGATATGATTTTCTAAAATTCAGTTAATATTTTCTAATTTATAATTGGAAATTTTAATTCCAGTTTTTAGAATTGATATTTCCTTAAATTTGAATGGAAAATTTAAAAAGTGCAATTTTATATTTATGTGAATAATAATGCTTTAGTAATTATAAACAATTTTTAAAAATTAGATGTAATCGCAATCAGATATTTTGTAGGTAAAGCAGAATAATAATTCTATATAAATATGTAGAACTTTTTTTAAAGACAACAAAAAGTTAATATGCCAAACTTATGTTCATATTTGTAAAAGAATAATGAAAAAACGTATGAAATAAAAGACCAGCCCGTGTATACTCTTAACATTATTATGTATAATATCTATTTGAAAATATTGACATTCAAGTTAAAATAGAAATAAATATTGCAAAGCTAATTAGAACAAAAACTGTTGCGCCATCTACTGTGGCATAGTCACGCTGAGCAAAATGAATTTACACTCTGTTAATGCAAAAGAAGTGTATTTTCCCCACAACAAAATATTGCAGAATTTTATGTAAATAAAATAATATACCGATTTATTTCTAACATGCAGTTATTATGGATATAAATATATAGAATATATGTATATTATTTGTATTATTTAATATGTGTATGTATGTATGTCTAAATATTACACACAAAAAATACAACATCAAAAATTATTTTTGTGTTTTTCTCTTTAAATAAATTAATATATAAAAATTTTTTTGCTAAATTTACGTTGCTTTCTTTTTATTAACAACTAGGTATTTTAGCATTATTTGTTTTAGATGCTGGTGAATTTTTACTCCCTTTATATTAACTCGTAGTGTCTGCATGTCGAAAAAATTTTGGATCGATTTTAACCCCTTTCCCGTTACCCAATCGATCTGAAAATTTGCAGGCAGGCTCGTGGCAATGACAGAAATGATCTAGTAAAAATTTTTAGTGATGCCAAAACAATGGAAACTTTTAAATTTTTCTACCAGAGTTGATAAAAAAAAAATGTACAAAGGGTTAGTTTTTATTATATTATTACCACAACGACCACAAAAAAAAAACAAGTCCAGCTATGACAACAATATAACATTTAGAATAACAACAAGAACAGTATAAAAACATCATATTTTTCATTTTTTTTTAATTTTTCAGAGATTTCCCTGGACCTGTTCCACCGATTTTAATGATTTTTGAAATAGAAATCTTCCCATGAATTTTGATAATCATTCTCACTAAAAATTATCACCTTAGCTATCCTATTGAGGGCGTGATCGTGACAAGAGCAACATAGAAAATTATATTTTTTCAAGACTTTTTAAGTTCTTCGTTCAAATCTCGGGCCCTAATCGACCGATTTAGACGATTTTAAATAGCAAACTTTTCAGGATATTAGTGAATCATTTTTAATATCAGCGAGCATCCTAGCTGCCCGATTGATGCCGCCATCGTGATTTCCACAGACGGACAGACGGACAGAAGGACATCGCTATATCAACTCCGCTTGTTATAAGGATCACAAATATATATATTTTATGGGGTTCAAAATTTTTTTCTAATTACTACAAACGGAATGACAAACTTATATATACCCTCTGCACACTGGAGTGGACGGTATAATAATCCTAGAAGTACTTGCGTGCAATGAAGAAATTGTCTCTAGAAAATTTGGAGATTATGCTAAGGAAACTGCACAAATATATATTCAACTACCCATGGAGAAATATGTCTACAACAGTTCACAAAATCCTTTATCATGGAGAAGATGTCATTAAATATCATTTGGTGCCACTTAGAGGTCTATCAGAGGAGGCTCAGGAAAAAAGGAATAAGGATTACAGATTTTATAGACAGCACAATATTAGAAATATTTCACGAAATTCCACAAATGAAGATCTATTTAATATATTATTGGCAAAGTCAGATCCGTTCATCTTGTGACGGTGATCTGTTTTGCTCTGCACTGTAGCAAAAGAATTTCTGTTACAAGCAGAATAAGAAATAAGAAAAAAAAAATAATAACCTTGATCTTGAAATTATTTTCAAGTTCAAGTATGTACATATAAATAAAACCTTATATTGTAATATGTTGATGGCATTTTTCTCCTCATTGTGTTGTATGAAATCATGAACACATTCATATGCAATCATGCTGGTCAAACCACGTATTTTCTTGAATTGATCTCACTTGCTCTCATAGTCATATATGAGTGGGAGTGTTATAAATACTAGAGAATATTATGAATGCATATGAATGTTCTCAATGAATTGGTGGTGATTTTGTTTTTAATAAACAGGTTTTTATCTGCAGATGAATGAATGAAGATGAGAAGGTTAATGTAATAAAGTTAAATTTAAATCAAGGAGTTGAATTTTGTTTGTGAAATGAACAGGTCGAGAAAAACCTTAAATTAAAATTTAAAATGTAGTGTTAAGGACGGTTGTTCCAAAAAAAAAAAAATATTAGAGATTAAGAAACTTAAAATGTAGGACGTTAAAACTAAAAGGGAAAACTAAATAAGAATTAAGATTAAAAATGTAGTTTAAGAAATCCAGTAAAGTGTTAAAATAAGCCCTAAGATTTAAGAAATTTAAAATTAAAAAAAAAAAAAACATTAAAGTGAAAGTTTGCGGAAAAAAATAAGATAAAAAAAAAAAAAATATTTTAAGACTTTAAAAATTAAAATAAAAGACATAAAAGTAAAGTTAAGTTTAATAAATTAAAAAAAAAGAGACTAATGTTAAGAAAGAAAATAATGTTTAAAAAAAATAAATAATTGAAAAATACAATAAACATATAAGACAACACAAGTTGATAAAACAAAATTAAGAAATTAAATTAAAGTTTACCTCATGAACCAATCAAGCTTATTCAACTACACACAACCACGGCGTCTGGCGGCAGTAGCTTCATCGGTACCTCTTCAACACCAGCGATAAGGCGGTAATTTTATTTCTTTATACCCTTAATTGTCCTTATTCAAAATTGTTGTACAATATATATATTTTTCTAAATTTAATATTTTTATTAAAATGTTGCCAAATTAATAAATTTCTCTAATTAAAATAAACATTTTACTACGTTAAGAAATTTTATAAATTTAAGCTAAATAGAAGTAAATTTTGCTAAAAATAAATTTTCCTACCTAAACAAATATTTCTAATTATAAAAAAAAAAATAAAAATTTTTTTAGATGTAACCTTTTTCTAAAAGTAAAAAAAAAAAATTTTTTTTTCTAATAATTAAATATTGTTAAAATTAAAAATTTTCATAAATATAAATTGTGCTAAAATTAGATAGTGCTAAATTCAAATTGATAAAGTTAAAATTTTGTTAAAATTAAAATTTTCCTATATTAAAATTATCTTCCTAAATATGTATAAAATTTTGCTAGAATTTAAAGTTTTCCTAAACATTAAAATTTCTCTAAAAAAATAAAATTTTGTGAAAATTTAAAAATATCCTAAAATTAAAAATTTTTCCTAAACATAAAGTATTTAAAGTTACCATAAAAATGTTGATAAATTTAATTTAAAATTAAAACCCATAAAATGAAGGGCAAATAAAAATTTTATATATGTATAACCCAAAGTCGAAAACCAAACCAAACCAAACTCTTATCATTGCAGTGGGTTACCTCCAATTGAGATGGAGTCGAGGTTACATGGTTGGGAGGGCAAAAGGGGCAGAACACCTAGTCCCCAATCCCAAGGTAAGTATAGCCATCCATCCATTTAGCATCCGTTTAAATTGACAGTTTTTTTTAATCGCACGTGAAAATCTGTAGTGCGGTTTCCCTGGGCCTGAGCAAGACCCCACCCATCCAGCGAGCTAGGCCCCTACGCCAGCACGTGCGACCAGCAAAGGCTCAGGGAAACGGAAGCGGATCTTCCACCACCGCCGCACCAGTACAGAAATGGCGCCCAACGTGGGGCCGATAAGTTGATCAAGTTCGATATCCACCAATGCCACACCATTACAGAAATGGCGCCCAACGTGGGGCCGTACAGTTGATCATTTTCGATAACCACGTTGTCGCACCATTACAGAAATGGCGCCCAACGTGGGGCCGATAAGTTATTAATTTTCGATAACCACGTTGCTAACACCAACGTGGGGCCCGAAACAATAGACCGGATTTTTTTTCTTCTTTTTAATTCATAATTTTTCTAAAAAGGAACTTAATAATTTTTTTCAATTTTTTAACATCTGTGCACCGGGAAAGCACATTGTTCCTTAATCCTAATCTTTTTTGTATCCCTGTTCTTGAAGTCATACCTGCTGATATTTCTGGAATTTTAATTAAATATAGGTATATCCCTATTTACATTAACCGAAATGGAAACTTGTTTGACATTTGAGTTCACATTTCAACATTTTTTTAAATTTGATTTTTGTGGTATCCGTTTGCTTTGGTCATTAAAGGTCGTTTTTGGAATACAAGAACTACGTTCTAGACGAACCGGTTACTTGTCCAAAATGATTTTTATAGTACCGAAATAGCTGCAAACAATCGAAAAGAAACTTAAAATCACAAATATAAAATTTTAAAATTTTTTTAATTTTTGATGGATGGTCATACTTACTTACGGATTTTTTTTTAAATGATTGGTTTGGTTGGGATAACTACATTGGGTTAACAATTTATTGAAATTTTTTTTTTGAAAATATATTGAAAAGTATATTGAAAATTTTGAAATTTTCTGAAAGTTATTTTATTAACTTATAATTGAACTAAGTTTTGAATTTTGGAAAATTTTTATTAAAAAAATATTTGAACTAATTTTGAAAATTTATATTAACATAGATTGAATACTATATTGAAATCTTTTTGTGGAAATCTTTATAAAATTTATATGGAAAATTATAATTGAAATTATTTTTTGAAATCTTTTTAAAATTTTTATAGTGAAAATTATATTTTGAAAGCTATAGTGAAAAGCTATATTGAAAATTAAAATATTGAAAATTTATATTGAAATACTATATTGAATTATATTAAATTTATATTGAAAATTATATATTAAAAATTTACTAAGAATTTATTGAATTATAACTCTATTGAAAAAGTATATTGAAATTTTTAGAATTTTTGACATTAAGAATGGTATTCTGAACTCTAATTTTAAAATTTTTTATTAAATTTAAAAATTTTACTAATTTTAAAATTGTGCTAATTATAAAATTGTGCTAATTATAAAATTGTGCTAATATAATAATTTTACTAAATATAAAATTTATCTAATCATAAAGTTAAAAATAAAAATTTTGCTAATATTTTCCCAAAACAAGATTTGCTAAAATTTAAAAATTCTTCTAAAATTAAAATTGAGCTAAATTTAAAAATTTTCCTAAAATTAAAATTTCCCTAAAATTAAATTTTGCTAGAATTAATTTAAAAATTAAATAATCTTAAAATGAAGGTTAAATAAACTTTTTGTTATAACCCATGTAGAAAACCAAACCAAACCTAATCTTTTTATTGAAGTGGGTTACCTCCAATTGAGATGGAGTCGAGGTAACATGGTAGGGAGGGCAAAAAGGGGCAGAACACCTCGTCCCTAATCCCAAGGTAAGTATGGCCATCCGTCCCATTTAGTATCCGCTTTTTTGACAGTTGTTTTTTTTTAATCGCACATGAAAATCTGTAGTGCGGTTTCCCTGGGCCTGAGCAAGACCCCACCCATCCGGCGAGCTAGGCCCCTACGCCAGCACGTGCGACCAGCAAAGGCTCAGGGAAACGGAAGCGGATCTTCCACCAACGCCGCACCATTACAATCTTCAGTATTCGAAATCAATGGAAATTGGAACATCGGGATTTAGATGAAAAAGTCAAAAAACTACTAAAAAACAGAAATAACACAGAACAAAATATGGAATATTTGCAATCAATATTTGAGTCAAATGAATAATAATTATAATTGCCCTTCATTGTTATTTCAGTACGAAAAACATAGTAGTAATAGCAAGATTGTAGTAGTAGCAAGATTTTTAGATAATATTATTAACGTTTTTTTTTTTTTAAGTGTAAATATTCTTTGAGTGTAAACAAATTTGCAAAAAATTTTAATTTTTCAGTAATAGCAAAATCTCCAGTTAAATCAACTATTTTTTTTTTTTTAGTATAAACATTTTTTGAGTGTGACATTAGAAAAAGCCCATTATTACAAAAAATGTTTATAATTATTATTAAAATCCAAATATTAAATTTTTTAATAAATAAAAAATAATAAACACATATTTCACTCTAAAAGTTAAAAAAAAATCAAAAGTTCAACTTTGACCTAGAATTCCTTAAAAAGTCCTCAATCAATTTTAATGTAATTAACATTGAGTCAAGCTGAACTAAATATCTATCCATTAAAAAAAATTATTTAAATATTTTGATCGGTTCAAAAGTTACACAATTTTGGCCAATGAAAAACGATTTTCAGCCGCTGTGCGGAGTCGGAATGCTGTTCAATTTACAGATAAGTCCAAGTTTAATGTAAGAAGCAATGATGGAAGAACGTTTGCATGACTACTAAATGGAAAAGGAGTAGGCTCAAAATACACAAATAAAACTCTTAAGTTTGGCGGTGGCAATATTATGGTATGGGGTTGTTTTTGGGCCAAGGAATTGGTCCAATCCATGTACTAAAAGATATTCTACGACCCTGGTCTGGAAGTTCCAACATGACAATGAAACAAAATACAGCTCCAAAGTTGTAACCGAATGGTTACAATCCAATGCAGTAAGTCTTTTGGACTGACCAGTCAGATCTCAAAATCTATGTGAATTGTAGATCAAAAAATACGGACACAAACTGCGATATACAAGACCTACTAAAAAATAATGAATACCTAACAAATTGACTCCATGCGTCGATGTTGTGAAGCAATACTAAAAATAATGAATATCCAACAAAATATTGAAAATATTTCAAAAATAGAGGGAAAGTTTTTAACTATTGTATTGTAAATGTTTCCAATGTTTTGTCAACAACACAAATGCATGCTTTTAAGTTCTGTTATTTTTTTTTTTTTTTTTTTTTTGAAAGTAAGCTATTTTATGTTAAAATTTTTAACTTTTTAAAATTAACAAAATATATGGTTTTCAAAATAATAAAAGAGTTCCTGAATTTCATGATCAAAATTTTTATATTTTGTTAAAAGTTTCCATTGCATTGTCACCCACTGTATATATATGTACATATTGTATTGGATATCATAGGCTCGTAGCAAACCAATTAAGTTTTGCTGTGGAACTTTTGTAACAACCAAAATACTTTACCTTCCAATCATTGAGATGACAGCGCAGCTTTAAATGAATGTACTAGTTTCGGAAAATTAAAAAAGGCCTACAAGATTGGATGGTTGTTGGGGACGTAGGGTTTTAGATATTCAAACCTGAATAAGCTAAGTGTCCTTTTTTGGTATATTCAGATGACAATAACTTCGTAGCGCGATGACAATCAGATTCTTCACTTAAAACTATCAAAAAACTTAAATATTGGATAGATTTTTTTCCAATTATGGTTATATTTGTTTTTGAGAAGAATGAATGGCTTTTCCAGATATTGTCATGATCGACTTTTTTTGACCTAGTCCCCATACAGATATCTGATATCAGATATAAACTTTTTCACATCTGTGTGCCGCAAAATAAAGTACTGTGGCACTAAAATTTGATTCATGGTAGCAAAGTTGGATACAAGACCCTCTCTCCAAACGCATTTTTTAGGGTACTGTATAGTCGGTCCAGACCGACTAAAATTTTCCTATCTTAATTGTTCTGTAACTTCACTAAATGCCAACGTTACACTTTTGGTATAGTTTATTATATCAACAAGTAGCCAACGAGGCCTTAAGAGTAAAATAATCTAACTACTCGTATCATTAAACAAACAAAAATGTAATTGGTCCATAAAATTAAGGTTTTCTTCTAGTTTTAGAGCAATGCATTATTTTTAGGTAAAGAATCAGCTTACTTTGTTTGAAAAAATTTCATTTTCCTCGATATTCGCAAAAAATCTTATAAAAAAGGTTTTAGCATTCTAGGGATTGTCCTAAAAAATCTCACGGTTAATTTGTAGTATGTATTTAACAAAACCCTAAAGTGCCAGATCCATTTAAAAAAAATTTTTTTTAAGAAAAATTTTAAAATTTGATTTGATTTGACTTGATTTGATTTGGTTTTATTGAGACTTCATATAAGTTTCTTTAAGAGTAGTATTAACAAATTAAATTAATATTGGAAACTTTAAACTATGTGAATTGTATTATTTTAATAACATGGCAATTAAGTTGATGCTAATTGCTTACACAAGAAAAAATTGTTAAAAATTTATACAAAGAGATAAACAGTGTTTGCTCCCGACACTTACATTATATTGTAGAGTAACATCTATTTTTTATTAACTTAAAACTAAACTTATAGCTAAACTTAAAACTAAAAATAAGTAAAGTGAGGGGGAAAAAGAAAAATAAAAAAAAAAATAAATAGTTTACCCTCTATGTATGCCAGGGAGGGTTGCGCCTTGAGCAGAAATTATGATCAGTAACATCTTTATGCCGTTCTCCCAAAATTCCGACTGCAGAAAGATAGTTTGTATTTGACCAACTCAACTCAACTTCGCTGGACAGAATATCCTGAATAACGTTTCCTTCAAAATAAGTTCATTTTTCAACAAATTTTCTCATTAGATTGAGTGCGTATTCGGACAATGGAGATAACGAAGCCCTTTCATAAATAAAGTGATTGGAAAATCTTTTATTACGATATATATAGTTCCTTTCTATACATTTCCGTATAACATGACGCTTGAGTATCTCCATTTTTCTCATTACGGTTGGAGAAATTCTAAACCATATTGGAAATGCATATAAAAGTATTGGACGAATACTTAATTTATAGAGAAGTAGCTTAGTCTTTTCGGATATTGATTTATTATTAAACAACATTGAAAATGCTCCTTTCACTCTATTTGCCTTGTTGATGTTATAATTCTGTGGTTTTCTAGAATAACCGCGTATGTCATAAAATCAAAATGTTCAGGGGAGCCAAAAAAAAGTTATATTTAAAATTATGTGCTCGATATAAAGTTTTTAGAGCTTTTTATTTAACAGTCCTGTAGATACGGGCAATAAATACTTTATATAAAATTTTGAGTCAAAAATCATCAGAGGAATAGATCCTAGAGAAGGACGAAAAAACAATATGTAAATAACACTCAAAGTGTGTGCAGATAAAACAACATATGTCGTCATACGTCGTTTTCGTTGAAAAAGAAAACTACCAATGCAACCACCCATGTAGACATAAGTTGCTGTTGCTTGAAAAATGGAATTTTTTTGTTCGTCAACAAAAAGTTAACGGGACTAAGGATGAGAATAAACAACGTATCAAGAATAATAATGACAAAAAATAAGAGAAATAAACGCACAAGTTTTTACAAGTGGTTATAAACTGAAAAATAATCCAAAATTATTTTGCATTTTTTTTTTTCATTAATAACAACGTATGTCGCTATGTGTCGTTTTCTGAGAAAATAATTTGTCAGCGATCAAACATAGGTTGACATACGTCGTTAGTGCTGCAAATTAATTTAATAGACATTTAAGTTACGTCGTCATTTAAAGAAAAAACTCTGAAATGGTCAATATTTTTTTAAAAAAAATTTAAAAACTGACAAAAATGGATATACGCGGTTATTCCAGAAAACCACAGAATTTGCACGTTTATTGAATTTTAAAAGTTTGTTAAAATTAACGCCAAGATACTTAAAACTATCTTTAAATTCAATTTCGTTATTATCTAACTTCAATTGTTTGCTTTCCGGGACAACACAATATTTGCATGTCCCCAAAGCATTTCTTAAACATAATGCATTGCTCTTGGAAGCATTAATCTTAATGTCTCAATTGGAATTCATATCATGTAAGAATTTAAAAGTCGAACAGACTTAAAATTTAAGCGCCAACACCTAAAATTATATCTTAATCCAACATCGAGGTCGCAATCTTTTTTATCAATATGAACTCTCCAAAAAAAATTACGCTGTTATCCCTAATCATCATGTGCTTATAAAAGAGAATTATCGGCATACCCTTAGAAACATTAAACTCGTGGGGAAAATCATAAATAAAAATGTCGTATAAATGAGGTGCCAATATGGAGCCTTGAGGAACACCACAATTAACTACACCCAGAGTAGATAACGTGTTTTCAATTTGAACACAAAATTTCCTGTCTTCGAAAAAGCTTTTGAAGAGTTTGAAAATTGAAGGTTGAAAGCCAATTTTTATAAAATGTCATCATGATATGCTTTCTCAAAGCTTTTTCGATATCAAGAGATATTGCGACTGTGCATTGACGTTCTCTTAAGTTCTGTACGACATCATAATGGAATTTTAAAAGCGCATGTACTGTAGAGTTACCTTTTTTAAACCCAAATTGATATTGGGGAATATACGACTCATTCAACCAATATCCATTTGCTCTCGAAATATTTTCTCAAAAAGCTTACCTAAATTGGAAAATAAAGAAATCGGTCTTAAACAGTTAACATCACTATTACTTTTTTGTTTTGAAATTGCTACAATTTTTGCAATTTTCCAAGCATTGGGAATATAGCAGATATTTATACAATTGTTAAGAATTACTGTTATATATTCAAAAGCTTTCATTGGAAATTTTCTGAATAAATAATTTGAAATATTATCCAAACCAGAAAATTTATTGTTATTTATTAATTTTGATATTCTAAAGGAGTATCTAAAGTAGTAAATTTTGAATCATTAAGATTATTTAATGAAATAAAATTACTATCGAACGTTGAAATAGAATTTGGAATTTGTGAAATTACATTAGCAAAGTTTCTTTTATATCCGAAATATCTCTTTTTGGAGAAGAGTGTTGATAAACAGTAGCAAAATGATTTTTCAAACCATGTAACTGCTGATTAAAATCCTTAATGTAGACACCGTTAATCGATATATCCTTGAGCCTTGATCGGTTTTTATTTCCGATAACAAAATTTGCTTATGAGCCATTGGTTCTGGTTTTATTTCCTTAAGTTTATCATTGAATATTCTAGCTTGCTTCAATTCTATTTGTTCCCGGATTATAACTTTAATTAAATCAATTTGTTTCCGAATAAGTAAATAATGGGGATGACTTCTGTTTAAAGTTTGGGAGAAAATACGCTTTAAATCTCCTTGCCAATTATATTTAATTTTTGGAAGCTTTTTTATATTTTCTGAGGCAACAAATTTCCGATTTCTGTTTTCAAATTCTTTCGAATGCATTCTTGTTATGAAATTAATCGTGGTCACAAATTCATTAATATAATAATCAATGTCTTCCGTTGATAAATTCCTATTATCAGCGGGGAAGTGAGTTAATAATGCATAACTTACATCAGTTTTAAAAACATTCCAATCTGTATATTTTAAAACTTGAAAAATGGGTTTCTCATTTGCTATGAGTGATAACAATACTTCATATCCGAGTCGAGACGAAAAAAATGATAGCTTTAATCAATTTTTTAAAGTTTAAAAAAAGTGCCACCAAATTTCATGATAGAGTTTCGATTTTAAAGATAATTTAATACTGAAATCCATTCATATCCGATATTTGAACTATACAGCGAAATTTTCATAAAATCTGAAAAAAGATCATATTTTCCCCATATAAACGCACTTGAAATTTTCAATCGATTTCCGGCGCGACTTTTCTTTATCCGATTGTTTCCCACACTTCACATTTATTAGTTTTATAAAGAAAGAAAAAAAAACTGGACCCCGACACTCCCCAAAATCGCCAACTAAAAAATGTCCATATAACGCAGGACCACGCTTATACAAAATAATCGGAATATATATTCTTGATATTATAACAAGCGGAGTTGATACAGCGATATCCGTCTGTGGAAATCACGGTTACGAACTCATTTTTAGTGAAAATTATTCGTTGCCATCATGAGCAGGTTCGCGTTTAAAATAATCACAATTGGTTCATTAGGTCCAGAGATTTTAATGGAAATGTAAAAAAAAACTCTTCATAAAAATATTTTTTTCCTATGCTATTCTTGTTATTGTTGTTATTGAAAATTTTTTAATATGTGTGTTATAGCTACAACTGTCGTTGTTGTTGTAGTCGGTGTGTTTGTAGCATTTTCTAAACGAGTGCGTGTGTATCGTAATACTCCGCGTTTTATATTAGTTTAAGCTGGCATTGCCACTCTTTTTAATGTTATCCCGAAATATATACAAAAAAGAAATAATAAAGAAAAATTATAAGAGAGAAGTACATTATCGGAAAAAAGTACCTAGTTGTTTATAAAATAATTAATTGATATTTGTAGATTTCTGTAAAAATAAAAATCAATCTGATTTACATATTTTTTTTTACAACATTTTATCTGAAAGCAGTTCTTCTCTTAAGGATTCTAAAATCTAATTTATAGAAAAGTATACATTTTACAAGTTTTTTTCCTTCGAAAACATTTCAAAATTTCTTAATTTAAAATTTTTGTGTAAAATTTATCCTGTTTTGATGAAATCAAGATATTTATTTAATAAAAAAAACTTTTAGATTACGTTAGGTTATGTTGGGAAGGAGAGCCTTGTACACACATAGTTCATATTAAGCCAGAAAGTCGGCTTTTTATGCACTCTGCAATCCCACAATTGTCTGGTTTTTACCCCAATATTAATTTATTTCGGTTTCACCAACAAAATTACTGCATGTTTTCCAGCTTATCTCCCTAAGGTCCATCAGTCTGGGTATGATGTTGGTGGATTTTTGTTTAGATCAGTAGCAAAGGTAGTGTTCTAGAGTTATGTCATCATATACGATATAGGTGAGCCCTCAGTTCAGACTGCGATACTAAGTTCCCTTCTACTAAGATTCAGTATTTCCCTTGTTTTCGAAGTGCCCCATAATATTTTCGTGGCCTCCCCCATATCAGTATCCCTTCCGAATTGACACATGTGATCTGGTTGCCCAGTCCATTAGTTTCAGTTTGAGCCAGTTGAAAGGTATTGGGTTTTCCAAGTTAACTCTAAGGAGGCAAGAACCCGTCCTGGTCAGATCGTCACCAATCTCGTTTCTGGTCATACCACTAAGTCTAGAGATCCAAATAATCTAGAGAAGCTTGCAAACTCCGCTTTATCTAATTTGGTCGGAGGATATCACCCTGGTAGCTACCTGAAATGATAGATGTCTGAAATATCTTTACATTTCCAGGAATGGGAATTCAATCTATGTGGTACTTGGTAAAGAATTGTTTGGTACCTGGTCGTATGGTCGGTGATATATTCTCTTGTTATTTTTAGATTATAAACTTTAAGCATTTTAAATATAATTTATATTGAACAATAATAGGTTTTTTTATATTTGTCAGCCCATAACATTTTTCCCATAAAATCACGGCCAATCTAATAAAACTTAATAACAGTTAATAAAACATTATTTCACTTAGACTTTTAGTAACTCATTCAATTATATATAGGATAGTTAGGAACATTCTGATAACTGTGCATTAAAATGCTTAAATTGTTTTGTTGCCTGAAATCTATAATATTAATAGGCTAGGTGATTTCTTGTTACCGATGTTTTGTTCTACCGTTTGATCCCGAGTTGGACCAAACGAATATTATTTGAAAGGTATTTCTTTTTAGCTGTTCACCAGATTTACAGATTTTTTAATTTTTTCATTTATTTTGAGTAAATTGTATTTAAAGTTGCTACTAAGACATACATAAAATTATACGTATTAGGGCGGGTCGATTTAAAAATCGCCCATTGCTCAGTGATAATCGTATTCTAGGGATCAAAATAAGAAACTTTGCCGAAGGAACCATACCTCTAAAACGAATTCTGATGTCCCAGAATTTGGGTCGAACTTTTGGGTAGGGGCAAATTTTGAAAAATCCCACTTTGACCCATTTAGAGTGCTCCAATCGAGTCCAAATGTATGACTGACCCCCACTTACTTTGGAGGCCCGACCCACCCATGCCAGTGGCACACCCCCTGGATCTCCCCTGGGGGTTCCCCATACAAACATTTCAAAAAATCGCCAGTTTTGGCACTTTACATGAAAAAATCAGCGAAATGCCTATGTTTTTTCTTTATTTTTATTTATTTATTTATAATAATATTTATTATTTATTTATAATAATATCTATTTTTTCTGTTAAGAAATTTATTTAGTCAGAACATATGTAAATGAAAAAATTAATTAACGTTAGAAAAGAAACTAAAAAAAAATTATTGTTTGAAGTCTTTTTTACTTTCAAGTCTGGGCAATTTCGCACGGCTCTGTAATGTCGTCGCCATAACAGCCTCTACATTTTCCGGTATAACCCGTTTGGAAACGCTAGCTAGCAATTGAACATGTCGTTCCGTTCCTTGTATGTGTGATGGAATTTTTGGATCATTAAACGGTGGATCATCTTGATTTAAATATTCTTTCAATGTATCGTACGGAATGCTTCGCGTGAATGGTGGTTCAAATACGTTATTTATGTCATTCATATTGAACATTTCCGTGTAACTTGTGCAATTAAAGTTTATATCTGGTTTTTTATAAGCTCTAAGTTGCGTTGGGTCGTCAACATCGGTTCGATAGCGTAGAATTTTCTTGATAGCACTGTCGCGCTTTTCTTTGCTATCATCAAACAACATTGACAACAAGATATTTTCCGAATGCGCATAATATGAATTATCTTTAATTACTTGATTGACAATTTTGCGTGAACGAGGTTCTAGAAATCGTGACCAACCAATGAACTTGAAAAATAATGCACTGCCGTACACGACAGAGCTGTAATACTTGATATTGAAGTACATTGACACATAACATTTAATTATGAATTCAACCAGAATTCTTAAATTTGCATCTGGATTTTCCGTTGTCACATATAATCGTAATAATCTAGCGGCCTTGGTGAGCCACCGAGAATGTACAATTTTCCCTGGTTTGATGCTAGCCAAATCCACCGAAACCACGCCGCTAGAAATTGCATGGGCCATGTCGTATAAGTACTTCGAATCGGTGGAAAATTCAATTTTTTCTGGAGCAGGGGGCATATTTTGCAACTCAATTTTCTGGAAGCCGTCCACCACCTGAAAATATGTAATAATAAAATAATTAATAATGGCTGCCAATTATAATAAATGAGTGATAGCAATAACTTACCGGAAGAGTTTCACAAGTTTCGAATTGACGGCTCAGTTTTCCGGTTGCCGATCTCGGTCCAGTGCTGGTTGATTTATCCAAAGCTTCAAACAAATGCCGAAACGGAAGTTCGTTGAAGTGTAGAAGGCAAACGAACCAATGCAATGGTCTTTTGAACAGCAATTCGAATCGTCGTATAATTCCACCGTGTGGGCCAGTGTTTGTTGGCTCACCGTCAGTGCATATTTCAATTAATGCATCCAGTGATATATTTTAATCGTTGAAAAAATCATTTAATTTGATTGTTTTGTATTCAGCGGTTTCATGTTCTAGTCTTACGTAGCCAATCAATTCAGAATTGGGTTCTCTCAAAATAACAAGATGAGGTTCTTTTACCATCCTAGTATGATAATTCTCATCAATTTTATCTATCGTTAAAGTATCATCTTTTCTGCTATCGAATGAAAACGCTAACAAATTGGTATCATCTAACCGTTTGCGAAGCACTTCTTGTCTGCATTTCTCTATTTCTCTGCGAACTTTCGATTTATCCATGATGAGAGATTTCCCATGCTTATCTTTAATTTTAAAATCTTGAAAAAGAGCGGTTCCCAATGCTGATGCTACTCTATCAGGCAAACCAAATATGTCACATACCAAGGCAAAGTTAAAACAATCGTATCTCTCTGTGTATTGTGAACTTGTGTTTCTATCCATATCTTCTTGAGCCGGTGGCGGTGCGTTTGTTGAATTATCGGGATCTTGGTATGTTGGCATTGATGAAATACACGTTGCTCCTTGCTCCAATTTCCATCACAAATGCATCCATTGTTAGTCTTCTCTGATTATGTTGATCGTGCATAAACTCTTTGAGGCGTTCGGGAAGCAAGCCGCATGCACATGGAGCTGCCTTCAAATCGCATTTACATGTTCCAATGTAAAGAATTGTTTCCAGAGATTTTTCATACTCTGTAAATTGTTGGGTTTTGTTTCTTCTCTTGATTTGATCTTGATATTTGTCAAGCAATCTATTCAATTTATTACGTACACTTTTTTTCAGCACTATTTCCATACCAAGTTTTTCCCAAATTCCAATCAACTTATCTTGTACTTGAATAGTGAATGATTTATAGGAAAACTTTTTTTGTTCTGTTTTAGTACGTTCGCTTAAGTAAAAATAATATCTCAAGATATCCAGATGGGTTGGTAAATTAAGATCAGTCTGCTTGGGTATATGACTCATTGGGTTTTCGATAGTTGTTGTTGCTTCATCTTGCGGTGTAGAGGATAGTGGATTCATTGTAAACTTTTTGATTTGGAATGGTCACTTCACTTATTATTTTTTAATATTTTTTTATCTGAAATTAGCACTTTACACTTTGAGCTTTTCACAACGACTTAATGCATTCACAAAAACTGTTGCGTTATATATGTTCTACGAGACGAGGTAATAAGAATGAAATGGTAATTTCAATTCTACCTGCTGTGTCCTGTGGTGGCTTAAAAAAACCCACACAAGCAATTTTACGACCTGCAATTGTGCCACAGTGATACGTTAATTTTTTAAAAGGGTTGAATAAAAAACCCACACAACTAAGTTTACGACATGCAAATGCATCACAGTAATGCCTTGGTTTTAAAAGGGTTGTAAAAAACGCTTATTTCTAATAAATTTTTTTAATTTCTTTTCTATTACTAAGTTAAATTCATTTTTTCATTTACATATGTTCTGACTAAATAAATTTCTAAAGAGAAAAATAAACTCAAAAAAAAAAACCCAAAAAGAACCCCACAGGGGAGTTCCAGGGGGTGCGCCACTGGCATGGGTGGGTCGGGCCTCCAAAGTTAGTGGGGGTCGGTCATACATTTGGACTCGATTGGAGCACTCTAAATGGGTGAAAGTGGGATTTTTCAAAATTTGCCCCTACCCAAAAGTTTGACCCAAATTCTGGGACATCAGAATTCGTTTTAGAGGTATGGTTCCTTAGGCAAAGTTTCTTATTTTGAATACGATTTTCACTTAGCAATGGGCGATTTTTTTGTCTCCCCACAAATAGACCCGGCCTAATACGTATGCTATGTGTGTGTTTATTAAATTTGTTAATGTGTTTATTAATGAGTTTTTTATCTCCATTCACAATAATAGTAAACCAAAAAAGTGTTGGTTTGTGAATTGGCTAAGTTGAGAAATAAAATTGCCTAGAAATTGTACTCGAATTTCGAGCGCTGGAATCTGCTAGTATGTATTAATCTCAGCACATAAAGATGAATTAATAAAAAATTCGCCACAACCACAACTATTGCTTTTAATAATAGCTTATAAAATGTTCCATTTAGAGGGGTCAATTATGATGGATTAAACACGTTTAACATCTATGAAGAATTTTTAGATGTGTTGACATTTGAACCAACTTATGTACAGTAGTTCGACTGTTATATTTGTTTGCTCTATTTTAAATATAATCACTTTTACTTTCAATTCAATACAAAATCAATCGCATCAATGCGAAGAAATCAAATAGCAATAAACTTGTAACGGCACAGAAGAGTTGGAATGTAGATATTGTGCTTTATAAGAATCGTTAATATTATGAGAATTTTTTAATAAGTATTGTTATACAAAGTTTCATAATTTATTATAACTTTTGCAATTTAAAATTTTTGCTCATTGCCCCACAATCACCACTAATACTAATACAAAAACACTATAAAAAATTTTAATATAATTAATAAAAAAAAAAATACTCTTGCTTTGACCTTTATACGTCAATTTCGAATGCGAAATTATTTTATATGGACCCAAACCATATTCTATCTATTCCTTTAATATTGTATTTTATTTCCTTATATCTGATTTTATGCAATTAATATTCCTTATATATAAAACTGTATTTAGTTCAAATATCAGATTTCCAAAAAGTGATTAATAAATTTAATTTCATACCAGGAAAACAATTTAGTCATAATGGAATTTATTGAAATTGAAACACACAACGATGTTTTTATTTTATTCACTATAAACAATTAGATTACAAATAAAATTTTAAGCTGAATATCACTTCTCTAACAAAAAAAAAAAAAAAAACTTAAAACTAAATAAAAAATAAAACTGAAAAGTGCAGCTGACTTTTTTTTATTTCTACTCTCTCGACGAAGAAAAACAAAAACCCAAACACGTTTTTATATTAACATCAATTTAGCATAAATTAATTTAAACAAAATGCCGTAGAATTTTTTATTCGACGTTTTTTAGAGACTTTATTTTGTGTATTGTTTATTAAATGTAAATTTTTTTAAAAACAAGTAGAAATACTTAGTAGTGGTGGTGAAATACGACAATAGAATGAGCTACTCGATACTAAAAAATAAAAATTATGTAAAGAAAAATTATTTCATATATAGTTTTTTAATTCTAATATTCATATGTCTATTTTTTATAAACTTATAATAAAATGTTCAAATCCTAAAACTAATATTTAAAGATTTAATCCAGGCAGTGCCAGAAAAATATCATTGGATCTATCTATATATTCTTCTAGTTTCGCCTTAAAAAGATATACAAATATTTTTATGAGATTTTTGAATAAAATTATAATTGATATCACACTATTGGCGAAATGAATGACTTTGCCATAAATAAATAAAAAAATAAATAAATAAATAAATATATTTCAAACAATTTGAGGGGATTAAAAATTTATGTAGGGCATTCAAATGAATTTTAATTAAAAGAGCAACTATAATATATATATATAATATAAATTAGCCACAAAAGCAGCAACAACAACTACACCGCAATCTTAAGGCGGCACTTCGCTGAATTCTACTATAAAAACAACAAAAAAAACCATACGAAAATTATATATAAATAAATTATTTACAAATAAAACCAGAAACTAACAGAATAATAATGAAATAGAAAAATTTAAACAACTTTTTTTTACATTTACACATACATACATGGCTTCGAGAAACTTGCACTTACACACAAATTATACATAAATATCTGAGGTTTTTTCTATGTTTCAGTTTTAACCCCATATAAAAAAACAATTTTTTTTTTATTTATTAGAACCAAAACCGAACTTTAGAACAAATAAAAAATTAAATTCTATACAACAACAAAAAATAGAAAAAAAAATCCATTTACGCGACTTGAAACTACAACTAGTTTTGTTGGATTTTTGTTCTGTATTTTACCTTGAATAAATCTTGTTTAATTATATTTTGAACAGACATTATATGAAATTCATATGCATTAGAAATGCAAAAATATTTTATATATGCTGTAAAATACACTCAAAGAAATAATTGAGTTAAAATACAAATACACCTACAATTTAGTGGACATTGACAAAGTTGATGAAACACTCCATTCTGAAGTGTTAAAATTTTAATATTTTCGTAACTGAAACACAATTTTTAAAGTTTGTCATTCTAAGATAACAGACAGGTATGGATTCGACAGTTGAATTTCGTGCATAAAAATGGGTTTCATATGTCAGAATAATCAGATTTTATTGCTACTTATGTACAGTGTCGGTCCAAACATATTGGACAACAATTAAACACAATTAAGCACATTTGCAACGAAAGCTCGAATATTATGGAAATTTTAATCACTGCCTTCAATAAAAACATAGAAATATTAAAGTTAATCGCTGTTTTAAAATAAACAAAATCAAGTAAAAAAAACTATAGTAGATCTCTACCGAATATGTGAATAGGGTATCATCATGCATTTAGAGAATTGGTGTTGATCCAACAAATTGGCTATAGAAGTTAAGCGTAAAGCCAATCTGAGTGAAATTTTTTTATTATTTGAAAAACTTCATATCGGATGCTATATTTATATGGGGACTAGGTTGAAAAATGGGCCGGCCCTGATCATATTTTGTAAAGTAGCAAATAAGTAGCAAAAAAAATTAGAGAAAAATTTGTGCATTATTTTTTTTTATTTGGGTGGAGATCGAGAAGCAGCTTCATATGAGGGCCATGAATTCCACTGCATGGTTTTTTTTTTTTTGACAACTGATTAAAGGAAGTAATAAACACACACAAACCCAATTATACCGAGATATATCTGTGGTCACAGACATTAACCGCCTAAGTCAAAAATCATGCTTTCGAGAAAAAAAACTTTTTATATAAATGAAATATGGGCTTCATTACGACTTAGGTCGGTATATTTTTATTATATATATATATATATATCTTTTGAAAAACAGTGCCAGAGAAATGGGGATTTCACGTAAATATAAACTGTTGTTAGCAGAATATGATAGCAACATAACTCAAATCTTTCTTAAGTCGACTTAGGCGGTTATCACCTGTGACCACAGATATATAATAATTCGGAACTTAATGCAAGTTAAGTCGATTTCACAAATTTCAATAGCGTTCGTCCTATGGCCGGTAGAGGCTTATATACTAAATTTCATTAAAATATATTCATATTTGCGACCTGTTGTTTGATTATAAGTTTTATATAAGAAAGTCGGAGTCGGTGTCGGATCCGGTAGTAACTTTTGCTTATTGGGAGTGGGAGTCGGATTCGCTTTTTATCCACCGACTCGACCAACAACAATTCAATTAAATAAAAATTATATGTACATGAACATTATTTTAAAAATATAAAATTACAACAACATATGTATAAGGTACAAAAAAGTAGAAAACTGATTAATTTTTGATATAAAGTATTTAGAGAGACTACATTTACTGAGTATTTCACAAAAATTTAATTTTCTCGAAATCCGCAAAAACAAAATCCTTGTAAAAAAATTCTAGCAGTTCACAGTGGTTCCGCCCATAGTCCAAAAATCAAAAAAACGATCACAAAATATTTAGACAAAATGCAAACAAATTGTCTCTTAAATATCCAATCTTCTTAATGGTAAACCGGTTTTTGCTGGAAATCTAACGGGACTTTTAAAAAAAAATTGAAAAGCCCGGCTGAACGCTGGAAGAACAATTTAAAGCAAAAGTACACTTCAAAGCGGTCTTGTAATTGCTTTAGTATACAAAATTAAATTATTTTCGATGAATTTTGAGGTTAAAGGTATTTATTTTATCTTCAGGAAATAATAAAAACTAACTTGTGTTGTAATTCTTGTGAAATTAAGGTTTAAGTTAATCAATTTGTTTGTTCCTTTTTTATAAAACTTCATTATGTTTACTTAAAATTTTAGTTGTGTTCCCCCTAACTTCCCCCTTAGGTATCTTTTTCATTGTATTAATCTGATTCTTAAGATAATAAAAGTGCTGAAGTTAGTTGCGGAAATTTGCGGATGTGCGTGTAATCTGTAATATACTAACGCGCCGTCAAAGTTTTGTGTAAAATTTGAATGATCATTTAATTAATTATTTTTGCATTTTTTGTTTTTAATTTTCAATTTGGTTTCGGAAGGTGATTCGTATCAGTGTGTATTTGCACGCCTATATATTTTCAATTTATGGTGCACAAAAAAGGGTACCAACGCAGAAAAATTACAAGTAGTGATCACTGCTGTACAACATAATATTGAGAATAACGGCTACATAGCTGACTTGACCCAGCTTATGAAATCTATCGGCTACATATGTAAAAAAATTATTGCTTTTTGGACTCGCTACGATCGTAAAAAATCTTCAGTTCTCCAAATTCAATGCGATTGGCTGAATCAAAAAGAATCAATTTTATTAATAAACATCAGCAAATAGTGGAAAGTGCACATCGTGGCCGTCCAAAACTTGATTTAGCGGAGTCTTCAGCGAGAAAAAAGTGACGGCGCACAGTGGACCCTATTTTGAGAAGGCGGCCAAAAATCATTTATTTTTTTGTTACCGATTTTAAAGTTATGTTATTCATTTGAAAGTAAATACTAGTAAACCTCGGGAGACAAAAAATTGCGACTCTATCTCAACTATATCACAGCGAACAGGCTCTTCGAAAATGGGCTTTCTCAGTATTTTGCTAAAATTAAAAATTTCTTTGTAAATTTTTATTTTTGAATGACTGTACCTTTTTTGATTTAAAAGATTTTGAAGTGAAATAAATTTTGTAAAATTTTGTGGCTTCCATACTATTAATGTTAAAATTAAAAAAAAAAAAAAAAAATTTAAGAAAGGTTAAAATTTTCCGAAAATCTCCACTTAATAGAGCATAACTCTGCCAGTCAAAAGCAGTCAGAAAAAATCTTACATTCTTCTATAGTCCGAACCTTCCCCTATACTCCTATTCCCCATTACACACCCGCCAGTTTCCGCCCGTGTGCACCAGAACAATTTTTCTGACCCAAGGTTAGATATTTTTTGCAAAATTTATGAATACAAAAGTTGTCCACTATGTGGTTAGGATATATTAAGTTTGAGGTAATGTTTGTAACTGCCAAAAATATTGGATCGACTCAGAAACACTTTCTGAGTCGATTAAACGATGTCCGTCCGTCCGTTTGAGTGTTATGAATACAAAAGTTGGTCGTACCGGTGCACCGCGGTGTCTGAATTATAGAGTTATATAGTTTAAATACCTGACAAAATGGGAAAGAATTTAAATAACTGGTAAATGATAAAAAAAAACTATTGCGACATAGCCCTTTAAGATATGAGCAGGTATGCTTCACCTTTTAAAAGGGGTTAGGGTGTGGGTTTTTTATGCTTCTAAAAGTGGTAATAAAAGATAAAAAATTTTATTTTACATAATTGCAAGAAAGAGTATTTATAATAATGTTTCCACAATTATTATTCATTACAATTTGTGCAATGGCTAAGTACTGTTACAGAGATCTGGCAGATAATTATTTTCAACGAAATGATGTAGACGATGTAATTTTGCACATAGTGAGCAACGACTTCTTTAAGAATTGTAACGTAGAAGACATTGAAATGCACAAAGGAAAAATTACTAATTTTGCATCGAATTTGAAAAGACGGTACATTGAATGCTCTCATAGCAAGGCAAAAATGTACAAACGTTACCAAGACTGGTTAATAAAGGAACTTATTATTGAGAGTGCATCTACAACTGCCAACGAAAGTGGAAAAAAAGGTCGACAAGCAAAACCAATTGACGGATATAGTGAAAGATCTCGAAGGCGCAAGCTGGAGAATATCAATGAAGAAATTTCTCAAAGAATTATTAAGGATTCATTTTTGCACCAAATTCAAACAACCCAAAATAAAAAAAAATAAAATTGAAATAATTGAAAAAATAGTAGATGCGAGCCCAAGGCGCACAAAGAGGATTTTGAAAAGCATTCCTACACCAATTGAAGATAAGAAATTTACGCCGGAAGAAGCGTTCGCCCTATTTTTGGATTTGAAATTGACCAAAAATCAATATAAGGAATTGCGGAAGCGAACCAATGAAAAGAATTGTGGGATTTTTCCAGAGTATCGAGATTTAGTTTCTGCCAAAAAAGAATGTTTACCTTCACAATCTGCTGTTAGTGTCACTTCAACATCAGCAGAAATAAAATTGCAAGATCTCCTTGAACATACTGCAGACCGATTGCGAAATACGCTTGATACTGGTCATTTAAAAAAAATTGGTAATGGCAGCATTACTTTAATTTCTAAATGGGGATGTGATGAATCCTCTGGTCAGAAACATTACAAGCAATTTAATACCGAGAATTCATCAGATGCTAATTTATTTATGGTATCTTTCGTTCCATTGCTCTTAACAAAAAGGTATAGCGTCTTAGAGCCGTCAACTAGTAGAGCAACAGAAATTGATATATGAAAAAATGAAATTCCTTCTTCAACAAAGTATTGCAGACCAATAAAATTTGCATTCAAAAAGGAAACCAAAGATGTCATAACTGAAGAAGTTCAAAAAATAAAAGATCAAATTAAGGAACTTCAACCAGTAATATTTAAATTTGATGACCAAGACATTGAAGTACATTTTAAAATGTGTCTCACAATGATTGATGGAAAAGTTGCACAAGCTTTAACTGGAGCAAAGTCAACGTCAAGCTGCATTCTATGCCAAAAGACATCAATTCAATTAAGCCAACACCCACCAGAAGACGATAGTTTTAAGGAAGCCTACGAATTTGGAGTATCCCCTCTTCATGCTAGAATACGTTTCATGGAGCATATTCTTAAACTGATTTATGATTTGGAATTTGGTCCGTTAGGCGAAACAGTGAGAAAAAACAAAGAAGATGAAGAAAAAAGAAAGCAAAAAAAAAACAAATTCAACAAAATATCTACAGCTAGGCCTCGTAATCGACCAACCAAAACAAGCGGAAGGAATCACAAATGATGAAAATACTGCAAGGAGATTTTTTTCCGATCCGGAAACTGCAGCATCTATCACAGGTGTAGATCATGAACTAATAAGACGATTCAAAATCATATTACAAGTTCTAGCATGCAGCAGAAAGATAAATGCAAAAAAATTTGGAGAGTACGCCAATAAAACAGCTATACTTTATAATGAAAAATACTCTTGGAGATATATGCCATCCACAGTTCATAAAATTTTGTACCATGGGGAACAAATAATTCAAAACAATATTCTACCAAGCGCAAGAAAAAAGGAACAAAGACTACAGATTCTTTCGCGAGCACAACACAAGGAAAATGTCCAGATGTTGTACCAATGAAGACCTTATCACTATTTTGTTGTGCACTTCACATCCATATATGTCCAACATTCGTCAAAAATGGAAAACTAAATCTATTGAATTAGACAAAGAAGCTAAACAACTTCTAGAAGATGAAAATCAAGGCTATTTGGAAGAAATTTTTACTAAAATTGGTTGATTTAAATTACTAACAATATGTTACACTTTTTTTTATATAGTTAAAAAATTTTCTTGATTTAAAAATTTATATATTTCATAAATTTACCATAAAAATTGATATAGAAATATTTAAAAAGACAATAAAAAAAATTTAACTAAAGCAAAAACACAAGTTTTTCATTGAAACTTCTCTATCTTGAACCAATATAAGGTAACTTTTACGTTCGCTGCTTAATAAATTATATTTTAACTCGGGATCTTTCAAAAAAAAAAAAAAACAACCTTTGGCCCTTGTGCACATTAGGACTAAAAAGTTTACGGGGGCCAAAGTTTGGCAGTTTCTGAAAAAATTAAATTGTTAAAAAGTATTATTTGTAAAATTAACTGAAAAAATAAGACATTATATTAAAAAAAAAACCTTTTTTACCTTTTAACACTTCACTTTTGTACTAAAATTCAACTACAAATGAAAATGTATTTTAAACCCTCCGTAACTTTTTTATTTTCGGTCGAGAATTACGTTTTATAGCAAAACTTAAAGGCTAAAGTCTCACCTACCAAACAAAAAAACCGCATATTCCAATCCAATCAAAAGTTATAGATTTTTGACCGCCTTCTCGTCAAATGGTCCACTGTGCGGCGTATAGTTCAGCTAAACGAAATAGATGAGTCCGCTGTTTCTGCTTTACGCAATGAACATCAAATGCAAAATGTATTGCCAGCAGATCCCAATGAAATAATTTCACTTTTAATGTCTAAAAACCAATATTTGCTGATAAGAAACTTTGTGAACAGCAAAATATCCTTTGGTTTGTTTCCAAGCTATCAAAGCATACTAAATTTAAAAAAAGAGATACCCTGACAATATATCTGTAGATGAATCTCATGCTGAAGTAGAGTTGCAAAGTTTATTAGATAACACAGCATCGAGCATATTAGAGCTTCAAGCTAATGTTGTCGAAACAGTCACTGATAATTCCGTTGAAAATTTAATATTAATCGGAAAATGGGGATTTGATGGAAGTACAGGTCATAGCGAATAAAAGCAAAAATTTTTTAATAATGATTTGGAGGACAAGAGCTTATTTGTTACATCCTACGTACCTCTCAAACTAATTACTGACCATAAAATAATAACTAAAAACTGACCATAAAATAATTTGGGAAAACCCCCGGCCTTCATCAACACGTTACTGCAGGCCAGTTCGAAGAAGAAAAATATTTTAAAGAGAAAATAAACCTTCTGAAGCCGACAGAACTATTTATTCATAATAGAAAGATATGCGTTGAGCATAGTTTACAGCTGACTATGGTGGATGGAAAAGTACGCATATGAATAATTTGGTCAAATGTATAAACAAAGTCGTAAACAAAAAATATTTCCAATTTGGTCCACTTCATGCAAAAATACGGTTCTTTGAATACTTTTAACATCTTTCTTATAATTTCGTGAAAAAATGGGGTTAATTGTAGACAAGCCCAGAGATACGGGTAGAGGATCATCCAATGACGGAAATGTTGCTAGAAATTTTTTTTCTAATCCAAGATTGGCTTCAGAAATTACAGGAAAAAATCTGAAAATCTGATCCATCCCTGTGCCACTTTACTTCAAACTATGGCATCGGGCTACAAAATTCATGCCTACAAATTTAATGAATATGCCTTAGATACGGCCAAGGAAGTAATCAAAGAGTATCCATGGTGCTATTTGCCAGCTACAGTCCATAAGGTGTTAATTCATGGATCTGCTGTGATAGAACATGCAATAGTATCAATTGGAGAGCTTTCAGAGGAAGCTGCAGAGTCGAACAACAAAGAAATATAAAAAAAATGTAAACTTAATCACAGCCGGAAAATGTCACGCATTATAACAAACACCAACATTTTGAATTCTCTCCTTTTACGGTCCGACCCATTTATAGCAGGACAGAGGGAGCTTGGAAAAAGGATAAGTCAACGTTACTTGAATCTGTATACGGGTTGCTAGAAGATACATTATAAATTTTTGTAATAATAAAGTATTAAAATATTTAGTTTATAATTTGTTTGTTTCCCTTATTCTTCAAATTTTGTTTATTGGTCATGGTTATAGGTGGAGTTTGGGGCGGTGTGCAACGACAAATTATGTCCGTCTTTTTATCACATTTTTTAAATATTTTTCAAGAGCTTTGGAGAAAATTTCAGCACTCTACTGCCATTAGAAGTATTCTTGGCCGCGCCTCCATACAAGCGGATCCACTGTGCAGCGGGATTTACCTAAAAGTTCACACAGCTAATCTTTAAAATGATTTAACAAAACCGTGAAGTCTCAGATCAATTCTTTTAAATTTTGAAAATTTTGTCAAAAAATTATACATTTTCGCTCTCATTGCGCAATAGGTTAGCAACGTGGTTATAAAACAACACTTTCGATTTGAGTACTTAGAGGCCAAAAAACAATTATGGCTTTAATCAATTTCTTAAAGTTGAAAGAAGTGCCATCAAATTTCAAGACCTCATGTTTTTTGGCACAAAAGTGGTCTGGGGCATTTACTATTTCTGCGCGAGATTTTTTCGATTTTGAAGCTATACAGCTTTTTGAAAAGACAATTTAATACTGAAATCGATTCGTATAACAGCCTGTCGAAAAAATTCAACTGTAGAACGAGATTTTGGTAAAATCTGGAAAAAGTCATATTTTCCCCATATAAACACAATTGTAGTATTTTATAGAAAGGAAACAAAATGGAGCTAGATGCTCCCGAAAGTCGCAATTTCGTTTTTAAGGATCAGTCTAATGTACACTATATCACCACATTAAAATTGATCCCTAGAATATACGGTATTGGAAATAATGTAAGTTTAGTCTCCCCGAATATTTTTACATCATTTATTTCCTCAATCTGCATTCATAACTATCCTGCACAGAATCAGATCGTTTTAAACTGATTGGTATTCAGTATATTCCAGCAAGAATTCTACCCTCCAATGTGGAAAGTGACCCTCTTATTTATTTTAATTTTACTTAACTTTTATATACTCCCCAATTAGTTTTTTTTTTTTTTTGTTACTAACTTATTTTATTTGTAAACTAATCAACTTTTCCTTTTTCATTTAATCTTTGCAGATATCGACAGCCATTTAACTTCAATATTCCAATAATAATTGGGTTGTAAACATAAAAAAAGTATATAGTTGTTACAAAAAATACTTCTGTATTTAGTATTAATTTTTTCTAAAAATAATATTAAATGATTTGTTTCCAAAATGGCCGAATGTTCATATGCCAGATGTATACAGGAGCGTCGTTTGATTAAACGTGAAATATTGAAACATTCAAAGGATATGTTAGAAATTGTTGGTAAGTTCATTTATGCCTTCAATACAATATAAACATAAAAATATTAGTTATTGAAACATAAAATTTAAGTTATTCGAAGATTTCAGTTCACCATGCACCATTAAAAACAAAAAATTAAAATTTGCACATTAAATTAAATCTAACAAATTAAATATATGGGGCGTTTCATGTCAAGTGATCCAACTATTGAAACCGATCTCTTCCGATCGGGATGACATTTGCACCAAGGTTAGTCCTATTGGATAGTAGTTTAGACAATTAGTTTAATCAACAGCTGAGCCTAGTAACGTAAACAAAAGACTGGCAAAAAAGCTGCAAATAAAGGCGACAAATAAGCTGGATGAAAGACTGGGTATTTCAAAATTTACAAAACTTAAATACTTCATCAGCTACAATAAATTAAATAAAAAATAGTTATAGTTAAAAATAGTTATAAACGGATCTAATTAAATTCTATTAAATTATTTATTTTTTTATTTTTATTATTATTTTCATTATTATATATTAATTAAATTATTATTAAAAATAAATAAAAAAAAATAATTTTTCAAAACACAAAAAAGAATAGCAAAAAAAAACAAATCACTACGTGTGTGACAGGATGATTTTATGTTTACGTTTAATTTCTTTATTTTTTATTAATATTTTTATTTATTTATTTGAATATAAAATAATGAATTGAATATGTTATTTAATTTTCTTATTTATATAAAAAGTTTTTATAATAAATGAAAAATATTTTCGTTATTTTATGATTTTTATTTGTTTGACGACATTTATTTATTTATTTATTTATTTATTTATTTATTTTATTTATTTATTTAATTCCATTTCCTGTGCAACAAGATAGAGTCCTATGTCTAAAGTACAGGAACGTATTGCGTTATAATTAATTATTAACATAACATTTTTACTATAATATAACAATATTGATAAAAAAATAGACTATTTAAAAAAGTCAAATAAAAAAGTTTTGAAACTTGGAAGATTGTTCCAAAGACGAGCGGCATGTACATAAAACTGCTATTCAGACACTAGGCATTGATGCCTTGGAAGTACAATATTTCGGTTTCTTGGCGATTGGAAAAAACGGATTTTGTCAAAAATATATTTGGGTGTTTGTCTGTTTATTATTTTATGTAAAAATGTAAGAGTGCGAATTTTCAACCGATTATCAAGAGAGACCCCATAAAGATTACTGGAAACAGAGGAAACATGATCAAATCTTCTCAATCCATAAACATATCCTATAACATTATTAAACAAGACATTTAGTTTCCTATTACTAACTGCATCACAGCTTCCAAATAGCTCACACTAGGGTGGCCCTTAATAAAAAAAAGTGATCAAACTGTCAGTCTCACCCCCTAGAAATATGCGAATAGCAAAAAAACTGAAAAATACAAAGTTTTGGGCCAATCAAAATACGTTTAGTCGCGGCGCAAAGCGATTGAAAATTTCAAGTGTGTTTATATGGGGAAAATATGACTTTTTTTCAGATTTTACTAAAATTTCGTTCTATAATTTAATTTTACCGACAAGCTGTTATATAATTCGGGATCAGTATTAAATTATCCTTTCAAAAGGCTATAAAACTTCAAAATCGAATAAAACCTCGCCAAGAAATAGCAAATGCCCCAGACCACTTTTGTGCCAAAAAAAAACTAGGTCATGAAATTTGATGGCAATTTTTTCAACTTTGAGAAATTGATTAAAGCCATCATTCTTTTTTGGTCTCTATACTTATAAGTACTCAGATAAGAAGTATTGTTTTATTACCACTTTGTTAAACTATTGCGCATTGAGACCGAAAATTGGAAATGTTTTTGATAAAATTTTTAAAACTCCTTTTTCAAGTTTGAAAAAATTTTCTTAAACAAAATTTAAAAAAATTAATATATTACTTTTAGGTTTTGTTAAATACATATTACAGATTAACTGTGTGAATTTTTAAGTAAATCCCTGTACCACAATTTTTTTGACAAGGATTTTATTTTTTGCGGATTTCGAGAAAACTTGGGTTTTTGGAGAAATATTCTGTAAATGTACTCTTTCTAAATACTTTGTATCAAAAATTCATCACTTTTCCACTTTTAAATGTTATGTTTTATCTTAATAGCCTAGGGTTTCGGAAAAAAATAATATGACTCCATTAACCCTTTTGGAATTGAGGTCACATATGACCCCAAGCTAATAAAAGACAATTTATTCACAAAAGTCAAATATTTTGTAAATGCTGTCCAATTTTTAAATGCGACGCTTAAAATATAATAACCAAATGTGTAGAAGTTTCGTTCCAAAAATTTTGGATAAAGCCGAGAACACTAACCCATTATTTGCCAAGGCAAGATTTGGATTTTAAGATATTTTTAAATAAAAATTACCAAAAACGAGTTTTTCTATTACACTCGATGAAACCACTATGTAAAATTTAAGAAAAATAATTCGGTTAATTTTTTTTTATTTAACGCTTCAGTGCTCCTGAGATCAAAATTGTCCATTGTGATATATCTCTGGTGCAATTGTCTGCTTATTGCTCGCGAATATATATTAAAACAATTTTTAACCAATTTTGTTATAAAATTACTTTATATAATAAAGTAATAGTTGAATTTCTTGCGGTCTCACTCACCAATTTGGTGGATATTGATAAAAAAAGCAAAAAAAAAAAAAATTCAGGTCAATCGGTGAAGATGCCATTACTTATAATGGTTGACATTTTTGATTTTTAATAGTCGGTCGCTTTATATTATCTTCAATGTCACCTACATCTTTTCAAACTTCTAACATTTTATTTCCCAGTTTTAAATAGTTTGTTAAATAAAAGTAAATTTCAAATATAATAACATATAAAAGGTGATATTAAATTAATACTACTACTCTTAATGGAATAAATTACAAAATTAAATTAAAGTGAATTTCAAAAAACGTCCTATTTTTTAGAAATATGACTTAAGTTGTTTTAATTTATATTCGCGAGCAATAAGCAGATAATTGCACCAGAGATATATCACAATAGATAATTTTGATCTCAGGAGCACTGAAGGGTTAAATAAAAAAAAAATTAACCGAATTATTTTTCTTAAATTTTACATAGTGGTTTCATCGAGTGTAATAGAAAAACTCGTTTTCGGTAATTTTTATTTAAAAATATCTTAAAATCCAAATCTGGCCTTGGCAAATAATGGGTTATCGTTCTCGGATTTATCCAAAATTTTTGGAACGAAACTTCTCCAGATTTGGTTATTATATTTTAAGCGTCGCATTTAAAAATTGGACAGCATTTACAAAATATTTGACTTTTTTGAATAAATTGTCTTTTATTAGCTTGGGGTCATATGTGACCCCAATTCCAAAAGGGTTAATGGAGTCATATTATTTTTTTCAGAAACCTTAGGCTATTAAGATAAAATATAACATTTAAAAGTAGAAAAGTGATGAATTTTTGATACAAAGTATTTAGAAAGAGTACATTTACAGAATAATTCTCAAAAATCCAAGTTTTCTCGAAATCCGCAAAAATTAAATTCTTGTCAAAAAAATTCTGGTAGAGGGATTTACTTAAAAATTCACACAGTTTATCTGCGACATGTATTTAATAAAACCTTAAAGTAATATATTAATTTTTTTAAATTTTGTTTAAGAAAATTTTTTCAAACTTGAAAAAGTTTTAAAAATTTTATCAAAAACATTTCCAATTTTCGGTCTCAATGCGCAATAGTTTAACAACGTGGTAATAAAACAATACTTCATATCTGAGTACTTATAAGTATAGAGACCAAAAAAGAATGATGGCTTTAATCAATTTCTCAAATTTAAAAAAAATGCCATCAAATTTCATGACCTAGTTTTTTTTGGCACAAAAGTGGTCTGGGGCATTTGCTATTTCTTGGCGAAGTTTTATTCGATTTTGAAGTTTTATAGCCTTTTGAAAGGATAATTTAATATTGATCCCGAATTAAGCTTGTCGATAAAATTAAATTATAGAACGAAATTTTTGTAAAATCTGAAAAAAACTCATATTTTCCCCATATAAACACACTTGAAATTTTCAATCGCTTTGCGCCACAACTAAACGTTTTTTGATTGGCCCAAAACTTTGTATTTCTCAGTTTTTTTGCTATTCGCATATTACTAGGGGGTGAGACCGATAGTTTGAACACTTTTTTTCCCTCCATATAACGAAGGGCCACCCTAAGCTCACACCCATACAACAGGGAAGGAATCAGATACGTCTTGGCAAGTAAGGCCCTTATTCTTAAAGGGATGAAATACTGTCTGAACCAGACAGCTCGTTGTTTTACATAAGTTCGACCAACCAGTGAATTTATATGATCAGTCCATGTCAAATTGCTATTGAAAGTTATCACTAGATTTTTCGCCGTATTAACAATTTCAATTTTCTGGCCATTTAAAGCAATGTCTTCAGAAATGGTGGGATTTAAACTTTTTTTTCGTATAACAATGCATTTAGATTTCTGTGGATTTAAACAGAGTCCGTTAGCATTAGCCCAAAGGTAGATTCTGTTTAAGTCGTCATTTAGAAGGATTATGCCTGAAGCAATATTCTGAACTGGGCTACTTAAAGTGAGTTGCACATCATCTGCGTATAAATGTATCTTACAATTGGAGAGTTGTTTTGGCAAATCATTTGCGAACAAGGAAAATAAAATTGGACCTAAAATGGAGCCCTGAGGCACTCCTATACCCTAGTAAGGCATAATCTATCTGACCATACACCGTTTACAAATACTGATTGTGTGCGGTTCGAAAGATATGATGATATAAGTTTGGTTGCTGTATCCGTAAATGTAAAAAAGTGTTTCAGTTTTCCAAGGAGTATATCATGGTCTACCGTATCGAAGGCCTTAGAATGGTCTAGAAGCACTAAAAAGTTTATATTTCCATTTTCCAATCCTTGCCGTATGTTCTCACTAACTTCCAAAAGATCCGTAACGCAGCTATGGCTCTGACGAAAACCAGATTGCGTACTGCAAAGCAAATTATGTGTATTGACATATGAAATCATCTGTTTATACAATAGTTTTCCCAATACTTTCGATAGAAAACACAATATGGCTATATGTCTCAATTCTCCATTTGACTTAGGTAAGGGCCCAATTTTTGCATGTTTCCAGTTTAGCGGGTACATAAAAGACATTATAATAGTATTAAACAGATGAGTAACATACGGCAAAATCAGGGGTAGAAGTAATCTTATAAATTTTGGGTGTAAGTTATCATGGCCCATTGCATTTGATTTTATTAAAGAGCATATTGAAATAACGTCATTTTGAGTTACGCAAGAAAATTGAAAATGTTCGCTGATTAACCTGTTATCTGTATTTAAGGTGTCTGAGGAAAAATGATAAAAAAGTGGAATTTGCTTTAATTACAGCTGCGTTGGTAAACGTTCTGTTAAGCATCTACTTGGCAAGAATGGTGTTGTTCGCATTACCAATTCCTATTTCGCGAATATTATTCCAAGTCTGTCGAGAACTGATCGCAGTGCTAAACCGTTTGGAATAATATTCGGGTTTAGCATATCTGATATGTCTGTTAACATTTTTCCTGGCAATGGAATATTGTATTTTAAGCTCAGATGTTTTAAATCTCCTCCACTTGGCTTATGCAAAATCCATTTGGTATATAGCCTTCCTAACAGCATTTGAAAACCAGGGTTTTTGTCTATGTATCATTCTCTGGTGCTTCAGTGGTACAGTTAAATCAACAAGGTGTTGAATATTGTGCTCCAAAAATGATGATTGCTCATCAACGGAAGACATAAAATAGATGTCACTCCAAGCAATGTGAGATGAATATTCATATAAATGATTAAAATCTAAGTGTTTAAAGTCACGATAACTGAAAAACTGATTAACTTGTTGAACTTGAAAGTTATATGTTAGAAAGATCAGGTCATGTTTAGAAAAACATGGAGCTGATATCTGATCATACAGAATTATATTCGCGGTGTTAGACACAAAGAAAAGGTAAATCAGCGTGCTTGATGTAGTTGTATGGTGTGTTGGATTTTTCATATTTACTGGAAAAAGACCAAGCGATAACATATTATCAGGGAGGGTCGTCTCCATTAAGATATTTGAATTAAAATCACCAGTAATGACTATATCATCATACTCTGAGGCGAGATTCTCAAGCGTAGAATACAAAACGGTCAAAGGTATTCTCTTATTTGGCCTATAAACGTAACCCACTAATAAATTTTTGTCAAATGATAAAACTTCAATGAAAATAAACTGAAATACTTGCCCAATTCAACTATTTGATGACTTACAGCAAATTTTGCTGGAAGTACTATTTTTCACAAATATCGCAACACCACCACCATGACTTCCTCTATCAGATCTAAAAATATTGTAACCAGAAGGACATATAAGACTATCAGGCGTTGATGGTACTAGCCATGTTTCCGAAACACAAATAACATCAATGTCGGAGTTCACAAAAACTAATTTAAATTCATCTTCTTTATTCTTCAAGCTTTGAACATTTATGTGTACGATTTTAAAACCTTTTTTGTGCTTAGCCAAGATTCTGACAATATGCATTGTCAATTCTTTGGTTCTTCCACGTTCATCACTGTTAAAAACCATGAAAGCGTATATTAAAATGTGCAATGCTAAAAGAAACAAAAGTTATACAAAAGTCAACTAAATATAAGATAACATTCAGAAAATTAAAAAATTTTAAAAAATAACCAATATTGGAAATCAGATAAAATATTAAGGTCATATAATTGTTTAATAATTACAAAACAATTGAAAAAATATTGAATAAAGAGACAAACATGCAAAAAAAAATATAAAATTTATGGAGTAGAACGAAAAAACTGATTCAGTTGATCTGGAGAAATAATATTAATGTGTTCTTCATTTTCATTTTGCTTAACGTAAACAATACCTCGTAAAGTGTACTCTGTCCTCAAAAGCATATCCTTATTTAGGTGAAGAGCTGCTTTAAAATTGCTATAATTGTGCGGCGTAAGATTTTCATTTATGTAAAAAAAGGCATCACTTTGAAAACCAGCATTAGATAAACGTAACGGTGATTTCAATTTGTGACGATGGGCCGCAAAATTTTTAGAAAATAGTTTTTTTCGTACGGTGTGTTAAATTTAATTACAATGGGTGGATCATCAACATTGCGATAGTTCTTATAGTTTTTTACACGAAAAATAGATTTAAATGATGATAACATAATGTTCAAGGTATTACATATATTTTCAAAAATTTCAACCTAAAAATTTAACATTTTAACGATTGAGTAAACAGCACAAAAATTGTTGTCGTTTAGATAACAACAACAGCTGACTTTAACAATAGCGAATATCGTTTAAAACTTTTACAGAATACCAAAATCGATAATTTTGCTGTTTTCTTTTATAACGATTCAATTATCGTTAAAAGAAGTTGGCTATCACGTCTTCTTCATTTTTTATCGCGTGCTGGCAATACTGTAAAACAGTCAATACTGACACTACCACATACATTCTAAATCTTCATAATAGTAGTGTTTAAGCATGTCAGGGAAATTGTATGTTACTGATTCAAGCTATTTTTGGTTAGTGTGTGATGAATATTTGGTTGGAAAAAAAGGATATGCAATATCAGAATCATTAAAATATGCATATTTACATTATTTTGGTTTTGGTGTTAGAAACTTGGACAAACCGTGGTCACCGACAATGTTTGCAATAGTTGCAGAATTGTTTTATGCAATTGGTCAAATGGCAAGAAGATCAATTGCGAATTTCCAATTCTAGTACTTTGGAAAGAGTCAAGTAACCACCAAACCGATTGTTATTTCTGTTTAACAAAAGTTGCTGGATTCAATATTAAAAATCGAAAAAATATTACTGACACGAATGTGCCATCGGCTTCCAAACTAGTTCAACGTTCACCAAATGATCCATTACCAGTCATTCCCAGTGCTACGAGGAGTGAGTCCAAAACATCTTTTTTACCAGCAGTGGTGCTTTGTATGAGGCTGATGATGAACGCCATGTAGTGACTCAAGCTGAGTTGAATGATCTAATTCGGGATTAACATTTAACGAACCCAGACTCAGAATTACTAGCTTCACGCATGCAGCAGTGGAAACATCTTGCAGTTGGGACAAAAGTAACAATCTATAGAGATAGAACCTTGGAATTGGCTGCATATGTTGAAAAGAAATACTTTATTCTATTTTGTACTGATGTTGATGGCTTATTTAAAAAAATGAACCAGCCATATGACAAAACTGAATGGAGATTATTTATTGATGGCTCTAAGTACAGCTTAAAGGGTCTTCTTTTGCAAAATGGGAATGAAAAACCATCCATACCAATTGCACACGCCATTAATACAAAGGAAAATTACGAATCAGTGACTGAAATTTTAACATTACTCAAATACAACGATCATAAATGGAAGATCTGTGGTGACCTTAAATAAATGTGAATTAATCTGTTTCAGGTCATTGGTTTGTTGACTGGTATGCAAGGAGGTTTCACAAAATATTATTGTTTCCTTTCTCTATGGGATAGTCGCGCTACATATCATCACTACGTCAGAATAGAGTCTCCAAAACGAACTGAGTATCCACCAGGAAAACAAAACATTTCAAATAAACAATTACTTGATGTAAATGACGTTCTTCTTCCGCCGCTGCACATAAAATTGGGAATTTTTAAGAACTTTGTCAAGGCTCTGGACAAAGATGGTGCAGCATTTAAATATTTGTTAGCGGGTTTTCCTAAAATTTCACATGCTGAAATCAAAGAAGGTTTATTTGTTGGCCCTCAGATCAGGAAGCTATTGAATGATGACAATTTTTCACAATGTTTATTGGAGAAAGAATATGCAGCCTGGAAATCTTTCAAGAGCATCATGGACAGTTTTCTTGGAAACAACAAGAGTGAAAACTACAGATAAATTGTTGCTCAATTGTTGAAGAAATATCACGAGTTAGGTGCACGAATGTCACTCAAAATGCATTTTCTTCATTTTTATTTAGAATTTTTTCCATAAAACCTAGGTGCATTGAGCGACGAACAAGGGGAGCATGCTCACCAAGATTTAATGAAAATTGAAAGAAACTATCAACGATTTTGGGGCAAAAGCATGCTGGGAGACTATTACTGGACTCTAATACGTGAATCCGAACAAACAAAATACAAACGACGTTCAAATAACGCTATTCACTTTTGAAAATTCATTGATTTTTAAATAAACTAATAATGATTTTTTATGTAAAAAACGAATAAAAAGATTTTTTTGTATCTCGAAAACCTGACGTGATAGAGCAAAACCACTTCCAGAGTCGAATTGAGCCCACCAAATTACTCTAGGAAAGATATTTGGTTTCTCCAGTCTAAAACCTTGTTGGCTAGTGTTATCTTCAAAAAAAAAAAACTAGTCAACAATCAGGGCCGCCTGGCAGATAGGGGCGCCATATACAGAAAAAAATAAATGAATCCTTCATAAGATATTATGGAACGTTATAAGTAAAATAAAAAAAATTAATATGAAAAAAAATGTTAAATAGTGATGAAATATTTAAAAAAAAATATTTTCTTTTTTCGTTATTTTAAAGAAATTTATATATATAAAAAATTTATATATATCACAATGTTTGAGATTTTTTTTTTTTTGGATTTCAAAGAATGATAACGTAACAAATAAAGACTGTGAAATATGTGAGCAGCAATTTTGCAGCATGAAGGCTCGGAAAAAAGTTTTTTATGAAAATAAAAATAAAATAATTTATTGAAAAATAAATTTCTCTCTTTTTTCGTAGATAAAGAAAGCCGCGAACAGAGTGCATCATATAGTCAGTGATTAACTTCCTTGCTCTTTATTTTGGTATGAAGATATTTTATATATTATATTCTATATGTGATCCTGCTTAAGAAAACCCACCTAGTGTGTCAAATTTCATGAATTCACTTTTTTTTTGGATTTGTATGTAAAAAATCTTCAATTTTCATATGAAGCCGCTTGCAAGTATCAAAAACATCGGAAAGTATTGTAAAAATGCAATTATATAAAACACACTGTTAAAATGCAACACAGAAGGGAAAACTTTAATTACGTTTTACTCAAAAACTTGTTTTGATACACTAAGTGGGTTTTCATATGCAGGGTCACATATATGAATTAAAGTGGTTGAAATTCAATTGGTGCCAACTACCCCAAATGAGGAAATATTTTTATAACGAATATGATTTTTCTGATCAAACAATCAGTCTAATTAAAAACAAGTAAGAGTGTTAAATTCGGCTGGGCCGAATCTTTGATACCCTGCACCTTTTTCATTTTCAATTTTCATTTTTTTTATCATTTTCCATTTTTAACATTTCAATTTTCATCTTTCGTTTTTCATTTTTAATTTCTATTTTCCATTTTCCATTTTCCGTTTTTCATTTTTCAATTTTCATTTTCCAATTTTAATTTTCCAATTTTCCATTTTCAATTTTTCATTTTTCATTTTCGATTTTTCATTTTCCATTTTTCATTTTCCATTTTCCATTTTCCCTTTTCCATTTTTCATTTTTCATTTGTCATTATCATTTTCATTTTCATTTTCATTTTTCATTTTTCATTTTTCATTTTCATTTTTCATTTTTCATTTTTCATTTTTCATTTTTCATTTTTCATTTTTCATTTTTCATTTTTCATTTTTCATTTTACATTTTTCATTTTTCATTTTTCATTTTTCATTTTTCATTTTTCATTTTCCATTTTCGATTTTTGATTTTTCATTTTTCATTTTCCATTTTTCATTTTTCATTTTCCATTTTTCATTTTTAATTTTTCAATTTTCATTTTTCAATTTTCAATTTTCAATTTTCATTTTTCATTTTCCATTTTTCATTTTTCATTTTTCATTTTCCATTTTCCATTTTTCATTTTTCATTTTCCATTTTCAATTTTTTATTTTTATTAATTTTTAATATTTAATTTTAATGATAAAAAAATATGTGGTAAAACTTGCTTAGGCCAATGTGACACGTGCAGTATTAATATACACACAAGTGTAATGACTTCAATAATACAAAGAATTACAACATATACAACATATCTTAAGAAAAAAAAACAAACACACTGAAAAATCGTATATTTTCAAAGTTTCATTCATAGCTCGTGAACCCTTTGACCGATTTTGACGATTTTAAATAGCAACTCCTTTGGGATGTTAGTAAACGATTTTATACAAAAACGAATGGTCTAGCTTAGATATTGACGGCGTGATCGTGATTTCCACAGACAGACGGACAGACGGACAGACGGACAGACGGTCATCAGTAAATCAACTTCCCTTGTTATAAGGATCAAGAAAATATATTTTTTTGGGGTCTCAGGAATTTATTTCGATGCGGTACAAACGGAATGACAAACCAATATATATCCTCTGCCACTGAGGTGTGGAGGGTATAAAAATTATAAAAACCCAACACATAAAAATTTTATGTTGCCAAAATTTAAAAAATTATAAAAAATGTTTGAAAAACGGAATTAGCGACGAAATACTTGCAAGATGAAAATGTTCTTCTGTTGGAAATTCTGTGTAAGAAATGTAGGTCGCCGCCGATGAGCTTTAAAACGACAACAGGCTTGCAATGTAATAAACTTTACAACAACGAACAGTCTTTTTGTTGGAACAGTTTCCTTCGATATGAAATTAAAGTTAAACGAAGTGCTACTTGACAAGTCCAAGTTCGGTAAGAGAAAATATTATCGGTAAGAGAAAATATCATTGAGTGGAAGGCGTTTGAATGTTTAGTGGAGGTAGTCGTTAGGAGGGACACTAAAACTTTGCAAGATATAATAACGAGACGTGTTTTGCCTGGCTCCACAATTGGAACTGTTGGGTGAAAGACATATCGAGGCATCAATGACGACAACTTTTATAATTATGAAGTGATAAATTACTGTCGGATTTGTCAGAGACGATGGCGAAAACACAAATACAATTTAGGGTACTTGGTCAGGGATTTATTTATTGACCAAAACATTACATTATAAGCGAACATCCGAAAAAGCTCCATTAAAATGTTATGTATTAAAATAAAAATAATGTTGGAAGTTTAATATAAATATTAAAATATTTTTTTTTATAATTTATAATTTAGGTTAAACAAAATAAAGTTTTTAGCTCTATCATTTTGTGCTGGTTAAAAAAAACATGGGACGCCACAAATTCTTGGGGCGGCGCTGTCAACAACGAGCAGTGTGTTTACTTGTTGCAGCATTTAAGTCATGAAGTTAAGGGAAAAAGGTCGCATTCGGTGAAAAAGAAAGTGTTGCTTTACAAGACAATGCACCAGTTCACTCATCCATTATTGCTATGGCCAAGATCAATGAATTAGCTCCCTCGGATAATTTTCTAGTTCCAAACTTACAAAAATGGCTGCGTGGTAAAAGATTTGCTAACAATGGAGAGGTAGAATCTGCTGCTGATGGCTAGTTTAAGGAGCCAGATAGTTTTTACTACAGTCAGGGTACGAATATCGCTGGGAAATACACTTTTCCTTAAAGGAGAGTATGTTGAGAAATAAAGAAAAAGTATTCCCAAAGTTCTTCTGTTTTCTTTATCAAGTCGTGTTGTTCGGGGACCACCCTCGTACTACTTCGACCTACATCAGCATTTTTCCGAGATCAAAAGATATCATAAATCCTTCACAACCATTTAAAGATCTATTGATCCATTTTTTTATACCTTACGATGTAAATCGTATAACCAAACACCAGATTGCTTTTATCGAACAAAGGACGAATGTTTTGGAAATTTGTGAAAATCGATGCATATTCAGACTTAGTCCCCATACAAATAACCCCTATAAGACCGACAAAAATTTTCGTAATATCCATAAAATATGAATTGGTAAAATTTGAATTATGTATGTGAATTATACCCACTAATAACTACTCCAGAAGTAAACCCCATTCCCCATAAAAATATCGCAAAATTTTGTATTCAAATTTTGCTTACACCTACACAATAAAAGTAAGAGACTTTCAAAATTTGGTTGCGATCGGGCCAGGTATTGACCATGTTAAAATAACATCAGATATGAAATTTATCATATCTACGCCACAAAGATTTATTTTGTTCTTATTTTCTATATCCAGTTATAGCCTCAGCAAAGTTGGAACCATGGTATAAGTTATTGTCGCTCTAGAACGACTATAAATTTGTATTTTGTTTCTTAGTGTATTATGCCTGGTTTTCATTATGTCATTTTCAATGGCAATTGTTGTCAATTATTGTCAGTTGTATGAAAACGGGTTTTAATATCTTGTCATTTACAACCCCTGGCAACATTTGACATCTGAAATAAAATTGCCAGCATGTTGGCAATTTGTTCGTTTATAATATGTAATGAATACGTAATGAATAGAAAATTACGAGATGTCAGTTGAGGCAATTGTTTGTTGTCAGCTTATATGACATAGTGAAAACCAGGCATTAGAAATGAATCAAATTCCAAACTTAAACTTAAGTTGCGAAAATTTTTATTTAAAGAAAAGATTATCTTAAAAATTGTACTTGAAAAACAAAAAACACTTGTTGCTAAAGATTTAAGATTTTGTGGAAAGACAAATCCTAAAAAATTAAGTAAACGTTCTCTGCATGGCAATTTTCTTTTACTAAACTTCTTTGATTTATAGATAAAATTCAACCAAGGAACTGTAGTTTGGGTGGGAATTCGGTTATTGCAGTACTGACTGCAATCACCTCCTACATTTGTGTTAGTATCTATAGAATAGTACAAATTTAATCGAAAACTCTTTTGTTGATATAAATACATGTACTTCTAAGTATAAAACATTATAAAACTATATCACCTAGTGGTCGTCTCAACTCTACACTACGCTACTCTACTCTACTTAACTCATCGTGTATTTATTTCCACCACCTGCTTAAAAGGTTAATAATTTTTTTTGTGCTATTTACTATGATTTAGTTTATTTTTATTTTATATTTAAAGTTCTCGTTTTTTTTTCAAACCCAGCACTCAATACCTACGCCCATCGCATAACGAGCTAAACAACAGCACCAAGTCAAGTGTTTATGGTACATGTCCACAATTTAGTGTGTAGTTGAAATACTTCCTTATTGCCACCTCATCATTTACTTACTTGGCTTACATACAATATTTGGTTGCAGTAAAAACCTACAAAAACCATGCCTTGCCTCCTTACACGCTGTGTGTCTGTGCTTGTGTCTATGTATGTGTAGTTGTAAATGTGTATGTTGTTGATCGTCCTTGTTGCTTATTTTGAACGTTGTCCTCAATTCGAACGTTACATTTTTCCAGCTACAAGATACCGAAATTTAATTTTTCTCTAGCACACACCCACACACACACATACCATATTTTCTTGTAGTGAGTTTTTCGTCCTTAAATCCACCAAATGTATGTGTATTTGACCCAAACCTGTTGCCATCACCTAATACTATCAAGCAAAATTTTTTTAAGCAACAACAAACAGACCGATGTTGCTGTGTACTCGGCGACGTGTTTATATGTATGTCTGATGATGATGATGATGATGATGACGACAACGACAATTTTCGTGATTATTCACAAAAAAAAATAAAAGAAAAGAAAATGAAAAACGATACGAAACGAAAAATATGCATTAGTATGAAGCAACATGTTGTTGCACAGTGGGACATAATATAATGTAATAATTATTTTGGAAAACCTTCGGGTACATTGCCTGCGGGCCTTAATTCCTTATATATTTTAGAAATAGGATCAAAATAATGAATTTATAAGAGGGTATTTTGACTTGGGGCATTTTTCTTTTGTTTCAGCGATTACCATCGTGGTCTCCTCATTAGAGCTGTTTCACATCTTCAAATTAATAAACAGATAATAGTCACAGTGGCTTCAATATAGAGAATATTTTTAATTAGAGACCGATTCTCGTAGCTTTATTCATGAAATTTCTCTATGTCGACATCGCACACTTGCACTAGTACACTGTTTCCAAATCCTAATTGGAAATGTTGAATAGTTTCGAAAAGTGTATGTACTTTTATATCCCATTCCAGAAAATTGTCAACCACCAGGGCTTCTTCAGCCAAGATACGCGTGGATTAACCTACTGTTTCAACTGTTTCTCCTCAGGATTGATTGCTGTTGAACATTTCCAAGTAATCCTTAAATTGTGAGCTAGTGCTAATGAACTCGTTTCATTGAGTTATATTTACATCGAATATGTTAAGGAGTTTTTTGTTTAAAATACGTTTAACTCAAAGTAGGCTATGGGCCAAACTGCTGGTATTTTAATTAAAATTTTTAAGGCAGAATGTTTAGTAGCCCCTTAAAATTAAATTTAGTTAATATTTTAACTGCATCAAGCGATAGCTTTCGAGCAATGATGAATGAATTTTAACGAAGCAAAATAAAAGACTTGAAAATTACAAGAATTGATGTAGTATATGTTCTGGAACCAGCGACACCAATGTTTTTCTTATATATAAAAATGGAGTTTTGTATGTTTGTTTGTGGTTTATAGGAGGCTACACCACTGGACCGCTAGTCCTGAAATTTTTAACGTAGGTAACTGCCGATCCGAAGGGAAACATAAGCTGTATTTTTATTGAATTTTTCAAGTGGACGAGGTACCTCCCACATAAAGTGGATATTTAACATTTAATTTAACATACAACATCTGGAGTACTACGACAGCAACAGTTCTGAAACTACACGTACATGTACATATTAAACTAATCTGAAGAGTCGCGAAAAAAAAGGCGAGATCGGACCAATGGGCGTGGCACACACATAAAAAATATATATTTAATATCATATAACTGGAGTACTATAACAGGCAAAGCCTTCGAACTTTATCTAAGTTCATGAGTTATTAATGCGGGTAGTTGCCCAAAAAATGGGCAGGAACGGATCAATGGCCGTGGCACCTCCTTTACAAAATATGCAAAGTACTATGAAAATGACAGTCGTGAAACTTTGGCAAGTATATTAATTACCAATGTGAGTAGTCGTGGAGGATATAGGAGGAATCGCAAAATCGAAAATCGGCAAAATCACAATTCGCAAAACTAAAAATCAATAAAATCACAAATCACAAAAAACAAAAATCAAAATTCACCAAAACCGAAAATCCCGATTAACAAAAATAGCCAAAAACAAAAATTGCAAGAACCGAAAATTGAGAATAACAAAAATCGCAAAAGTCCCAGTTCAAAAATCGCCAAAAACCGAAAATCGGAAATAACAAAAATAGCCTAAATAAAAAATCGCTGGCGTCAAAAATCGCGAATAACAAAAATCGCCTAAATCAAAAATCGTCTTAATCAAAAATTTAAAGAACCGAAAACTGCGAATAACAAAAATCGCAACAAAAACACGCCAAACACAAAAATCGCCAAAACTGAAAATCGCGAACAACTAAAATCGCCAAAATCAAAAATACCAAAAATCAAAAATCGAAAAAACAATAATCGCGCAAGTCAAAAATCGCCAAATAAAAAATCGCTAAAATCTAAAGTCACAAAAACAAAAATCGACAAGATCAAAAATGGGCAAAATCAAAAATCGATAATAAAAAAAATTGCCAAATGATATTCTAAGTTCAAGGCCAATAGTTAAGTGTTGCCAGATCTAATATGGATAATCCATCTTCTTCTCATGGGCAGCTACATGTACCTTGCTCCAGGGTAGGAATGCCGAAAAATCTGATAACACAAGGGAACAATGGTTCTGTTGATTAAGAACTGAATATTGTTTTTAAGGTTATTTGGGACGCTGAATCCAAATCTGCCCTTGGTTTTTTTCTATCAGCTCGACTTTTCGAGATATACCGTTATGTTCAAAATTAAGGCACTTCCGCTACATATATTGGAATAACTTGAAAACGGTTCACCATATTAATTTTAAAAAAAAATCCGAAACTCGCAAACAATATTCTCTTAAAGCCGTGCTTACTTTGTTTTTAAATTTTCCAAGTAGTTTTAGAGATATCGTTCAAGTTTTGAAAAAAAAATTAAAATTTTTTTAAAAAAAAACATTTTTTTTGTTCTTTAAAAATTCCTAAAAAATAAAAATGGGACAAAAATCACAGTTTTGGTCTACAAACAGTTAGTTAAATATAATAAAATGAGCTTTATTTCATTGCAATCGGTGCACAACTTTTGTTCACGATTTACTGAATTGATATAAATCGCGATTTCCATACAAAAATAACATTTTCTAATGTGTAAGTGTTTGTATGTAATAAGTTAGTTTTTTATGATTCTAAGAATTAAAAAAATTAAGTAATAAAAAAAGATTATTTCATTTTTATGGTCAGCTATACTTTTTAATTTAACACAAAAAGAGAATTTTAAAGAAAAATAAAAAATTTTAATACACAAATATTACAATGTAATTACAACTCATCGAAAAATTTTCTTTTATAAGATTTTCTTAAATAACCTTGTTTAGAGGGATTTGTTTTAATGCTCCAGCAATAGTCCGCCATCATATGCTTATCCCAGTGACCCTGGTACCGCTCCTCTATAGTGCGGATATCTTGATGGAAACGTTCACCTTGTTCTTCACTGAAGTCTCCAAGATTTTCAGGGAAACAATCCAAATGACTGTGTAGGTAGTGCACCTTAATGCTCATATTACAACCAAGCTGCTTGAAATGTGACAACATGTTATCCACGTGGTCCGAATAGTGCTCACCCTTTTTGTTTCCCAGGAAATTGCGCACTATCCAAACAAATTCATTCCAAGCATTTCTTTCAATATCTGTCATGGAATTACTAAAATTTTCATCATTGATTAATTTTTTGATTTGAGGGCCATCAAAAATGCCAGCTTTCAGTTTCTCCGAACTCAAATTGTTGAACTTTTTACTGATATATCTAAAACAATCACCGTCCTTGTTGAGAGCTTTGACAAATTGTTTCATAAGTCCTAGCTTGATATGGAGAGGTGGCAGTATTATGCGATCCCTGGGCACAAGTGGTTGATTAACTATATTGTGGTTTCCTGGAACCATAGCTTCCCTCGAAGGCCAGTCTTTCTTACTCCAGTGTTCAGATCTGGCTCTGCTATCCCATAAACAAATGAAACACGGATATTTTGTGTAGCCACCTTGTTGGCCTAGAAGAAAATTCACCATTTTTAGATCCACACAAATTAGCCAGCGGTGTTCGTTGTACTTTATTTTATTTATAACTGAGGCAATTGTAGAATATTCTTCTTTAGCTTTAGTTGAATGTGCAATGGGCAACGAACCCAATTTATTACCGTTATGCAGAAGTACACATTTTAGGCTGCGTTTAGAAGAATCTATAAATAGTCGCCAGTCATTTGGATCATACTCCTCTAATCCCATCGCTGTTACTAAACCAGGAACATCTGAACAATAAACAAATTCATCGTCTTCGGAAAAGAATGGAAGTAAGTTTTTTTCTCTGTTACGGTAGTATGAAATTGTTGTTCCTTGGGTTAACAGATTTTTTTGCTTTAATCGAGAAGCAAGAATTTCAGATGCTTTTTTAGAAAGTCCAAGGTCTCTCACTAAATCACTAAGCTTCTCCTGATTAAATTGCTCGCGTTCAGAAGAAATATCTAAATGCAAGTCATCTGATCCAAATTCAGAAATTGGTGAAGGAACATTTTGTCGTAAGTCGTGGAAATTGTGTGTAGATGTAGATGGTTGTGGTTCTGAATCCTCACTAGAGTACAGGACTGGTTGGGTAATAGACAACACGTTAGGATAAATCCATTTAGACCGGTTTGTTTTATTAATGCCTGTTATGTTGACAGCGCAAAAATAACAATCATCATAATGATTCGAAGGTTCCCGCCAGATCATTGGTTTTTATACTTGAAGTGGGTCCGTTGCTTGTTTGCCCATAACCTTAAATACTCTACACAGTTTTTACATACAGTATTAGGAATCCAGTACTTGTCACGGGTTTCCATGGTAAATCCGAAGTAGTCAAAATAAATTTTCTTAATAAAATCTGACACACTTTTTCTATTTTTTATAAACGTGTATCGCCACATATGTTACAAAAATAGTTGGGATTGATTTTACAGGTGTCTCTTGACGTAGCCATTGCACAATTTTGAAGTATATATCAAAGTAACACAATTTTCAATAAATAACACACGGGAACAAAATTGAACTTTTTTGTGTTGACTGATTAAATGTTCAATGTAAAATGATTTATATTTTTTGTCGTTATACTTTTCGCTTTCGTAAACACTTGTTGAATGAGAAAAATTGGTTGAATGAACCCATAAAAATAATTAGTAGTTTTTTACTGAAGTATCAAAAAAAATTATATCCACAATTTTATTGACAGTCACTTATGAATGAACACATGTGTTCAGGGGAATTCCTTTAAGAAATCATCCGTTACCAACGGTAAACCACACATCAATAAAAACAAGTGGACTTTTCTTTTTTCTCTTTAATTGACTGTGAACTGACTAGGTGTCATAAAGGGACAATAAAATTTATAGGCGTTATGAGTTTGCTACCGCAACCATAAAAATTAAATAATCTTTTTTTATTACTTGATTTTTTTAATTCTTAGAATCATAAAAAACTAACTTATTACATACAAACACTTACACATTAGAAAATGTTATTTTTGTATGGAAATCGCGATTTATATCAATTCAGTAAATCGTGAACAAAATCAAAAGTTGTGCACCGATTGCAATAAAATAAAGCTCATTTTATTCGAAATATATTTAACTAACTGTTTGTAGACCAAAACTGTGATTTTTGTCCCATTTTTATTTTTTAGGAATTTTTAAAGAACAAAAAAAATGTTTTTTTTTAAAAAATTTTAATTTTTTTTTCAAAACTTGAACGATATCTCTAAAACTACTTGGAAAATTTAAAAACAAAGTAAGCACGGCTTTAAGAGAATATTGTTTGCGAGTTTCGGATTTTTTTTAATTTAATATGGTGATCCGTTTTCAAGTTATTCCAATATATGTAGCGGAAGTGCCTTAATTTTGAACATAACGGTATATCTCGAAAAGTCGAGCTGATAGAAAAAAACCAAGTGCAGATTTGAAATCAGCGACCTCAAATTAGTAAAAATTTGCTATAAATTTCAAATCAACACAAAAAAAGTTCAATTTTGTTCCCTTGTGTAATTGTTGTAACGAATGAAAAAACAAAAAACATTGTATATCAGCATCAGCAAGCATTGAAATAAAAAAATCTATACTAATAATCTATACTAATATAATATTTATTTGTTTGTAGGAGGTAATCTCCGTAACTACTCATCTGATCTTCCTGAAATTTTCACACAGTCTTACTGCGGATATGGGTGTGCTACAGGCTTTAATTTTTTTTAAATATTTTTAGTGGGCGTGGCGCCTCCCATACAAAGCACATTTTTAATATCATATATATTAAGTACTATGCAGAGTGAGCTTTGTCTCAGGTCATCTATTATTAACCTGAGTAGTCAGACAAAAAACAAATGGGCAGGATTGGACAAATGCGCGTGGCACTCCCATACTAACTTAATATTAAATGTGATATATCTCAATTACTGTATTAGTGAGAGCATTGGGACTTTGCGTGAGCCCTTAAATAACGATTCGGAAGGGGGGGAGGGTGTAGCGAAGCACACCGGGTTACATCTAGTATGGTATATATTTGTTCATTAAAAGAGTAAATAAAAAATAAACAATTTTTTTGATTTAAATTGAATGAAATCGATAATAGGTCGTATATGGGTACCTCACATAATTTTCAGCGCTGAAATATCTATCTGAAATATGAGAAAGTCGAGATTCGTCGATTTGTGCAATAATTTCGTCAATTTTTCACAAAAACTTGAAAAAATTCACAAAAATGCACGAAAACGACCCCTGGCGCCTATTAAAAATAAAAATAAATGTAAAAAATGGATTTTCCGACCCAAAAAACCCCCGGTATATATTATATATATTTACAAAAATTTGTTTTCATTTGACTGAGTATTATGGAAAATATCATGAAAATAACATCATTGAAATTTGGGCAGGCTCGAAAATTATTCTAGAGGTATGGTTCCTTACGCAAGTTTACTTGGTATAGCCCATAGTACCAGAATCGCGATAAAAATAATTGAACGACCCTAGTATATATATATTATATATACATAATAACAAAAATTGAATATCGAATTGAGAATTTGGAAAAAAAATCGTTCAAATATAGGGGTTATATCCACCAAAGATCTTGCAAAAAATGGGCAACGAATACCAGTAAAGACCAAGGATATGGGACAGAATGGTTTAGAAATCCGAAAGAAATCAATGTTGCCAAAATTCTCTCAAACCAGAGCAAAGACATCAAAATTGGTCTAAAAACGTGTATGAACTTTTAGGGCCGAAAAATGCTGATTTCATAATGGATTTATAATAGGGTTTCCGAAAATCCGGATTTTCTGAAACCGCGGTTATCGGATAGACATTTTGGAATTATACGGCGGATACCGGATAATCGTAAAAACAACAAATATTTTATTGAACTTCACAAAAATTACTTTTATTTCTTGTAAATAAAATTTAAAATACCTAATTAAAATTATATTTTCTTAATTTTTTCATCTATAATATTAATAGGCTAGGCGATTTCTTGTGACAGAGGTTTTCTTCTACAGTTCTATCCCGATTTTGACCAAACGTATATTATTTGAAAAGTATTTATTTTTAGCCGTTTTGCAGATTTACAGATTTTTAAATTTTTTCCTCAATTTTGAGTAAATTGTATTTAAAGTTGCTACTAACACATACATAAAATTATACATATGCTATGTGTGTTTTATTAAATCTGTTAATGTGTTTGTTAATGAGTTTGTTATCTTCATTCAGACTAATAATAAACCATAAAAGTATTTGTTTGTGAATTGGCTAAGTTGAAAAAAAAAAAGCTACCGAGAAATTGCACTCGAATTTCGAGCGCTGGAATCTGCTAGTTTAAATAAAAGTATTTTGGAAAGACTAAATGCATTAAGTGATGCGCAAGAAAGACGAGGTCTGACCTTTGTGCAGAAGTTTCCAGAAATCGAAAAAGTTGTCTCCGAATCTACTGAAGTCGGCTTCGCTGTTTTTAATACCCCCCAAAGCAATTCAAGATTTGATGTTCTCATAGAAGTTTTCTTGAAAGTGTTGAAATCTTGGTTTAAATTGACGCTGTCGCTTCTGAAATGTATGAATTCAGTTCTTCAGCCAATTCTATTTCTGATCCAACTATGACTGTGGATTCTTCATACAGAAATTCTTCTTCAGCCACCGAATACCGCATAGTATCAGTAGGGAATAGCCTTTTCATAAGACCTGTATCAAAACTAAGTAGATTTTGTTGGACCATTTGTTGGAGTTGGGTCAACAAAATGTTTTACTAAAGTAGTAATATTGAATTTATTCTCGATTCACTTCGATTTTCAATTGAATTCAACAAATTGCGACTTATTTCTGACAAATTGATTCCATTTTTTTTGCAAAAAAAATTTTATTTTTCAAAAAAAATAAAATGCCCTCAGCACCACAAATATTTACGGTTTTTCCGCTTAATGCTTCCACTGCTAGTTCTATATGCTATAGAGATTGATTGTGATTTTTAATAGCTGCCATCAAATAATGAGCATTCAACTTCAAAAATCTTTCTATCTTGAGTGCAATTGAGTTCCATCGAATCCTACTCACGTTCAAATTCATTTCTAAAATGATTTTGCAGGATGCTGTTGCGTAACGGGGAATATCTAAAAAATTACACAATTTTCCTAATCAGCTTCAAGTGTTCAAAAATAGTTATATATTCGTCGATACTGGGCTTATCCTCAGAATCTTGAAAATCATCTTCATTTTTATCAACGTCTTCATCTTCACTTATGTTTCAGGTTCATTCACCAGCAAGTTCGTATTTTTTAAACTATTACTTTTAACTCATACTCCCTGTCTGTCTGTCTGCCTGTCTGCCTGCCATGGGGCAACCCCATTCCCCCTCATCCAATTGATCTGAAACTTGGCCTGTGGTCTTGTTGTGGGTATAGATTAATTTTGGGTTAGTCACGCACAGTCACGCATAGTCACGCACAGTCACGGAGTGATTTAAACCCCATTTCCCTTCATCCAATCAATCTGAAACTTATTCCATAGACTTGTTGTGACCAAACATAAATTTTAAAATAGTCACGCAAAGTCACGAACAGTCATGGAGAGATTCAAAACTCATATGCATAACGAAAAAAAGAGTTTTAATAAAAAGTTTATTTTTATGGGTTAGATTATTATACAACACAAACGCCTATATTTATGCTGTGGTTTAAACATATAATCACTTCAGATGGGCAAATTCACCTGCACTTTAACATCATTGGAGCTCCATCATGAGTAGTGCATACAATATCACTTTCATAATTTATTTGCAATTTAAGCTAATGATTTTTAACTTTATACACCATCTTATCTGCATTACAAGATCCTGGAATTGGAACAGGTCCAAGATTTATGCATATGTCATTTTCTCCATGGACATTTATGTTCAGTATCTACGTCTTCTTAAGCTTGTCCATTCATCAGTGGTGATACTGCATTAATTGTCAAGTATTTTAGTTGTTAAATAATTTTAATCACTTCGTCTCTCTTTAGTTCAAAATTACGATGTATCAATTTTATTACACTATTACATTGATTCGCGAATAAATGCAGAATTCGTTATAGCACGTATGTTAATATTATCAACCGCTGCCAGCTTCGATACTACATCTTCTCAACGGTCTCGCTTAACAAAGTTTAATATTAAAGGTGACGCTTAGGCGAAGATTGATCTTTTTCTACGTTTCCATTAAGAGTAATTCTATGAACAAGTTAGAGGTAATTATCATTGTTCCAGTCGATCCATTTTCATTTGTTATTTTAGGTTGACATTTTAGACATTGCGCATTTTTATACGGTTAGGAGGTAAGATAACCGCGGATACCAGTTACGGGAGACATCCGTTTTGGAAACTCTAATTTATACTCATTGTAAAAAAAAGTGTAATTACTCTAAGAGATGCAATAACATGGGATAGAATTGTTATTGGTGTGTACGTGATCACAAATTATTAGAAAATTTACAACTGGTGACCAATTTATCCTTAGAAAAATTCGTTACAGAAGAAAGACAATATCAAGCAGTAAGAAAACAATAAATAGAATTAATATCTTCTTTTTTTTTTGTAACTCATCTTTATTTATTGAATCTTTACATAGGCCTTGAACTAACAATACGTTATTCAAATCTTAAAACTAAAACTTAAATTTTAAATCCAGCCAGTGCCAGACAAAATTTCATTTATTCTATATACAATGTATATATTAAATATACATATGTAATCTAAAGATAAAAAATAAAAATAATTGTAACAATCCATTTTTCATCCAACGAGATCAGCAATCTCCCTCCTTCTTAAGCGTTGGTGGATACGATTGTTGATTAAGTTACGTGCTAGAGGATTCGGGTGAGACTCTAACTTTTCCAAATAGTTTACACTATATCTAGTGATTTCGTACTTTACTAGAGAAATATTAAGTCTCTGTGCAAATGTGAGTTTCTCACGTACCATGGTGCGCCTGTAATCATTCTCAAAATCTTGTTTTGGCATCTTTGTATTCTTTCTGTGTTTTAAGTTGAGGCTGTTCCCCATAACTGTATACCATAGCACCAAATGGGTTTGAAAATCGAGTTATAAATCAAGTGCTTACAATCGAGACTTAACTTTGAGTTCATGCCAATTAGCCATGTGAATTGGACTAATTTCAATTTTATTTGTGCCAATTTAGCGTCTATATGACTTTTCCAGGTAAGTCGGCGATCAAGCTGTAGTCCGAGATATTTAACAGAGGAATGTTGAGGTATAGGCTGGTTCCTAATTCGAATTTGAAAGCAAGTCTCCCTTCTTAGGGTAAAAACTACGTGGATACACTTTTGTTTATTTACTTTAATCTTCCACATATCTAGCCAATCTTCCAGCTCTTCAATATGGCTCTGTAAAAGAAGAGATGCTGTTGGGGGCTTTCCTGTACGCTTAAAATTGCAGTATCATCCGCAAAAGTCGACGTAAGTGTGTTTTCATTTGTTGGCATGTCTGATGTGTAAAGGATGTACAGAAGCGGGCCCAAGATACTACATTGTGGTACACCAGCATAAATTGTCTGTAGAGAATTTTCTATTAATTATATAGCTCTCCATTAGCTTATGTGTGTTCGGGGGCAACAACTGTTTATAGAGGAGTCCCTCGTGCCAAACTCGGTCGAAGGCTTGCGAGACGTCTATAAAAAGTGCATAGCAGTACTTTTTCTCTTCAAAAGCTCTTCTTATGGCACTTACAATTCTGTGAACTTGCTCAGTGGTGCTGTTTTTCGTCTGAAACCAAATTGATGTGCTGGAATGACATTATTTTAATCTACGGATATTGTAAGTTTGTTTACCAATATTCTCTCGAATAATTTTGACAAGTTGGGCAGTAAACCTATTGGTCTATACGAATCGATCTTTGTGTGAGCTTTACCTGGTATAGGTATCATTGTAACGAGTGAAACTTTCCATTCTGGGGGAAAATGTTCAAGGCGTATTATAGCATTAAAAACAAGCAGAATTATTCTTAATGCTATTCGGGGTAACTCCAAAAGCATTTTATTACTGATCCCATCGATCCTTGATGCCTTCTTGGGGTTTAATCAAGAATAGCCTTTTCGACCTCTCGAATCTCAAAACGAAGGGACACTGCTCTATGTTGTGAAGTAACAGGTGGCAACTCATCAATAGAACTAGGGGGTTATATTTGGATTAAAAAATTTTTTTAGATGTTCCACAAACAGATCTTTGTCATTCCTAGCCCATCCTCAACTTTCCTTTCTTAGAGGAGGCTTACATACAACAGGTCTTTTAAGATTTTTTGTAGCACGCCACAAAGAGTAATCAGTTTTTTCTGTTGGATCCAGTTTTTCAAGATAACTATTCAAATTTGCATTTCTTTGTTTTTGAAGCAGTTATCTACTGCAATATAAATTAAAACATTTTGCAAATGGTCAAATAATGAGAGAAATCGATAATTAATAATAACTCAAATGAATTGTTCTACGTCACAAACAGCTGATAGTTTTAATAATTTTTTGGAAATGCTAAGAATAAATAAAATAAATAATTATATATCATGGAATTTTGACGTAGTTACAAATAAATTTAATCTTAATTTTATGATCGATCCCGGTTCGCCAGTTGAAGTAATTTCTTATGAAAACTATAATAGAAGACATGCAGTGGATTCGAGATTTAAGTTTATGGAATAAAATGGAAAGTCCATCCGTTACACAAGATCATGCTTGAAAACAACCAGTAGTGAAACTTTTCATTGAACTTAATTTCTCCTTGCACAGGCTAAACTCAAAAACATTCCTAAGAGCCCAACGAAGTTAGAGAAATATCACCATCAAAATCAATGTCAACACCAAGTTCAATAACACATTTAACTGCACCAAGTTCAGCAACATCAGAAAATCACAGTAGTACAGCAAATGTTCAACCAATCATAAATCCATAATCCCAACTAAGTGTATCATCAAGATAAGTTACAACAATTAAATTTAGCCGTATAAAAATTCCAGACAGATAATTAAGGCTATCCCAGTACTACTTATAATTTTCTTTTAAACATTTTCATTATTCAAAATAATTAAGAAGAATAATTTTAACTTAAGGAGGAATATGTAGAGTAAGTGTATTTGTATCAATTTGTCAAATAATTTGACTCACACATACTAAAACAATAATCTGTCTCCCCTAATTATTATTGCTCACAATATTACATTTTACACTTAATCAGAATTTACTGAAGAGGAATAAATCAGTCGTATATTAGAACTTGAACTATTCGTTTCACTAATTTTGTCCTTAAGCTGTTGGTAGAACTAAAGTTTCTTTTTATTTTGATTTTAAAGGTACAGTTTTGTGGAACACATGTGCCAAATTCTGTTCTAAAAAATTAACCTAAGTTAAGAAAGCAATATTTCAAATTTACCTTATGCCCTCGCACATTTATGTCATTAATTATATTCAACATCTGACACAACTGGTCTTAAGATGTGAACATTACATACCCCGATTGTCCAGTTTGAAATCTTGTCAGTAGAACAATGTCAGAGTTTATTATTAGGTAAAGTCATTACGGCTTTTTATACACAGTATATGCACAATAATACAATCCATGTTTCTAAGCCACATTATGCTCGAACTTTAGACACTTAATAACACCGGGATAACTAAATCATGCCAAATATTTTAAAGAGGACGAACTGAAAGACATCTCCTTAACCAAGCTTATCTAAGAGCTCAAACGCCGCTTTGTTTAAGTAAGTTTATTCTTGTGTATTCAGAAACGTTATACATCCTTTATTTTAAGGATTGTAAAGTACGGTCAAGAATTATTGATTCTATGTCTTTCACTATACATCCACTGTACATTTTAGTCATTAACTTTTAAAGCTAAGAACGAGTTGACCTCCCAAAAAAAAAAACTATATATTTATATAATTTTCTTCTATCAGATAATGAAGCGTACTGAAGCAACAATAAAAACTACTGTACACAGGCACCATAAACGATTCATAGTTCGTTGATGGCCCAGCATATATTGGCTAAATGACGAAAAAATAGCGTCTGCTCACAAAATTCAGCCAAACACGTAAGACATTCTACTAAATAAAAAATAAGCATATATGATTATGTATATAACACACGCACACACAGATAAATAGATTTAGGTAGAAACATTTTTTTACTATCACCACTACCAACACAAACTCCTAGCCCAACTTATATTACGTTAAACTTAATTCAACTATTCGTATGTTTAAATGGTTTTGTTTGTAGTTGTATTATTACGGCTAGGAGTAGAGGTACTTGTTTGTATATGAGTACATACATATTTACTTGTACATATGTATGGGTAACAAGTACAAATTTAATTTTTTTTTATTGCATTACCAAAACCCAGCTATAAGAAAGAGTAGAAGGACGACTATGACGATGCTGTCGTAGACACTGGATAATTTTGTTGTTGTTATTTATTTTATGTCGTTTTTGTTATGTGCATCCACTTGTAGCTTCAAGGAAGTCAGCTGCTGAAATAATTTTATCTTATATTTCTTTATTTTTTCGTAAAGCAGTTTCGTTAATGTTTAAAATAAAATATAATTTGGTCGCAAAGTGGAAACTGCATTATAATTCAAGACAGTTGTGTAGCTTTTCGGAAGGGTCGGTTTATGCATACAAGATTCTAGCTACATTAAACATTTACTACTTTCACAATAGCTCTTATAATATCGGGCACAAAATGGTTAAAATAAATGTAGCACCCGTCTAAAGTTGTGCGTTAGGTTCGTTTTATAGCCAAGTGTTTAAAAAAAATATTTTTTGAATGACAAAATTTTGAGCACCATTAGCCTACAATAACATTTTGAACTAAACATAAATTCCCGGGCGTATACTATGCATGGTTTCAGATAACGTTAATCTGAGTGGATTACTTTACAAAAAATATTTAGTAGTCAAATCATGGTACAAAAGAACTGACAAATTATTTAAATTTGAGCATGGCGATCATACAGAACAATTAGAGACCCTTTATAAATCAGAACATATCAAAGATATGAATATATGTGGCGATCAACTAGATCCTGTGTTAAAGTTTAAAATTAATTACATTGCTTATGTCCGAAAGGGAAACGAGTTGGACTCGAATCTAATATGGCTACCTGAAGACGAGATACACTGACAGGCCTAAAACATTACGTGGAGTAGGAGCGGGGATTTACGGTAAATATTATTAACTGGGAAAAAGAAGAATCAGTGGAGTACATTCTTATCCAAGAAGGTAGGTTAGGTTAGGTTGACGAAACCTTGAGGTGCTCAGCGTGTCTCGTTATGAGGCAGTGCCCAGTGATAGCTGCAACTACCGTCGGAATCTTCCCACGGTGGAGTGATAGTAGAGCACTTATGCGCTTTCGATTGAGAGCTAGCCAGATTAGTCTCGTGATCACACACGTCAATCCGTTAGCTCATCTCTTATTCGTTATGCCATAGGTGCGAAGTCAAAGCTCGAGCTTGCACGATTCAATGGGTGTACCAACACTTTCCAAATCCGCTGGAACCTGGTACATAGTACCTTGCCTTGACATCTCATCAGCTTTACAGTTTCCCGGTATATTCCTGTGTCCTGGGACCCATATGATTCTGATATCAAACTGCTTGGCTATCTCATTTAAGAACGTGCGGCAATTAAGTTCGGTTCGCGTTCTCACGAACATTGATTCCATGGATGTAACCGCAGCTTGACTATCCGAGTAGATGTTGACTGCATTTGTAGACAGAATATTCCGACCCAGCCAATCAGCAACCTTCTTTAGTGCCAGTATCTCCGACTGAAATACACTGTTGTGGCAACCTTCGAGCCAGATTGAGTCCAAGCTCTCCTTCATGAAACCAACTTGACTGCATAATTTTGATCCATCTGTGTAGAAATTTACGGAACACCAGCTACCTTGAGTCCAAGAAAGTAAAAAGGAGCAGATATGCACTACAACTTAATTCAATCTAAGACTCCTACTTGAGACACATACCAAACAGTAATTACATCTTTTGATAAATGCATCTGGACCTAGACACTCTAATGATGAGATGAATGTTTTTCAAGAGAAAAGGGTTTAATAAGGGTCTGATTGCACATGTATTTGTGTGTAATTAAAATCTTCTAGAAGGGTTTAGTTATGCACCTATCTTGTATGGGTGTGAGACTCAGCATTTCAATGGCCACCAGTACAGGCTGTTTGGAGCTTGTTACGAAAGCCGACTGGAAGCTATATACACGTATATAAATATATATATTCTGGTACCACGGGTAGTCAGGAGACCTGGAATCACAGATTCCAGCTGGCTATTTGGGTATGGCCCCTAAGGGAGTATCGTAATAGTTATGGTTTAAGCCCAAAATTGCTGGAAGAGCACAGCTCGACGTAGATTTGCAATCAACCGAGTGCTATGACCCATAAAACAGCAGACGTGTTCGATAGACCTCGATTCCTCACCAAGGGTTGGAATTTGTTGCCCAAATGCTTAAATCTTGAATTGGTAACTGAGTCTAGCATACTCAGACAGTGTTCAGAACACCATGAGGTTATATCAACGAAACAGGTACTCACGTAAATCACAAGAGACTTATTTTCTTTATTGTTAAAGTGTTCTATTACAATAAACAATTGGCAATTTTTCATTTTGGTGCAAGGATATGGACCCAGAAAATCAAAATAAAATCTTTGAAATGGGCGAGTTGTTATGAATTAATTCTTCACATGAGATCGCAGAAATTGATTAGTTGAAATTGATTGGGTTGGCTAACCTTACAATCCTGACAAAGTTTTATATGAGCTTTTGCAACGTGCGCCATCCGTGGCCAGAAATAGTTTTTTTCTAATCCTAAAAATAGTTTTGTAGTAACCGTCGCGAACCTTTCACCATGAGCAGGTTTAATAATATCTTCGGCTAAGTTCTTGGGTAACCATAAACGTCAAAGCTTTTCCTTATCATCGATACAATTTCGAGATTTCACACACTAGTAAATGAAGCTGTCGGACAGATAAAAATCTGGTAATGCATTTCACTTTTGTATAAATTAGTTTCTCAATTGATTTTACTCAGCAAAATTAAATTCAAGGGACCTAACATCAACTTAAGTCAGATTGTGCTCTAATCCTATGTTCAAACAAAATCAAAATTCCACCGATTAAATCATTTTGCCTCATAAGCCACTGATTTTAAGAGGAAGTCCCGCAATATATTGTCTTAATCGTTTCACAAAAATAACGGCTGCCTTGTATAATTTCTGAGACAAAAACGCTATCAAAAAGAAGTACGTGCTAAAGTTATTATATATTTTAAACAAAATCCACCTCTGTCCTATAAAAGTTGGCTAAAAACTCAAAGGACTGCAGTCAAACTGTTTCCAATGTTATTGGTAAGTATCAGGAGAATTTTTCCATTGATAAGAAACCTGGTTCAGGAACAAAGAAAATAAAAGCATGTCCAAAAGAGCTTCCCAAACCAATTGGTAAGAAAACCTAAAGGCAATGTGGGTTGAAAAAATACAATGTCCAAAATGGTAGAGGAAATTTTGAAGATAAGCAGTGGAAATTTTCACATAAAATTATGGCAAGCAATATGCAGTTGCGGCAAAAGAAGAAAGGCATTTGTTACAACAGGCTTTATAAAAACAGAATTTTATATTAAGTAGTATTTGAAAAAATAGCATTCCTTTCTTTTATAAGCCAACACAATATGTCCACATAATTTAGGCCTCATTCCGCATCCCGTCACTATAGTAAAAAAGCTCTTGAGTGTTACATTAACAATAAATTGGCCTCTGTATCCTCCAAACTGTTGGGAGCTTAGGTTAGTAGAGAGATATTGGGCTCTTCTCAAAGGGGAGTTGAAGAGCACAAAAAAAGTTATACCAAAATGTGGAAGAAACCACTATAAAATCCCTTATGGAACGGTTTCCAGAAAAGGTTAATAAGTTCATAAGAAGTAAGTAGAACTATAAAAGTTATCTTTTCTAGTGTGAACTATCAGTAATTGATGACGATCATCTCTTTTATATCCCACCACTCTGACTTTTCTCTAACGTAAAGGCAACGTAAGAAAAATACCAAATATTTTAGTTTGTCGACAATGCCAACAAAGGAAAATAGAGAAGAAGGAAAAACAGTAAAACGTTTAAGCATAAATTTTATAAGAAAAAAATATTATCCCTCACATTTTAGTGTGAGGGATAATAATGACTCCAAACAACAACAGCAATGTGCTTTCAGTTTAGTGGTAGCGATGTTGGATGCAGTGGTAGTAGTCTGAGAAGGCAGAACATAGAAGACGAAAACGATTGGCGATGAAAATTTAGTAACAACAAAAAAATATATTATACAACTTTAATAAAGCACACCAACACAAACTGCGACAAGGACTATGAAATTCGGAGAACAACAAAAAAAAAACTGAGTAAAATGAAAGAAAAAAACCTAAATAACAACTGCAACAAGAAAGCAACGAAACGTATACACAAAAATATACTCAACATCATTATCGTCATCACCACACCTCATGCTTAAAGTAAATCGCAACCAACTATTACAACAACGAAAAATAACGAAAATAAAAACTGAAAGCAAATACCAAAACCAAAACTTCCATACTATTACCACTACCACTAGTACTACTACTACCACTACAACTACAGACTATAATATGCAATGAGCTAGAGCAGTTGTGTTCTATTTTATTAAGTTTTTCGTGTTATTTGTTTTTGTAGGTTTCTATCCAAAAGAGAAGAAATAGAATGGTGATGTGTGGGTGTGTGTGTTTGTGTTTCTGTGTGTATATGTGTGAGTGTTTGTGTGTTAAGCATATTTATCCTTAGTATGAGTACTAAGAGTCTGTATTGGCTATATATTTAGGATATTTTTTTTAAGTGAACTAAAAGCATTTGTTAGCAAATGCGAGCGAATTTTTTTTTTAAGTTTGGGTTTTTAGGTTATAAAATTTTTTGTCTTCTTCTATACTTACTTGGGTGTAGCAATAGACTGCAATTTTTTTGGTGTGGCACAATCATAAAAGAAGGTTCAGTATCTGTCAGTATTATGCATCGCATAAGGAACAGTGATGAAAAATTATGTGTTAAATTTCGTAAGATTTTATTTATTTTTTTTGAAATGTTCTTTTCCAATTTTCTCTAAATATACTTACTACAACGAAAATTGGCAATTTTGAGTGATTTAAATTGAACTGATATCCAAAGTCGTACCAAGATTTGATCTTAAGGAGAGTAACAAACTTTTTTGTAAAGTTCAGAGAAATGAAATTTAATTATTTAATTATATTTAATTAATTTAATTGTGATATTATTATTACTTTTAATATTCACATTAATCTTAATCTCAATCTCCTATACCATAGAACTAAAATTATTAGATTTGTTAACTTACTGAACTCAGTGGTAATAGAATTAATCTAGAAATAAAAAAAAAATACTCTTTCCTAAGCCCTATTTCCAATTTATTTTCATTAAACAATTTTATAGCTGCTTTTATATAAGGTCGGGCCTAATAATTTATGAAACACTGTGGTTTAAAAGGAATAGAATTGTTTTTTTTTTAGTCTCTAATATTCGTTCACTTTGCAATTTACAAAATATAAAGAAATAATAAGGAAAAATATAAAAAAAAATATTGGTATAGAGAATCCAATGACGAAAAATTTTCCCCTACCTTTCAACACCTAAAGCAATCCGCAATACAGAATACCAAACACCTCACTCCAGGAAAAAACGCTTCCATTATAGAAGAAAATATTAATATGATGGAACTTTCCATTGCTCTTAACAAATTGAGAGGTAAAACACCCGGTCTTGACCATATTTCATACCCGATGTTAAAAAATCTATCATACATGTTACACAAAAGATTAGTTCTACTATACAACAATATTCTTGACAACCATATTCCACAATTATATAAAACCAGCTTAATTATTCCTATACTGAAACCCAAAGAATACAAAACTATCGTATCATCTTATCGCCCAATATCGCTTAATCCATGCTGTTCTAAATTCTTGATCGAAATCATAGCCAACAGACTATGGTGGTTTGTCACTACAAACAAACTAATCAATAGCCATCAATATGGTTTCATAAAAAGAAAATCGGTTTCTGACCCCCTACTCTATCTGGATTTTAAAATTAGTCAAACACTTCAAAACAAAAATAATTTATCAATCATTTCACTTGATTTTGCTAAAGCTTTTGATAAAATAGGCATACATTGTATACTAACGCAACTCGCAGAATGGAAAATTGGTCCAAAAATACATAACTATATTAAAAACTACTTAACAGAAAAATCATTGTTAAAAACAATTCCTATTACTCAAAAATGCATTCATTATATAACGGTATTCCCCAAGGTTCGCCAATTTCAGTTATTTTATTCCTAATCGCATACAACAAACTTTCACATGTAATATCCCTCCACAAAAAGCTTGATTTTGTCGCTTACGCAGACGACTATGTCTTAATAAAAAAAAACTCAATAAGGCCAAAAACCAAAATATAGATATTAACGTTTTTATTTCAGACATTCTTAATTGGGGTGAGCCTTTAGGCGCACAATTATCTCTTAACAAATGTAAACACCTACATATATGTAGAAAGCACAATTGCTCTCCCATCCTGCACAGTAATAATTCAGCAATAGAAGCGGTTACTAGCCTTAAGATAATCGGAATAGTTTTTAATAACCATTACCGATGGAACTCACAAATTGAATATCTTAACTCTTCTCTATTAAATAGCCTTAACATTATCAAATGTCTTTCGTACAGAAAATTCAATTGTAATACATCCTCCCTTATCCATATCCTCAAATCGATATTAATATCTAAAATCAACTATGGTATATACCTATATGGATATGCACCCAAGAGCACTTTGAACAAAATAAAAACAATATTTAATTCAGCCTCACGCCTCTCCCTAGGAGCTTTTAGAACATCTCCTATAAAAAAACTTAATTTTTGTAGCGGACACAATGTCACTTGAACAATGCAGGGAATTTGCTACTGCAAAACTATTTAAATCCATCATGTTTTATGACCGCTACCCACTCTCAAATATTTTAAAAAAGTCAATTCATCATAAAAAATTCAAAAAAATTCCATCAGCACTAACACATATCGTCCAATTATGCAAAAACCACAATTTACCCTTCAATATGCCTCAGCCATCTCTTACAAACAATCCCATTTGGACAATCGACCTTTCTACAATTAACACATCTCTCAACGAAAACAAAAAATCTTCAACTAATAATAAAATGTATAAACGGAAATTCAATGAAATTGAACATAAATTAAATGACCATCATTTCTTATATACTGATGGTTCCAGATCTAGAAGTGGAATTAGTTATTGCGGTGTTGATAACATCAAAGCCTTGCTAAATTAAATTTTACCCGAATATAGCACCAATTATTCGGCTGAAATTATAGCTATTTACGAGACAACTAAACTCATAAAGACCTCAAAAGAAAACAAGTAAGAAAAGGTCTAGACCGACTATACGATACCCTATACCATGCGTTTAGAAACCATATCTCTTGGGCCCAACTAACTGGACATAGAAAATAAGCAAAAACCAAATTTGAGTGGGATTTTTATTAATTTTTTTGGCTGCAGATATGGAAAAGTTGATATCGGATGCTATATCTATATGGGGACTAGGTCCAAAAATTGACCATTCCTGATCATGTTTGGTAAAGTCTCTTGTATTTTTCGAAAATATATACAAACAAAATCTGAGAAGAATCAGTGCAATATTTTTGTTTTTAATAGATTTAAGTGAAGATCGGGAAGCAACTCTATATGGGGACAAAGGGATCATTTTTGGACTACTCATTAGTGGATATAATGAACGCATAAAAAACCCAATTTGAGTAATATCTATATGACAATTTGGATCTTATGGCAATTTATGTCGATTTCATAAGGGTAATTTGTATGGGGGCTAGGTCTGAACATGGACGGATTCTCACCAATTTCAATAGTGTTCATCCCATGGCCGATAAAAGCTTATATACCAAACTTCATCAAAATATATTCATATTTGCGACCTGCAGTTTGATTAAAAGGTTTACATGGACACACAGACGGACGGACGGACGGACGGACGGTCGGACGGACGGACGGACATTGTTAAATCAACTCAGAAAGTGATTCTGATTCGATAGGTATAATTATAAATTATAAAGTCATTATACCCAAACCACATAGTGCTACAGGGTATAATACGTAATTTGCAAAGAGAGTCTTTCGGCATTAGATGCCGTTAAAAATTTAAACAATGAACAATTATATCCAAGCATGATTCGACAAATTCTTATTGAGAGACAGCCTGATATTAAACTTATTAGGGTACCTGTCCATTCAGGAATAAATGGTAACGAGACTGCAGATAACTGCGCAAAGAATGCACTTTCCGCACCTCTAATAACCACAACAAATCTTTCTTCCGATGATATAAAATATTTCTTGAGTTCCAAATTTAGAGAATTCTGGTATCACAATTAGGCACAAACCACTGATTGGTACAAGAAAATTAATACAAAAATATCAATGCCAATAATAAGTTTAAAAATATTATTATTGATATCATGCCAAGGAAAGATAAAATTAAAATAATACGTTTGAAACTTGGTCACAGCCAAATCTCCCACTAACATATTATGAATAAAAACTTAACAAAATTATGTCCCTTTTGTGGATTCAGCCCAATTAAAATCGATCACCTATTTTTTAATTGTCCACATACGAAAAAATTCAAAAACCCAATATTAAAGAATGAAGACTTTTCCCAATTAATAGATATTCCAATGACCAACGACAATATTAAAATAATAATCAATTACCTAAAACAATGTAACCTTTACAATTTCATTTAAATTTTCATAATACATTGAGCTTAAGACCAACGTTGTCATAGCTCTTTCCTAAATTTATTGTACTAATAATTTAGTTATAAGTATAATATGTAAATAAATAAATAAATAAATAAAATAATTTTTTTTGAATGTTACAATTTTTATGAAAACCCATGCTTCGAAATTGGTTTAGTAGCCGTATTTTGAACAATTCCCGGTTAAGCATTTCATGTTTTTTTCGAAACGCAATTTATTTAACAGAAACCATTACCTTGACTTAGAGAAGTGTATGCTGATACTCAAACAAATTTGACTTACTACTTTTTAATTTGTCGACATGCCGACTTATGTGATGGATGTAAATGTTGTTTGTTAAGAAAATGATTTTTATTTTTTCTTTAATTTTCGTTTTATATTATTATTGTATTGTATTCATAGTATGGTGAATGCCATACATATACATACATTGCTAAAGCGAACGAAGTAACGGTAAATATAAAAAAAGTTTAATTTATTAAATTCATATTTTAATTAATTTAATTTATCTTATATTAAGTATAGAGAGTGCAGATCTACTTAAATCTTTTCTATACAAGAATAAATTTTTTACATAAATAGTTAAGAGTTCGAACAAATTTTTTATATTTTTTTTTGTAATTCAACTCTATTTATTGTATTTTCACATAGGTTTGTGAACAAATAATAAATTGTTCAAAACTAAAACTTAAATATTAAATCCAGTCAGTGACAAAAGTTCATTTAATCTATACATATGTAATCTAATGATAAAAAAATTGTCTGTATGTATATCAATCTATTTTTTCATCCTATGAGATCAGCAGTCTCCCTACCTCTTAACCGTTGGTGGATATGATTATTAATTAAGTTACGTGTTAGAGGACTCGGGTGAGACTCTAACTTTTCCAAATAATCTGCACTATATCTAGTGATTTCGCATTTTATTAGAGAAACATTTAAGTCTCTGCGCAAATGTGAGTTTTTAACGTACCATGGTGCGCCTGTAATCATTCTCAAAATCTTGTTTTGGCATCTTTGTATTCTTTCTGTGTTTGAAGCTGAGACTGTTCCCCATAACTGAATACCAAAGCACCAAATGGATATTAAAATCGAGTTGTAAATCAAGAGCTTACAATCGAGACTTAACTTTGAGATTTTATTTGTAATAATTTTTGTGTTAATTTAACAGAGGAATGTTGAGGTCAAGTCTCCATTCACAGGGGAAAAGTTACGTGGATCCACTTTTGTTCATTTACTTTAATCTTTCACATATCTAGCCAATCTGCCAGTTGTTCAATATGGCTCTGTAAAAGAAGAAATGCTGTTGGGGTGCTTCTGTGCAGTATCATCTGCAAAAGTCGTAAAGGATGTACAGAAGCGGGCCAAGATACTACTTTGTGGTACACCAGCATGAATTTTCTGTGGAGGGCTCACAAAAACTTTCTCTCTCATAGAAAATTTTTTTATTAATTATATAGCTCTCCATTAGCTAATGTGTGTTTAGAGGCAACAACTGTTTAACTTTATAGAGGAAGTCTCTAGTGACAAACTCGGCCGAAGGCTTGCGAGACGTCTATAAAAAGTGCAGAGCAGTACTTTTTCTCTTGAAAAGCTCTTCTTATGGCACTTACAATTCTGTGAACTTGCTCAGTCGTGCTGTGTCTTCGTCTGAAACCAAATTGATGTGCTGGAATGACATTATTTTAATCTACGGATATTGTAAGTTTGTTTACCAATATTCTCTCGAATAATTTTGACAAGTTGGGCAGTAAACCTATTGGTCTATACGAATCGACCTTTATGTGACCTTTACCTGGTTTAGGTATCATTGTAACGAGTGAAACTTTCCATTCTGGTGGAAAATATTCAAGGCGTATTGTAGCATTAAAAATACAGAGAATTATTATTAATGCTATTCGGGGCAACTACAAAAGCATTTAGTTTCTGTTGCCATCGATCCCCGATGTTTTGTGGTTTGAGTCAACAATATCCTTTTCGACCTCTCGAATCTCAAAGCGAAGCGACACAGCTCTATGCTGTAGAGTAACAGGTGGCAACTCAGCAATAGATCTAGTGGTTATATTCGGAGTATAAACTTTCTTTAGATGTTCCACAAACAGATCTCCTTTTTCTTTGTCATTTCTAGCCCATCCTCCACTTTCCATTCTTAGAGGAGGCTTGCATACAACAGGGTTTTTAAGACTTTTTGTAGCACGCCACAAACAGTAATGAGTTTTTTCTGTTGGATCCAGATTTTCACGATATGTATTCAATTTAGCGTTTCTTTGTGTTTCAAGCAGTTTCCGTAGGGTTTTCGTACATTCTTTCAGAAGAAGTTTGAGATTTTGTTCGAAGTTAACAATCGAGAGGTCAATGTCACCTGGTGTTTGTAGCGGAAAGCTATTTTTTCAAAATATAAGTGACTTTACAAAATATGGTCAGGATTGGTCCATTTTTCGACCTAGCGCCCATATAAATATAGCACCCGATATGAACTTTTTCATATCTGCAGCCAAATAATTAATAACAATGGCTCTCAAATTTGGTTTATGCTTATTTTCTATATCCAATTAGTTGGACCGAAAGAATAGGGTCTCTTAACCATGATATATTGTATTGTATAGTCGGGCTAGACCGACTACAATTTTCTTACTTGTTTTTCTTGCATGTGCGATACGATCTCTTTTGTAGAATTTATTTCGAGCTTCTGATGCATTTTCACCGAAACAACCAACAGGAAGTATTGAATTTTCCATGATTTGTGAACTGTGAACTAAAATTTTGTGAACTGATGCGGACATCAGAAACCACAAATACTTTTGCATATACAACGCAGCAGTATATTCGCAAAATAGCTCGAATTTCTCCAAGTTTATAGGATATTTACATGAAATAGCAATCAAGATAACTCTGAAACTTTTCAAAATATCTATGTCAACTTGCGTAATTGGAGAGAAGAGTTAAAATTTTCTGAAAGCCCTTCTGGCGGTGTTGCCGTCATTCGAGGTTCCACTGCCATTGTTTTTATGCTTATCAACGTGAAGATTCATTTCTTCCCAGAAACGTTTTTGAATTTCCTTTTTACGAAGTCGAAATGTTTCTTTATCCGACACATCTCTGATTTGCCATTTTCTTTTTCCAATTCTGTAGAAAATGTGGAGAACAAATTCAAATACCCTAATCCATGCACGTAGAGGGCTGATGCCATACACTAGAGAGTCGAGCTTAGGTTTGAAAACTTCAGATTTTATATTCGCAGTTGACATAAACTGTTTTGGTGTAGCACCACATATGGGACATGTCTGATTCGAGCTTGTATTCGTTATAACATTCAGAACTTTTCCATCAATCAAAGTCATGTGCATTTCATAATTGGGAATTACTTTTCTGCCGTTTTCATTGCAATATTCAAATGGATTTAGGTTGGCTATTTGCGAATCTAACAGATTCTTTTCTCCAAGAATTAGAGCCTTCGACTCTTTTGCAAATTCCATTTTTAGCGGCCTGCACAACCGCACAGATTGCGTGGTATGATTCACCCAAATATTTTTCCCAGAAATATCCAACAATTTTAAAGGTATGATGGTTGTAACAAACAAAGATTTATCAAAAAGTTGTGGGGTATTCATTTCGAAGCCTTGTTTAAACATACTCTGGCCTGTTGTACCGTCAAATACGTGGCTTATAATCAAAACAACATTCGTTAAATCTGTCAATACCTGTAAAACATCTTCTTGCGCAATAATAGAATTCTTTTCGCTGTATGGTCCAGAAGATTTTGTAACGATATTTTTGATGATGAATCTGATACGTATATTTATTCAGGTCGGCAGAACTGCTTGCATTTTATTATTTTATTATAGGTTGGAAATATATCACAATTTTTTGCTATATTCAGTAACCGCATGTTCATATATTGTACAAAAAAACATTTTGTATTTTAGCCAATTAATATTACCTGAAAGCGTTAAATCGCCAGATGGGTACACAATTTCCTGGGGTTAAAATAACGGATAACAATAACAGATGTGCGGTCACACGAGATTTCCATTGAAGATTTTACATGCACAAGTTCTTTTGCGATGTGCTTCGTTACTCCGAAATCGATCAAATCGGATATTTTTGCCCATCTGTTGGCAAGTACGTTGGTTCCCCACCTGAGGAAATTAAGAAATCTTTAAACTAAAAAAAAGAAAATAAATAAGCGAATTGTTGAAATAATAAGAAAGCAAAAACAATTAGCATTCTACACTTATGATAGCACTATGCTACAGATATCCTGATGATGGCATAATTGAAAACTTTGTTCAAAATTTTGTTTAAGCCGATACTGGTAATAATAATTGGTATTGGTATATCTTATTGGAAGGTGCCTAGGAAATTATACATCATTTTAATAACTTATTCTGTGCGATTTGCAAATATTTTACATTACAGTTCGCTATATTTGTCGAAAAGGAGCGCCATAAAATATTATCGAGTGAAATATAACTCTCAACATACATATCGCACCTGTACCTCTAAAGTGTGTCAACTCAAAATTTTTCAATTTTCACTTTTTGCAAGAAAACGATACACAGTGGTCATATCTATCCACTGTAAAAATCTTATATCGATTTTTCTAGTCTTTCGCAAAAAAACACACTTGTAACCCTCTTTGTGTTATAAGACTAGCTTCTTTAGAATCGACTAAAAATACATATTTTAAGTTCCACCCAAAAAACTTGTTATTTTCGACGATCACTGAAAAATTCGCAAAAACAACTACTGTTGTATACTTATTCTTCGCAATTCTTTACAATGAAACAACTGTTTTTAAATTTTATAGTATATATTAAAAAAAAAACGTAGAGGCAGACTCTACTGAAAATTTGTAAATTTTGACTTGATTCACTTTAGAGGTACATGTGCGATATATAGTTTATTTTCTTAGTTCATTTTCGATATTTTGTTAATGAAAGGATATGATATTTTTTTGGTTAAGTTATATTTGTTTATTAAATTAATTTTACAGCATCTGAAATATGTACTTTAGATATTAATTTAAGGACTACAAACACACTTAAGGGGGAGGGGGGTAAGGTTTTAAAAGTTAAAAAAAATTCGTATTTTCTTAATTCTTTTTTGAAGACACGAATAACGCTGGATTATTTATTTCATATACGTGCGATAGCATAACATTTCAAGAATCTTCGAAAAAATTTTCAATTAAAAATTTTATTAAATAAGTCCGTGACAGCGAATCTCCGGAGGCGTTGTTGTTTTGCGGTGAACATCATAACTCGGTACCGGATCATGTGAAATAAAAAGATCGATATGTGTTTAAAAGGTGGCATGTTTCCTGAGATAGTGACAAAGAGTTTTTCAATTTTCGTTTTTTTTTTTTTTTTTGAAGTGAAAAACACGATTTTTGCAATAAAATTTGGGGAATTTGTTGTTAAAAAATGGGGAAGAGAATGGTAAATAAAATAAAACTCTTCGTGGTTACCTGATGATTTATGTGTAGATATAGTACGACTGACAACAGTATGTCAAAGTCGTAAGTTCTTATTTTATTCATATTTTTCTTTTTTATCTAACGATTATTAAAATCTGGAAAATTAAAATTTTATATTTAGTTCTATATTTTTGTAAAAAATATTATAGAAAAAATAAAGAACAATTAACTAACTAACTAACTAACTAGTGTATAAAATTTGAAAAGAATGGGTCAAGTAGATTTTGAGTTATGATGTTCACGGACGTTGAATATTTATTTGCGAGAAAATCAATTTAAAGTTTTTTAAAAACTAATTTAAATACGATATACATTCGGAAAGAGAAATGCAAAAAAAAGGTCTTAAAACCTTACCCCCCCCCCCCCCCCCCCCGTAATAAATGTTCTGCAATTTCAAGCTGTTTATGGTGATTTTCCATTTGGTGAAATGATCTCGTACAACATTAAATGATGATGGAGGGTTTTTTTATTATATTTTCTGTTAACATTAGCAAAAATCAAAGTCGCACAATCACGAAGATCTGAAAGTCTGATGTGTATATAATATATAATAAAGAAAAGGTGATAAGAATAATCTCTGTGGGTAACTGGCAGAAACATCAAAAAAATTTTCTACGAAATTACATAGAAATTTTTAACAGATTTTTGTTATGGCATCTCAAGGTGCCCTTTTCTGTATTCATTATTGAATTTATTTATTTATTTGTTTTTTAATTTAAAACAAGTAAGAAAATTATAGTCGGTCTAACCCGACTATACGATACCCTATACCATGGTTAAGAGACCATACCTCTTCAGTCCAACTAATTGGATATAGCAAATATACATAAACCAAATTTGAGTGGTATTTTTATAAATTTTTTTCGCTGCAGATATGAAAAAGTTCATATCGGATACTATATTTAAATGGGGACTAGGTCGAAAAATGGACCGATCCTGACCATATTTGGTAAAGTCACTTATACTTTGAAAAAATATAAACAAACCAAATTTGAGAAAAATCTGTGCAATATTTTTGTTTTTTGATAGATTTAAGTGAAGATCGGGAAGCAGCTCTTAATGGGGCCTATGACTAAGAGTTGTCCAATAGGGATCTTTTTGGACTACTGATTAATGGATGTAATATATACATACAAACCCAATTTGACTAAGATTTGTGTGATAATTTGGATCCTATGGCAATATATGTTGATTTCATAGGGGTCATTTGTATGGGGCTATGTCTGAACATGGACCGATTCTCACCAATTTCAATAGCGTTCATCCCATGGCCGACAAAAGATCAAATACCAAATTTCATCAAAATATATTCATATTTGCGACCTGCAGTTTGATTACAAGCTTTACATGGACACACAGACGGACGGACGGACGGACATCGTTAAATCGAATCAGATAGTGATTCTGATTCGATCGGTATAATTAAAGATGGGTGTAGGTCAAATATTTTTGGTTGTTACAAACAGCAGCACAAAGTCATTATACCCAAACCACATAGTGGTATAGGGTATAAAGATTCTTTGTTTTTACTAAAATTTCAAATCAAGTACTAATATAGAGACCAGTCAAATTTTATAAGATTAGCAATAAATTATTTCCCAAATGCATTCTTTCTTTATATGTACAAGTGCACAGCGGTGTTCCTTCTTACGAGGGCGACCACAGAACTACCCGACCTGAAAAGTGGCAAAAAGTGGTGAAAAGTGACAACCTTATAAAACATATCGCACCTGTACCTCTAAAGTGAGTCAACTCAAAATTTACAAATTTTCATTAGAGGCAAAAATGGTTTTTTTTAGTATTTACTATAAAATTTAAAAACAGATGTTTCATTGTAAAGAATTGCCAATAAAAAGTAAACAACAGTAGTTTTTTTGCGATTTTTCCAGTGATCGTTAAAAATAACAAGTTTTTTGGGTGGAACTCATAATATGTCTTTTTAGTGGATTCAAAAGAAGCTACTATTATAACACAAAGAGGGTTACAACTGTATTTATACCCTATACCACTATGTGGTTTGGGTATAATGAGTTTGTGCTGCTGTTTGTAACTACCAAAAATATTTGACCTAGACCCATCTTTTATTATACCGATCAAATCAGAATCACTAACTGATTCGATTTAACGATGTCCGTCCGTCTGTGTGTCCATGTAAACATTTTAATCAAACAGCAGGTCGCAACTATGAATATATTTTGATGAAAATTGGTATATAAGCTTTCATCGGCTACAGGATGAACGCTATTGAAATTGGTGAGAATCGGTTAATGTTCAGACCTAGCCCCCATACAAATGACCCTTATGAAATCAACATAAATTGCCATAAAATCCAAATTATCATATAAATCTCAGTCAAATTGGGTTTGTATGTGTTAATTACATCCATTAATCAGTAGTCCAAAAATGATCCGTATGGGACATTTCTTAGTCATAGGCCCCATTAAAGCTGCTTCCCGATCTCCGCTTAAATCTATCAAAAACCAAAAATATTGCACTGATTCTTCTCAAATTTTGTTTGTATATATTTTTGCAAATTACAAGAGACTTTACCAAACATGGTCAGGATCGGTCCATTTTTGGGCCTAGTCCCCATATAGTATCCAATATGAACTTTTTCATATCTGCAGCCAAAAAAATTAATAAAAATCCCACTCAAATTTGGTTTATGCTTATTTTCTTGGCCTGAGAGATAGGGTCTCTAAACGCATGGTATAGGGTATCGTATAGTCGGTCTAGACCGACTGTAATTTTCTTACTTGTTTTTTTTTGCGAAAGACTAGAAAAATCGATGTAACATTTTTACAGTGGACAGATATGACCACTGTGTATCGTTTTCTTGCAAAAAGTGAAAATTGAAAAATTTTGAGTTGACTCACTTTAGAGGTACAGGTGCGATATGTTTTAGTTTCAAGGCACCACGTTCTCTAGTATTTTTTTTTTTGAGCCATCAAAACTAAAAAATTTGAAGGTCTTAGGGCTTTCCCTACCAACCAATATTTCCCTATCAACCAATACTATATTTGTTTATGACTATAAATTATGGAGTTGCAAAATTTAAACGAAGCCGTGCGAGCTGCTAAGGCAAATACCATAGTGGTCGACCAATTGAGGTCGACACGCCAGAAACAGTTAAGAAAATCCACAGAATTGTATTGATGATTATCTGTTGAAGATGCGTCAGTTAGCTGAAATGATAGGCATATCAAAAAGTGCTGTACGTAGCATATTGACTAAAAATTTTGTAAACAGAAAGCTGTCCGAGAGATGAATGCCACGATTGCTCACAATACAACAAAAACGGAGTGGTGGGGATGTTCCAGTAGAGTGTTTGGCGATGTTTCACCGCAATAAAGTAGAGTTTTTGGATGTTAATCATGAATGAGGCATGAATCCATCACTTCATTCCTGAGACAGATAAACATTCAAATAGTGGCGAAGATGGTTGCAACTGAAGGCAAGGTTATGGCGACCTTTTTTTGGATGCGCGTGGGATAATTACTGTTGACTATATTCAAAAAGGAAAAACAATCAACGGCGAGTATTATACTAGTATGTAGCGTGAAAGTGATGATATTAAGGAAAAAGGCAATATTTGGCGAAATAGAATTTACAATTTAGAACTTGCAATTTAGTTAACAAAAGAATATTGAAAAAAAGGACGATGTCACGCGACTAACAAAAATTAATTTAAGTTATTGTTTAAATACGTGTATAACGACAAATATTTACATATGTAAGTGTGAACTTGTAACAAAAAATTTATTGTGATAAAAAACTGATTCATTTGTGTAATTGTTAAAATAAACAGAACCCCAGAGGATGATGCAAAGTACTCATCGAAACGTCTGGAAGAAATTATGGTTTGTGTTTCATTGAAAACAACCGCATAGAGTGAATCCAGACCGAAGTAGCCTGTTCAACCATTTATAATATTTCTAGGACTTGGGCATTCGTTTAACAATTAACAAAGAATTTGTTACTTCATGAAGGCGATGCACCAGTACACACATCCACTATTGTGATGGCCAAAATCCATGAATAAAAGTTCGAATTACTTTAATAGTTAACCAGACTTAGCTCCCTCGAATTATTTTTTATTTTCCAAACTTGAAAAAATGGCTACGTATTAAAAGACTCTCCAACATTGAGGAGATGGAGTCTGTGGTTAATGGCTATTTTAAGAAGCTAGACAGTCCTTACTATAAACAGGGTATCGAAGCTTTTGAATATCGCAGGGAAAAGTGCATCGAGTTAAAAAGAGATAATATTGAGAAATAAAGAACATTTTTCCCAAATTCTTTGCGCTTTCTTTGTAAGGTCGTGTTATTCTGAGATCGCCCTCGGTCATCATTAAATTTTGGGGTACTTTATTTTGGTCAGTTTTAATTTTTAAATGTTCTTTTCTGGTTTAATTCAAAAAGTGGAGACCTCTCGAATCGCAAAAAATCGGAAAAGGCACTGGGATGGTGTACAACAGCTGGCAGCTCTACTATAGAAATATTCACGTTGCCATGAATACTTTTTCAAAGTGTTTCATGACTAGATCGCGCTCATCAGTATAATTTATAGCCGAACTTCTATTTGCTTTTCGTAATAAATGCTTATTTTTGACAAGGTTTCTCAGCTATAACGAATATCAGTTCTTAAAATTGTATCTAAATTTTCAAGATATCTGTTTAGATGCAGTTATTTGGCTATCTTTAAAGGACCATTTACACGATACCACTCAGTCGTATGATTTTTCGAAATAAAAATCTGATGAAATTCATCGGACTGTCATAAATTCGTACCGACATTATTTCTGCTTTCTTAGGCCATTTACATCATCACGCTCAAGTCTTATAAAAACAGCTGTTTAGAATAACAAGCAAATTTATTTTGAAATTTATATATTATTTCCAATTTTTTTTTGCTTATGTTTACCTTTTTTTTTAATATTACCGAAAAACAACTCTGGTCCGATGAAAATGGCAAGTTTTTAGAAATGTTTCTAAAACCATCGGATTTCGAAAATAAAATCCTATAGACTTTCAATTTTATAACATAAGCTTTTTACATGATACGTCTTTTTCATAATACTCGACTTTTTGACAGGTCGTATTACAAAGTGTGATACTGTAAATTGGCCTTAAGTAGGCGTATTAGTGATTTTATTTTTTATTTATTTCTATGAACTTAATATTTATCATACGCCAAGAATGAGCAATAAGAAAAAAAGAGGTAATAAATATAAATTGAATGACAGCTAATTTCTTGGGTTGAATATCGCTGCTGATGACTCAACCATTTTTGATGCTATATGTCGTAAAAACTATTTTCCCCTCCATTTAGATTTGAACAAAAATTCCGTCAAAAAATCATTGGATTATCACTAAAAGAATACGGTAGAGTACATAAATTTCGTTTTAACAATATAACTTTGGCTGTGGTTTTCAATAGTACGATGAATAATTCTAATAGTATAACAAATACGCACCTACTGGTTTTAACAAATTTGTTACAGTGAAATCGAATGTTACGTATATCCAAAAAAAAAAAATCCATTCTAACTTCGTCCCTTTCGTAGGTGAATTAGCTACAATTATTTTGATTTACTTGCATTTCTTAGAAGTACTTTCTACACGATCTAGAATAATTGCTTGAAATATGTTTAATTATATTTAATAGGTTTCAGTACCAGATTTATCCTCACTGTTCAGTAATATTATATTAAACCAGTCCCTTCTTTTTCCTCCAAAAAATAGCAACACAAAATGAAATTGGTTGCTTAAAATTCTTCTAAAGAGCTCCACAAGTGGGTGGGTGGAAAAACTGTGCCACTGGTTAGAGCACGTGTTTTATTGTGTATTTTTTTCTTTTTTGTATGCATGTGAAGTGAAATAGGGTTTCCTAGAAGTCAGTTGTGGCATTGGTAAGTAGTGTGCAGTTGTTTAATACTAAATATATGCTGGAGATAGTGGAGGGAGGTAAGTTTGTGGGCTGGCTGGTTGGATGTATGTGTATGTAAGTATATTTAGTGAGTATATAGCAAAGGATTTAGTTTAGTTAAAGTTGAGTATAATGCAGACGAAAATATAAAACGAAATTGGAAAAAATTATATATTTTTGGGGGGTGTGGGTGTGTTCACTGGTGTTAAATTAGATGACTGCTGCATGAATGTATGAGTAAGATACATATTCGGATAATTTTTCGTTTCATTTTGGCCGAAATAAGACCCAACCCATTTTTAAAATATATACAACAGCAACAAGTGATCGGTGAATATTAGTATGCAATATAAACGAAATTTATATTAAATTTAATGAAATCTATATTTCTGAATTACAATTTCATCAGATGAATTACTTTAATTTTAATTGCTTTAACTGTGTCTGTTGTTGTAATGATTTTTTTTTTCTTAAACTATTGAATTAATTGCAAAACAAAATTATTTTCCACATACAGCTTAAGAGAAAAATTCTACTTTAACAGGTTCGGACACATTAACATAAAAAAAGCTTTTTTTAAAATTAATAAATCAATTGTTTAAAATATAAAATTATAAATTGTTTAAAATACAAAAAGCTAAAAAAGAAAAAATCGCTTGAATTGGACGTTTCCTTCCGTTAGCGATTGTCACTATAAGTGGATTGTATGATTGTTTTCTTAATTATTATCTGGTCGTTTATATACAAACGTTGCATGCTTTTTAAAGCGTAGTACCTATCGTGCCGAAAATAACATATTATCTGGTTAATATAATTATTTGTCGCAAGCCAAACTATTAACTACAGACTACAGATTTTGCTTCACCATAAAAAACAAAATCAAAATATGCATATTAATTATATTATTAATGGCAATATGTCTGAAAAAATTACTTTCAATCTAACAAACTATTGAAAATCTCTAATATATGTAAAAAGTTTTGTCAAAACTAATGAAGTCTTTTTTTTCTGACAAAAAATTCGCATTTTATTTGCACTTTTTTCGAAAAGTGTATTTTTTATATATTCTAAATTAAGACCAACCTTATTTTACACATCAATCGAAAGGTATCAAAGTCTAGTGCTCGTAAATCGCAAAAAATTGTAACCATTGACTTCTTTCAGGTCATAGTGTGCGAACATTTCCACATTGTTCCCCTTTTTTGAATATTTTCGCCGCAAATTTTTTTTTATTTTATGATTACAGCACTTTGAGGCCTTTTGATTGATGTATAAAATTAGGTTACTCTTAATTTAGAATATATAAAAAAAATACACTTTTCGAAAAAAGTGCAAATAAAATGCGAATTTTTTAGAAGTAAATAACGATTGTTTCTTAGAGAGTGTTATATCATCTGAGATTAGTACAAAGTAAAAGCAGTACGGTATAAAGCTGACTCTTATAGCATATGACCAAAAAGTGCAAGTTCGAGAGTATGGGAGATAGATGCCGGTTCAAACTTTATGGCCGCCCTAAGTAGACAAATTTCATAAAGAAACAATCTAATCAATTACAACATAAAAATTATTACAATGTTTAATACAACCAAAACAAGTAAGAAAATTATAGTCGGTCTAGCCCGACTATACGATACCCTATACCATGGTTTAGAGACCCTATCTCTTCGGTCCAACTAATTGGATATAGCAAATAAGCATAAACCAAATTTGAGTGGCATTTTTACTAATTTTTTTCGCTGCAGATATGAAAAAGTTTATATCGGGTGCTATATTTATATGGGGACTAGGTCGAAAAATGGACCGATCCTGACCATATTTGGTAAAGTCACTTATACTTTGAAAAAATATTTACAAACCAAATTTGAGAAAAATCAGTGCAATTTTTTTGTTTTTTGATAGATTTAAGTGAAGATCGGGAAGCAACTCTATATGGGGCCTATGACTAAGAATTTTCCTATAGGGATTATTTTTGAACTACTGATTAATCGATGTAATAAACACATACAAACCCAATTTGACTGAGATCTATATGATAATTTGGAACTTATTGCAATTTATGTCGATTTCATAGGGGTCATTTGTATGGGGACTGGGTCTGAACATGGACCGCTTCTCACCAGTTTCAACAGCGTTTATCCCATAGCCGATGAAAGTTTATATACCAACTTTCATCAAAATATATTCATATTTGCGACATGTACTTTGATTACAAGGTTTACATGGACACACAGACGGACGGACGAACGGACGGACGGACATCGTTAAATCGAATCAGATAGTGATTCTGATTCGATCGGTATAATTAAAGATGGGTGTAGGTCAAATATTTTTGGTTGTTACAAACAGCAGCACAAAGTCATTATACCCAAACCACATAGTGGTATAGGGTATAATTAAAATTAGACAACACATTACAACGTCACAAGCAACTTTAATGTTAGCAGTAGAAGAGCCGTATTGAGGGGTTAACCAAATCAACTAATGATCGGTAAACATACAGGAGACTCAGAATTAAGTACCACGTACACATCTGAAGGAGAGTGCTTTAATTAGTGCAAGGCTCAGAACATTAGGTAGACACATATTTGATGACCTATCTGAGATGAAGGATTTAAAACTGATTTAATATTTCAGATTACACCTATTACAATATTCCCTTCGAGTGATGTGATTTTCAAAATAGAGTCATTTGACTCAACACGTTTTCAATTAGGTTCAATCATACCAAAAAGAAAACTTGCGGTCTTAGCTGCAAAAGACAAAATGCACTAGCCAAAATTCAAAATGCACTTGAGGTGCAAAAAACGCATTAATTTTATTATATAACTTTGTTGCTTTTTTTTCATTTTTTGGAATTGGTTTCACTATTTATGCCTTCGAGTTATATAGTAACATGAACACGTATCGATTTTCAGGAATTTTCCATCTTTCTTTGATTCATTATAGCTTATTTAGAAAATTTTATCAAAATATATTTATATGCAACCTGAGATATGCACATATTGCTTTGAAATACGCTATTTATAAAGAGCGATTCAAAATGTTGGATTTTGGTGCTTTTATACAATGGCTAACAATTTCGGTATGTTAGCATAGATTTTTTTCATTACTAACCTGTTTTCTTTTCACAGATACAGGCTTTCCCTGCGAAATTAAAAAAATAGTAACCATTTTTCTTTTTCCCGTTTTTCCACATTCGTTCATATTGGAATACAATGTTGGCATAATTTATGGCATTTTTTATTATCTATATATTTTTTTTATATTTAGTTACCCGATTCGTTTCTTCTAACTCGGGATAATGTACCTAGTAAAGCTACTGCCGAAAAAAAAAGTATTAAAAAACAAAAAGAAGTCATTAAAAAACTTGTCCCTTAAGATTTTTCATTGCGATTTTCATATTTTTAAGGCCAGAATAAATAAAAAATAGTCGCACTGAGGTGCAGAAATTTTATTTTTGGTTCTCTGACGTTTTTATATTCTCCACACCAGTTTTTTTTTTTTTTTATTAACCAACACTCAGGGGATGCCCCCTACAGATGCAGTGCATTGTGTTGAATTTTATTGGAATTTTATTAGATTACTAGCTGAACCCGGTGTACTTCGCTACCCCTCATCGTTATAAAACAAAACAAAAAAAAAAAAGAAAAAATATTTATACATTAGCAAAATATTATTTATTTAATTTAGAATTAATTATTGTAATGCTTTAGGATGTACAATATGTTTACTTTGTCCATCTGGAGCATAAACATATAAGTCGGTGGGTTTCCCTACACGTCAGCATGCAACATAAAGCTGTCCATGCGAGAAACATGGATTTGCTAAATTTAAGCCGCAAACTTGAATAGATTGACCTTGAGCTTTGTTAGCATCGCAAACGCTAATCGAACAGGAAACTGTAATCGTTTGAAGTCGAATTGTAAATCAGTTGGGATCATTGGAATGCGTGGCAAATCAATCCATGCCAAATATTGAGTTATATGGGCGGGGCCTCGCCTCTTTGTCCACTAAAAACTTTATATAGTCAAGGGCTTAATAGAAGTTATTATGGATTTAAATTTTTCTAAAAAGGGCGTGGTCCCGCCCAGTTTTCTTGTAGTACTATTTCTATTAATTTCAATACGATATATACCAAATATCATCGCCGTAGGTTAAAAAATGACCGAAATATGACGATTTTAAATTTTGGGTTATATGGGCGGGACCACGCCCCTTTGCCCACTAACAACTTTATATAGTTAAGGACTTAGTATTTCGCAAAAATATCCTTTTGTGAAAATTTCATGACGATCCTTCCAGTAGTTTAGAAGATATTACGATTTTTTATTTTTCTAAAAAGGGGCGTGGTCCCGCCCAATTTCCTCTGGTATGTATTTCTATTCATGCCAATACCATATGTACCAAAATGACCGCCGTAGGTCAAAAAATTCCCGAGGTATGACGATTTAAAATTTTGGGTTATATGGGCGTGGCACCGCCCCTTTGTCCAATCAAAAATTTATATAGCCTATTATTCCTTCCAGAGTCACAGTAACACGCTGTGAAAATTTCAGGAAGATGGGTTCAGGGGTTTGGCCTCCTATAAAGCACAAACAAACACACATTCATTTTTATATTTATATAGAAGATAGATTGAAAGCAGATTAATTATAATTTAAGGTAAAACGGGGCGAAAAAGGGGGATTTTGTAATAAAAAGATGTATGGCTACCTTACCTGCAGATAAAAAGTGTATAAAACTTTAGGTAAATACATATTACAAAAAAATTATTTTGTATAGCAAACATTGTAAGTGGTATAAGTAAGTATCTGAATTTAAAAAAGGGGGCGTTGAAGTTGGCGTGGTTCATAGTTATATGGCGACGTTAACAGTATTAAGAGCAATATACTACCAAATAAAAAAAAATCCGTTGGAAGGAACAAATTTGTACAGAGAACACAAAGTTTAAAATTTTCAAACAAAATTTGGCGTGAAAAGGGGCATGAAAGGGGACGTGGCGTAAGAAATGTTTATTTTTACCTCACCTAGAGTATAATGTGTATACAATTTGAAGTAAATCTGTTAAAAACTATATGGGAGCAATTACATAATTTTAAAAAAGTGGGCGTAAAAGTGGGCGTGGTCGAAAAAAAATTACCCTATTAATCATGCCAGAGTCCCAGTTAAATGCTGTGAAAATTTCAAGAAGATCGGTCCAGAGGTTTGGTACAAACAAACAAACAAACAAATAAACAAACACACATTTATATATATAGATAACTGGCAGGAAAGACATATTCGGCGGGTTTATTCCACATACGGCTAGTTCGACTGATAAACGAATTCTCTCTGTAAGGCCGAGGCCACGCAATGAGCGGCAAAGCGGGAAGCAGCAGAGCGGTGAGCGGCAGAGCGGCGAGTTTGAGCGGCAAGCGGCAGAGCGATGAGCGGCAGAGCGGCGCGTTTTAGCGTCAAGTGGCTATTTACTGAGCGTCATTTCTGGGCGGTTTGTTGTCAAAATGCCATTGTCAATGTTATTATTTATTATTTATATAAAAAGCTTTTATTATATGAGCAAAATATTTTATTTATTATTATTTATTTAATAGATATTCATAATATATATTTACAATCTTAAAGATTAAATAACATTTATTAAGGTTATCTATATTTGGCATAACTTGAAAGTTGTGGGACAGTAAACAAAATATTTTCACTATTTTATGATTTTTATTTATGTATGACTGACCCCATTAACCCTTTTGGAATTGGCATCACATATGTCCTCAAGCTAAGAAGAGATATTTTATTCAAAAAATTCAAATATTTCGCAAATACTGTTGAATTTTTAAAAGCCTTACTTAGAGCAGTGTTCCGCAAACTCTTTCTGTTCAAGGTACACCTATCAATTCAAGAAATTTTAGATGTACGCCAAATAAGAAGCAATGTTTATTTAATATTTATTTATTACTAAAATCAATATACCTAATATGAAAAGATGTTTAGTGAAAAATGTGACCCTGTTTAACTGAACACAGGCGATCAAAATTTGGAGTAATCGTTGATAAGGCTGCTCTCATCTCTTCATTGATCGTGCTCAGGCGTTCTCTTTTTTTCGATTTAATAGTAGTGAGAGTTGAAAATCCCGATTCGCATAAGTAGGTTGTGGCAAATGATAATAGATTTTCAACAACACGCTTTGAAAGCAGTGGAAGCTCATTTTTTATATGCAGCCAAAAATGTGCCAGCTCTACTTCGGAAAATTTTAGTTTTAATGTCCGAAAAGTTTTTAACTCCATGAATTCTTCCTGCTCGTTAAGTGTCCAAGGAAAATGTTATCCGAAAATGGATTTTGTACTCAGTCGATAGATTGCAGGTCAGACTCAGGAAAATAACAGTTAGCTTTTTCTGCTAATAGCTCCAAGTGTTTCACTATCAAAGCCTGCACTTTTTTTCCGAATCAGCAGCCATGACATTTGGAAACATTATGTTACTGCCATTGGCAGCGTGGCTGATCCATAACACCAACTTAGCGCGAAAATTTTAAATTTTGTCCTTGCATTTTTCTATTAAGCTCATTTAAATGAGTGAATATGTCTGCCAGATATGCAAGTTTTTCTACCCATTCTTTTTTAAACGCAGAAGCCAAACCTGAACCCTGGGCCTCTAAAAACTTCTGGGTCTGATTTTTTAGCTCATAAATCCAAGATAGCACTCTTCCGCGAGAAAGCCATCCTACTTCTGTATGAAACAGAAGTGACTGATGATCTAATCCCATTTCCTGACACCCTGCATTAAACAGACGAAAGTTTAACGGTCGCGACTTGATGTAATTGACAATTTTAACAACTTCTTGTAGGATAGACAACAATTTATCAGGCAGAGACTTTATCATCAGTGCTTCCTTGTGTAAAAAACAATGTACACCTTTAATATTAAGGTTTTTCAGAAGCCTTGGTACATGCTTATGCAGTTGTGCCATTCCAAATTATGGTCACTGATGTACTGGTCTGTTACTTTGAATATTTCTTCTCCTGTCGTATAACCAGGCAGTGGCAGGCGAAATAAAAAGTCCTCTTTTTTTTCCTCATCCGTCAGTGTATCTCACATTTGAGACGAGATGCGCGTGACCACTGATATCAGCAGACTCGTCTACTTTTACCGCAAAACCTGGTTTTTCAAACGTTGAAAGAAGGCTTTGTTCTTTTTTAGCTATCGATAGGTGTTAAGTAATTAAATGTCGTAAAAGTTTGCTCGGCACCATCGAATTATTGTCCACAAGCAAAACATTTTGGAATTGGACATAATTCGTCTCCGCAATATATAAAGCCATAACTTACATAGCTCTCATCATATTTTCGCCAAACAAGCTTATGTTTTTTCTTCGTTGACTCTTCTTCTTCTTGGAAATCATTAGTTTCACTTGACAAACTTGCGGTACGTTTAACGAATTTATCCATTATATACACGTATTATGTGCTATTTATTTGTTATTTAAATGTCCCAGTATTAAAATTTGAATTTACTATTTTACGAATTCTAACAAGTGGGTAGGTAGTATTATGATCCTTACGGAAACCAAATTGTTGTATAGGTAGAATATTTTCTGAATCAATAAAATCTTAATCACTTTTTCAAGTACCTTGCTTAAAGATGATAATAGACTTATTGGCCGATAAGAAATCTACGATTATTCTATTCTATTTATAATATAAGCGTAAAAAAAAACAAAAAACTTGTGCGTGTATTCTCTGTGTATATATTAAAAAAACAATGTAAGTATTTCAAAATACAATGCGACTTACACCCGCTTTGCTGAAAACCTTTCATAATACTGAATGAAATTGTTGTGTACTTTTACTCTTTGGTGACTATTTTGTTTTCATTCGGCTGTATACATATAAGAAGGCTATTAGAATTCGGCTCCCTGGAGCCGGTATGTCCAGCACTGATATTATGTTATTGTGCTATTAGAAACAAAGTAAATTAAAAATATCATAACATGTACAAAAAGTCACACTTTTTCATTGTGCATTTTATGTTATTGTACTATTAGAAATAAATTAAAATAAAAAAAATATCAAATTAAAATGCAAATTGACTTTTTTCCGCGGCACACCAACTGATGACCACGGCACACCAGTGTGCCGCGGCACACGCTTTGCGGAACACTGACTTAGAATATTATAACCAAATATGTATGTTATCCATTCGTAAAATTTTTAATAAATCAAACAACGTTAACGGTTGGTTATAGGTTATTGGTTGGGAAATAAAATTCTGCTTTATTTTGCGAAAACTCATGTGCTCCTAGAAACTTCATTCACCCAGAAAATTTGATAAATATTGATTTAAGCGATTTTGGGTCCCAGGCAACTAAAAATTGCTTCAGTTATTTTAGTATTTTAGTATGAAGATTTTAAAAAGAGTTTTCTGCACGAATTTATTTGTAGTAAACGATACTGCCGAAAGAGGCGTTAAATTCATAAAAGATTTTAATAGTGTTAACAAATAATGAAGAAGAAAAGCAGTTTTTACTACAGATCGTAGAATCATACAAAAAAACAACATCCTTCCTGTACAAAGTCAAGTTTAATTTAACAATGTTGATTTATACATAGTCCAAATAAAAAAAAATCCGTTGGAAGGAACAAATTTGTACAGAGAACACAAAGTTTAAAATTTTCAAACAAAATTTGGCGTGAAAAGGGGCATGAAAGGGGACGTGGCGTAAGAAATGTTTATTTTTACCTCACCTAGAGTATAATGTGTATACAATTTGAAGTAAATCTGTTAAAAACTATATGGGAGCAATTACATAATTTTAAAAAAGTGGGCGTAAAAGTGGGCGTGGTCGAAAAAAAATTACCCTATTAATCATGCCAGAGTCCCAGTTAAATGCTGTGAAAATTTCAAGAAGATCGGTCCAGAGGTTTGGTACAAACAAACAAACAAACAAATAAACAAACACACATTTATATATATAGATAACTGGCAGGAAAGACATATTCGGCGGGTTTATTCCACATACGGCTAGTTCGACTGATAAACGAATTCTCTCTGTAAGGCCGAGGCCACGCAATGAGCGGCAAAGCGGGAAGCAGCAGAGCGGTGAGCGGCAGAGCGGCGAGTTTGAGCGGCAAGCGGCAGAGCGATGAGCGGCAGAGCGGCGCGTTTTAGCGTCAAGTGGCTATTTACTGAGCGTCATTTCTGGGCGGTTTGTTGTCAAAATGCCATTGTCAATGTTATTATTTATTATTTATATAAAAAGCTTTTATTATATGAGCAAAATATTTTATTTATTATTATTTATTTAATAGATATTCATAATATATATTTACAATCTTAAAGATTAAATAACATTTATTAAGGTTATCTATATTTGGCATAACTTGAAAGTTGTGGGACAGTAAACAAAATATTTTCACTATTTTATGATTTTTATTTATGTATGACTGACCCCATTAACCCTTTTGGAATTGGCATCACATATGTCCTCAAGCTAAGAAGAGATATTTTATTCAAAAAATTCAAATATTTCGCAAATACTGTTGAATTTTTAAAAGCCTTACTTAGAGCAGTGTTCCGCAAACTCTTTCTGTTCAAGGTACACCTATCAATTCAAGAAATTTTAGATGTACGCCAAATAAGAAGCAATGTTTATTTAATATTTATTTATTACTAAAATCAATATACCTAATATGAAAAGATGTTTAGTGAAAAATGTGACCCTGTTTAACTGAACACAGGCGATCAAAATTTGGAGTAATCGTTGATAAGGCTGCTCTCATCTCTTCATTGATCGTGCTCAGGCGTTCTCTTTTTTTCGATTTAATAGTAGTGAGAGTTGAAAATCCCGATTCGCATAAGTAGGTTGTGGCAAATGATAATAGATTTTCAACAACACGCTTTGAAAGCAGTGGAAGCTCATTTTTTATATGCAGCCAAAAATGTGCCAGCTCTACTTCGGAAAATTTTAGTTTTAATGTCCGAAAAGTTTTTAACTCCATGAATTCTTCCTGCTCGTTAAGTGTCCAAGGAAAATGTTATCCGAAAATGGATTTTGTACTCAGTCGATAGATTGCAGGTCAGACTCAGGAAAATAACAGTTAGCTTTTTCTGCTAATAGCTCCAAGTGTTTCACTATCAAAGCCTGCACTTTTTTTCCGAATCAGCAGCCATGACATTTGGAAACATTATGTTACTGCCATTGGCAGCGTGGCTGATCCATAACACCAACTTAGCGCGAAAATTTTAAATTTTGTCCTTGCATTTTTCTATTAAGCTCATTTAAATGAGTGAATATGTCTGCCAGATATGCAAGTTTTTCTACCCATTCTTTTTTAAACGCAGAAGCCAAACCTGAACCCTGGGCCTCTAAAAACTTCTGGGTCTGATTTTTTAGCTCATAAATCCAAGATAGCACTCTTCCGCGAGAAAGCCATCCTACTTCTGTATGAAACAGAAGTGACTGATGATCTAATCCCATTTCCTGACACCCTGCATTAAACAGACGAAAGTTTAACGGTCGCGACTTGATGTAATTGACAATTTTAACAACTTCTTGTAGGATAGACAACAATTTATCAGGCAGAGACTTTATCATCAGTGCTTCCTTGTGTAAAAAACAATGTACACCTTTAATATTAAGGTTTTTCAGAAGCCTTGGTACATGCTTATGCAGTTGTGCCATTCCAAATTATGGTCACTGATGTACTGGTCTGTTACTTTGAATATTTCTTCTCCTGTCGTATAACCAGGCAGTGGCAGGCGAAATAAAAAGTCCTCTTTTTTTTCCTCATCCGTCAGTGTATCTCACATTTGAGACGAGATGCGCGTGACCACTGATATCAGCAGACTCGTCTACTTTTACCGCAAAACCTGGTTTTTCAAACGTTGAAAGAAGGCTTTGTTCTTTTTTAGCTATCGATAGGTGTTAAGTAATTAAATGTCGTAAAAGTTTGCTCGGCACCATCGAATTATTGTCCACAAGCAAAACATTTTGGAATTGGACATAATTCGTCTCCGCAATATATAAAGCCATAACTTACATAGCTCTCATCATATTTTCGCCAAACAAGCTTATGTTTTTTCTTCGTTGACTCTTCTTCTTCTTGGAAATCATTAGTTTCACTTGACAAACTTGCGGTACGTTTAACGAATTTATCCATTATATACACGTATTATGTGCTATTTATTTGTTATTTAAATGTCCCAGTATTAAAATTTGAATTTACTATTTTACGAATTCTAACAAGTGGGTAGGTAGTATTATGATCCTTACGGAAACCAAATTGTTGTATAGGTAGAATATTTTCTGAATCAATAAAATCTTAATCACTTTTTCAAGTACCTTGCTTAAAGATGATAATAGACTTATTGGCCGATAAGAAATCTACGATTATTCTATTCTATTTATAATATAAGCGTAAAAAAAAACAAAAAACTTGTGCGTGTATTCTCTGTGTATATATTAAAAAAACAATGTAAGTATTTCAAAATACAATGCGACTTACACCCGCTTTGCTGAAAACCTTTCATAATACTGAATGAAATTGTTGTGTACTTTTACTCTTTGGTGACTATTTTGTTTTCATTCGGCTGTATACATATAAGAAGGCTATTAGAATTCGGCTCCCTGGAGCCGGTATGTCCAGCACTGATATTATGTTATTGTGCTATTAGAAACAAAGTAAATTAAAAATATCATAACATGTACAAAAAGTCACACTTTTTCATTGTGCATTTTATGTTATTGTACTATTAGAAATAAATTAAAATAAAAAAAATATCAAATTAAAATGCAAATTGACTTTTTTCCGCGGCACACCAACTGATGACCACGGCACACCAGTGTGCCGCGGCACACGCTTTGCGGAACACTGACTTAGAATATTATAACCAAATATGTATGTTATCCATTCGTAAAATTTTTAATAAATCAAACAACGTTAACGGTTGGTTATAGGTTATTGGTTGGGAAATAAAATTCTGCTTTATTTTGCGAAAACTCATGTGCTCCTAGAAACTTCATTCACCCAGAAAATTTGATAAATATTGATTTAAGCGATTTTGGGTCCCAGGCAACTAAAAATTGCTTCAGTTATTTTAGTATTTTAGTATGAAGATTTTAAAAAGAGTTTTCTGCACGAATTTATTTGTAGTAAACGATACTGCCGAAAGAGGCGTTAAATTCATAAAAGATTTTAATAGTGTTAACAAATAATGAAGAAGAAAAGCAGTTTTTACTACAGATCGTAGAATCATACAAAAAAACAACATCCTTCCTGTACAAAGTCAAGTTTAATTTAACAATGTTGATTTATACATAGTTCAACAATGTTCTTATTTTATTTGGAAACATATACATATATAGTTTTTAAAAATCATATAACTTTATAACAAAATTGGTTAAAAGTTGTTTTAATTTATATTCGCGAGCAATAAGCAGACAATTGCACCAAAGATGTATCAAAATGGATAATATTGATCCCAGAAGCACTGAAGGGTTAATAAAAAAAATTAACCAAATTATATTTCTTAAATTCTAAATAGTGGTTTCATCGAGTTTTATAGAAAAACTCGTTTTCGGTAATCTTTATTTAGAAATATCTTAAAAACCAAAAATGGCCTGGGCAAATAATGGGTCAACGTTTTCGGATTTATCCTAAATTTTAGAAACGGAAGATATACACATTTGGCTATAATATTTTAGGAACGCATTTTAAAATTCAACAGTATTTCAAAATATTTAATTTTTTTGGAATAAATTGTCTTTTATTAGCTTGCGGTCATATGTGACAAAAATGCAATTTTTTTCGAAATCCACAAAAATAAAATCCTTGTCAAAAAAATTCTGGCGCAGGGATTTACATAAAAATTCACACTGTTAATCTCCAATATGTGTTCAACAAAACCTTGGAGTGCTGGATCCATTTTTTTAAATTTTGTTTAAGAAAATTTTTTAAAACTTGAAAAAGGAGTTTTCAAAATTTTATAAAAAAAATTCCCATTTTTGGTTTCAATGCGCAATTGGTTAACAACGTGGGAATAAAACAATACTTCATATTTGAGTACGTATAAGTATAGAGACCAATAAAAATTTTTGGCTTTAATCAGTTTCTCAAAGTTGAAAAAAATGCCATCAACTTTCATGTCCTAGTTGTTTTTGGCACAAAAGTGGTCTGGGGCATTTGTAATTTCTTGGCGGGTTTTTAGTCGATTTTGAAGTTGTCAGAAGCTATAGGACGCAATTTTCGTAAAATCTGAAAAAAAAAAAAATCATATTTTCCCATATAAACACCCTTGAAATTTTCAATCGATTTCCGGCTCGACTTTTCTTTATCCGATTGTCCCCAAAACTTACATTTATTAGTTTTATATAGAAATAAAACAAACTGGACCCCGCCTCTCCCCAAAATCGCATTTTAATTTTTAAGGACCACTCTAATGTCCATACTATAAATTTTTTTATTTCAAAAAATTTCAAATTTCCCTAGTTTTAATTTTTTTCTTTTTTCTTAATAAAAATGTTATTTTCCGTGGATTAGACAAAACAAATTGACTAGGAATTGCAACCCTTTCTTTTAAAACAATATTTTTATGCATATATTCTTTAACTCATGTCATTATTAGTGACACATTCAATTATTTGACAGATAACTTTTTAATCAGATTTGCTCAATTGATTTTATTTTTATACCCTATACCACTATGTGGTTTTGGTATAATGACTTTGTGCTGCTGTTTGTAACTACCAAAAATATTTGACCTAGACCCATCTTTAATTATACCGATCGAATCAGAATCACTATCTGATTCCATTTAACGATGTCCGTCTGTCCGTCCGTCTGTGTGTCCATGTAAACCTTGTAATCAAACTGCACGTCGCAAATATGAATATCTTTCGATGATATATAAGCTCCTATTGGCCATAGGATGAAAGCTGTTGAAATTGGTGAGAATCGGTCCATGCTCAGACCTAGCCCCCATACAAATGATCCCTATGAAATCAACATAAATTGCCATAAGATCCAAATTATCATATGAATCGTAGTCAAATTGGGTTTGTATGTATTTATTACATCCATTAATCAGTAGTCCAAAAATGATCCCTATTGGACAACTCTCAGTCATAGGCCCCATATAGAGCTGCTTCCCGATCTTCACTTAAATCTATCAAAAAACAAAAATATTGCACTGATTCTTCTCAAATTTTGTTTGTATATATTTTCGCAGAATACAAGAGACTTTACCAAACATGATCAGGATCGGTCCATTTTTGGGCCTAGTCCCCATATAGATGTAGCATCCGATATGAACTTTTTCATATCTGCAGCCAAAAAAATTAATAAAAATCCCACTCAAATTTGGTTTATGCTTATTTTCTATGTCCAGTTAGTTGGGCCTGAGAAATAGGGTCTCTAAACGCATGGTATAGGGTATCGTATAGACGGTCTGGACCGACTATAATTTTCTTACTTGTTTATTTTAGGAAATGTGTTTAACTATAACCATATAAGGCCTAGAACAACATTAAATTTAATATCCAAATTTTTTTTGATTTGTTTCAATTTTTGATACACCTCTATCTTCCTTTGATGCCTTTGTTATTTATTTTTGCTTTAAATTTCATCATTTTTTATTTTTTTTGGTTTTGTTGATGTCTGTTGATGTCTCAGCATGCAAAGGTGATATTTATTTTTTTTACCACATTTTCTACTATTAAAATACTAGCAGTATATATAACTTCTTTTTTATATTGTACTTTAGTATGGAATCTATCTTTGCATCTTTAAATTAACATATTGCAAAAATTGCCAAGATTTATATTCAAACAAGTTTTAAATTATTTTTTGAAAATCGCATAACCTTTAAGCTCCCAAATCATTGCAAAGATCCCTTACTTTGATTTTGAGTATTCCAACGCCGGCTGCGGGAAAAAAATTATTACTTTTTCGGCTCTTATGAAGGGATCTTATAGTTTTACTACTTTAATTTTCATATTTATTTATTTGTTTAAGTCTATGGATTTAATACTTTCAAATAAATATAAGTCACGAGTAAAAAAATTAGTAATAAAAAATTAAGAGTTCAAGTATAAAATTGTATTAGGTTTCATTACATTTATATTTGCAGAATAATCACTAAGTTGATGTCAATCATTAAAATTGGCACATATTCTCCTTCACGAATTAGCGTTAGCATAAGTTATGCGTAAAACGTAATAGAAGGTGGTTGTTAGAAGTCGTTTGCTATATTTACTGTTATTTAGAATGAACTCAGAATTCAGCATAATAAAGATATAATGTAATTTTTCAGACAGAAGTCAGTTCTTTCTTAAAAAAAATCATTGTTTTAATAAAACAAAACCAATAAATATTAGCGTCTTTTCAACTGTATTGTTGTAATGGAAATATATAATATTAATAGGCAAGGCGATTTCTTGTGACCGATGTGACTTTGTCAGTTTTACCCCAACTTTGACCAAGCATATCTCATTTGAAATGTACTTCTTTTAACTGTCCACCGGGTTTACAGATTTTTACATTTTAAAATTTTTTTCGAGTAAAATGCATTTGGAGTTGCTACCAGCTCACACATAACATTATACAATGCTGTGTATGTGTTTGTCACATAAACCAATAACGATAATAACGCAAACGATATTTAAATAGTGTTGAATTGTGAATGGGCTAAAATTGTTTAGCATACGTTTAGGGTGTTATTAATTTATTAACTGACAAAATAGAATCTGCACTCGAATTTCGATGACTGGGCTCTGCTAGTTATAATAAATAATAGTCAAGACAGAAGTATCAACTAACTTAAATGTAGATAATATTAAAATTGAAAAGTTAATATCGGCTATAGTATTAAAAACCGTACCATTAATATTGAGTTTAGGACACAGGTGGAGGATATCGAAGATTCGGTATAGCAAAATTTGAAACTCCAACTTCTTTATGTTAAAAAATGCCTCAAGCTTTTATAAATGCGGGCCTGATCCCACTATGTATGAACCTGAGCATATTTACAGGCTTTAATAACAATCTCATACTATATGATTTATGTTTCGTTTGCTATGTCCAGCATAGTTAGATCTAAGACCATTTAGCATAACTCAAGGTATAGCGAAACGTTTCTAATTATCTTATATATATGTATATATGTGTGTTTTGAATGCCATATTTTGAGATGTTTAGTGGTCTGAAATGCACACTTTCCGTCAATGCAAAATTTGTGGCAAATTGCATCATATTTGAAATACTTTACAACATGCTATTCAAAAGTTACAAAATGCAGATACTTATGGACACACCTTGTTTTTTGTGTTAGAAGAAAAAAATAAAGGATTTCGAAAGTAATTTATACATTGGTTTAAGTATTTGGATAATTAAAAATCACGATTATTATTTATATTATTAAATACATAAGTATTTAACTGTCGTTCAGTTCTATGATTTCACAATTATTGTTCAATAAAATTTAGGTTACCATATGGTATCAATGATATCTGTTGCCTACAACAATAGCAACAACAAAAAAAGTGTTAAGCAACAAAAATGAAAGAAACAAATGATACAAAAACTGTTGGGCTGCGTTGAGTGCATGTGTTGGTGTGTGCATAAGTGTCTCTATTCCTGGATGTGAACAAAAATTGCACAGCACACACACCCATACACAATTACTGGTGAGGGGGAAACTACCCAAAAAATAAAAAATAATGGGAAACAAACACAGAAAAACTATCGTGTAGTTGAAAGTTTGAGTATCCAGAATAACAACAACTTGTTGTACGGCGTCAACGAAAACTGGTGAAAAACAAAATGGCGAAAAAAAACTAGAACTATATAAAATAAAAATTTTACTGTTTTGTAAAAAAGTTTCGTGTGCTCGAAAAAATGGAAAAAGTTTCGTTTTATATTTTTTCACTCGTACTATTTTTATATTTTGTTGTTTCTTGCAGTTTATGCTTTAGTCGCTGCCGTTGGTATGCACACAAAAGATGAGGAGGAGGAGAAGGAGAATATTGCTAGTCAGTCGTAATGATGACGTTGTTGATGCTGATAATGAAGTGGGTAGTAGTTTAGTTTTGTGGGCTAGATAGAGCATCTAGAATAGGGATGCAGAGAGGTGACCGTTTGATATTTCGTTATTTCGTTATTTCGTTTGACTAGCTGCATCATTGGCTGTTTGGGCTACCATTAAGGGTGCTTCAACCTTTCTACATAATGTGGTACGTCGTACAGCTGTATTTTTGGTTAACAGGCGGAGTGGGAGAGTCATCTAAAGTCTTTAGCATTTTTTGTCGAAATTTCTTCTTGTTTTTTATACCGGAATATTTTATTGCATACTATAGGTATGTGAATCTCTATGTGTGTGTATGTGCGTGTGTTGATTTGAGTGTGTGTGTTTAGTATAGAATTTTTTACTTTTTTTTTAGCTGTATTTCACAGTTCCTGCTACATATTACTGAAGCTGCTGCTGATATTTCTCTCTTGTTGCTTGTACTGGTTAGTTTAGTGCTGTATGGCTGTTATTGCTTTTGGCGTTGTGCAACAAGTGAGTTTGGCAATAGCTAGCATCAGGACAACAACTATTACAGTCATTTTTTGTGTTTGTGTGTACTTATTTGCACTATCACTTAAACCAAACTACTAGCAGACACTTACGCGTCATTGGTGTTTTGTAGTTTCATCAACACCAAAAAAAAAATAAAGTTTACCAACTTTTGGTGTTGGTCTTGTTCGTATATTTCGGTTAACAAATAAAAAAAAACACAAAAAACGGAAAATACAACAAAAAAAAAGAATTTGTGTGCATACACTCATTCTTAGTTTTTTTTTTGCATAGTTGTGGCTGCACACAGAGCATCAGAGACTTTGTCAACAATAATTGTTTGTTAGTCTTAAAAGCAACAGGCTTGTGGAAGGCACGCACATCTTGAGAAACTAAACTTTCAAAACTATCAACTTCCTGTTCATAGACTAGTGTTCAAATAATAGTGTGTTGCACAAGTGAATTGTTGTACGTTCTATATCTGTGCTATCTGTAAATGTTGTGTTGTATGTGAAAAGTGTTGGCATTAATGTCATTAGCATCAATTGTTGATAGCAATTGCTAGACTAACAACTGTTGCGCTCCTTTTACGTGGCACAGAATAACAGCAACAATAGCAGCAATAAGCAACGGAAATAAATAACTATTTGTATTTAAAATTCATGTATGTCATTGAAATCATATTAAAATACTATTTCACCTTACTGTTCTTTAACAAGTAACTCGTATATTAGAAGTTCTTTTTTGCTTTTGCCAACAATATTATATTATTGTATATTCAGCTTCCGCTTCCGTTGTAAAAACTTATCTATAATATACTCGTATGTATATGTGTGAGTTGTGATGTTTATATGTCAATGTTAGTTTACTAATTGTAATTGTAGTGTTTGTAAATTTAAAGAAGCAAGAAAAAGAAGAAGAAAAACAGCAACAACAATTTACTTAAGTGATGTTAATCTGTACCAACTGTAAGATATTGAATTTGTTTCATACTTATTATTCTAACATTGCCAACATCATCTTGAACAATGTGTGTATGTATGTCGAATAAATTAACATATGTTAAGTGTTCGTAATCACTCTAATAACTTTAAAGCAACTTAAATTATCAACTGTTAATAGAAAATGTTTAAATCCATTCAAGTAAATTGTATGAGGTAAGTTTTTTTTTTGTTTATTATTATACAAAGAATTACAATTATGTGATTAAGTTTATTCCAGAAGTTATTAAAAACAAAGTCTGTATTATCGGTGTGATTTTACGTATCGATGACTTTGACTTTTCCGGACACTTATCTTGTACTCGTAGTAGGATTACTATTATAATTATTGTTGCAATCGCATTAAAATCTCTCAACTGGTACTTTATAGAGGTGTAGCATTATTTCTTGTAAATTGTTTGTACTTATCTACAAAAACTATGTGCCGTAAAAATAATCCCACCAGATTAACTAATATTGCCCATAAATTCAGACTTTCATATAGATCTTGGTCAAATTTTGTTTATGTGCGTTTAAATACCCAATTATTAGTAGTCCAAAAATAAATCCTGCCATAGCCCCATATAAAGTTTCTTCCCAGTCTTCACTTAAATCCATCAAAAAAATATCGCATGGATTATTCAAATATTTTTTTTATGTTGTTCGAGAAAAACTAGTGATCTTACTCAATATCATTATGATCATAAAAGAGCCAAATTAGAAAAAAAAAAACACATATAGAAATCTTAAATTAGAGAAATACGATTTTATGTCATTATATAAATGGAGATCACTTCTAAATTAGTGTTTAAAATTTATTCTTTTCATATCTATACACACAGAAAAATAAATTGTTGGAATTGGGTTGCCACTACAAGAATTTAATACAACTTTTTGTTGAAATTTTCAAATATTTGCAAGTGCGATAGATTTCCCCCGCTTACAACATTATTATCTTATATTTTGCAAAATGAAAGTATGTACAAAAGAAAATTAAGTTCTGTTTACCAATTAAAGTATTTATAACAGTTATTAAAATAACTTAATTAAGGCAAGAGGTAAAAAAAAATGGGTAAAACTTGTTGCAATCATAAATATTGGGTTTTGCAACAATTAATTGTGTAATAACAACATATTTTAAACCTAAAATGTGATAACAATTGTTATAAATTGTTGGTTAATTTGATAATATCATGGTATTTTAACCGAAATAATGAATCGAATTCTGTTGTGAGTACTGAAAAGATGTATTGAAATGATTCATCTAACCAAGTTTTTAATTTATTTGTCAAAATAAATTAAGAATTGCTATTTTCAAAAAATCAACTCAAAAAAAATGGTACATATTCAATTTTGTTGAAATTTTTTTAAAGCTTTAATGCTCGTATATAAAATGCATTAATGCAAACTGTATGATTGGGTATGTGGATTATTTTTAATTTTTGTGTCAAAATTATTTCAACAAGATTTACTCTTTCAGAATGTTTTCTTTGCGAAAAATATATGCTACAATATAAAATGTAGTGTTGAAGTGTTTCCGTCTTACAAGTCTTTAGAAAAGGAACGGTTTGTGCAAGCATCAAAAGACTATCACCCATTCCTACGGTGGATATTTGATAATCATGTCTTTCAAGAGCCAATGTAAGAGCCAAAGCTGCCGTATAATGGCGATACCTATTCGGCAGCCTAGAAGATGGCTCAAAAGTCCACAGGTAAATTCAGGAAGCAAGTTTGGAACTCGTCATGTAATAAGTTGGTGAAGTTTTTGTAAGTTGAGGTTTTTCTATGGTTTAAGTGAAGTTTATGTTACAAAACATATGCAAAAATAAAAACAAGTATCTAGAAGACAACATTGATAAAGGAAGAAAAACAAACACCACAATTTGAAGGATATTTTTTCTAGATCCGTGAAATGTTGTTTAACTAAAACAACAATATGTAACATAAGAAAAGTATGTATGTACATTTTTTTACCATGTTATATATTTTTTATTTTATTTATATGTATTTAAATTTGAATTGAAAATGAATTACAAATAAAATAATTTTTAGTGTCTTCATACTTATACACTGCAACTACTGCACTTTTTTAAATAGGTTAACATAATAAATGGTTGTGACAATCAATAAATAAAATCTATATTCCATAGCATTAAATAAATTATACAATTTACACAAGTGAATCTACAATGGTTTGGATAATACAATTCCAAACAGAATAATGTGATAGTACATATGACTAATTCGGTTGGCAATAAATTCCTTTTCCACGAGGAATCTGTTTTCTGTCTGTAATATTAATAGGAAAGGCGATTTCTTGTGACCGATGATTTGTTAAAAAGTTTTCTCCCGATTTTGACCAAAAGTATTTTATTTAAAAGTTATTTCTTTTTAGCTGTCCACCAGATCTACATACCTCAAATTATACAATGCTATATGTGTGTTTATTAAATTTGTTAATTAATAATGTGTTGAATCGAAAAATAATTTTGGACATAAGCAATAATTGGACAAAAGCCAATAACGAAAGTAATCGATATTTAAAAAGTGTTGAATTGTGAATTGATTATAATTGATTAGCATGCCTTTAAGGTCTTTACTAAATATAAAAAAAATTCTTAATATTTGCACTTGAATTTCGAGGGCCGGGATCTGCTAATTTATGTTAATGACATTGCAATAGCTTTTTTTGTAAATACTTCAACATTAATCTTTTATTCATTTTGTTAAATATAAATAATTATATATGAGGCGTTTCATGTCAAGTGACCCAACTTTTAAAACTGATGTCTTCCGATCAGGTTGAAATTTGTACCATGTTTAGTCCACTAGATAGCAGTTTAGATACAATTTTTCAACAAGATCGGTCAAGAACTCTCTGAGTTAGAGGTGGTCAAAATTTGACATTATGGCCAAACAGGTGTTTTTTTCTCATCCTATTGTTCTTAGCAAAATTTTTGCCAAATAGTTTAGATAACAATTTCTTCAATCTCCTGGAAAAAAGAATTTTAAAGAAACAAAAAATTCAAAAATTTTTTTGATTTTTTTTTAAACGCCTTTTTCTTAGGTTTTTTCTTTAAGAGCTGTTTGGTCGCTTAGTGGTCTGCGAGTGGGATATTAGGGTGGCCCTTAATAAAAAAAGTGTTCAAAATGTCAGTCTCACCCCCTAGAAATATGCGAATAGCAAAAAAACTGAGAAATACAAAGTTTAGGGCCAATCAAAAAACGTTTAGTCGTCGCGCAAAGCGATTGAAAATTTGAAGTGTGTTTATATGGGGAAAATATGACTTTTTTTCAGATTTTACGAAAATTTCGTTCTATAGTTTAATTTTTCCGACAAGCTGTTATCAGTATTAAATTATCCTTTTAGCAGGTTACAAAACTTCAAAATCGAATGAAATTTCGCCAAGAAATAGCAAATGCCCCAGACCACTTTTGTGCCAAAAAAAAAACTAGTTCATGAAATTTGATGACATTTTTTTCAACTTTGAGAAATTGATTAAAGCCATCATTCTTTTTTGGTCTCTATACTTATAAGTATTCAGATAAGAAGTATTGTTTTATTACCACGTTGTTAACCTATTGCGCATTGAGACCGAAAATTGGAAATTTTTTTGATAAAATTTTTAGAACTCCTTTTTCAAGTTCGAAAAAAATTTCTTAAACAAAATTCAAAAAATTAATATATCACTTTAAGGTTTTATTAAATACATGTTGCAGATTAACGGTGTTAATTTTTAAGTAAATCCCTCTGCCAGAATTTTTTTGACAAGGATTTTATTTTTGCGGATTTCGAGAAAAATTGGATTTTTGAGAAATATTCTGTATATGTACTCTTTCTAAATACTTTGTATCAAAAATTCATCACTTTTCTACTTTTAAATGTTATATTCTATCTAAATAGCCTAGGGTTTCGGAAAAAATAATATGACTCCATTAACCCTTTTGGAATTGGGGTCACAATTCCCCAAGCTAATAAAAGACAATTTATTCAAAAAATTCAAATATTTTGTAAGTTCTGTCTAATTTTTAGATGCGACGCATAAAATATAATAACCAAAGTGTAGAAGTCTCGTTCAAAAAATTTGGGATAAATCCGAGAACGTTAACCTATTATTTGCCAAGGCCAGCTTTGGATTTTAAGATATTTTTAAATAAAAATGACCTAAAACGAGTTTTTCTATTAAACTCGTTGATACCGCTATTTAGAATTTAAGAAAAATAATTCGGTTAATTTTTATTTATTTAACCCTTCAGTGCTCCTGAGATCAAAATTATCCATTGTGATATATCTCTGGTGCAATTATCTGCTTATTGCTCGCGAATATAAATTAAAACAACTTAGGTCATATGTGTAAAAAATAGGACGCAAATATTTTGTTGTTGCAGCAAAGCCTATTCTGTTTTTTGAAATTCACTTTGATTTAATTTTGTAATATATTCCATTAAGAGTAGTATTAATTTAATATTACCTTTAATATATATTACTATATTTGAAATTTACTTTTGTTCAATAAACTATTTAAAACTGGGAAATAAAATGGTAGAAGTTTCAAAACATGTAGGTGACATTGAAGATAATATAAAGCGACCGATTATAAAAAATAAAAAATGTCAACCATTATAAGTATTGGCATCTTCACCGATTGACCTGAATTATTTTTGACGTTTTTTTACAATATCCACCAAATTGGTGGGTGAGACCGGAAGAAATTCAACAAATTATTCAAATTATTACATAAAGTAATTTTATAACAAAATTGGTTAAAAGTTTTTTTAATTTATATTCGCGAGCAATAAGCAGATAATTGCACCAGAGATATATCACAATGGATAATTTTGATCTCAGGAGCACTGAAGGGTTAAATAAATAAAAATTAACCGAATTATTTTTCTTAAATTCTAAATTCTAAATTTAATAGACAAACTCGTTTTAGGTCATTTTTATTTAAAAATATCTTAAAATCCAAAGCTGACCTTGGCAAATAATAGGTTGACGTTCTCGGATTTATACCAAATTTTTGAAACGGAACTTCTACACATTTGGTTATTATATTTTATGCGTCGCATCTAAAAATTGGACAGCACTTACAAAATAATTGAATTTTTTGAATAAATTGTCTTTTATTAGCTTGGGGTCATATGTGACCCCAATTCCAAAAGGGTTAATGGAGTCATATTATTTTATTAAGATAAAATATAACATTTAAAAGTAGAAAGTGCTGAATTTTTGATACAAAGTATTTAGAAAGAGTACATTTACAGAACATTTCTCAAAAATCCAATTTTTCTCGAAATCCGCACAAATTAAATCTTTGTCAAAAAAAATTCTGGCGGAGGGATTTACTCAAAAATTAACACATTTAATCTGCAATAGGTTTCTAATAAAACCTTAAAGTGACATATACATTTTTTTAAATTTTGTTTAACAAATTTTTTTCAAACTTGAAAAAGGAGTTTTAAAAATTTTATCAAAAAATTTCCATTTTTCGGTCTCAATGCGCAATAGGTTAACAACGTGGTAATAAAATAAAACTTCATATCTGAATACTTATAAGTATAGAGACCAAAAAAGAATGATGGCTTTAATCAATTTCTCAAAGTTGAAAAAAATGTCATCAAATTTCATGAACTAGTTTTTTTTTGGCACAAAAGTGGTCTGGGGCATTTGTTATTTCTTGGCGAAATTTCATTCGATTTTGAAGTTTTATAACCTGTTGAAAGGATAATTAAAAAATTAAACTATAGAACGAAATTTTCGTAAAATCTGAAAAAAAGTCATATTTTCCCCATATAAACACACGTCAAATTTTCAATCGCTTTGCGCCACGACTGAACGTTTTTTGATTGGCCCTAAACTTTGTATTTCTCAGTTTTTTTTGCTACTCGCATATTTATTAGGGGTGAGACCGACATTTTGAACACTTTTTTCCCTCCATATAACGAAGGGCCACCCTAGTGGGATATCTATCAAAAAATGTTTTGTAACTCAAGACAACGGTTTTTCAATTTTTATCATATGCACTATTTTTTTATGTTTTTCGTCATATATTTGCTTTAAAAAAAGGATTTTTGTATCATTTTATAGCTAAACAATTTGTGAATTTATTATTGAAGTCTTCTTTATGAATAAAATAAAGATACTGTTTAAAATTAAATATTTCCAACCACCAGAAAGGAAAACAATCATAATACAAAACTTGCGTCTTCCAGCTTAATATTAATTTACTTCTCATTTTTTATGTACCAATTTTGTTCAGTGTTGGTTTAGAAGAAACATTGAAAAGAAATTATAAAAATATGGAAAAAAATATATTTTTGAAATGTTAATTATGAAAAGTTTTAAGTAAAAAAATGAAATAAATTAAATTAATGATTTGGCCAGTTGCCGTTTAGCAGGCGGCTGTGGATCAACATCACTGCTCTCTCTAATATCTTGGTCATCGTCATCGTCATCAGAAAGGTCGATAATTTCGTCCACAGATATTCTGGAATTTCATCTTTGCCTTCCCTTCTTCCTCTTTTTCCTCGTCTTCCTCTTCTTCAAAGGTGTTTTTATACCACCAACAAATTTCAGCGAGTATTTCATCTGGAGATTTCTTTCCTCTGTACCTGAAACGAAAAAAGTTTTCAATCGTTAACATGTTTAAATTGTGCACTCTGACAAAGATATTAGAAAAATCTAGGAATTCAAAATATGCACACTCTATAGTTACCTTATTTCTATGTGGTGATAACGTTCGCCTTGCTCATCAGATTCAGTTGGCAACTGTTGAGCGAGTTGATCAAGATGCTGATGCAAGAGATGAATTTTGTACGACATATTAACCCCAATTTCATCGAAAGCTGCCAACATGTTTGCAACAGATTGCCTGTAGTTGTCTTTGCGTTCTTTACCCCAAAGTTCTTTAATGACTGCTTTAAATGCGAGCCATGCATTTAATTCTCGGTCTGTCAGAACTTGGTCAAAATCTTGACGACTCATTAGTTTTCGTATGTCGGGAAGGCTTCCAAAAAAAAATCACTTGCATTGCACATTTTACATCGGTTGCTATGAAACGTACACAAACATTACAAAAACAGTCCATTTTACATTTTGGTTCCGACATTTTTAATACATTACATATCATACAATGTTTTTTTTTTTTTTGTTACTTTTATGAAACCGATGCACTTACTTAACTCACTCACAAAATGAAATAAGTTCAAAAAAATTAATAGCGAATTTAAATTAAATTAAAAGACATCAGCCTCGGCTGAGTTTCGAGTCTTAACTGAATCTTCATTTTTGAAATTAGTTCGCTTGTACGAAATAAAAAAAGCGCTACCTGTGCGGTGGTTGGAAACAAGAAAGTTGTTTTACTAATTCCTAATTCTTGGAACTTCCTTTTTTAATTACTTCTACCTAAATCGCTATTTAATTAATGGTTTTGGGATTTTTAACACGAATTATCGACTAAGACCATTTTCTTTTCAAATGAAAATTATTGAAGAAACTGAGAAGCATATTATAGATCAAACAGAAAGCAAAAAATACTTAGTTTTGTGGAAAATATTTTCAAAAAGCATGAAAAAAATAATAATTTTTCTAACATTTTGCTTCATAAGAACCACAAAAATTTTCTAAATCAATTTTTTAAAAATTTTTTATCGTTGCACAGGTCTCAGGTCTGTTTGTCTCAGCTGCTTTCATTAGAAGGTCTTGGTTATAGCTATTTTTAAGCTCTTTCTTTTAACTCTGTCTGTCTGTCTGGGGTCAACCCCATTCGTGGGTCAACCCCATTCCCCCTTAGCCAATTGATCTTAAACAAGTCACGCACAGTCACGCATAGTCACACACAATGTCATTAATGTCATTTCCCTCATCCGATCGATCTGAAACTTGGTACATACTCTTGCTGTGAGAAAAGGTTAACTTCGACATAGTCACGCATAGTCACGCATGGTCACGGACAGTCACGGAGAGACTTAAAACGGATTTCCCCTCATCCGATCGATCTGAAACTTTGTACATAGACTTGTTGTGGCCAAAGATTAATTTTAAGCTAGTCACACAAAGTCACCCGCTGCCACGGAAAGACTCAAAACTCATATGCATAAGGAAAGGAAGAGTTTTAATAAAAACTTTGTTTTTATGGGTTGGATTATTACACTCTTTCTTTTAACTCAATCTCTCTGTCTGTCGTGGGGCAACAACATTCCCCTTATCCAATTTAATTTTGGGGTAGTCAGGCACAGTCACGCACAGTCACGGAGTGATCTAAATGTCATCTACCCTCATCCGATCGAACTCAAACTTGGTCGATCCATCCGAAACTTTGTCCATAGACTTGTTATGGCCAAAGATTAATTTTAAGAAAGTTACACACAGTCACGCACAGTCACGCATGGTCACGCACTGCCACGGAGTGATCTAAATTTAATTTAACCTCACCCGATCGATCTGAAGCTTTGTCGATATACTTGCTGTAAAGAAAGATAAACTTCAACATAGTCACGCACAGTCACGGAGTGATTTAAAACCAATTTCCCCTTATCCGATCGATCTGAAACTTGGTCGGTGTACTTGCTGTGGAAAAAGATTACGTTGACATAGTCACGCACAGTCACGTATAGTCACGCACGGTCACGGAGAGATTAAAACCCCATTTCCCCTCATCCGATGGATCTGAAACTTTGTCCATAGACTTGTTGTGGCCAAAGATGAATTTTAAGATAATTACACACAGTCACGCACAGTCACAGAGATATTCAGGACTCATATGCATAAGGAAAGAAAGAGTTTTAATAAAAACTTTGTTTTTATGGGTTGGATTATTATGTACATATTCGATTTTGCTCTGTCCATGATATATTAATCAGCTCCTACTCTATTCTAAACATTCACCCCATAGAATTTGCCGTCTACTAAGGATTTTGTAGAGTTGAGTGAGATGTCTGTCCTGATTAGAATCGAACAAAGCTTGTTTATATACCTCAGGTGCAAGTCCAAATTATACAGATGACCATTCTCTATTCGCGTTTCAAGCATTAGCGTGTATGTTGGTATACCATTAGGAAGCTCAATATTTCATTTAAAATGTGTAGCTGTAGTTTATCCACTTCACTGAGCAGAGAGAATCCTCAGACTTGTGCTCTATAACTTCGTACTGTACTACCAGAAATAATTTCCATTTAGATGTTAGAGATGTCGAGAGTTTGTTCAAAAACTTCTTCCAGGTCTGATTTATGCTGCTTGGCAGAAGTAGTTCTTATTTCAATATATTTTTTGAAAATCATTTTTGGTGTCAACGTAACGCCAAGATAGCAGTATTCGGATGCTATTTCAATATATTCTCCTTTAAAATACCATTTGTCATTTCGTGAAATTCGTCCACCTTTTCTGAATATAATGATCTCAGACTTACTTAAATTTACCTCAACATCCCACATATTAGAGTAGTCTTCTAATAACGGGTGATTTTTTAAGAGCTTGATAACTTTTTTTTAAAAAAAAACGCATAAAATTTGCAAAATCTCATCGGTTCTTTATTTGAAACGTTAGATTGGTCCATGACATTTACTTTTTGAAGATAATTTCATTTAAATGTTGACCGCGGCTGCGTCTTAGGTGGTCCATTCGGAAAGTCCAATTTTGGGCAACTTTTTCGAGCATTTCGGCCGGAATAGCCCGAATTTCTTCGGAAATGTTGTCTTCCAAAGCTGGAATAGTTGCTGGCTTATTTCTGTAGACTTTAGACTTGACGTAGCCCCACAAAAAATAGTCTAAAGGCGTCAAATCGCATGATCTTGGTGGCCAACTTACCGGTCCATTTCTTGAGATGAATTGTTCTCCGAAGTTTTCCCTCAAAATGGCCATAGAATCGCGAGCTGTGTGGCATGTAGCGCCATCTTGTTGAAACCACATGTCAACCAAGTTCAGTTCTTCCATTTTTGGCAACAAAAAGTTTGTTAGCATCGAACGATAGCGATCGCCATTCACCGTAACGTTGCGTCCAACAGCATCTTTGAAAAAATACGGTCCAATGATTCCACCAGCGTACAAACCACACCAAACAGTGCATTTTTCGGGATGCATGGGCAGTTCTTGAACGGCTTCTGGTTGCTCTTCACTCCAAATACGGCAATTTTGCTTATTTACGAAGCCATTCAACCAGAAATGAGCCTCATCGCTGAACAAAATTTGTCGATAAAAAAGCGGATTTTCTGCCAACTTTTCTAGGGCCCATTCACTGAAAATTAGACGTTGTGGCAGATCGTTCGGCTTCAGTTCTTGCACGAGCTGTATTTTATACGGTTTTACACCAAGATCTTTGCGTAAAATCTTCCATGTGGTCGAATAACACAAACCCAATTGCTGCGAACGGCGACGAATCGACATTTCACGGTCTTCAGTAACACTCTCAGAAACAGACGCAATATTCTCTTCTGTACGCACTGTACGCATTCGTGTGGTTGGTTTAATGTCCAATAAAGTTAACTGAGTGCGAAACTTGGTCACAATCGCATTAATTGTTTGCTCACTTGGTCGATTATGTAGACCATAAATCGGACGTAAAGCGCGAAACACATTTCGAACCGAACACTGATTTTGGTAATAAAATTCAATGATTTGCAAGCGTTGCTTGTTAGTAAGTCTATTCATGATGAAATGTCAAAGCATACTGAGCATCTTTCTCTTTGACACCATGTCTGAAATCCCACGTGATCTGTCAAATACTAATGCATGAAAATCATAACCTCAAAAAAATCACCCGTTATATATATCATTTTCTGCGTTCTCTAACCGAACTTTTTATAACCTTTTAAATTTTTTCCTTATCCTGACATTTGTTTACTTTTTCAAGAACCATTGATGATTTCTCATTTCATTATTCAGCACAATTGTAGCTAAGGCTTAAATAAATAGTTTTTATTAATCATATATTATCCATGTAAAAAATATAATACAAAAATGTCATTGACACTCATCTCTTGTACCACACTAATAAGTAATAATCATACGTCGTGAATATGTTATGTTATTCAAAAGAATGTATTAAAAAATTGGAGGAATTTTCAAATTTTTGAATACTTGGAATGTGTTCCATTAATTTTCCATGAAGTCTTACAAATTGTTCAAGCATTTGGATTGTAAGAACTCTGATTAAAGTTTCATAACTATTTATTATTAAAACAGCAGACTAACATTTTAGTTCAATTTAATTCAAGAACACTGGACATATAAGTACGAGTATTTCGCATTTTGTACAAGTTCCATGTAATATCGTATAAGTTTTCAAAAAGTTTTTTTTTTTGGGAGGGGTTAAATTTAATAAAAAAAAAACTTTTTCAACACACATTAACAATACTTACATCAAGAACACATTTTGGAAGTGTGATGATCATTGTTTATAAAATATGAAGAAAAAGTTTAACATCTTAATAAACTTCCAAAAAAAAAAAAGAATACAAAAATAAAACAAACTAAACAAGTTTCATGCAACAAGTAGAAGAAACTTTGGTTATACAACAATACAAGCAGTTGATGAAAATTCTTGGAGAAAGTAAAATTTTTAAGAAAAAATATTACAGCAGCAACATTTATAGGCAGAGGGTGGTAGTAAATATAAGAATGCACTTGTTGCTGGATTCGTTATACATAAGAACAACAACAACATGCAGGTTGTATGTATATACACTTAGAGGTATGTATGTTTGAATATGTGTATATACCGTAAAGAAAACTATACATGCACATTCGGTATGTACAATAGAGAGGCAACAGGTGTCAGAAGTAGGAGAACTACAAAAATGGAACAAAAGCTGGATATAACAGCAAACATGTTACGCGCAGCTATACACCCATATACATTGTAACATACTAACAAATAACAGATTTATATTTAGTTTTCTGTTAAAAATTAAAGTTTTTTTTTTACACTATTTCATTTTGAAAATGGTACGTACGTACCGGGGTGTTAAAACTTACAAAAAATTCCACACATTGTCTGAACAGCTTTTTACATATTATGGTTGAACAATCGATAACAAACATAGACAGCATCTCTGTGTTAACATATGGTAAACATTTGCACACTACAACACTTACAAACAAATATAACCATCGACACGTTTGTGTGTATATTTTCCTTAAATCAACATTAAGCTGACTTAGAATAGTTATGTTTTTTTTTTTGTCTAATGACTGCAAGAACTACTTCAATTTTGGCATTATATAACACCAAATCAAAGCGTATTGGATAATTATGAGTAAGAGTATGTTTTTGATGATTTTCAAAAATCTGTTTCAAATGCGTTTAATTAAAAAATCATGTGAGTCCGATCACAGCGGAGATGTGTAAACATCTGGTAATAAATAAAATGCAGAAAATAGCGACAAAAAGGTTATTTCATATCATAATTTTTTCACCAAACAATCATGTCACACCGATTTGTCTTAATGCTCACATGTTACGCGTAAGATCTTACGTTCACATATTACGCTGTTTTTGTGATTGTATTGTGAATTAGAAATTTACCCCCCTGCGCGTATAGATGTTTACACATCAAAAATTAAAAACTAAAGGACAACTTAAATGAACACAAATAAGAGTGTTAAACTCGGATACACCTAGCCTTTGATACCCGCCACCTGTCTCTTAAATTCAATATTTTTATCAGTGTTGGGTACGGTTATCATTTTAATACACATGCTGATTCTTAATCTTTAATACCATTCAAACTTAAATTTACCATAGAAAAGGAAATTAATGGAGAATTACCATATTTAGATATGATGATAATACGAAAAGACCACAAACTCATCACCAATTGGTACACAAAACCGACATCTTCAGGCAGAATGATAAACTACAACTCTACGCAACCCATGAAAATGAAAATTAATACAGCGACAAATTTTATTGAAAAAATAACAAATATTAGCAATAAACAATTTCAAAAAGACAACCTGGTTAAAATAAGAAAAATATTAACCATGAATAACTACCCATCTTCTTTAATTAATAATTTAATAATCAAAAATTTAAATGGCCAAAAGACGAAACATACGGAACAAAACCAAGAAAAAAATTTTTACAGTGTACCTTATATCCCCAAACTAACAGAAACAAAAACAATGAAAGGCATGTTCAACGATGAAAAAGCAACCATAGCTCACAAATCAAACAAAACACTAAACCAACTTTTTACACGTAATAAAACCAAACAAGACATCCTAAACATTGACAACGTTGTATATGAAATTGCATGCCATGGAAATGAGAGGGAGAAGTGCAACAAAGTTTATGTTGGAAGAACAAAAAGAATGTTAGGTACACGAATTGCTGAACATAAGGCGGACATAAACAAACAGAGAGAAACCACAGCACTCGCTCAGCATGTGAAAGAAAATAATCATATGGCTAATTTTGACGAAGTAAAAATACTGGATAAGGAGAGGAGAATAAATAAACGATATACATTAGAAAGTTTACGCATACAACAGCGATTAGAATATGCCATGAACACAAGAGAGGATAAAGACAACACAAAGCTACAATATTCGGTTGCAATTACTTAGTATAATAGTTAAAGTTCTGTGATACTAGTGTTAAGATCAATTTGTGATATCTGTGTACTGTGTTGTCATCATTTATTTATTTTATTTATTTATTTATTTACAATTTCTGTGTCGTGAAGTCCAGTTTTTTTTTTTTAGATAAATAAGTGACTACAATTAGTAGGATGTAATATAGAATCGTAAGTTGATCAGGGATACAAACATTAATTTTCTTTTTCTAAAAATATTTTTCTAAAAATAATTTAAAAATTTGTTTTATATCTATTTTATTTTGTCGCCAGAATTTAAATAAAATTATACACTCCTGAAGAAGTCTGAAAAAAGCAGACGAAACGTTGGGTGAAAAATGAAAATAAATTGATCTTTTTATTTACACCAAATTTGACCATCATTAGCCCGTAAGGAAACTCCTTTTTACAACGTAAATTAATTGCACTTCTTCTTTGAATAGTATTTATTGTAGCTTCTTATTTATTGTTTTTTTTTTATAAAACCATTGATTTTTTGTATACCCTATACCAGTATGTAATTTGAGTATAATGAGTTCATGCTGATGTTTGTTATACCGATCGACTCAGAACCACTTTCTGTGTCGATTTAGCGATATCCGTCCTTCCGGCTGTGTGTCCATGTAAACCTTGTAATCAAACTACATGTCACAAATCTATATATGGGGGGTTTCATGTCAAGTGCACCAATTTTTGAAACCGATGTCTTCCGCAATTTTTCAATAAGATCAGTCCAGATCTCTCTGAGTTAGAGGGGCTCAAAATTTGACATTTTGGCCAAACAGGTGTTTTTTCTCACCATGTAACTTATTACCTATTGTTCTTAAAAAATTTTCTCCCAAATAGTTTAGATAGATATTTCTTCAATATTTCGGAAAAAAACACTTAAAAAAAAATTTTAGACTTTTTTTTTGCTAAATTAAAGCATTTTTTGCCAATTTTTTTCAAAAAGGGCATTTTTTTTTCATAAGAAAGCTTACGATTTTTACTTTAAGAGCTTTTTGGTCGCTTAGTGGGATGGGAGTGGGATATCTATCAAAATAAATGTTTTGTAACTCAAGTCAACGGTTTTTCAATTTTTCACAAATGCACTATTTTGATTTTTTTCCTATTTGTGTGTAAAACCTTACAAATAAAACTTATACTGAGAAACTAGACAAATTAACCTTTCCAAAGGTATGTAACATAACTTCATAACATAACAGAAGAGAATGGTTATCTGTAACCTGAAAGAGTTATTTGCAACATTTCAATCTGAACACGAGGATGTTAGAATTAGCTTCACGAAATTAACACAAATGAGGCCAAACTCATCACACAGTATGCGTTTGCATTTACCATGAAAATGTTAAACTGATGTTGAAGGAAATCAGCTTAAAGTATTTAACAGATGATTCGGCAGAAGATTTACACGATTACCGCGATTGCCTTAAATTGACTATGTGTCCTAATGCAACAACTTCTTGCCACTTAGGTGAATGTACCAATTGCCCGAAAATCACATTCATCAAAGAAAATTTAATCAACTCTTTAGATCGAAAATATATAGAGGATGTCAAATTTGATTCTTGGATTCAGACTGACAGATGCACATTGAAAACAATCATTTTAAAAGTGGACGATTTTGTGGAAGAAATGTGTACAGGATTGTACTTGAGAAACCATGACTTTTTAGTCAAAGAGCAATGGTCATTCTTCAAGGATTTGAAGATACATTTGAAGTCTGGTGAATTCGTTATTTCATATGATTTCGCAGAAAACTACAAATATGTTCTTCAGGATGCCATACAAGCATTCCATTTCAATAACGACCAGGCAACTATATTCACAGTAGTTATTTACTACATGAAAGATGAAAAACTGGAACACAAAAGTATGGCAATCATATCCGACGATTTAAAACATGATACCGTTGCAGTTTATGAGTACCAGAAGAGAATACTAAAATTTCTAAAATCTAAATTCATGGCAAATCTTATGGCCCATGAAAAAGATTTTGGAATGCCAGGTGAGTGGCATTTTCATCCTACTGCTCATGGTAAAGGAGCATGTGATGGAATTGGAGCAAACCTTAAAAGAAATGCAGCGAAGTATAGCCTCCAGTGCTCTCATCAAGATGGCATCTTAGATGCGACTGCTTTATTCCATTGGGCAAAGAGTTATTGTAAAGAAACTAAAATAGTTTTTAGTAGCAAAGGGGATCATCAGGAAACACTGAAAACACTGAAGAGCAGATTCGATGCTGCGGTAACAATCGATGGCACCGCTCAATACCATGCTTTTATACCGCTTGTCGATGAAAGACTCAAGTTGAAAAAGTTTTCTGCCTCTATTCAATGCGAAATAAACCAGCAGCGAAATCAACAGCTGAACCTAGTAACGCCAAGAAAGGATTGATAAAAAAACGCAATAAATAAAGGCGACAAAAAAGCTGGATGAAAGACTGGGTATTTAAAAATTTACAAGACTTAAATACTTCATCAGCTACAATAAATTAAGCTACAATAAATAATAGTTATGATATAAATGGATCTAATGCAATTAAGATTAAATTTTAATAAATTATTTATCTTTTTATTTTTAATATTATTATTATTATACATTAATTTAATTATTATTAAAAATAAATAAAAAATAATAATTTTTCAACATTTCTATAGAAAAAAAGCGATTTTTTTTCCTGAGGTTAACATATTCTGGGTATACCAGTATCGAGGGTATAAAATTTTAGTTAGGTATGTTATATACCTTCGGAAAGTTTAGTTTGTCTAGTTTCTCAGTATAAGTTTTATTTGTAAGGTTTTAGACACAAATAGGAAAAATTCAAAATAGTGCATTTGTGAAAAATTGAAAAACCGTTGTCTTGAGTTACAAAACATTTATTTTGATAGATATCCCACTCCCATCCCACTAAGCGACCAAAAAGCTCTTAAAGGAAAAATTCTAAGCTTTCTTATGAAAAAAAAAAAAAAAAAGTGCCCTTTTTGAAAAACAAGGCAAAAAATGCTTTAATTTAGCAAAAAAAGTCTAAATTTTTTTTTTTTAAGTATTTTTTTCCGAAATATTGAAGAAATAGCTATCTAAACTCTTTGGGAGAAAATTTTCTAAGAACAATAGGTAATAAGTTACATGGATGAGAAAAACACCTGTTTGGCCAAAATGTCAAATTTTGATCCCCTCTAACTCAGAGAGATCTGGACCGATCTTGTTGAAAAATTTTGTCTAAAGTACCATCTAATAGGACTAACTTAGGTGCAAATTTCATCCCGATCGGAAGACATCGGTTTCAAAAGTTGGTGCACTTGATATGAAATCTCCCATGTATATAAAAGAGTTGCGAGGATCATCATCGCCCAGCCCAAACCATTCGACCCAGAAACATGAAATTTAGACTGTGGGTTCCTCTCTCGGCGGAAAGATCCACTAAGAACGGATTTTTAAGAATTCGAGCATTAACGGGGTAAAAGCGGAGAAAAATGGGGAAAATGGTAACAAAGTAATCTAGGAATATGAAATTTGGTGTGTAGACTCCATCCGACTCGGACTCGGCCATTTAAAGGGAAAAAGCTGCCAAAAAGGGTAAAAATTGTACCTTTCTACATCTTCTTCACATACTAATCTATATCTATGAACTTTGCTATACAGTCTCCACCGAATACGTGGGCATCAGTCAATAATGATTTTATTGCTAATTCTACCGTCTAGGGAGGAAAAACGACCAAAAAGGGGAAAAATTCTACATTTGGTATCTTCTAGACAAACGAATATCAAATATAGTTTGTGGATAGAAACATCAAATGAAACGAAATCTTTTGGAAATTAGGGTCTTAAAAAGGGGTAAAAACGGCCCGTCAATGTAAGAGTGTACCTTTTTTGTATCTTCTTTACAAAGTAATTTAATTTGATATGTAGATTCCACCAAAAACACAAACATCGGAGAAGAATAAAATTTGTTTTATTTCGAATCTTAAGGGGAAAACTGATACTTTTCAACTGCTAAATTTTCATTTGAAAGAACATTTTCTTAACAAAAGAAGTAAGAAATTTCTAGTCGGTATGGTCGGTGGTCTGAGGTAAAACTAATTAGGTTTAGAAAAAAAGCATAAACCAAATCCACGTCAAAAATTGGACCGATCCTGACCATATTTGGTAAAGTCACTTATTTTTTACAACATCATACACAAACCGATTTTGGGAAAAATCTGTGCAATATTTTTGTTTTTGATAGGTTTAAGGGAATTGTCCTATACGGTTTATTTTAGGTCTACGGATTAATGGATGGAATAAACGCACAAAAACCAAAATCGACTGAGATCAATTTGATAATTTGAATCTTATGGTAAGTTAAGTCGATATCATAGGGGTCATTTGAATGGAGAGTAGGTCTGAACATGCGCCCATTTTCACCAATTTCAATAGCGTTTGTCCTATGACTTGATAAATAATATAATATTATTTTTTGTCTTTATAATTTGAATAATTTTCGAACCTACTATGAATAAAAAAAGTGGTACTTAAATAGAGTAGGTGGCAATACATTTTAAACTTTTACAAAATTTTAAATTTGCCAGTTTTGTAATAAAATAGTTGTTTTTTTTTCGAAATCGCTATTTGGTGTGTTCTATATTGGAAGATAACACATTTGTTACAAAAAATACAATTAAAAAAATAGATAAGCGAAAAAGAAATACTTTTTTAAAGATGCCAAAATAGTGGAAACTGTTAAACTTCTTTACCAGAGTTGACTAAAATAATAAAAATAGAAGAACGAGTGAAAGAAACTAAATAATCTTAGCCGTTATTTTTTAAATATAGATTTTGACATTTTCTTTCAATTATTATAAAATAATGGCAAGAAAAATAATGGCAAGTTTTATGAAGAGTTAAAAACCAGAATAATAGATGATTTTCGTGATGGTGGTAAGCAAAAGAATATTTGTGAGAAATATTCTATGAATAAATCCATAAAATCGTCTTACTAGCGTTAATCTTGCTAAAAAAAACGCATGAACTGGAATTAGAATACTGTTGACGAATAGCGTTGACCAAAAGTTGAATATTTAAATGGCCACAAAACGGCTACACGCTTCGGGGGTTTTACTAAAATAAATTAATACAATCGTTCAGTGTAGGAATCATCTACCCCCCAAGACCTTGTGTTATTGTATAGCTAAGGTTTCCATTGTTTTGTCAACAGCATAAAAATGAATACTTTTAAGTTTTGTTAATTTTTGCTGAAGTTATGTTAATATTTCTTCTTTGTTAAAATAGTTTTTAATTTTATAATAAAATTTTTTGGTATTGACCGTCCAAGGCGTCAAAAATATATTTTGTTAAAAGTTTCCATTGTATTGTCACTCACACCATATTTCTTATTGTTTTTAAATATTATTATGGCTTAAATAATTTATATAATAATTACGCTAACAACGTAGCGGGTATGCTGCTAGTATAAATATATTTCGATGAAATTAGTATACAAGCTTCTATCGGCCATACAATGAACGTTATTAAAATTGGTGAAAATGGGTTCAGGTACAGACCTAGTCCCCATAGAAATGACAGCTATGAGATCGACTTAAGTTGCAGTAATATCCATATTGTCAAATAAATCTCGGTCAAATTGGTTTGTGTATGTTAATTACATCCATTAATCAGTTGTCCAAAAATAAAACAAATACGACAATTCGTAGTCATAGTCATTCAAAGCTGATTCCCGATCTTCACAAAAAAACAAAAATATTGCACAGATATTTCTCAAATTTGGTTTGGGTATATGGTCAGGACCGGTCCATTTTCGCCTATATAAATATAGCATCCGATATGAACTTTTTCATATCCGAAGGCAAACAAAACTAATAACACCACTCAAATTTGCTTTATGCTTATTTTCAATATCTAGTTAGTTGGACCTAAGAGGTAGGATCTCTAAACACATAGTATAGGGTATCGTATAGTCGGCCTAGACCGACTATAATTTTCTTACGTCTACTATGATTAATTATCACCTAGACGTCCACGAATTAATATTGGCTGGGAACATAAAATCAAAAACTAAACGTCTTTGAACAAAATGGTTTAAACTTTCCTAACTAAGTGTTGCCAAATTGAAAAATGTAAAATTTTGGCGTGGAACCTAAACTCGCTTCTATCTCGAAAATTTGTCAACGTAGAGAAACATGATAAGTCTGGCTATAACTCCTCATATGAATTAGGTGGTAATTTTCTATAGGGTTGCCAGACCGAAAAACAAAACTAAAAAAGGCTTTCTTTTTTAAAAAGTACATTTTGTTTAAAAATAAATGCTCCTTTCCTAGAAATTTATTTTCATAACTTTCAAAGGGCGTTTCAGGCACATTATAGGTAATTAGTGGTAAAGGTTTCAAAAACTTGTATGCTGCTATTATACATTAAGCTACCTTGATGCGCTATGACGAAAAATAAGGATTCTGCGCGTTCTTTATAAAAATATTTTAATAGTTATAGGTAATAAATAGGTAATAAATATTGCTCCTTTCAATATTAGTTATTAAAGACAAGTAAGAAAATTATAGTCAGTTTCGACCGACTATACGATACCCTATACCACGCGTTTAGAGATGCAATCTCTTAGGTTCACTTAGTTGGATAAAGAAAATAAGCCTAAACCAAATTTGAGTGGCATAGTTATTAATTTTTTTGGCTGCAGATATGGAAAAGGTCATATTGGATGCTAGATTTATATGAGGACTGGGTCTAAAAAATGGGCCAATCCTGACAATATTTAGTAAGGTCACATATTTTTGGCAAAAACATGTACAAACGAAATTTGAGAAAAATCTGTGCAATCGACTCAGAAAGTGATGATGAGTCCATCGGTATAATAAAAGATGGGCCTAGGTCAAATATTTGTAGTAGTTACAAACATCAGCACAAAGTCTTTATATCCTGGCCTGGTCTTCATATCCTGGTGTATATTTTATTTTAAAGTTCCGGGAAAGATAGCTGCCGAAGTCAGGATTTTCCAGTAGCGAAAAGTTCCAGAATTTCGGTATTCGGTATTTCCCGTTTGGCATCTCCACTAATAATTGACGGTAACGAAGCTCTTGGGGCAACTTAAGTGATTATTTGAAGATTTAAAAATACAATTTAAGGTTTCTTGGCATCAATTATTTGTTGAAAGTAACATTGTTTATCCACACAACGCAGTGATTCATGGTGAATCAACGACAAAGAGGCGAAGACCATGGTACTTTGGGATGTATGCTGAGCTATTTATGACCCTTGCCTTAAAAAAACCATTAGTGGTGAGTATACTCCAAGTTATTGGGTGATTTCACTAACACAAAAAGTAATCCTTCAACAGTTGAATGTACCGGTACATATATGTGAGCAAAATAGCAAAAATGGATACTAAATCAAACGCCTATTTTAAAAGGTTTGAGAAATCGTATTATGCAGAAGGACGATTTATAAGGACTATTCAGTTAACTGTCCCCCCCTCACATCACACAAAGTTGTATTCATTCACTTCTTACCATATGTTTTGAAGTTGAAACCATCAGCATGTATGTAGTCACATTACTTTATTTCTGTATATATATGTATGTATGTCTGATCATCGAAACTAACATTTAACAAAATTGAATTTGTGTCATGCTGTGTTGCCACTCATCTAATCCACAAGTGTTTTGGCGCATTTGTTTGTGCAGCAGTTTAAAGTGTTAACAAAACCCCAATCAGACTGAGGCTACTAAGTGTAACTAAGTATATATATATTTGTTATATGTATATGTAATTATGTGTCCTCACTCAGTTTCGCACTATTTTAAACAAATTTTGTTGACTTAATAATTTAAAACTAAATAAATACATAACAAAACATTGATGTCATTTAAGTAAAAACACTTTTAAAATTATTAAAAAATACATACACATATTTACATGTATGTAAGTACGTATATATGTATAATTGGATGTACGATTTCTAAAAATATTGATGTGTGTATGTAGGTATTTTCTATAAATTGTTGTAACTATATATTTATTTTCCATTTCTCTCTACTAAGTAGTTTTAGTTTTTTTTTTTTTTTAGTTTTTTTTTTTTTTTTTTTTTTTGTAGTAGTTTCGAATACCCCACCCTAAAAGAAAACAACAAAAAATTTTTAAAAAAAAACTTTTTCTTTAACGTATATCCGTTTCTTTACTGTTGCTAGTTTTTCTTTTTCCCATTTTTAACAGGAATTTATCTTCATATATTTCTTGTATACTCTGTTCAATACATCAGTTTCCTAAGTTCTCAATTGTACACTGGTGCAAAAAAATTATTAACTAATACTCTGTGAATATGTGTAAATTCAACCTAAACCTAATTAAATTATTTAAGAAATCAGTATCCAAAAAACAAAAATTTTTGTCATAACGTATTTTAATAAGACCAATTATGACGCCACAGGCAAATCATAGGGCTCTGTGATTTTGACCTGAAATGATCAGTTGGGTTTTTAAAAACTGACTATAAACGCAATCGTGTGACAACTTCAAAAAAGTGTCTGGCACCAACAACCGTTCATATTCTTCAAATTTAAGCGCTCCGGTAGGTGAGTAGGTAGCGTGCTCGCCAGCAATGCGGGGGTCGTGGGTTCGATTCCCACCAGAGGCTTTGGTCTGTCGCTGAAAAAAAAAATAAAAAAATAAAAAAAAATTATCACACTACACCCTCTTTCCTCCTTCCTATAACCAATTTTCCTGAGATCAACACAATACACTGCATCTGTAGGGGGCATCCCCTGAGTGTTGATTAATAAAAAAAAAAAATTTATACACGGAAAGAGATTTTGAGGATCTTGAGAAAACCCATTATTTATAAAGGATAAATTATATTAGAGTTGTGATTTAATACGGGCACAAGGCATGCAAAATTTGAGAAATGTACAGCTACAAAATAAATATTGGAAGAGTGACTCTTATCGGAACTTCCATAAGCTCAAAATTTCAATTATAGTATATCTAAGAGAAGAGATCCCGGTTAGACCCGAAGTGAAATTCAACCTGACTCAGATATGTGAGCTAGTAGGTAGGTGTAGGGTAAGTATTTTTTCTAATTACAAACGTCAACAGAAACTTACAGCATGATGTACCAAAGCGGAATGCAATGATTAGCTCTAAATGTCTTCAGTTTTACTAAAGTCTATGAAAATATATACATATATGTCTACAGAATGTTCCTCTTAAAAAATGTACCTTTAAAAACTCAGTTTAATGTAAATTTTTACAACACAAAGCTTTTTATTTTCAATATTATCTATTCAAAAATTGGTTGCTTATAACAAGTTCCAGAATTTATTCAAAAACATAAATAATTTCATTACCGTTTAAAGAGACCCCATTTCTACGCTTTATTTCTTCATTTATGGGGCTTATTTTTAAGTCACGATAAATATCAGCATTTCTAACGTACCATGGGGCATTAACAATATTCCTTAAAATTTTGTTTTGGAATTTTTGTATTGTTGTATTTGTTTGTATTTGTATTAGTTGTATTTGTAAATTTTTTGCACATCCCCAGACTTGGATTCCATAGGTACAGACTGGTTTCAGCAGCTGCTTGTAATTTTGTTGTGTATATAGAGTTTGGAGTTACTACCTATAAGCCAACTCATTTTTCTGTATTTTATCTCCAGTTCGTCTTTTTATACCCTATACCACTATGTGGTTTGGGAATAATGACTTTGTGCTGCTGTTTGTATCAACCAAAAATATTCGTCCTAGACCCATCTTTTATTATACCGATCGACTCAGAATCACGATCTGATTCGATTATCCGTCCGTCCGTCCGTCCATCCGTCCGTCTCTGTGTCCATGTAAAGCTTGTAATCAAACTGCAGGTCGCAACTATGAATATATTTTGATGAAATTTGACGTGTAAGGTTCCACCGGCCATGGGATGAACGGTATTGAAATTGGTGAGAATCGGTCCATGTTTAGACCTAGCCCCCATACAAATGACCACTACGAAATCGACATAAATTGCCATAAGTCTCAAATTATCATATAGATCTCAGTCAAATTGGGTTTGCATGTGTTTATTACATCCATTAATCAGTAGTTCAAAATTACTGCCTATATAAAAATTCTTAGTCTTAGGCCCCATATAGACTTGCTTCCCGATCTACACTTAAATCTATCAAAAACAAAAATATTGCACAGAATTTTCTCAAATTTGGTTTGTATATATTTTTTCAAAGTATAAGTGACTTCACCAAATATGGTCAAGATCGGTCCATTTTTCGACCTAGTCCCCATATAAATATAGTATCCGATATGAACTTTTTCATATCTGCAGCGAATAATAATAATTAATAAAAATGCCACTCAAATTTGGTTTATGCTTATTTTCTATATCCAGTTAGTTGGGCCTGAGAGATAGGATGTCTTAACCATGGTATAGGGTATCGTATAGTCGGGCTAGACCGAGTATAATTTTCTTACTTGTTTCTTTTTGACGTGTTCCTTCCAGTGAAGATATACCATACCAAGATACCATACCAAGCTATATCATACCAAGATATTTGGCATAGTTTACAAATGGAAATTGTTTCTTGTCAATAACAAGTGGTATGTAATTTTTTGTTTGTTTGTGAAGTTAATGTGTGATGATTTCGAGCTATTCAACTTAATGCCCCATCTTTCTGGCCACTGTTGAACCTCATCTAAAGCTGTCTGTAGTTGTTCGGTTGCAATTAAATTGTTCCGTGCTGTTGATAATATGACAGTGTCATCAGCAAAAGTACCAACCACACAATTACTATTTACTGGCATATCATAGGTTTATAAAAGGTACAAAATAGGGCCTAAAATACTACCCTGAGGTACACCTGATTTGATCGGGTGAAGATTGGAATACTCATCTTCACGCTTTACTCGAAAGAATCGGTCTCTCAAATATGATTCCAAAAGTTTACTATAATGTTTAGGCAACAACATATCTAACTTGTAAATAAGTCCATCAAGCCATACACCATCGAATGCTTTTGCAACATGTAAGAAAACGTTCAGCCTCTTTCTTTTCTAAAGAAATTTCTATCGAATGGGTTATTCTATGTATTTGTTCAATTGTCGAGTGTTTCTCGTGAAATCCAAATTAGGGAAAAGGTATCAGTCCTTTATTAATAATTAAAAATGTTAATCTTTTACTTATTAATTTCCCGAACAGTTTACCTATCGTTGGCAGTAACGAAATTGGTCTATAGGAGCTAACTTCATCTGGATTTTTTCCTGGTTTCAATATCATAATGATTTCAGCTACCTTCCATATACTTGGAAAATAACTCATTTTAATAGCTATATTAAAAATTATTGATAGTTTGGAAACTGCTTTATGTGGTAAGTTTTTTAAGAGGTCATATCCAGGTGACTTCTTAGACGTAAGTGCTTTGATTTCTTTTTTTAATTCAGTGACAGTTACTGTTGTAATATTTTCGCCGTCGTTATTTATTGCCACACCTATCGCTTGCTTATTTGAGAGACTGTTAGTAAAAACGGTGCTTAAGTATTCCGAAAATAAGTTAACCTTCTGAATATTTGTTCTCGCCCATGTTCCATCGTTTTGCCTCAGGGCTGATTTTATCTGAGTTGGTTGTTTAAGTTGCTTTGTAGCCTTCCATAGTGAGTAGTCGGTTTTATTGTCATACTTTAGGTTTAACAAATAATGGTTAAGATTTTCCATTTAAAATTTTTGTATTTGCCTTTTTAAATTTTGAGTAGCATTGTTTAGCACGGTTTTATCATAAGGACATCTAGACTGTTGCCATTTTTTTCGTAGCTTTCGCTTGACCAATATTAGTACACGAATTTTTGGATGATATGATGTTTGATTTTGAAAAACTTTAATTTCGGGAGAGCAACTCCACGCCGCTTGTTGAATTTCAAATAAAAAATATTGAACTTCTCTTTCTAGGTCTTCCACAGTAAGTATCTGTGATGAGGTGTTTATTTTTTCATTTATTAATGATTAATAAAAACTCCAATCAGTATGCTTGTTTGATAATCTAGGGTTCGGAGTTTTTCTATGAACATTACAATGCAAATGATGAGAATGCATTTACATATGTATTTTAGGATGTCCCAAGATATAAACGAATTTTTTTTTTTAAAGGAATGTCGATACACATACCTTCTATTTTCATTATATTTGACTTGAATAACTCAAATAAAAAATATTATAACGATTGGCTAATGATAACCCGTGCCGACTTGATGCTAAAATTCGGCTTAGAAATTTGTACTGATTTTATTGAAAAAAAAACATAATTATAAATTTAAATATATTATTAAGTTTTCTTTTTAGAGTTTACAGTTATTACAATTAGGATAAATTATTCGATGTCCTTGTACGCAACATAATAAAAATTTCTTTTGTCCCTTTTCAACTGTGATTACACCAGTAAAATCTTGAATCAACTTAACAGCTCTTTCAGCTGTATCATTTACAGCCCTGGATGATAAAACCCTATTTTTGATGTCTTTATACGAACTGTTCTTTGGACACCAAGTAGGAAACTATCATCAATTTTTAGGCGTTCAAAAAGGATTTGCTTTCGACTGAAATGAAGTCATCGATGTTTTTTCCTGAAACAATAATATCGACATTTAATACCGTACCGTACCGTACAATGGACCACAAATTTCTTCCTTCGATGGGATATGTTTTCTTTGGTTAAATATGCAACTCTTTTTAGTTCAGTTTCATTGTCCACATCGTCATCAAATAGTGAGAACACAGATACTTCTTCAGTCAAACAACATAGATGCTGGATTAATTGCTGTAAAGCGGCCTTTGGGATTTTTTTATCGATTTTTTCATAGGCCTTCATTGACTTTAAAAAACACAAAAATCTTGATAGGGCGCTTTTACTGCATAAATGCATTGAAGCCATGGCTTGTCATAAGATGTAGCAATGAGTAAACATATGTACACCAAAAAGTACTACCACATCCTGGTTGGTAACTTTTACTTGACCGTTTAGTAAGGATATTTTTAGGGCATACATAGCTCTCCCAATGCAGCGAGCATGATGCATGGCACCTGAAGGTCAAATTTTAAATTTCTTTTCTTTGCATCTCCGCCTAAAAATATCAAAGACAGCTTTATCAATTCTCGATAGTCATCCCTGAATATTTTTTTGGTAAGTTCAGGTCGGTAAAATCCAAGTAAATTTTCTTTTTCCGAAATGGTCAAGTTGGACGTGACCTTGTCTCTGTAGCACTGTATTTTATTGGGATCGACACTTTTGCAGTTATCTCGGAACCTTCTAAATAGTGGAATATCAGGGCTTGTAGTCACTTGACTGATTTTCACTTTGAATACGCGTTTTAACACCAATACATACATGTGGTGGTGGCACGCAAAAAGTAGCATATCTTTTTTAGCATTTGTTCGATAAGCACACAAGCACCATTAATACGACCTGTGTTTGAAGCTGTAGTATCATAATAAACAATTTGTACTTTATCTTCAAGATTCCATTCTCTAAAAGCATTCTAAAGAACTTGCGCCTGTTCATTTCCTGAAGAGCTTTCCAACCTTGGCACAGCAATAAGATGTTCTTTATTATTATGCGAAATAATATCGGAAGTCGTTCTTCTTTTGATTTCCTGGAACCTAAAGCAGGCAAAAGACTACCATCCCAATGAACCATCATAACATCTGGTACCTCGTTCTGAAAATTAGCTTTTATGGCTTCTGTGCGTTCTTCTCGTTCTATCGTACGAATTCTTTGAACCGATGATTTGCTTCAAGTATAAACATAGAATCCCTCATACTTAAGGTGCCATTACACGAAGTGTTTTTTACATATGTACTGTCACTTTTTTTATCCCTATGAAATTCTTCATGTCTGTCAAAATTGTCTTTTACATACACGCAAAAAAATAAATCGTTTATGGGTCGTTTGCCGCAAACGATGTTCTTTTACTGTAATCGAATATTCGTTTAATGTCAATAAAAACGTTTATGTCAAACGATGTGCCTCTTGCCATAAGCGAAGTTTCTATTACCGCAAAATCATAAGCTTTTTCATTGTATTTCGTTTGTGGGAATAGCTAGATTTCTTTTATGCGAAATGAAATCTTTAATGAGAATATAGACAAGAGCGACAAGAGAAGGTAGAGGAAGCGCAGAGCGTAATTTGTTTTCACTTTTGAGAGATTGCGTGAGCAGCGCATTCTCTGGTTGGTATGTATAAAAAGCTGGTTTTGTTACAGTGTTGTTGTTGTTTCGATTGTATAACCCAGAAAACAATATTGCGAAGGTAAATTATTTAGTTGTCAATTAAATTATACTTTCTGTACAAAGTTATTTAGTTTAGAAAATATAATATACAGTCCGACCTCGATTACTTATTCTATTCTTATTATATAACGTCAATATTTTATAGTTTGTGAATCGTATACGATTCATAATTTTTGCTATCACACGTGCGTATGTATTTCCGTATGACATAACCTCTAAATTTAAACAACAGCTGATTTAATTTGTGAATTTACAAAAATTTGTTGTTAAAAAAAGGTTATGTATATTTTAATTTTTAATTAATACTAAGCAATTTATTTTTCTTTCAATATTAATCTTTAAATTGTACTCCGTTTTTCTTTCGCCACAAGCAGTGTTGTATTTTCATTTGTTTGTCATGCAAAAATAGAATCTGTTCTAATTGAAAAATGTACATGTGACTTTCCTCATGTATTGTACATAAACAATGTTTCATATGTATCACACGATGTGTACGACTTTTGTTGTGGGAAAATTTGACAGTACATATGTAAAAACACATCATGTAATAGCACCTTTAACTGACACCTGTCAAGCACTGCTAGTAATTTTGGTGTGATAAGATCTTTCCGGATCCGAATCTTTCTTGGTCTCGATTAGGGTTAGCATTTCTTCATGTAAATCCATGTCTTTACTGGATTCAAAAAATGAATCATTTTGCAATATTTCAGAAAATACTAAGCACGCCGCTTTTCTTCCTCTTTAGCTAGTAGGCGCGTTCTTTTCTCTTTTTCAGCCAGGTCTTTGTCTACCAATCGACCTGGCTCTCTCTGGCGCTACACGAAGAATCTGTCTTCAAAAAATAATACACTCGCGAATAGTGGGATTTACACTTTCGTTGACAGCTAAATTCACTTCGCGAATGTTGTAAGACAAAACTGCCAGAATTGGTTCATTAGAGGGTAGCGTTGAGCCCGTTATTTGATGGCTTACGTCCCCTATCAAAAACGTACTCTTTTTAGAACTACGTAATTTAACTGACATGTTGATTGATTAAAACGAAGCTATTACTAACAGAATAGGTAGATGTTACAAGCTCATTAACACATTGGCACGCATTCGCCTTTGTTTGAAAATTATTTTTGTATGCAAACAATTTTTTAAGAGAGAATTGGTTTTGCTGTACAGAAATGGGAAAATGCATGCTAAATTATGGGAAAATGCCTGTTAAATCTATAGGAAATGCAAGCTAAATGGTAAAAATGCATGTCATGTGCATGTTTTTGTTTTTTCGAAAGATTTTTTTTTATTTGCAGCTTTGAAAATCATTTTTCTTAATTCAGCATGCAATTTCCTTACATTTAGCATGCAAATTTTTCCCATTTCTAACAGAAAAATTCCCATTTTTAGCATGCATTTTCCCATAAATTTGCCCAAATTTAGCAAACATTTTGCCATTTTTGACATGCATTTTTACCATTTGGCATGCATTTCCTATAGACTTAACAGGCATTTGCCCATAATTTAGCATGCATTTTCCCACTTTTACCAAGCGCTTCCCTTAGTTCCATTTTTTAGTTGAATTTTTTAACTAAGTAGGACATGCAAAAATATTTTGAATAATTTGAATTTAACGAAGATTTTTAAACAAGTAGCCTTCTGATTTATTGATTGAAAATATCAGTGCAAACAGAACGGATGATATAAGACAAATATGTATATACAAACTTAAAACTAATTCGCCAAATACAAAGGGAATCAGTATCCCGCAATTATATTATTTGATTCTATTAAAAAATTAGTTTGTTTCAAATATTGGATTATTGGATTATTATTGGATTTGCTTGAATTTATCAATAATGTTCAACTACTTTTAATTTATACAACATTCATTTAAATGAAGTAAAATCAATTAAATCCTCATTTTTCGTAATTGGATTTACAATTTTCATAATAGGTTCCGAACCAATTAAAACATTTATTTGAAATTATTTGTAATATTTCTGTGATGAAAGTCGGCGCGGATTCCCTTGGTCCTAGGTACACGAAATTTTTTTACATAGGTTTTTACCTTATACGAAAAAATTAAGAGTGTATGCGATAAAAAAAACTACCTTAATTTTTTGGAACACCCCAATATATTTGATATCATAAGTCAAACTTTGGTAATATTTTTATCACGTCATTAGTTTAAATAATAACAGCTTCAGAGCATTTATAGTATAGTGCTAGCCTCAAAATTATTTTATCTAAACATTAATTTAATTTCAGTTTGTGATGGTCATTAGGCAATCTAGTCCATCTGTTAACAGAACTTGGTTTTAGAATAATTTAATTAATTTTATTTAACAACTGATAACCCCAAAAATAGATCGCTATATTGTCGCTAACTTTTCTTCATGATATAAAACCTTTTGACTCGACTCATGGTTATATATTATTGCTCGCCTTTCGTATTCAGTACACCTGGAGTCTTTTATTTACAAGATTAATAACTTTTTCGCATCTGAACGTGAAAAGAGTCACTTACATGAGGTCTCATAATCCTTGAGGCTTTTATTCAAAAAATTTTTTTTTAAATAAACACTTTTCAATGCAATAACACTTTATAAGCTGATTTAAGAAACTACTTGAGTTTTTCTGTAATAATTTTATTCCCAGTGTAAAATAAACGATTTTTTTATGCATTTTCTTTATTTTCCTCTTTTTGGGGTGGTGTACCACTTATTTGTATTTCAATGCGTTTCTCTTGTTATTACATTAACGTCGTCTAATGGCAGCCATCGACAGTTGCTGAAAGATTTTTCCCTCTTTATTTGTATTCCTTTGGCAAATTGTGGTCAAAAGGAATTTTCGTATAATTTTATTTTTGCACAAAATCGATTATTGTGATTTTCTTTTCACACTTTCTTTCATAAGGAAGAAATTTATTTTCATTTTAACATTTTAAATTATTCACACTCTACAACACTCTGAAAGTGTGCGACCACTTATAATGATTTCAACAAATTACTAGATCTTGTATTAAACTTAATTTTGGTTCCTGTCGAAATATTACTGGGTTGCCAATATCTAGCTCATGAACAACAAAATTCGATAGTTTTAATTGTTTTTATAGATCTCATATCGTAGTTACTGAAATTCGTCGTCACTAAGCCAAATAGTCTTTGATATGAAACAGTTTTATTTACGTAAAAAAACACAAACTTAAATTTTATGGTCTAGATGCAACGAGTTTTTTCTGGGTTTTAAAACTAAAGAGCTATTATCATCGACTCAGAATCGTCCTTCTGTCTGTCCGTGTATTATTGAAAAGCACGAACCATAAACCTTAAACCATATTAGCTACATAAGCTCTAAGCCTCTCCGGAAAGATAGCTTGCGAAAATTTTCCATTCGTTGCCCGAAACTCCTGATATTGGGATATCTTACTTGGTCCGACCTCTAAGCTTTTCTGAAAGTTTTGCCCTCGTATTGAGCTCAAGGCTTCAAAAACATTTTTTTTTTAATTTTGTTGTGTCCGTTATGCGCAACAACATGAGTATAATACACTAAAGAACAAATCTTTTCCTTACACTTACACAGTTGCAAATTGTTCAGACCACACATGACCATTAACCACTCAACTTCAAATTGTAAAAATCTCAAAAATTCTTCGAGAATAAAATATTTTCCAAATTTTTTAACCAGAATCGGATGAAAAAATCATTTATAACAAAAGTAATATCAGCATATTGTTGTTGTTGTTGTGTGCTTTTGTATGCATTGAATTCTTTGAATTTTTGTGCACAATAATGGAACTGCTGCTAATATGAGAATTGTTTGTCTGAACGGCGTGTATGACAAACGATACTCGAATTGTATGTGTTTGCGAGTTTGTGTGTGTGTTAGTGTTTGGATTGTAAAGTCAATCGTATACTCAAATCATGAATAAGTGTCTCAATATGTCCAATTATGTTCATTTTAAAACCGTAATCATAATAAAAATGTAAACTGCCACACGTTGGCCTTGTACATTGACAACGAACAACGAAATAACGTACCGACAGCAATGATTGTGGCGAATAAAAGTAACGCAACTGCAGCAGCAGCAGCAACAACAACAAAGACTCCTCTATAGCGTCTGAAACGATCACACTACTAAACTAAGCTACTTTTTTCTTACAACGACAACAACAATATAATATGCTATTGCCACCAACAACAGCAACAACCACACAACAACAACTTGTTGACTTGTGCGACATTTACACGGAAGCATTGTTAAAAGTCTGTTTCCACTAATATGAAATAATAACAACAGTGTACGTACTGTATGTATGCGTGTATGCAATGCATATTTCATCAACTATGCAGTGTCAATAATTTAAATAGCAACTTTTACCTACTCGTACTTCTTTCTCTTCACTTCCTAACTGTTAAAATCATAATTTATAATTTGGTTTAATGGCATCAGTTTTTCAAAATATACGTTCAGCTATAATAAGTTGGAATACGAAGTAGTGATTGATTAATATATCTGTTGTTACAAGCATTAACCGCCTAAGTCGAAATTCACGCTTTCGAGAAAAATAACTTTTTATCTAAATGTAATAGGGCTTCAGGCTTCATTACGACTTAGGTCAGTATATTTTTATTAATAACTTTTTAAAAAAACAGTGTTAGAGAAATGGGGATTTCACGTAAATATAAAGCGTTGTTTGTAGAATATGATAGCATATCGTTCTTAAATCGTTCTTAAGTCGGCTTAGGCGGTTATCGCTTGTGACCACAGATATATTTGAACGACGCGTCGATTAAAAATATATGAGATATACAATTGATAACTAAATATATTGAATATATAAAATTTTAAATCTTTAAGACTAAAATTAACCAACAAGGACCAAAGACTCTAAATATAGGTATGCCTTTAAGAGACGATAGTTAAAAGTTTAGTCATAAGGATTTAAGTGCAAAATGAAATAAATTCCCAAAGTTCTTTGGGTAGGGAATTTATTTAGTAAACTATAATATTTATAATTGAATATGTATAAATGATGAATAATGCATTGTGTTTTTAAACAAAAAATATCAGATGTACCTCCCTAGAATTAAATCTAGATATATTTTATAATTTTTCTTAAAATACTGCGACTATCACGATAACCGCCCCCGAGTTAACCCATTATGCCAAAGCCTCCATTAACACAGTATAATAGTTTTTTATGGATAAGAAAATAGTTGAGGTACCTTCTGTCAATGTTTTTGTTTTTGCTTTTTAAAAGATATTCTAATTCCTCGATAAATAACGCTGTTATTTTTCATCTTTTTTCAATTCTCAACACATCTTTGGATAGATGTTCACTATTTTTAGAAATTCTTTTAAACAAACTTTTTTTTATAATTTCGTATTCTGACTGATATCTATTTTGACGTCATCATTGAAAAAGTTTTTCCTGTTGTCCTCGTTTGCATTCATGAAGTTATTTAAATTTTTATATGAAATTCATTAAAAAGATCATCTTAAGCTTTAAGACAGATTTTCATAATATTTGATGCAAAATCAAATTTCATAAAAAAATACAACTTTTAAAATGGTTACCGAGATAGCCAAAATATTTCGGGAAACATCAAAAAATATGTCATTAGAATGTTAGATTAGAACTTTGACGGTTTTCAGATGGTTTTGGACTTTGTTGTTATATTATGGACATTTAAGTCTTCAATAGTGTTTTTTATGTATAAATATCTGCACGATCAGGGGGGGGTAAAAATCTATTTCACAATACAATCACAAAAACCATGGAAGAAGTAAGATGTAAGACAAAAACGGTGTGAAGTATAAGTGTATTGGTGCAAAGATTATGATATAATATTATTTTAGCTAATTTAACAACCTCTGCTATAATAGCGTTAAAAATGTAAAATATAAACGTATTACATACATATAATTCAACAACCCCACAAGTATAACGCTATTACTAATATAGAAATTATTTCAGCTAATTCAGCAACCCCAGCCATGATAAGCAGTTGAAATAATAAATAATTTTTATATTGGCTGAGCCCCTGCAGTTGTTTGCTATAAGTGATACATAGATGACGCTTTCTGTTTGATTTTAAATGATGTGTAAATAGATTTTTATACATCTCCCCTGTGATCAGACTCACAGTTTTTATTTTTTTTTTTTTATTTAATTTTCATTTTTTTAATGTATTAATTTTTCTGATTCTCAAATGTGTTATTATTAATATTATTATCAGTTTTGCTATTATTTTTTTTAATAAAAATAATGTTAAATTATTATATTTGTGCTGTATGTCCCACTGGTTAACAAATAAATAAACAAATAAAAAATAAAAAAAATTCACGAAAAATTTTTCGGTGTATCATACTCTTCAAAAAAAAAAATACCGGAAAATTCTACCAACACAGCAAGTTCAAGAGTTAAAGTTTTCATGAAAATACGGAACTGGCAATTTTACTAGGAAGGTTAACAGTTTTTGCGTTTTAATATGGAGTTTCATCAATTTTGGTTCGTTAAAGATCATAACGAAGATGTTAAATTTACCAATTTCAACGGTTGTCTTAACAAGAAGTAAGAGAAGTATTAAAGAAGGATTATAGCACCTTCAGATGCCTTCAGAAGTTCTGTGGAAAATAATTCGCGGTTTATCAAAGTCCTAAGTAGAGCAATAAAAATATTTTTTTGGGATTTCCTAACGCATAAAAAATTTCAGTTTGTGTTAATTCTTTAAAGTTAATTAATTAACTTAATACTTTAAATAGCTTAAGATCACTCCTTTTGTCACTTCATAGAACTTTAAAATTTGATTGCATTTTTAAAGTTAGGACCAATTATGGAAAACTTCTCAGTTTATTTTCGTGTCAGTGCACCAAAGTCCTTAAAAAAGTATACTGTGTTGCAATATTATGGCCGCATGAACTTTTTAGAATTAGAAAAATTTTAAATCAATAAAAATTTATAATTCATAAAAAATAATTTGTCTTTTTTTTTTTTGGTGGAGCGTAATTATAAACAAAGTGTTATAATTACATAAACAAAGTGTTGCTTATCTCTTTTTAATTACCTTTATTATTGTTTCTAATTATTAATTATAATTACTAGTAGATTCCAGCCCTCGAAATTCGAGTGCAAATTCTAGGAAATTTTATTTTTTCATTAAATAAAGACCCTAAATGTATGCTTATCAATTATAGCTAATTCACAAATCAACACCAAAAAACGAACTCATTTTTATTACAAACACATTAACAAATTTAATAAACACACACATAGCATTGTATAACTTTACGTATGGGTTAGTAGCAACTTTAAATGCAATTTACTCAAAATAGAGGAAAAAATTTAAAAATCTGTATATCTGCAAAATGGCCAAAAAGAAATACCTTACAAATAATATAAGTTTGGTCAAAATCGGGATACAACGGTAGAACAAAACATCGGTCACAAGAAATCGCCTAGCCTATTAATATTATAGATTATTCTTTAGTCATATTTTTGAAATGTCACGCGGTTGTTTCTTGTCTGATATTAATAAAGGCAAAATAACTGCTTTTCAGGAAGAACAGCAGTCCAGTCTAATCACCGGTCTGATAAGGTAGTTCGAAATTTTCTTAAATCCCCTTCCAATTCTGAACAAAATAAAAAAACTCAGGAAAAAAATCCAAACTTTCAGTACGCACTAAACGAATGATTAACACAAACGCCAGCAATTAAACGAAAATTGCCAAATTGCTTACTGCAACAGCCTGTAGTAATTCGCTGTCAAAAATTAAAGAATGTGCCATGATTTCTGGCTCAGCACAAAAAACCACGTTTGCTTTTGTTAAAAACAATACGAGTATGGACTGGAATAAGATAGGTAAATTTTTGCAATCTTTAGTCAACATGTTTTGGAAATTATTTTTTTATCCCATAATAACTTTGTGCTGCTGTTTGTAGCTACCAAAAACATTTGACCTAGGCCCATCTTTTATTATACCGATCGAGTCAGAATAACTTTCTGAGTCGATGATCTGTCCGTCTGTCAATTTTTGTGTCCATGTAAACCTTGTACTCAAACTACAGATCGCTAATATTAATATATTTTATTGAAATTTGGTATATAACCTTTCGTCGGCCATACGATGAAGGCTACTGAAATCGGTGCCGCCCTATAAAGCTGCTTCCCGATCTTCACTTAAATCTATAAAAAAAAACAAAAACTGCACAGCTTTTTCTCAAATTTGGTTTGTATATATTTTTTTTTTGGAATATAAGTACCAAATATGGTCAGGATCGGTCCATTTTTCGACTTAGTCCCCATATAAATATAGAATTCGATATGAACTTTTTCACATATGCAGCCAAAAAAATTAAGAACAATGCCACTTAAATTTGGTTTATGCTTATTTTCTATAACCAATTAGTTGAACCGAAGAGACAGGGTCTCTAAACAATCGTATAGGGTATCGTATAGTCGGTCTAGATGAATATACTTTTCTCACTTGTTTATAGATAATGTTTTTTAACAGTAAAAATTTAGCTTAGACGGTCCGAATGGTTACAATTCGTACTGCCGTGATTCATGTAAGGAACCACGATATTTTTCCAAAAGAAATTTTTGTGGTGGGGCTCTGATGGTTTGGGGTGCATTCTGTGTCGATGGTATACTAGATTAGCTTTGACGAGTACCAAAATAAATTCGATAGAATACGCAACACTTCTCTAGACAAATTTGAAATCGTTTTTGGCACAAAATTGTAAAAAAAAAGAAACATGACTGACTTTTCAGTTAATTGAAGTTTGGGCGACAATCATAAATGATATTCCTTGATTTGCCACCACAAATATTTGACCTTATCTTCTGCATTGGAGGTCCTACTCACTTTAAAATTAAAACAACTTTTAGTTATAATTCACAATGTTTTCTATTTTAATTTTAATGTTAATCTATAATATTAATAGGCTAGGCGATATCATGTGACTGATGTTTTGTTCTACCATTTTATCCCGATTTTGACCGAAGGTATATTATTTGAAAGGTATTTCCTTTTAGCCGTTTTGCAGATTTACAGATTTTTAAATTTTTTCCTTTATTTTGAGTAAATTGCATTTAAAGTTGCTATTAACACATATATAAAGTTATGCAATGCTATGTGTGTGTTTATTATATTTGTTAATGTGTTTGTAATAAAAATGAGTTTCTTTTTTGTGTTGATTAGTGAATTGGCTATAATTGATTAGCATACTTTTATTTAACGAAAAAATAAAATTTCTTAGAATTTGCGCTCGAATTTCGAGGGCTGGAATCTGCTAGTTTTTATAAATGCGTCTAAAATTTTGCACCATGAAAAAATAACTTTTTGTTAAAGTCTTAAATAAAATCAATATACTTTACGTAGCAGAGTCCAACCCTCGAAATTCGAGTGCAAAATACTAAGAAATTTAATTTTTTCATTGAATAATATTAATTCATTTTAATTTTCATTTAATAATAATTTTAAACAATCTTAGCCAATTCACAATTCAACACTTTATAAATAAAATTCATTAAATTTCATTATATATATTTGTTAAACACACAGAAGATATATAAATGGGTTGGTTAATAAATAATTCTAAAGGAGCCTAAAGATATGTCATTTGATTTTAGCCAATTCACAATTCAACACAGGGCTTTTGATATTTAGAATAAACACACACAGTATGTGTTTTTGTTAGTAAAAATGTTCCAGACGGTGCAAATCTGTAAATCTGGTGGACAGCTAAAAAGAAATACCTTTCAAATGGGGTATTTTTTTTTTGTCAAATTAGGTTATTATTTAAAGTAATTACAGCGGTCTTAAAAAATCGTCTCTCCTATTAATATTATAGATGAAACCTCTTGGATATTTTTAGTTTTAATATTGCTTTAAATTTATGATTATTAAATTATTTTTTTTTTAAACACCTCTAAAGATAATAACTGCTGCAAAATTGGGTGCAGGTATAATATTGCACCGGAGTTCACTCTCATCCTATGGTCTGGAGCAGAGCCTACGGTCAAGCTCGAGTACTCGAGCTACTCGAAGCTCGAGCTACTCGAGTAGTTAATGAGCTACTCGAGCTCAACGAGTAGCTCGAGTAGTAAAAATTAGCATTTTTCATGTTTGAAAGCATGTACAAAGTTAAATATAGGTATTTAGTACAACAAATGTATACTTTTTAGAATCGTACAGATACCGTGAATATCACTGTTAAATTTCATTTAAATCGGAGTGCCCCACTTGCGTGGGCAAACTACTACTCGAAAAAGCTCGACCACTTTCCATACAAATATATGAAAAAATTCACTTCATGCAAGTTTGACATCGATTTACACAAAATATTTAAGGCACACATGGTACAAATTTATGCTTTTTAAAATTGGAAATATGATTACATTTCGTGCACGAAATTTCAAAATAATCTGACCAAAATTGTAGCTCGGACGAACTACTACTTGAAAAAGATCAGACTCTTCCCATTTTTTATAATGACATAGCCAAAAGTTATATTTTTTAGATTTAGAAATGTAAGGAGAGTATTTCTTTTAAATTTCAAACGTTTCCGACAATAATGGTGGGGTGGACAAACTACTACTCGGAAAAGCTCGACCACTTTCCATACAAATGTATGAAAACATTCACTTCATGGAAGTTTGACATCGATTTCCAAAAAATTTTTCAAAAGTATATGGTAAAAATTAATACAAATTGTTGTCCATTATATCAATACATTATTTTTCTAAAATATTGAAACACTCGGGTGAAAGGTGTGGGGTGGGCGAACTACTACTCGAAAAAGATCAGTAATTAAAAGAAATCTTTTTCAAAAAATATTTAAGGAACACACTTGCTATACAAATTTATAGATACTAAAATTGCATATAAGAGGACAAAAAAAATTTTAAATTTTTATGGTGTTTTGGTGTTTAATATTTTCAAAATTAAGCAAGTACGTTTTTATTGCGGTTAAGAGGTCAGTAAAGCGATTACTATTTTTATTATTACCGTTTTTGCCATGTACAACACGTGCACAAATGCACTAAAGGAAAAACAAGCACAATTAGGTATTCCGGAACTAAAATTCTTGCAGTGCAATAAGACTAGAAGGAACTCGACATATAACATGTTCGTTCGTGTCGCCCATAGCGTACATCTTTAGTAAACGTGTTGGCGGACAGAAATGTGACTAGTCAGCGAGTTGCGGTGGATTTTGAATTATCTGAAGCCGAGTTGAGCAAAATTGAACAAATAAAAAGCGTTCCGGAACCACCATACCTTCTTATGATGATATAACCGACGATGATGGGACAATTTCTTTTAAAACTAACGTCAAAGCAGAATGGAAGATCTCACCAGATGTAGCAACAAGAATGTTGGCATCATTTTACGATCCTCGTTATAAAGATATGGAGCATGAAACTCTTTTTAATCAATCCCAAATCGAAAAAGAAGTGAAGGAGCTTTTGTGTGAAGAAGAAGAATTACCAACAGAATATACAACATTTCAGCATTCTAAAATATGCGCTATCGACATATTTTTAAAACGAACGCAGAGCACAAATGATAACCTTGACATCGATTGGTCGAGATATCAACGTGAAAAACAAATCGAGTGGAAAGACTGTCCACTAAAATGGTGGCAGGATCGTGAAGAAAAGTACCCCAACATATCACAAATGGCCAAGAGATTTCTTTGTATCCCAGCAACTTCAGCATAATCAGAGCGGTGCTTTTCTACAGCTGGTAATGTAGTCACTGCTAAAAGAAGTTCGCTGAAACCATCAAATGTCAACACTTTAGTTTTTCTCAGTCATAACAAAGATTTTTTAATGTAAAGTATATAGAAGTCCTTAATTCAATGTTATTAATTAAATGATACTGTACTTAAAAAATTATTTATCATTATTTTTCAACATTCATTGCTAAAAAATGATTAGATTTTATGTACTTAAATAAAATGAAATATTCACTAAAATAAATGTAATAACTTACATCAAACTTGAAAGAAGAGTAAATCTGCGCACACTGTATGTAAGTAGCTGAATTTTTTCGAGTAGTAGTTCGCCGCCTCCATAATTTTCTTGGAATGGTTTGAAATTTGAAGGATACAATGTCTTCAAATCGAAAACTTCACAACATATAGTGAAGGAAAATGTTCTGTAAAATTACATCAAACTTAAAAGAAAAGCAAATTTTAACACATTTATGGAAACTGTCTGATTTTTTTCGAGTAGTATTCCGGCAACAGCACAATTATTGCCGAAATTCTTTGAAATTTTAAAGACGTTATGTCCTCTTATATGCAACTTTAGTATTTATAAATTTGTAGCAAGTGTTCCTTAAATACTTTTTGAAAAAGATTTTTTTTTTTTAAATTACTGATCTTTTTCGATTAGTAGTTCGCCTACCCCACACCTTTCACCCGAGTGTTTCAATATTTTAGAAAAATAATGTGTTGATATAATGGACTACAATTTGTATTAATTTTTATCCACTTTTGAAAAATTTTTTGTAAATCGATGTCAAACTTCCATGAAGTGAATGTTTTCATACATTTGTATGGAAAGTGGTCGAGCTTTTCCGAGTAGTAGTTTGTCCACCCCACCATTACTGTCGGAAACGTTTGAAATTTAAAAGAAACACTCTCCTTACATATCTATATCTAAAAAATATAACTTTTGGCTATGTCACTATAAAAAATTTTCTGTAAAATTATCTCAAACATGAAATAAGAGCAAATTTTCACACTTTTGTATGGGAAGAGTCTGATCTTTTTCGAGTAGTAGTTCGTCCGAGCTACAATTTTGGTAAGATTATTTTGAAATTTCGTGTACGAAATGTAATCATATTTTCAATTTTAAAAATCATAAATTTGTACCATGTGTGCCTTAAATATTTTGTGTAAACTTGCATGAAGTGAATTTTTTCATATATTTGTATGGAAAGTGGTCGAGCTTTTTCGAGTAGTAGTTCGCCAACAGCACAATTATTGTCGCAATACTTTGAAATTTTAAGAAGATTATCTTGATATATTTGCAACTCCAAGCAGTAAAAAATTTTAGGAAGTCGTGATGGGAAATTTTTTTTAAAGTTACATCAAACTTGAAATAAGAGCAAATTTGCACAAATTTGTATATAAAGTGGCTGATCTTTTTCGAGTAGTTGTTCGCCCAGAGCTTAATTTTCATCGGAATGGTCAATTATGGGCAGTAAAAAGAAAAAAAAAATTTTTTTTTGAAAAAATTTATTTTTTATTTTTTGTTTTTCGTCGAGTAGTAGTTCCTCCAAGCTTCAATTTTTAGCGGAATGCTTTGAAACTTGAAGGAAGTGTTCTCTTTGTATATACAGCTCTAACGAATATAATTTTTTATTATGTCATTGTGGAAAATTTTCTGGAAAATATCATCAAACTTCAAATAAGAGCATATTTTCACACATTTGTATAGAAAGTGGTCAATATCAGTCGAGTAGTGCTATACCGACGCCAAAATTTTGTTCGGAATGGCTTAAAATTTTTTTACGAGTAATCTCTGAATACAGTCAATTACAGGCAGTGAAAAAATATAAAAATTTTTGTTTATGTTTTTACACCTTTTGCAAAATATCCGTTCTTTTTCGAGTAGTTGTTCCCACTCGCCAACATTTTTTTCCAAATGCTTTGAAATTTTTAAAACATATCCCCTTCATATATTCAAATTAAAATACTAAGAGGTTTTTCCAAGTGTTCTTTAAAATTTTTTTTGTAAATAGGCATCAAACATATGCGAAGATCATATTTTCATACATTTGAGTGGAAAGTGGATGATCTTTTTCGAGTAGTAGTTAGCCCCCTCCATAGTTTTTATCAGAATGTTTTAATATTTCAGGAGGGTAATCTATCAGTGTAACTGACTTCAAAATATATAAAATCATACCATGTATTTTGGGAAAATTTTTTCTTAAATGAAGTCAAACATCTATGAAGTTAATAATTTCATACATTTGTATGGAAAGTCGTCGAGCTTTTTCGAGTAGTAGTTTGCCCACGCAAGTGGGACATTCCGATTCAAATGAAATTTAATAGTGATATTCCCGGTATCTGTACGATTCTAAAAAGTATACATTTGTTATACTAAATACCAATATTTAACTTTTTACATGCTTTCAAACATGAAAATGTTAATTTTTACTCGAGCAGCTCGAGGAGCTCGAGTAGCTCGAAGTTCGAGTAATGGGGAGCCCTGGTCTGGAGTTTTAACCTATGAAATTTAATACTTCGAAGAATTCTTGAAGTGAATTGTATATTAATCTCCTAAGACTTCGTCAATATTACGATTTGAGCGAGGATAGTGTAAACATTAAAGTCTTGAGCCTCAGTGTAACTGAATAAACTTCAGTTTGTAACTTTTCTAAAGATCTTATCACATTTTGCTACTTAAATTGTCGCAATTGTAAACGTACCTTATGATGGTTTGTTTACTTAGTTATGTAGTGCAATGTATACGTTATGCGTATGAAATAGCAACAACAACAACAACAACTTTATCTAGTTATAACAACTGAAAGCTTAACAAGAGAAGAAATATAACAACATACAATATAGACGAATGTACACACTTTTGTACAAACACGTACAAATCACACACAGATGTTCACATTGTAAGTCTTACAAATAGCAGTAAAAAAAGCCACAAAAACAACAACAACAACAACTGACGATCTCTTTTTTATAATTTTTGCAAATAAAACGTGGCATATGATCTCAAAGAACAAATGAAAAATATGTAATAAAATCATAAAAAAGAAAGATCTCACAAATAATATCGAATTGTATTGACGAGCAGTTGTTGAAGTTGTTGTCGTTGTTATTATTGGGTGAGGTTAGTGTGAGTTCAAAATAAGTCAAGTTTAAGTTTAAGTTAATGTTAATATTAATGACAGGCAGATGAACGAACAAAATTGCATGAAGCAGAAAAGAAAGAAACGGTATAAAACAAAGATATTAAAAATCGTATACACACAGTAAATAAATTTGTTTTGGAAACTGAATATATTGGCAACCATGTTATTAAGTTGCAGCGACTGAATTAGTTGTTTTTGCGAGCGCAAAACTCATTTACAAGTAAATGCGAAGCAATTCAGCTGCAATTCAATTCATTACAACTGTATTCGCTGAAAATCGATCAAAATACCTCACTTTGTGTTGAGATTAAATATTTTATTAACATAAATTAGTTTTAAAATCATCACTTGACATTTCTTCTGTCAAAACCGGCACTTGACATTACTACAAACGAAGGTAAAATATACGAAACTGTAAAAATACAGACAGCGGACATGATCCACTTTGTGAATACTTAAAATAAAAATGCAAATTAAAGCATGTTAAACAGTTTTTTGGTTTTTTGTTAAAGACAACTGGCAAACCCATCAATGGATGTTTTCTTCTGGCGAATATAAAGAACTAAATGCATAATAAATGGATCATCGTTGCGATTGCAGGATCATTTTGAACAGATATCACGACTTTAAGGTCAAGAGTAATACATATTAGTTATTTCTGGCCACAGATTGTTGGCTTCATCAACTTATCTGTCATGATTTTGGCAGTTGACAGGCTAAACGTACTAAATTTTGATTAACGCAGTTTTTTCTTAACTCAAATAACTATATTGAGAAAATTAATTAATTAAAATAAAATAGCTTAACTTTAGTAACCTTTAATATACCATTGATATTCACGCGACGCAATTTACACTTGTTTATACTTTGAAATTTTCGTGAAAATGTTCATGCAAAACTGCTATGAAAGTTGCGTGCAATTCGTAATTGGAGGCGAACGAGAGAGAGAGAGAGAAGCAAGCGGGGTAGAAAATATTTCACGATTCCTTTTTTCCATGATCTTTTTTACATTTCTCTTTACATTCATTTTAAAATATATAATTTTTTTCGTGTGTATATCTACGTAGTAGCGAATGAACAACTAAAGAAGATATTCCGATAAAATGTCAAAAAAAATATTAAGCGTTGTTGCAAGCCAATGACAGACTCAAGACAGTGACTCAAGAAACTTGGTGTGAGTCAGTAATTAAAAACTTTGTGGAACTTTTTCTTTGTCATTACCTGGAGGTGAGAAATTCGAAGGAAGAAACACAAAAGGTCATTAAAAAAAGTTTGACCTCAGAATGCCAAATCCTTTGTAGCTTTTACTATACTGGCCTAGAACTTTCACCATGGCTTAGAATTGCTCACCCCAAAGAATGGTTGTTGCACAGTGTAATTAATTTATTATATACTCCTCGAGAATTGTTTAAAAAAAGGCAAAATTTCACACATGAAATACTAAAAAACTAAAAAATATAAATTGAAATAATAAATTATCTTTAATATACCACATTCTTAAATGGACTAAAAAGAATGAAATAGTTTCTCATGGCCCCTTTTGTCAGCTTTAAAACGAAGAACATCGGGCGCATTCAATATACTCGTAACACTATCACTCCTCCTTACTTTTATCTATAACAAGCGTCCCACCTTTTTCAGTTAAATCTAACAATTTGGTATATACAGTTTGTCATACCATTTGTAACGCTACTAAAAATAAATTTGCGACTCCATAGGGTATATATCTGTGGTCACAAGCATTAACCGCCTAAATTGAAAATCATGCTTTCGAAAAAAAAACTTTTTATATAAATGTAATGAGGCTTCATTACGACTTAAGTCAGTATATTTTTATTAGTATATTTTAAACAAATACCGTTAGAGAAATGGGGATTTCATGTAAATATAAAGCTTTTTTAGCAGAAGATGAAAGCATACATATCACAAATCGTCGAATATCATGCTTTTGAGAAAAATAACTTTTTATATAAATGTAATGGTGCTTCATTACGACTTAGGTCAGCATGTTTTCATTAATAACTTTTTAATTAACACGTAAATATAAAGCGTTTTTAGTAGAATACGATACCATACATAACTCAAATCATTCTTAAGTCGACTTAGGCAGTTATCGCTTGTGACCACAGTTATATGCTTTATACTCGAGTCGATATATCGATGTCCATTTGTCCATCTGTCACGCTCATTAACAAAATAAATCATTTACGCGGGTAAACATAGCAAATTATTGTTTTTCATTACTTCGAACAGGTTGGTCTTTAATATAGGGTATATCGCACATTATTGTGCCAAGATATGACCTAAACTATGGAGACACCTCCAAAATATGCTAACAATATAGTATGTGTGTTGTAATAATTTATAAATTTATTTACTTTTTCAAATAATTTGTTTAATTTTTTTTTATAAATATTGCAACAAGTCCAGATATTAACGCAAAATTAAGATCCAGGTGGAGGGTATTAATGATTCTGCATAGCCAAAGTTAACAATTTTACTAGTCTTGAATTTATTCTGAAACTTTGTAGATTAAAAATATTTTTTAATTTAAATAATTTTTTGTTTAAAATAAAATAATTGATTTTATTTAAAAATCAAAAAAACAATATTAATCAATAAAATTTAGTTTAAATATTAAATAATAGCAGAAAAAAAGAGTGTTAAATTCGCCTGCGCCGAATCTTTGATGCCCTCCACGGGCTTACGTTTACATTTATATCTGGACTATATGCACTGTTTATAACAAATGTAAAAAAATATTTTGTAAAGTAAACGATTTGACAAACTTAATACTAAATTATAACAACCAAAACACCACATTCATAAAAATTTATTGGAGTTGTCTTCATATTTTTTAACATGTTTTGACACAATGATGGCCGCTTTACCCCCATACCAACCTGCTTGAACTAACGATAACCAAACCCAGGTTAATAATTTATTTTGTAAATGATCGTGATTTCAACAGGCAGATGGCAAACGGTCATCGCTATATCGACTCGAATTGTTATAAGGATCAGGAATATATAAGAGAATGATAAACTGACATATATCCTCTGCACAGTAATAATCATTGAAATATACACCGGATATACAAATTTTTACTTGTAAGTTAATTTAGTATTTTAATTAAAAAATAAGAAATTTTAAATAGTGTTTAGTTTCATGAAATATTCCTTTACACTGTAATTTCACGAATACTTTGAAGAAACATAATGTCCTTCTCTTCGAACCATTGAAGACAAATTTTAAGAGCATCGGTAGAATTTGTAAATTAAATATATGGAAATGCTGGAGCAATGTCAACATTTTCGATATGTTCCAATGGTGTTTCTTCTTCGGATGGAAAATAATACAAACAAGTGCAAAGTACATATTTTACTATTCTCGGAATAGCTGTGCACATACTTCAAGCAAACAAATAAACTGAAAATTGTGGAAGAAAAATTGCGATAACTTATTTTTTTTTTAGAAAAGTTGCTTAAACTGTATTAAAAATGTAAATAACTTACAAGTTACACTGTAATTATAAGCGCAGTGCAATGTCGCTGTTACACAATTCATTCGTTTTATGTCTGCATAATGTTGACTATCTCAAAGAACAAAAATTTACTCTACCGGTAACAAAAAACTAAAATCTGAACGCATATAAAAAATCTAATTTTCAATTAAATAATACATCATTGGAAAAGTAATTGCGTAGGAATTTATAAATAAATTTGAACTCAGTGGAAAAACAAATGTCTAAATTCTCGAGAATTTTTGTATTCTAAGATTCTTTTCTAAGAAATAACAACATGCTGGATTGCACAGCATTTTATTATTTTACAGCGAAATATTTTTTTAATAGCTCCACATTATTTAACATTATTTCAGATTCGGAAGATTATAGCCATTCATAACGGACCATATAATACCCTACGTCATGTTATTGCCTAAAGATACATATGTTAAAGAAAAAAATTCAAAAAATTCAAACAGAAAACGTCATCAATGTATCATAGCAATCAACTGCAGGGGCTCTGCTAATATAAAAATATATATTATTATTTTTTATTTCAACCGGTTGATTTTTAGTTTTTCGTTTTTATTTTTCATTTTTCGTTTTTCATTTTTCATTTTTAATTTTTAATTTTTAATTTTTAATTTTTAATTTTTAATTTTTAATTTTTAATTTTTAATTTTTAATTTTTAATTTTTAATTTTTAATTTTTAATTTTTAATTTTTAATTTTTAATTTTTAATTTTTAATTTTTAATTTTTAATTTTTAATTTTTAATTTTTAATTTTTAATTTTTAATTTTTAATTTTTAATTTTTAATTTTTAATTTTTAATTTTTAATTTTTAATTTTTAATTTTTAATTTTTAATTTTTAATTTTTAATTTTTAATTTTTAATTTTTAATTTTTAATTTTTAATTTTTAATTTTTAATTTTTAATTTTTAATTTTTAATTTTTAATTTTTAATTTTTAATTTTTAATTTTGAATTTTTAATTTTTAATTTTTAATTTTTAATTTATAATTTTTAATTTTTAATTTTTAATTTTTAATTTTTAATTTTTAATTATTAATTTTTAATTTTTAATTTTTAATTTTTAATTTTTAATTTTTAATTTTTAATTTTTAATTTTTAATTTTTAATTTTTAATTTTTAATTTTTAATTTTTAATTTATAATTTTTAATTTTTAATTTTTAATTTTTAATTTTTAATTTTTAATTTTTAATTTTTAATTTTTAATTTTTAATTTTTAATTTTTAATTTTTAATTTTTAATTTTTAATTTTTAATTTTTAATTTTTAATTTTTAATTTTTAATTTTTAATTTTTAATTTTTAATTTTTAATTTTTAATTTTTAATTTTTAATTTTTAATTTTTAATTTTTAATTTTTAATTTTTAATTTTTAATTTTTAATTTTTAATTTTTAATTTTTAATTTTTAATTTTTAATTTTTAATTTTTAATTTTTAATTTTTAATTTTTAATTTTTAATTTTTAATTTTTAATTTTTAATTTTTAATTTTTAATTTCTAATTTTTAATTTTTAATTTTTAATTTTTAATTTTTAATTTTTAATTTTTAATTTTTAATTTTTAATTTTTAATTTTTAATTTTTAATTTTTAATTTTTAATTTTTAATTTTTAATTTTTAATTTTTAATTTTTAATTTTTAATTTTTAATTTTTAATTTTTCATTTTTAATTTTTAATTTTTAATTTTTAATTTTTAATTTTTAATTTTTAATTTTTAATTTTTAATTTTTAATTTTTAATTTTTAATTTTTAATTTTTAATTTTTAATTTTTAATTTTTAATTTTTAATTTTTAATTTTTAATTTTTAATTTTTAGTTTTTAATTTTTAATTTTTAATTTTTAATTTTTAATTTTTAATTTTTAATTTTTAATTTTTAATTTTTTATTTTTCATTTCGTATTTTTCATTTTTTATTTTTCATTTATAACTTTCATTTTTATTTTCCATTTTTTATTTTTCATTTTTTATTTTTCATTTTTTATTTTTCATTTTATATTTCAATTTTTTATTTTTAATTTTTTATTTTTCATTTTTCATTTTTTAGTTTTAATTTTTCGTTTTTATTTTTCATTTTTCATTTTTTATTTTTCATTTTTTTTTCTTTTTCATTTTTTATTTTTCATTTTACATTTTTATTTTTCATTTTTTATTTTTCATTATTTATTTTTAATTTTTCCTTATTTTATTTTTCATTTTTTATTTTTCATTTTTTTTTTCTTTTTTAATTTTTCATTTTCTATATATCATTTTACATTTTTATTTTTCATTTTTTATATTTCATTTTTTTAAACTCTTTTTATTTTTCATTTTTAGTTTTTTATTTTTAATTTTTCATTCACTATTTTTAATTTTTTTTTTCCCTCTTTTTATTCATTTTATATTTTTCATTTTATATTTCTAATTTTTTATTTTAATTTTTTATTTTTAATTTTTTATTTTTCGTTTTTAATTTTTAATTTTTTATTTTTTCATTTTTTATTTTTTTATTTTTCGTTTTTCGTTTTTCCTTTTCCTTTTACATTTTTCATTTTTTATTTTTAATTTTTTTTCTTCTTTCATTTTTTATTTTTCATTTTTCATTTTTAATTTTTAATTTTTAATTTTTAATTTTTAATTTTTAATTTTTAATTTTTAATTTTTAATTTTTAATTTTTAATTTTTAATTTTTAATTTTTAATTTTTAATTTTTAATTTTTAATTTTTAATTTTTAATTTTTAATTTTTAATTTTTAATTTTTAATTTTTAATTTTTAATTTTTAATTTTTAATTTTTAATTTTTAATTTTTAATTTTTAATTTTTAATTTTTAATTTTTAATTTTTAATTTTTAATTTTTAATTTTTAATTTTTAATTTTTAATTTTTAATTTTTAATTTTTAATTTTTAATTTTTAATTTTTAATTTTTAATTTTTAATTTTTAATTTTTAATTTTTAATTTTTAATTTTTAATTTATAATTTTTAATTTTTAATTTTTAATTTTTAATTTTTAATTATTAATTTTTAATTTTTAATTTTTAATTTTTAATTTTTAATTTTTAATTTTTAATTTTTAATTTTTAATTTTTAATTTTTAATTTTTAATTTTTAATTTTTAATTTTTAATTTTTAATTTATAATTTTTAATTTTTAATTTTTAATTTTTAATTTTTAATTTTTAATTTTTAATTTTTAATTTTTAATTTTTAATTTTTAATTTTTAATTTTTAATTTTTAATTTTTAATTTTTAATTTTTAATTTTTAATTTTTAATTTTTAATTTTTAATTTTTAATTTTTAATTTTTAATTTTTAATTTTTAATTTTTAATTTTTAATTTTTAATTTTTAATTTTTAATTTTTAATTTTTAATTTTTAATTTTTAATTTTTAATTTTTAATTTTTAATTTTTAATTTTTAATTTTTAATTTTTAATTTTTAATTTTTAATTTTTAATTTTTAATTTTTAATTTTTAATTTTTAATTTTTAATTTTTAATTTTTAATTTTTAATTTTTAATTTTTAATTTTTAATTTTTAATTTTTAATTTTTAATTTTTAATTTTTAATTTTTAATTTTTAATTTTTAATTTTTAATTTTTAATTTTTAATTTTTCATTTTTCATTTTTCATTTTTAATTTTTAATTTTTAATTTTTAATTTTTAATTTTTAATTTTTAATTTTTAATTTTTAATTTTTAATTTTTAATTTTTAATTTTTAATTTTTAATTTTTAATTTTTAATTTTTAATTTTTAATTTTTAATTTTTAATTTTTAGTTTTTAATTTTTAATTTTTAATTTTTAATTTTTAATTTTTAATTTTTAATTTTTAATTTTTAATTTTTAATTTTTAATTTTTAATTTTTTATTTTTCATTTCGTATTTTTCATTTTTTATTTTTCATTTATAACTTTCATTTTTATTTTCCATTTTTTATTTTTCATTTTTTATTTTTCATTTTTTATTTTTCATTTTATATTTCAATTTTTTATTTTTAATTTTTAATTTTTTATTTTTCATTTTTCATTTTTTAGTTTTAATTTTTCGTTTTTATTTTTCATTTTTCATTTTTTATTTTTCATTTTTTTTTCTTTTTCATTATTTATTTTTCATTTTACATTTTTATTTTTCATTTTTTATTTTTCATTATTTATTTTTAATTTTTCCTTATTTTATTTTTCATTTTTTATTTTTCATTTTTTTTTTCTTTTTTAATTTTTCATTTTCTATATATCATTTTACATTTTTATTTTTCATTTTTTATATTTCATTTTTTTAAACTCTTTTTATTTTTCATTTTTAGTTTTTTATTTTTAATTTTTCATTCACTATTTTTAATTTTTTTTTTCCCTCTTTTTATTCATTTTATATTTTTCATTTTATATTTCTAATTTTTTATTTTAATTTTTTATTTTTAATTTTTTATTTTTCGTTTTTAATTTTTAATTTTTTATTTTTTCATTTTTTATTTTTTTATTTTTCGTTTTTCGTTTTTCCTTTTCCTTTTACATTTTTCATTTTTTATTTTTAATTTTTTTTCTTCTTTCATTTTTTATTTTTCATTTTTCATTTTTTTTTATATATCATTTTACATTTTTATTCTCAATTTTATTTAAATTTTTTTATTTTTAATTTTTCTCTTATTTTATTTTTCATTTTTTATTTTCGTTTTTCATTTTTTATATATCATTTTACATTTTTATTCTCATTTTTATTTAAATTTTTTTATTTTTAATTTTTCTCTTATTTTATTTTCCATTTTTTATTTTTCATTTTTTATTTTTCATTTTATATTTTTCATTTTTTTTTTTTAATTTTTTATTTTTTATTTTATATTTTTATTTTTTTATTTTTAATTTTTTATTTTTCATTTTATATTTTAATTTTTTATTTTTTATTTTTAATTTTACATTTTTTAGTTTTCATTTTTCGTTTATATTTTTCATTTTTCATTTTTTATTTTTCATTTTTTTTTTTCTTTTTTCATTTTTTATTTTTCATTTTACATTTTTATTTTTCATTTTTTATTTTTCATTATTTACTTTTAATTTTTCCCTTATTTTATTTTTAATTTTTTATTTTTCATTTTTTTTTTTCTTTTCTAATTTTTCATTTTTTATATATCATTTTACATTTTTATTTTTTATTTTTAATTTTTTTTGTTTTAATGTTTCTCTTTTTATTTTTCATTTTTAATTTTTTATTTTTAATTTTTCATTCACTATTTTTCATTTTATTTTTTTCATTTTTTATGCATTTTATATTTTTCATTTTATATTTCTCATTTTTTATTTTTAATTTTTTATTTTTCATTTTTTATTTTTCGTTTTTCGTTTTTAATTTTTCATTTTTAATTTTTTATTTTTTCATTTTTTTATTTTTTTATTTTCCGTTTTTCGTTTTTCGTTTTTCCTTTTACATTTTTCATTTTTTATTTTTAATTTTTTTTCTTCTTTCATTTTTTATTTTTCATTTTTTATTTTTCATTTTTCATTTTTTATAGATCATTTTACATTTTTATTCTCATTTTTATTTAATTTTTTTTATTTTTAATTTTTCTCTTATTTTATTTTTCATTTTTTATTTTCGTTTTTCATTTTTAATATATCATTTTACATTTTTATTTTTCATTTTTTATTTTAATTTTTTCTTTTTATTTTTCATTTTTCAATTTTTATTTTTCATTTTTTATTTTTCATTTTTCATTTTTTATAGATCATTTTACATTTTTATTCTCATTTTTATTTAATTTTTTTTATTTTTAATTTTTCTCTTATTTTATTTTTCATTTTTTATTTTCGTTTTTCATTTTTAATATATCATTTTACATTTTTATTTTTCATTTTTTATTTTAATTTTTTCTTTTTATTTTTCATTTTTCAATTTTTATTTTTCATTTTTTTTTTTGCATTTTTCATTTTTCATTTTTTATTTTTCATTTTTCATATTCAAACAGGTTATTATATATCATAATTCTACACCAATATCATCATAAGTCACACCGATTTTGTCTTACGCGTTACATGTTACGCTGTTTTTGTGATTGTATTGTGAAATAGAAATTTACCCCCCTGCGCGTATAGATGTTTACACATCAAAAATTCGGCCAAAATTAACATGGCGACTGAATTGAAAAATAGTAAAAGGTAATACTACTAGATACATTTTTAATGAGATTGCCTTAATGCCGGAAAGATTTATAGGACATAGAATAAATTGTTATTGGTCTAAAATTGTTCTTGTATATCAAATAAAGTGAATCCGAGAGTTGTGGATATTTTTTTTTAAGAAAACTCTTTGCAAAGAAAATTGTGTTCAGCAAAAATACACGGAACTTATTTTTTCTATTTCGATAGTATTATGTATTTCTATATAAATAGTGTATCTCATAAAATATTTGTCTGGTCAAAAATTGATGCTTGCAGCGATTATAAAGGAGGAATGTTATTGCGATTAAATTATTGCGACACACCCTGTTTCAATACAAGGTATGTTCTAAGCTTACAAAATGGGTCATCTCGTGTACCATAATTTTGCAGCTATTAAGCATTAGAACAATAGTAACAATTAAGAAAATTATAGTAGGTCTAGACGGAGTACACAAACCCCTATACCATGCATTTCAAGAGAAGGTCTTCATGTTTGCTGAAGCAATAACTGGATATAGAAAATAAACATACACCAAATTTTAATCGTATTCTTATCAATTTGTTGCGTGCTGATTTGAAATAGTTCACATTTAATGTTAGTTTTATATAGGTACTAGGTAAAAAATGGACCGATCATGAACATATATTTTGCAAAAAGCAATGCATTTTTTTCACTTTTGATAGACTCAAGTGAAGATCGGAACCAGCTTTATATGGGGACTATGAATAAAAATGGTCCTACAGGGTTAATTTTTGGACTACTGTTTAGTGGGTATAATAAACACACATGCACTAACATACATATATATATACATATGTATATATCGCACCTGTACCTCTAAAGTGAGTCAACTCAAAATTTACAAATTTTCAGTAGAGGCAAAAAACGTTTTTTTTTTTTTTTGATATTTACTATAAAATTTAAAAACAGTTGTTTCATTGTAAAGAATTGCGAATAGTAAGTAACAACAGTAGTTGTTTTTGCAATTTTTTCACTGATCATCATAAATAACATTTTTTTTTTGGGTGCAACTCAAAACATGTCTTTTTAGTGGATTCTACAGAAGCTACTCTTATAGTCCTTTTTTCGAAGGACTAGAAAAATCGATGTAAGATTTTTATTTGTATGGGAGCTAGATCTGAACATGCACCGATTCTTATGGCCTTTCAGAACATATATTTCAAATTTCGTCCAAACATATTCATATTTGCGGCGTTTAGAGTGATTGCAAGGTTTACATGAACATACAGACGGATGGACGGTATGATAAAAGATGGGTCAAGGTCAACTATTTTTGGAATTTATGACCATCACTACTTAGTGGTATAGGGTAAAAACATTAAAAAAATTTGTTGATCATTTCGTTTCGGATTATATTCGTTTTTATCTCTATGAGAATTTGTAGAAACGATTTAATAAAAACTAGCAGAGACCAGCCCCTGCAATTCGAGTGCAAATTCTAGGAAATTTTATTTTTTCATTTAATAAATTATTTTATAAGAGCCTATTCACAATTCAACAAAGGGCTTCTGATATTTATAATAAACACAAACATTATGCATTTTATGTATGTGTTAGTAGCAACTTTAAATAAGCATTACTCCAAAAATAAGTTCTGTATATCTGGTGGACAGCTAAAAATAAATACTTTTCAAATGAGGTACGTTTGGTCAAAATCGGTTATTAACTACAATTCTTATATCGGTCACAAGAAATCGTCTTGCCTATTAATGTTATAGATTAATGTATATTTAATTCCACGAAGCCTAGATTAATCCGTATAAGAAACAAATGTCAAAACTTTTATTGTTTAAACTTAAAATGCGTCATTCAGATATTGTTAAAAGTTTACCATCGCTAAATCGAATCAAAATATAATTCTGAGTCGATCACTATGATAAAAAGTTTTTCAAGGGCAAGTGGTTTTACGGTTATAAATGTAAACAAAAAACCATTATAGATTGACTATAGAGTAATACAGGTATTTAAAAAGTTTTTAAAACTTAACATTATTGACCTTAAGAGCAGAATATTTTTTTAAATCGGGTTATATTTTTTCCTTTCGCTTTATATTAAACAACTGTTAAAATTTTTGGCGAAAACGCAAAACATAAACTAACACTTAAACAAAAGAAAAACTCACTGTAGCGTATTACTCATTCAATCTTCATCGATTCGAATCCATTTCGGTTTCGTTCTGTCTGTTTATATTAAAATATTCAAATTAACAGGAAACCTTATGTCTTCTTTTCTTGACCATACCCAATGTTTAATTTGTCAATACTTAATTCCCTGTTTTTCTGTTTTTTTTTTTTTTTGGAGATTTTGTCAAAAGTCTGACTTGTCTGCTTAAATGACGGCATGTTTTACATTACGTTTTTGCTGTTGTTTTCATGGTTAATAACCTTAACATTTTTTTTCGTTCGCCTTTTTTTTTTGTATATTTTTCATTATTTGTTCGCAATTTTTTTTTTTTTTTGTAATTTGTTCTGTTGTATGGCTTCATTTTTCTTGTATGTATTTATTTATTTATTTATTTATTTTTTATGCATTTCATACATATGTATATGTATGTTTGTATGAATGTAAGTAATGAATTGTATATTCTCGCATAAGCAAGTTGACAATGAATGAATGTAATTGTATATTGAGTGAGTGTAGTTGTTGTGCACGGTGCAATAACATAGCAAAAAGAGAAGCGACAACTGCGTTGTTTTTGCTTTCATTATATACATACGATTATTTTTTTTTTGTCGAAAAACTGTACTTACCCTACCTCAATGTTTTGTTTATAGTACTTTTCAATTAAATTCCCTTAATTATTTTATTGTTTTATTTTTTGGCAAAATAGTTTTTTTGGAATTCATTATTTAACATACCATTAATTTAACATATTTAGTAGGTAGCTATATGGGTTTTATTTTTAGTGGCTTTAATTAATCTAGAAATTATAAATTATATGGTCAACCTTAAACAAGATCTTCTGATCTTATTTAATATTTTTTTGATGTGTAAACATCTATACGCGCAGGGGGTAAATTTCTATTTCACAATACAATCACAAAAACAGCGTAACATGTGAGCCGTAAGACAAATCGGTGTGACTTATGATTGTATTGGTGAAAAAATTATGATACCAAATTGTTTCAGCTAATTCAACAACCCTTTGCTGTAAAACGTTAAAAATTTCACCATATAACCGCATAACATATACATAATTCAACAACCCCACTGGTATAACCAGAGACCCTACAGTTGTTTCCCATAAGTGATACATAGATGACGCTTTCTGTTTGATTTTAAAAAAGTGACATAAAAAAATCTTTAATTAGTAGATGTTTACACATCTCCCCTGTAATCGGACTCGCATGATTTTCTTATTATTAAGGCAGAATCCGACCATGTAAATATGCATTCATATCGATAAATTTTGATTCGGTATCTTATGAAAGCATGAGGTGAACTACATGAATGTCATATTGTTAAGGGTAAATCATATATATGTGTATATACAGTAAATGACAATTCATTGGAAACTTTTACATGATTCTGAATTTGAAAAAAAAAAAAAAACAATTTAAAAAAGATATACGAAACATAAATGTGTTCTTTTAGGTATGGCAAAACAAGGGAAAGTTTTATACTTCTATACCAGAGTTGCTTAAAACAATGAAAATAGAAAATGGTAAAGAAAATATATAAAATCGCAACCGTCATTGAAAGATATATAGTTTCTGACGTTTTCTTTCAACTGTTTTTTAAACTCAATCGTATTTTTCAAAACTTAATCTTGTAATTAATTATTATAATATAATGGCATGAATAAAGTTTTGTGAATTGTTAAAAGCAGAAAAAATTATGATTTTACTGCTGGTCTTAAGCAAAAGAAAATTTGTGACAAATAAATCTATAATTTCAAAAATTACAAAGAAATATCCTGAAAGTAAAACGGTGAAGACTCATCATTTAGGCTGAAGACCCCGTAAAACGAGTCAATGACAGGATAATTTAATAGCAAGAGAGTTTACAAAATGTCCAAAGGTCATTAGCAACAACTAAAAATATGTGCTCGAACTGTTTCCCGATGACCAAATAAAACTGATCTTGGTTGTTACCGTCCTGTGAAGAAACCAGTTATCAGAGAAAAATCGTCTGGCTGGCATAAATTATGTTAAAGAACACATGAACTCGTGAGGACAGAATTGGAATACTGTTCACTTTTCAGATGGGTCCAAGTTTAAATTAAGAAGCCATGCCAGAATGGAAGAACATTTGTTCGTCGACCAAAGGGAAAAAGTCAATATCCAAAATATACAAATAAAACTTTTAAGTTTGGCGGTGGAAATACTATGGTACGGGGTTGCTTTTCAGGCCAATTTATGTACACACAGAAAAAATATTAGCCAACCGAATTGTTTTAAAGTGCAACAACTATATTTTCGATTGTATCAACGGGAATTTAATATCATCAGCAAATTTTCTGTTATGATAAAATATTTACTGTTAAGGCAATAGAATTGTAATCATAGTGAACCCAAAAATCGATTATTGGCATTATCGCAATTCGGTTGGCAATAAATTCGGTAGCCACAATGAATCTCTTTTCTCTTGTGTAGTAGAATATACTCTAACTTATATTGAATACAGGCAAGTTCAAAATAACTTAATGTATCCACATGCTGAAAAAATATGCCTCTCGTGTGAAGGTTCTAACTTGACAATGACCCAAAGCACACCTCCAAATTTTTAAACTAATGGTTACAATTTAGAGTGGCAACAACTTTCAATGGATATCATTAACAATTTATTTCACTCTACGCCTCGGCGTAGTGATGAATTACTAAAAAATAATGGATACTCAACAAAATATTGAAACCAATAATAGAGGGAAACTTTTCAACTATTGTATATTAAAAGGTTGCCATTATTTTGTCAACAGCATAAAAATCAATAATTTTAAGTTTTGTTACTTTTTCTGAACGTAAGCTATTTTATTAATAAATTATTAAATTATTAAAAGAGTTTTTGACCGACCATTCAAGTCTTCAAAAATATATTTTGTAAAAAGTGTCCATTGTATTGTTACATGTTTCTACTTTTTTCCAATGAACTTGGAAAATTAGCTTGACTCTAGAAATTTATTCGCCACCTCAAAAGCTTTTCGCACAAGGCCATAAAACTCAAGCAAGCCTTTTTTTTAATATGCATTATTGATATTTATCATTTTTCGATAAGCATTCACTACAAATAGTACAGGGCAACTAAATTCAGCTCCAGAGTATCCTTATCTATATGTCTTTGGCGCTTTAAATCCGAATATGAACTTAGAACTATTCCACCACATCAGGTTTTCGAAATCGTAAAGATAAAATGTAGAAATACAAATTTATTTTCGACTGTACTATCATTTACTTTTGCAACTCTTACAGTGAAATATGATTTTTAGAATTTTTTGCAGAATTGTTAAAGTTCGGTAACGTATCGTTGAAATCTATATGAAACATACATTTTTATATTTACTGTATTTCTATTAAACCAGATAAATCTATTCCCAAAAGTACTAGCCTACTAAAAAACAAGTAAGAGTGTTAAATTCGGCTGTGCCTAATTTTTTTATAACCACATGAGTCTTAAACTCTATATTACTACACCCAATGTTTTAAACTTTTTCCGATATTGAAACATTAATTCCGAATACAAAAATTCAAATGATTCTTGGCTAAAAATTGTTATTATTAAAAATAAGCAAATTTTAATATATTTTTTAATATATATAGAAACTTAAACTTTTAATATTTAATTTTTAATTCTTAATTTTTAATTTCTAAGTTTTAATTTTCAAGTTTTAATTATTAATTTTAAATTTTTCATTTTCCATTAATTATTTTTCATCTTTCATTACTCATTTTTCAATCTTGATTATTCATTTCCCATTTTTCAGTTTTCAATTTTCATTTTTAATTTTTCAATGTTCATTTTCCATTTTTCAATTTTAATTTTTCATTTTTCATTTTCCAGTTTCCATTTTTCATATTTCATTTTCCATTTTCCATTTTTAATTTTTCATTTTTCGATTTTAATTTTTCAATTTTCATTTTCCATTTTTCATTTTTCATTTTTAATTTTCCATTTTTCAATTTTCATTTGCCATTTTTAATTTTTCAATTTTCATTTTCCATTTGCCATTTTTAATTTTTCAATTTTTATTTTCCATTTTTCAATTTTCATTCTCCATTTTCAAATTTTAATTTTCCATTTTTAATTTTTCGTTTTTCAATTTTCATTTTTTATTTTTCATTTTTCATTTTCCATTTTTGATATTTCAGTTTTCGATTTTAATTTTTCAATTTTCATTTTTAATTATTCAATTCTCATTTTCCATTTTTCAATTTTCGTTTTCCATTTTTCATTTTTCATTATTCATTTTTCAATTTTCATTTTCCATTTTTAATTTTTCAATTTTCAATTTTCATTTTCCATTTTTAATTTTTCAATTTTCATTTTCCATTTTTCATTTTCCATTTTTAAATTTTCATTTTCCATTTTTAATTTTTCATATTTCAATTTTCATTTTTTATTTTTCATTTTTCATTTTTCAATTTTCATTTTCCGTTTTTCATTTTTCATTTTCCATTTTTCATTTTTCATTTTTCAATTTTCCATTTTCCATATTCCATTTTTCAATTCTCATTTTCCATTTTCCATATACCTTTTTTCAATTTTCATTTTCCATTTTTCAATTTTCATTTTCCATTTTCCATTTTTAATTTTTCAGTTTTCATTTTCCATTTTGCAATTTTCATTTTCCAATTTCCATTTTTCATTTTCCTATATCCATTTTTAATTCTTCAATTTTCATTTTCCATTTTTATTTTTCATTTTCCATTTTCAAATTTCATTTTCCATTTCCCATTTTCCATTTTTCATTTTCCATTTTGCGTTTTCCATTTTCCATTTTCTATTCTCCATTTTTCATTTTATATTTTACATTTTCCATTTTGCATTTTGCATTTTCCATTTTTCATTTTTCAATTTTCTTATTTTTTCATTTTCCATTTTCCGTTTTTCATTTTCCATTTTCCATTTTTTATTTTCCATTCTCCATTTTTCGTTTTTCATTGCCATTTTTCATTTTCCATTTTCCATTTTTCGTTTTCATTTTTTCTTTCATATTGGCGATTTTTTTTATTATAACGTGATAACGATAAAAAAAATATGTGGCAATACTACTAACATGAGCTATGTTATTGTGTTCTAGGTATTGTTAATATATAGGCATAATTTCTTTGTGGCATTTTTTTTATGTTGTTGTACAATTACTATGTTCAACCAATAAACTCTTACAACAAACACTCTGGGTTTTATGTTTTTTTTATAGGTATCTACATATTTTTGGTCGTATCTAATCACAGTGATGCCCGATTTATACCATTTTCAACACCGACCTGCTCGGAATTATGGCAAATCATACTATTGTAACCTTATCCAGTTATATGGCTTTGTTTGCGAATGAGCGTGATTTCAACTGACAGACGGATAGACGAACAAGCGGACAGACGGACATCGCTATGTCGACTCGAGCTGTGATAAGAATATATATACTTTATGGTGTCGGAATTTAGTGTTTCGATGTGTTACAAACCTTCTGCCACTGACGTGTGGAGGGTATAAAAATATCCGTGGTAAAATTATTAATTTAAGAGGAACTTTGATAAACTTAAAATTTAAAATTCAGCACTTTCCAAATTCAAACCTCAATTAATCGAGAAATTTACAATATTTGTCTAAAAACGGTTACTGCCATCTTTGATTTTGACGTTGTGAAAAAACTGATTTAAGTTCTCGATGTTTATGAAAAACAACTTCCTAAATCATCCTATAGGGATCTCTCCAGAAAATATCGAACGTTATTAAAGAAACCACATTGATATATCCGACATAGAAAATTATTTCGAAGCAGAATGCTAGATAATCACTGCTGGTCTCAAGGAAAGAACAAAAACATTAAGAAGCATTATATGAGCTGTGATATTAACAATTAATTTGCCCATGTGTCTGTTAGCACCATACGTAATAATTTCCAAATAACCCAGGATTTATTTATAAGTTCATTGAGTGCCAGACAGCTATAATTCCTGACTACGTCAAACAATTTACATTCTTGATTGTTTCTATATGAATTTTCGTTTAATCAGAATAAACATTTTAATCATATTTTTACAATGTGTACCATAGATTGGGTCTCACTGTCATTAACTCTTATTTTCTTATGCATGTTCATACTCGAACATACATATATGTATGCATGTATGTATGTATGTGTGTATGTACATATATTCTCGTATAAATAAAAACAAATGGCAATTATCTCTGACCTTAGCGAAGTTCATGTACTTTGAAGTTTTTCATTAATTACAAGTCAATTATATACTTTTGAAGGAACAATTTTTAGTTATCTGCTACTGAATTTATTTACAAATGTAGTTTGTTTTATTTTCTGTTGAATTTAGAAAATTTTGAACAAGCACAAATACGTACTAAAACTTTATGAGCGACCTATAATATTTTTAATAAACATTTTTTTTTTTTTACAAAAATATGGTTAAATTGATAACAATGCATGCATTGCAACTGCCTCTTAAAAACATACAAATTTTACTATAAAATTTTAATTTTAGATTTTTAATATTGTCGCTAATTGTCATCATATTTATATAAAAGAACCAAACCAAAATATTAATAGATAATGATATTTTTGAATGTTTAAACAGTTGAATGAAATAAAAAAAAGACATTGTTATACCCTAACCACTATGTGGTTTGGGTATAATGACATTGTGCTGCTGTTTGTAACAACCAAAAATATTTGACCCAGACCCATCTTTAATTATACCGATCGAATCAGAATCACTTTTTGCGTTGATTTAACAATGTCCGTCCGTCCGTCCGTCCGTCCGTCCGTCTGTGTGTCCATGTAAACCTTGTAATCAAACTGCAGGTCGCAAATATGAATATATTTTGATGAAATTTAGTATATAAGCTTCTATCGGCCATGGGATGAAAGCTATCGAAATTGGTGAAATTCGGTCCATGTTCAGACCTAGCCCCCATACAAATTACCCCTATGAAATCGACATAAATTGCCATAAGATCCAAATTGTCATATAGATCTTACTCAAATTGGGTTTGTATGCGTTCATTACATCCATTAATGAGTAGTCCAAAAATGATCTCTTTGGCCCCATACAGAGCTGCTTCCCGATATTCACTTAAATCTATTAAAAACAAAAATATTGCACTGATTATTCTCAAATTTTGTTTGTATATGTTTTTGCAAAATACCAGAGACGTTACCAACCATGGTCAGGATCGGTCCATTTTTGAACCTAGTCCCCATATAGATATAGCATCCGATATGAACTTTTTCATATCTGCAGCCAAAAAAATTAATAAAAATCCCACTCAAATTTGGTTTTTGCTTATTTTCTATGTCCAGTTAGTTGGGCCTAAGAGATAGGGTTTCCAAACGCATGGTATAGGGTATCGTATAGTCGGTCTAGACCGACCATAATTTTCTTACTTGTTTTATAATGGCAACGACCTGATTTGTCAAGGCATTATCTTAATTTCAATACATGTGCGTGTGTTTGAGTGTGTATTATTATGCAAACATTTAACTTTTGTTTTATTTTCAGTAAAAAATGTTCTAGTGTTTCCAATTTACGAAAAAAATAAAGCTTACTCACCTTTGCTGTTGTTGTTGTCGTTATTGTTCAAAATTTTATGGCTGGCTAGCTGTCCCCAAGAAAGCGTCATAGTCATTGATTTATCGCAAAAAAGTACATTTTGCATTGTTTTTGTTGCAAAAAATTAACTGATTAAAAAACAAAATACTGAAACGTGAACGATAACCAGCCCATAGCAAGTTCTTATCATTATCGCATTTGTTTGTTTTGCAATCAATACACCCTAAACAACTGCAGTTTAACGCTGTCCTTTTGTACTAATTTTTATTACTTTCAAAAATATTTTAACATATTTTATCATCTGACAAGGAAGGTATCCTAAGCTGAACCTTAAATGTTTATGACACACGAATACGGAGTAGAGTAAAATGAGATGAAACTGATCATTGAGTTAACTCAAAATGGAAGTTTTCAATTGCAAAACAAATAGCGACATCGATTAATACAACTAATCGATTATCTATATATAAACGTCACAATACTTTTATAATTAAGCAGCAATTTGAGAAAAAAAAAAACGCTGAGAAAAATATAATCGATGTAGAACATCAGTGACCTACGACAACCTACACAAAGTTAAGCGGGAAAAAGACTTAGATAAAAAATTGGCTCAATCCCAACCATGCTGGGCAAGTTCGTTAGTGGACACAGAAAATAATCATAGCAAAATATGTCACATTAGGGTGGCCCTTAATAAAAAAAAGTGTTAAAAGTCTCGGTCTCACCCCCCTAGAAATATGCGAATAGCAAAAAAAACTGCGAATTACAAAGTTTTGAGCCAATCAAAAAAACATTTAGTCGAGCCTCAACGCGATTGAAAATTCCAAGTGTGTTTATATGGGGAAAATATGACTTTTTTTAGATTTTACGAAAATTTCGTTCTATAGTTTAATTTTTCCGACAAGTTGTTATATAATTCGGGATCAGTATTAAATTATCCTTTCAAAAAGCAATAAAACTTCAAAATCGAATAAAACCTTGCCAAGAAATAGCAAATGCTCCAGATCACTTTTGTACTAAAAAAAAAAACTAGCTCATGATATTTGATGGTATTTTTTTCAACTTTGAGAAGTTGATTAAAGCCATAATTTCTTTTGTATCTATGCTTATAAGTACGCAGATATGAAGTATTGTTTTATTACCACGTTGTTAACCTATTGCGCATTGAGACCGAAAATGGGAAATTTTTTTGTTAAAAAATTTTTGACAACACCTTTTTCAAATTTTAAAAAATTTTATTAAACAAAATTTAAAAAACTGAATCTACAACTTTAAGTTTTTGTTAAATACATGTTGCAGATTAACTGTGTGAATTTTTAGGTAAATCCCTATGCCAGAATTTTTTTGACAAGGATTTAATTTTTGCGGATTTTAAGAAAAATGGGATTTTTGTAAAATATTCTGTAAATGTACTCTTTCTAAATATTTTCTATCAAAAATTCATCACTTTTCTACTTTTGAATGTTATATTTTATCTTAATAGCCTATGGTTTCGGAAAAAAATAATATGATCTCATCAACACTTTTGTAATTGGGGTCACATATGACCCCAAGCTAATAAAAGAAAATTTATTCAAAAAATGCAAATATTTTGTAAGTGGTACTGAATTTTTAAATGCGATGCTTAAAATATAATAACCAAATGTGTAGAACTTCCTTTCCTAATATTTGGGATAAATCCGAGAACGTTAACCCATTATTTGCCAAGGCCAGCTTTGGATTTTTAGATATTTTTAAATAAAAATGACCGAAAACGAGTTTTTCTGTTAAACTCGATGAAACCACTATTTAGAATTTAAGAAAAATAATTCGGTTAATTTTTATTTGTTAAATTCTTCAGTATTCCTGGAATAAAAATAATCCATAATCTTTGGTGCAATTATCTGCTTATTGCTCGCGAAGATAAATTAAAACAAATTTTAACCAATTTTGTTATAAAATTATTTTATGTATAAAAACTATATTTTTCTGAATAAAATAAGAAGACCTACAAATAACCCAAAGCTAATAAAAGGCAATTTATTCAAAGGAATATTATATATAAAATTAATTCTATTTATTTTGGTGTATTAAAAGATAAAAGAAAAATTTCTGTAATCACTTACGACTTGCAATAAGTATTGCTTTTCTTTAATTTTATATTATTATATTAATTTTATATCTCATATTAATTATAAGTATAAGTATAGAGACTAAAAAGAAATAATGGCTTTAATCAATTTCTCAAAGTTGAAAAAAAAATCAAATATCATGAGCTACTTTTTTTAGCACAAAAGTGGTCTGGGGCTTTTGCGATTTCTTGGCGAGGTTTCATTCGATTTTGAAATTTTATATCTTTTTGGAAGGATAATTTAATATTAATTCCGAATTATGTAACAACTTGTCGGAAAAATTAAACTATAGAACGAAATTTTCGTAAAATCTGAAAAAAAAGACGTATTTTCCCCATATAAACGCACTTGAAATTTTTAATCGCGTTGAGGCACCACTAAATGTCTTTTGATGTGCCCAAAACTTTGTATTCCTCAGTTTTTTGACTATTCGCATATTTCTAGGGGGTGAGACCGAGAGTTTGAACACTTTTTTTCACTCCATATAAATTAATACATTTTAAAGTCCGAAAATATTTCACACAGTACCGTATTTGGTAAGATCAGATATAATGCAAAGAAGGCTTAGTAAGATCTATAATTATACCCTATACCACTATGCGGTATATATTTGTAACTATCAAACATATTTGATATGTTTAGACTTAGAATCACTTTCTGAGTCGATTTAGCGATGCACGTCCGTCCGTCTGTTCGTATGTCTGCCCGTCTGTGTGACAATGTAAACTTTGTATCAAACTACAGGTCGCAAATATAAATGTTTTTTGATGAAATTTGGTATACATGCTCTGATAGGCCGTAGAACGAACGATGTTGAAATTGGTGAAAATCGGAGCATGTGCAGTCCTAGTTCCCATACAAATGAGCTCTATGAGATCGAGTTTAATTGCCATAAGATTCAAATTATCATATAGATCTCCATCAAATTGGGTTTATGTGTATTTATTACATCCATTTATCAGTAGTCCAAAAACAAACTCTATAGAACAATTCTTAGTCATAGCCCCATATAAAACTGCTTCCCGATCTTCATTTAAACATGTCAAAAACAAAAATATTGCCGAGATATTTCTCAAATTTTGTTTTTTAAATTTTTGGAAAAAATAAGTGACTTTATCAAATGTCTTCAGGATCGGTCCATTTTTCAACCTAATTCCCATAAAAATATAGTACGCGATATGAACTTTTTCAGAACTGCAGCCAAAATCTATATCTATAAAAAACATTTTCTGTTTGTTTGTTTGTTTGTTTGTTTATTTGTTTGTTTGTTTGTTTGACCGCTATACAAATTTTTATTTTTCAACGGATTTTCCTGAAATTTTATACACACGAACTCTATACCCCAGGAAAGGTCGCCATATACTTTTTACCAGCCACGCCTACTTTTACGCCCACTTTTTATGTAAAATTCATTTTCTGTTTTATTTATATTTGTTCAGTATACAAATTTTTATTTGTTAACAGATTTCTCTGAAATTCGGTACACACGTTCCCTGTACTCCCGCTAAGGTCACCATATACTTTTTGTCAACCACGCCTACTTTTACGCCCACTTTTTATATACAATAAATTTTCTGCTTTTTGGTATATTTGTTCGCTATACAAATTATTAATTTTCAACGGATTTCTCTGAATTTTGCTACACACGATCTCCTTACTACACGAAAGGTGTCCATATGACTCTTACCGGCCACGCCTACTTTAACGCCCACTTTTTGTATACAATTCATTTTGTTTTTTGGTATATTTGTTCGCTACACAAATTTTTATTTTTCAACCGATTTCTCTGAAATTTGGTACACACGATCTCTCTGCTCCAGGGAAGGTCGACATATTCTTGGTACCGGTCACGCCTACTGTTACGCCCACTTTTGGTATACAATTCATATTCCGTCTTTGGTACATTTGTTCGCTACACAATTTTTTTAACGGATTTCTCTGAAATTTGCTACACACGATCTCTGTACTCCAGAGAGGTCGCCAAATGATTCTTGCCATCCATGCCTACTTCTACGCCCACTTTTTATACAAAATTAATTTTCTGTTTTTTGATATATTTCTTCACTATAGAAATTTTTATTTTTCTAGGGATGTCTAAAATTTGGTCATACGATCTCTATACTACAGGGAAGGTCACCATATGCTTCTTACAGGACATGCCTACTTTGCGCCAACTTCTATGTATATAAAACTTATTTTTTTCCTTTTATTTGTTTCTTTATTTGATTGCTATACAAACTTTTATTTTTCAATGGCTTTCTCCGAAATTTAGTACATATTCCAGGGAAGGTCGTCATATGATTTTTACCGACCACGCCTACTTTTACGCCCACTTTTCATATAAAATTCATATTTTGTTGTGGGGTACCTTTCTTCCCTATACAAATTTGTACTTTTCAACGGATTTCTCTGAAATTTTGTTTACAGGGAAATAACTACACGGTGAACAAATTCCCCAAACTTAAAAAAATCTACCCAAAAGAAATGAACAAATTCTCCATTTTTTTTAATCGAAATAAAAAATTAACTTACTCCCCAAATTCATTCTTAAATTTTTACATATTTTTATTTAATGAATTTTGTTAAATATTTATTTTAGTGAACATTTGCATACTGCTCTCATTATATGTCCTACAATAGATGCATTTAAAATGAGTATTCTTTTCAATAGCATCATTTCGTTACGCGGAAGCTACGCACACGGGGAATACAGCTAAGCTAGAATATCGGAATGATCTGACAAATATATTTTGACAATTAAAATAAGTTGGCAACAGCTGCGCGGCAGCACAGGTGTGGCTGCCAAATGCGCGGAAGCGGCGTGCGGCGCGCGAACGCGGACGCGGACGCGAAAGATGCGGACGCGACGCGCTCTCGGAACACAGCTCAGCTAAAATATCGCAATGCTCTAAAAAATATGTTTTAGGAATTAAAATAAGTTAACGAGAACTAAGCGGCAGCACGGGTAGTAGCTGCGAGGAAGCGGCGCGCGGACGCGGACGCGACGGATGCGGACGCGACGCGCTCGCGGAACACAGCTCAGCTAAAACATCGCAATGATCTGAAAAATATATTTTGGCGATTAAAATAAGTTGCCAAAAGCGCGGAAGCGGACGCGACTCGCTCGCGGAACACAGCTTAGTGAAATGTCGTATGATAAATTTTATCTACGTGAAACAATTACCTATTGATCAAAATAGGCCACACATATACTATAAGCAGTTGCTTAAAGAAACCTTGCGACAAAATATTAAACGTCGCATTTTTCATTTCTGAAACTCGAATTTGACGTCTCTGCTCAATAATGATCACTTATTGAATGAAGTAATTCAATTTTTAAAAGTTCTGATTCCTTTAATTTGCGAACCATTCCGTTTTGATGTTTATAAATAAACTGAAAAAAAAACTTAAAGCGGTTTCGCAGCTTCTTTTTGAAGCATTTTTGCTTATAAAAATCTTCTAAATTAAAAAATCAAAAAATTTTTAATTGAAATAAAAAATGAGTTCATTTTATTGCGGAATTTGTTAATTGGGAACTAAGTACTCAGCGCCTGGTAAGCATAGTGAACCATTTTTCAAGTCAAATGCCTTTTTATCCCAGGCAAGACCGGGTAAAAATTGCTGGTATAATAATAAAAATTACACTCAGATTTGGTTTATGCTTATTTTCTATATCCAATTAGTTTGATCTAAGACTAATTCTCAGTACGCATGGTATTGGGTATCGCATAGTCGGTCTAGACCGACTTTACTTTTCTAACTTGTTTGTTTTGTCTTTCAGCAGATTCAAGTGCTGCTTTATATGGAGGCTAGGACTAAAAATTCGCCTACACAATATATTCTAAGACGAAGCGGTTTTGGATATATAAAACACATAATTTTACTAAGCTAACGGTAATTTAAGTTGAGTGGAGCGTTTTTTATGGTGCCTAGGTCTGAACCCTTCAACATGCACCGCTTTCAATAGCGATCGTCAAAATGTTCGATAAAAGATTACATGTCACATGATATCCTAATTTATTAGCAAGTTGAAGACCTTCTAGAATTAAATTTGTAGTTAGTTGAACCGGCATATCACTAGACTGCTTTCTGTAGAATCTACAATCTCTAAGACAACTTCTGTTATTTCATCTTCAGTAAGAACTTTCTCAACTAGCAGTACGTCAAAGCCCTCTCTGCAAACTGCGTGAGCCAAAATAATTATAGATGAATACTCGGTCTTATTTTCTGGCACAGAATTTTCGCTCTTGACACATACTGGCCAATTTGATTTTCAACGTGCATATAGTGTTGATATTCGTAATTCAGATAATGCTAACGCAGTATGTTTTTCTATTTTGTCCAAAATACACTTTGCTAGATGTAGTCCATTAATATACTTTGTCCAAAATATATAACCAATCCATTTACATATCTTCTGTGAGTTCAACAAATATTTATAATGAAATTTAATTAATTTTATTTATAGTGTTTTATTGTGAATTATCTAAAATTGCTTAGCATACCTTAAGTCTTTTATAAAAATTTTTATTAAATGAAAAAATAAAATTTCCTAGAAGTTGCACTCGAATTTCGACGGCTGGGCTCTGCTATTAGTTATATAATAGGATTATAATAGAAATTATAATAAAAATAAAAACAAATTCTTTTTAAGTAAACTAAATAAAGATATTTTTTCTATAAAGTTATGCAAACATCATACAAAAATGTAAGCGATTCCCCTAAGCAGGTTCCGTGGGTGATAGGTCCCAATTTTTTTTTTTTTTTTTTTTTGTACAGTGTTATTACTTTCAGCGTTTGTTCCTTTTAGTACCATTTATAGAATTTCGAAGTGTCAGAGTTTCCGAAATGATATTGAGTTTACTATACTACTCGTATATACTATATCTATATAGATTACAGATTATTGATGTTTATTGCATTATTTAGACAAAATTATGGCATTTATTTGATTTTTCTCATGATTTCATTAAGGTGTTGTTTCTTCTTTTCTGTTACTAATTTGACACCTGTTTGTATTTGTGAGCTAAAAAATATCATATATTTATTTTGGTTCTGTGTTATAAATTTTTTATATTGTTGAAAAAAAAAAACCAAAGAAAGCGGTTTTGGTTAAATACTTATAGAAACGATTTATTTGTAATAAAATGACTCAATAAGTTAAAATTGGGTGGAAAGAATATAATTTATTACTGTTCATTGTTGAACAATATTTCGAAAATCAGAAAAGTTTTGGGGTTCATAAAAGTTTTACAGTTCGAAAATTTCGTACAAAGTATATTCGAAATAATAGAAAAATTCAAGCAGACTGGATCAATTATTGTTGCCAAACACGCTGCGTCAATTAAATACAGCCACATTTATACAAAACGGAAAAATTTATAACAAAAGAGTACAATGTGCCAGCGCAGCCGTGGAAGATATTTACTCGATGTGTTCTTCCATACATAATCTATCTTCTGTACTTTTTGATCCAATAAAAAATAGCAATGTAAAAAAAAACAAGTAAGAATGTTAAATTCGGCTGTGCCGAATCCGATACCGATACCGTCTATATTTGTGTTACGTTTACATTAATATGTGGACTTATTGCACTATTTATAACAAATATAAACAAAATATTTGCAAAAGTAAACAATTTGCTAAACTTAGTACTAAAATATAACAAACACAACAAATTTTTATAATTTTTTAGAGGTATCTTCATATTTTTGGACATATCTTGGCGCAATGATGCCTGATTTACCCCATTTTCAGTACCAACTAGCTCGCAATAATGGCAAACAATATTATAATAACTTTACCCAGAAGTTGATTTTTTATGAATGAGCATGCTTTCAACAGACAGACGAACAGACGGACATCGATATATCGACTCGAGTTGTTATAAGGATAAAAAAATATATACTTTATGGGGTTGGATATAAATTTTTCGATTAATTACAAATGACAAATTGATATATACCCACTGCACAGTGTTGTGGAAAGTATGAAAACTGTTTTTATGTTCAACTAAAACCTGGCGTGCATTTTGTGATACCCTTTGTATGCTTAAATATTTTTTTTAATTCGGACCTCTGTGTCATCAACTTATCCAACATTAAAGTATCTTTATTTATTTTACCCCACTCATCCAAAATGCCACATTTCAACATATCCTTTCAGATTATTTTATGCTGACGGATTCTATGCTCCAGTAAATCTCATAAATGCTCTATAGAAGTAAGATCGGTGGTGATTTGAATTGATTACAGAATTGTTGAGCCACCACAGCTTGACATTGCGCTCCGTATATTTAGGATCATTATCCTGTTGGAACCAAATATCTTCTCCAAAGCCCAGTTTTTGTAGTTAACCATTGGCAAACATTTTTCTTTATTTAATGCAATTCCCTTTTTTCACAAATCTAAATCCATCCATTTGTAATTCATCAAAATAAATTCCGGAGATGCCGTAAACTATATATATTATTGATGCTTATAAAAGGAGAAGTCGATCTAGCGATGTCCGTCCGTCTGTCTGATTGTAAGCCACAGGTCGAGTGGGTCATAATATGCAGCAGTTTTGTATTGCATTTGGAGCCTCTAAAAAATAGGTGGGATAGGAGGTATGGAAATGCATATATACTCCGGTAAGATTTTATATAAAAAACTAAACGTGTTGAAAAATGTTTACACCCAATAGAACATGAGCGTTAAAGTATGTATCAGCGATGCATACACATTTTAGTTTGCTTGTGGGCTTTTGTACATCTAAACATTCAAATACAAATATACAAATACTTATGCCGTTTTCTTTTCTGACAAAAAATGTCGCCCTTTTTATATATTCTGAATTAAGAGCAACCTTGTATTATATATCAATCGAAAGGTCTCAAAGTGCTGTGTTCGTAAATACAAAAAAAATTTGAATATCCTCTTGGAAGTCATAGGGTGAAAATATTCAAAAAAGGGGAACAATGGGGAAATATTCTCCCACTATGGCCTGAAAGAAGTTAATGGTTCGAATTTTTTGTGATTTATTCGGGCTCGACTTTGAGACCTTTCGATTGATATATAAGATAAGGTTGCTCTTAATTCAGAATATATTAAAAAATACAGTTTTCGAAAAAAGGGCAAAAAAGGGCGACATTTTTTGTCAGAAAAGAAAACGGCATTATACATGTATATGTATGTGTATTTGTATTTACATTTATGCTGATTCCATTTAATAATTGCTTTTAATTAAGAAGCACAAAAATACCTAAAATTTTTGTAATCCTTTATACAAAAATGGAGTTTTGTCTGTTTTTTTGTTTGTGGTTTATAGACTCCTCCTATCCAGGAGAAAAAAGGAGGCTATATCTTTTTAATTTTTCAAGTGGGCGTGGCACCTCCCATGTAAAATTAATTTTTAACATCTAATTTTAACATATAATATCTGGAGGACTACGACAGCAAGATTTCTGAAATTATGTACATATCCATAGTAAACCAATCTGAAGAGTCGTTGAAAAAATGGGAGGGATCGGATAAATGGGCATGGCACCCATCACACAAAGTAAATATTTAATATCATATAACTGGAGTACGATAACAGTGAAATCCGTGGGACTTTGTGCGAGTTCACAAGATATTAATGTGAATAGTCGAACAAAAAGTGGGCTGGATCGGACCAATGGATGTGGCACTCTCATACATAGTAAATATTTAATGTCATGTCTGGAGTACTGTAGTATTTAAGCCTTGGGACTTTGTGTGAGTTCAAACTTATTAATATGATTAGTCGGACAAAAAATGGGTGGGATTGGACAAATGGGCGTGGTATCTCCCATACAAAGTAAATATTTAATATCATATAACTGGAGTAGTATAATAGAGAAACCTTTGGGACTTTGTCTGGGTTCATGAGCTATTAATGTGAGTAGAAAGACAAACAATGGGCGGGATTGGACCAATGGGCATGGCACCACCTATACAAAAAATATGAAATACTATGAAAATGACAGTCTTGAAACTTTTGACAAGTAAATTAATTACCAATGTGAGTAGTCGCGCCAAATATGGGTGGAATCGTCAAAACCAAAAATTGCAAAAACCGGAAATCGCGAATAACAAAAATCGCCAAGATCATAAAAAGTTAAATGAAAAAATCGTCAAAATTAAAAATGGCAAAAAAAAAAACAAAAATAACCAAAATCTAAAACCGCCTAATTCAAAAATCGCAAAAAACAAATATCGATAAAATCAAAAATCGTCAAAAATAAATAAAATAGTTTTTACAAAATGTAATGTCATTTTTTTATTACTTTACGATAGGGGTAGAGAAGCGCCTCGGGAAACAATTAGTTATCTTATAAATTTTAAACATCATTCACCTTGATAATGTGAAGTAAAAGATTCAGTAGGGCTGAATTTAATACTCTTACTTGTTTCTATTAACATCGGAAACTATTTTCTACGTATGACATGGCCATGATATTTTGAGTTTTTTTTAATATTTTGCGAACGGTATCTTCCCGAAATATTTGATATAACAGACCTGTAAGTCATTGTAGATGTACGAATACTTTTGCTGGAACTTATTATTGATATACTGTGTTTTTCGCATTGTAAGTAGCAACGTTCCGTAAGTTTTTTGAAAAACAAGTAAAATTCCTAATGCGCAAATGATAAAAAGTTCGTAATTCAAAATATTATACTAAAATTTTCATTTTCAAGTGAACGTATATTTTCCCTAGCAACTGTATTATATATTGTTAAATGTGCATTTATTTTTAATAATATTGTTCATTCTCGTAGATATATATAAAGGGAAGCTTACGACACGTATCCAAGTTTTTTCTTTTTTAAGTTTGGTCCTTATTATGGAAAACTACATTCCCTATCATTTGCTTTAACACTCCCCAAAAGTTTTGATCGGCTTAGATTCCCGTGGCTAACTCAGCTAATTAGATTGGTTGTCACAATTGGTTTGAAACCTATAAATTATTTAGCTTAGGTTAACATTATATTTTTCTGTTGTGGTGGAATATTGTTATGGCATCGATAAAATAAGGTATTGGTCAATAACATTTCTATTCGAGTCATCTTTAAACAATTCTAATTTAGCTTCGGCGCTCCACAAACTATTACGTAAGTTTTGACGGATCATTCGGGAAGTAATTACGTTGCCGATATCTTCTGGTGTGGTTCATTTTGACCAACCCACAATATATATTTTTGATATTATTTTGCTAAAACTATTAACATACAAACTCAAATAAAATCTTTATATATAAAATCGTTGGTGTGTTTATTTGTAATGAATGATATATTTCAGAAAATTTCAATTTAATTTCAGCAAATATAAATTCAATTTTCCAGAAAGTGGTATGAACACTATACAAAAACATATTTGTAAGTATTGCACTGCATTAGTAACATTTCTTGTAAACTAAAATCGTGTTGTTTCGAAATCTTTACTGCCATGATGCAGCCAAAACTTCATTCCCAATTCATGTCCGGGTTTTTATAGTTCTCTTCTTCTTCTTCCCATGAAGTGTCGGCTTTCGTTATTTTACTTGGCAGCGCATAAATAGTAAGTACAATTGTTGATAAACATTGTCTTAGACTGTAAATCATTAATTGAAACAATAACACACTTTCCGTATTGCTTTTGGATTCTGAATTTCAACTGATATTTTGTGAAATAATTTTGAAAATTTCCGAAATACGCTTGATAATTTTTGAAAATCAATTGCTTTTTTTCTGAAATGCATTGGGAAAATGTGAAGACATATACATACATATGTTCTCGTAGAATATATAACAAGGCTTTTTTTCAAGCAATTAAAGAACTTCAAATATATATATATATGTCTATATATGTCTATGAACATAAAAAATCGGTGAATTACCGATTTCGTTTTCATTTTCAAAAGAGTAACATATTAATATTGTTAAAATAAAAAAAAGCTAAAGGCATATTTAATGTCTTATATACAAATATTAAGCATATAAAAAATTATTATTACTTTGAGCATAATATATAATATAGTAATCCGGATCTTAGGGCAATTTAGGTCGATACCATATGAGACTCTCGTACGGATACTACGTCTGAAGGGCCATCGATTTTTACCAATTTGCACAGCGATCAGCCTATAGTTCTTTAAAGCTTACTAGCAGAGCCCAGCACTCGTAAGTCGACTGCAAATTCTATAAAAACAAGTAAGAGTGTTAAATTCGGCTGTGCCGAATTTTTGATACCGTCCACCTCGGTTTGAGTCTTGATAATAAATGTAAATGAAAAAGTAAACAATTTGTTAAACTTAATACCAAATTATTTCAGCAAAGTCTTTGGGTTGGTTTTCGTCTTTTCTATTATTTCGGATTTATTTCGATGTTTGCTTTTTGGTCATCGTGGTTGCTGATCGGCATGCATTTAGTTTATATACCTATATGCATGCGTTTCCGGTTATACGACATAATTTCTCGTTTAATTTAGTTTTTGCTAATTAAATAGCTCGCCCTAACCTCCATTGCAAAGGTAATGGTTGTGTAGGGTGGCTATATGCATTAAATCGTGCTAATTGGAGATGGCTGTATAGATTCTTTTAACTGGCGAAATATTTTTTCATTGCGGCCATATAGGTCGGATGGAGTAACAAAATAATAACCAAAAAAAAAACTCTCTCAATTTTTTTAGTAAAATATTACAATATTTGGAAAACATAGAGAATAAATTTATAATAATAAATATTCAAATAAGGGATGCACAATGCAAAAAACCAAATATCCCAAACATTTTAAATAAAATAATTTGTTCTCTTTATTTTCTGAAAAACTTCAAATTTTCATCCAAAAAAAAATTGTGAAAATTTATATATAAAAAATAACATTCTTATCAAATTGCTTTTATTTATGTAACAGTTTTTATGTTCGCAGTTCTTAAATATCATTTGACGTTTTCTAAAATTCATTGAATTTAAATCAATGTTTTCTGTAGTGTGATTCTGTAAATATCAACGATCCGACAATCGCAAAATATATCGACAGCTATTGTTGTTTGCACTAAGGATTAAGTGATTCACGAAGTACATACATCTTAACGACAGTCGACAAATCTATTTTTCTATATATTTAAATTGTAAATGAGTAACATCTCTGTCAAAATAAGCGAAAAACACAAAGAAGAATAGAAAGAAAAAAACAAAATTACTTCGTGTTTGACAGGATGATTTTATGTTTATGTTTATTATCTTTATTTTTTTACTAATATTTTTGTTTATTTATTTGAAAATGAAATAATGAATTGAATATGCTATTTAATTTTTTTATTTATATAAAAAAGTTTTTTAATTAAAGCAAAATATTTTCACTATTTTATGATTTTTATTTAAGTTTTTATCGATTGAAAAAACAACACAAAAATGGTTGTCGTTTAGATAACAACAACAGCTGACTTTAACAATAGCTAATATCGTTTAAAAATTTTACTGATAATTTTGCAATTTTCTTTTTTTAACGATTCGACTATCGTTAAAAGAAGTTACTGAATCGCGGTACTGAAAAGCAGTTAATTTCTCCTGAATGTCAAGATTTTTTTTTAAGTGTAAAAATTTTTTAAATGTAAACATAGGTATTTGGTGTTTTTTTTTTTTTTTTTTTGAATTTCAATTTGTGTTTAACGAATAAAATTTATATATTAAAGATACAATTGATGTCTTCTAAATTTAAAATAATAATTTCCGACGTTTTGATATGATTTTCTGAAATTCAATTAATTGTAATTTATAATTGGAAATTTTTAATTCCAGTTTTTAGAATTGATATTTTCTTAAATTTGAATGGAAAATTTAAAAGGTGCAATTTTATATTTATGTGAATAATAATGAATTAGTAACTATAAACAATTTTTAAAAATTAGATGTAATCGCAATCAGATATTTTGTAGGTAAAGCAGAATAATAATTCTATATAACTATGTAGAACTGTTTTGAAAGCAAAAAACTCATTGATGAACTCGGTAACTCTATTTTGTAAAGACAACAAAAAGTTAATATGCCAAACTTATGTTCATATTTGTAAAAGAATAATGAAAATATGTATGAAATAAAAGACCAGCCCGTGTATACTCTTAACATTGTTCTGTATGATATCCAGTTGAAAATATTAACATTCATGTTAAAATAGAAATAACTATTGCAAAGCTAATTAGAACACACAAAAATTGTGGCGCCATCTACTGTGGCATAGTCACGCTGAGCAAAATGAAGTGACACTCTGTTAATGCAAAAGAAATGTATTTTCCCCACAACAAAATATAGCAGAATTTTATGTAAATAAAATAATATACCGACTTATTTCTAACATGCAGTTGTTATGGATATACATACATATATAATATATGTATATTATTTGTATTATTTAATATGTTTATATAAATTTATAAATAAATTTATACACAAAATTTTTTTTGCTATATTTACATTGTTTTTTTTTTTTATTAACAACTAGGTATTTTAGCATTATTTGCTTTAGATGTTGGTGAATTTTTACTCCCTTTATATTAACTCGTAGTGTCTGCTTGTCGAAAAAATTTTGGATCGATTTTAACCAATTTCCCGTGAGCCATTCGATCTGAAGGCAGGCAGGCTCGTGGTAATAACAGAAATGATCTAACAAATTTTTAGAGTTATGCCGAAACAATGGAAACTTTAAATTTTTCTACCAAAGTTAATAAAAAATGTACAAAGGGTTAGTTTTTATTATATTATTACCACCATGACCACAAAAACAACAAGTCCAGCTATCACAACAACATAACATTTAGAATAAGAACAGGAACAATATAGAAACATCATATTTTTCTTTTTTTTTTAATTTTTCAGAGATTTCCCTGGACCTGTTCCACCGATTTTAATGATTTTTGAAATAGAAATCTTCCATTGAGTGTGGTGAATCATTCTCACTAAAAATGATCACTGTAGCTGCACTATTCAGGGCGTGATCGTGACAAGAACAACATAGAAAATTATATTTTTCAAGACTTTTTTTAGTTCTTCATTCAAATCTCGGGCCCTAATCGACCGATTTGAACGATTTTAAATAGCAAACTTTTTAGGCTGTTAGTGAATCATTTTTTATATCAACGAGTACCCTATCTGCCCGATTGATGCCGTCATCGTGATTTCCACTGACGGACAGACGGACACCGCTATATCAACTCCAGTTGTTATAAGGATCACAAATATATATATTTTATGTGGTCCAAAATTTTTTTTCTAATTATTACAAACGGAATGACAAACTTATATATACCCTCTGCACACTGGAGTGGAGGGTATAAAAATTTTGACAGTACATACATTTCTTCGTCCATTATGCAGAAGGAGTATTTTTTTGTGAAACATGATTTCAATTTCCGTGCTCTCTTTTTGGCATCTAATTTTTAAACAGTTCCTGTTCGGAGTTTGTATCTTCTCAACCCTGCATTGGCCTTAACTTTTCACACCAAATGGTCCGAGCACTGATCTAACCAGGCTGCTTTTCTATTGGATGTATTGGAAGGTCTCATCAATAAGCTTACAGTTTCCTTGGCCTTAAGGTGCGTTCAGACTACGCAAATATTTGACCAAATAAACGTAACCCCTAAATAATGTATAATTTTCCTTGTATAATTTTCATTAAATTATACAATATATGATATAGAATATAGTTAAATATATTAAATATTACTAATGTAATAAAACATAACTTAATTTTGTCTTTTATATATCATGTAAGATTGAATAAAACTTTCATAAAATTAGGGGTTACGTTTATTTGGTCAAATATTTGCGTAGTCTGAACGCACCTTTAGAAACATTATGTGTACCTTTCTTTCTTCCTAAAACGGTTTTCTATTATTGGCTAAATTCTTCTGATACTTTCCGATAACATTGGAAATAGTTTGGCAATTGACCTTCGATTCTTTGGCCAAGTTGGATTTTGCTGAACATATTTGAATAAAACTAACAAAAAGTGAACAGGGTTGTCATTAAAATAATAACTGACATGCTTTTCAAAGATAAATTCATCAAAAAAAAAATATATATATATAAAATTAAAGTTTTCGATTTAAGATTATCTCGATCTCACTCCTTATCTGTCCATCTTTCTTATCTGATATCTTTTTTAATCACATATTGCCAGATTTCTCGTTTCGAATACTAGATACAGTCTAAGTAATTAACTACTTTCGATAAAAAAGCAAAAAAAAAAAACGGAATAAAAATTTATATAGAAGTAGTTGCATTTAAAATGCACACATTTTTTATATCTTATGGTCTAGTGTTATCGACCGTCAATAGGGCGTTTTGTAAAGAATGGATGTGAATTTAACACAATTGGTTATTGATCTGCCTTCTAGCGTGGGCCTCAAATCAATGGAATGCATATGGCCATTATTGAAAAAGTCCCGGATTTTGCAAAACACACATACTAAAATAACCAAAACTTTTGTAAAATTCTGAGATAGTTTCGACATGTGCAAGCATCTGATTCAACAGGGAAAAACTACTATACTTTATACAACTCTGTGGTAATAACGAATTACTCAGAGTTACTTTTGAGTGGATGTAGCGATGTCCGTCCGCCGCCTGTGTGTATATGTACACCAAATGATGTGATTATGAAAGATCACTATCAAATACACTATGCATAATCCCAATTATATTGTTTTTATGTCCAATTTCATAAATACACAAATAAATAAAAATAATTCTATAAAAATAACATACTTAAGTTTCCTAAAATGCATTCTAAAATTTTTAATATAACTTTGGGCTTTGGAATTCCGTAAAAAGGAATATCAAATTTCATTCTTTCAAATTAATTTTTCTAAATTAACAATTCTTGTCATTACTTGAGATACGCTCAAAAAAAAAATATATATACAAACAACCCAACAAACCCATTATTCTTTTGTTACTTTTTCATCACAAATCATGAAATTACATTGAAAAATTCTTAAAACCACATTTTATAATACTTTCAGAATACGAAACATACAAAAAAAAAAAACATACAAACTGCACTGACTTGATGAAACACAAAAAAATCTAACAAATTCTTAAAAGATGGCGTTCTTTTAGACCATTTCCTGTTCTCACCATTTAAAACAAAACAACAAAACATTTTCTAGAATATAAATTCTAGTAGAAATCTTAACAAAAACTACCCGAACAACTTGTACAAAAGTATTTTTCCACAGAATTTCATATCAAACTAGGGGACAAAAAAAAAACGCTGAACTTAACTAAACTAAACTTCACATAAATTACTAACGATGAAAATGGTAAAAATCTAAATTACAACTTTTTGTTCCAATCAAACACTGTGCAAAGAAGCTTAAAAACTATAAACAGTAATGTCAATGGCATTGGAATAATATACAATAAAAGCGCCGAAAGCTGAGTTCATATTTTTATAATAATTTAATAAATTACAATAAGTATTAAGGATTATTTAATATTATTGGACAAGCAAGGCAGTTATCCAGATGCGAAGCAATAATAATCAAAATGCAAACCAATACAACTTTCAAATATAATTTTAATATACTTATTATAAATTTTATGCAAGATGAAACGATGTTCGTTTTTGTGGGGAGTTCTACTCAAATGGCTATAACCAAATTGTTCGCATAGTAGCACGAGGTGGGCAATGATGTTTTACTAACGAAAAATATTATTTTGGGTTATTTTACAAAAAAAAAAAACTTAACACACCAAATTCATTTTCTAAATCAATACAATTTTTTTTGTTAAGAAGTTATTTTATTTATTTATTTATTTATTTATTTATTTATTTATTTATTTGATATTTGTTTCAATTCAAACTAGCAGAGCCCAGCCCTCGAAATTCGAGTGCAAATTCTAGGAAATTTTATTTTATCATTCAATTTATTTCTTTCAATGTTTTTTAATCTATTTAATTCATTAAGTTTAATTCATTATAAATATTTGCAAATATGAATATGTTTTGACAAAATTTGGTATATAAGCTTTTATCGGCCATAGGATGAACGCTATTGAAATTCGTGAGAATCGGTCCATGTTCAGACCTAGCCCCCTTACAAATGACCCCTATAAAATCGACATAAATTGTCATAAGATCCAAATTGTCGTATAGATTTTACTCAAATTGGGTTTGTATGTGTTTATTATATCCATAATTGAATAGCCTAAAAACGATTTCTATGGGACAACTCTTAGTCATAGGCCCCATATAGAGCTGCTCCCCGATCTTCACTTAAATCTATCAAAAAACAAAAATATTTCACTGATTCTTCTCAAATTTTGTTTGTATATATTTTCGCAAAATGCAAGAGACTTTACCAAAAATGGTCAGGATCGGTCAATTTTTCGACCTAGTCCCCATATAAATATAGCATCCGATATGAACTTTTTCATATTCAAAGTAAAAAAATTAATAACAATGCCACTCAAATTTGGTTTATGCTTATTTTCTATATCCAATTAGTTGGGCATAAGAGATAGGGTCTCTAAACGCATGGTATAGGGTATCGTATAGTTGGTCTAGACCGACTATAATTTTCTTACTTGTTTTTTCTTTATTTTTGGTATATCTTTGCCTGAGTTTGTTGTAATTGTTGATTAATTCTGGTATAAAATTGTAACATATTTCGAAGGATGAAGTTTTTCCTCCAAGCAACTCATCCATTACGTGCCTTAATATTAAATCTAAAATATGATATTGACAACCAATGTATTGCGGCGTATTCAGTTTAATTGAATACAAATACGAATTTGAAACTTCATCGCTGATGGCGGTTGTACTTTTTTGACGCCAGCGAAAAAGTAAAAGCGTATTCCTTCATAGTTTTCAATGGCCTATTCAACTATAGTGAGCCAATTTTGATATTTTCAAAATATGTTAAAAAATTATAGTCCTAATGTGCAGCATGTAAATCTTGCTCAAACTTCGTCCATAACTTACCATTTCAACAGTAAAGATATTTACTAAAATCGATCTTAAGACTTACAAGTTTTACTCAATTTTGGATTGAATATGTTGTGATAATATAAAGAGTGTTTTTTGCTTGGATAGAACTTACAAGAGGGTTAGCCGTCAAACGAAATGTTATGCTGCGCTCACTTTTTGACATTTATGGCAAATAATAATGAATAGATTGACGATTGAACAGCGCAACCAAATTATTCAAACTTACTTTGGAATTTAGTCATCGATTCACGCTATTTATAGACGACTTCGTGATTTTTATAGCGCAAATAATCGTCCATCTGAGCAAGCCGTCCGTCGAACTGTGGATAGATTTCATGCCAAATATTCTCTAAATGATGCAATAACACCAACACGTCGAAAAAATGTGCGCACTGAAGAGAATATCAACGCTGTCGGTCGCTGGAATTGGGGCACTATCCGTCACACTACGAGGAAAATTTTGGGTAAAGATTTAAGGTTCTGCTAGTGCAGGAATTAAAGCCACGAGATCAATATATGTGTCGTTCTTTTGCCGGTTGGGTTCTACAGCATTTAGAAACTGACCCGATGTTTTATCGCACAACTGTGCTTAGCGATGAGGCTCATTTTTGGCTTAACGGGTTTGTTTCACAAAATTGCAGCATATGGGGTGATACCAATCAACAACAGACCCTACACACTCCATTACATCCAGAATGGATATGATATCATCGCACCTTATTTCTTCAAAAATTAAGACGGAGCTCACGTTGCAGTCAATGGAGATCATTACCGAAGCATGACTAATGATTTTTTTGTTTGAAAATATGGATGACATTGATTGGGGCGAGATGTGGATTCGACAAGATGGCGCTACGTCCCATATGAAGACCGCTACCGTCGACTTATTGAAATCAAAATTTGGCTATAATTTAATTTCGAGAAATTGACCTGTCAATTGGCCTCTAAAGTCGTGCGATTTGACTATTTCCTTTGTTCCCTGAGGGGATGAGTGTAGTTCACTGTTTATGCTGATAAATCAGCAACAATTGGAGGCCTATATTTTTCGTGATATTTATGATATATCGCACCTGTACCTCTAAAGTGGGTCAACTCAAAATTTTTCGATTTTTGCAAGAAAACGATACATCTATCGACTGTAAAAATTTTACATCGATTTTTCTAGTCTTGCTCAAAAAAATACAGTTATAACCCTCTTTGTCTTATAAGAGTAGCTTCTTTAGAATCCATAAAAAGACATATTTTGAGTTCCACCCAAAAGAATTGTTATTTTTGCTGATCACTGAAAAAATCGCAAAAACAACTACTGTTGTATACTTTTTTTTCGCAACTCTTTACAATGAAACAACTGTTTTAAAATTTTATAGTAAATATTTAAACAAAAAACAAATGCGATATGGTCAGAAATGCACGAAAAAGCGACCCAAAATTGGACGTCCAAAATCATTTCAAATGATGACATGTTTTAAGCTTTTGAATTCTATCGGGCTTAAAAATCACCCTATATAAGAATCCTCAATAAATAGGATCTTTATCGGAGGATTTTCGCAATTAGTTGTAGTAGTTCGACAGTCTTCTAAAACGCCTTAACTTTTTCTTATTCGTATTTGGACAATGTGATTCCATCAAAATATATATTAGTGTCAATAATATTCGTCCACAAAATACTTTTATTTTTTTAATGTAATTGTCAAGTGATTTTGTTACATCTCGTAATATATAAGATATTGTGAAAACCCCGTTTTGATCACTTTTTTTACTGGGTTAATTGGCAACCAACTTTTAATTTTTGAACCAGTTTGGGGAGAGAATAAATTAAGATTTAAAACATTATAAAAATTTTTTTAGTTCGACGACATTTTTTTAAACAAGTTCTTCAACACATAAATATTTATATCGATGACACTGTTAAACAAATTTAAGGGCCTTCTCTTGTAATTCATCATTTCTATATAATTTTATCACGCTTACCTCAAAACTGGAGTGTTTTTTTTTAAAGCCTTTAAAGAATAATTTTGTGTATAAAAATAATTTCTGAAAATTTTAAAAGAAAATCGAAATTTTTTATATAGATTTCAGTATTTATACAGTATACCAATCTGTATAACTTCCGAAAATAATTTACCTTGACCCACCTTTTATTATAACGATCGATTTCTGAGTCTTAGTGATGTCCGCCCGTCTGTCCGTCCGTCCGTACATCCGTCTGTGTGTCCAGGTAAACCTTGTAATCAAATATAAATATATTTTCACGAAATTTGGTATGTAAGCTTTTACTCAACATAGGACGAGTCCTATGGAAATTGTTGAAAATCGGTATATGTTTAGACCTAGTCTACATGCAAATAAACTGTATTAGATCGACCTAAATCGCCCTAAGATCCAAATTATCATGTAGATCTTCGTCAAAATTGATTTGTGTACATTTACTATACTCACAAATGAATAATACAAATATAAATCCTCTATGACAACTCTTATTTATGGACCCCATATAAAGCTGCTTTCCGATTTTGACTTCAATCTATCAAAAAGAGAAAATATTGTACAGATTTTTCTCAAGTCGGGTTTCTACTTGCTTTTGCAAAAAATATGTGACTTTATCAAATATGGCCATGTTCGATCCATTTTTTGACCTAGTATACAAGTAAGAAATTATAGTCGTCTAGACCGACTATACGATACCCTATACCATGGTTTAGAGACCATATCTCTTCGGTCCAACTAATTGGATATAGAAAATAGGAAAAAACCAAATATGAGTGCCACTGTTATTAATTTGTTTGGCTGCAGATATGAAAAAGTTCATATCGGGTGCTATATTTATATGGGGACTAGGTCGAAAAATAGGCCGATCCTGACCATATTTGGTAAAGTCACTTATATTTTGAAAAAATATATACAAATCTAATTTGAGAAAAATCTTCGCAATATTTTTGTTTTTTGATAGATTTAAGTGAAGATCGGAATATTGTCGTATAGGCATTATTTTTGGACTACGGATTAACGGATATAATAAACAAATACAAACCCAATTTCAATGAGATCTATATGATAATTTGAATCTTATGGCAATTTATGTCGATTTCATAGGGGTCATTTTTATGGGGACTAGGTCTAAACATGGTCCGATTTTCACCAATTTCAACAGCGTTCATCCTATGGCCGATAAAATCTTACATACCAAATTTCATCAAAATATATTCATATTTGCGACCTGTAGTTTGATTATAAATTTTACATGGACACACAGACGGACGGACGGACGGACATCGCTAAATCAATTCAGAAAGTGATTCTGAGTCGATCGGTATAATAAAAGATGGGTCTAGGTCAAATATTGGTGGTAGTTACAAACAGCAGCACAAAGTTATTATACCCAAACCACATGGTGGTATAGGGTATAAATAGCGTCCAATGTGACATTTTTTATACCGCCAGGCAAGACGACATCCTTAACAATACCACGCTAATTTGGTTTATGTTTATTTTTTATATCCAATCCAATCCTCTTCTAATTCATAGTATAAGTTTTTATATTGTCGGTCTAGATATTTATCTATTTGTTTTTATATGAAAAAGTGTGGTTTATATATAAAAAAAAAAAAAATAATAATTCTTATTTCCGTTTGACGATTAAAACGAAAAATAAAAATAAATAAAAAATTACTTTTAATACATAATATTATTCAAAAAATAAAATATGTCAGCTCTGTCAAAATCTCCAGAGGGATAAAACTGAAAAATTAGAATTTTCCACTTTGTTACTGAATCCTGTAAACATCACTGAACATTTAGAAACATTATTGTACTCAAACCTTGGTACACACCTTGGTACATATAAAAACCAATTGAAAATTAGCAAACATACGGACTTTTTTTAAAACAGAAAATTCAAAAGTTGGAAAGCTCAAAATACCAACTGAAAATATTCTAATATATTTGTATATCATTTGTAAACATTTCTTTGAATTTTATTGTTCATAAATATGCTTACTTTATGCTTATGTTTTGCTAAAAAAAAAAGTTAGATACTAAATTAGCTGCCCACAGTAATCAGGTGTTTTTGAAGCTGCACGGAAAAGTTAATAATATAGAAAAAGATCAAGTTTGAGTTTTTTTCATTTTATTTTTTGGGAAACAACAGAATGGAATTCTAGTCACGACAAAATTTAAAATTCTTAAATCCTTGTTAAGACAAAGTCACGTAAATTTTCCAATTTTCAATTTATTTTAATTATTGATCAGTCATTTTAATCCTTATAAAACTTAATTTATTATTTGTTAATAGAAACTTTGGCAAAAATTGTCGTTAAAATAGAAAAATTTAAAAAAAAAAAAATTGTAAAAATGTCAGATAATTTGGATAATCTCGACTGATTTTCATTCCAAACTCGTTAAAAAAGTAAAACCCGGTCTAAAACCCTGTTCAAAATTCTTGAACATTCCGCGAGTCTTTCAACCTCCACTGAGTCATTAGAAAAGTTAGTTATTGGAATATTTTCGTAAACGTTTCTTGTAATAAAATTATAGTATATTTCTAGATGAGATTGTTTAAAAAGACACCAAAAACTGAATTTCACTGTATAGTTTGCTTAAGTAAACCGTAGTTTACATCTAAATAGGTTGGGTTTTTTGAATAACCCATTTTGGTTACCAGGCAAAAACCATTTCATTGTTCATTGAAAGTAGTTTAATCGAATAACTTAATTAATGAATATCTGTAGCTTATATGAATGCCTCACTTGCCACTTTCACATATATTTAAACTCGCAGAGCGCAGCCCTCGAAATTCGAGTGCAAATTCTAGAAAATTTTTAAATTATTTAAATTTCATTATAAATATTTGTTGAATACACAGAAGACATATAACTGCGTTTGTTAATTCAATTTTAGCCAATTTACAACTCAACACAAATTTAATAAACACACAGAACATTGTATAGTTTTTTATTTGAATCTTAAATCTGTGGTTTTCTAGAACAACTGAAAATCAAAATGTTCAGGGGAGCTAAAAAACATTATATACGAAATTATGGGCTCGATATAAATATTTTAGAGCTTTTTATTTAACAGTCCTGTAGATATGGGAAATAAATATTTTATATAAAATTTTGAGTCAAAAATCTTCAGAGGAATAGATCCTAGAGAAGGACGAAAACAACTTATGTCGACAAACGTCGTTTTCTTTGAAAAAGAAAACTACCAATGCAACCACCATGTAGACATAAGTTGTTGTTGCTTGAAAAATTGATTTTTTTGTTCGTCAACAAAAAGTTAAAGGGAATTAGGATGAGAATATAACAATGTCTCAAGAATAATAGTGACAAAAAATAACAGAAATCAACACACAAGTTTTTATAAGTGGAAGCGCCCCGGTAGGTGAGTTGGTAGCGTGCTCGCCTATCATGCGGGGGTCGTGGGTTCGATTCCCACCAGAGGCTTTGGTCTGTCGCTACAAAAACCAGCCAAATGGTCTTTGTCACCCGGCTTATCCCTGGACCCAAATTAGAATACAAATTTACTTTGTATTGTAATTAATATAAATAAATAAATAAATAAATTTTATAAGTGGTTATAAACTGAAAACTAATCCAAAATTATTTTGCATTTGTTTTTTCATTAATAACAACGTATGTGGCTATGTGTCTTTTTATGAGAAAATATGTTGACATACGTCGTTAGTGCCGCAAATTAATTTAATGAACATTTAAGTAACGTCGTTATTTAAAGAAAAAACTCAGAAATGTGTTAGTAGCAACTCTAAATGAATTTTACTAAAAAAAAAATTGTATCAGATGGAGCAAATCTAGAAATATGGTGCAAATCTTCAAAGAAATATCTTTTAGATAGTATATTTTTGTCAATATCGGTTGGTAACTAAAAGTTTAAAAGGGACCTGAAGGAATCGCCTCACCTTTTAATATTATAGATATTAATGTCAAAGCGCTTGCTTGATTGGCGCCTACGTAACAAATTTCTTGAATAATGCTAATAACGATTAACACCATTAATATAAACTTCTATTAGAGAAGGTTGTTTTGATGGTAAAGGGTCATCAAGCAAGCGCTTTGGTATTAAAATTGAAATGAGTCTGAAATTATGGTTAATCGATTTGTCGAGTGAGGCATTCATATGTTAAATTGTAAGGGTTTTTGACTTCATATTAGCTGATGACATAGATTTTGGTCAAATTATTTATTTGCCAGCTTTTGTTTGGAAGCTGCCAGGGTCCGAACTGTGATATGGCGTAGCTCGCTCGTTTTTAGAAAAAATTGAAAATAATATTTGAAATATTCAAATTAGCGCATGTCTTTCATATTTATTACTTCGACTATACTGGTAACATTCAAGAATAGTAGTAAGTAATCGTTCATCGTCTTAATATACAATTTAAGGTAAAGGCATATTATTCCTTAATAGATATCCATTGTCTTTATAATTTTATATGGGAATATGTAGACACACTTTTAAGTTATACTAGCAGATTCCAGACCTCGAAATTCGAGTGCAAATTCTAGGAAATTTTATTTTTTCATTAGATAAAGACCCTGAAGGTATGCTGATCAATTATAGCCAATTCACAAATCAACGCAAAAAACAAACTCATTTTTATTACAAACACATTAACAAATTTAATAAACACACACATAGCTTTGTATAATTTTATGTATGTGTTAGTAGCAACTTAAAATGCAATTTACTCAAAATAAAGGAAAAATTTAAAAATCTGTAAATCTGCAAAACGGCTAAAAAGAAATACCTTTCAAATAATATACGTTCGGTCAAAATCGGGATAAAAGAATAGAACAAAACATCGGTCACAAGAAATCGCCTAGCCTATTAATATTATAGATATGAACGTTCTATACCTCTACTTATTACCTACCATGAAGACAACAGAGAATCTAATCAAATGGCATGTCTCTGAATTAGTCAACATCTAACTTTATGTTAAACGCTTAGGAATTTACAACAAATCCACATTATATAAATGATCAGACGAACAATTATCTAATTTGGACAACACTGGAAAAGATCAAAATATCGATAAACTATATACTAAAATCAAAAAGCGCCAAAACAAACCGATAAACAGCTCAATTGACATCGCTTAAACTATAGAATTAAAGGAAGCGAACACTTTGGGCAATGGAAACAAACAAAAAACTAAGAACAGTGCAACGCAATGCAACTCAGCCAACCCAAGCTCAAGAGAAATAACTATCGAATAGTTGAAAACATTTTTTCAAGATAACAATTACTGTTCTCTTTGCTATAAAAGCAAAACGCAGCACCGAATTAACCATATAACGTCTGAATTTTTATTTAAAAACAATATGTTTTATATATTTGATCACCAAGATTAACAATTCGCGAAAAATAAAGTGAACGCCATTGAACACTTAATCAATTTATAAAGCATTTACTTTTATTGAAGCATTTTGCCGCCAGATGGCCTATTTGTACATGTGCAGTGTGTTAAGCTCGTCGAAGTAGACTCCAAAAATCTAATAATTTTGCTACTACGCTAATTAAATATTACAAAAATCGTTGCAGTCGACATTATAGGGTTAAAATCTTTAAAACATGAATATTTTGCACGTGTATAGAATAAAATATAAAGCTTTAGCACCATGCAGCCACAACAACAATAGTAAAGCATTTTTAAAAAAAGAGGTTTGGGGAGGTTTGAGAAAATTCTCTAAATGCACTTTTTTACATTTAATGTCAGTCACTTAATAGACATTGAGAAGAGCTGCAATCAAAAAGAAACAACATGAGTAAAATTTCTAGAGATGACAAAAGAATATCCCTGAGTTTTTTCTTTAGTTAACTTCTAACCAATACATATGAAAATTTAACCGTAAGCAATGCTTTTTGGTATTGAGTATTTTGTAGCGTTCGTTTTGAGAAAATTCCCAAGTATTGGTGAATTTTTTTTTTTCTTACCATTTATTTTGAATTTCACCAAAGTATGGTGAAACTGTAGTTAATTATATGTTTTTTTTTTTTTTATTATTATTATTTAATGTGTATGTTGTCGCATTTTGAAATGTCATAGTGTTAGAACAAAAACAACCTGCACCAATATTAATAGTATTAATGCTAAAAATTCATCTTAAGTTAAGAGTGAGTAAATGAGAGGGAAAATGAACAAATTTAAAATAAATGTAATATATTATTGGTAGGTATACATATATTGGTAAGAATTTAACGATGTTTTAATAATTTTTAAAAGGATATTCTTTAAGCTTATGGTATTATTTAAGAGTACAGCTATATTATCACAGTGCTCTCTCGTCTCCCATTTCGCTATAAGATTATGATGAAAGAGAACTATAAAAGGATAATATTATTATTCAAGAATTATTATTATGAAAATCGTCTTCTACTAATTTTGAACGTTGGTCTCCCAAATGCTCTGCTGCTCGCCCTCTATTATTATATAATTAATGCGCTTAATTAATAAAAATTTTTATATATTCAGTAGTACTAAGGCCGTAATACATGAGCATTAATAGGCAAATAGTGCAGGTTTTAACCAAAAATAATTATTTCTTATGCATTAATTATTATGTTAACTGCTATGAAGTAATTGAAATTTTCTATTCAATTTGAAATCTAAACGATTAATTACATTTCTGATACAATAAAATATTAGCGATACTATATTCGTATTTAGCGATTTTGTTTGATCACGCGCCGATTTAAGGTGAAGTGTTGTATTAATATCAAATAGATTTACGCACTTCTTTCAAATTCTCGAATTCCACATTTTTTTATATTTATTTTATTTATATTCATCTGCAAGTAAGTACAAAGCTCATCACCATACGCTTATATACGATCTTCTAAGACGGCCGATAAATAGCGAATCCTCTTAAATTGTTCTTGATATAAATCCTCCTAATTATTATAATATTTCGTTAATTTCCTCATTTCGTTTCATTTCCTCTGATATGTTGAGGAAGCCTGTTTAATTTATTTATTGTACTGAAGCGTCCATTCTGTTTATAAATAGTCCTGTCCGATTTGTTTATGATTAACAAAATTTATGTGACAGTAGTATTTCCATTTACTGTTCCCACATTCGTGTAAACTGCTCTCGATTTGGAATTTTGATGTCTATTAAAGCGGCTCGTTTATCTATTTGTACGTTCATTATTCTTCAAAGCTCTCCCAAGAATAGCAGGACCACTTTAAAATAACAATTTTTCAACTTAGAATTAGTAAAAGTGAAAAATTCTATTTTGTTATAAAGGATTTTAACTAAATACTTAATATCGAATGGTACAATGATTCTGTAAAATGACACTTGCGGAACACGAAGCAAATAATGCACTCCTCAGATATAGAAAAGGAAACATTTATGCCGTTTTCTTTTCTGACAAAATATGTCGGACTTTATTTACACTTTTTTCGAAAAATGAATTCTTTTATATATTCTGAATTAAGAGCAACCTTATCTTATATATCAATCAAAAGGTCTCAAAGTGCTGTGTTCATAAAATGCAAAAAAATTTGATTATTATCCTCTTTGAAGTAATAGGGTGAAAATATTCAGCAAAGGGAAACAATGGGGAAATATTCTCACACTAGGACCTGAAAGAAGTCAATGCAATTTTATACGATTTACGAGGTCTCGACTTTGAGACCATTCGATTGAGGTATAACATAAAGTTGCTCTTAATTCAGAATATATTAGAAAATACACTGTTCGAAAAAAGTGCAAATAAAATGCGACATTTTTTGTCAGAAAAGAAAATGGCATTAGAGTCTTACAATTGTGCAGACGAGTCACTGTCTGATTGGGAAACTCTGAAAAAAAAAATAGTCCATAGAATTCTTTTAAAGTTTAACAATTAAATTAAATAGCAGCAAACCATTTTTTATTGTAATAAAAAATATTTACTATTACGATTATTAACTTCATTGCAATTCAGTTGGCAAAAATTCGGTAGATATAATTAATCCGTTTTTTGTGTTTAGACTTAGAATTGACGATCTATTTGAAATAACGAACATTCAATAAGGTGATCTTACTTTTATATTCTATTTAATCTTTTAGGTTGATTCTAGTATCCTTGGCATCATTTTCGTTTCTAGATTCGCTAGACGCTATTAGTCATAAAATATTTCGACTATGACACATATCTGAGAGAGAAAATTTTCGTCTTAAGATGAGAAACTTTCACTTGGATATTCTTCTACTGGTGAACAAAATATACATACATATTTACCCTCCTGTAGTCCCAGTTTTTTCGTTGTGTATTACAAAATTATATTTAAACAATGAGATTTTATTTAAATCCTTCTCTTAGCTAATACCATTTAAATCCCTTCAATTTTTTTCTTAGCAACTCACTTAAATATTTTGCTCTTCCTTAAACCAAAACAACCTGTGGCCATGAATTGCTAAAAAAAAAACTCTGTTTTTAATCATTTTCTAAATGAAACTCAAATTCAGAGTACAAACTCAAAACAATGAGTTTGTTTACAACTCATTACATCAGCAATGAGAACAACAAAAAAAAAAAAAAAACAGAAAAAACCTCATTGCTGCTGCAACATGCAACATAAGGGAATAACATAAGCAACAATGAAATGTTTTGGTTTTTACAACGAAAAATCCGCAAACATACTCGTACTAACATTGATGCATGAAACAACAGTATGTCAACAAAGTCATGTTTTTCTGTAAAATTAAACTCTCTTGCTCTCTCTCGCTCTAGAATAATTCGTTTTTTAGTTTCTGGTGTGTCTTTTGCTTTTTTATACAACTCCCCCTAGATGCAATTTTTGGGCCGAGATGGCTCTCCTAGAACATTTTACATATGCAATAAAAAACTGCACTCTTACTCACTTGTTGGAACATGATTTTAAGTGGTTATGGAAAGATACGTTCTGAGAGAACTTATTATTACTCTTTTCTGTTTGAGGTAGTGTGGTGGTTTTTGGATTTCGTTGTTGCACACACACTCTTATTTTAAGGCTGTGTTGATGTTGTTAGTTGGTGATGTTGATGATGTTGGTGATGGCATGGCATGGTATTGTTGGGTTACCTTTTTTTTTTGGTTGCTTGTATGGAGTATGGTATGATTCTACTCAATGGCGGTTTTTCGTATTTAAATAAAAAAAAAAAAAAAACGAAAAAGAAAAAAACAACACCGAGCTGAAGCTCTATAGCTAGCTGCACTTTTTTTTAACAACAACAGCAGCAGAATTACAATAACAAAAAATGCAATTTTTCTTTGGTTCTCGTGCGGTTTTTTTTTTTATTTTATTTTATTTTTGTTGATTTTCAGTTTTGCGCTCCATTCTGTAGTAATAGTTATAATGTGGTGGTTTTTAAGAACAGAACGTCGTCGGTCAGGCAAGAGCAATAATAAATGAATAATAATAATAAAAATAATACAACAGGGACAACAACAACATTTTGCGACGCCGATACGTCACAGTAGCCGTAGTATACGTATGTACGGACGACGTATGGACGGACGTTTGTTTCTTAAATGTCGCATTGTTGTTATGTTGTTATTTTTCATTTCATTTCATTTGAATTTTTGGGTTCTCCGTGCGATATAATTTTGTAAATGACTTCGGCGGCAGTCGCATAAACACAACGCATCCGATATGCAACGGAACGCATTTTCGGACGCGGCCCGAGTCGATCCGAGTAGCGTCCGATCGCGTCTACCAATAGTAAATATTGTTTAATAAATTTATAACAACCATACGTTATTAACAATTTGTGACAATAACAACAAACAACATTAAGCTTAACTAATACCATGAAAACAGAAAGCAAAAAAATTCTACAAATACATACTTGTAAAAAATTTTTTAACAAAATACATATTGTATAAATTAATATTAAACCAATACATTTGTAAAAACAACAAAAAAAGTAATAATAATGCATTGGATTACAACAACAACACACAATGCTAAATGATATAAACTGCAAATAATTAAATAGTTTAAATATTGTTTTTATTAAACAAAAAAATTAAGGAGAACTTTGGAGAGCATATTAAAAAAAAGCAAAAAAAAAAACTAAAAGTGCTGTGTAAAATGGAATACAACAAAAACAAATTATTACAATATTTTTATCAACAATTTGTTTTTGTTGTTGCTATGTGTTTTATTTTTTATAATATTAACTCGCCGTAGTGTTTTTTTTTTATATATTTATATTTTTCCATTTTTAATGTTGTTCTTTTTGTTGTTGTTGTTAATTTTCTTTACATCTCCCGGTTCTATTATTTTGTTTGTTTGGAAGAAAAAAAAATTGAAATAAAAAATTGAACAACAATAATTTTCGTTTACATGCTTCACTTTTCTTCGGTTCTGTGCAGTTCTGTTCTGTTTTTTGCTATTTGTCAAAATTAACGCGTTTTAACGTTATTGCCATGATTCTTTTTACATCGTTTTCCATTTTAGTTCGCAATCGTTGCATTACGCGCTCACTTGCTCGCCGCTAAATACGCTCCAACAACATTACGCGTTCTTGTTATAAAACATTGTAAATGCATGCGTTCTTTTCAATAATATAATTTAAACGATTTTAATAATGTTTTTTTTTTCGTGTGTGTGTATATTTTAGCAACGATCAGTGGTTATTGTTTTATTTTATAAAATTTCTTTTATAAATTAAGTGTTTATAATTTCAATTAAGAAAAAATAAAATTTGAAAATATTTTTAATTGTGCTGTTTTATTTTTAATTCAAACTACTACTAAAAAAATATTAAAAAAAACGTGTTAAAAACAAATTTTATGAATTATCGTTTTGGAATACTAAAAGGTTTTTTTTTTAAAACTATGCAACAAAAAATAAAAACTTGTGAAAAAAATAATAAAATAAAATTAATGCCATAGAAAAAAGTAAAATCTTTTATAAAGATTTCTTTTATTATTCTAAAACTGAGCGCGTTGAGTTAAACTTCAGAAGCAAATGACAACCAAAATAAATTATAATGCAAATTCTAAATTAAAGTAATATTATTCTCTTTTCACAACATTAATTTTAAGTTAAATTTTAAATGTTTTTTTTTTTTAACTTTTAAAATGTTTTAAAAAAGTTCTATGAATAAAAGTTTAAATAATGTTATTTTATTTTAATAAAATATTTTTTTTTTAATTTTTTATTTCAATTTTTTATTTAATAGAAAATGTTTTATTTTTGACAAAAAAAAAAGCTTTGAAAAACTCTAGTACTTTTTATTGAACTTGATTATTTAATAAAATTATGTTGTTGTTTACCAATTGCATGTGTGCGTTTAAATTTTTCAAAAATCTGTTAAATGCGGAAGTTTTTTTTTTTTTTAATTTGCAAACAAGGTGTTTTTTTATAAATAATTAAAAAAAAATGTGAAAAGAATTTAACTTTTAGAAAACTATAAAGTGACACATAAATATTATAAGAAATTGCTAAGATTATAAAAACCACAACAGAGAAATACTCCTACAAAAAAAAATAATATATTTTCCTATAAAAAAAAAAACTTTTAGTGATAAGAAAAAACAAATATACCGCAAAAAATAACGTTAAAAAATATATTTAAATATAAATAAACACATAAAACTTATGTATTAAAAAATGAAATAAACTACAAATAGTGCAAAAAAAAAATTTATTTTTTTTATAAAAATACCATTTCTTCTAAGTTGAGATATCAAAAAAGCAAAATTAGCTTTAATAAAGAAAACTCATTTGTAAAATATTAACATTCAAATAATTCTACTTTGTCATGGATCACAGCTTTAAAGGAATTAACAAGAAACAGAAAACAAAATTTTCAAATAGAACAAATTAAATATATATTAAAAAAAAAAAATCTAACAAGAAAAAGTGTAAATATTAATAATATACAAAAATTCCCAAATTTTTGAAAATTTATTAAAACGCTCAAAAGACGATGCCTTTCGAAATGGACAAATTTGTTACTGTGTAGTGTTTTAACGGAAATGGACAAATTTGTTACTGTGTAGTGTTTAATCCTTTAAATAATGCGATATATCTTTTAATAAAAGATAAGCTTTTGGAGTAAGGAGTTCTATTTTCGGGATGAGCGATATAAAAATCTGTGCTGACACACCTAACAAACATTCAATATGTCATTATCTCGTCATTCGGGTATAGCCTAGAGCTACTGATCTCTCAATTGTTTTAAATTTTAGCTCTTTAGTTAGTTATTGCAATGCTGATTACTCAAGTAAAAAAATTATTCTAAGTGATTTAAAAAAATAGCAATCAAAGTCTATAAGCCGTAAAAAAATTGGATTCAAAATTAATTTTTTTTGTTATAAGTTTAAAATTCACTTAACTGTTCTTAGTCCGTAATTTTTTTTTACAATCTGGTGGTATTGATTACGAATCAAATGTAAAATATACGATTTTAGTTTTTCGATGTCATTCGAAATATAATTCCGTATGCAAAAATCCATTAGTTTTTCTAACAAATTATAATTTGTTTTTGTGTTCGTCATTCGACATTATACATATATAAATTATGACTTATTTAAATTAAAACTATATTATTTTTTTAAATGGAATGCACTGGAAAAATATATTAAAATGAGCAAATTAGTCGATACTGCACTCTGGTATGAAGCTCTTAATTTCATCTGTTGCCATTAAACGATTTATAAAAATTAATAACAAATTATGTTGTTTATAACAAAATTTTTAATGAACGAAAATGAGAATAAAAAAAAATATCTCAGATTTCGTTTCTTAAAATTTGTTAATATTTGTATTTAGAATACAATCTATATACTTTTTCTTAAGGATATTCGCTTTTTCCTTTATATTAAAGTTGAATTTTAGAAAATTCGATTTATCGAAATCAGGGAAATAAAGTTTATATTTTTCCTACCATATCTTTACTTTTTCTAAATACGGGGGTCAATAAATATGTCCACGTTAAATCCAACGCTTCTCCAATTTTTTTTATCACTTCCAAATAATAGAATTTCTCAAGATCCCCAAAATAAGCATTAGTTTGATCAATAATTGCATCATTGGAAATTTATCTCTTTCCAACGAGCCATTTCCTTAGTTTTGGAAATAGAAAAATAAATCAGAATACTACGGCGAATGAGTGTTTAAGTTCAATTGTGAGCAAACGTGAATCCCATCTAGCGGACATCTGTCTCAAACACATTTGAACATTTGAATTCCAAATCTTGGGTACTTTCAGAAAGATAACTTTAACCAACTCCATATCGTTATTTTTTTTTAACACTTTCGGTTGTAGTTGTAGGCACTAGTGTTTGTTGAACCCTAAAAAGTTTCCATAGTATTTATTAAGTACTTTTTTTTGTTAAGTGACAACTTTTTCCGCAATTGAAATTAATTTTTTTTTTTTCAAATTTTCAACAAATTAACGGATTATATACTTTGTATAACTGCCCAACACGAACGTAATGACGGTGTATGCTCAAAAAATTACACTTTTCGGCAACAGTGGTGATGTTAAATTAATTACGGGAGAAATTAAAAAAATATATAAAATCATGACTGCTATAACTGCTTAACTTAATTATGTTATCAGATTATTTTCATCACCATCAACTTCTGTTATAATAAATGTATATCCTCATCAGACTTTCTTTTTAATATCTGATGATTTTAAGGCCTGTGGAAATAAATTGTGGGGGTCTGACCAAAACCTTGTCCATTAATTCAGCCTAGACCGGCAATTACTTTAATAGCTTTTTTTTATTTTTTTCTGTTATCAAAATGCGTCCATAAAACCACGAAACTGTATAAACTCGGGTGTATTCCAAAATATGGCTACACCCTTGATCACATTTAAAAATTGAAAAATTTCATGTATAATTTTATAATTCTCGTTCGGGATTCTATATAAAGTTTTTGTCTTAATTATCCTTAACTCTGAAATTAAATTTTAAAAAAAATTTGTAAACGAAAATATTTAACAAACAACCCGGGACATTATTATTTAGAAATGTTTTCCAGTCTCAACTCTACTAAAATTAATTCCTGTCCCAGCATTTCTAAAACTCATTACTTAGAACTTAAAATATTGATTAACGGTGTAATTATCCCAAACAAAAATTTTTAATGAAGCAACATCAAGAAGAAATGCGTTTTGAGGAGCAGATTAATTGGTTGTTCCATAGAATTTTACTCTTAAAGCTCCGTAGCTTATTCTTTCCCAACTCAGAAAAGCAATAAACATTCTAAGTACTTCGCTATCTAGATATAATTTAGCAGGATTAATTAAGTCCATTTATGTTAAAAAATGTTTCATATTTTTTCAATTCAAATGATTTCAGAAAATCAAGCTCTTTTGGCTAAACCTATGTTCAAAAAAAAAAAACATTATTTCTATTTCCGAACCCTATTTCTCACTCACACATGATTCTAATTAATAGCTGGCATAAAAACAATAAGAATCTAGTTTTTTTTTAAGTAAAAAATGTTCCAGCTATAATTTACTTTTAATGTTACTGTAAAAAAACGTCATTAACTAAAGTATAAAGTTCGGCACAGTCTCTCTTTCTATGTATGAATAAAAAATATATATAAAAAAAATAAACTAAAAAGTTTTTTTTTCCTTTAAGAACAAAATCATTTTTTATCATTTTTTTTTATTTTACATGAACATTTTTTTTTTAATTTTTCATTCTAACAAATTTTTCTTTTTAATTTATTCTTATTTTGGCCAAAAAAAAAAAAAGAACGCATTAATACCCAAAATGCAGACAGTATAAAAAAGCTGAAGGCCAAAAATAAAAGCATCAGAGGAAAAACTTTAACAAATTTCAATTAAAAAAATCGCAAAAAATTGCTATCCACTATAAAAATAGAAAAGGGAGAAAAAAACACAAAACCTTTTGGTAACGGAGTAAATATACCAGTTTTTTATGCTAGCCAAAATAATTTTTTGTCAGTTTATATTTTCATTTTCTCATTTTTTTTTTGTTTCTTAATTTTAAACATTTTATATTGTAACACACCTTCTTCATCGTTTTTACCATTAAACTACTGCTACTCCTCCTCTTACTCTTTAACTAAATATTCTTGCTATGACTACGATTTCTTTCATACACACACACACAAATACACACACACACTGTTCTTAAGTAAGCTTTGCCGTCGGGATTTCCGCAACTATGATGGCTGGCTGGCTGGCTGACTGGAGTAGAAAAAATTAACAAAATTTGTTGTTATTGTATATTTTTACTTTTTTGGAATCCTTCATGATTGCTAAAATATATATTTTTTGAAAAAAAAAATTAAAAAAAAACTGATGAAAATACAACAAAAAAAAGACAGGTCTCTTTATTTCTTTTTTAGATAAATTATTAACGTGTGTACCAAAAGGAAATGAGCATATTTAAAGAATTTATTCAAAAAAATAATGCTTTTAGTTCGAAAAGAATATTTCTTCTAAATCATTCGTTCACTATTAATTTTTTTTAGTTTTAGTTTAGAGGAAAGCTATAATGTGCTTAATTGTTTTGTGGCTTAGAAATATTACGGCTGGAAATTTGCGTACGGAATCGTCCTTTTTCCACCAACCTAATCGATTCTTTAAGACTATTATTTTTATAGCCCAGACCGCTCTGTGGTGAGGGTATGATGAGTTTGTTATGATGTTTGCTACTACCACAAATTTTGGACCTACACCTTTTATTATACTGATCGACTCAGAATCACTTTATGAGTCGACCTATCGATGTCTGTCCTTCCGTCTTCATATCAGTCCAACTGTTTGTCTATGCAAACATTGTTCTCAAACTACAGGTCGGATATGTAGAAATATTTTAATGAAATTTGGTATATAAGCCTTTATCGGCCATAGGACGATTGCTAACTATTGAAATTTGTTAAATTGGGTGCATGTCCTAGTCCCCATACAACTGACCCCTAAGAGATCGATTTAAATTGCCACAAGAACAAAATTTTCATTTAAATTTCGTTCAAATTTATTTTAAGTGTGTTTATTACACCCATTAATCAGTAATCCAAAATAAACCCTCTAAGACAGTTCTTAGGCATAGCCCACATATAAAGCTGTTTTCGAGTCTTCACTTAAATCTGCCAAAAAAAAAAAATAATTGAACAGATTTTTCTCAAATTTGGTTTGTACAAGTTTTTTCAAAAAATAACTAACATTACCAAATATGGTCATGATCGCTTCATTTTTTTTACCTATTCCCCATACAAAAATAATATCCGATATCAATTTTTCATCGGCAGGCACCAAATTTATGACAATGACACAAAAATTTGGTTCATCCTTATTTTCTATATCTATTTAGTTGGACCTGAGACACTTTCCCTTGACTCATGATATAGGCTATCGTACCGTCGGTTTGATATGAATATTAGAGGGTCCCTCTAATTATGGTTTGCTTCCACGAGCTGATATCGGAAAAGCTTAAAAAAAATATGAGCGGATGATATCTTTCAGTCAATGTCAGCATTTGAAATAGGGGACTTCTAGAGCAGAGCTTGTGACACAAGAGTTTTCTCAAAAAATCACTTATTTAGGAGAGAAAAAAGTTTTTTTCAATCAATCTTTGACTAAATTCCTAAATATATGTCTTCTATCCGCTTTTTATGAGAGATAAACCAATATTGTAGAGTATATTTTAAAATAGTAGATATCTCGCTAAAAATGTTATTTGTGCATATTTCAAAATAAAGTATTTTTGGAACTCATGTGAAAAAAAAACAAAGACCGCTGCAGAGGCTTTAGATTTATAATTTTCTTTTTAATTCTTTTACTTACAATCTGTTTTTATACAACAATAAGCAAATTTGTTAAAGTTTAATTAACTCAACACAATCTGGACAGTAATCCAGTTAAACTATTTACAAATTTGTAAAATAAGAGATCATTTTCTTTACTTTCATCTAGTAAGCATAGTGCTAAAGAGTTAATGAGGATACGAAGTTTATCTGTGTATCTTGCACTAAGTATGTTTATTAATCTCGACAATAAATGCAGTAATCTTTAAGACTTTCTATATATTGTTCTTAGTTTCAAACCATAGTGCATTTGCTTAGTACCTTTGTAAGATTTCATATCTATAATATTAATAGGCTAGGCGATTTCTTGTGACCGGTGTTTTGTTCTACCGTTTTATCCCGATTTTGACCAAATGTGTACCATTTGAAAGGTATTTCTTTTTAGCCGTTTTGCAGATTTACAGATTTTCTAATTCATTTCTTTATTTTGAGTAAATTGCATTTAAAGTTGCTACTAACATATACATAAAATTATACAATGCTATGTGTGTGTTAATTAAATTTGTTAATGTGTTTGTAATAAAAATGAGTTTGTTTTTTGTGTTGATTTGTGAATTGGCTATAATTGATTAGCATACCTTGAGGGTCTTTATTTAATGTAAAAATAAAATTTCATAGAATTTGCACTCGAATTTCGAGGGCTGGAATCTGCTACTTAGAATTACTAGCTGTTCCCCCAAGCTGTATTCCATAAACCTACATCGGTTTCAATATTGTCTTGTATATTCGAATTTTATTCTTCGCAGTAGGCTCTGATTTTGGATTAAGAAGCCAATTCTTCTTTATTGTTTTATATTTAATTGTTGACTTTTTTCTTTAAGTCTGCGATCAAGATGAAGACCAAAATATTTAACTATAGTTTCTATTGGAGGAGCTGTACAATCTCCTCTTCTTAAAATAAACGTTATATTCCATTTCTGTAGCTATGACCCAATATCGTTAAGTTGAGTTTGACCCATTGCTGAAGCAATATGTGGTTCATCACTTATTGCTATTAAAGCTGTATCATCAGCATATGTGGCAACTGTATAGGAATTTCCGCTATAAATATGGTATAAAGGACAGGTCCTAAAGCACTGTCTTATGGAATTCCCCCTGGTTCCCTGGTGCCCAAGTCTGTCGAAGGCTTGTTGAATATCTAAAAACACAACCGAACAATATTGTTTTCGTTCTTACGTATCCCTTATAATGCTGACTATATTGCCGAAAATCAAATTGGTATTCTAGAAATATGCATTCCTTTCGAGTACTGGTAACAACCTACATAAAAATATTTATTCACTCAAATATTTTAGAAAAAGTTGTTAACCCTTCCCGTGTTTTTGTCGAATATATTCGACATCAAAGCAGGTATTGATTGAAATGAAAAAGTTACGGCATATTTAAATTTTGCATATATTTTCCGGCTTTATCACCATAACGAGCTAAAAATGTTCAGATTTTTTAAATTAGTTTTGACACGGAGAGGATTAACAGAAATATTATTGTCTGGTTTGTTTGGTCTTGGAACCATTATTAATTCAGGCATGATTTCAGATTTGAATTAAATATTAAAGATAGAAAAATAATTTTTTGGAGGAGCTTCTACAAATTTATTTTATCGTATCCTGTTGTTTTTGTATTAGAATATCCATCTGACAAGGAGAACAAAGAAACTGTTCTATTTCATTCATATCTCTATCGCTATCTATAATATTAATAGGTTAGGCGATTCCTTGTGACCGATGTTTTGTTCTACCGTTTTATCCCGATTTTGACCAAACGTATATTATTTGAAAGGTATTTCTTTTTATCCGTCTTGCAGATTTACAGATTTTCAAATTTTTTCCTTTATTTTGAGTAAATTGCATTTAAAGTTGCTACTAACACATACATAAAACTATACAATTCTATGTGTGTGTTTATTAAATTTGTTAATGTGTTTATAATAATAATGAGTTTGTTTTTTGGTGTTGATTTGTGAATTGGCTATAATTGATTAGCATACCTTTAGGGTCTTTATTTATTGAAAAAATAAAATTTCCTAGAATTCGCACTCGAATTTCGAGGGCTGGAATCTGCTAGTTAATATGAAAAGGCTCAAGATATTTAGATTATGCATGTGCCGTTTTCTTATCTGCCTCGCACGGCACATGCGGTGGCATTCCAAAGGCCCTGTTCATGATTTTTGGAAACATTAACGTCATGACTTTTAAAAATTTGACTAGCTTCTTCATAATTATATATTCTAATACAATTTTTAAACTCGATTGTGGCACGAATCATCTTTTATGCTCTATTAAGGCTTGAATTTGAGCAGATATTACCACTCTATTTCTATTAATTCCAGATTTTTCATAAATAGGTGTAGACAAAATTGCCGCTCCATGGATTAGGTTCATAAAACTTTTAACTATATCATCAAGTATCTTGAAGAGGGGAAGATAAGCAAATATTGTTATTAATCCAGTATTTAAAAGAATCAAAATCTATTTTTGGCGGCGGTATTTTAAAAGATTTTTGTAGTGATTGTAATACTGTACATACATTTACAGATGCATAGGAAGGTTCATAAACAGTTTTGTGATCCAATATTTCCATTTTTATTATTATTGATTATTGATATTGCTAATAATGCACTAGAAATCTTCAGATAATTTCACACAAAAATTATTACATTTTGATGATTAGTTATAAACGAAAATCGTAGCTAATTTAACATAGTCAGAATTGAATATATTTATATTTTTATATTGACTTAAACATAAATGCTTTTAATTTTGTATTTTATATTTTAAATGATAAAATAAAAAAATACACAATTGGTCCAAAAGTTATTTCAAATTAAATATTACAATCATATCAGTAAACCACTTGGAATTCAAAAGTTTGCTACACTTGATCGCTTTCAACTTAATTTTGAAATTTTCATTTTGAAATTCAATTTTTTACCACAATTAAAAAAAAATTGCTACGATTTCAATGACAATAGTAAAAATTTTTTATTTGGACTTAAAAAGGTCTCTCAAGAAACCGTTATTGTTTTTTACAAAATTTGGAATCTGCAAGAACAAGTCTAATAGTAATAAGGCGATAAAGTTATCCGTTAGTATGCAATAGTATTTTGTTTTATTGAGTTCATAAGTTACCAAAAATTCGAAACTCACATGTTGTGCTGCAGAGTCAATGAATCAGTGCATCAATGGGTATTAATAGCGAACTGGAGATATGATCAATAAGAGTTTCCGATTACATATTTTTTTAATATTAGTAAGGTTTTAGACAACGCTCATATCACGTCTTTGTCTGACACTACATTCAAATTGAACGTTTTTTCAAACCTTCAAAATACTCTCCACGAAAGTTACATATATAGACATGTATAATAGAATATGTCTATTTTTGTAACTTGAGACCCCAGATACATTCAGATGAGCAACTCACTGTGAATACTATCTTGCTATACAGTTATCAAAATATTTTTTACAGAAGAAATTAGATGAATAGGTAGTATTTTTGTTAAAAATAAGAAAAAGTTTTGTTCAAAATCTAAATGGATTTGACCATGAAGAGTTTGTCCTCAAAAATAATATAAGCCGTCGATAAATAAAAATTAAATACTTTATGATTCCAAAATATTTTATAATAGTAATTTTTTTTAAGACTTGGCTTTCATCATCAAAATTTGTTCAGCAACTTTATGGTTACATTTTATTCACCATTTCCTTTACACTGCATTTTTTTTTTTTTTTTTCAATATAAAAAGTTTTTTTCTCGTTTAAAGGGATGTAACAATATTTTTTCTTTGTGTGTTAATGACCATATAACTCGAAAAAAAACTCTGATGGTCCATGACAGAGATACAATATAAAATATAATACTTTCCATAAACTAAAATTTAAAAAAAAAAATATTTTTTTTTTTGAATGAGAACTATTAAACGTGTTGTTTTCCAAAAATTTTTATAGCAACAAAAAATCCGTACGCATTTTGTGATAAGAAAATTTTAAATAAATTTTAACAATATTGTATAATAAATTCTTTGCAGAAACGTGATTTACAAAAGAAATTTTGAATTTTGAATATTTTTTTGTTAAAAGCAAAAATACATAAAAGTGTTTTTACGCACTTTTTGAAAATATAAAATTATTAATAATTTTAGTATAATTTATTTCCTAAAGGTTTTCTTAAGACAACAGAGAAATCAAAAAAAAAAATTATAATTTGTTACAAATAAAATTATTTTGTTAATATAAAAGAAAATAAATAAAAAAGAACCAAAATAAAAGTGCAATCAATAAAACGTAAAAAGTTTCCATATAATTTATAAAAAGAAAAATAATTAAAAAAGTTAAACAACACTTTTGGATTATTTTGTTTTAAATGCAAATTAAGAAAACTTCAGATTAAAATTTTACAACATATCAAAAACCCAAAAAAAAAAAAAAAAAACAAATATATTTACATAAACAATATTACAGAATTTAAAAAAAAAAAAACCCTTAAAATTATTGTCATCTACGGAAAAAAGTGGATTTTAATATCAAACAATATCATTCGAACATATACAACTGCTGTCGTTATATAAAAATAAAAAAATAATCTATATATACTTTGCGTGTGGTATATAGTTGCCACAACACTCCTGCAACATTGTCAGAGCAACACCAACACCTGAATTTATTGTATCCAGTTGGCGGCTGGTGGAGTATTATCAACACCATCATCATTGACAGCATCATCACAAAAACAAACAGAAAAGTACATAAATTTTTTTTTCGTTAAGCCAACCATTAAGCCTTAATTACATACACACACATACATAGATTTTGTTTTTAAAAATATAATAAAAAAAAAAAATTATTATTTTCAAAATAAGTATATACATATGTACCTACATATTTTTTTATTCCCCCAAAAAAGTGCGTATATATTTTAACACTAAAAAAAAATTATTAACAGACATTCAATTGAATTTATTTTAATCTGGTGTTAATGTTCGTTCGAAACCCCCCTTTAAAAAAAGACAGTATAAAAACATAATTGTAGTTGAAATCTTTTGGCTTTTTACGCACAGTTCTGTTATATACATACATAGATATATAAATATTTTTTGTAATTCGTCGTTATATACAACATTTTTGTTTAAAAAAAAAAAAGCACATAAACGACAAAAACGCATCGTCTGTCTGTTGTTTCATCGAAATTTGTTGCGGAAATAATAAAATATGATGCTATGCACATCAGCGCATATGAAGCATGTATGTATCACTTTATTTTTTAATTTTATTTTTTTATATAACAAATTTATTTAAAAAAAAAAAAATTATATACATAAATTTATCTGCTTATATACATATTTATTATTCGTGATGTGTTCCGATTAAATGTTTTAATTAACTAAGTTTGTTTTAATAATTAAAAAAATATATATATATTTATAAATATAATGTAATTTTTGGTTTATCTGTAAAACACAAAAGAACATCTCTTCTACAAACGGTAAACAATTGGTAAGGTATTTTTAGAAAGACCTTACAGTTCCAAAAGAAATTATATTTAGTTTAGTCGCATATCTTAAATAATGCTCTAAATGACTGCGCTACAATCACAATATCAATGTTTCAATTCCCAAATAAAATCACATTGATAATTCTGATCATCAAAAATTATTAATTCTGTGAAATAAATCCATAATAATAAATTAAATTGTCTGCCATTTTTATACCCTATACCACTATGTGGTTTGGTTATAATGACTTTGTGCTGCTGTTTGTAACAACCAAAAATATTTGACCTATACCCATCTTTAATTATACCGATCGAATCAGAATCACTTTTTGAGTTGATTTAACAATGTCCGTCCGTCCGTCCGTCCGTCCGTCTGTGTCCATGTAAAACTTGTAATCAAACTACAGGTCGCAAATATGAATATATTTTGGTGAAATTTGGTATATAAGCTTTCATCGGCCATGGGATATTGAAATTGGTGAGAATCGGTCCATATTCAGACCTAGCCCCCATACAAATGACCCCTATAAAATCGACATAAATTGACATAAGATCCAAATTATCATATAGATCTTAGTCAAATTGGGTTTGTATGTGTTTATTACATCAAATAATGAATAGTCCATAAACGATCCCTATGGGACAACTCTTAATCATAGGCCCATATAGAGCCGCTTCCCGATCTTCACTTAAATCTATCAAAAAACAAAAATATTGCACTGATTCATCTCAAATTTTGTTTGTATATATTTTCGCAAAATACAAGAGAATATACCAACCATGGTCAGGATCGATCCATTTTTGGACCTAGTCCCCATATAGATATAGCATCCGATATGAACTTTTTCATATCTGCACAAAACAAAAATTAATAAAAATGCCACTCAAAATTGGTTTATGCTTATTTTCTATATCCAATTAGTTGGGCCTAAGCGATAGGGTCTCTATAGTCGGTCTAGACCGACTATAATTTTCTTACTTGTTATGATATGTGATAAGAAATCTGTTAGTTGATGGGGAATAATAATAAAGTAGAAAGAATTCCTAGCTTGGTTTGGACATATCAGTTGCAAGACTCAAAATTTCGAAATATATTACGATGGGCGAAAATCTACATGCCACATAATCACTATCAAGAAAACTATCTACAATGGGCATTGTAAAGAAGAAGAAAATTGTCCACCTACAGCTGGGTAGTGTTGCTAATTTAGCCATTAAAAGGTTAGATTAAGCTATTTTTTAACACGTTGAGCCATAAACATAGGCAATGAGATATTTACAAAAACTTTTTCGAGAAATTCTCTTTACGATATTATACATTTGCTAGAAAAGGTATCTGCACACTTGAAGATGGTAACTTTAAATATTAATAAAAACTAGCAGATGCCTGCCCTCGAAATTCGAACGCAAATTCTAGGAAATTTTATTTTTTCATTAAATAAAGACCCTGAAGGTATGCTTATCAATTATAGCCAATTCACAAATCAACACAAAAAACAAACTCATTTTTATTACAAACACATTAACAAATTTAATAAACACACACATCACACTGTATAATTTTATGTATGTGTTAGTAGCAACTTTAAATGCAATTAACTCAAAAAAAAAGAAAAAATTTTAAAATCTGTAAATCTGCAAATCGGCTGCAAAGAAATACCTTTCAAATAATATACGTCTGGTCAAAATCGGGATAAAACGGTAGAACAAATCATCAGTCACAAAAAATCGCCTAGCCTATTAAAATTATAGATAATAAATTATTTTGAAATGCGATTTTACCATAGAAACATTGGTAATCTTATGCGTTTTTTAAAAAAGCTTACGGAATGTTGCCACTTAATTTTTTTTTTATCTAAAACGCAAAAACATTGTATGACAATTATAAGTCCCAGACAAAGTATTCGTGCATTTACAATTAGGGGAATCCCACGAATTAACTAATGACATACACTTTTCTTTGCGCACAATCCTAACCCCCATGCACACTCCACTAACTGAATGCAAAACAAGTAAGAAAATTATAGTGGGTCCAGATCGGCTATACTCTATACCATGCGTTTAGGGGCCCAATCTCTTTTGTCCAACTAACACTGAAAATAAGCATAAACCAAATTTGAGTGGAATTGTTATTAATTTTTTTTCCCTTGAATATGAAAAAGTTTATAGCGGATGCTATATTTAACTGGGGACTAGCTTTAAAAATTGAGCGATCCTGACAAAAAATGGGATATTTGTGGACTACTGATAATGGATGTAATAAACATACACAAACCCAATTTGACCGAGATCTATATGATAATTTGGATATTACGGTAATTTAAGTCGATCTCATAGGGGTCATTTATATGGGGACTAGGTCTGAACATGAACCGATTCTCACCATATGCTAACTTTCATCAAAATATATTCATATTTGCGACCTTTATTTTGATTACAAAGTTTATATGGACACACAGACTGACAGATGGACATTGCTTAATCGGCTCTTAATCGAAAGTGATTCTGAGTCGATCGGTGTAATAAAAAATGGCTCTGACCACATAGTGGTATAGGTTACAAAAAGGACTATTTTGCCGTCAGCTAAACAGAATCACAGTATTGCTGCTTCTAAAATTATTTCTAAAATCAAAGAATTCTTCGGCTGAGACAGCCGTAACAAAGACTAATATTACAAAAACGGACTATCATGGGCGTGCAGCCCATCATTTGCCGTCGATAGATTAAAAATATTTTGCCTTTGCACAAGAGTAGGTAAAAAAAATTCCAGAATTTGAGGAACGTGTTTTATTTTCAGATGAAAGCAAGTTTTGCTTTTTAGCATGAAAGGAAAGACGTTAGTTTAGCGAAATAGTAGAACTTCATTAAAGAACAAGTGAGAAAATTATGGTCGGTCTAGACCGACTATACGATACCCTATACCATGCGTTTAGAGACCCTATCTCTTAGGCCCAACTAACTGGATATAGAAAATAAGCATAAAACAAATATGAGTGGGATTTTTATTATTTGTTTTTGGCTACAGATAAGAAAAAGTTCATATATATATATCTATATCTATATCGAGACCAGGCCCACAAATGGACCGATCCTGACCATGTTTGGTAAAGTCTCTTGTATTTTGCAAAAATATATACAAACAAAATTTGAGAAGAATCAGTGCAATATATTTGTTATACCCTATACCACTATGTGGTTTGGGTATAATGACTTTGTGCTGCTGTTTGTAACAACCAAAAATATTTGACCTAGACCCATCATTAATTATACCGATCGAATCAGAATCACTTTCTGAGTTGATTTAACAATGTCCGTCCGTCCGTCCGTCCGTCCGTCCGTCTGTGTGTCCATGTAAACCTTGTAATCAAACTGCAGGTCGCAAATATGATCATATTTTGATGAAATTTGGTATATAAACTTTTATCGGCCATGGGATGAACGCTGTTGAAATTGGTGAGAATCGGTCCATGTTCAGACCTAGCCCCCATACAAATTACCCATATGAAATCGACATAAATTGCCACAAGATCCAAATTGTCATATAGATCTTACTCAAATTAGGTTTGTATGCGTTCATTACATCCATTAATGAGTAGTCCAAAAACGATCCCTTTGATCCCATATAGAGCTGCTTCCCGATCTTCACTTAAATCTATTAAAAAACAAAAATATTGCACTGATTCTTCTCAAATTTTGTTTGTATATATTTTCGCAAAATACAAGAGACTTTACCAAACATGATCAGGATCGGTCCATTTTTGGACCAAGTCCCTATATAGATATAGCATCCGATATGAACTTTTTCATATCTGCAGCCAAAAAAATTAATAAAAATCCCACTCAAATTTGGTTTTTGCTTATTTTCTATGTCCAGTTAGTTGAGCCTAAGAGATAGGGTCTCTAAACGCATGGTATAGGGTATCGTATAGTCGGTCTAGACCGACTATAATTTTCTTACTTGTTTTTTGATAGATATAAGTGAAGATCGGGAAGAAGCTCTATATGGGGATTATGACTAAGAGTTGTCCCATAGGCATCATTCTTGGACTACTAATTAATGGATGTAATAAACACATACAAACCCAATTTGACTAAGATTTATATGATAATTTGGATCTTATGACAATTTATGTTGATTTCATAGGGGTCATTTGTATGGGGGCTAGGTCTGAATATGGACCGCTTCTCCCCAATTTCAATAGCGTTCATCCTATGGCCGATAGAAGCTTCTATACCAAATTTCATCAAAATATATTCATATTTGCGACCTGCAGTTTGATTACAAGCTTTACATAGACACACAGACGGACGGACGGACTGACGGACATCGTTAAATCGAATCGATAGTGATTCTGATTTTTGGTATTTACAAATATTTTTCGTATTTACAAACAGCAGCACAAAGTCATTATACCCAAACCACATAGTGGTATAGGGTATAAAAATAAATTGTTTACCAACGTTTAATCACGGCGGAAGTGGCATTATAGCTTAGGGTTTTACGGCAGGCAATGTGGATCAAATTGGATACATAGACATTTTAAAACTAAGCGCACAATAACTGGGTCATGGCGAAGATTTTCTTTGGTTGCTCCACAATAGTAAAAATCAATTCAAACCCGAATCACCCAAACTTGATTCTATAAAATATTTTATTTATTTAATTATTTATTTATTTAACTATTTATTTATTTGCTTAGGCATGACAATTGTTAGATATAATATACATTTTTAATTATATAAAAATACAGAAAAAAGTTGAAGAATAACCAAAAAATCAACACAAGATTACAAAAAGAAAATTATAACTAAATTTAATTAGTAAAAAAAATTGTTATACAAAACATCTAAAAAGGAAGTTTTATTAAATTTGAAGTGTCGCTGTTTAGTTGCTGAGATTGTGGAAGCATATTCCGGCGACATATAGCGCTAACGTAGAAATGCCATTCAGATAAAAATAACGATGACGAGTTAGAATTAATTTTTTGATCTTGCAAACCGAGAATTTTCATAAACGTAAAGTAGTTTTGCGGTGAAAATTACTTTATGAAAAACCAAAAGAACCTCAATTTTCTTCAGATTTTCAAATGATATGCCGAAAAAGTTATCGGTGAAGGAGACCTTTTTGGTCTAAAAACATATCTAATTATGGATTGAATTTGCTTTCACTATGAGAACCACAACTTGCAAAATGTTCACACCCGTATAAAGTGCCGGGCAGGAAATACGTATTCTTACATTTAGGAGAGTCAAAGATTGAGTGTGTCATAGAGTTCTGAGTTTCATGTAGGTTCGAACAACAGTTGTGTTAACATGATTCGACAAAGTTAGAGTGTCATTAAAAGTTACACCAAGATTTTATATTGTTGAAACAAAGTAAATTCTCTCCCGTTGTTATCTATTTCAGTCTTGAACTCTGGATTTACATTATCATGTCCTACAGACTTTGACTTTACCATAGAAATGTATTTTATAATATCAAGTTGATTAACGCATTTATTCAAAAAAATTTTCTTCGACAAAATTTTGAGTATTTCGTATATTATTGTTAAATTCATGATCCACTTCGATTGAAGGTTGATTCATAAATTTCATGTTCAATTCGTCAACGGCTATCGAACAGCTTTTATTATTGCATCGTGTGAAATTTACTCCGGCGCAGAATCCGTCGGCATTAAATAACCTCAAAGGAAATGTTAAAAATGTTAACGTAGGCTCAGTTGGTGCTCATAGAGGTCCTAAAGCGCAATGAATATTCTTACTGACTTTAATAATATTTAATGAAAATTTATTTTTAACAAATACTTTTTCTTATATTTTTTTTATTTTTTTTACTTTTTTCCCTGCATAACATTTGTTAAAGATAGTAAACCTTAAACAAAATAAAAAAAAACTAACAAATAGCTTAATAATTCATTAGAAGAAAAAAATGATTCAGCAAAGTTATTTTTTTTCATATTAAGACAGTTCTAATATTAGCTGTACTGTACTTTTTCTAGCGAGTGTATGAATTTATGGTTATTCTTCCTTTACAGATTTGTGTTTTGTGTATTTGTGTTTTTTCGTGTACTTTTACGCTCAAAATGAATTTGGGTAAAATAAGTTTATAATGAGCTCTTTATAATTTCAATTGTGGAAACAGCTTTAATATGTTGTTTCAGATTTTGTAAATAATTACAATTCAACTTAAAATTACTCGAAACAGATTAAATTACACTGGTCTACAAATTTTAAAAAAATTGACTACAGAAACGAAGCATTTTTTTAACTAATCTGGGTGCGCTGAATCTGAATCTGAATCATTTTTTATCGCATGCTGGCAATATTGTAAAACAGTCCATACTGACACTACAATTTCAGAATTTTTAATTTGACAGAAGCCCACATTCATTCTAAATCTTCATAATAGTAGCGTTTAAGCATGTCAGGGAGATCGTGTGTTATTGATTCAAGCCATTTATACCCTATACCACTAGGTGGTTTGGGTATACTGATTTTGTGCTGCTGTTGGTAACTATCAAAAATATTTGACCTAGACCCATCTTTTATTATACCGATCGACTCAGAATCACTTTCTGATTCGATTTAGCGATGTCCGTCCGTCCGTCCGTCTGTGTGTCCATGTAAGCCTTGTAATCAAACTACAGGTCGCAAATATGAATATATTTTGATCAAATTTGGTATATAAGCCTTTATCGATCACGGAATGAAAGCTATTGAAATCGGGGAAAATCGGTCCGTGTTCAGACCGAGTCCCCATACAAATGACCCTTATGAAATCGACTTAAATCCAAACTATCATATAGATCTTAGTCAAATTGGGTTCGTATATGGGTATTGTATCCATTAATCAGTAGTCCATAAAAAATCCCTATAGGACAATTTTTAGTCATAGGCCCCATATAGAGCTGCTTCCCGATCTTCACTTAAATCTATCAAAAAACAGAAATATTGCACAGATTTTTCTCAAATTTGGTTTGTGTATAGTTTTTCAAAACATAAGTCACTTTACCAAATATGGTTAGGATTGGTTAATTTTTCGACCTAGTCCCCATATAAATATAGCACCCCATATTAACTTTTTCATATCTGCAGCCAAAAAAATTAATAAAAATGGCACTCAGATTTGGTTTATGCTTATTTTTTATATCCAGTTAGTTGGACCGAAGAGATAGGGTTTCAAAACCGTGGTATAGGGTATCGTATAGTCGGTCTAGACCGACTATAATTTCTTACTTGTTTTGCTTTGTGTATGGTAACTATTTGGTTGAAAAAAAGGATGTGCAATATCAGAATCATTAAAATATACATATTTACATTATTTTGGTTTTGCTGTCAGAAACTTGGACAAACCGTGGACACCGATAATGTTTTGCAATAGTTGCAGAACTGTTTTATACAAGATCTATTTCGATTTTTCAATTCCAGTACTTTGGAGAGAGTCAAGTAACCACCAAACCGATTGTTATTTCTGTTTAACAAAAGTTGCTGTATTCAATATGAAAAATCGAAAAAATATTACTTACACAAATGTCCCATCGGTTTCCAAACCAGTTCAATGTCGACCAAATAATCCATTACCAGTCATTCCCAGTGCTACAGGCAGTGAGCCTGAAACACCTTTCACCAGCAGTGCTAGTTTGTATCAGGCTGATGAACGCCATGTAGTGACTCAAGCTGAGTTGAGTGATCTAATTCGGGATTTACATTTAACGAAGCAAGACGCAGAATTACTAGCTTCACGCATGCAGCTGTAGAAACATCTTGCCCTTGGGACAAAAGTAACAATCTATAGAGATAGAAGCTTGGAATTGGCTGCATATTTTGAAAAGAAATATTTTATTCTATATTGTACTGATGTTGATGGTTTATTTCAAACAATTAACCAGCCATATGACAAAACTGAATGGAGATTATTTATTGATGGCTCTAAGTGCAGTTTAAAGGCTCTTCTTTTGCATAATGGAAATGAAAAACCATCCATACCAATTGCTCATGCCATTAATACAAAGGAAACTTATGAATCAATGCCTTAAATTTTGACATTACTCAAATACAACGATCATAAATGGAAGATCTGTGGTGACCACCTTGTGATTTAAATTTCTTTGTATATATAGTATAGACCATCGTAAAAAACTGTAAATTAATCTCTTTCAGGTCATCGGTTTGTTGACTGGTATACAAGGAGGTTTCACAAAATATTTTGTTTCCTTTGTCTATGCGATAGTCTCACCATATGTCATCATTACGTCAGAACAGAGTGGCCAAAAAAACTGAGTATTCACCAGGAAAATAAACCATTAATTGATCTAAATGACGTTCTTCTTCCTCCGCTGCACATAAAATTTGGCATTTTTAAGAACTTTTTCAAGGCTCTAGACAAAGATGATGCAGCATTTAAATATTTGTGTTAGCGGTTTTTCCTAAAATTTCGTATGCTAAAATCAAAGAAGGTAATGATGACAATTGTTCACTATGTTTATTGGAGAAAGAATATGCAGCTCAGCCTGGAATTCTTTCAAGAGCATCGTGGACAGTTTTCTTGAAAACAATAAGAGTGAAAACTGCAGACAAATTGTTGCTGAATTATCACGAATTAGGTGCACGAATGTCACTCAAAATGCATTTTCTTCATTCCATTTAGATTTTTTTTTCCACAAAACCTAGGTGCGGTGAGTGACGAACAAGGGGAGCATGCTCACCAAGACTTAATGAAAATTGAAAGAAAGGATTTTGGGAAAAAAAGATGCTGGGCGACTATTGCTGGACTCTAAATTTATTTAGCAGAAAATATAGATATTTTACAAAAATAATACAGACTTTAAATACAGTTATGAACATAATCGTTTGAGTTCAAATAAGTCATTAATCTTCTTTTAATAACATCAACGGATAAATCAATTAAAGCATAGTGTCGGTTTACTTCGGCGAAAATTTTTCGGAATGGATCAAAATTGATAAAATTCGTTCTATGGATATTCTCGTGAACAGATTCATAAAATATTTGGAATATTTATAATACCAGAATCCAGTCCTTGAAATTCGAGTGGTAATTCTAGGGAATTTTATTCAACACTTTACACAATTCAACACTTTTTAAATAAAATTCATTAAATTTCATTACAAATATTTTTTGAACGTACAGAAGATACATATATAAATTGCTTTGTTAATAAATAAATTTAAAGAGCCTAAAGGCATGCTAATTAATTTTAGCCCATTCACAGTTCAACACAGGACTTTTGATATTTATAATACACACATTCAGTATGTGTTTTATGTATGTGTTAGTAGCAATTTATTATGAGCAACTACAATTAAATACCTTTCAAATAAGGTATGTTTGGTCAAAATCGGTTATTAGCTACAATTTTTATATCGGTCACAAAAATCGCGTTGCCTATTAATACTATAGATTTTTCAAAGAACGCATTCAGAATCAATTTTACCATGAACTAAATTGAGGAAAAATGTTTTATTAAAAATTATTCTTTTACTTTTCAAAGTTGGAAGCTTAATTAGAGCCAAACGACTGCGATTCGATAAGAGCCTTAACTTCGCATTCCATTTATTATTTATTAATCACTCGAATTTATATTATTTCCTATAAAATAAGGATTTGTTGAATCCAAAATTAATAAATAAATTAATAAAATTCGTTCTGTGGATATTCTGGTGAACAGATTCATAAAATGTTAGGAATATTTATAAGTACCAGAATCCAGCCCCCGAAATTCGAGTGGAAATTCTAGGGTTTTTATTAAACACTTTTCACAATTTAACACTTTTAAAGGAATGCTAATTAATTTTAGCCCATTCACAATTCAACACAAGACTTTTTATATTTATAATAAACACACATTCTGTATGTGTCAGTGCAACTTGATATGAGCATTACTCCAAAAAAATGTTTTGGACGGTGCAAATCTGTAAATCTGGTGAACAACTACAAATAAATACCTTTCAAATTAGGTACGTTTGGTCAAAATCGGTTATTAGCTACAATTTTTATATCGGTCACAAAAAATCGCGTTGCCTATTAATACTATAGATTTTTCAAAGAAGGCATTCGGAATTAATTTTACCATGAACTTATATGAGGAAGAATGTTGTATTAAAAATTATGCTTTTACTGTTCAAAGTTGGAAGCTTAATTAGAGCCAAACGACTGCGATTCGATGGGAGCCTTAACTTCGCATTCCATTTATTATTTATTATTTATTATTTCCTATAAAATAAGGATTTATTGAATCCAAAAAATAGTTGTAGGTTATTGTAATTTTATTTCATATAATTTATTGAATTATCATTTAATTTAATTTTATTTTCTGAGATCCAGGCTTTCGGATGTCAGCTAAAGTTTAACTCTTCAGACTAAAATTTGATAGTTATAATTAAAAAAAAACGTTACTTCAACAAAACTTTTTCATGATACGCCCGAACTCGAATCAATGGTTTTTGCATATGTTTTAATGATATTTTAATGATTTGGCCAGACATATTAATTATGATCAGTGCCAATTGTTGGAAATAATATCTGGGATATTTAAATATTTTTAAATACATATATTTTTTTTTTTTTTTTTTTTTTGAAACAAACGGAACGAGAAAATACAACCCGCAGATTCTGAAATACGTTCCTATATAAAGTTGTGTAAGGAAAAATACAATTTTTATTCTTAAAGATCCATTAATTCGGCTAGAACCACAACGGCTCCTATATGTTTTAAAGTCAGTCTTATACACATTCCAATACTGAATAATTCGCATGACTTAAACCTAGAGAATCAATTGTGGTATTTTCTATCAGACAAAATTGCCACTGATTTTGATTATGAGGATTAATTTACACATGCAGAAATGTGGATGGATACAAAAATATAATAAAAAAATGTAAAAAATTAAAAAGTAATGAAAAAAATTAACTCCATAGTGATTTGATTTTCGAAAGTTTTTTGAAACTTAACACTTTAAATTAAAATTAACACTGTGCTCATTTTTTTTTTTTTTTTTTTTGATTGCAACGGTGAGGATTTTATATAGATTTTATATAATTTGACAAAACCAATTAATTTGACTTATGTATACATATATGAATAAATTTAGATTTTTTCCACAAATATTCTTCCGAAAATTATAAAGTTTCTAATTATAAAAGTTCTTGTTTTCTTGTTTTCATGTTGAATGTGTTTTTTATAGTTTATAAAGGGTCCGCCATCTAACGTTTTTTTTTTTTCAACTAGTGCTTATTTCGTGAATGGTAACACTTAGCTCATGTCTGATTTGACAAATAATTAGTATTATCCTTCCGCTGAACGAATATGGTTGTGTATACGCTTGAACAACGCTGGGAAATATTGCGACATTACTTCGAAAATCATGGTAATGTTGCAGAATGTGTGCGAAAATTGCGTACGGATTTTGGAAGAAGAGAAGCACCGCCAGCTCCGTATGTTCGTTATCGTGTGAAAAAAGTGAAAGAAACTGGCATCCTCATCGATAAACCAAAGCGTGAAAAGCCAAAAACAGTGCGTACACCCGAGAATATTGCTGCTGTGGCAACATCAACATCAATTCACCGTCGTTCTCAAGAATTGAACATTTCGGAGGGATCATTGAGACGAATTTTGCATAAAGACCTTGGTATGACGCCATACAAAGTCCAATTGGTTCAGCGAACTGACCATCCAATGCGTTTTCGCTTCGCTAAGTGGGCCTGCGATCGACTTACAGAAGATGCCGATTTTGCCAAAAAAAAAATCATCTTTTCAGGTGAAGCTCATTTTGATCTTGGCGGGTATGTAAACAAGCAATATTGTCGCATTTGGGGCACAGAAAACCCGCACGCATACATTGAAAAGCCGATACACCCAAAACGAGTCACTGTTTGGTGCGTATTTTGGTCCAGAGGCATAATAGGGCCATTTTTCTTCGAAAATGAGCAAGGAGTGACCGTTACAGTCAATGGCGATCGTTATCGGGCCATGTTGGACGAATTTTTGGTCACAAAAATTGAAGAGGAGGATATTGGCAATATCTGGTTTCAACAGGATGGCGCTACGTGCCACACTGCCGAAGTTACACTCGATGTTTTGCGCCCTGTTTTTGAAGATCGCATTATCAGCCGCAGAGCTGATGTCGTTTGACCACCTATGAGCTGCGATTTGACACCGTTGGACTATTATTTGTGGGATGCCTTCAAAGATAAGTGTTACGCCAACAAGCCAGAGACAATTGACGCTTTAAAGGACAATATTCGTGAAGCCATTGGTGAAATACAGCTGCACACAATCGATAATGTGCTTAAAAATTGGACCGATCGTGTAGGCTATTGCATGGCCAGCCGAGGCAGCCATTTGAATGAAATTATTTTCCATTATTAACCGCAAGGATTGTGCTTTCAAATAAAAAAAGAAATTTGAGATAATATTCAGTATTTTTTTTTATTGCATTTTCAAAAAAAAAGAAGTTATTTGGCGGACCCTTTAATTATGAGAAACGATTTGAAAATATTCCCTTGAAATGATTAACTCAAAAAATGTATATGTTTTGATAAAATTATGTTTTTTTTCAAAAGAAGTTTCTATCATTGATGGCCATATTTGTGCTTCTAGTAGTTATTAAGACAACACATTTTTTTAAAAAAATTTTGGTTGTGGAGTATGACCACGTACTGACTGACCTTCAATTTAGGCTTTCAGAGTTCGAAATATTAAAAATAATTTTTGGGGAAACGCCCTAACTTATATATAGTTTCTGCTACACTATGTCTTACGACCACTACAAATCATACTCTAATATGATGACCCCTTATTGTTATGCCTCTCGGAGAGCTCCCGTATGGGTCTAGTTATTATCGAACCAAAAAATAAAATATTTTAAAAAAAAATATTTAATTGCATTTTGTTTTTTTTTTTTAATTTCAACAAAACCAAACAACAATAAAGTAGCTGCATTATCAAATTTTATATGTATGCCGCAGACGAAAAAATATCAGATACCTTGAACTATACAGAGTCCTTCAAAATATTAATTTATATTAACAAAAGATGATGATTTCAGATCAAGTGAATGCATAAAGCTCAAATAAACATTTCGGTATTTAAAATTTACACAAAAAGGAATATATGTACATAATCGTTTGTCTGTATATATTCCATATTATACAAGTACATATGTATGTTTTTAAGTAAATTTCAGCAAGTACTTGTGTTTGTACATTCATTTACGTATTCAAGTACTTAAGGACGCAAGTTCAAGAAACTTTAAATATATATACATATATATAAATATACAGCATCATTGTTTACAATTACAACAAATACACTCGTATGTATAAACCGACTGACTGACTGACTGACAGACTAACCGATTGACAATATACATAGTTAGTAATAAACTGACTGAACAAGCAAAACGGTCGTATCAGTCCATATTGTAGTTATCATACAAATAAATGCAGTAACACTTGTATTATTTGCAACAGCAACTACAAACTTCATAATCATCATCATTGTAAAGATGATATTAAACACGATCAGTTATAAAGATATTGATTGAGTTTAAAAAAGTCATACACAAAACATTCATTATTACTCTATAGTTTACATGCATGTAAATAAATAATGTAAAATTAAACGTCATCAATGAAATTCAGAAACCGAGAGTTATTTGTTCAAGAAACTTAAGTACGAGTATTAAGTAACAATATCAAGGTAAAACAATGAACTTAAAAAAAAATAATTTCTCAACTTAAAAACTCTTAAATGATTTTTAAGCAATTAAAAGATGAAACAGCAAAAATTAATAATATAAAATGATTAATTTTTCTTTTTTTTGTTAAATATAACACATAAATTTAAATAAAGCTTATCATTTTATACAAATTAACACATGATTAGTATGCAATTCTGACCCACATAAAAAATTCACCACCACCGCACAGTACCCATTCACATTCGTATTCTCATAACCAGCACAAATTTTTGCCAATAACATTCTGTTAAAATAACAACCATAATTAAAATATTTGGTTTTTATGTTCTCGTTCAGTGCTCTTGTTAAACAACGTCATCTTCCAAAAAAATAAAATAAAATAAAATAAAATAAAATGTACTAATTATGACTTTCATTATGTAATAACTTTTGAACTGTAAAAGAATTATATTCTTATTGTTCTAATAATGCAATTAAATAATGCAATAATGCAATCTGTAAAAAATATTGCATATTGTAAAAATTATAATAAACATATTTTCTCATTACAAAAATTTTTATTTTTTGTTATTTTTTATAAACAAATATTTTTTACTGTTAAATATGCACATCATTTAAACAAAGGCTAATTCTAAAATACAACACAAGAAAGCTATATCAAATAAATTTGGGGACTAATGGGAACTTCTTATTATAATCAACGCAGAGATCTCCCTCAGCCACTAAGCTTTCATTTAAAAAAAAAAACGCTGCCAATGTTGAACCTTGCTCAACTAAGGAATGGTAATAATTTGGTTCTTCCAAAATATGGCGGTTTGAAACGAAAAAAAAAATCATTTTAAAACTTGAAAAAGTTACGAAGTTACCGACTATAATTTTCTTACTTGTTTATATCTTACACCAATAATGAATTTTTGCGTAAGTTTTTGAATTATGAATGTCCGTACGTCCTTCTGTGTTTCCAAACCTTGTTACCAAACTACAGGTCACAAATATACATATGTATATTAGGGTGACTGCGGTTTGTATGAAAAAAAAATTTGGTCGTATTATGAGGTGTGCGGGGCGGATTATTGTGACACGGGATCTAAAACTTTAGCGCGCAAAATTCGAGCCAAATCGAACAATGCTGAACAAATCTGGACGCGCATTGAGTTCAAAGTTCAAATATGCATTTATATGTAAAAATTATCAAAAAAAAAAATCATTTTTCACAAAAATTTAGATAATATTAATTGCGTTTCAATTAAATTAATTAATAAATCATAATCTAGAGTAAATTTGCTTTCTAATAAAACAACAAAATCTATTATCGGTTGACAAACACATTTTTCTTCAAATCCGCTAAAATAAAAACGCTGCCCTAGCCAAATTAAGAACAGGATACCTACAATATTTGGCATTAAGTCCAATCGTTTATTTCGAAATTTTTTTTGAACAAAATTTTTGAAAAAGTAAAATTGGAGATTTTGAAATAGTGCTACAAAATACGTACCGTTTTGATATTTATTTAGAACGGCATAGCAATGGGCAAGATGCAAAATACTTCACATATGATCATTTAGGGATCAGGAGAACGCAAAAATGTTATTGTTGTAAATTATTTCAACGTCTTTAAAAATGTGAGCTCGATTTTCTTAATCAAGTGGTCTGCGGCGCATTTATTGCCTGGGGAACTTGATATAACTCGGCTTGTTTTCAACCGATAATAGATTTTGTTGTTTTATTAGAAAGATAATTTACTCTAGATTATGGTTTATTAATTAATTTAATTGAAACGCAATTTATATCAAAATTTTTGAGAAAAATTTTCTTTTTTTGATAATTTTTACATATAAATGCATATTTCAACTTTGGATGTGATAACAACTCTAGGCTCTGTGTTTCACATATCCTCTCGGACTGTATATTATATCAACGCCAAAGACGTCAAATATTTTCCGATGTTAATCCCCCTATCCCTATTATCCTTTCCCTCAACTCAGTCTATCAAAAAAATAATAAATTATTCAAAATGTATTAATATGTAAATATAATCTTTAAAAAATATAGATATTACCACCTAATTAGCTTAAAGCCTTGTTGCTATAGCTTCATAAATTTAGTATGTACATTTATGTATTATCTAAATCTTAAATAAAATAAAATAAAAAAAAAACTTTGAATTCAATGCGCGTCCAGAAAGCATTGTCCGATTTGGCTCAAATTTGGCGCACTAATGTTTTAGATCCAGTGTCATAATAATCCAACCCGCACGTATTTAAATAAAAAAAAAAAAAAATGGCTGTCACCCTAATGTACATACATATATAAAATTAGGTGTATAAGGATTTATTGGTCATAAGACGATGGCTATTACAATCCACATACAAGTGGCTCTACAATATAGGTTATGATTTATGTATACCTAGTCTCCATAGGAACATTATAAGTCCTCATATAAAACTACTTCCCGATTTTCACTTGAATCTATTGAAAAACAAAAAGGTATAGATTTTATTCAAATTTTATAAAAGTGACCTTATTAACAATGAAGGTCTCATGGGGGGCACCCCCAGATTGCGATGAAACTTGCATATGTTATAGAATACGGAAAAATAAGTGACCAATATCACACAGTAAATCGATATCGTGTGGAAGAGGCCTATTCAATAGAGTATATAATCCATATATTAACACGTGAAGGTAAATTTTTAGTTACCTTTTTAAGCAATATGCGAGCACGGAGGAGTGTGAAAATTGGCATAGTAATAGTTCATATGGAGCAGAAGCTGAGAATGATAAAATTTATGTTAAATCTTTCTTAAAAATATATTAAATGAAATAAAATAAAATATGTATAAAATTCTTTACGCCCTGTTAATGTGAATGATTTAAACTTTATATCACACGCCTTGTGTTGAATTGTGAATTGCTAAAATTGTTAGCATACCTTTAGGCTCATTTAAATATTCATAAATTTTATATACATATAGATTAAAAAACATTGAAAGAAAAAATTTAATGAAAAAATAATATATCCTAGAATTTGCACTCGAATTTCGGGTGCTGGGCTATACTAGTATGCTGCTTAAATGCTCATGTTAAGCCTATAATTTTAAGGGGTTTACATGAATTTTAAATCAAAACTTACATACAGTTGGTGGCAATACATTTGAAAATTTTTTCAAAATTCTGAATTGCCAATTATTGTTTTTTTTTATAATAATTTCGCGTTAAGTTCTTAAATTATGATTTTTTTTTTTTAGTAAATCATTCTGTTTCTTTAACACAATTGTATATTTCAATGTTTTAATTTTATAATTAATTTTTTATAAATTAATGGCAAGAATAAAGTTTTGTGAAGAGTTACAAACCAGAATAATAGATGATTTTACTGCTGGTCTTAAGAAAAAGAAAATTTGTGAGTTGAGACACTGTCTGGAAGGTAGTCGAAATACCTTCAAATATATTGACAAATCTCAAATATAATTAATAATCGTATAATCTGAAGTTGGGGAGAATTAATCTGAAAAAATGATATTGTTATATAAAATTTTTAAAAAAAATACAAAATTTAATACAGAGATCGTAAATCTAGTTTCACATTTTATTTATAACTCTGGAACCAATAAACAATCGCTCAATAAATTTAGCACTAATGTAAAGAAGATAATCGACCACAACTTATATATTCTATGACATTTTAACGAAATTCGTTCATGCTATTATAAGCGATGTCTAAATACTTCTTAAAATAAAAAATATGCTGTAATTACAAGTTAACTAGTTTTGACGATAAACGCAATTATTCTCGAACACTTCAGTGAGTTTTCTATTATTTTTTCAATTTTCGGGGCTCCTTATTTCAGTAATTGTTATTATGATGGACAAAAATATCTTAACACCAAAAAGATTGTATTGATTTTGTTGGATATTGTGGTTTACTTCAAAATTCAATTCAATTCAATATCAGTGTTAAGGGCAAACAATTTTTTTTCGCAAATGTTGGTGGACAAAAGTATTTTGACAATATGCTATTAGTGCAAAAAAAGAGTAAATAACAAAAATGTAAAATTATAAAAGAAATAATAATCAAAAATATATCCTGCGTTAACGTCGCACAGTGGCTCCCTTTGAGTTTTTTTCGTCGCAAAAATCATAACTTTTGAACCGATTGAGATAATCAAACGAGTTAAAAGCATTTTTGATAGATCTGTGGTTTTCTGTAATAACCGCGTATGTCCATTTTTGTCAGATTTGAGTTAACGATGCCAAATATATTAATTTTTACCGCTCTTTACTTACATGTGTTAAATTTTTTTAAAAAATTATTGACCATTTCTGAGTTTTTTCTTTAAATAACGACGTAAGTTAAATGTTTATTAAATTAATTTGCAGCAATATCGACGTATGTCAACCTGCGTTTGATCGCTGACAAATTATTTTCTCAGAAAACGACACATAGCGACACACGTTGTTATTAATGAAAAAAATGCAAAATAATTTTCAGTCTATAACCACTTATAAAAACTTTTGTGTTTATATCTGTTATTTTTTTTTTTTACTAAAGGGTCCGCCATCTAACGTTTTTTTTCAACTAGTTGTTATTTCGTGAATGGTAACACTTAGCTCATGTCTGATTTGACAGATAATTAGTTTTATCCTTCCGCTGAACGAAGGTGGTTGTGTATTCGCTTGAACAACGCTGGGGAATATTGCGACATTACTTCGAAAATCATGGTAATGTTGCAGAATGTGTGCGAAAATTGCGTACGGATTTTGGAAGAAGAGAAGCACCGTCAGCTCCGTATGTTCATTTTCTTGTGAAAAAAGTGAAAGAAACTGGCATCCTCATCGATAAACCAAAGCGTGAAAAGCCTAAAACAGTGCGTACACCCGAGAATATTGCTGCTGTGGCAGAAAGTGTGCGTGAAGTACCATCAACATCAATTCACCGTCGTTCTCAAGAATCGAACATTTCGGAAGCATCATTGAGACGAATTTTGCATAATGACCTTGGTATGACGCCATACAAAGTCCAATTGGTTCAGGAGTTGAAGCCAACTTACCATCCAATGCGTTTTCGCTTCGCTAAGTAGGCATGCGATCGACTTACAGAAGATGCCGATTTTGCCAAAAAAAAAATCATCTTTTCAGATGAAGCTCATTTTGATCTTGGCGGATATGTAAACAAGCAAAATTATCGTATTTCGGGCACAGAAAACCCGCACGCATACATTGAAAAGCCGATACACCCAAAACGAGTCACTGTTTGGTGCGGATTTTGGTCCAGAGGCATAATTGGGCCATTTTTCTTCGAAAATGAGCAAGTAGTGGCCGTTACAGTCAATGGCGATCGTTATCGGGCCATGTTGAACGAATTTTTGTTCACAAAAATTGAAGAGGAGGATACTGGCAATATTTGGTTTCAACAGGACGGCGCTACGTGTCACACAGCCGAAGCTACACTCGATGTTTTGCGCTCTGTTTTTGAAGATTGCATTATCAGCCGCAGAGCTGATGTCGTTTGGCCACCTCGGAGCTGCGATTTGACACCGTTGGACTATTATTTGTGGGGTGCCCTCAAAGATAAGTGTTACGGCAACAAGCCAAAGACAATTGACGCTTTAAAGGACAATATTCGTGAAGCCATTGGTGAAATACAGCTGCACACAATCGATAATGTGCTTAAAAATTGAACCGATCGTGTAGGCTACTGCATGGCCAGCCGAGGCAGCCATTTGAATGAAATTATTTTCCATTATTAACCGGAAGGATTGTACTTTCAAATAAAAAATGAAATTTGAGATAATATTCAGCAGTTTTTTTTATAGCATTTTCAAAAAAAAAAGTTATTTGGCGGACCCTTTATTATTCTTGATACGTTGTTATATTCCCATCCTAAATCCCGTTAACTTTTTGTTGACGAACAAAAAAAAACAATTTTCCAGCAACAACAACTTATGTCTACGTGGGTGGTTGCATTGGTAGTTTCGACATAAGTTGTTTTATCTGCACAGACTTTAAGTGTTATTTACATATTGTTTTTTTCGTGCTTCTCTAGGATCTATTCCTCTGAAGATTTTTGACTTAAAATTTTATATTAAGTATTTATTGCCCATATCTACAGGACTGTTAAATAAAAAGCTCTAAAAACTTTATACCGAGCCCATAATTTCAAATATAACGTTTTTTGGCTCCCATGAACATTTTGATTTTGACATACGCGGTTATTCTAGAAAACCACAGAGATGCCCAACATATGAAATAAGAACGTGAACAAGGCGCTGTGCCTTCTAGATGCTTACTTATGGGTTATCAAAGTTAAAATTTGTTAACGGCATGAAAAATCATGTTTGTGTTAACTAAAAACATGATTTTTAAAAATTTTGTATTTTTAAAATTGTTATCCATAAATAAAAAAAAAAATTTCTTTTTTATCAAAGTTGAAAAATAGTGGAGAAACACAAAGCAAACAATAAAATCTTTTTTTTTTTTTCTATAAAATACAGAATAAATTCATAAATCAACAGAAATAAAAAAATTACGATTAGTTACCTATTTTTTTTTATATGCTATCTGAAACTGGACCAAATTGCCTAAAAATTGTGTGTTGTGAAAACTGAAAATTGGTCAACTTTGAAGGGTTATATCTTCTAAACTGAAAACTGGTTTTATTGTAATTTTCGAGCAATTTCCTATAAGACAACTTTATTCAAAATATCATAAGCGCACATGAAATATTTGATTTTTGCATTTGTTAATTTGTTCTAAGGGCACCACTGTGCATCGTTGACCTTTCTGGAATGGATTTTACTAAAGTTTGGCCAATCTAACGTATTTACTTTGTGGCTTGTTGCAAGATAAATGACTGCCCAATTAGTTTGACACCGGAAGTAACTGCGTTGTCATTCCGAAAGTGTAAATATTGGCCTGCATTTACAATACCATCGATCGGTAGCATACCATCGAACCCATTGAAGTATATACATCCCCAAAAACATAACCAATCCTCCACCATGTGGAACCCGTTCTCCACGATTTTTGTTTGAAATTTCTTAGACTATTTGCAGAAAATTTTCTTTTTCGATCCATGATAATCAAAAATTCCGCATGAAATTTTTCACTTCTCCATTTTCTCCTATTACCCTGCCGTCAACTCAACTAACTTTTAATGCACTTATATCTAACTATTACGCAACTAGTGGTGGTTGATACTTGGATTACTTTCAATGAAGTAAACTGACTATTTTAACATTGCGATGTCCTAGGCGGTAGTCAATTGTCCGACTCTCCATGACTTTTCAACTAACTTAAAGTTAGCTAATTTCTAGTTAGCTACAAACTAACTATATTTTATATATTATAGTTGGCTATAAGTTGACTTAATTAAAATCAAATAGTAGCTAGCTTATAATAGTCTTCAAAAGAATTTTAAATATAAAAATAACACAAAATTAAGTATTAACTTTATCAAATTGTTTATTTTTTCAAATATTTTGTTTACATTTGTTATAAATAATTAGTGAAATATGTAGAAACGTAAGACTAAGATAGAGGGTATCAGAGGTTCTGCATAGCCGAATTTAGCAATTTAATTTTTTTTTATTTTTAACGAATTCAGCATGGATATGCATTTTTTCATGACTCTCAGAGCATCTCTGATGTCGTTTTCCACCTCATTAGAGCCAAGCGATCGACAGGCATCTGTTTAAAATATAAATGTCCTATATATGTGAAATCAATAATAGGTTACCCGTTAAAGTTTGGAAGAAAACTTTGAAGTCCCTTAGTCTCTTCTTGCCATGGATTCCATCCATATTAATTTCTAGACAGATATTCATAGAAATTACCTCTGTTAGAGCAAATTATGTACAGTTTTACTTAATACTTACATTGAGGAACTGCTTTGAAATCTAGCTTGGTAACACGATTAGCATTTGGAAGTGACATCTATATTTGTAAGTTTATTATTATTATATTTTGTGAATTCTTTAAATTTCAATTATTTGCCACCATGTAAACGTGGCACTAAAAGAAATTGATTACCACTTGGAAATCCAGCAAACTTCAATTCAATATCTTCTATAGCAAATGCCTCTTCATCATCCATTTTTGACACTGCAAACCGGCAAAGGAGCAGGTGGCTTCAACTACATTATTTGAAATTAGTTCATTTGAATATATCTCTTTTTCTTTTTTAAATAGCCTTCTTAAAGTTCTCTTACTTGTGCCACTCATTTCTGTTCTAATAAATAAAATTTAAAAAATTTTTAAAATATTTTACTTTAACCTTTCTAACTGCACGCACGAACACTGATTTTTGTAGTGAAAAGTCACTAAACAAATGTCAAATGCTTTAGGGAAAGCACACAATATGCGTGTTTCTATTTTTGGGGAAGTTCTGCATTACATTGTAGTTAGTTTATAGTTAGTTCATAAAAGTTAACTAGAAGTGGCTTTTTTTGTAGTCCACTACCGATTTGCTTATAGGGTATGAATAAAAATTACTTCGGAAGAAAAATACGATGTGAAAGAAGTAGTTATTCTCAATGCACTTTAATTTGGTTTTTATCTTAAAAAAAATTGCACTTGCAAAACAGACGGGAATTTACATAAAAATGTAATTAGTATTTCGATAAAACAAAATTTAAATAAAAAAATAAATATTTTATTGTTCTTGTAGGACGAAGACCACAAATAAAGCTCACTTCAACTTTTGTTAACTTTAATGAAAGGCAATTTAGGGCATTGGTTGCGGTTTCCATAGATTCAGCCCGCAACTATGTTTTAGCAATCCTTTGTCTATTTCGTTGTTGTTATTCTACAACACCAATTTCCCCCACAAGTGCTCGCATCATAACTAAGCTATTAATTTTTTACTTAATTTTTCTTTTAAATAAATTTATTTGCGTTTGCACACAGAAAAAAAATAGAAAACTAATTGTCAATAAGTAAAACAACTGGCTTCAAAATTTGATGATGATCACGTGGAATATATAATTGGAGGATTTTTTTTCTCGAGAAAAGCATTTTCCGTGAGAAAGAAATTCCTTGAGAATACTCGTAATTGGGCTGAATATTTGTGCCCAAAACGATTTAGGCTTGTTTACAAATTGTTGAGCCAAACGCTTAAGCTTATTTTTTGGTGATATACAAGTGTATCACAAAAATAAGTATACACCATGAAGAAGAGTGTTCAATAAGCATGAGCTCATTACACCCTCACCACATGGTGGTAAAGGTTATACAAATATACTGCAGTCAATGAAAACGATACTTCATAAATACGATATTTCATAAATTTTTTATTCGTAAAATAAATATTTATTTATATAAATGAAACAAATACTAACATAAAAGATAAGGTATATATATTCGTGATGCTTATAACAACTCCAGTCGATGTAGCGATATCCGTTTGTCCATCTGTCCGTCTGTCCGTCTGCCTGTCTGTCTGTTAAAATCACGCTCATTACTCACTTACACGTAGCAAATAGGGAAATGGGGTAAATGATTAAGATTCAGTGATTTTGTTCTTGTGAAAATTCAGCACTAAGTTCATCAAATTGTTTACTTTTTCAAATATTTTATATAAATTTTTTTTAAATAAAACCCAAAATAGACAATTCAAAAAAGTAGATAAGAACACATTTTTTCAATTTGTTCATGGCAAAGTTTAATGCGGTTGCATTTTACATAATTTTAATTTGAAAGTTGATTTGATATGAAAGCTAAACGAAAAATATGTTCAATATATATATATTTTTTTTTTTAACTTAGCAATTAGCATCTTTTAACACATTTTGGATGCTAAACGAAAAACGCTACCAAAATGCTAAAATAACAAAACTGGGTCTTGCTTAATATTGTAGCAAATACACTTTCTTTGACACCGTCCTTTTTTTTATTTGTTGGAGTGTTGAAATTTAAAGGCCTTAATTAATTTCGGAAAGAATTTCAAATTGTTTTTCTATATTTTCACTTTTAATAAGTTCAGAAAATTAGTTTTTGAGAGGTCTTCATTCGAATGTTTCTAACGAATATTTCTTAAAACAAAAACAACTCAGTTTCTCTATTAATATTTTGATAATCATTTACAAAATGTTTTTAAAACAATTATGTACGAACAAATAACAAAAAACAAAAGAAAACAAGTAAGAAAATTATAGCCGGTCTAGACCGACTATACGATACCCTATACCATGCGTTAAGAAACCCTATCTCTTAGGCCCAACTAACTGGACATAGAAAATAAGCAAAAACCAAATTTGAGTGGGATTATTATTAATTTTTTTGGCTGCAGATATGAAAAAGTTTATTTCGGAACCTATATGCATATGGGGACTAGGTTCAAAAATGAACCGATCCTGATCATGTTTGGTAAAGTCTCTTGTATTTTGCAAAAATATATACAAACAAAATTTGAGAAGAATCAGTGCAATATTTTTGTTTTTTGATAGATTTAAGTGAAGATCGGGAAGCAGCTCTATATGGGGCCAAATGGATCATTTTTGAACTACTCATTAATGGATGTAATGAACGCATAGAAACCCAATTTGAGTAAGATCTATATGACAATTTGGATCTTATGGCAATTTATGTCGATTTCATAGGGGTAATTTGTATGGGGGCTAGGTCTGAACATGGACCGATTCCCACCAATTTCAAAAGCGTTCATCCCATGGCCGATAAAAGCTTATATACCAAATTCCATCAAAATATATTCATATTTGCGACCTGCGACCTATTCATATTTGCGACGGACATTGTTAAATCAACTCAGAAAGTGATTCTGATTCGATCGGTATAATTAAAGATGGGTCTAGGTCAAATATTTTTGGTTGTTACAAACAGCAGCACAAAGTCATTATACCCAAACCACATAGTGGTATAGGGTATAAAAACATTGATTACTAGACATCTGCATTCGAATGATAACTCATACATACGACTACATACATAGATACACACATATGTGCAATACATTGAAGAAGTTTAAACTATAGTCATACAATTTTTATTAAGTATTTACTTACACACATACATACATGTTTTGTAAAGTATTAAATAATATTTTGTTTCTTCTTGGAAATTTTGCGAAAAAAATTCTTATCAGTGAAATTGTAGTGTAATTTATTTATTATTAAAATTATTTTCGTTTACAGTAAAAATAGTTTTAAACGATAAATATCACTGCAGTTATTAAATAAATTAACAAACTCTTCTTTATGAAAAAAATGGTATTTCTAAGGGAAGTTTGAAGTCAATATGATTTCAAACTTTAAATGAGACTTTTTGATAACAATTAAACTAAGTTCAGTACAACTCGCGGTTTCTAATGATTTAGACAAATGGTTTGGAAGTTAAAATTGCTAAAAAATTTGATTTTAACTAAACTAATTTTAACTGATATCTGAAAAACCCGGCCTTAAGCATACATTTCAATTCCCTTTAAGTAGAATTATCGCAATATCAAAAACCATTACTTTTACTTAGAAATATTTCGGAAATTTTTTTGTTCAATTTCATTTTCCAATTTTCATATTCAATACCGTCAACAGTGTTTTGATTTGCTGTTAAAGGGTTTGTACTAAAGTTTCAACAATTTCAATCATATCATATCATATCATATCATATCTTTATTAAATGTCTTCATCATATTTCAATATTAATGTTTTGCAATTACTTAATATGTGACTAATCGATTATTTCGGTAATAATTTCAATAAGGTTATTTAGCGATAACAAAGAATTGAAATTCCCTTTCTTGAACAGACACAAAGGCTGTCATTGTGTCACTGCTACCTACATAATATATTCTTACAAACATAATAATTACTGTAGATAAGCAATAAATAAAACAATCGCATATTGATGAAATATAATTCCAATAAGGCATGTCACACATAATCAACCTTATAAATATGCATTTTGTATAAACAAATTTTATATTACTTTTCATATGGATAAACGAACTTAATGCCGAAATCGTGTTTGACAAATTTTATAAGGCGCAATAATAGTTAAAGGAATGCTGGCTGTAGCCTTTTATTTTCTCTCTTATCAAATAAAGTACGAAAACAAGTAAGAAAATTATAGTACGATACCCTATACCATGCGTTTAGAAACTCTATCTCTTAGGCCCAACTAACTGGACATAGAAAATAAGCAAAAACCAAATTTGAGTGGGATTTTTATTAATTTTTTTGGTTGCAGATATGAAAAAGTTCATATCGGATGATATATCTATATGGGGACTAGGTCCAAAAATGGGCCGATCCTGATCATGTTTGGTTAAGTCTCTTTTATTTTGCAAAAATATATACAAACAAAATTTGAGAAGAATCAGTGCAATATTTTTGTTTTTTAATAGATTTAAGTGAAGATCGGGAAGCAGCTCTATATGGAGCCAAAGGTATCATTTTTGGACTACTCATTAATGGATGTAATGAACGCATACAAACCCAATTTGAGTAAGATCTATATGACAATTTGGATCTTATGGCAATTTATGTCGATTTCATAGGGGTAATTTGTATGGGGGCTAGGTCTAAACATGGACCGATTCTCACCAACAGCGTTCATCCCATGACCGATAAAAGCTTACATACCAAATTTCATCAAAATATATTCATATTTGCGACCTGCAGTTTGATTACAAGGTTTACATGGACACACAGACGGACGGACGGACGGACGGACATTGTTAAATCAACTCAGAAAGTGATTCTGATTCGATCGGTATAATTAAAGATGGGTCTAGGTTAAATATTTTTGGTTGTTACAAACAGCAGCACAAAGTCATTATACCCAAACCACATAGTGGTATAGGGTATAATTATATTTTTCCTTTGACCAAAATTATCTTAATAGTTTTAAAATTTTTAAAATCAAAATTTGATTCTGCTTATTAAAACGATATGAACTTTAGCATGTTTTTTTAATAAGAAATAATATCTGAAAATACACAAAGTTACAATTACAATTCTGTGGTTTTCTAGAACAACCGCGTATGTCATAAAATCAAAATGTTCAGGGGAGCCAAAAAAACGTTATATTTGAAATTATGGGCTCGATAGAGCCTGTAGATATGGGCAATAAATACTTTATATAAAATTTTGAGTCAAAAATCTTCAGAGGAATAGATCCTAGAGAAGGACGAAAATAACAATATGTAAATAACACTTGAAGTGTGTGCAGATAAAACAACTTATGTCGACAAACGTCGTTTTCTTTGAAAAAGAAAACTAATAAATAAAATAATTTATAGACATAAGTTGTTGTTGCTTGAAAAACGGATTTTCTTGTTCGTCAACAAAAAGTTAACGGGACTTAGGATGAGAATGTAACAACGTATCAGGAATAATAGTGAAGAAAAATAACAAAAATAAACACACAAATTTTTATAAGTGGTTATAAACTGAAAAATAATCCAAAATTATTTTGCATTTTTTTTTCATTAATAACAACGTATGTCGCTATGTGTCGTATTCTGGGAAAATAATATGTCAGCGATCAAACGTAGGTTGACATACGTCGATAGTGCTGCAAATTAATTTAATAAACATATAAGTTACGTCGTTATTTAAAGAAAAACTCAGAAATGGTCAATAATTTTTTAAAAAATTTAACACATGTAAAGAGCGTTAAAAAATAATATATTTGGCATCGTTAACTCAAAACTGACAAAAATGGACATACGCGGTTATTCCAGAAAACCACAGAATTAAAATAACTAACTTAATTTATTTGCCTGCAGATATGAAAATTAACATCGGATTTTATACTTCACTGTGGTGCAAAAATGAGCCAATGTCAAAATACGCCACTCAATTTTTTACAGTTTTTATTAAATTATTTCCAAACTTTTTTGCTAAAATAAAAATATGCATTTATAGAAAATATAAAACAATAACAAAAACATTTATTCATAACATAAGCTAAAGGCAAATTATCTTTCAAAATGTGAAAATAGGGGGTTATACATCCCCACACCATAAGAGAACCGCCTCCGTGCTTAATGGTTTGAGATACATGAGCTGGATTTGGTGTGGTTGATGGCTTGGCCCTATACCAAACCTTCCCATCTGATTGAAATCTATTTATTTTGGTCTCATCTGACCATATGACCTACAAAATAAACAGAAAAAAAAAAGTTAAAACAAATACTAACCGTGCCAATCTGGTACTGTAAACGACTTGTATTTTTCATACAAAGACTTTCGTGATTTCACGTTTTTGTGGGATAATTTAGGCTTTTTCTTCTTTATAGAAGCTTTGTATATCACACTTTTAAGAGCCCTCTGGACAGTCCATCCACTAACATCGACAGAACAGGCAGACACTGCCTCTTTCGTGCTATTTATTTTGCATGAAATCAATGAACGTCCAAGGGCTCTGGCTTCAGCGTCAGTAATTTTTTACGGCTTTCCATTTTTTCTTTGAAAACTTTGATCTGGATTACAGTTTTTATATTTAGCAATTATTCTAGCCACTAACTGCTGTCCTATATTATAAAAATTTGCGATTTTTCGAGCTGAATCTCCATTTTTAGCCTTTTCTAGAACTGCGTTTTCTAAATTAGTAGATCACTTAATATGTTCACAATTTTTAAGTTTTCCAAACTGATAATATTAAATGTAAAAACTTATCTAGTAAAGCACCGATAACTGAGTATTTTTTGGCTGGTGCGAAAGTGAGCCAATGCGATTGCGTAAAAGAGATCTATATATTCTGAATAAGAGAACCAAATAAAGTAATGTTTATTAATTTTTTAAGAGAAGAGAAAATATGGATGTAGAAAATGCAAAAAGCCTTGTTGTTGTAGAACAAATAAAAAATAGGATATCATTTAAAAAAAAATTACCTACATTGGCTCACTTTTGCACCACAGGGTATGTGGGACTAGGTCGAACAACGGACCGTTCCTGACCAGATTTGATAAAGTCACTTATTTTTTGCAAAAACATATACAAACCAAATTTTAGTAAAATCTGTGCAATAATTTTGATAGATTAAAATGAAGATCGGGATGCGGCTTTATTTGAATGCTATGACTTAGAAATCTCCTACAGTGTACATTTTTTAACTACGGGTGTAATAAACACAAATAAAACTAATTTGACCAAGATATATATGATAATTTGGGTCTTATGGCAATTGAAGTCGATCTGTTAGGGGTAATTTATATGGGGATTAGATCTGAGCATACACCGATTTTTATCAATTTTAATAGCGTTCATCCTGTCATCAATATACATATATTAATTTTGTGACTTGTTGTTTTATTACAACTTTTACATAGCTGCACAGACGGACGGACGGGCATCGCTAAATAGATGCAGAAAGTGATTCTTATACGATCGTTTTAAGAAAAAGTGGATCTAAGTCAAATATTTTTGGTAGTTACACAAATCAGCACAAAGACCTGACCTGATATAGGGTATAAGAATAATATAAGAAAATTTCAAAAAAAAACTCTCAGTTTCAATATCATCTCAGATAAATTTTCAAAGCATAATCATGCTACTTATATATACATGGCGATTGAACTGGTATATAAGCACCACACTAAATATTTAAATGTGGAAAAATTCGACATATCTTGCATTAACCTTATTTAAACATGTTTTAACACTGTTTTCGTAAAACATGTAGTTTTCGGGGACCATTATTAGTATGAACAATGAAATTGTAGTTAGTTCTAAGTGCATTAAATTCAATAATATTTACTAGCAGATCCCAGCCCTCGAAATTCGAGTGTAAATTCTAAGGAATTTTATTTTTTCATTTAAAAAATTATTTTATAAGACCCAAAGGTATGCTAACCAATTTTAGCTATTTTACAATTCAGCACTTTTTAAATATCGATTGTGTTATGGATTTAAAATCAACACAATTATTATTGTGAATGGTATATGTACAAAATTATTTTTCAATTCTACACAATTATTATTGTAAATGAAGAAAACAAACTCACAAACACGTTAACAAATAGCATTGTATAATTTTATTTATGTGTTAGTAGCAACTTTAAAAAGAAATAAGATAAGTTTGATCAAAATCGTGAGAAAATTGTGGAACAAATCTTCGGTTGCAAGAAATCACCTTACTTATTAATATTATGGGTTAATAATCCAGCGCTCGAAATTCGAGTGCAATTTCTAGGCAATTTTATTTCTCAACTTAGCCAATTCATAAACCAACACTTTTTTGGTTTATTATTATTGTGAATGAAGAAAACAAACTCATTAACAAACGCATTAATCAATTTACTAAACACACTCACAGCATACGTATAAATATATGTATGTGTTAGTAGCAAATTTAAATTCAAGTTACTCAAAATAAAGGAAAAATTAAAAAATCTGTAAGTCTGGTGAACAGCTAAAAAGAAATACCTTTCAAATAATATACGTTTGGTCCAAATCGGGATAAAACGGTGGAACAAAACATCGGTAACAAGCAGCCTATTAATATTATAGATATGAAGGAACTTTTCATAAACCGTCTAATAATAAAAATGAAAGTTAATGAGGGAAAACTAGATGGCGGATGAATAGATTGGCATCCAATACTTCTATGATAGGACCTGATTCTCACTGTGGAGTAAATTGCTCTATCATATTATTTCTTATTAGGGAGACACAGACTGAGAATATTTCAAAGCGACTAAGGCAGTAGAAATTATCGACAACACAATTTTCAATTCAATTTATTTTAAATTACACTAAATGTGACATAAGGTTACTAAAGGTGCGTTCAGACTACGCAAATATTTGACCAAATAAACGTAACCCCTAATTTTATGAAAGTTTTATTCATTCTTACATGATATATAAAGACAAAATTAAGTGCATATTCAGACCTACAAGGGCGGAACCAGAACAACCCAACCGAACAAAGAAAACACAATAAATTAAAAAAAACTTTTCTTTATTTTTCAACATAATCTCTTTTTAACGCGATGCACTTTTCCCAGCTTCGATACCCTGTTTATAATAAGAACTATCTAGCTCTTTAAAATAGCCATCAACCACAGACTCCACCACTATTTAAAGTTTTGAAATAGATAATAATCTGAGGGAGCTAAATCTGTGCGAATAGGGTGCAAGATGAAGCAATTCGAACTTTATTCCTGGATTATGGTCATCGCAACAATAGATGTTTGAACTGGAGCATTTCCTTATTATCAACACTTAAACGTTGCAGTAAGTTAGCATAATACTTGCCATTGATTGTTTTTCCTTTTTGATGATAATCAATAAGAATTATCCTTCCCGCAACCAGACGACATAAGCTTGCCTGCAGATGGGCCTGTCTTCGCCTTCTTTAGACACGATTCTCCAATATCAGGCCACTGTTTTAGCTGTTTCTTCATGTCAGATGTGAAGCGATGCAAAAACTCGGCTTTATAGCGGTGAAACATCGCCAAACACTCCATTGCAACATCATCACGATACTGTTTTTCTTCTATTGTGAGCAGGGCACTCATCTTGCGGACAGCTTTCTATCTATAACTCACGCACTTTCAACCGACGCACAGTGGGTTGAAAAGCATGAAAAGTGAGGATTAATTCAGGGAAGACGTAATTTCAAAATATTGTTAATTTTTTTTAATGGATATTCATTAATGCATAAAAAACCACCATTTAAAAAAAAAAGTGGAAAAAATTTTGTTTTAACCCGTTAGGAGCTTTTTTGTGTTTTGGAAAAAATGATCTTTTCTTACAATTTTCGCTGTAACTTTGGAATAAAAAGCGATAAATTAGTAAATGAAATTGCAAGTTAGAACTTAGTTAATGTGCTTTTAGAAAAAATAAAATTTTTTTTAAAAATAAATAAGGAATAAATATTTAATATGTATTTATATTATAAAAATTGAATTTTAAAATCCGATTTTATTTTCCAAATTCCAGAATTCTACAAATTTAACTCAAAAAATTCACATTATAAAATAATATTATGTTTTTATTGATGAATAATTATAAGCACAAAACAAACAACCATTTCAGAAAAATTAAAAAAAAATTTAAAAAAAATTAATTCAATTAATATCGAATATATTGGTACATTTATAATTGAAAATTTTGTATGCATTTATTGTTATTGTTTATTTTTTATTTTATATTGTTCTTATTTAAGAGAAACTTAAATATATATATATCTATATATATATATATATATATATATATATATATATATATATATATATATATATATACAATTAAAATCAAGGATACTCCGTATTATCATCACCTTCATAAATATAATCAGCATCTTCATAATTATCATCATCAATATCTTCATTAATCTGTTCTTCATCAGAAATCTTGGGCAAAATTAATAAGTCTAGTGCCATCTGTGGTATATTATATATTTTTTTGGCATAATTTTTGCTTTTAGTGGTAATTAAAGGATCCGAACTAAGAAGTAACCTATTGAATATATCTTCAGCAACAATAACAATCACAGCTACGAAAATAAACACAAAACAAAAACTAAAAAAAGATTTTTTCTGTTGTGTTTTCAAGCATTTTTTTTTTAATTTTATACTGGGGACTTTTAATAAAAACTTGAATATTACATTCGTTGGCAAGTATTGGCAAAATCTTTTTTTGGAATACACAAGCAGTAATCCCATATTTTACTACAATGTAAATAATTTTACCCGATCTCATCTAGAATTACGTTGAAACTCAATCTCTTTTTAAAAAATACCCTCTTTTTAGGACAATTTTCAAAAAATTATTAAAAATATTTCTAAAACATTTATCTAAAATTTTTTTTTAATAATACAGTCAAATACCTGAAGTTGATGCATCAATTTGAAAAAAGTTAGAATTTAAGAAAAAAAAATAATAAAAAAAATTAAACTTGAAATATCTCGTTTTTCACTTTTTACCACTTCGAGCAAAATTAAAAAAAAATGTTGAACTTTGAGAGAGTATAGCAAGAAAAGTAAACAACATAGAGCAATAATTTTGACAGTTGGTGATGACCCATTTTATACTCTGTTACCCGGTATAAAAATTTATTACATAATACTCATTTCAATTTTTGAATTAATCCTCACTTTTGACCCTTTTCAACCCAATTTCATCCAATACCATTTTGTGGATTTTTCTAACCGTTTCTGGCATGACCGTCTCAAGTGATCGACGAATATGATGATCTTATTGGCAGCTCGTACGACCTCGTTAAAACTGTGCCACACATTATTGTATAGTCGTAAACGAAGAAGCAGACTCCCACAGAGTAGAATTAATAGTAGTCTTTGATGTGAAAGTATTAGATTACATAACGGTGACCAATTGTTTCTATATTTACAAATTCACTGAGATCGTTAACAAATTTATGTTTTATAGGGTTGTTCTGGGGCAGCTCTCGTAGTCCCCAAGCAAATCACACATATGAGATGGACATATATTACCCAAAGATCCAATTTGTCATATATGCATATCTGGATTAAACTTAGTTTATGTATGTTTATAACACCCATTATCTAGTAGTCCAAAACTAAACCCGTGCGACTATTTCTAGTTATAATTAAATAACTAAAAAAATTCCATAGATTTTTTTTAAAATTGTTTTATAAAGGGTGATCCAAGTAGAGATACTTTTTTCAATAGCCTTTTTTTTGACAGATCACGTGTGAGTCGTGTCATGCTGTCATGTTATTTTTGTTTAGTATTGTTTGGCATTTCACATTTCATCATGGAAAGACTTACGCCTGAACAACGTTTACAAATCGTTCAACTTTATTACGAAAATTCACGTTCTGTGAAGAATGTTTTTCGTGCACTTCGCTCAACTTATGGTCAACATAATCGGCCTACTGAGCGTACTATTCGCAACACCATCACCCATCTAGAGACCCAGCATTCATTATTGGATAATATTCAACTGAATAGACCACGTCCACGGTGGAATCATCGGTCCATATTTCTTCAAAAATGATGCCGATGATAACGTAACTGTCAATGGCGACCGTTATCGTAGCTGCGGCCAACATTTGATAGACATAATCTTCAAAAAATAAATGCCAAAGAATGTTCTTTCAAATGATAATAAACATTCCCCATTAAATTTGAACTTTCTGTGTTTTTTTTTTTCTTCTTTAAAGTAGGGAACCTCGAAATTGGAGACCATGTGCAAAAAATAAGTGACTTTACCATATAAGGCCATGGTATGTTAATTTTTTAACCTAGTCCCCATACAAAAGAAACATCCCCTACGAACTTTTTCATATCGCCAGCCAATAAATTTTTTAGCATACCCACTCCATTTGTTTTTTTTTTTTCACCGAAATAAATCTCATATGGAATTTAAAGACAATGCGAAGCGAAAGTGCTTTTTAAAACTAGAAATGGGATAACAAGGAGAAATGTTAGCATTTTCTAAATGTTGTTCTTTATTTGTGTTCTCAGATAAGTATCGAAAATATTTTCTAAAGCAATACTAATCACATGTGAAATATCCTATAAATCTTTTATAACAGAATCAGTATGGCATTTTTCGACGATCTTTTGAATCGCCGTTAAGAAACCTCTGGTTAAAAAAAAAAACAAATTCTAGAACGAAGCTAAAAACATTTTCTTGATTATTATTACTATTTTGGACTGCAAAAGTATTTTTTTAACGTTATAATTAATTGTTCTCTAGCGAGGGTTATTAATTTCTTATGTCTTAATTAATAAGTTTATTTTTCTTTAATTTTAGGTAAGTACAAAAACCATTTTGCCATGTTTATATCAAGGAAATACAAGTAAGTTCATTCAGGATAATTTAATATGTAATCAAAAAAAATATAAACGTCATTAAGAAGATGTATTTTTATCAAATAACTTCTAAAAAAAGTTTCCAAAGTCAAGGGTTGGAGTTTTATGCAGACATCACTGCGATAACTTCATTGAAAAAAAAAAATTGTAGGTGTTTTGTAATAAAACATTGTAATTTTTGTTGAAATTACCTACGAATTTTTTAGAGAAATGAAAATGGTGTGAAAAGTTTACAAGTTCGTTGTCATTTTTATATTCAAAAAAATTTTGAGATGGTAAAGCCCGTAAAAATGTGGCTATATATGTATCTAGAGCCAGTAAATGAAAGTTCCAAAATGTTTTTTTTTTTTTTTTGTTTGAACGAGCTTTCCCACCATTCACTTACCCACCTTAGCCGACCGAGAGCGTGCAGACTGCGTACACGTCAACGTCCGGACCCTGACAGATTCTAAACAAGAGCTACCAAGTTAATAGTGTGGTCGTAAATCAGCTACAAAACTATGTCATCGGCTGATAATAAGATAAGTTAAAATATAAACGAAAAGAAAATAGCTAATGAAGATATTCATTTATATCGCGCTTTACTTTCCTTACATTACAAATAAAATCAACGAAATTATGTGACACATTATAATCATTATAAATTCTGCGGAAAGGATAAGAATTAGCATAATTAGTTCAACAACAATTCAAATGAACCGGCTTAAAATGTCTTGTGAATCTACAAGATATGTTAAAATTAAAATTCAATAAAGGAAACTCTGAGTCAAAAACACCGTTGGCTAAGTTGAATACAAAAATAACACCCAACAACTCTCAAGAGTTGGGAGTCTAACAAAGATTAGCCTATTCAATGAATAGTATTCATATATAACGGTAAGTCATCATAACTCCAAACCAATCCACGTAAAGTGAATAGCACAGACTCAATTGCATTGGTATGTACTTGATAATATGGATTCCATATTATTGGTGCATATTCCAAATTAGTATTGTTAATAAATTACTTGTCAGAAATTATCCCCTTTCTTTAAAATACCACATGTTTACGTTTCCTAAGATTCAGTTTCATCAAGTTTATATTACACCATTTAACTAATAAATTAAGCTCACGTTGAAGAGTAATTCGACTATTTGTGTCATTGAAACTGTGAAATAACTTAACATCATCTGCATATATAAAGATGTTGCAATTCGATATTACAGTCGGAAGATCATTTAAGAATAGTAAAAGCAATAACGGGCCCAAATGGATTCCTTGGCGAATGCCAGAAGTAAGTCTTTAGATTTTAGATTCAATATTGCGCGACATGACTCTTTAACTTCTAAATGTAAGATACGATTCAATCCACACAATAATAGGTTCAGGTATGTCAATGAATCTTAATATGAAAAGTAAAATATTATGATCCACCCTATCAAAAGTTTTACTAAAATCAATGTATATCACATCCGTCTGCTCTCCACGGTCAACCCTTTGAAAAGACGAGTAGAAATTTCAAGAAGATTAGTAACTGCTGCCCTTGATTTCAAAAAGCCATGTTTAAATGAAGGCAGTGTCTACTTAAGTTGATATGAGAGATAATCAGCAACAAGTTTCTCCATTAACTTAGCTTAGCTACTCCCCTATAGTTAAGTACATTCGGCTTACCACCTGACTTTTACAAAGGTATAATAAATGATTCATTTCAAGCAGTAGGAAAATAAGCAATTTGCAAAATACTGTTCGAAATACACGTTATGGGCACTTTTAGAATTTGAGAGCAATTTCTCAAAATGCAAGTAGCACCAGGTTGGTATGAAATATTTCAACTGAATCAGAGACTTAAAAATAGTTTCTGTATCAAAAAGCGGATATTTGATATCGATGCAGCTTTTATTATTTGGCGACAGTTAAAGTATTTGAAATAGAATTGCGATAGGTGGACTTTAAACAATAAGCAAACATATTCACAATATCGAAATAATCAAAGAGTGAATTATCATTGCAAAATATAGTAGACGGGAAGATTTGAGGTGCTTTAGGTTATAAGCAAAGTTTTATTTCAAATTATTCAAATACCTCGTATAACAATTATTATATTATTACTAGCAGATTCCAGCGCTCGAAATTCGAGTGCAATTTCTAGGAATCTTTATTTTTCAAATTTCACAAAATCAAACTTTTTTGGTTTATTATTCTGAATGAAGAAAACAAACGCATTAACAAATTTAAAAAAAACACACACATAACATAAGTATAATTTTATGTATGTGTTAGTAGCAACTTTAAATGCAATTTACTCAAAATAAAGGAAAAAATTTAAAAATCTGTAAATCTGCAAAATGGCTAAAAAGAAATACCTTTCAAATAATATACGTTTGGTAAAAATCGGAATAAAACGGTAGAACAAAACATCGGTCACAAGAAATCGCCTAGCCTTTCAATGTTATAGATACTCATTGGACTATACTCAGGGCAAGCGAAATTTTGTGAATTTTTTTTCATTAATTAAACTCAGGGTTTTTGCTAACTATTAATTAAAATGAATATCCATAGAAATTTCTAAATAAAAACTTTTCAAAATCTTGTCTGCAATCAAAGTATAGAACTCCCATATACTGGCACTTTACTAGTAGAAACAATAACAACTTGTATACAACAACTACAATATATAACGATATTATCATCATCTCATCAATGACTTTAACAACTTTATCAGCATCTAACAAATTTGTTGTAATATTACAATTGTAACATTAAATTGAAAATTGAACACACACACACACACACACAAACTCACATACAGAGAGATAAACACTCCTAAGCAGCCAAGCAGAAACTGCCAGGCAAACAGCCACATAGACGTACAGTAAGTAAGCAACCAACAACAAGTGTTCTTGGAGACAAACATGGTAAACTCTATTCTATGTCGCGTTTAAAGCAGCAATAGCAAAATATTACTAGCAGCAACATGAATGGATTGGCGCTACCAATGTCATTTTACACCTTGCATATATACAAAACAAAAACCAAACACACATCCACACTAATATTTAAACCCTTTATAATAAAAAAAAACTTAGCATGTGCAATTCTACACAAACATGCATGCATGCAACTTACGAAAACTACGAGTATATACAAACATACACAGGCGTAGAATAATCAATGCAAGCAGGCAAATATCTACTAAACATTCGTATATAGAATTCTTACAAACATTGGTTAGAGATAAAGTTACGAGTGAAAAAGACATTGTTGAAACACTTTTCCAAAAGAATGAATTTGTACTTTGCAGATGCTAGAAATGCAAAAGTCGAAAAATAAATACAAAAATACCTCAAATGCAAGCAGCTGTTGGTAAAAGAAGTCAGTGTCAACAGTATAAATAAAACAGAACTTTTAGAACAAAACGTAGGTCTACTCTTAGTAAAGCCAAACAAGCGCTTATAAACGCTTAGTTAAAAAAATTAACAACTTTTCCAAAATGTGTTTGCTTTAAACATAATATTCGTTTTTGTTATAAGAACCTTTTACCTGCAAACAGTTGGCATTACTGGTGGCTTTTAACACCAAAACAGAAACACTAAAGACAAGAAAAAAAAACTCAAGTGAGATAAAGAACTTTAAATATCTAGGCAGGCATTTTAGTTGGCTACCAAAAAAAAAAAAAAAAAACACACAAAAACAGAAATACAATGAAGTAAGAAAACAACACACAGCTGCAACATGCCAACATGCAGATGCAGATCTATGCATGTTATTTAGTTTTACTATAACGCCGCCGCCATTCATTCTAGGCAAAACTAAACCATTCAGTCAGCCAAACAGCACAACAGCCAGCCAGTTTATGCAGCTTTTACCTATTGCAGTCTATGAAAACGAAGACGAATACGAATCCAAATACAAATGCGAGTACTTGCAGTTGAAGTTGCAGTTGCATTTGCGTTGCAATTATTGTCAGAGCAGGTGAATTGCACGATTATTTTTATTATTTTTTGCATTACTACGTTGTTAATGTTGTTACTGCTGCTGCTACTGCTACTGCTTGTTGTTGTTAGTTGCTATTATGAAGCCGCCAGGAAAAACGTACTACAAATTTTCTATAAAGGAAAAACATTTGTATGTTTGTTATCTTAAACATACTCGTACTTACACTATGTCCTTAATGTATTTCAAAAATTTTTCAAGTAAAGAGAAATATTTATTTCTAAAAATTGGCCAAAAATGTTTCAAAAAATATCAAACATTCTTTATAAACTTAGTGTACTTTTCAAAACAAAAAAAAAAAACCCAAAGCGTAGGGTACAAATAAGTTGTTAGCCAAGTTTATTCATGTGCTTTTTATTTTGGTTGCCATCCATCTCTACTTAAAAGTAGCATTTAGCTTAGTAGTTGTTGGAGTACATACAGAGTAACAGCTTCCTTTTGGCATTTTGACAATAATACTACGTTCCTTTCAGTAAGGTGGGGAAACATAAATACATATAAACATTCAAATAAAATACACAAAAAATACATTTCGATGCTAGACAGTTGTTTCCGTTTCGAAAATGTTTGGTAACTATTTTTTTTTCTTTCAATTCTGCTCTAATACAAGTGGTTTTATTATTGACTGCTTCTTTTTTATGGTTGGAAAAAAAAGACCACTCTTGTTTGATCTTTTTTTTTATAAAATTTCTGAATAGTTTAAGGAGTACAAACCAAAAAATCAGCTTTTTCTAATAGCGAAATGCAAATTAGAAGCCGGAAAAAAATACAGGAAATCGCAAGGATTTTTGTGTATTAATTTGTGAGAAAATTATCTGTTGTTTTTAAAAAGTTTTAGATGTTAATGTTGATGGCTGATGTTAATTGACTCATCTTGAGTGCAGCTACAACAGTATGTGGTTAATGTAGCAATAGATCACATCGAGCGATTTTTTGGAATACTGTTCTAAATACAAAGACATTGCTGAAATGTGTTTCGAATTCTTGCCCTATTTCCAATTCAATATGATGTAGGGCATGGAAAACCATGAAGAACTGCATGTTTATTTATTTGAAATGGTAAAAAACCTTCCCCGTAAAATGCATTTACTTTTGCTAAAAATCACAAAAAATTGAAAATAAAAAAATCGGTTTCAAGCAAAAGTAAATGCATTTTACGGGGAAGGTTTTTTCACCATTTCCTAAAATTAAACATGCAGTTCTTCATAGTTTTCCATGCCCTACCTTATACTGCGAGAGCATTCTTCACAAAAAAAAGTGACTAACCCTAATGTACATATTAAACTAATTTGAAAAGTAGCGGCAAAAATAACGGGATTGGATCAATGGTCGCGGCAGCCACCATACAAAGTAAATATTTATTTTATATAACTGGAGTAGTATAATAGTGAAAGAATTGGGACTATGTGTGAGTTCAAGAGTTATTATTGTGAGTATTGGCCCAAAAATGAGAGTGGCACACTGGGGATTTTTGTATGTAGGTGAGAAAAAAAGATTTTTTTGAGAATGGGCGTGCCATACAAAGTAAATAGAAAGCCTTGGAACTTTGTGTGAATTCATGAGTTATTAATGTGAGTAGTCGCCCAAAAATGTACGTGATCGGAGCTGTGGGCATGGTACCGACCAAATAAAGTAAATATGTAATATCATATATATCATATACATTTTACAGGTCGACCAAACAACTGCCTTCAAAATGTTGCGTCAATACGAGCAGTTCCAAAAAATAGATATTAATAGCGTTTCGTTATAAATGCAACGAATTAACAAGGGCACCATGAAATTTATTGAAAACTAGTTGTTTTTACCCGGTCTTGCCCGGGATCCAAAAGCCTTTGACATGAAAAATGGTTCAATATGCTTACCAGGCGCTGAGTACTTAGCGCCCAATGAACAAATTCCTCAAAAAATTAACTTTCTCCCCAAAAATTTGTATGGGACGTTTTTTTAGGGAATAAATTCATTTTTTATTTCAATTTAAAATTTTTTGTTTTTTTAATTTAGAAGTTTTTTAAAAGACGTTACAGCAAAAATACTTAAAAAATAAGCTGCGAAACCGCGTGAAGTTTTTATTTAGGTTTATTTATTTTGTAAACATCAAATATTTATAACGGAAATTTAAAGAAATATTTATAACGGAAATTAAAGGAATCAGAAGTTTTAAAAATTGAATTACTTCTTTCAATAAATGATCACCATTGAGCAGAGACGTCAAATTTATAGAAGTTTCAAAAATGCAAACTGAATGCGAAGTTTAAAATTGTGCGCAAGGTTTCTTTAAGCAACTGCTTATAGTATATGTGTGGCCTATTTTGATCAACAGGTAATTATTTCACATACGTAGATAAAATTTATCATAAGATTTTTCACTGAGCTGTGTTTCGCGAGCGAGTCGCGTCACCTTCCGCGTGTTTGGCAGCCACACCCGTGCTGCCGCACAGTTGTTGTGAACTTATTTTAATCGCCAAAATATATTTTTCAGATCATTTCGATCTTATAGCTGAGCTGTGTACCGAGAGCGCGTTGCGTCTGCGTCCGCGCGCCGCACCTCGCGTTTGGCGGCTACACCCGTGCTGCCGCGCAGTTCTCGTTAACTTATTTTAATCGCCAAAATATATTTTTCAGATCATTGCGATATTTTAGCTGAGCTGCGTTCCGCGAGCGCGTTTCGTTTTATTTCGTTTTAAAAAAAAAAATGGCGTTTTGTTCATTTCTTTTGGGGACCTTTTTTCAAATTTGGGGAATTTGTTCACCGTGATGTTATTCCCGTGTAAACCAAATTTCAGAGAAATCCGTTGAAAAATACAAATTTGTATTTGTATGAATTTTATATGAAAAGTGGGCGTAAAAGTAGGCGTGGTCGGTAAAAATCATATGGCGACCTTCCCTTGAATATTTACTAAATTTGGGAGAAAGCCGTTGAAAGATAAAAATTACTATAACGAACAAAAATACCAAAAAAAACAGAAAATGAATTTTAAAAAAATGTGGGCGTAAAGGTAAGCGTAGCAAGAAAGATTATAATGTGAACTTCGCTGGAGTAGAGAGATCACGTTTTTCAAATTTCAGAGAAAGCTATTGAAAAATAAAAGTTTGTATAGCAATCAAACAAAGAAACAAATAAAAGGAAAAAAATAAATTTTATATACATAGAAGAGGGCGCAAAGAAGGCGTGGCCTGTAAGAAGCATATGATGATCTTCCCTGGAGTATAGAGATCGTGTGTACCAAATTTCAGAGACATCCCTTGAAAAATAAAGATTTCTATAGTGAACAAATATACCAAAAAACTGAAAATGAATTTTATATAAAAGGTGGGCGTAAAAGTAGGCGTGGCCGGCAAGAAACATATGGCGACCTTCCTGGAGTACAGGGATCCTGCATAGCAAATTTCAGAGAAATCCGTTAAAAAAAATTGTGTAGCGAACAAATCTACCAAAAAACAGAATATTAATTGTATACAAAAGGTGGGCGTAACAGTAGGCGTGACCGGTACGAAGGATATGGCGACCTTCCCTGGAGCACGTAGATCGTGTGTACCAAATTTCAGAGAAATCCGTTGAAAAATAAAAATTTGTATAGCGAACAAATATACCAAAAAACAAAAAATGAATTGTATACAAAAAGTGGGCACAAAAGTCGGCGTGACCGGTAAGAATCAGATAGCGACCTTTCCTGGAGTACGGAGATCGTGTGTACCAAATTTCAGAGAAAACCGTTGAAAAATAAAAATTTGTATAGCGGAAAATTAATTGTATACAAAAAGTGGGCGTAAAAGTAGGCGTGTCCGGTAAGAATCATTTGGCGACCTTTCCTGGAGTACGGAGATTGTGTGTACCAAATTTCAAAGAAACAAACAAACAAGCAAACAAACAAACATTCAGAAAATGAATTTTATATATATAGATATACAAAAAAATATAAAATACTCGATGTAACCCAGAGTGCTTCGCTACACCCTCCCCCTCCTCAAAGTCCCAAGGCTCAAACTATTTCAGCACTCCATATATATGAAATTGTATATCTACTTTGTATAAGGGGTTCCACGCCCCCTTGTCCAATCCCGCCCATTTTTTGTCTAACCACTCACGTTATTAATGGATGACCTAAGACAAATTTTCAAAGCTGTATTTGTCATAGTACTCGAGATATATGATATTGACTTATTACTTTGTATGGGAGGTACCACGCCCACTTATCCGATCCCACCCATTTCCGGCATAGCTAACATTAGTAATATGTAACATCATACAAACTTCCAAAGCTCTCCCTATCATACTACTCAATATATATGATATTAAAAATTTACTTTGTATGGGAGGTGCCACGCCCAAAAAAAATATTTAAAAAAATTATAGCCTATAGTACTTCCCACATCCGCAGTAAGACTCTGTGAAAACTTCAGGAAGTTCAGATAAGTAGTTATGGAGATTACGTCCGCATTTTTTACTTAATTATATAAATGTACTCATTTCATTAACTTTGAATTAAAAAATTTAAAACTGTTTAGATTTCAGAGTATTCTAACACTATCATATAAAGGATTCCAATCTTCGATTGCATCACCGTTTAGAATATCATAGTTTTAATAATCTGTTAATCTCGAAACTGCATCTTATATGCTGTAGCACGGGACACCTTCCCAATAAATATTGATTTTTTTTCCTCTTCATATAAGTTACTCACTAAACAAATTCGGGATGGAAGCTACTTTGTGCAATGCTATATTTATTTACATTTAAATACGAAAGATCACCAAGGATTTTCATTATCAACATTACAATTGTTTATACTGTTGTAGTGGTCCAAAAATTTATAAAGTTCTTAGTTCACTTGTTCCATGTTTTAGAGTAATGCTCTACATGTATTGTTTCATACAACTATGCTTTGTTGCCGGAATCTAGGATTTAATTACTTAGACGCTCTATAAATATTATTTTGGATTATTATTTTTGATAGTTTGATGGGTAATCTTTATTGATCATAGTCAAATAGCATATTGGAAATATATCTAAAATGTAAAAAAGATGCACATTTTTATATCTATGAAATCTAGAACGTAATTTGGTGTCTTATATGCCAATTTCAAAATACATTTTTAAACATTAAAAGTCCCCGTCCCACCGGTCCATGAGATTGAATTGACCTGCAAACAGCCTGAAATAATTTCCATTTTATTTTTAACGAGACAACCCTTTTTCCTATAACAATTTTCATCGTAACATTTATATCAACTTCTGCTGCATAATATTTTGCATTTCCATGGTTGGCGAAAGACATTCTAGATTGTCAGATTCTAGATTGTCAGATTTGACGATATTTTTCAGACATACTGCAATTAAATCTGAAATTAATATGAAAATTTTTAATTTGTTTCAATGGAGCGTGGTAGAGAAGAAGAAAGTATATATTTCTAATTACATAATTACAATGTACCTTTAATCAAACTAGTTTCTGGCATTTCAGCTTTCATCAGTGATTTTATTGAGCATGTGATGTTTATACTCCCAAGACAAGACCTGAATATTATTAATATGTTTTTTTACAGTAGGCGGAAATTTCTAGCAATTATTGAATTATTAGAAGTGTATTCGTTACCGTTTGATCATTTCTGGATTTTAGTATACTTATGAATAGATAGGACACATGACTTCATCGGTCATATTAGTGTTATTATAAATAAGGCATGATCAAGCTTGGTTTCGATAAAAGATGTACTAAGCAGGTCTTGTAAAACCTACATTACATTACTTGGTTTTACAGGTGACCGGTCTAACCTAACGGTTTACCGAAAGAGCGGGAATACCAGTTAACTTAAATTTATTTTTGATATTTAAATATTAAATTCCTTTTTAAACATCAAGATGAAAATGCTTTCTTCTTCTCCGGTTACTGTAAGGGTTTCTGTTACGTAAATTCATGTGGTATAAAAACTGATATTTATAAAAAAAAATCTTACTCCAAGTAACGTAGTATACAACTAATATGGTAATAGAACAAAAATATTGCAAAAATTGCCCTCTCCAGTTGATTGTGCGCCGTTTTTTGTACTTTGCCATTCAAAAACTAGAATGATGCACAATCACTGTGAATATGGAAAAAATATTTCCCAAAATTGCGCTTGAATTCAAAGAGCACACATTTATATGAATTCAAACACATTTTCGATATATTTTTTGTTCCATGAGCACATCAGATGGGTATCATTCCTATTCAAAATATATATAGTTTATATATAACAGTTTCTGGATCATTTAAATGCAATCGGTTAATCTATTCTACCACTGCTATTTACGTGGTTTGGGTTGTAGTTATGATAACGACCTATCATAATATATGGATAGTATTTATTAATAATATAATATATGCTAAGTATTAATTTTCAATTCATCCCTAAGTTTTAACGTACCATGTAGATTTGCACGGCATTTTAGACCGCATTATTGGGACTTCTTATTTTAAATTGTAATGTGTTACACAATTTTATAGATTTTAAATTTAATGTTAAGGAAGAAAAGCTTGAATAACATAATTAATGAAATTGTGTTGCTTATTTGTAAATTTCTCTCATACGAATTATCAGCAAATAAAATGCTCCGATCTGTAGCTGATTAACCACCATTTGCCAGACTTTGTTTAGATTACAGTGAAGATGACAAGGCCTCTAGGTCTCTGCCTTAGAACATTTTATATAATAATAAGCAAAGTGCAATGATTTTTTTAAAATAAAAATAAAAAAATAAATAAACAAGTAAGAGTGTTAAATTCGGCAGGGCCGAATCTTTGATACCCTCCACCTTTTTCATTTTAAAATTTCATTTTTAATTTATCATTTTCTATTTTTCACTTTTCAATTTTCATCTTTGGTTTTTCATTTTTAGTTTTTAATTTTTAATTTCCCATTTTCCATTTTTAATTTTTCATTTTCCATATTCGACTTTCCATATTTCATTTTTCATTTTAAGTTTTTAATTTTTAATTTTCCATTTTTCATTTTTAATTTTCCATTTTCCATTTTTCATTTTCCATTTATCATATTTCATTTTCATTTTCCATTTTCCATTTTTAATTTTTAGTTTTTCAATTTTCCATTTTTAATTTTTAATTTTTCATTTTCCATTTTCCATTTTTCATTTTTCATTTTTCATTTTCCATTTTTCATTTTTCATTTTCCATTTTTAATTTTTCATTTCCCATTTTCAATTTTTCATTTTCATATTCCATTTTCCATTTTTCATTTTTAGTTTTTCAATTTTCCATTTTTAATTTTTAATTTTTCATTTTCCATTTTCCATTTTTCATTTTTCATTTTCCATTTTTCATTTTACATTTTTTACTTTCTATTTTCCATTTTTCATTTTTCATTTTCCATTTATCATATTTCATTTTACATTTTTCATTTTTAATTTTCCACTTTCCATTTTTAATTTTTCGTTTTCCGTTTTCCATTTTTCATTTTCCATTTTTCAATTTAAATTTTTCATTTTTCATTTTTCATTTTTTATTTTTCATTTTTCATTTTCCATATTCCATATTTCATATTCCATTTTCGATTTCTAATTTTTCATTTTTAATTTTTCATTTTCCGTTTTGCATTTCCCATTTTCCATTTTTCATTTTCCATTTTTCATTTTCGATTTTTCATTTTCCATTTTCATTTTCCATTTCCGATTTTCAATTTTTAGTTTTTCATTTTCCATTTTTCATTTTTCATTTTTCATTTTTCATTTTTCATTTTTCATTTTCCATTTTTAATTTTTCATTTTCCATTTCCGATTTTCAATTTTTCATTTTTATTTTCCATTTTTAATTTTCCATTTTCCATTTGTCATTTTCCATATTCCACTTTCCATATTTCATTTTTCATTTTTCATTTTAAGTTTTTAATTTTTCATTTTCCATTTTTCGTTTTAATTTTCCATTTTCCATTTTTCATTTTTCATTTTTCGTTTTCCATTTTTCATTTTCCATTTTCATTTTCCACTTTTCATTTTCCATTTTTCATTTTTCATTTTCCATTTTTAATTTTTCATTTTCCATTTCCGATTTTCAATTTTTCATTTTTATTTTCCATTTTCCATTTTTCATTTTCCATATTCCACTTTCCATATTTCATTTTTCATTTTAAGTTTTTAATTTTTCATTTTCCATTTTTCGTTTTAATTTTCCATTTTCCATTTTCCATTTTTCGTTTTCCATTTTTCATTTTCCATTTTCATTTTCCACTTTTCATTTTCCATTTTTCATTTTTCATTTTCCATTTTTAATTTTTCATTTTCCATTTCCGATTTCCGATTTTCAATTTTTCATTTTTATTTTCCATTTTTCATTTTCCATTTTTCATTTTCCATATTCCACTTTCCATATTTCATTTTTCAGTTTTCATTTTTCATTTTAAGTTTTTAATTTTTCATTTTCCATTTTTCGTCTTAATTTTCCATTTTCCATTTTGCACTTTCCATTTTCCATTTTTCATTTTCCATTTATCATATTTCATTTTCCATTTTTAATTTTCCATTTTCATTTTCCACTTTTCATTTTCCATTTTTCATTTTCCATTTTATTTTTTCATTTCCGATTTTCAGTTTTTCATTTTCATTTTCCATTTTTAGTTTTTCAATTTTCCGTTTTTAATTTTTCATTTTCCATTTTCCATTTTTCATTTTTCATTTTCCATTTTGCATTTTCCATTTTTCACTTTCCATTTTCCATTTTTCATTTTTCATTTTCCATTTATCACATTTCATTTTCAATTTTTCATTTTTAATTTTCCATTTTCCATTTTTAATTTTACGTTTTCCGTTTTCCATTTTTCATTTTCCATTTTCCATTTTTCAATTTCAATTTTTCATTTTCCATTTTTCATTATTCATTTTCCATATTCCATATTCCATTTTCCATTTTTCATTTTCCATTTTCCATTTTTCATTTTTAATTTTCCATTTTCCGTTAGGCATTTCCCATTTTCCATTTTTCATTTTCCATTTTTCAATTTTCGATTTTCATTTTTCATTTTTCATGTTCCATTTCCCATTATCCATTTTTAATTTTTAATTTTTCATTTTCCATTTTTAATTTATCATTTTCCATTTCCATATTCATTTTCATTTTCCACTTTTCATTTTCCATTTTTCATTTTCCATTTTTAATTTTTCATTTTCCATTTTTCATTTTTAGTTTTTCAATTTTCAATTTTCATTTTCCATTTTTTCAATTTTCAATTTTATTAATATACACACAACTGTAATGACATCAACAATACTTCCCACAATGCCGGTGATAAAATGAAAACAACAATACAACATATCTTAAGAAAAACAACAAACACACTGAAAAATTTTATTTTTCAAGAGTTTTTTCAAAGTTTCATTCATAGCTCGTGAACCCTTTGACCGATTTTGACGATTTTAAATAGCAACTTCTTTGGGATGTTAGTAAACAATTTTGTTTAAAAACGAACGGTCTAGCTTAGATATTGATGGTGTGATCGTGATTTCCACAGACAGACGGACAGACGGACAGACGATCATCGGTAAATATTGTTATAAGGATCAAGGAGATATATTTTTTTGGGGTCTCAGGAATTTATTTCGATGCGTTACAAACGGAATGACAAACCTATATATACCCTCTGCCACTGAGGTGTGGAGAGTATAATAACTAAATTAAAATTACAATAAAATTATTAAGTACTACAAATTTATGTCGGAACAGTAAATTGTTTCCATTATAATTTTAAGATTAGCAAATGTTAATAAAAATTTTTATTTGTTGTAATTGTTGTTACTATTTTGTATAAATTTTCATAAAATGTATAAATATTTAATATTAGATATACAAAAATGTACATAATTTATTAAATTTGTTCTCATTGACTACAAACGTAATTATCGATACAACACTTCATTTAAAATATTTCAGTTTATTTCAGAAAGTTGTACTGACCTACGACTCGAAATAGATAACCCCATTCAATTATACTCGTAATATTGAAAACAAAATACTAAAATGCTCTCAGACAAACTTCCCACAATGCCGGTGATAATTGTTGTTAGTGCAGCAACAATAAAGTTAACAATAATATTAATTTATTTTTTCTACAAAATAAATTGATTTTTATTTTCATAAGAAAGAAAATTAATACAAATACGCCATGTTATCGATCAGTAGTTCTTCGTATATACAAACATATTTATAACGATGAACACTGGGACAGAAGTCAGAAATTGTGTATTTAAATTAAATAAAGAATTTGCTTTAGCTAATTGTATTTCGATTGGCATTAAATTCAGTTACCACAAATTTATTTTGTAAATTTTTCTATAAAATATTTTCATTGTCTATAGAAAATATTATTTTTTTTTTATATTTCAATATTGTTAATAATTGATTTGTAAATACTTACACGTTATAATAACGATATGAAGTAATGTAATATAAATAATTATAATTATTACAAAACTTAAGTTTTTTCTAAAAAGAGTGTTCTAGTCGGTCTAGAACGACTATACGATACTCTATACCTTGCTGTGGAAAGGTATATTAGGTCTTACCGTACTGAGTAAGCATAAAACAAATATGACTGATATTGTAAGTAAATTTTTAAAATATTTCAATGTAAGCATTGAATGTAATTAATATACGAGCACTCTGTTCAAAAGGTCCAATCAGATAATGTCCATCATATGCTTCAAACATAAACATAAACAAACCAAATTTCAGAAACACATTGAGCCATGACCGCGGAAATAGCTTGAGTGGCATGATATTGGGTTTTCGTTTTTCTAATTCAGACCAATTCTCAATAACAATTCCCTGGGAATTTTTTCCCTATTCCCTGTTCCCCTATTCTTAATAAAATCTCCCCGGGAATTTTTTCTCTTTTCCCTTTACCCTTATTCTAAAAGAACTTCGAAAATGGGAATCTCTTCCCCGGGAAAAAGTAGCTATTCTGAATGTCAATAAAGGGGAGAATAATTTGGGAATAATTCCGCCAAAAAATTGAGAGGGAGTGCTGCGAAAAATGTATGTGTTTAATAGTTTTATGAAAAAAAGTAATATATATCATTCAAAATTTTGTATAATAATATTATTATGGCATTACTGCTACTTTCAGGTCAAAAGCAACAAACAAATTCATGTTCTTTCAAACACAATGCAAGCGAACCCTGATGTTGCATGTTTTGCTCCATCTTGTCCTGCAGCTGCTCTTCTGCTTCAGCTACCATCAGAAACGCTACACTGAACATTATTTGTATTTATTTTTAATTTATTAAAGATTTAAAAAAAGTTTTACTTTTAATTTCCGCAAAAATTTTTAAATTTGTAAACAAAACAAAACAACTGAAGCAAAACAGCTGTCTTCGAATAATCGAAATCCTCTCTCCCATATTATTCTTCTCCCCGCCTGTTTAGAATAGGAGGATTTATTCTCGGGAAAAATGAATTCCCCGGGAACTCATTTCCCTGGGAATATTTAGAATTGGGCTGAATATCTACTGTATTACAGCTATTCTGGGGAGTAATAAATTACAAGTGAGGATGAAAGTACTAGGCCATTGTAGTAAAACCTCCAAAGTGTTTGGAGCTTTCAAGCCAAACTTTTTGTATGACCTTTTGTATTTTTGCCTTATCTTCTTGTTCATTTGCTTAGTTTTTCATTTCATTGTTCTCATTTTAATCTAACGCAAAAATATAGCTTAGACTTCAACAATATGCAAAAAATCGAATAAACAATACTGATGTATGTTTGATTTAATTTTAAAAATATCACTCATACGTTATTATTGTATGACGAAAATTACTCTAAAACCCTGATTAAAACCCTGATTATCATATTTAAGGTGATTTATTTACAATAAATCATGACAAGTAGTTTCGAGGGGATATGAATATTAGATAGGGAAAGCAAGGAAAGAAAAAGGTACACTATTTAAAGCCTTCTCATCCAAAAAAAAAACAGCAAAAACTATGATATATAAAATTAATACTAGCTACAGAGTTGCAATAAACTGACATCTACCTGTGATAACAAAATAATGAACCGCGCTAAATAATTCTATTTATATTTTTATTTTAATTTTAATGTGATCAAAACTCATATTATCGTAAGTTTTTCAATAATTTTATACATAAGAAATTTGTAATAATCTTACGTTTTTATAATTTAATAGACAACACTTGAAAAAGACAATAATAATTGTCGAAACGTCGGGTGAAATATGTAATAAATAACTTTTTTAGTTACATTAATACGTTAGGCCTGATTGGCTTGATAATAACCAATTATATAGAGTTGTAGGAGTATTTCTAGTCATAGCTCTTATATAAAGTCGTCTCCATTATTCTTATGGTTTGTCTTGAGTGATTCATTTCCAGTACAGATTTTACGAAAAACTTAGCACGGCATACAATCTACAATTTATTCATCTGTATTGCATTCTACGTGAAATGATGTATACCATGACCATGATCAACCGATTCAGCGCCGTTCTCAATAGCCTGACTTGCGTAGAGAACAACTTGGCGTATATTACTTTAAAATCATACAAATGCAACTAGTGCAAGAACTGAAGCCGACCGACTTTTGCTGAATACTGTCCGTTTCAGTCTTTTGGCTCTTGAATGGATATCACACCTCTACACATTTTCCTTTGTGGTTACCTAAAATCCAAAGCCTACATGGACAAACTGGCTAAGATTGAGAAATGGGAAGCCAAAATTGCTTTCGTCATTCAACATATCGCACCTGTACCTCTAAAGTGAGTCAACTCATAGTTTACAAATTTTCAGTGGAGGCAAAAAACGGTTTTTTTTAATATTTATTTATTTATTTATTTATTTATTTATTTATTTATTTTCCATTTCCTGTACAACAAGATTTAATCTTATATTTAAAGTACAGGAATTCAATATCCAAAAATTACATTAATGCAAACATATGTATAGTAGAACAATTATTCAAAAAAAAAAAAAAAATATAGTAAATTACATTTAAGCTTGTTCAAAAAATCTAAATAAAAACCTCTTAAAACTATTTGCGCTGCTATTAAGTTGTTGGGTATGTGGAAGAATATTTCAAAGACGTGAAGCATACAAGTAAAACTGCCATTCAGATGCAAGACAACGGTGAAATGGAATAATAATGTTTTTTGCTCTTTGCGATCTTGCAAACCGAATTTTTTCGAAAAGGTATAGTGGGGTTTGTTTATAGATAATTTTGTGTAGATAAGGAAGTACACGGATCTTAAGAAGACTATCGAACGAGACGCCATAAAGATTTGTTGAAATGTGGGAGACTTGAGAATGCTTTCGTAATCCATACTCATATCTTATAACGTTGTTGAAGATAACGTTAAGTCTTCTTTTGCTGGTAGAATCGCAGCTTGCAAAAAGCTCACATCCATATCCGTATTTAAAAACAGTTGTTTCATTGTAAAGAATTGCGAATAATAAGTATACAACAATAGCAGTAGTCGCGATTTTTTCAGTGATCACCACTGATCATCACTGATGCAACTCAAAATATGTCTTTTTAGTGGATTCTAAAGACGCTACTCTTATAACACAAAGAGGGTTACAACTGTATTTTTTTACGAAAGACTAGAAAAACCGATGTAAGATTTTTACAGTGGATAGATATGACCACTGTGTATCGTTTTCTTGCAAAAAGTGAAAATTGAAAAATTTTGAGTTGACTCACTTTAGAGGTACAGGTGCGATATTCGTTTTGAGTAGCTCCGTTGGAATGCATTAATGTTTAAAAAATAAATTTAATGAAAGGTTCTCTCGTATGACGATAAATATTACGCGACGAAATTTAATTATACCCCATAGCACTATGTGGTTAGGGTATAACGCCTTTGTGCTGATGACAGTAACTACCAAATTTTTTACCTATATGACCTAGATGCATTTTTTATTATACCGATCGACTTAGAATCAATTAGTTGGGCCTGAGAGCAATCCTCTAAACACCATGGCGTTGGGTATCGGCCCAGACCGACTATAATTGTCTTACTTGTTTTTATTGTTTTTTTAATTTTTGTAAAAAGTTCATCTAACATAATCAGCCTATGTGTGTTTAAAATATAATAGCAGAGCCCAGCCCTCGAAATTCGAGTGGAAATTTTGTTTCTTCATTTAATAAATTATTTGATAAGATCCTAAAGGTATGCTAATCAATTTTAGCCAATTCAAAATTCAACACTTTTTAAATATCGATTGCGTTATTATCGTTATTGGTTTATGTCCAAAATTATCTTTCAATTCAACAGAGGGCTTTTCATATACAATTTTTTAAAGCACATTTATAAATTTAATAAACACGTACACAGTATTGCATAATTTTATGAATGTATTATGATCAATTTTAAATGCATTTTACTCAAAAGAAAATGCAAAAATGTAAAAATCTATAAATCTGGTGGACAGCTAAAAAGAAATACTTTTCAAATGATGTATGTTTGGTCAAATTTGGGGTAAAACTGACAAAGTTACATCGGTCACAAAAAATCGCCATGCCTATTAATATAATACTAACAGATTCCAGCCCTCCAAACTCGAGTGCAAATTCTAAGAAATTTAATTTTTTCATTGAATAAAGACCCTAAAGGTATGCTAATCAATTATAGCCAACTCACAAAACAACACAAAAAACAAACTCATTTTTATTACAAAGGCAGTAACAAATTTAATAAACGCATATATAGCATTGTATAATTTGATGTATGTGTTAGTAGCAATTTTAAATGCAATTTACTCAAAACAAAAGGAAAAAAATTTAAAATCTGTAGATCTGCAAATCGGCTCAAAAGAAACACCTTTAAAATAATATACGATTGGTCAAAATCGGGATAAAACGGTAGAACAAAACATCGGTCACAAGAAATCGCCTAGCCTATTAATATTATAGATTACAGATAAGTACATCAGCCCATATCAGATAGACTGAAACTTTCTTACTTGAGTTATTTATTGTCTAAAATATACTGACAATATTGATAATGTTACATACGCGCTCAGTCAAGTAAAATTTTAAGAATATGTTTAGAAGGTTTGGTATGTACATATATACAGTAAAAGACCGATTATCCGGCATCCAATTAACTGGAACTGTCAGTTAACTGGAATTTTAATAATAAGGAAACGTTGTTGCTGTTTTCTCTGTCGCAAGAGATATTATATTTTTTGTTATTCGGGGATTCACAGCAAACAAAATTCAATGAATTGATGCATAAAAAAATTGTTTTCTTTTAGATAATTTGAAAATAAATGAAAGAGAATCCTAAAATTTATTGAAATGGAGCGGTATTCTCGTAAAATTTATAGTTTTTATGAAACATTCAACTATCTGGAATTTTTGATTATCCGGAATGCTCTCATCCCCATACAGTCCGGATAAGAGGGCTATAACTACATTTTGTTGTTTTTTCCCCAACATATATCTATAAAGCCATCGCCGAGAAAGTTATCATATTCTAAACTTTAAATTTCTTTCAAATATTCCAATTGAGAATTACTGTTTTTTTTTTCTTGTTTTACGGACCCACTGTCCAACTTAACATAACATGAATTGATACGCATAGACAATAAATATTGAATACATAAGAAATTGAATAATAAAAAGTAATAATATTTTTATAATATTAAACTAAGCATATAAATACACAGTGAGAAATTCAAGAAACAAACACTCCTTGAATGAAATTGAAATCTAATCCTTTTTATTTATTTTTTTTTTATTTTATTTTGCGAAGGTTACGACTTCGACAACACTTAGACGTTATAATCATTAACAAACAAATCGCAAAGAAAAGTGAATTGAATAATGATAAAAAGAATAATAGAGTTTGTAATAAATATATCGATGAAAATGTATAACTAAAACTAAATAGAAAAAATTATAATAGACAATTTGTTATATTTTCTAATAAATAAACAAAAACTCCATTAAATATATGATGACCGTGAATATTTAAATTATTTTGTTTGGTTTCTTTTTTATTGTATAACTCAAGTAACAATTTTTGTGCGCTCAAAAATAAAAATCAATTTTTGTTAGCAACCACTTGTAAATGCTTTTTTTTATGCACTGCAGATACAATATGTACAGTAAACGAATGCTTTTGGAATCTTATCTTTAGTTTCAGTTTTCAACAATATTGTTTAATTGTCGTCAACGAAAAAAAGACGAATACACAAAACGAAACTAAACCAAAAAAATATTCTCATTCTCGTTAATTTCATTCATTGACGTCTTTTTTGCCAATGCAATTTATTGTTTTTTCAAAAGTGCATAGAACGTCGTCAAAAAAAACCTCACAAATGCATTTGAACAAATAATTATAATTTGTGAAATTCAATCTTCTAAAAACGAGAACACAAAATACAATACCCAATAAACATTTCGCTTATATTGTGTGCTGACACAAATAAAGTAATTCCAAAATATGTTGAAAAACCTCAATCATCATCAGCCAAAAGATTAGTCCGTATTAACACTTAAACTCCTTACATTTTCGAGTTCTTTTGCAGGAGTAGTCAAAATTTAACTTTCGAGAAATAAATTTAATTTGGTCTTAAATAATATTAAAATTTTTTGGAAAAAAAAATATTCAGAAGTATCCGTGGCTTAAATATTCAAAAGAGGGGAACGGTATACAAAAAAAAAACACAACAGCAAACGTCAGCACTCACTTGCATCCTGACCACATATAGGTATAGTATATAAAATTCATGCCCTTTATAACCTAGTTCCATAAAATAAAAATATAAATTTTTGGAAATAATACACTTAAATTAATCCCAAGAGATTGAAAGGTCTTTCAGTTTTTAGGTTTAAAAATTATAATTTCCATCACCAGAATGAATCAGCAATGACCATTTCGAAAACTCATCAAAAGATTTCTGTTTCAAGTCTCTATTAATACTTTTCTGTATATTTTTTTTTTTTTCTTAATTTACAACTTCAATTTTTAAGCACCACTAACTTTTAAAAACCACGTTAGAAAAAGGGAAACAAATTTATTAGTTTTTTTATGTATATTTTTTATATCATCTGTAATTAAAATCCAGAAAAAATAATTGTAGAGCTTATACTATATCGAGGGTTTATATTCAAAAAGTGCTATCTGCAGTTTACAATAAATTTATGTTTGGTTTCAAGCTATGCTCTATCTAAGACTTTAATTTTTAACATCAATAGTATAATTAATTCTTAATAAATATTTTACTAAACCGATCGATGAATACTTTTAGATCTAATGAATAAATTGGTGTTCCCCGCTCTCTTTAAAAATTTTGTACAACAGAACAAAAAATTTATTTTGGGCAAATAATGTCATAACTTTATTTAATAATTTTATATTTTAAGGTGACAATGACACAATGAAAAAGTTCCCTTTTATATTATTTGTCTTACACGAGTAAAGTACCCTCCCCCCGCCATTTTTGGTTTAATAGAATTTTTATACCCTATACCACTATATGGTTTGGGTATTATGACTTTGTACTGCTGTTTGTAACTGCCAAAAAATATTTGACCTAGACCCATCTTTTATTATACCGATCGACTTAGAATCACTTTCACCCGTCCGTCCGTCTGTCTGTCCATGTAAAGCTTGTAATCAAAGTACAGTTCGCAAATATGAATACATTTTGATGAAATTTTGTATATGAGCTTTTATCGGCCGAACGCTAAATTGGTGAAAATCGGTCCATGTTCAGACCTAGTCCCCATACGAATGACCCCTATGAAATCGACATAAATTGCCATAAGATACACATTATCACATAGATCTTATACAAATTGTGTTGGTATGTGTTTATTGTATCCATTAATCATTAGTCCAAAAATAATCCCTAAATGCCAATTCTTAGTCATATAGAGCTGCTTCCCGATCCTCACTTAAATCTAGAAAAAAACAAAAATATGTCATAGATTTTTCTCAAATTTGGTTTGTATATATTTTTTCAAAATTAAGTGACTTTACGAAATATGGTCAGGATCGGTCCATTTTTCGACCTAGTCCCCATATAAATATAGCAACCGATACGAACTTTTTCATATCTGCAGCCAAAAAAAAATAATAACAATGCCACTCAAAATTGGTTTATGCTTATTTTCTATATCCAATTAGTTGGATTGAAGATATAATGTTTCTAAACCATGGTAGAGGATATCGTACAGTCGGTCTTGACCGACTATAATTTTCTCACTTGTTTTTTTAAACACTTTCTTTTAACTCATACTCTCTGTCTGTCTGTCTGTCTTCCGATCGATCTGAAACTTGGTCCATACACTTACTGTGAAAAAATATTAACTTTGACTTAGTCACGCACCGTCACGCACCGACATGCATAGTCACGCACAATCACGGAGTTATTTAAAACCAATTTCTGCTTAGCCGATCCATCTAAAAGTTGGTCGATAGACTTGCTGTGAAAAAAGATTATCTTTGACATAGTCACGCACAGTCACGGAGTGATTGAAACCCCATTTCCCCTCATCCGATCGATCTGAGGATTAAAAAATATTAATTTTAAAATAGTCACGCAAAGTCACGCACAGTCACGGAGAGATTCAAAACTCATATGCATAAGGAAAGAAAGAGTTTTAATAAAAACTTGGTTTTTATGGGTTAGATTATTTGAAAATCTGAATGAAATTGTTTAGTGGGTTATGCATTATTTGTTCTGTTTTCTTTAATTTGTTTGTTTACTTGAGTATGATTGTAAAAAAAAGTGTCAAATATTTTTTTAAAGTTTTGTACTTAATTGAATTGACTATTGTAGTTGTTTTTGTTTTTGTTTTTGGTTTTTTTTTTTTGTAATAAATTGCTTGTGTTCTCAATTACAAAGATATTTTCCCTAAAAACTACATGTTACGATACATAAATTCAATAAAAAATAAAGATACTTAAATACCAATATTACTAATATGAAATTGCCATATAGCCAGTCATTTTTTTGTAGTGCTGAATTCACTTCTTAAATCAGGGGCCAAATCTCACCATTCGATATCGAATAAAACAAATCGAAATTCCATATTTTGGTGTATTATTTAAGAAGACGGACCTTGTTTCACTTTTATTCTTAGCCGGGGGCCATAATTCGTTGACTGTGACAGAATAAAATTATTCTTGATAATATATTTTGTAAAATAAAAAATTAATTTTGGTCGAAAAATTTCACTTCATTATTTTTAAATAGTGAAAAAGTAAAAGTGCAAAAGGCCATTTTTAGCATTTTCAGATGATAAGCTTTAAATTACGATCTCTGATTTAGTGAAAACAGTTTTGAATGTTTTCTCATGATTTTGTATGTGGAAATGCATGTACATTATTTCCAATAAGGTCAAATATTTTAACTTATTACACGCTCCACACCACTGTGCAGAGGGTATGAACAAGTTTGTCATACCGTTTGCAACGCATATATTATTGAGTCTTATAACAACTCCGACTGGCCGTCTGTCCGTCTGACTGTTACAATCAAGCTCAATCTCAAAATAAACCATGTACATGGGTATACTTAGGATAACATTGCTTGTCATTGTTTCGTGCAGGTCGATATTTAAAATAAGGTAAATCGGACATCATTGCGCCAAGATATGGGCTTAAATATTGGGAGACCTCTAAATAATGCAAAATATTCACTGTTTTGTTGTAATAATTTAGTATCAGGTTTATCAAATTGTTTACTTTAGATTACATTTATTATAAATAGTGCAGCAAGTCTCGGTGCTAATGTAAACGTAAAACCCAGGTGGAGGGTATCAAAAATGCGGCATAGCCGAATTTAACATTCTTACTTGTTTTATTTGAAATTACTCATTTTGTATTATTAATATTAACTAGCAGATTCCAGCACTCAAAATTCGAGTGCGATTTCTAGACAACTTTAGTTTTCAGCTGAAACAATTCACAAAACAACATTTTTTTGGTTTATTATTTTTGTGATTGAAGATAAACTCATTAACAAACACATTAATAAATTTAATAAACACACACATATCATATGTATAATTTTATTTATGTGTTAGTAGCAATTTTAAATGCAATTTACTCAAAATAAAGAAAAAAAGTTAAAAATCTGTAAGTCTGCAAAACGGATAAAAAGAAATACCTTTCACATAATATACATTTTGTCAAAATCGGGATAAAACGGTTGAACAAAACATCGGTCACAAAAAATCGCCTAGCCTATTAATATTATAGATTACGTATGAAGTACGAGATATGTTTAATGAAATTCGTTGATATAAATGGTCTAAAAATTATAATTTTTACAATACCAAACACAAGTCATAAGGAATCCTAATGTTCTATAACGAATATTATCGAGAATCTAAGCTGAAAATGCCAAAAAAGTATTTTTTGCACTTTTAGATTTTCCATTAAACAATTTTTTATTGTAATTGTTAATATGTAGCAAAAATTTGTATATTTACAGAAAATAATTCGTCTATAGGACTACTGCATAGTTTTCCAAGTTGAAGTATAATCTGACTGCCGTGCTGCCATAATGGCTCTTGAATCAAAACGCCAAATAAGTAGCTAAACGAACTCACGCAATACCACGTCAATATAAGCTGGTTTCCGGGTCAGCAATGTTTATTTGAAAACGAGCTAGCAGATGAATGTGCAAGAGTTATAAAAATTAATTTTATAACACTTATACTAAACACTTATACTAACAGAATGGCCAAATTCAGATGGGATACCATATCTGTATGGATGACAAAGTACGGGGAACTGACACACTTTGAATAGGGAAAGCTATACACCTGTATAGGGATTCCAACAGAAACGATAACAAAAATAAATTATTGAAAAAACCATCTTTAAACATAAAATTATATTAAAATAAATTAAATTAATTAACAGTGGTGTATATCAAAAAAAGAAACAGACTTCTATAGAAATTTACCATACAATTATTCGCATTCGGCCTGCATATAAATATATATATCGCACCTGTACCTCTAAAGTGAGTCAACTCAAAATTTACAAATTTTCAGTAGAGGCAAAAAACGGTTTTTTTTAATATTTACAAAAAAATTTTTAAAACCGTTGTTTCATTGTAAAGCGTTACGAATAATAAATATACAACAGTAGTTGGTTTTGCGATTTTTTCAGTGATCACCAAAAATAACAAATTTTTTGAGTGCAACTCAAAATATGTCCTTTTAGTGGATTCTAAAGAAGCTTCTCTTATAACACAAAGAGGGTTACAACTGTATTTATACCCTACACCACTATGTGGTTTGGGTATAATGACTTTGTGCTGCTGTTTGTAACTACCAAAAATATTTGACCTAGACCCATCTTTTACTATGCCGATCGACTCAGAATCACTATCTGATTCGATTTAACGATGTCCGTCCATCCGTCCGTCCGTCTGTGTGTCCATGTAAAGCTTGTAATCAAATTGCAGGTCGCAAATATAAATATATTTTGATGAAATTTGGTATTTAAGCTTTTATCGGCCATAGGATGAACACTGTTGAAATTGGTGAAAATCGGTCCATGTTCAGACCTAGCCCCCATACAAATGACCCCTATGAAATCAACATAAATTGCCATGAGATCCAAATTATCATATAAATCATAGTCAAATTGGGTTTGTATGTGTTTATTACATCCATTAATCAGTAGTCCCTATGGGACAACTCATAGTCACAAAACAAAAATATTGCACTGATTCTTCTCAAATTTTGTTTGTATATATTTTTGCGAAATACAAGAGACTTTACCAAATATGGTCAGGATCGGTCCATTTTTGGGCCCAGTCCCCATATAGATATAACATCCGATATGAACTTTTTCATATCTGCAGCCAAAAAAATTAATAAAAATGCCACCCAAATTTGGTTTATGCTTATTTTCTTGGCCTGAGAGATAGGGTTCTCTAAACGCATGGTATAAGGTATCGTATAGTCGGTCTAGACCGACCATAATTTTCTTACTTGTTTTTTTTTTTTTGCGAAAGACTAGAAAAATCGATATAAGATTTTTACAGTGGATAGATATGACCACTGTGTATCGTTTTCTTGCAAAAAGTTAAAATTGAAAAATTTTGAGTTGACTCACTTTAGAGGTACAGGTGTGATATATTTATTAGGGTGGGTCAATTATTTCTACTCCCAAACAAAATTATGTGGGGTACCCATAATATGTCGTATATTATATGCCACAAATCGACTTTTCATCGAAATTTTTGCGGGTTTGAAAATGATGTTAGAGGTATGATTCATTAGGCAAATATACTTGTTATGGTCCATAGTACCAGAATCGCGGTGAGTCCAAATTTCTTCGGCCCCCTACAATTTGATTCACTCTAATATATATAAATACATTTGCACTTCCTTGGCATTAACACAAACACACTGCTACAGTGATATCCTAATTGAATTATATTTCATTTCCATCAAATGCCACCATAAACATAAACAAGAAATGACATTGATGAACTCGAAGAAGTCAACACAAACCGACCATTTTAAAATGAATGATGGCTACAAAAATATCACATTTGATAATTCAAAAATGCGCGCCTTTTAATTTTTAATACACTCTTAAATGTTAATAAACAAGCAAAACCACACAAACAAGAAACCAGCTAAGAAACTAACTACCAAAACGTTATTATTTTAAGTGCTATAAGTGGATAAAAAGGACGAATAAAAACAATAAAACTCGTTATTTAACTGAAAATACCACAACAACTATAGCTACAACAAATAAAGAACAATTGTTACAATTGCCTGTTAGATTACTTACAATACATATCTGTCTGTAAGTTGTATATAAGTGATGGTTAAACAACAACAATGGCAGCAGCAGCAAGAAGCAGGAGTAGCAGCAACACAAATTTAAAATGAAATGGAACGCATATATTGCCTGCTGCGAATGAAAGAGTTTATGTGATATAAAAATGAACAAAATATTATGATGGACCACACCTTAATAATCACTTAACAAAGACAATGTGCAGCAAAAAAAAAAATTATTAAAAGGGAAAATAATTTACAAAATTGCATTCATATATTTTTAACAATATTAAAGAAAGAAACCAAGCAGCCTCAAGGAAAATTTGAAACACCCATGGAAAATTGCTCGCTGTTCCTTTTTGAGTTCTGTATTGGAACTAAAAGCGAAGGATTCCCAAGTTGAAATTTGAATAGATGGTAGAAGATATACAACAACTAAGATAGCAGCGCTTGATCAACATTGCCCTTAGAAAACTTTCTTATGTTCAAACAAATTTCCAAGCTGTCAATAGAAAAAATAAAAACCAGAAATTTCAAATATCCATAATATTCAAATAGAAAAAAAAATATCTAAATTAATATTGGGAATTGCAAATCGATATTTGGATCTCCAAAAGAAAAAAAAAATTAAATATAAAAAAAATAAATAAGTAAAAAAAAATCTAATAAAAAAATGTTGAATTTATATTTAACGAAATGATTTTTTCTTTGATTTTCTATATTTCCTAAATAAATAATCTAACCCATAAAAACAAAGTTTTTATTAAAACTCTTTCTTTCCTTATGCATATGTGTTTTGAATATCTCCGTGAGTGTGCGTGACTATGTGTGACTGTGCGTGACTATGTCAAAGTTAATCTTTATTCACAGCAAACTTATCGACCAAGTTTTAGATCGATCGGATAAGGGGAAATGGGTTTTAAATGACTCCGTGACTGTGCGTGACTACGCGTGACTGTACGTGACTATGTCGAAGTTGATCTTTCTTTACAGCAAGTGTATGTACCAAGTTTCAGATCGATCGGATGAGCGGAAATGACATTTAGGTCAGTCCGTGACTGTGCGTGACCACGCGTGACTGTGCGTAACTACCCCAAAATTAATCTGTAGTCACAGCAAGACTATGGGCCAAGTTTCAGATTGATTGGATAAGGGGAAATGGGGTTGCCCCGCGACAGACAGAGAGATTGAGTTAAAAGAAAGGGTTTAAAAAATATAAATTGCGAATGAAATAATAAAGCGTGTTGGGCGTACCCCGAGCTTCCGTTCTTTCTCCTTCTCTTTTCCATATCTTTCTGAACGACCTGCTTGGTCAAACTTTTAATTCTATATATTCTTTCGCAGGTGACAGCAGCATTTGTCATTCATTTTCCTTTAATTGTAGGCCAAGCTTATTGGAGGTTGGGGGGGGCAAAAGGCCGACAATGAATGACACACTCAATCAAGACCTGTTAACAATCACCGAGAGGGTAAAGCGAATAGGGTTGATTTTAATGCGCTGAAGACTCAATGTTGTCTATTGACCCATAGGGCAATGAATTCAACAATGTCGTCTGTATATATGGGTGGTAGAGGTATTGAGGAATCGAATACTCTTGATGTTCTGGGCATGAGAATTCAAAGTGATGTTCGTTGGAACGAGCATGTTTTTGAAGTGTCGAAAGAAGCATTCAAGTGTCTTGATTTTCTAAAACGTTGCAAAAATTACTTCACTCCTTCTGATCTCCTTAAAATCTATACCACTTACATCCGACCAAAAATGGAATAAAACTCCCATATCTGGGCAGGAGCTTCAAAGTCTATTTTGGAGCTATTGGACCGTGTACTGTCAGTAATTACAGTAGGCTATCCAGCTCTATTGAGTCATTAGAAAATCGTCGTAATGTGGGTTGTGTGTGGGTTGCGTGAACTTATTCAAAGTGACCAAGTTTCAGTTCCCTCTCTTCTCTCTTGTAGATCACATACGTTTGTAGTCTATTGTCCAGTTGGCCGCACAACGCATTAAAGAAAAAATTCTTTTTTCAGTCGAACTAGCCGTATGTGAAAAACTCCCCACGCATGTCTTTCCTGACAATTATAATCTAACAAAATTTAGGTCAGATATTCACAAACATTACTCTCTCTCTTTCCTCTTTCCCAAAACCTATTTTCCTGAGATCAACACAATACACTGCATCTGTAGGGGGCATCCCTTGAGTGTGGGTCAATAATTAAAAAAAAAACTTACGAAAATTTAGCTGTCAGACCAACTCTCAAAATGCACTCAGTTTTCACGCTTAAACAACACTACCAAATTAATTAATTTTGAATTGAAAACCAGTCATCGCAACTTATATCTGTGGTTTTCTAGAATAACCGCGTATGTCATAAAATCAAAATGTTCAGCGGAGCCAAAAAAACGATATATTTAAAATTATGGGCTCGATAATAAGTTTTTAGAGCTTTTTTTTAACAGTCCTGTAGATGCGGGCAATAAATATTTTATATAAAATTTTGAGTCAAAAAACATCAGAGAAATAGATGCTAGAGAAGGACGAAAAAAACAATATGTAAATAACACTTAAAGTGTGTGCAGTTAAAACAACTTATGTCGACAAACGTCGTTTTCTTTGAAAAAGAAAACTACCAATGCAACCACCCATGTAGACATAAGTTGTTGTTGCTTGAAAAATGGATTTTTTTGTTCGGCAATAAAAAGTTAACGGGACTTGGGATGAGAACTTAACAACGTATCAAGAATAATAGTGAAAAAAAATAACAGAAATAAACACAAAAGTTTTTATAAGTGGTTATAAACTGAAAATAATCCAAAATTATTTTGCATTTTTTTTCATTAATAACAACGTATGTCGCTATGTGTCATTTTCTGAGAAAATAATTTGTCAGCGATCAAACGCAGGTTGACATACATTTAAGTTACGTCGTTATTTAAAGAACAAACTCAGAAACGGTCAATATTTTTTTTTTTTAAATTTAACACATGTAAAGAGCGTTAAAAATTAATATATTTGGCATCGTTAACTCAAAACTGACCAAAATGGACATACGCGGTTATTCCAGAAAACCACAGATATATAATATTATATTGCCAAATTATGTTCAGCAATGAGGCTCATTTTTGGCTTAACGGTGTTAATAATTAAAGTTGTCAAATATGGAGTGACACCAATGTACAACAGGCCATATGGACTCCATTACACGGACCTTATTTCTTCTAAAATGAAGCTCGTGTTACGGTCAATGAAGATCGTTACCGCGCCATGATCAATAATTTTTTGTTTGAAAATATGGATGAAATTGATCCGGACGAAATGTGGTCTCAATGTGCCATATGGCTACCACAACCATCTGTTTATTGAAATCGAAATTTGGCGATAAGTTGATTTCGAGAAATGGACCTGTCAATGAGCCTCCAACGTCATTGGACTTAACACCTTTCGATAAAATCAGCAACAATTGGCCTTGGAGCCAACACTGTTCGAGTTATTCTTGACTTGCGGCCAGCAATGCTCAAAAAAATGGCACAAATAGAGCAGCTGTGCATCATCTTTACAGAAGTGCACCATCTGGTAAATTTTTTTTTTTTTGAGTATTAATCATTTAAAGTTGCTACCAACACACACATAAAACACATACTTAAGCTTCAAATAAAAACTATGCAATGCTGTGTGTGTGTTTATGAATTGCCTAAAATTGATTAGGCTTGATTGAAGCTCCTATAAAAATATTTATTAATAAAACCATATATAATGAAATTTAATGAATTTTATTTAAAAATTCACAAATTGATTAACGTTATTTAAATATTCATAAATGTTTAATATATATAGATTTAAAAAAAATAGAAAGAAAAAAATTTTATGAAAAAAACAAAATTTCCTAGAATTTGCCCTCGAATTTCGAGTGCTGGGCTCTGCTAGTATGATTAAATGTATATAGGTATATTGGTTTAAAATAAGAGTTTTTAACAAAAATATTCATTTTTTAGTCAACTTTAACTTAACTTTCTTTATGAAATTCTTAAAAATTTATTTTAAACTCAATTTCATTTCTAACTAATGTTCGGTCGGCCATTAAGTGAACATATTTTTAGGTGTGAGCGAGCTTGCTTTTGTTGTGCAAACGCTAGCCAAAGGCAATATAACATTTGGTATGATATTAAATTTCCTGTAAAGGTGTTTACCTTTAAATGAACATATATCCTGTTGCTTTGGCGCCGTGTACTCTATTTCTGTATTTCTTTTTTTTTTTTTTTTTTGCCAACAAGGACATCATTTATAACATGTTTATGTTTGTACATATCCAAACACACGAACACACACACATAAACAACACAATGTTTATCAATTTAATAGACAGGAACAACAGCCATAATTTAGTTATTTTAATAACAATTTAATTTCGGTGTAGAACAATAGCAAAAGATTGCAGCTCTTGTCTCATTATTAACAATATAAAATATCAAGTATACGCCACAGACAGCTCACGCCAAAAAAATGCTTAATTAAAATTGCATTTAGCTGAAATTAAAATCTTTTTTATAAATTCCTATTTGAATATTATTAAATTTATTTTTTATTTTTTGTCACTCTAAAGTGTTTCTGTTTTTGTATATTAATTTCCTTTTTTTTTTATTATTTCCTTCTTGTTTGTATTTTCTCCTTTGTGACCAGCAATATTTCTAATTGCAGTTTAATCATTTGGTGTATTGTGGCGTGTACACATTTTTTTTTTTGTTTTAATAAATATTTTTAATTACTTAAATTGTAGTTTACATACAAAAAAACAAACGATTTTGACCAATCTAAGGTATCTTTATAGCACAACAAACGTGCGGTACACTCGTAGAAATATGTTGGTTTATATTTTGTCCATTTGAAAATAACAAGGAAGGGATTTTCCAAAAGAAAACATTCAGCCCAATTCCTATTCCCTATTCCCTGTTCCCCTATTCTTAATAAAATCTCCCCGGGAATTTTTTCTCTTTTCCCTTTACCCTTATTCTAAAAGAACTTCGAAAATGGGAAACTCTTTCTCGGGAAAAAAGTAGCTATTCTGAATGTCAATAATTTGAGAATAATTCCGCCAAAAAATTGCGAGGGAGTGCTACGAAACATGTAAGTATTTAAAATTTTGTATAATAATATTATTATGGAATTACTGTTGCTTTCAGGTCAAAAGCAACAAACAAAAAACATATTCATGTTCTTTTGACATACTATGCAAGCCAACCCTGATGTTGCATGCTTTGCTCCGTCTTGTCCTGCTGCTGCTCTTCTGCTTCAGCTACCATCAGAAATGCTGCAATAAACATTTTTTGTATTCATTTTTAATTTATTAAAGATTTTAAAAAAATTTTAGTTTAATTTAATTTAATTTCCATAAAAAAGTTTAAATTTGTAAACAAAACAAATGAACTGACGCAAAACAGCTGTCTTCGAATAATCGAAATTCTCTCTCCAATATTATTCTTCTCCCCGCCTGTTTGGAATAGGGGGATTTATTCTCGAGAAAAATTAATTCCCCGGGAACTCATTTGCCTGGGAATATTTAGAATTGGGCTGATTATCTGCAATATATTAATACTGAAACACTTAAAAGTACTCCTGTTAAAAAAATACTCAAAAATCGCACGACATGGAACGTAATGTGCTGATAATTGGATATGTGAATAGCCATCGAATATTTTGTTCAGGATGTGATAAATGTGAACTTGAAGGAACTGAATCTTAAGAAATGTAAACATATGGTATTTCACAGAAAGAGGATAATTTCTGGCTAGTATTACATTAATGGAATAGTATTGGATACCGTTCAAATAGTCTTGGATCTTGGTGTAGTTACGGAAAGAGACTTGACTTTAGTGGTCATATTAGTATGATTGTTAAAGAGGCAAGACATACTCTGGTTTCGTTAAAAGTTCAGCTAAGGAGTTTTCAGATGCATATGTTACTAAACAGCTTTATACAACACTTATAGGACTAATTTTGGAATATGCATCAATATTATGAAATTTATATTATCAGGTTCACGCCAATGCAATTGAGTCTGTGCAATAAACGTTTTTGCTATTCTGTCAACAAGGTTTAGGTTTGAGTTATGATGACGAACCATCATATACTAACAGACTAAAGCTTATCAGACTTCAAACTTTTGAGATTAGGAGAAACATGCTGTGTATCACCTTTGTTTTCAACCTTGCGAATGTCTCTTACTAATATCAGCTGATGACATAGTCTGTAACTGATTTACGACCACACAATTTACTTGCCAGTTCTTGTTTTGAATCCGCCAGGGTTCCTCATGTTAAGGGGCACACCACCTCGGTTGGCAGAGGCGATTAAGTGTGTGGCGGGGTTCGGTCCATTGCCAAAAAATAAATTCTTTAGGGCATTTCTTAGCGCTTTTCGTTCATTTTTCCCATTTATCACCTTTTTGAAACAAGCGCTAAATATATGCCTTTCTTTCTCCTATAATAGTGCTTTTAACGCATTTTAAATACAATAGTTTGGGTTATAAAAACTGTACACAACTCTCCTCCAAATTTAAATTTGTTGGTCAAAGAGACTAATAATCGGTTCTCTTATTCCTCAGTAGACAAAGTAACAATGGTTCCGATATGCCAAGAAAAATTTCGTTGGTAGCACCAACCAGCTAAATTTCTACAGAAAGCGAGTTGAAAACTCATGTATCAGATTTTCAAATATATATTCGTCCTTTTTTTACATATTTTAATAACTTTGATATTTACATATGAGATCTTATCTTTACATTTAGATATTGCAACAAATAATATATAAGATCTAAAGATATTAAATATTTTTACTTTTTTATTTTTTAATGATTTTTAAAGGAAAATGGGAGGAAAACACCTTTATACATATGACAACTTATGTATCAGAATTTTATTATTTAGAAGTACCAAAACTGAATCTGGCATTTGAAGCTCAAAATGCGGAAAACACAAACCTTTTTAACGGCTTATATCGGTTATTAAAAGAATTGCCAAATTGGATAATTGCATATAAATGCAATATTGGGATTGATCCTGTATTTTATGAAATTTGTAATTTAGTTTTGATAATAATATTAAACAATCGTACATAATCTCTTATTTACGAACTAAGAGACAAATTCGCATATCACTTTAATACAATAGAAAAAAATCCCAAAAACTCTGAAGATATTATAAATTATATAAAAGATTTTGTTTTGTTAAAGCTAAAATAAATCGAATGGTACGAAAATTGTGTCAACACTTTAAAACTAAGTAAATGACAAGCTAGAGACAACTGATTTATTTTGGGTTAAAGTACATAACTTCAATACCTCTGTCATTGAATTTCAATTCTTAGGAATAGAAAGTTTTTTAAACACTGTAAATTCTTTAATATATATTATATATATTATAAAATTCCATCAAATGTTCCGATTAAAACTAATTCTCTTCAAACATATGAAAAATCAAAATTTTATATTAAAACAATACTTTGGCCTGAAACTGAAAAAGAAAATGAAAAGTTTTTATTTGAAAATGTAAAGTTTTCAATTTATATTATTTCTTTATTACTGATATACACTTTAAATCTTTCTGAAATAGTCAATAATATTAAATTTACAAACATGTCATAAAATCAAAATGTTTAGGGGAGCCAAAAAACTTTATATTTGAAATTATGGGCTCAATATAAAGTTTTTAGAGCTTTTTATTTAACATTCCTGTAGATATGGGCAATAAATACTTTACATAAAATTTTGAGCCAAAAATCTTCAGAGGAATAGATCATAGAGAAGAACGAAAAAACAGTATGTAGATAACACTTAAAGTGTGTGCAGATAAAAAAACTTATGTCTACAAACGTCGTTTTCTTTGAAAAAGAAAACTACCAATGCAACCACCCATGTAGACATAAGTTGTTGATGCTCGAAAAATGGATTTTTTGTTCGTCAACAAAAAGTTAAAGGGACTTAGGATGAGAATGTAACAACGTATCAAGAATAATAGCGACAAAAAATAACAGCAATAAACACACAAGTTTTTATAAGTGGTTATAAACTGACAAGTAATCCAAAATTATTTTGCATTTTTTTTTTTCATTAATAAAACGTATGTCGCTATGTGTCGTTTTCTGAGAAAATAATTTGTCAGCGATCAAACATATGTTGACATACGTCGATGGTGCTGCAAATTAATTTAATAAACATTTAAGTTACGTCGTTATTTAAAGAAAAATCTCAAAAATGGTCAACATTTTTTTTTTTTAATTTAACACATGTAAAGAGCGTTAAAAATTAATATATTTGGCATCGTTAACTCAAAACTGACACAAAAATGGACATACGCGGTTATTCCAGAAATATAAGATATAAGTTTTATTAAAATATATACAAATATTTTTTTACAAACATAGAACTGGCGCCTTTTTAGTGCTGTTAGTTTCATCCTAATTTAGCGTTTTTAGCACTTTTGGGTGATATTGTTTTGCTGTTTTTGCGCAATATCTATTCTTGTAGGCCCAAAGATTTTTACGATTTTTTTTTCAGATTTTTGGGAATACCATTTTTGTTGACATAGTGAAGATAGTAAACATTTTAAAAGAGATTTTCTAAAGCAACCCTATAATAAAATACCAACAAAAGGATTGTTGTTTTTACTAGCAGATTCCAGCGCTCGAAATTCGAGTGCAATTTCTAGGCAGCTTTATTTTTCAGCTTAGCCAATTCACAAACCAACACTTTTATGGCTTATTATTACTGTGAATGAAGATAGCAAACTCATTAACAAGCACATTAACAAATTTAATAAAACACACATAGCATATGTATAATTTTATGTATGTGTTAGTAGCAACTTTAAATGCAATTTACTCAAAATAAAGGAAAAATTTTAAAATCTGTAAATCTACAAAACGGTGAAAAAGAAATACCTTTCAAATAATATTCGTTTGGTCAAAATGGGAATAAAACGATAGATCAAACATGGGTCACAAGAAATCGCTTAGCCTATTAATATTATAGATGAGTAAAATATATTCTTCAAAAATACGTCTAAATATTTAAGACATCCCCAATAGACAGCGACTTTTAAAGCATTTTTCCTAGATTCAAAAACTCGGCTTTTGAGTAGCGTGACGTTGATTAAATTCTTAGATTCGGATATATATATGTTCGAATTAAAAAATTCAAATATTTTGATATTAATTAAAAACTATATATGATGACGTTGGAGCCAGACTGATCTACGGCACAAAAGTACGCCTCTGACAAAATTAAGGAAACGCGTTACGCGGTGTTGTGAGTTACCTATGGGGTTTTTATTATTTTTTTTAGCTAAATGTACTTCTGATGAGTTTGAAATATATTAGGAACAAGTTTTATCTATATAGTTTATTTAATAAAGCAAATATTCGTATTTTTGCGAAGAACAAATTACTTAGATCACTATGGCATTACAAAAATTTGAAAAATATATTAAAAATGTAGGTAGTTGTAAGGGAAAATCAATGTACTTTGACATCGTAAGAAAAACCACATATTATTTATCACCTAACACAGCAGGCAATAAGTTTTCACTATCTAGGGCTTCCTGATTGCCACTTCTTCTAGGAGCATGTGGTAATATGAAATAAAAGTGATGATAGGCACGAATTTTAGAATTTTTCTTATATCTTGCAATGTTCGATACGGCATTAGTCTGGTTGTGGGGCGTTTTCCGGTGTATAATTCTTCAGGTTTAAAAAAAAGTTTTGGAATCCATATCATTCGGTTTCAGATCAACCGTTTCATATGTTTCCGTGTAATTATCATTGAATCTTTACAAAACTTTATCTTAATCTGATATTCTTTAAATAGTCCTGTGAGGCTTTCAAAATCAAGGAACTTATTTTTCATATCTCATACATCAAAGGGTTTTTGCTTTCTGCAGTCACGGACGAGCTTCATCCAATCTTTTGGTGTGTAGATATCAGACTTTTTTTTTGTTCTCGACTTATAAAAGAGAAAATAGTCGTTAGGTACGTAAGTATGGCCACTGACGAGATAGTGTATTGTGATCGTTTCTAGATATGGAAATTTATTAACCAGAAACATCATAAAGTGCAAAACATTCCAGTTTCTGATTTGACCAGAGCAAGAGTCGCTAAAATCTTAAAATCTTTACGACGCTGCTCAGCCATGTTGTTTGATCGTCCCATGAATTGAGCCGTTAAAATATTTCGTGTGCTGCTTTTTAGTTTTCAGATGAAACCTGCTCACTGCATTTACACAACTGGTGTAAATTGTTTGCCGGCACAACATTACCTCGTACATTGGTATATTCTTTGCTTGCTGATCTTTTCCGCTTCCTTATATATTTGGCCCAATTGTCGAAATTTCGACATTCGTAGTTTAAGTTGATGTAGATGACCGAAGTGAAGATTGTAATGCCATAATATTCACAATTCCAGCGTAACTATTTTTCAATTAAAATATTTAAGAAAAGAAAATCGCAAGCGTAGATCAAAACGATTTTGATTTTTTTTTTTTGATGTGTAAACATCTATACGCGCAGGGGGGGGGGGGGGGTAACTCTTTGACGTACTTGGCTGTTGTTGCCAGTTTAAAAAATATAAAGAAATGCAATATTCAGTTTTGTTGAATAATAGTATATAAACGTAGATATGATATAAAAAAATTGGTATTAACACGATAATGTATTGTTTCTTTATTGCACTTAGATCGCTTTGGTTTTCATAAACGGTAAAACTCTTATAAAATTGGGACCATAATTATCTAAGTGCCCTTCATTACTTAGATCAGTATGGCATGCCTTTACTTTGCAGACCGCACTAATTCTATAGTGAGATGTTGCGACTTCTCAAGAAGGAAAGCGCTGAAGAGCAATTACATAAGTGTGGCATGGAAGAATGAGTTTTTTATGCCACTGTGTAATAATATCATTTTTGATAAAAAATGTGACTTAGATGAGTCTGGCTCCAACGTCGTCATATTATCTTCTTGTGTGACATGTTTTAAATTCAAGTCTTTTTATTTAAAACTGTTGGTGCGTTTGTAACAACTGATCTTCAAAACCGTAAGAGCTACTGAGCTAAGATTTACACCTAAGATCGGTTCGAGCTCTTTTGTTTGTTGTTTTCAAAAATGAACGGAATCAGGCAAGAGGTGATGGCCCACTCCATACAAAGTAAATAGTTATCATCACATACCGGGAGTACTACGATAGCGAGAGTCTTAAATCGTTATGTTAGTTCATTAAGTATAAGTCTGCGTATTAAAGCTAAAAACAAATGAAAGCGGAGAAGAGGGAGTGGAAGTTTCCATACAAATGATAGTATCTAGAGTAATATGAAAGCAAGAGCCAAAAAACTGTGTGTGGTCCATAAATAACTTATTTAATAAGTCGTGGTAAAATTAGGTAAGTTCAGACTAGTGGACGTAGCTAATGCCAAACAAAGAAAATATTTATAATCAAATATCTGGAGTTTAATGATACTTAAAGCCATAAAACTTAACTTATAGATCCAAATAGTTGAATGAGGTATCATATCAGTGGGTGCGGCACCTTCCACTAAAAGTGAAATACCCGAAAATCTATGATGAAGAGAACCTTGTTAGTTAATACAGAGTGTATATGTAATACAATCTATGTGGATCTAACTCTTGCTACTGTCATTGCGAAAATATTAAAATATACCTCGAAGGGATCCGCTAGAACATATTATTTACAATTAAAAATATTCAATTGTTGAAAATCAAACACATTTTTGTTTACATTTTTATAGTTTTTGTATAGTAAATGTAATAAAAGAGGTACAATTATAAAGTCTACTCATAAAAGCAATAACACAAGGGAACAAAATTGAACTTTTTTTGTGTTGATTTGAAATTTATAGTAAATTTTTACTAATTTGAGGTCGCTGATTTCAAACCTGCACTTGGTTTTTTTCTATCTGCTCGACTTTTCGAGATATACCGTTATGTTCAAAATTAAGGCACTTCCGCTACATATATTGGAATAACTTGAAAACGGTTCACCATATTAAATTAAAAAAAAAATCCGAAACTCGCAAACAATATTCTCTTGAAGCCGTGCTTACTTTGTTTTTAAATTTTCCAAGTAGTTTTAGAGATATCGTTCAAGTTTTGAAAAAAAAATTAAAATTTTTAAAAAAAAAACATTTTTTTTCTTCTTTAAAAATTCCTAAAAAATAAAAATGGGACAAAAATCACAGTTTTGGTCCACAAGCAGTTAGTTAAATATATTTCGAATAAAATGAGCTTAATTTCATTGCAATCGGTGTACAACTTTTGATTTTGTTTACGATTTACTGAATTGATATAAATCGCGATTTCCATACAAAAATAACATTTTCTAATGTGTAAGTGTTTGTATGTAATAAGTTAGTTTTTTATGATTCTAAGAATTAAAAAAATTAAGTAATAAAAAAAGATTATTTCATTTTTATGGTCAGCTATACTTTTTAATTTAACACAAAAAGAGAATTTTAAAGAAAAATAAAAAATTTTAATACACAAATATTACAATGTAATTACAACTCATCGAAAAATTTTCTTTTATAAGATTTTCTTAAATAACCTTGTTTAGAGGGATTTGGTTTAATGCTCCAGCAATAGTCCGCCATCATATGCTTATCCCAGTGACTCTGGTACCGCTCCTCTATAGTGCGGATATCTTGATGGAAACGTTCACCTTGTTCTTCACTGAAGTCTCCAAGATTTTCAGGGAAACAATCCAAATGACTGTGTAGGTAGTGCACCTTAATGCTCATATTACAACCAAGCTGCTTGAAATGTGACAACATGTTATCCACGTGGTCCGAATAGTGCTCACCCTTTTTGTTTCCCAGGAAATTGCGCACTATCCAAACAAATTCATTCCAAGCATTTCTTTCAATATCTGTCATGGAATTACTAAAATTTTCATCATTGATTAATTTTTTGATTTGAGGGCCATCAAAAATGCCAGTTTTCAGTTTCTCCGAACTCAAATTGTTGAACTTTTTACTGATATATCTAAAACAATCACCGTCCTTGTTGAGAGCTTTGACAAATTGTTTCATAAGTCCTAGCTTGATATGGAGAGGTGGCAGTATTATGCGATCCCTGGGCACAAGTGGTTCATTAACTATATTGTGGTTTCCTGGAACCATAGCTTCCCTCGAAGGCCAGTCTTTCTTACTCCAGTGTTCAGATCTGGCTCTGCTATCCCATAAACAAATGAAACACGGATATTTTGTGTAGCCACCTTGTTGGCCTAGAAGAAAATTCACCAGTTTTAGATCCACACAAATTAGCCAGCGGTGTTCGTTGTACTTTATTTTATTTATAACTGAGGCAATTGTAGAATATTCTTCTTTAGCTTTAGTTGAATGTGCAATGGGCAACGAACCGAATTTATTACCGTTATGCAGAAGTACACATTTTAGGCTGCGTTTAGAAGAATCTATAAATAGTCGCCAGTCATTTGGATCATACTCCTCTAATCCCATCGCTGTTACTAAACCAGGAACATCTGAACAATAAACAAATTCATCGTCTTCGGAAAAGAATGGGAGTAAGTTTTTTTCTCTGTTACGGTAGTATGAAATTGTTGTTCCTTGGGTTAACAGATTTTTTTGCTTTAATCGAGAAGCAAGAATTTCAGATGCTTTTTTAGAAAGTCCAAGGTCTTTCACTAAATCACTAAGCTCCTCCTGATTAAATTGCTCGCGTTCAGAAGAAATATCTAAATGCAAGTCATCTGATCCAAATTCAGAAATTGGTGAAGGAACATTTTGTCGTAAGTCGTGGAAATTGTGTGTAGATGTAGATGGTTGTGGTTCTGAATCCTCACTAGAGTACAGGACTGGTTGGGTAATAGACAACACGTTAGGATAAATCCATTTAGACCGTTTTGTTTTATTAATGCCTGTTATGTTGACAGCGCAAAAATAACAATCATCATAATAATTCGAAGGTTCCCGCCAGATCATTGGTGTTTTATACTTGAAGTGGGTCCGTTGCTTGTTTGCCCATAACCTTAAATACTCTACACAGTTTTTGCATACAGTATTAGGAATCCAGTACTTGTCACGGGTTTCCATGGTAAATCCGAAGTAGTCAAAATAAATTTTTTTAATAAAATCTGACACACTTTTTCTATTTTTTATAAACGTGTATTCGCCACATATGTTACAAAAATAGTTGGGATTGATTTTACAGGTGTTTCTTGACGTAGCCATTGCACAATTTTGAAGTATATATCAAAGTAACACAATTTTCAATAAATAACACACGGGAACAAAATTGAACTTTTTTGTGTTGACTGATTAAATGTTCAATGTAAAATGATTTATATTTTTTGTCGTTATACTTTTCGCTTTCGTAAACACTTGTTGAATGAGAAAAATTGGTTGAATGAACCCATATAAATACTTAGTAGTTTTTTACTGAAGTACCAAAAAAAATTATATCCACAATTTTATTGACAGTCACTTATGAATGAACACATGTGTTCAGGGGAATTCCTTTAAAAAATCATCCGTTACCAACGGTAAACCACACATCAATAAAAACAAGTGGACTTTTCTTTTTTCTCTTTAATTGACTGTGAACTGACTAGGTGTCATAAAGGGACAATAAAATTTATAGGCGTTATGAGTTTGCTACCGCAACCATAAAAATGAAATAATCTTTTTTTATTACTTAATTTTTTTAATTCTTAGAATCATAAAAAACTAACTTATTAAATACAAACACTTACACATTAGAAAATGTTATTTTTGTATGGAAATCGCGATTTATATCAATTCAGTAAATCGTAAACAAAATCAAAAGTTGTACACCGATTGCAATGAAATTAAGCTCATTTTATTCGAAATATATTTAACTAACTGTTTGTAGACCAAAACTGTGATTTTTGTCCCATTTTTATTTTTTAAGAATTTTTAAAAAAATTTTAATTTTTTTTTCAAAATTTGAACGATATCTCTAAAACTACTTGGAAAATTTAAAAACAAAGTAAGCACGGCTTCAAGAGAATATTGTTTGCGAGTTTCGGATTTTTTTTTTAATTTAATATGGTGAACCGTTTTCAAGTTATTCCAATATATGTAGCGGAAGTGCCTTAATTTTGAACATAACGGTATATCTCGAAAAGTCGAGCTGATAGAAAAAAACCAAGGGCAGATTTGGATTCAGCGTCCCAAATAACCTTAAAAACAATATTCAGTTCTTAATCAACAGAACCATTGTTCCCTTGTGTAATTCAAAAAGTAAAACAACGGAAATTGGATAATTGTAGTAAAACTTTTTTTGTTTCAAATTTTAAAATATGAAATTTTATTTAATATCTATTGGATAATTAGTTGGCATTTGCCTGTACAAAAATTTTTTTTAGCTTTTTGTAGTAAAAATGTAATAAAAAAGATATAAAATTTGTCTTAAATTCATTTTTAATAATTTTTACTATACCTTGACGTACTCGAACGCTTTTGTAGTAAAAGTCATAAAAAAGGTAATATAGTAAATTATACAAGGTAAACAAACACAACTATTTTAAATATTTGTTATAAGTCATGAATTCTCCGAGTGTGTTTAATCCATAGAGATCATTATATATTAAGCGATATAACAAGATTTGGGCTTCTATACATATTCTATGAAAACATATTTTTCCCATTTATTATGTGAATATTAAGTACATGGGGACTAAGTCCATGTAACTAAATCTAACTTGTGTATATAGTACTATTTATACGGAACTAGTGGCCCAGCCGTGCTTCGCTTCGGATTACCGAGACTTATTTTTGCTACCAAGTTTATATTCGGCAATAAAAACATTTAATTGATATATTTTTGATGTGTACACATCTATACGCGCGGGGGGGTAAATTTCTATTTCACAATACAATCACAAAAATAGCGTAACATGTGAGCTCACATGTGAGCCGTAAGACAAATCGGTGTGACTTATGATTGTATTGGTGAAAAAATTATGATATAAAATTGTTTCATAATGGGTGACCTCACGTAAATTTGAAAAGCTCTCATTGTCATAGTTATCAATATATATGATATTAAAAGTTCATTTTGTATGGGAGATACAACGCTCACTAATAATATCAAAAAAAAATATAGCCTCTAGCTCCATCCAGACACACAGAAAAACTATGTAAAAATTTCAAAAAGATCCAGAAGATTAGGAGACTAAATTTGGTTGTAGACTCTAAAGTTTTTGAATAATAATTCATAAATATGTAACCACATATAACCAATTTGTATAGAAATATATGTATTAAACTTGATCTTAGGGCAACTTAAGTCGATCTTATAGAGAAGATTGTGACAAGTCTAAGTCACCAAAATCAAAATCAATTGTCCTATAAGATATAAAAGTTTTTATTACAAAATTATTAGAAATCCATAATATCAGTAGGCTAGGCGATTTCTTGTGTCCGATGTTTTGTTCTACCGTTTTATCGCAATTTTGACCAAACGTATATTATTTGAAAGGTATTTCTTTTTAGCTGTTCACCAGATTTACAGATTTTTAAATTTTTTCCTTTATTTTGAGTAAATTGCATTTAAAGTTGCTACTAACACATACGTAAAGTTATACAATGCTATGTGTGTGTTTATTAAATTTGTTAATATGTTTGTTAATAAGTTTTTTTATCTTCATTCACAATAATAATAAATCATAAAAGTGCTGGTTTGTGAATTGGCTAAGTTGAAAAATAAAGCTGCCTAGAAATTGCACTCGAAGTTCGAACGACGGAAAACGGCTAGTATATATAAATTTGTTTGGACAGAGTTGTATCTTCTGAAATTAATACAAAGTAAAGCTGTATGGTACGAAAACTGAATCTAACCACACTGCTCGTATGCCTGACTTTAGGTGAGTGTGTTAAAGCGCTGACCAAAAAGTGCAAGTACGAGTGTATGTGAAGGTTCATGGTTCAAAACCTCACGGCCGCCCTAAGTAGAAAAAATTTTCATATAGAAACAATATATTCAATTAAAAACATAACAATTATCACAATGTTCAATAAATCGCTGATGAAGGCTGAAATGCCAGAAACTGGTCCGATTAAGAATAAGGTGCAGTTATGAATTTTTGAAATATATGCTTTCTTCTTCTTTACCACGCACCATTTAAATAAATTCGTGAAGTTTGCACAAATAACCCACATACAGACAGATGGATAAGAGACGGACTGACAACACTGGAAGTGATACTGATTCGATCAGTATTATTAAAAAAAAGTCAAGTTGAAATATTAGCTAAAACTTATTGCACGTTGACCGCAATGTGGATTATTTTCCATCATTGAAACTGTTCCTTAAACAAATTTATCAAATTAAATTTGTAAAATATTATTTTGAGTGTATAAACAACAACATAAAATGAAAAAAGTAATAATTATAGTAAACTGTACAATTTATTATATTTGTTTGGAAAACTACAAAATACATGATTATTAATTATTACATCGTTATCGAAGTCAAGATTTTCTAACAGAGCAGAACGTTTAAACAAAAAAATAAAGATATTAATGAATTAAATGAGACTTTATGTTGTCAGTATGTCGGTATATATTAAATATATTGATAATTATAATAAAAACCCAAAAAAATATATATAAATACTCCTATTCTAGCTCTTTACATACAAATATATATTTACATAAAATTCTATATATTGTTGCAAAATGCATACGACATTAGTCATTTGGAAATGTAGTTCAGAGAAATATTTGTTAGAGTCTATTTTATTTGGATAATTTACTAAAGGTAAGCATATTTATACAAATAATTAAAATTAAAGCTGAAATAAAGTATATGTATGAAATAAAAATATTAAGTATTGGGAAAAACCCCTTAAGCAACTAGATTAAAATTTACAAAATTCCGTTAAAATATATATATAAAAATATTAAACGTTAAAAATAAATTAAAACTTTAATTCCTGTAGAATTTTTAATTGAATAATAAAAAAGTAGAAACTATAAAATTTAATAATTTGAAATATTAAAACGTGAGTTTGTTTGCTCAAAAACCAAAGGTTTTTTTTTTGAAATCTCATAATTTTGCTATATCACTTTATCTCCCTACCCTGCTCACCATTTCATCTTAACACTTTGGTAATCGAGCAGTAGTCATAGTCATAGTTTATGTTTCATTTTTAAATTATGAGAATTTTTTTTTTTTTTTTGTTTTAAGATAACAGTCTTTAATTATTTAAAACAAAAACAAAAAAGCGAAAAGCCAACTAAAAGCAAATAAATGTTTAAAAAATTGATACTCTAAACAAATGAATGGCAAATAAACATAATTCGAAACATGAAAGTGCATTTACAGAGCAATTAAACAATTATAAATTAAATTCATGTTTGGTGGAGGGAGGGGAGGGTCAGTGAATTAGTGTTAAGACACTGAAAAGGCAACATTAATCACATAGGCTAGCTATACAGTTAATATGAGTATGTTGTGTGTATAAAATACACTTGCAAGAAATAAGTTGGAATAGAGAGAAATAGAGAGAGAGAGGAAGAGATACAATTGAGGAACGCACGAGATTAAATAATAAATTATATTTTATGTCATAAATAATTACATGCTGGGAAATGTTACTAGGAATTAATTTAATAGAAAATTAGTTTTTTGCCACATTTCCACATAGAAGAATTAATATTTGGGTTTTAAGTATTGAAAAGGAAATACTACTCTAACATACAAATGTTTTCTTTATTTAAATGTTGTTTTTTCTGATATTGAAATATCATTTGGGCATTTGAGTTTTCCAAATGCCATGGAGCTACGATTTCTGTTTTTGATTCAGCTGGCACAAGTACTTATAAAACGTTCTTATTTGGAAATTAAGCCAACCCTTAAGTTCAGTGCTTACACCAAAATCTAATCAAAATATTTTTGGTTACAAGCCGCAAATACAAGTTTTCGCAGGCACATGAAATCTCAAAATCTTCTTTCTTAAGTATTCGGCCAAATAATCTTGGCGAAATCAGCATGTTTGTCCATAAAGCTGCCAAGAATTTTCTTCTGTGTAAATTTTTTATTTTGCTTTTTTTGATTTGAAATTACTTAAATTGCTATTTTTTTTTTTCAAATACATTATATGTATATACATTAGGGTGACAATGAAAAATCAACTTTGGATTTTTGATGATAAATGTGAAGATTCTTTTGCCACTTGGTCTAAAACTTACTTGCTGAAAATTTGAGCCAAATCGGATAACTCTATCCGTGCACCTTTGGGGTCAAAGTTCAAATTTTGGGAAATATAGTGTATTTGCCTATATTGGAGCTAAAAAAATAGCTTTTCGATATGAATTATACCCAAATCCAATGGGATTAATGTGCCACATAGTGTTGAACTTGCATGCTGGAAATATTAGCCGAATCGGGTAACTCTATGCCGTGCACTTTTGAGGTCAAAGTTCAAATTTTGGGAAATTCTGTATATTTAACTATAATTGATCTAAAAATATCGTTTTTTAAGTATATTCATTTAAATTGTTTAGAAACTGGATGTTTTAGATATTTTTAAAAGTATTCTGAAATATTATGAGTAAATTTAACCGTTTTTTGCTACGGGGGTCAAAACGACCAAATTTCTTAGCTTTAAATACAACATTTAAAAGAAAAACGAAAAATATTTTTAATAGAAATATTAACCCTTTTTAGCTACTAGGGTCAAAACTACCCATTTGAAATATTTTGTTTTCATTACGAAATAAAAATAACCTGTTAACGAATAACGAATAACCTGTTAGTGCACACCTCAACCCCTGTAAAACATGATTTTTATCAGTTGGTGTAGATACAAACCGATAATATTTAAATTTAACGGAATTAAAACAAAAAAGTCAAGGCATACTAGATCCATTTTTTTTTTTTTTTTTACAAAAAATTACAAATAATTGCAAAGCTTTATTATTTTAATCAGTTTGACGCGTTAAACGCTCGAGTTAACAGTGCAAAGTGGTATTTTGTCAAAAAAATAGTTTTAAACAATGCCTTTATTAAGAGATGAAATTTATCTCATCGGTTTTGAAAAAAGTCAATTAACTGGGAGTAAACTTCCATCAATAGGGGATTGTCTCAGAGTTATATATTATAATTTAAGAACTGTGAAATTAAAAATTAAAGACAGTGTACGACTGGTGGTAAAGGAGTGTTTTACTTTTTGGGAAAAGCTCGGATTCCTACTATGTCAATTCAAAATGCAGAGAAGAAATTAACTCGCTTGTACGTGGGGTGGAGGGAAATGAATAGACGGAAAAGCAGAACATCCGAAATTTATAAGGAAAGAGAGAAGCATGGAAAGATGCACTCGATGATTTGTTTGACATCCCACATCCCGATGCACTTAAGTTAATGAAAATCGAGGAGGATTAATTGTTTTTGTTGAGACAGAGAGAAAAAGGACGAGAAGGTTGCATGGTGGGAGTTGATGCAAAATTAAAGAAAACTGAAGAAAGACGTGAAAACCGGAAGCAGCGGGAAGAAACTAAAAGAAAAATTTATCAAGAGGCTCCTTCAACATCAAAAGGTAATTTTTATAGTAATTAACTATTTTTTATAAATCTTTGCAACTTTTACAAACCCAGCAAAGCCTTCTATTACCCTGCAATGGGTTTAATATACTAAAATCATTATTTCCACCTAAAATATTTAAAAAATGGTTGATTTTTTTTATAATCATATAAAAAAAATTATAGGATTTACTACATATGTAACAAGTTCAGATGAGTCAGAAAACGGTGAATCTACGGAAGCTAATGATCATATAATAGACCCAATGACCACGAGTTGTCCCGATACCTTGAATAGTTCACAAAAACAAAATACTTTAAACACAAAAAGGCCATCTAAAGAAATTTTAACGCCCAGACTTCCTGCAGTTTTAAATTAATTAAAATTTAGCTCTAGAGATACTGTTCACATGCTTATTGCAGTTTTGGATGCAGTTGGATTAAACTCATCAGAGTATGTTATTAACCGCACGTCTATTCATCAGCAAAGGGATGCATTCAGAAAAGCAAATAGTACTCGAATCGGGTTAAAACTTCAATCCAATACTCAGCCACTAACGATACACTGGGATACAAAACTGTTATCTGGCATATCAGGAAAAGACGAAGACCGGCTGTCAATAATTGCAACCGCTCCCGATTTTGAACAAATAATTAATATTCCTGATATACCGGCTGGAAATGGCGTTGAAATAACATCTGCAGTATATGATTCATTAGAAGAGTATGAAGTTTTGGATAGAATCGAGGCATTTGTCTTTGACACAACCGCCTCAAACACTGGCAAATTTAAAAGGGCCTGCAATATATTAGAAAAAAAAATACGTAGAGACATTTTGTTCCTAGGATGCAGACACCATGTGTTTGAAATAATTTTAGCAGCTGTTTTTAATGAAACAAAAATTTGTTCTTCGACTGGCCCAGAAGTCAGCTTATTTAAAAAATTCAAAAAACAATGGTCGAACGTAAAAAGGATGAGTATATGACGGGATTAGCAATACCTCGAATAAAAGAAATAGTAGGTGATGATTGCGCTAAAATTTTAGATTTTGCAAATATAAAAGTTAAAGTGGACTTTCCACGAAATGACTACAAAGAGTTCCTGGAATTGATTATCATATTTCTAGGTGGAATTCCTCCTAGTGGCATAAAATTTTTTAAACCCGGTGCTCTTCATTTAGCTAGATGGATGGCTAAGGGAATATATTGCCTTAAGATATTGATGTTTCGCAATCAATTCCCAGAAATCACAGAATTGGAAATAAATGGTCTAGTTGAAGTTGCAGGTTTTGTTATAAAGTGCTGTGCATTTTTCTGGTTCAATTCAGATAAAGCGGAGCAAGCTCCCTTAAACGACATATTATTTTTGAGAAATTTAGAAGATTATAAAAAAATAAATGCACAAATTGCTGATAGAGCCATAACAAAGTTTATTAATCATCTATATTACCTTAATGAAGGATGCGTAGCATTCAGTTTATTCGATGATAGAATAGACTTTGAAACAAAAAACAAAATGGCTAAAAAAAATTTTGACTTTTATGGAAGAAGAAAACCTTGAGGAAGAAGAAATTTTGAAAAAGTTTTTAATTGAAAAAGAAAATCTTAATACTTTCTTCGCTAAAGATAATTCATCAATTTTGATTGAACTTGTATCCAAAAATACGAAAAGTGTTTTGAAGAGATTCCAAATTTCAATGGATTTTTTACAAAAAGACCCAAGTAGCTGGAAAGATTGTGAAGATTATAGAAAAGGAAAATTTATTATTCAAAAACTAAAGGTTGTTAATGACTGCGCCGAACGAGGTATTAAGCTTGTTGAAGATTATCATGAGAAGATCACAAAAGATGAACAGCAGCGACAATATTTATTCAAAGTAAGTTATATTTAAATTTACATTTAAATAATTATTGTGTTTCTTTTTAGGTTGTTCAAAACTATCGACAACAATATACGAAGCATGCGAATTTAAATAATTTAAGAAATGATTACATTTAATCAAACTTACCGAAAAAGACCTTTCAAGTTGCCTTACTTTTTATATTAAAAACATATTTTTATTCCAATTAAAATATACTGCTTTTGCTTCTATACGAAAAACATTCACATAAATATATATTTTTAAATATTGGTTTTAAAATTTCAGTTTTTCGTTATTAGAAATAATATTTTACACTTTTTTTAAATATTGGATTTATAGCTAATTTAAGCAAATGTGTAGTTTTGACCCCCGTAGCAAAAAAGGGTTAAATTTACTCATAATATTTCAGAATACTTTTAAAAATATCTATAACATCCAGTTTCTGAACAATTTAAATGAATATACTTAAAAAAACGATATTTTTAGATCAATTATAGTTAAATATACAGAATTTCCCAAAATTTGAACTTTGACCTCAAAGGTGCACGGGATAGAGTTATCCGATTTGGCTCAAATTTTCAGCAAGTAAGTTTTAGACCAAGTGGCAAAAGAATCTTCACATTTTTGTTTAAAATTCTGGAAAAAAATTTTTCCCATATATTTCATTGTCGCCCTAATATACATATTTTGCACGAAACACTTCTTTTTTAAAATCTGTCTTTTAACTCATGCTCTCTGTCTGGTTGTCTATCTGCCATGGGCCAATCCCATTCCCCCTCATCCAATTGATCTGAAACTTTGTCCATATTCTTGTTGTGACTATAGATCATAGCTGTCCATTTCATAGCACAATTGTGCTTTTACTAGTTCTCACATATTCTTATGCTCTTTCATTGAGTCGCCAATGAGACAGCGACGAGCGGATGTATTGCGATTTTTTTCAGATACACAGCAAGAAATAAATGATGACATTCCAAAAATATTATATGATAAAAAATGCTTTTGGTAACATCCAATGCCTTTTATGTTATAAAACATTTAAGGAATATAGAGAATATGTTATTAAAAGACATTATGATTCTTTGCATAGTAATATGAATAAATTTATTGATGAGGAAAGAGAAGAGTTGTTTAATAGAAATAAATTTTTTTTTTTAGTAAAATTAAAAAGATGGTTGTTAGGAGAAGAAATCAAAGAAACGAAATCAGATCACGAACTCAAAATTGAGATTTCAAGCTTAATAAGCTTGGATATTGTCAGGCAGGGAAAACCATTTTCTGATGGGGTTTTTATTAAAGAAATGTTTAAAACAATTTTTCAAAGGCTTAATTACAAGATTAATTTTATGGAATCTCTTCCGTTGTCTCATCTGAGTATAGCCCGGCATGCTAATCAATTACGGATCTCTGTAAAGTTAGCGGTCGGGGTAAAATTAAGTAATTGCGAATGTTTTTCTTTTCGTTTAGATGAAAGCACTGACATTAATGATCGATGCCAACTAGTAATTTGTATTCGCTGCGTAGATAAAGATTACAATGTTTTTGATTCAATGTTTTCTCTTGAAACCTTTTACGCAAATGTAACAGGTAAGTTGTTGTTCGATGTTGTCAGCGAAAAACTTCTATCTATTGTAGACACTAACAAATTTGCTGGGATCTGCACAGATGGAGCAAATGGACGGGCAAATATGAAGGTGTTATAGGCCAATTAAAAAAACATGGACTTGCAGTTAATACTTTTCATTGTATAATTCATCAGGCAGATCTTGCATCAAAGTTTATAAGCGATTATCCCACTATGAAGACTGCAGAACGAATAATTAATAAAATACGAGGGGGCCTCAGTCACTCATCCACAGAAAATTTGTTAGCTTTTCAAAAAAAAAATTTAAAAAAATGTATACTGAAGTTCGGTGGCTAAGCCGCTATGCTTGTCTAAATAGATTATTTGACTTACGGGAAGAAGTGTTACAGTTCCTAGAAACGGAGAATACAGAACAATGTTTAACACAGACTTTAAAAGATAATGAATTTATTTTAGATTTGGCCTTTTTGGCAGATACAACTACATATGAATTAAATGAATTTAATTTAAAATTGCAAGGAAAAGATTAGTCAAAAATTATTTTCGATTTTAAAACTAAAATATTTTTACTCCTTTCAGAAGTTCAGTCCGGGGCAATTCCATATATGACGGAATGACATTTTGAATTGTAGAATTGAAGTTAAGGCTATTCCACAAAGCTATTTGTAATTGAAAATTCATTCTTCGGTTTGAAAATGATTCTTAATGATTAAGAGATTTAAAAAAACTCAGAAACAATTTTTTTCTCTATTTTATTCTTTTATTTTTGAGTAATTTCGCATTGTGTGACGGAATGACATTTTTGCTACCATGACTCTGTCCTGGTATTAAAACCTGGGAACTTTTGTGAATTAGGAAGCTAATCAGTTTTTAAACTAGCGCATATTTCACATATGATATATAAGCAATATAAAATTATAATTTAGAGCAACCTACCTGTAATAGTGTTGAAGTTATTAACTGTCATTTGACGTGACGGAATGACTGTGACGGAATGACTAAAGTTTCTTAAACATGTATTAAAAGAAAATTTGTTTAAATGATTTAAAATTATTTTATTATATAGAATACTTGTAAGAAAATACATTATGTAATTTGGAACATATTTTAATATATTTTAAACTTACTTAATATAAATGAAAAAAAAAATTTGTTCATAAAAGTTGACAATTTTATGGAATTGCGCTCCGGTGATTTTTCAAATTTTCTAAAAACTTCACTCATTTATGGCAAACACAATAATATTAAAATATATTAATATATGAAAATATTTAAAATACTTCTTTATAACTTCCAAGATAGATTTAAAGATTTTGAAATTATACAACCACTGCTTGAACTTTTCGAAAACCCTTGCGATGTATCCAACTACGAGTTTGATATACAATCAGAACTAATAATACTTCGAAGCGAATTAAATGTTCCAGACAAAATTAATATATTAGATTTCTGGCAAAATTTGGATAATGTAGTATATCCCAAACTTAAAAAAATTCTTTAAAGTGTCATTCGTTTTTTCTCTCTACTTACCTCTGCGAACAAATTTTTTCGGATTTGAAATTCATTTGTTCGAAGCAACGCAACAGTATGACTACAGCACATTTAAAAAATCTATAATATTAATAGGCTAAGCGATTTTTTGTGACCGATGTTTTGTTCTACCGTTTTATCCCGATTTTGACCAAACGTATATTATTTGAAAGGTTTTTCTTTTTATCCGTTTCGCAGATTTACAGATTTTTAAATTTTGAGTAAATTGTATTCAAAGTTGCTACAAATACATACATAAAATTATGCAATGCTGTGTGTGTGTTTATAAATTTTGTTAAGTGTTTGTAATAAAAATGAGTTTGTTTTTTGTGTCGATTTGCGAATTGGCTATAATTGATTAGTATACATTTAGGGTCTTTATTTAATGAAAAAATAAAATTTCCCAGAATTTGCACTCGAATTTCGAGGGCTGGAATCTGCTAGTATTTTGTTAATACGAAACTGCCACAAAAATATTAATATAAAAGACTTTATTTAAGACCTATAAAAATATGTTGCAGAAAATTTCCTTAATTTTGCAGAGAAATATGGATTCTCATATATGAGTAAATGACATATTTTTTAATTCTCTCAATTTTTCTTTCGGTGCACTTCTCTCTCATGCTCACTATCACAACCGCAAATCAATTTTAGACAGCTCTGCTGTAGATTAATTTTTGGGTAGTCACGCATAGTCACGCACAGTCACGGAGTGCTTTAAAACCCATTTCCCCTTATCCGATCGATCTGGAACTTGGTCGATAGACTTGCTGTGAAAAAAGATTAGCTTTGAAAGAGTCACACACATCACACATAGTCACGCACAGCCACTCATCCAATCAATCTGAAACTTGGTCCACAGACTTGTTGTCACCAGATATTAACTTAAATATAGTTACGCAAAGTCACACACAGTCACGGAGAGATTCAAAACTCATATGCATGAGGAAAGAAATGGTTTTAATGAAAACTTTGTTTTTTTTGGGTTATATTATTTATTTCACTTTTTTGGGGAAATTTCCAAACGAGTATAATTTCGCAAGGTTGCTTACGAATGATCACTGAATACACTGCTCTGGAAAATAACATTTTTTTTCGATCCCCGAAATTATTCCAACTGATTCCAATGCAAAATTACTTCCTGAATCCGAATATCAAACCCATTTTTACCCATTTCATACCGTTTTCTTTTGTTATCTTATAGTCTTTTGTTTGTCATAACTCAAGAACGACTACTCCGATTTTGCTGAAATAAATTTATAATAATTAGGAATTATCATTCCTTTCATCTATTTTTATATCATTTCTCTACATAATCAACAATTTCGCAGTTATAAATAAATTTATGAAAAAAAATATTTTTTTGCCTAAAAAATTTTAAATTTTTGTCGCGAAAAATTCTAAAAGGGAAAAAAATTTCAAGGCTTAATACATTTGCTTAAAGCTGCATAGCTTATGAACAAAATGAGACATGAAAATCAATGGACGCGTTCCGCTTTTATTCACAATTAAGTGAAGGTATCTCATTTTGACAAGTATATTGATTTTTTGTTCCAATTAATTTGGAGCCCAATCCTTGTCTAGATGACCAATTTGGAAATTAAAATATAAATGATAAGCAGTTTTAGAAGCGGAGAAATGGGTTTTCGTTGCGCTTTTAATGTTAAGTTTCCGCAAATATAGCAGAAGCTATCTGGATGATTTCTACTCTCTCGTGGCATAATAAAATTCGCGTACTGTTATTCACTTTTAAAAAACTTAAAAAAATTACTTCTACTTTTCACTGAATACCTATAAATACTACGTATTTTTCAATATTTTACTGACAGGTACTTATGAGTGGGCGCATCTTTTAAGGGTGGCTATATACCTGATTCAGCACGTGTGCGTTTCAAATTTTTCAAAACTTTCCAAATAATGACCACTCATACATGTGTACATTTCTGTAAAACAAAATCATCGGTTACAGGTAGCCAACGGAAAAACACATATCGACAAAAATGAACTTCCCTTTTTTTCCCTTTAATTGACTCTAAACGGATTGGGTATCATAAATAAACAAGAACGGTATGTCAGCGTCCACGCACGAGCTTATTACTTTGCTACCGCAGTCACAAAAATCAAATCACCTTTTGCTTATTAGTTTTTTTTTTATCTGAGAACCATAAAACAGTCATCAGCCTTTTTTCCAAAGAATTTTATTTTTATCCTGTAGCAAATTTTTGAAATTAATTAAGTACGAGTATCGAAATTCATTGAAACAAAAAATCAATATTCTTGTAGTGTTATAGGGTATAAAAATATGCAATAATTTTCCAAAATATTACAAATCAAATAAAGAAGCAATCATTTCCATGAAAGTTGCAGCCCTGCTCAGTACAAAAAAAAATGCATTAGATTTCTATGACTGCCAAAATGTTTGAATTAATTTTAATTGCCCAATAAACTAAACTGTACTAATTATGAAATACATTTAATTAAACATATTAGCATTTTTTTAATTTTTTTTATAACAAATGCTTTAAAAACACACAGGCTAATGAATAATCATTAGCCTGTCTTACTTAAAACTATAAAATAAAATCTAATTTGTTATTAACATAAGAAATCTCTGCTTGAATTAATTCACATTTTAATTTAAAGCAAATTGTTTTTTTATATATTTTTAAACAAACTACTACAACAACAACATACTGTGAGAAATAAATTTTTATAACAAGACGCAATAAAAAAATAGACACAAACTATCTTAATAACAGAGAATATATAAAAATACAATATTTATTTAAATAAATAAAATAAAAATACAATATATTATGTTTCTTTTTAAGAACAAAAAAGATTTAGAAATAATAAATTAACATCTAAATATTTTACTACAACAACAAAAAATTTTAATTTTATATAAAAAGAGGGGGAGCGCCATCGAACACAGCAACAAAAACTTTGGAAATAATACAACAATAGCGCAGCTAGTTACAAGAGAAGAAACAGCTCACGCGTACAATGATTGTACATTGAAATACGTTGACTGTTTGCCATACACAGCGTCAACAAGAACAACAAAACAACGACTACGACGAAGACCGTCGCCTTGCCGCAAAACCATGAACTGGAAAACCTTGAAAATTTCAGCTGCAATTTGTATATATATATATATGTATGTTGTTGTTGTTGTTGTTCATATTGCTATTGCAATTGCTATTTTTTCATAGAGCTTTGCTTTAAGATCACCTGGTGTAGAGTGCCTATAATAATTGTTCTACATATAACTTCCAATTTATCTGTTTATTCGGTATGCAAAGGTTTGTCATTCGGTTTGTAAGCCATCGAAATATGAAACTTACGGCTCCGATTATTTGACTCTGATTTTTTAACACTTTTTAATTTTTCTAGGGATTGTTGCTTCATCTGATTTCTTAAAGAAATATATGTCAAATTACTGAACACAACTGCATTTTTACCACATCTTTTCATAAACAGCATTTCTCACCACCAATATGCGTATCTAATTTTAGCTCGTTATAGAATTAGTTCTTGAAAAACACTTCCACTTAGCAGAATACTTTCTTTAATGGAAGTTGTTTAAGTTGATATTCAAAATATCATTTCCCCAATATCATGGATTCAGAACAGAAATAAAAAATTAATTAGGGGAAGAGGTTGGGTTGTGGCCATAGTTAGGTTTTCGGCTTATAACTTTTCACCCAGTGCAAGTTATTCGGACAACTGGGTATCAATGGAAAGCTAGAGACCGTGGCTAACTGCTGGTGAAGGAACTGAATCTATTTCGTCAAACGGAATTTTTTTTTCTAAATTTTGTGAAGTGGCCATTTTTGGAGTAAAATTTTTTTTGGTTGGGTTGTGGCCACCCTTGGAAACCTTGGAAAATGTGAAGAAAAACCACCACGAATATAGAAAAACTTAAAGTTTATTTATTTTCAAAGCCCTCATTGGCATTATTATTGAGAAAAACTTAAAACTAAATAAAAAAAAATAATGATAAATAAATGGCATTATTCGTCTTCCGAATCACAATTTTCGCGTTTGAAGCAGCTGGCTCGTGTGCCAGCACCCTTCAAATGAACGGGCCGATCGCATCCGAAACAATTGATGGAGTTTTTATTGCTTATATTTGTTAAGTTGCTTACTGGGTAGTTATTTTGACATCTGCGACCATATTTCACCATTAAAAAAAAAAAAAGGTGGCCACAACCCAACCAATTTTAGTGGCCACAACCCAATTTTGCAGCCATCTTGAGATGTGGTGAAAATTTTTTTTGGTCTCAACATATTGGTTGCAATCGATATTTACTCACAAAGTATAATAAATTTACTGAATAAAAATGCATTGCACTCACATTTTTGATTCATTCACTTCGATTTCTAACTCTATTGAAAAGGGGTAAATTTGTATTATTGGTCTTTTTCAAGCACAGAAAAATAAATTTGTTCCTAGCACAAAGCAGACGCGTCTGTCCGTTTCGGTACTCGGTACAAAAAGAACGTGCTGCCATGACACACAAATGACTTTTGCAAGAAAAACACATATGCTTTAGGTCAAAAGATACGCTGGTGTGGCCACAACCGAACCATGGACACAACCCAACCTCTTCCCCTACAACTTTTTCTCCAAAAAAAAATAATTTTGCTCCATGACTATGATGATGAATTAAGCGAAGTTATTGAGGATTTTTCAACCTTGTTAAATAGAACATCGATCAGATTGGGAAGAGTATTTTCAAAAATCATTTTCTTATAAAAGAAACTTTGTTTTCCTTTTTATGTCAGGAAAAGAAGGGGAAGTAAATTCTGCGTTTCGGTGATCAGAATAGGCGCCCTAGAACGTATGATTTAACAAGGATGGATTTCTTTTTATGGGGTTTTACAAGCCCGCAACAACTCGTACATTGAAGGAGGAAATTTAACACTGCATCAACTGCATCACTCTGCCAGCAAGGCCGTGGAGGCGATTTGCTCGATGTAGTTTTCTATCCCTAAACGTATTACAATTTAAAGAACAAAAACTGTGGGGAGTAGTACTTTCACAATGACTTGGAATTTCTTACCCCCCCCCCCCCCCCCTCCCAGATAATGATCCCGAAAATATTCCACAGTGTTATTAACATTATGCACTGTAAAACAAATATCGAACAAGATTAAATACCGCCACAGCTTTTGTAAAGGGTGTCCCAAAATTCACGCCAGATTTGAATTGAACACATTTTGTATTTTAATTTATGTCAAAGTTAAGCCAGAGGCTCGTCACTTTTCTGTAATTCACTGCATGCTGCATCGGCATGCGCTGGCCGCCAAAACATTACCCTAAAATTTAAAAGGAATCATTTTCATTAGCGTGTCGTTTGGAAATTTCATTAAGGCTCGGACTACAAACCAGCGACGTTTTACAAATCTCTGTCAGGAGCTTATATAACGGTCCCGATGTCCTTCTTTATCACACAGAAGTTCGTCGGCTTTCACGACATCTAGTTTTATCCCGACTGCTTAAACATCGAGTGGAAGTTTCAATGTTTTTCCAGGAAATTGAATTGAATAGTTCTATTCAGGGACCTAAAATAACACTTCTGGATGCTGGAGACACAAGTTTCATTTCTGGAAATGGCGGTTGAAAAATAATAATATTGCTAACTTTGTAAAACTGAAAGAGCGGCTCCTATCATATGAAGGTTTAATTAAATTTTTATAATTTAAATTTTTCCCTGCTGCTCCGCAGCATTATATTATATTAATTTTTATAATATAATACCAAAATTTGCCAAGAGAATTTAACGTACAGTAATGCCAAAATATGCCAAGAGAAGTTAACGTACAGTAAAAGTAAAGTTGATTGTCCACGCATAACTTTTCTCAAACCAAACGAATTTGCCAAGAGAAGTTAACGTACAGTAATGCCAAAAACGCCAAGATAAGTTAACGTATAGTAAAAGTAAAGTTGATTCTCTACGCATAACTTTCCTCAAACCCAGCGAATTTAAGCAGTTCAAAAAAAAGGAGCTTGATCCACTGAGTGTTCTTAGACCTATGTCAACAGCCTACGTTAATTAGAACTCTAGTTATAGAGGTTTGAGAGAAGAAACATATTGAAAAAAATCTTGAATGCAAGGTTTATTCATAAATTCTTTTAAATATAAGAAGATTATGTATAGTTAATAATTAATCATTTTTATTTGTTTTTAAAGTAAATAAAGGAGATTTTTCAAGTCAATAGAAATATGTAAATGTTTTCTAATCATTATAAAATTTATTAAATTTTTCCCAGGATAGGGTTTCATTGGTACCATTTATAGATCTATGGGGTCCATTCGATTTAAAGGATTAACAAAACTATTTTCAGAGAAAAGTTGAGTATATTGTAGGACTTCCGACTAAAAGCCATTTCTTTCCAAGGAAAAAAATACTAAATTCAAAGAAATCTCATTTCAGACACTAAGACATTCAGTCAGTAACTTTATAATAAATTGATCGACATACTGAATTAAATTCACAAAACATTATTTTATGATTTGTTCGGATATATTATGTGGCAAACACCTTCAACTTTAAAGCGATTAACAAAAAGTTAAGTAAAATTTAATATTTAGCTTACTGAAATAAATATTGCCTTACAAGTATATAACTTTTCTAAATAGCCTACTAATAAATCTGAATTTAACCCCTCTTTTACATTATCATTAACAAAGTGCTTCCATTGATAATGATTGATCATTTCCAATACAATATTAATTAATAATGATCAATTATAAAGATCCCATGTAACTTAGTAGAAACATTTTCTCAAACTTGTCAAATCGGTAACACGCACGCAATGTGGCAATATTAAGATGAAATATAATTTAAAAATGAGAAGACTTTGTTCAAAGTATGAAAGACAAATTAATTGTATAAAATTTGGAGTGATGATGAGGTTAGTTAACAACATTGCTGTAAATTGCCTTACAGAACCTCCTGTTGTTTTTAGCTTTTCATCATGAAATCAGATTAGACAAAAAAAAACTATAAACGAAACAGTAGAAAAACAGTTGAAAATAAAGAAGACACACAAGTGGCAGTACGAGTAAATAAGAGACAGCAACATTAGGACGCCATGCAACTTTTAAAATATGTATGTATGTATGCACGAGTATGTAATTCTCTTATTTATAATGGCTACCAAAATGCAACACTGGTGGCGAGTAGGCTTCAATTTATTTTAACACTAATTACAAGTTAAGCACATGTACTGGTTGCTAATAAAGTCAGCCGTAGCCGTGTATGAAGGTTTTTCTTGTTTTTCTTCGTAAATAAAATGAAGGGAAAACAAGCGAAAGATGTTGTATTCATTGTTATTTATATTTATATTCTAATCATACTTTAAACCACTTTGACTAAAAAGCTGTAATTAGTTTGAAGTTATATTTTGTTATATTTTAGAGATGTTCTTAATTTGAAAGTTTGACTGAGATACATATGTATGAGAAAGGAAATAATTATCAAGAATGAAAGGAAAAGATATAAATATATTTGGGTTGCTTAAAATAAATTAATTTGAAGAAACTGCTGGTTCATTATTCAAAATAACTCTTAATTTCATTGATCTCTAACTTCCTTGCGATTTGCATGCTGCTTATCTTAAAATCACAATAATTGAAAATTTCACCAATATGAAAATCAGACATTTTTAATCAGAGACGCATGCAGGAATTTCATTTTTTATTTTTGCTTTTCCAATTGCAATCTGCTCTGCGCTCTCAAAGGTGTAAGAGAGCATTACCAATTTCCATCCTGTTAACTACCTCGAGGCCAACTCATTTCTTAGTGATCGACAGTATGGCTTCCGTAGAAATTGTTCTTTGGGAGATCTATTAGCATTACTTTCTGATTGCTGGAGTCGATCCATTCATAATTTTGGGGAAAGTAAATTGGTAGCTCTAAATATTTTCAGGGCATTCGATCGCGTGTGACACGGTGCATTTACATCGAAGCTTATTGCATTTGGGGTCCGTATTGACTTCTCTCGATTTACATCGAGTTTTCTCAGGGACCGCACAATAAGTGTTGTTAAGGGTTCGGGTCGAAATCCTGTGTATAACAAAATCCTGTTTTCAAAATCCTGCTCTTCGAAATACTGTTTCACAAAATACTGCATTTCATAATACTGTTTTACAAAATATTTTATGACGCAATATTGTTTTGCAAAATCCTGTTTTACTGGGCGGCGAAAATTTTTGTAAAAATAAAGTAAAAAACGCGCGCTTCTTTGCTTTATTTTTACAAAAACCTTCACATCAGTATTATACCACCTCATCAGGCAGATGGGTAATGAGGTCGTGGTAGCTGAAAATATCATTTCAAAATGCGCGAACGGAGAGAGACGTTACATAAATTTAAAGAAAAGAAAAGCGTACACAAACATTAAAAGAGTTATGAGAAAAAGATGGGAATTAAGCCTTACATGCTACCTAAAGCAAAAAATCTTGTACTAATTTACGTTTATGAAATGCATTGAAATTAATTTTATGTTAAATGTGTTTGTTAATTTTTGAAAATTATATACTTTTGTTGAAGTAATTTTTAATAAAATGAATTTTGTAAACCAGCAATTTTACTTCACAGTATTTTGCAAAACAGTATTGTGAAATCTAGTATTTTGTAAAACAGTTTTATGAAACACAGTATTTTGTAAGACAGTATTATGAAAAGTAGGATTTTTAAAATTTTTTTGACCAGTATTTTGTCTAAACAGTATTTTACATAACAGTATTATATACGTATTCCGTTGTTAGTGATGGGTTCTCGTCCAATGAGTCTCAACTTAATTCAGGGGTACCCCAAGGATACGTCCATTCTCCTTCTATTTTCCTTATCTTTCTGAACGACATTCTTGGTCAAACTTCCAATTCTCTATACTCCTTCGCAGATGACAGAAACATTAATTTTCCTCAATTGTAGAGGGCAAAAGGCGGACAATGAATGACTACTCAATACAGACCTGTTAACAATCTCTGGGTGGGTTGCTTTTAATGCTCAAAAGACTCAATGTTGTTTGTTGACCCATAGTGCCATGGATTTAACAATATCATCTGCATATATGGATGGTAGAGATATTGAGGAATCGAATATACTTGATGTTCTGGGCATGAGAATTCAAACTTTGAATTTCAAAGTGATGTTCGTTGAAACAAACATTTTTTTAAGTGTCCTAGTTTTCTGAAACGGCGCAAAAATTACTTCATTCCTTCTGATCTCCTTAATATCTATACCACTTACATCCGATCGAATACGGAATACAACTTCCCTATATGGGCAGGAGCTTCAAAGTCTATTTTGGAGCTATTGGACCGTGTGCGTTGATGATCATTAATGACAGTAGGCTATCCAACTCTATTGACTCGTTGGAACATCATCAGATTGTGGTTGTAGCGCTGCTCTATAGATACTACCTTGGGAAATGTTCTTCTGAGATTAGCGAACTCATTCCAAGTGCTCGAGTTTCAGTTCGATCTATTCCTTCTCTAGTAGATCACATCTGTTTATTGTCGATTGTCCAGTTGACTTCACAACGCACAACATATGTGGAAAAAACTCTCCGCACAGGTCTTTCCTTACAGTTACGATCTAATAAAATTTATGTCAAATATTCACAAACACTAACCCCTCTTTCCATCTTCCGATAATATAAGTTGTTTCAACCACCAAAACGGAGCTACTATCTAAAATTCGAATAATTGGAGTAAGATATTTATGTATTTCCATATGAGTAATTAAATTATGCGACTTTCGGTTTAAAACCAATTCCGAATATTCGTTTTTCGGTAGAATGCCGAATATATTGTTCGTGACATCTCTACTTTTTATTGTTAAAAATAAATTTTGTGTGTTTTTCAAAAACTGGTTGTTTATTTAAGAGATCAATCTAAAAACTTTAACATATGAGAACAATTTAAAAATCTGATCTCTTATTTGAAGCTAAAAATATTTCTATAATTTTATCAATTAATACTTTCTTCCGATATATTGAAGTGAAGAAAGTCTTCCCCGCACATAGTATTACGAGGGTATGTTTTAGTCCTTCTTAACGCAGAAAATTTTTAACAAAGAATAGCTGCAAAATACCACTTTTAAGATGAACTCAAATTTATATTTATGACTATGTAAACAACGCTCAATAATTCTACCTTAAACAATATACAATAATGGTTACAAAACTTTTATCCATAAAAATCATAAATCATCCATAAAAATCATAACCATCGTGAGAAACCGTATTAAGTATATTTTTAACGACAGTTGAAAAATATAATATATAATACTTCATAAACCACCGAGGCCCACTGAAATCCCTAATTTAAATTGGTAATATTCTTTTTCTTGAATTTTTGTGGAAAGGTATTTGTAAAATAGTTTTAGTTGCGAAAAATACTTTTCAAATATGGATTTATTTTTTTAATTTTAGATTTATAATAATATATATGCATTAGGGGTGTAACGAAATCAGCCCTAGCACCACGTGATTGGCCATATTGTATTAATAAAGAAAACATTCAAGAAATTTGTATTTTGTGTTCACCTCATATTTTTTTATATACAAAAAAATAATACCTCAATTTTACTAATTTTTAGGTGGTGAATCCAAAATTTATATTTATACCCTATACCACTATGTGTTTTGGTTATAATGACTTTGTGCTGCTGTTTGTAACAACCAAAAATATTTGACCTACACCCTTCTCTAATTATACCGATCGAATCAGAATCACTATCTAATTCGATTTAACGATGTCCGTCCGTCCGTCCGTCTGTGTGTCCATGTAAAGCTTGCAATCAAACTACAGGTCGCAAATACGAATATATTTTGACGAAATTTGGTATCTGATTTTCCATAGGCCGTGGAATGAACGCTATTGAAATTGGTGAGAATCGGTCCATGTTCAGACCTAGCCCCCATACAAATGACCCCTATGAAATCAACATATATTGCCATAAGATCCAAATTATCATACAATTCTTAGTCAAATTGGGTTTGTATGTATATATTACATCCATTAATCAGTAGTCCAAAAAGGATCCCTATTGGACAACTCTTAGTCATAGGCCCCATCCCTGCTTCCCGATCTTCACCTAAATCTATCAAAAAACAAAAATATTGCACTTATTCTTCTCAAATTTTGTTTGTATATATTTTTGCAATATACAAGAGACTTTACCAAACATGGTCAGGATCGGTCCATTTTTGGGCCTAGTCCCCATATAGATATAGCATCCAATATGAACTTTTTCATAATATATAATAAAAATCCCACTTAAATTTGGTTTATGCTTATTTTCAATGTCCAGTTAGTTGGGCCTGAGAGATAAGGTCTCTAAACGAATGGTATAGGGAATCGTATAGTCGGTCTAGACCGACTATAATTTTCTTACTTGTTTTTGGGTGCTATTATGTATTTTTACCCAATACTTACATCAAGTCTTCTATTTTTAAAAAGAATTTCTTTAAAAACTTAGCTATATCGTCCATGTTTTCCATGGCTTCAATTAATTGTGGTATTGAAGTGTAAAATATTTGTACACAGTCGTACCATTCAACCCATCGAGTTTCGCAGTATAACTTCAGTCTTTTGCCAGATTGTGCGCTTTATTAAAATATGTTTGATAAATTTAGAGTATATAAGGCACAATGGGCATAAATATGTATGTTTGTCTTAATATGGCTTGAACACAATTATGCCGTCCAGACATGTTTGCGTCACCGTCATACCCTTGTCTTCTCAACATATTTAAGTTAAGGTCTAGGTTTTTGGTTGTCTCTCAAGTATAGTTTGTGATATATATTTTTCTATTGAATTTGAGTCGAACTTTTGTCAAAAAATTAACTTTTTTTTTATGTCAGTCGTTATTTCAACTAATATAGAGAAAAAATCGGAATCGCTAACTTTTTTCAAAATGTATTTTTTTTTTTAAATTCCTTTTCCAATTGTACCTATTTATTAGTTCATTCTGTATGAACGGACATAAGTATATAGGGGTATTTTTTAGAGATTTTTCTGAACTATTTTTAAATATTTCATCAACTTTTGCCTTATATCTCCAAAAAGCACTAAAGTTCAAATCATTTTCGGTCAGTTCTTCAACTGTCAAGATGCTTCTTATTTATTAATTAATTAAAATTGTACCATTGTACCATCCTTGATCACAGCATCTGTATTTACAATGAAATTTTTTAAATAGATAATGTGTTCAAATTCAAAACAATCTGGCGTTCTCGATGAAACCCCCCATTATTTTTCTTTAACTCTTTCCAACCCAGTGACAGCAAATGGAGTCATCATTTCTTCATTGTTTTTCTTTAAAAAAAAAATCGGGTAATATATCTTTATAGTAAAAAAAAGTTGTTTTTGCAAAAAAAAAAAAAATGGTTTAGAAAAAAGAGCGTTTAGAAAAGCCAAAAAGAAAAATCGATCTAAATTTTTAGCTTGAAAAATTTCCGGTTCAAGATCAAATGTTTTTACTTTAAAATAAAGTAAAAATAATTGGCACATTTGTTTTAAAACAATATTCTATATTCTGCTTGATATGTTATACAGCTGTTTCGGGAAGAGTCACTAACTCTCTTCAGTAACCAAAAGCAATACATAGTTTATTTGATAAAAAGATAGTTCATATACCTTTGATGTGGAACCAATGCAAATAAATTTTTGTATTGCATGCAAATCTGTAATATTAACAGGCTAGGCGATTTCTTGTGACCGATGTTTTGTTCTACCGTTCTATTCCGATGACCAAACGTATACTGTTTGAAAGGAATTTCTTTTTAGCGGTTTTGCAGATTTACAGATTTTTTAATTTTTTACTTTATTTTGAGTAAATTGCATTTAAAGTTGCTACTAACACATACACAAAATTATGCAATGCTGTACGTGTGTTTATTAAATTTGTTAATGTGTTTGCAATAAGCCCTGCTGATTTGAAAAATACTTTTGGACGTAACCAATAACGACAAAAATAATTTTGGACATAAACCAAAAACAACAATAACGAGTGTTGAATAAAAAGTGTTAAATTGTGAATTGGCTAAAATTGATTAGCATACCTTTAGGGTTTTATAAAATAATTTATTAAATGAATGGGATCTGCTAGTTTGACTTAATAGCATCAATAAGAATCGCATTTCTTTATTATTATTCTCATTATTATTATTATTATTTTTACATGGAATGATTCCTATAAAATCTAAAGGGATCCGCCTTTTATCTAGTCTCACTTGCCATATATAATGAAAAAGGATTTATAAAGCTTAATTGCAAATTAAGCGTGGGAATACAGACAAACAGAGAGGGTTGTGTATCAAAATGGACAAAGAAAATAAAACAGACTTCAATATTGTGTGTGTTTAGATGTTGAGCAACGGATCAAACTCAAAATACCCAGCACCACAGCTTAGAGTACGCTCAAATAAAAAAGAACATATAATTCTCCAAACTGGACAAGGCTCAACTGATATTTAATGGAATCTAACAATTAAAATAAAACTTTAATCAGAATACTTATCATAGTAAGTCCAAAATTCGGTTATTAACTTATTAACACGTCGCTTGGTTACTAATTCGCTATGAATATATTTTGACTAAATTTGGTATATAAGCTTCTATCGGCCATAGGATAAACGCTATTGAAATTAGTGAAAATCGGTTCATGTTCAGACCAAGTCCCCATACAAATGACCCCTAGATCGAGATCGACTTAAATTGCCATAATATTAAAATTATCATATCGATCTCGGTCAAATTGGGTTTTTGTATGTTCATTACATCCATTTATCAGTTCAAAAATTAACCCTATAGGACAATTCTTAGTCATAGCCCCCATATGAAGCTGATTCTCGATCTCCACTTAAATCTATAAAAAAAAAATTTTGCACAGGTTTTTCTCAAATTTACTTTGCATATGTTTTTGAAAAAAATAAGTGACCTTACCACAAATGGCCAGGATCGATCCATTTTTCGACGTAGTCCCCAATTAATATAGCAACCGGTACGAAAAAATTAATAACAATGCCACTCAAATTTGGTTTATGCTTATATTCTATATTTAATAAGTTGGACCGATGGTATAGGGTATCATATTGTTGGTCTAGACCGACTATAATTTTCTTACTTGTTTTTATTATTACTAACGCAGCTCAGTCTTTCATATTGTTTAAAGGAATTATTTTCTTTAGATGGAAAAAAATTCAAAAAAATTCAAGAACAGAAGATGAAATCCTTATTTGACTTCCAAAACTTAAAAGAAAACTAACGGTATCAATAAATTTAAATTGCAAAAACAAATCCTTCCAACAACGTATAAAGTGGGGCTGAATAAATTCAATATCGACAAATTTTCAAACCAAGATTTTTCTCGACTTCAATGACGTGTCTGTACTAGTTAACATAAATGTTTATTATTTTATCCTCAGACCGACTATCAGAGTATCAATTGTACTCGTAGTTACATAGATGAGTATTTTGCCACACGTAATCAGATTCTGTATGTGTTTCATTTTTCTTTCTTTAATTTTTAACAGAATATGTTTTTTTTTTTGTTGTTCTTCATTTCTTTATTACATTTTATGCAATCTAAACGCATCATGTTACGCATGCAATAATGCAATAAAAACAACAACAACTATAACAATAAAGACACAAAACAACATGTGTGCATACATGATCGCATTTGTGTTACCAGTCAATACAAATAAATTTTATATATAGTTTTTTTTTTTACTTGCAACTTTGCATCATATTACAATATGAATAACGAATTAAAAAAAAATCGGAAAATTTACAAAAAGAAACTAGAATAAAACTCATTAATGTATGAACTTAAAAGAAAGCAGCAATAAAGAATAAAAAACCACTAAAGAATTTGATTTTGTGTTAATAAGTTTTTGTATGTTGTTGATTGTTGGCGTTGCCTTTTATTTGAGATTTTACCTAATAATTAGATGCATCAACTTAGTTTGATGGCCTATGAGAAACCAAGCTATCTTCCTATTAGAGTAACAATAATTAGTAAGTCTAGAAACATTACAGTCTGGGGTTCAAACACAATAAAGCCTAATAGTTTGTTTAACTTAACTTGAATATTCAAAATAAATTATCAACTGACCTATTCAAATAGAATTGTGGTTAAGTTCCGATAATGTGGAACCCACATTATTTTAATTTTAAAATGTAGTAACAGCAAATTTACGAATTCAGTTGTTATTTATTCCTTAATGAATTATTTATGTGTATTTAAGATGATATTAAATATCAAAAAGTATTTTCATAATTTGAGACTAATATGGAGAACACCAGGTAAAAAATTCTTAAAACTGGTCTATGTCACTGGAACGTCTATAAAAGACCGAAAACATTTTGCAAATTGTTGTTCTGGGAATATGAAACAATTTTTTTTTTTTGTCAATTGATACTCTATTTAAAAACGTTTAATTGCTTTTTCAGCTTGTATAAAAACTTGTGTGTTTATTTCTGTTATTTTTTGTCACTATTATTCTTGATACGTTGTTATATTCTCATTCTAAGTCCCGTTAACTTTTTGTTGACGAACAAAAAAAATCCATTTTTCAAGCAACAACAACTTATGTCTACATGGGTGGTTGCATTGGTAGTTTTCATTTTCAAAGAAAACGACGTTTGTCGACATAAAATGTTTTATCTGCACACACTTTAAGTGTTATTTATATATTGTTTTCTTCGTTCTTCTCTAGGATCTATTCTTCTGAAGATTTTTGACTCAAAATTTTATATAAAGTATTTATTGCCCATATCTACAGGACTGTTAAATAAAAAGCTCTAAAAACTTTATATCGAGCCCATAATTTCAAATATAACGTTTTTTGGCTCCCCTGAACATTTTGATTTTATGACATACGCGGTTATTCTAGAACACCACAGTGTTGTGGGTCTAATAAGCATACATATACCAAATTTGGTCAAGATCTAATGGCAATTAATACGATCTCGTATGGGTAATTTTCTTGGAGGTAGGTCTGAATAAACACTGATTTACACCAATTTCATTTATATATTTGTATTACAGGACTTACATGGACAGACAGACAGCCAGAAAGAACGTCAGACAGACGCACGGATGACATCCCTAATGGCAAACATCACCACAAACTCATTATCCAGGGTCGTATAGGTTATAATAATATTTAAAATAATATAGATTTCCTGAAATTATTGCGCCGAAATGCTAAATACAATATCCAAATTATTTAGCGATCAAAATTTTATGGAATTAAAATAATGAGGCAACGAACTGTAAAAGTATTGATTTAGTTAAAAAAAAAAGTAAACATCTGGACAAATTGCAGTACCTTTTGAAAAATATTAACCCTTTTTAAATAGTTTAAACGCTATCCTGTAAAAGCTCCACATTTTCCAGTGCAACTATTCGAACAGTGAACTGAAATGTTGGCAGTTTTCTCATAACCTGAACAAACAGTGTGTTGGCTGATTTGATTGTGTGTTGGTTAGCAATTATCTAAGAACTTTGCATTAAATGCAATGTTGTTAATTGCTGCTGTAACATTGTTGCATATTTTCTATATTCCTATGTTGCCGTTTCTAGTTGCTACTGCTATTGTTGCCATTGCTGTTGTTGCTCTTGTTTTTGCTGTATACATTTTTTTAACCAAATTAAATATGTAGCTACAAATAAAGTACAATCTCATTTGGTTTTTAATTTAGAACTTTTAACATGCGAGTACATTAGTTTAGCTTTTTTTCTCTGTCTCTTTCTCTAGTTATGTACATTTATATATAATATATATATTTGTATATTAAATATTTGTTTTTTTTTTTTTACTTTGTTATATTTTTCCATCATATTTTCTTTCTGCTTAATAATTATAAAAAAAAACGCAGCCTTCACTTAATGTAAATTAATAACATTTTTTGTAGTTATTGTTACTACTCCTATATACACGCACTAAATGCTATTAAAAAATACTGCTTTGTTTGTATTGTAGAACAATTCGTAAGTACGAGTATCTTGAGTAGAAAAAAAAACAGCAGAAGAAAAATAAAATAGCAAAAACTTAACAAGCTGTAGAGTGCATATCTTAATTAGTCAAACATATAGAAACATTTGGCTTTTTAGTGTTTTACCGGAAGTTAAAATAACAGCAACAATAATAACAACATCAAAAATTATATTATTTAAAACTTCATTGGCCTTAAAAGCATTTGATTAACATTAAATGTGTATATACACGAGTATGTATGTGTATGTGTTTTCATCGAATGGCAAAAGAAAACAAACATTAAAAGAAAATTAATTTTTCTTTAAATAGTCACTAAACGTTTATGTTTGTAAACGTTTTTTTAACTAAATTGAAAATTATGAAAAAACAGAAATAATCTATCGATTCCATTTTTAGACCCTGAAACCAGACTAAAGATATTTAATGCAATAAATCTGTATCTGAACTCATAATTGTTCTATTACATCAGCTTTCTGATTCGGTTTCAGAGTGCCTTTAAAGGAGTACATTCTGGTGTCAGGTTCCTGGCAGTTAAATTACTTAAACTTGATAAAAAAAAAAAAACAATTAAGAACGTTATGGTTGGCCTAGACCGGTACAAGACACCCTACACCAGCAGTTTCGTGAAATAGTCTTCGGTCCAACTTCACTTAAGTCATATTTGAATATAGAAAATTTAAATTTAAATTGTATATATATGAATTTGTAGTGTGCAGTTTATATCGCATGATATTTATACCCTGTACCATTACATAGTCAGGATTTAATGAGTCTGTGTTGATGTTTGTAACTTGCAAAACTATTTGATTTAAACCCATCTCGTATTATCCCGATCAAACTACGGTGTCAAATATGAATATATCTTGAAAAATTCGTTTGGCCACTGGACGAACTCTGTTGAAATTGGTGCAAATCGGTGCTTATTCAGTCCCCTAGTCTTCGTACAAGTGACGCCTAAGAGATCTCGGTTAAATTTGATTTGTGTGCGTTTATTACACCCATTAATCTGTAGTCCAAAAAAAATTTTTCAAAGCTCTCATATAAAGCTGCTTCCCGTTCTTCACTTAAATCTATCAAAAAAAAACAAAAATACTGCCACAAAATGGTCCATTATTTTACGAAAAATGGTTAATGGGTGTAATAAACATACTTAAACAAAAGTTGACCATGCTCACTAGGATTATCTCGATCCAAGCGTAATTTAAGTCGATCTCATAGTCGTCATTTGTATGGCGACTAATCGACTCAACATTTAAAATATATATTTGTGATCTATAGTTTAATTACAAGGTTTATATGGAAACACAGACAGACGGACGGACAGACATTATTAAATCGATGCACAAAGTCGATTTATTAGTTACAAATATTAGCACAATGTCATACACTGACCTTAGCATGGTGTAAGAAGCGAAACTGAAGAAATACGCAATAGCAAAAACATTTCCTTTTAAAATGAGATTTTTTAATTTTAATTGGAAATTTTCAGTTTAGATCGAAAAACAATTGCATATTTCAAAAATATTTTGCTCTGATTTCGGTCCCGAATCTCGAAATTTCCTTTAGGATATGACTGTACAGTCAATTAGAATTACAGTCAATTAATAATGAATGCAGCCATCTAATAGATAAAACTAGCAGATTCCAGCCCTCGAAATTCGAGTGGAAATTGTAGGAAATTTTTTTTTTTTATTAAATAAAGACCCTAAAGGTATGCCAATCAATTATAGCCAATTCACAAATCAACACAAAAAACAAACTCATTTTTATTACAAACACATTAACAAATTTAACAAACACACACATAGAATTGTATAATTTTATGTATGTGTTAGTAGCAACTTTAAATGCAATTTACTCAAAACAACGGGAAAAATTTTAAAATGTGTATATCTGCAAAACGGCTAAAAAGAAATACCTTTAAAATAATATATGTTTGGTCAAAATCGGGATAAAACAGTAGAACCAAACATCGGTCACAAGAAATCGCCTAGCCTATTATATTATAGATATATCCCCTATTTAATGAGAGATCGGCCAAAGTTTTAAATTTTTTTACCTTTTCATAATATCTTGTACACAAATACTCATTATAAAGCGAGAAAAACATATTTTGATTTATTAAAAGATTACAGATTCAAACGGTATGAAAAATTAGAAAATATGAATACGAAAAAGTACTACAGGAAAATTAAACCAAATTCAATGGTAATAGAACTTAGTGGAAAGCAAATGAACTCAAAAATCAATGATACTGCAAACCTCGGTTGATATTCATTATGCAGCCTAGATTCAAACAGATAGTTTTTTTGGACGATAATTTTACTCCCGCAGAACTTTATCAAGTTCTTGGAAAGGCCAAAACAGACAAGGTACCTGGCGTTGATAAAATCCTTCACGATAATCAATTGGATAACTTATTTGTAAGGAAATATAAATTAGCCAGGAAACTATAAAGAAATAACCTTTATGAATTGCATTGCAAAAATTTTAATAGGCCGACGCAAAATACGTTCTTAAAAAATCGCAAAAACGACTACTGTTGTATACTAATTATTCGCAATTCTTTACAATGAAACAACTATTTTTAAATTTTATAGTAAATATTAAAAAAGCCGTTTTTTGCCTCTACTGGAAATTTTTAAAGTTTGAGTTGACTCACTTTAGAGGTACAGGTGCGATATATAATTTAACAACAATAATGCACTTCAAATTTAAAAGCAGACGATCTACAGATTTTACCAGACATGATCAAAAATTTAGAATTGTATTGCTGTGTTTGGAATCTGGAATTAATTTATTGAAATCTAAGAAAATGGTTTCTAGAAATGGCGGAAGAATAATCAAAAATTAAAAGTGGACTTATAAAGAAATGGAAATAGAAAAAGTCGTTGAATACTTTTATCTTCGTACGGTCCTAACTCCAAAATTTTTTTTTCACAAAACATGTAAGAAAAAGAAATAGTTCTGCAAAAAAAAATTGTATAAACTCTATATGGAGTAGATTCCTCACTCAAAAAAGATATAAAGTTTCTATTTAAAATCTACCTATTTAATGCTGTTTGTCGGTCAATTCAGTCGTATGGTGCCCAAATATGGGGTCATTCATATTTTGATAGACAATGATATTTCACGTATTCTTAAGTTACTAAACTTATGCACTTATGATGGAGTCGGGAATGGACGATGCGATTCTGTGGATACAAATTAAAAGCTCGATGTAATTTAATAGTGATTTTCTAGAAGAATGGAAAACGTTGTTCATTATTAAATTTAATTCATTGGTAGATGCCCTGTTTTAAACAACTTTCGACAATAATTTTTCAAAAAAAAATTATCATATCAGAAGAAGGAATAATTAGAATTCTAAATTATAAAATATAATATCTCTTCTTTTCTGTCTAATGAGATAGTCAAAGCCGTATATTCTTTAAGATTTTTTACAATATTATTTAAGAAAAAACATAATTATCAGACCAAAATAATTAGAAAAAAACTCCTTAATTTTATTACTTATTTATTTTGATATATTAAAAATCCTAAAACGAGGCAAAAGTATGTATATAAGATAGTTTAATCGATGCGGATGATTTAAAGCATATTTAAATAGCATTGCTGGCTTCCAAAAATAGTAAAAAAAATTTATTGGAAAACAATTTGCAGTTTTAAAATACATTTTTTGTTCAATATATTATTTCTCAGTTTTTTAGATATTATGGCATTTTTCATTGAATTTATATTTCTAATATTCCGTCGGAAAAACCTTACACAATTTTTTATATCCTCCACTCCAGTGTGCAGAGGGTATATATAAGTTTGTCATTCCGTTTGTAATAATTAGAAAAAAAATATTGGACCCCATAAAATATATATATTTGTGATCCTTATAACAACCGGAGTTGATATAGCGATGTCCGGCTGTCCGTCTGTCCGTCAGTGGAAATCAAGATGATGGCATCAATCGGCCAGCTAGGGTGCTCTTTGACATAAAAAATGAGTCACTAACATCCTGAGAAGTTTTCTATTTAAAATCATCACTAACATCCTGAGAAGTTTTCTATTTAAAATCGCCAAAATCAGTCGATTAGGGCCCGAGATTTGAATGAAGAACTAAAAAAAGTCTTGAAAAAATATAATTTTCTATGTTGTTCTTGTCACGATCACGCACTCAATAGGATAGATAAGGTGATCATTTCCAGTGAGAATGATTCACAAAATCTGTGGTAAGATTTCTATTTCAAAAATCGTTAAAATCGGTGGAACAGGTCCAGGGAAATCTCTGAAAAATTAAAAATATGATGTTTCTATTATTGTTCTTGTTGTTATTCTAAATGTTGTATTGTTGTCATAGCTGGATTTGTTGTTTTGGTGGTCATTGTGGTAATAATATAATAAAAACTAACCCTTTGTACATTTTTTTTATCAACTTGGTATAAAAATTTAACAGTTTCCATTATTTTGGCATCACTAAAAAAATTTATTAGATCATTTCTGTCATTGCCACGAGCCTGCCTGCACACTTTCAGATCGATTGGGTCACGGGAAAGGGGTCAAAATCGATCCAAAAATTTTTCGACAAGCAGACCCTACGTGTTGATATAAAGGGAGTAAAAATTCACCAGCATCTAAAGCAAATAATGCTTAAATATGTACCTAGTTGTTAATAAAAAAAACAATGTAAATTTAGCAAAAAAAAATTTTATATATTAATTTATTTAAAGAGCAAAACACAAAAATAACGTTTGATGTTGTATTTTTTGTGCGTAATATTTACATATATTTACATACATACACATATTAAATAATACAAATAATATACATATATTCTATATATTTATATCCATAATAACTGCATGTTAGAAATAAATCTGTATATTATTTTATTTACATAAAATTCTGCAATATTTTGTTGTGAGGAAAATACATTTCTTTTGCATTAACAGAGTGTCACTTCATTTTGCTCAGCGTGACTATGCCACAGTAGATGGCGCCACAATTTTTGTTCTAATTAGCTTTGCAATACATAGTTATTTCTATTTTAACATGAATGTCAATATTTTCAAATAGATATCATACAGCAAAATGTTAAGACTACACAAAAAAGTTCTACGTAGTTATATAGAATTTTTATTCTGCTTTACCTACAAAATATCTGATTGCGATTACATCTAATTTTTAAAAATTGCTTATAATTACTAAAGCATTATTATTCACATAAATACAAAATTGCACTTTTTAAATTTTCCATTCAAATTTTTGTAAATATCATTTCTAAAAACTGGAATTAAAATTTCCAATTATAAATTAGAAAATATTAACTGAATTTCAGAAAATCATATCAAAACGTCGGAAATAATAATTTTAAATTTAGAAGACATCAATTGCATCTTTAATATATAAATTTTATTCGTAAAACACAAATTGAAATTCCAAAGAAAACGCCAAATATGTTTACATTTAAAAAATGTTTACATTTAAAAAAAAATATTGACATTGGCATAATAGCTTTTCAGTAACTTCTTTTAACGATAGTCGAATCGTTAAAAAAAAGAAAATAGCAAAATTATCAGTAAAATTTTTAAACGATATTCGCTATTGTTAAACTCAGCTGTTGTTGTTATCTAAACGATATTCGCTATTGTTAAACTCAGCTGTTGTTGTTATCTAAACGACAACCATTTTTGTGTTGTTTATTCAATCGATAAAAACTTAAATTTTTAGGTTGAAATGTTGTCATACATAAATAAAAATCATAAAATAGTGAATATATTTTGCTTTAATTAAAAAACTTTTTTATATAAATAAAAAAATTAAATAGCATATTCAATTCATTATTTCATTTTCAAATAAATACACAGAAATATTAGTAAAAAAATAAAGATATTAAACATAAACATAAAATCATCCTGTCAAACACGAAGTAATTTGTTTTTTTTCTATTCTGCTTTGTGTTTTTCACTTATTTTGACAGAGATGCCACTCGTTTACAATTTAAATAAATAGAAAAATAGATTTGTCGACTGTCGTTAAGATGTATGTACTTAGTGAATCACTTAATACTTAGTGCAAACAACAATAGCTGTCTATACATTTTGCGATTGTCGGATCATTGAAATTTACAGAATCGGACTACAGAAAACATTGATTCAATGAATTTTAGAAAACCTCAAATGACATTTAAGAATTGCGAACACAAAAATTGTTCCATAAATAAACGCAATTTGATGAGAGTGTTATTTATATATTATTTTTCACAATTTTTTTTGGATGAAATTTTGAAGTTTTTCAGGAAATAAAGAAACAAATTATTTTATTTAAAATGTTTGGGACATTTGGTTTTTTGCGTTTCGCATCCCTAATTTGATTATTTATTATTATAAATTTATTCTCTATGTTTTCCAAATATGGCAATATTTTAATAAAAAAGTTGAGAGAGCTTTTTTTTTGGTTATTATTTTGTTACTCGATCCGACCTATGTGGCCGCAATGAAAAAATATTTCGCCAGTTAAAAGAAACTATACAGCCATCTCCAATTAGCACGATTTAATGCATATAGCCACCCTACACAACCATTACCTTTGCAATGCAGGTTAGGGCGAGCTATTTAATTAGCAAAAACTAAATTAAACGAGAAGTTATGTCATATAACCGGAAACGCATGCATATAGGTATATAACCTAAATGCATGCCGATCACCAACCACAATGACCAAAAAGCAAACACCGAAATAAATCCGAAATAATAGAAAAGACGAAAACCAACCCAAAGAATTTTCTGAAATAATTTGGTATTAAGTTTAAAAATTGTTTACTTTTTCCAATATTTTGTTTACATTTATTATCATTACTCAAACCGAGGTAGAGGATATCAAAGATTCGGCACAGCCAAAGTTAACACTCTTACTTGTTCTATACAAAATCAATATACTTCCAATATTTGGCTATTTATTTAGAAGAAATATATATAAAAATATTTTTTGTATGAATTTTATTTCAGGTAAATTAAAAAAGGAACTAAATATTTGAAATATTTTGTATTTTTTACGGACAAATAATAAAAGAATTTTTTAAACGTAATACTAAACATTGCAAAATGGTGAGGACCAAACAGTGAGGAATGCTTTTTTAATGCAAAAAAAAAATGGAAAATGCATTTAAAAAGTGTCATTGTAAAAAAAGTGTTATTTTTTATTAAATTATTTTATTTTATATTTTTTATATAAAGTAGATAGCTATGGTATTCAAATGCATTGCAAATCTATCAGATTAAATATTACCAGAGATATGGCATGCCATAAGCCCAAACACCTTTTTCTATGGTTTTCAAAAAATTTTTTTGCTCTGATAAATAAAATTTCTATGTTTGCTAAATATTGTTAAACTTTTGGACGTTCTCTTTCTACTTTTTCATTTGCAGACGAATTTTATTAATTACTCGTATAAAGACTTTTATGAGAAATATATTTAAATTCTAAAAATTTGACCAATTTAAATGTTTAATCCACGGTTTATATAATTCGCTGCTTCTCCTAACCCCAAGATATACTAATTCTTTTTATAAAAGCCCTTTGTTTCGGAATTTTCAGAAGCCCCTTGATTAAAGACAAATCTTAAGCTTAGTATACGGATAGTAGAAGCCATAAGAGAACTCGTATGGAATTTTTTTATCACTAAAATTTTTTTTACTATTATAAAGTTTTGAAAGCCCCTCTGATGACATAGAAACTAAAATTCGCAATACCTATAGCAGAAACAAAAAAAAACTGATTATATCAGGGTACATTTAAAATTTTTCGCTTTTGTTGTTTATTGTTCGTATTTATTTTTCATTAAAAAAAACGTTGAAGATATAAAATTTTTGTTCCTTAAAATATCAACTTTAAAATTGTTTGTTTATTAATTTAGTTAGGCTTTCCAGTTAGTAAGTCATAAACTTACTAAATCTAATCTAATGAAACCCCCAAATACACTTGAAATGCCAAGTAATTTTTCGACCTATGCGGTTATGATTACTGATTGTGATTTCAAACGTTGTCATACCCTACACGATCATGCACAGAGAAGTATGAGTTTGTCTTATGAGTTTAAATTATAAACTGTTCGATTTAGAATACGTTTTTAAGAAAACCTTCAAAATTCATGTAAAAATTAAATTGAACTCAGCACGATTTCGATTGAAATTGTTTAACATTCGTTCTATGTTTTGATCAAAAGTTAAATGAAACTTTAATAATCCTAAGACCCATATAAAAATACACACTAGCAGACTCCAGCCCTCGAAATTCGAGCGCAAATTATAGGAAATTTTATTTTTTTATTAAATAAAGACCCTAAAAGTATGATAATCAATTATAGCCAATTCATAAATCAACACAAAAAACACACTCATTTTTATTAGAAACACATGAACAAAGTTAATAAAGACACACATAGCATTGTATAATTTTATGTATGTGTTAGTATCAATTTTAAATGCAATTTACTCAAAATAAAAGAAAAAATTTATAAGTCTGTAAATCTGCAAAACGGCTAAAAAGAAATACCTTTTAAATAATACACGTTTGGGCAAAATCGGGATAAAACGGTAGAACAAAACATCAGTTACAATTAATCGTCTAGCCTATTAATATTATAGATATGTCGTTTACAATTTTGTTTGGCTTTGACTTACACTGTAGCGATATATAATCATTCAAAATATGAAAACTAATTTCAGTTGCTGCCATTGATTAGCGCTGGTTATTGAAGTGTCAAATTTAAATTTTTCAGCTAATGCTTGTGTTTTTCTTTTTTCTTTTTTAACAATTATACTAGAGATATTATATTGTAGGGTATCGTATGGTCGCATTGACGTTTCCTTGCAATTTGTTATCTCTTCTAGATAACTCTATATCAGAATCTAAAATCTTTTGGTTTTTTTTTTACACAAATAGTTAGTTATCTATCCAAAAATTTTCTATTTGTATTTAACAAATATTAAACAAGCACAAATTGTTAAATTAAATAATTAACACTCTTAAACAACGAATGTACGAATATTTAAAATGCTAAAATTTAGCTACATACGTACACACATATACAAATACATACATAAAATAAGCATCTGTTAATATCTAGAAGTGTTAATTAAGTAAAGAAGGTTAAAGCAATTTTTTTAATTTTGTACGTTTATTATAAATCCCTACTTCCACGTTATAAGTCCAGGGAACGAAAATATCATTTAATTTGAAATTTTTGAACAAAACCACCATATATAAGTAAATGAATGACTGAATCGAGTATACAATTTAATCCTTGAGAATTAGTCCTTTAGAGAATACACTCAAATATAAAAATCAATCACTGCCAAAAAAAAAAGAAAAACATAAAAATTTGTGAGATAAAATCAGTTGAGAAATTTTGTTGGCATTTCCAATTTGTTTGCCTAAATTTGGACCAAAAAATAGATATTAAAAACTAACATTCTCTTCCAAAAAATAAGAATCAAAAAGTCGATCTAGCGATGCCCGTCTGTCCGTCTGTCTGTTTGTTGAAATCAGGCTTATTCATAAAATAAACTATTTACCTCGATAAACTTAAGATAATATTGTTTGTGTTTGCCATTATATCGAGCAAGCTGGAATTTAAACTGGTGTAATTCAAGCATAATTGAGCCAAGATATGACCTAAAATATGGAAACACCTCTCGAAAGCGCTACAAATTCTGTGTATGTGTTGTAATAATTTATTCCTTCAAATGGGTTGTTTACAATTGCTGTTACTAGTGCAGTAAGTCCAGTTGTTAATGTAAACGTAAAACCCAGTTGGAGGATATCAATGATTTGGTATAGCCGAATTTAATACTCTTGCTTGTTATACCCTATACCACTATGTGGTTTGGGTATAATGACTTTGTGTTGCTGTTTGTAACTATCAAAAATATTTGACCTAGACCCATCTTTTATTATACCGATCAGCTCAGAATCACTTGCTGAGTCGTTTTAGCGATGTCCGTCCGTCTGTGTGTCCATGTAAACCTTGTAATCAAACTACAGGTCGCAAATATGAATATATTTTGATAAAATTTGGTATATAAGCTTTTAGGATGAACGCTATTGAAATTGGTGAAAATCGGTCAATGTTCAGACCTAGTCCCCATACAAATGACCCCTATGAAATCGACATAAATTGCCATTAACTCCAAACTATCACATAGATCTTAGTCAAATTGGGTTTGTTTGTGTTTATTGTATCCATTAATCAGGAGTCCAAAAAAAATCCCCATACGACAATTCTGAGTCACAGGCCCCTTATGGAGCTGCTTCCCGATCTTCACTTAAATCTATCAAAAAACGAAAATATTGCACAGATTTCTCTCAAATTTGGTTTGATTATATTTTTTCAAAACATAATTGACTTTACCAAATATGGTCAGGATCGGTCCATTTTTCGACCTAGTCCCCATGTAAATATAGCACCCGATATGAACTTTTTCATATCTGCAGCCAAATAATTAATAACAATGGATCTCAAATTTGGTTTATGCTTATTTTCAATATCGAATTAGTTGGACCGAAGAGACAGGGTCTCTAAACCATGGTATATGGTATCGTATAGTCGATCTAGACCGACTATAATTACTTACTTGTTTTTATTGTTTTTGGCCAGTTTTTGTTTTCCTTCGTTATATTTTTCTTAACCTAGTAGGACCTCATGTTATTTAAAGTAATTAGAAATTAATTATTTTCTGCTCGACATAATATAAATCAAAAATGTAACTTTTATTTCTGCTCGAAAATATATAAATCAAAAAATAGCTCTTATTTTGTGACTTTTATGATAAAAAAGTATTAATGTTACGGTCCCTGTTAAAATAAAAAGATATATCTAAAATAATTTATTGATAATTTAGATGTAGGTAGTACTCGTACAAGTATTTTTGTTTAACTTTTTTCAAACTTTTTGTAGTTGGTTTTATTTTATTTTATTTTTTTTTTTTAGTTTTTTGTTCAAACACAAGGTGAATTCTAATTATGTGTTTTGTTTTGTTGTTTGGTTTTTAGTGTATTCAGTTATTTATAGTTGTTAAAAAAAATTTTTTCTATAGGTTTTGTTTTGGTTTTCAATTTAAGTGGTAGCTGAAGGAAACCAAGTACAACAATAACAACCGATAACACACTTAACACTCCTCTGAGTATTCAGTACAAGTACAGTTATATACGTGTTTAAGGAAAATTTTCTAATATGTTCAAAATGTTCAAAAATATTGTTCTTTAAAAATTTGTGGTATTAACTTATATATTATTACATTATCTCATTATTAACCGTGTAATACGAGTGTGAGATGTACATAACACTACATTACATTTTGTTACGAAAAACCTTTTACAATTGGTAAATACCATTCTATATATTCGCACTTTGCTCAAATATTATTGGATGGTATTTTTATAACAGCAACTAATTTTTTTTGTTAACGTTAAACATGAAATAATAGTTTAGTTTGAGTTATTTCGGAGTGTTTTTTCTGTAATTATTCCCCCATTTTTAGTTTTATGAATTAAATACACCATGTTGTGGGAAAATTCCAAATGTATAGAAAAAATTCAGGCTCTTAATTCGGATGAAGAGACGCTAACGCCAATCATAGTGCTTTAAGCTATACTCAGACCTATTACAATGAAGCTGCAAACTTCTTAACAATAACAAGAAAGCATAAAAGATAGTCATAGTTAGTCGTTCTAGGTCAATGCTCTTTGCAATTAGTTTCAAAATAGGTTTTTGGCCCCAACTGAGTGAGGGCAAAAATTGAGAAATAAAATGAGCATAAATTCCATTGAAGTTCGATTATCAAGTATATTTTATTATTCCGTGACCTAAACACTTACAGGGTGTCGCATGTTAATAACTTTTGCATTAGTCAACCGGTTGCTTTAAGAGCACATGTTGTTGCAACATCATTTCATTACGATTTTTGCTTTGTATCTCTTTACACCAAATCAACGCTCCGGATAATAAAAATAGTGTACAGAATCAAAGTCTGGCAACATTTAGTGCCATATTTTGTTGAGCACGGGACACATGCCGTTCATCAATTTCCAATTTGCAAGGAACTAGTTGAAGCGGTAAGAGCAAGTGTTGTCGAGAACCCAAATGAGTCGTATCTTCGCGACGCTCAGCATTTTGGCGACAATGGAACCACTTTGCGACTCATTTTGAAGGATGATTTGCATTCGTTTCCATATAAAGTCCAATCGATTCAAAGAGCTTTACTGGCAGACCGGCCATATCGCTAGCAATACGACCAAACAGTGAAACTTCCGCCTTTGGGTAACGGAAAATTCACAAGAGATCCCAAGAAATACCTCGGTATGACCAAAAAGCGACCGTTTGGATCAACGATTATTGGGCCATCTTTCTTCATAGAAGGCGAAACTGTCGATGGGAAAGGATATCGGTTGATGATAATTGATTATGTCTGCCCGAAAATGCAAGAAGATCTCCAGATCTGACCCCTCCAACTTCCTTTTTGTGTTGTTAATTGAAAACAAAAGTGTACGCCAACAAGTCTCAGCTGAGATGCTCGAAAAAGTTATTCAAAATACAGGAAAAAAAGGCACATTTTGTAGTGCTCAATAGAGGCGGCCATTTGATTGATTTCATATTCAAAGAGTAGACCAATTGAATTATATATAACTAGCTGACCCGGCAAACTTCGTTTTGTCCAAAAGAGATTTTTTGATTGAAATAATTTCGACATTTTTTTATCGAAAATTATCGACCGCTAACAGATGACGCAATAATATAATTTGAATACAACACTTTTCGATTTCAGTTGAATTCAATATCTTATAATTATACGGATAGCTGACCCGACGGTATTCGTCTCGTCCAATATTTGGCGAAAATAGAATAAAATCAAGTATTAATTAAAAAAAAAAAAAATAGAACAACACTTTTTTTTCGGCTCCGGGGCGTAAATGGATAGTGAGGATAGTTTCCCAACTTGGGACCACGCAACATATTGCTGGCCGTGTGAAAAGCATGGCATTTTCAGATTTATGCCGCACACTTCCAGGGACTGTCTTTGTGACTTGTTTACCGTCAACGCAAATGCAAGATTCACTGGGAACTGCACACCTTTGAACTGGAACGTCAAATCTGTTGAAGTCAAGGGAATTCGCGGAATTAAGCATATTCCACTATCACATTACTCATTAATTTCATCACAAACAGTCGGGTTCCATTGCATAGTTTCGGGGCATAAGGATGACAGATCCAACTTTAATTCGAATTGGGAGATTCACCGTAAAGGAGCGTGCGTAATGGCTTTGGTGGTGGAAGCATTTTGGCAATTTCACCTTTCCGCCCACGCAACACAATCCAGAGGCGGTTCTGTATCAAATTGAACTGCATTGCAATGCACACAAACGACAGACATCTGGTCGAATTGACCCGATGTGCGCGATCTGTATTGAATGTTGGCCTCATACCGAAAGGGTGCATAATTTGTTGTAGCCTACGTTGTCGTTCAAAAATCTGGCTTCATCACTTTGCCGAGCACGAACTTCTCTTCTTCTCAATCATTGTTGCTCATTCTGTGCTTCGTTGATCTCTCCTGACTGTCCCGCACGATTTCCAAGCATTCTGGCCCAACTGATTCCCTTCCAATAGCACGTTCCATTGTTACCATGAACTCTTCTTGGCATCGTAATAAAAATGATAAAATTATCCGAAAGTCAAAAAGAATATATAATTTTAAAGAAACAGTTATTCAATAATAGACCAATTTTTTGAAATAAAAGCGCTTATGTTAGCTTAGATATGCGGTTGGTGACACGCCCACTTGCCCAATCCCACCCTTTTTCGCCAGGGCTAATCACAGAAGTAATAGATGAACTCACACAAACTTGCAAAGCTCTCCCTCGGTATATGTACATTATATTTAATCAGTACTTTGTAGGGGATGTACCCTGCCCACTTATCCGATCCAAACTTATTTCGTCAGGTGTACTTACACTTATAACAAATGACGTCACATAAAGTATCAAAGCTCTCCCTGTCATGATATTGGGTCTGATATTGAGTGATTCATATTTTTGTAGGTGCCATGCTCACTGTTCCGATAACGCTAATTTTTAGGACGGCTACACACAGCAACTCACATCAATAATAGATGACCTCATAGAAAGTTGCAAAGCTCTCCCTAAAACAGTACTTAAGATATATGATGTAAAAAATTAATTGTGTATGGGAGGTACCATGCCCACTTATCCGACACCGACCATTTTCGGTATGACTATCCGTATTAATAATATATGGCCTCACACAAATTTTTTCAAAGCTCTCCCTCTCATTGTACTCAATATATATGATGTTAAAATGGAATAACCGTGTACAGCGCCATCTGTTCAAACTTTTTGTGCTTTTCATTTTTCCGAAACCTTCGCGTGGCAGCTACAAACAAACTCGCAGAAGAAAGTACCAATTTTGGTCCTGTAGTTCTCAAGTTTTAAGCGGACGAACAAACCACGATTCATTTTTTTATTTTACATCACAATTATCACAATAAACATTTTCGACTACAACTGTAGTCCTTTATTAATTATTCATCAAAAGAGAAATGAGTTTAAAAAGCATTTTTTTTAAATAAAGTCATCTTCGTAACAGGATTTTTAAATTTCGAAAAATAATATGCTCATGATTGTACCATTTTTGGGCTCAAATAGCATCTGATACGATTTTTTTTGATAAAACGATCATTTTAAATGAAACGTAATTGAATATATACTCGTATATATATTGATCTGAATGGGCATGGTTTAGAGGATTAGATAACACTAGCAGATTCCAGCGCTCGAATTCTAGGCAGCTTTATATTTCAACTTAGCCAATTCACAAACCAACACTTTTATGGTTTATTATTATTGTGAATGAAGATAAACTTATTAACAAACACATTAACAAATATAGTAAAACACACATAGCATATGTATAATTTTATATATGTGTTAGTAGCAACTTTAAAAGCAATTTACTCAAAATAAAGGAAAAAATCTGTAAATCTGCAAAACAGCAAAACAGCAAAAAAGAAATACCTTTCAAATGACATACGTTTGTTCAAAATCGGGACAAAACGGTAGAACAAAACATCGGTCAAAAGAAATCACCTTACCTATTAATATTATAGATTTAAGGTACTGTTGAACAAGATAGCATAGAAAAATATCTTCTAGATCCATCCACATATGTTAAAAGGGCCATCAATCTGTTTTTGATAGAAAAATCTAATTTTTTAATAAGATCGTTTGAAATATTATAACATTTGTATAGATCTTTGTGGCATACGGCAATCCAATTCATCCCACAAATGCTCTATGGGACTTAAGTCTGGTGATTGTGATGGTGAATGAATTTGCTGTGGAATTTTATATCTTATCCAGCTTAGTTTAAGACACATTTTTGCAGCTGATTTTTTATTGTTATCTTTAAGAAGATCAAGATAGTTAAAACGATCCATGATTGTCCCTATAAATACCAAATGTACCACCGTACTTGACTGTTGGAAGTAGTTTTTATGTATTAGTTCCCCATTCTTTTATATGACATCAGATTTACATAAGTTGTTTGTTTGTTTGTCGATGTGAAAAAGGGGGCTGTTTCACGATAATCAATCCTCACAATGTTTCCTAATAAAATAACAGCCATATTCATGACTGCAGTTACTTGCTATACAAATAACAGTATTTCTCTGAGGGTATATATGAGTTCGTCATAATTCGAGTAAAATATGGACCTGATAAAATATATATATATTTATCCTTATAACAATCGGAGTTCATGTAGCGATGTCCGACTGTCCGTCTGAGGAAATCACGATCAACACCTCAATAGGCTACACGGCTTGCTCGTTTTTAGTGAAAATGATTCACTGTAGTCCTCGACAGGTTTTTATTTAAAATCATCAAAATCAGTTTAATGGGTTCGGAGATTTCAATACATAGCGCAAGAATGGTTTTTTTCAAAAATGTTCAGCTGAGAATCTCCGTTTTTAATTTTTCATGTATTTCAGAATTTTTGCATACATTTAAAAAATTTTTTTTAAAATGTCAAAAACTGTGTCCTACAATTCTGAAAAAATATTGTGAATACTCCATGAATGATTCTGATCACTTTTTGTTCCATAAATTTTCTTCCAAAAATGCATAATTTTCCAGTAAAATCATCGCTTCTCCACAAAAAGTTTTGGAAGATTATGGCGGTTTTTGGGGAAAATTAAAAATGTTAAAATTTTCCCCGCAGTTTCACTCAGACCATTTTTTATTATTCATCGCAACGAAGATTCTCAGCTAAAAATTTTTGAAAAAATCATTCTTGCGCTACGTAGGATCAGATTTTCGACCAAATTCAGTTTGTTTTTTCGTAAAAAAAAACAATTTTTGGAGACAAACCCCAGCAAAATATGAGCCGAGATCAAAAATCCCGTATGAGGGATCGATGGGAAAACTCAAGACGAACATTTAAAAAAAACCCCAGTTCGGACAGCTGAACTATGTGAGTATAGAGTAAGTTGAACGAAAAAGTTGATATTCGTCCCACTGTGCGCGGCCGAAGTAAATGGCAGCGTTTGCCTAATATTTATTTGCCGAATTAATCATCCTAGTCAATTTTTATACCCCATACCAAAAATATTTGACCTACACTGCAGGTCGCAAATATGAATATATTTTGATGAAATTTTGTATTTAATCTTTTATCGGCGCTATTGAAATTGGTGAGAATCGATCCATGTTCAGACCTAGCCCCCATACAAATGACCCCTATGAAAACAACATATATTGCCATAAGATCCAAATTATCATACAAATCTTAGGCAAATTGGGTTTTCAGACTTTGGGGTCACCGTCTTAGGTCCTGAGAATACATGTGCCATTTTTTTTTTTGTATGGTCTGAAAGTTAAAACTATCCTCTGTCGACTCAAGTCAGCTTTAAAAAAATCGGTTGAAAAATGTGGAAAATATAAGAAAAAATAAAAATGGGACATATATGTCCCATTGGTCGTGAAAGGGTTTAGTCAATATCGGGAAGCATATATGGGGACGGACGGATTCAGAGTCGATCGGTATAATAAAAGATGGTTCTAGGTCCATTAGTTTTGGTAGTTATAAACATCAGCACAAGCTCATTATATCCTGACCACAGAGTCGTATAGGGTATATTTGTGGTTTTCTAGAATAACCGCGTATGTCATAAAATCAAAATGTTCAGGAGAGCCAAAAAACGTTATATTTGAAATTATGGGCTCGATATAAATACTTTATATAAAATTTTGAGTCAGTAATCTTCAGAGGAATAGATCCCAGAGAAGGACGAAAAAAAATATATAAATAACGATTAAAGTGTGTGCAGACAAAACAACGTATGTCAACAAACGTCGTATTCTTTGAAAAAGAAAACTACCTATGCCACCACCCATGTAGACATAAGTTGTTGTTGCTCGAAAAATGGATTTTTTTTTGTTCGTCAACAAAAAGTTAATGGGACTTTGGATGAGAATATAACAACGTATCAAGAATAATAGTGACAAAAAATAATAGAAATATACACAAAAGTTTTTATAAGTGGTTATAAACTGAAAAATAATCCAAAATTATTTTGCATCTTTTTTTTAATTAATAACAACCTATGTCGCTATGTGTCGTTTTCTGAGAAAATAATTTGTCAGCGATCAAACGTAGGTTGATATAAGTCGTTAGTGCTGCAAATTATTTTAATAATCATTTAAGTTACGTCGTTATTTAAAGAAAAACTCAGAAATGGTCAATATTTTTTAAAAAAAAATTGAACACATGTAAAGAGCGTTAAAACTTATTATATTTGGCATCGTTAACTCAAAACTGACAAAAATTGACATACGCGGTTATTCCAGAAAACCACAGATATATGCTAAAAGCTTTAATATAAGTTGTTGTGAATGTATTTTATGGTGTTATTTGAGACCTTCTTGCAGTAAATGTACCAGCTGAAAGAAAAAGTTGGGGCATTATTGGCAACTTGTTCTCTATATTTTCTGGGTACTAAGACATTTTTTTTTTTTTTTTTTTTACCACTGAACATCTATCAAATAATCTATCAAATAAATCTATCAAAAAACGAAATATTGCACTGATTCATCTCAAATTTTGTTTGTACATATTTTTGCAAAATACAAGAGACTTTACCAAACATGGTCAGGATCGGTCCATTTTTGGGCCTATCCCCATATAGATATAGCTTCCGATATGAACTTTTTCATATCTGCAGCCGAAAAAATTAATAAAAATCGCACTCAAATTTGGTTTATGCTTATTTACTATATCCAGTTAGTTGGGCCTGAGAGATAGGGTCTCTAAACGCATGGTATAGGGTATCGTATAGTCGGTCTGGACCGACTATAATTTTCTTACTTGTTTTATTTTAAAAAAATGGTTAGAGAACAAAAGAAAGTTTATTTAAATTAAAACATTGAAAGTAAAAATACTGTTAACTAAAAACAAAATAAATAAAATCTTGTGTTTTTTCTGAAGCATTTAATGGGTCAACCAATTACAGTAGGGTTTATCGTTTATGCATGACCCCGCAATGGAAAGCCTACTCTCATAATTGCAAATTTTCAGATAATTAAATTTTTCAGATAAAGTTAATGAAATAATGAAATAACTATGAATGTCTTTATAAAAAAAAAAAACAATATATAAAAATGTATAATAAATACCGGTCAAAAATTAAAAACAATTAACTTAACAATTAAATGATAGTATAACTTAAAGTTTAAGTAACTCTATTAAAAGAGTTTTCAATGGTTTGAACCAATCAATCAAATAACCAATTAAAACATATTTATTTATTAATAATTATTTTTTATTTATATGTGACTTTCTTATCTTTTCATTTTAGGTAAGTTCCCATAAGAAATCGCTTCCTACGGTAGTCTAATGATATTTATGCATTTAACAAAAGCAGTAAGTTGTTACGATTATACAAAAAGAATTAAATACAATTTGAAAAAGATAACGGTCTTAATCGACTCTTGGAACTTCGGCTTTCATCTGATGAAAATGTCGAAAAATCGATTTTTGCTTTCAGATTAAAAGTAAATTTTGCTTAATTTTGTTTTCTCTTATAAAAACCATTTACTAACAAATATATTTAGATAAATAATTTAACAAGAAATCATTCAGTCCTTGTTAAGACACTGAAAACGCCAACTTAATCTCATTCATTTCTATGATAAATTTATTAGTAAAGACTGAAAATTAAAAAACCGGTTTTCTTAATGAATTTAATCGTTTTCCAATTTAATATTTATATTTAATTAATATTTAAATATACAATATATCTAAAGGTCATTTACAATAAGGAAGCATAGTTTTGGTTTTTATTTTGTTTCGAATTAAAAAACGTCTGAAAATATAATTTTACAATAACAATTTCGAACAATCTGTGAGAACCACATCAATTTGCCAAGTTATTAAATGTTGTAAATTATTGGGGTTTTATTTACTTATTTAACATTAAAACTATTAGAATTTTTTTCAAAACAAAATTACAAAACAATAAAGTTTAATAATTCTATTCAACAGAACCGGTTTAGAACACAGATTACACTGTTCAACAAAAAAAAAAACTAAAAGTTAAAAAAATCAATCCACATTTTTTTTTAAACATACATTTTTTAAATAAAAAAATTATTTTTTTTAATGGTGTAAACTCAAGAGTAGTAAGTAAAGAGATTTATGCACAAAATTTTTGGAAAGTCCATTGAAAAATTAAAATATGTTAACAAACACTAAAAGCGTATATAGGAAATTAAAAAAACTGGGCGTGGCCGATAAAAGTATATGACGACATTGCCTGGGATTTGAGAATGATGTGTAGTAAATTCGAGCGAAACCCAAAAAAAATTTAAAATTGGGCGCCAAAGTAGGCGTTGCCGATAAGAAGCATATGGTGACCTTCCCTGTGGTACAGAGATCGTGTGTACTGAATTTCCGAGAAATCCGTCAACAAATAAAAATTTTTATAGCAAACAAATATACCAAAAACAGAAAAGGAATTTTACATAAAAAGTGGGCGTAAAAGTAGGCGTGGCCGGTAAAAAGTATATGGCGACCTTTCCTTTTACAGTAAATTCAATATTCTTTTCTTAAATAATTTATATTATTGTATTATTAACAATTAAATTCTAAAAATCCCTTTACGTATAAATTTACAATTGTTGATTTAAAATTTCGAAAAAAGCTTGGAGAAGGCTGTCATCGGCTTCATTCCAGTTTTATTTTTTACAAAAAATATAATACAATTTTCCAATTTTTCCGTCAGCCGATAGCCAACGCAGCTAGCGGTCGCTTTTATTTTAATTTCGTCTTTAAATTGTATTTGTTGGATTAAAAAAATTAATAATAATAATAATTTTTCAAATTGTATATCTGTCATACTACGTTTAAATGAAAAATTCCTAACATTTATAATATTTTAATATTTTTCTTTTTTAAATTCAGACACATGGACCGGCCATTACCCAAAGCATAATTCTCTTGTCTCTTCTGATATTTGACTGTTGAACAGTGTTATCAAAACACAAACAAAAAATTGTTAAAACGAAAAAAAACCTGACAATTAAAACCAATTTAAATAATCCAGTTTGTATTTAATAATGTTTTTTTTTTAACGTATATAAAGTGAATTTGTTTTTTTTTTTTTAACTCCGCTTTTGTAATATGCACAAATTGTAGTAGTTGAAGTAGTGATGCAATAAAATCGAATATTACCATTTAATATGGTACACGGTGACAATAGCAGTTTTCCTATTAGCAAAAGTTTATTTTTTACAAACCAAATCTGGATGCCTTCTCCATTTTCTTTGAAGGCTAACTGTTTATATATAACATTAACACCACTTCGTTATCTATAATATTAATAGGCTAGGCGATTTCTTGTGACCGATGTTTTGTTCTACCGTTTTATCCCGATTCTGACCAAACGTATATTATTTGAATGGTATTCCTTTTTAGCCGTGTTGCAGATTTACAGATTTTCAAATTTTTTCCTTTATTTTGAGTAAATTGCATTTAAAGTTGCTACTAACACATACATAAAATTGTACATATGCTATGTGTGGTTTATTAAATTTGTTAATCAGTTTGTTTTCTTCACAATAATAATAAACTATAAAAGTGTTGGTTTGTGAATTGGCTAAGTTGAAAAATAAAGCTGCCTAGAAATTGATCTGAATTTCGAGCGCTGGAATCTGCTAGTATATATTTAAAACAACAGTTTCATAAGTTTTTTCGAAATATTTGTTAACACCAATTTTTTCCAGTATTTAAGAATTTTGAATGCTTGGCAATAATGTAATTTCATTAATTGAAGACATGTTTTAGCAAATTGGTTATAATGTTGCCTTCGACGACATTTGTGTCACTTGTATTACTGGAAACTTTTTTTTTAGGTCACATTCTCTTTCCCTTTGGCATGCTTCTACATCCATTTTTAGCCTTAAATTAGAAATGAAATTTAGCAGACAGAATTATAATCTATTGAAATTTGATCCACTAAATTTCGTCGAAAACTTTGGAAAGCGTAAAAATGTTCACCATTTCAGGAGAAATTTAATGAAAAATTTTCCAAACAACAAAGATTTAAAGCTAAGAGGAATCAAGTTCTCGCCGACCAGAGAATTTCATATTCAAGACAAATGTGCCAATCCAAACAAGTAAGAAAATTATTTTCAGTCTAGACCGACAATAAAATACCCTACAACATTTCCAGAAAGGGTCCTATATCAAACTTTGCTTAGTCAATAGCTGTATATAGGAAGGGAGGATAAAACAAATTTTAGTGGTAATGTTATTAATTTTTGGCGTGCAGATATAAAAAAGTTCATATCTGATGTTTTTTTTTTATATCGGGACTAGTTACAAAAATTAAGCGATCGTGACCATATCCAAATCCAATCCAAATTTCAAAAAAATCTATGCAAAATTTTTTTTTTTTTTCGATTTTGAAGATTCGGTAATTCGCTTTATAAGGGGACTATGATTAGAAATGGTCTTACAGGATTAATTTTGGGATTACTTATATAAATGAATATATATGATAATCCAAATCGTAAGATAGGGGTCGAAGCACCGATTTTCAGTAAAATGTATTGTATTTATGGACTTGTAGTTTGATTAAAAGATTTACATGGGCTCACAGACGGATGAACAGTCAGGTAGATAGACAGGATAATGACAGAACATGTTTGCCTAAATAGATACCTAAAACGAGTTAAAATTAAGGAAGAGGACAACTGAGGAGCAGAAGAATATTTTGCGAACATATTATTTCTAATTGCGAAATATGGCATGCTTTGAGCATTAATTTAATGATAATATCGGAGTTGTATTAACACCCGAATATATTGTGGATGAAATGTTAAAGTCGAAGGAGACTTGGAAGTCACAGAACACTCAACTTCTAATCCACTTGTAGGACGGGGGACTAAGATGCGTATAACCATCCACCCTGATGAAATGCTAATGTGGTACCATGGAGCCACTAAATGATAGCACGCTATCACTCGCACGGACATCGCTAAATTGACTCAAAAATGAGTTCATATAATCGGTATAATAAAAATTGGATCTATATCAAATACTATCTGTATTTACCCGGTCTTGCCCGCGATCCAAAGGCCTTTGACTTGAAAAATGGTTCACTATGCTTACCAGGCGCTGAGTACTTAGTCCCCAATGAACCTTTCCTCAAAAAAATAAACTTTCTCCCCAAAAATTTGTATGGGATTGGGGAATTTGTTCATGGTGACAAAATTCCCTATGTTTACGTTTTTGGGGGGAACAAATTCATTTTTTATTTCAATTTAAAATTTTGTGATTTTTTAATTTAGAACTTTTTTTATAAGACGCTACAGCAAAAATGCTTCAAAATTAAGCTGCGAAACAGCTTTAAGTTTTTTTTTTTTTGGATTATTTATTTCGTAAACATCAAATATAACGGAATCGTTTGCAAACTAAAGGAATCATAACTATTAAAAATTGAATGACTTCATTCAATAAGTGATCATCGTTGAGCAGCGACGTCACAGAAAAACGGAAAATGAATGCAACATTTAAAATTGTGCCAAAAGGTTGCTTTAAGCAACTGCTTATAGTATATGTATAGTAATTATTGCACATACGTACACAGATAAAATTTATCATAAGACTTTTTACTAAAGCTGCGTTCACACTACGTGTTTTGCTCGTGTTTTTCTTATTTTATTAGCACATGTAATTTGTACACATAGTGTGAACCCTTTGAAACATTGTTTATGTACTAAACATTTTGCAAGACATATGTAAATTTTTCAATTAGAGCAGGTTCTATTTTGTCAAGATAAACATATGAAAATACAACACTGCTTGTGGCGAAAGAAAAACAGAGTAACTTATAAAGATTAATATTGAGAGAAAAATAGATTGCTTAATATTAATTAACTATTAAAAAATATATAACTATATTTTTAACAAAAATTTTTTGTAAATTCACAAATTAAATCAGCTGTTGTTTACATTTAGAGGTTATGTCATACGGAAATACATATGTACGTTTGAACGAAAAAATTATGAATCGTATGTAAAACGGCAATTTTGACACACACACGGAATTACGTATAGATCGTAAAACTGAATTTACACATGGAAAATACACATAGTGTAAACACACCTTAAGCTGTGTTCCGCGAGCGAGTCGCGTCCGCATCCGCGCGTTTGGCAGCTACACACGTGCTGCCGCGCAGTTGTCGTCAACTTATTTTAATCCCAAAATATATTTTTCAGAACATTCCTATATTTTAGATGAACTGTGTTCTGAGAGCGCGTCGCGTCCACGTCAACGCGCCCCTTCCGCGCATTTGGCAGCTACACCCGTGCGGCAGCGCAGTTGTCGTCAACTTACTTTAATCGCCAAAACATATTTTTCAGATCATTGCGATATTTTAGCTGAGCTGTGTTCGCGAGCGCGTCACGTCCGCGCGCCACTTCCGCGCGTTTGTCAGCCACAGCAGTGCTGCCGCGCAGTTGTTATCAACCTATTTTAATTGCCAAACTATATTTTTCAGAGCATCCGCGCACCGAAATGATGCTATTGAAAAGAATATAGATTTTAAATACGTTTATTGAGAGCAGTATGGAGAATTTGTTCATTTCTTTTGGGCACCTTTTTTTTTAAATTTGGGGAATTTGTTCATTTTTTAGGGAATTTGTTCATTGGGGACTAAGTGCTGAGCGCCTGCTTACCATTACAACTTAGCATGAATTATTTTGAGTGTATTATGTCCAAAAGTTACGAATTTTAGTTATTCTACAGCTTTGGGATATACAACATTTCTGGTTTTTCCTTCTGGTGCATATACGAAAAGATTGTGCTGGCTCCCAGGCGACAACTAATTGTCTATAAGAAAAACAGGGAGTTTCAAAGTTGATACCTGCTACCGTACGAGATTGTCCTCTTATGTACGTTATGTTAGGAACAACTTTTTGAACCATCTCTTGCAATGAAAAACCAACTTACAAAAGTCTTCTGGTAGGGATATTAAGTCGTTCCACATTCCCTGGAGTCAGCTTGTCTTATCCGTTGGGCCTCAAGACATTGTTGAGTCGTTTCCAGAGTTTCACATTCCCTCGACTAAGCTTGTCTAAGCTTGTCTGGAGTAGATTCAGGCATTTCCGCTTCTCTTACAAAGCATGTCTTGATCTTTGGGCTTTGTCTCACTCGTTGAGACTCGATACGAATTTGGGTCTGAACGGGTTCTCTAGAGTTCTATTTTGTTTAAGCCTTTTTGCACTTGAGGTAGTACGGCCTATATGCTATACTTTCATGTGCAAGGCACAATTGCAAATAGCTCTTTTTCCATCTTTACAACTCATTTGTATATTGAAAGAGATGACATGGAAATATTTGTAATAGATTGCTTTCCAATGTAGCCAAAAGGCGAGATGGAGATAAATGTAATATTTTGTTTTCCATTGTAGTTAAAAAGGCGAGATGCAAATAATTATAATCGTAGTCAACCTGTATCTGTTCACCCATGAAATAAATCTGCACTAGTTTTGAGGTGTTGCAACTCATATAGTAAAACAGGCGAGACGGGAAAATTTGTAATGGCTTGATTTAAAATATTTATTTCATAATGGTGTAAACTCAAGAGTAGTAAGTAAAGAGATTTATGCACAAAATTTTTGGAAAGTCCATTGAAAAATTAAAATATGTTAACAAACACTAAAAGCGTATATAGGAAATTAAAAAAACTGGGCGTGGCCGATAAAATTATATGACGACATTGCCTGGGATTTGAGAATGATGTGTAGTAAATTCGAGCGAAACCCAAAAAAAATTTAAAATTGGGCGCCAAAGTAGGCGTTGCCGATAAGAAGCATATGGTGACCTTCCCTGTGGTACAGAGATCGTGTGTACTGAATTTCCGAGAAATCCGTCAACAAATAAAAATTTTTATAGCAAACAAATATACCAAAAACAGAAAAGGAATTTTACATAAAAAGTGGGCCTAAAAGTAGGCGTGGCCGGTAAAAAGTATATGGCGACCTTTCCTGGGGTACAGAGATCTTGTATACCAAATATCAGGGAAATCCGTCGAAAAATAAAAATTTGTATAGCGGTCAAACAAACAAACAGAAATTAATTTTATATATATAGATTTTTGGTAGTTGTTATACCTTCACCAGGTAATGATAAAAAAAAATATTTACTACTCATTTTATTTTTTTTTTCCTTTTCAAGATTATATTCAACTAAGTAAAAGGGTTTACATCCACATGTGCCTCCTGTGCTATCTTACCACAAATTATCAAAAATCTATAAAATTCTTGTTAAAACCAGTTGTTTTGAAATATTCAAAATAATTTAGCATAAACCATTAATATCGCAAGTAACCGAATAATACAACACAATCACATTTCATATGTTAGAGATTATTTCATGCTTTTTTGTGTATAATTAAACAACTTTTGCGAATTTGCTATTTTCGTTTATTTTTTTTTTATATATTTATTTTGCTTGTTGATCTTATACACCGACATTTTGTTTTGGCGGTCACACACAAATGCCAAGTTACTAACCAACCAACCACCAACCAACCAACCAGTCAAATAAACAGGCAGCCAATCTTACGTATGCGGAATTGATTTTCCACTTAACTTAAAATTCAACGTTTGAGATCATAGAATATTGAGTTTGAATCTCAGTCTAAAATTTTTTATTACAATCACTTATACTTATATGTACATATACACACACAAACATAAGTATGTACATATATGGTACACTACAAGGTGCTGTAAGAGGTTGGGTTAATTTAGAATATATTTTTTTTTTTTTTTGCATTTAATTCTCTTTTTCTTATTTGAAAAATCAATTGCTTTCAATTTCAAGGTTTTACGGTTTGGAATTTTTTTTTAACAAGTTGTCATTTGTATGTTTTTTTTTTTTAGAAAAATCGCAATTTTATGTATTGTTTGTTTTTATACCCTATACCACTATGTGGTTTGGGTATAATGACTTTGTGCTGCTGTTTGTAACAACCAAAAATATTTGACCTAGACCCATCTTTAATTATACCGATCGAATCAGAATCACTTTCTGAGTTGATTTAACAATGTCCGTCCGTCCGTCCGTCCGTCCGTCCGTCCGTCCGTCCGTCCGTCTGTGTGTCCATGTAAAGCTTGTAATCAAACTGCAGGTCGCAAATATGAATGTATTTTGATGAAATTTGGTACATAAGCTTTTATCGGCCATGGGATGAACGCTATTGAAATTGGTGAGAATCGGTCCATGTTCAGACCTAGCCCCCATACAAATTACCCATATGAAATCGACATAAATTGCCATAAGATCCAAATTGTCATATAGATCTTACTCAAATTGGGTTTATATGCGTTCATTACATCCATTAATGAGTAGTCCAAAAATGATCCCTTTGACCCCATATTGAGCTGCTTCCCGATTTTCACTTAAATCTATTAAAAAACAAAAATATTGCACTGATTCTTCTCAAATTTTGTTTGTATATATTTTTGCAAAATACAAGAGACTTTACCAAACATGATCAGGATCGGTCCATTTTTGGACCAAGTACCTATATAGATATAGCATCCGATATGAACTTTTTCATATCTGCAGCCAAAAAAATTAATAAAAATCCCACTCAAGTTTGGTTTTTGCTTATTTTCTATGTCCAGTTAGTTGGGCCTAAGAGATAGGGTCTCTAAACGCATGGTATAGGGTATCGTATAGTCGGTCTAGACCGACTATAATTTTCTTACTTGTTCGTTTTGTTTTATTGAAAATGACAGCTTTTTTTGCTAAAAAAAAAATACTAAATATTGTAAGAACTTTGGTGTTTGTTGGCGTGTTAAAAGGGGTTGTGGTTGTATTCATATACCTAGAAGATTTTTTAGAAAAATAAATGCATTCATATATATTTATATATATTCTAAAATGGTTTGGTTATTTAAATTTTTTCTTTTTTTTTTTTTTTTTGTTTAGCTAGTTTTGTTGTGTATCTCTGTTTCTGGTTACTTAAATAGAATATGACAATCCCAAGTTGAAATTTTTTGTTATTTTAATGACGCAGTTTATATTTTAATACAAAGAATATTTCGTGACTTTATGTAAGACGTTAGAAAATAAAGTAGAAAAAATTTTCAGATTTCTGTCAAAATGTTTGATTATGTATTAAGACAATTAAATGTCAATGGTGTGGTTGTTTGTTACGTAACTATTGACGTGTTAGATTAATTGGTTACTTAAACTTGTGTTACGACAAAATCAACATTCCTACACACAGAAACAAAAAATTTCCAACCGTATTGTTCTAAGGTTTAACAACTGTATTTTCGATCAACAGAAATCTTAAATATATACCGGTATGACAACAGAATTGTAATAGTAATCAATTCAAAATTCGGTTACTAACTTCATTGCAATTCGGTTAGCAATAAATTCGGTAGCCACAATGAAATTAGACTTCAGAAAATGAATCTAAAGTAATGACTAAATCTTGTTTTTTTTTAATTTTCAGGAAACAATTAAAAAAGAGTGACTTTGATTGCCTAAATAATTATTGATACACGAAAAAATTAATAGCTATTATTAGATCGAGAGTATCTAATTGCTATTTGTGATACTAAGAGCAATGTTGTTGTTACGAATTTAATCTATTATTTTATGTAACCATTAATTATACCCTATACCACTACGTGGTTAGAGTAAAATGAGCTTGTGCTGATGTTTGTAACAACCAAAAATATTTGACCTAGACTCATCCTTTATTATTCTGATCGAGACAGAATCACCTTCTGAGTCAATTTAGCTATGTCTGTCCGTCCTTCCGTCTGTCTGAGTGTCAATGTAAAATTTGTAAATAAAGTACAGGTCGCAAATATGAATATATTTGATGAAATTTTGTATATAAGTGTTCGTAGGTCAAACCATGAACTCTAATGAAATTGGAGAAAATCGGAGCATGTTCAGACCTAATTCCCATACAAATCCCCCTTATGAGATCGACTTAAATTGCTAAAAGATAATTATACAGATTCCGGTTTGTGGTTTGTGAATATTTTTTATACTCATTAATTAGTAGTCCAAAAATAAGCACTAATTCCTTGTCATAGCCCCCCACATAAAGCTCCTCCTTCCTGATCTTTACTTAAATCTATCAAAAAACAAAAATATTGCACAGATTTTCCTCAAATTTGGGTTGTATATGATTTTGCAAAAAATTAGTGTCTTTGCCAAATATTGTCAGGATCGGTCCATTTTTCATCCTAGTCCCTATATAAATTCGATATACACTTTTTCATAACTGCAGGCAAACAAAATAATAAAAATTTCACTCAAATTTGGTTTATGCTTATATTGTGTATCGAATGAGTTGCAAATGGGAACAGTCTGTTTGTTGATAATTTCTTTGAAACTGATAATAAAATATTATAGCAACCCTATTAATTAGTTTTTTATATAATCTGCTTTTGATCTAATGCACTCAGTACAATTAAAATCGCTTTTAAAGTAGACGCTTGTTATGTTTTACCGTCAATTGAGGAAAAGTCGGCCGGAAGAATACAAATGGTTATTATATACTTTATATAAAAGGAAACTATTTTTTAGATAGTACAACCATCTCATACATTAACTGCCTTATCTCCTTCCTTCTTTCAACAAACCGGGCACCAAGGTGGTCACCTATGCTGATGACATAGTGCTTCTGGTCAGAGGTAGATTCCTATCAACGATCAGTTACCTTATGCAGTCGGTATTAGGTAAACTCGTGAAATGGGCAAGGGAAAACGGTCTAGGGGTTAACCCCTCTGAAATCGAGTTATCCTCTTTACCAGGAACACAAAAATACCTGAATTCAATCCTCGAAGACTGGAAGGGAAGACTCTGATACTATCAAGGGAGGCGAATTATGTGGGTGTTGTTCTGGACTCCAAACTCACTCAGTCGAGTAACGTAGGGGGAAAGGACTAAGAAGGCGGCATATGCCATCTACAGCTGCATGAGGTCATCCGGCAGAAGATGGGGTCTTAAACCGCAGATCATCCACTAGATATATTGTGCGATAATTTGATAAAGCTACGAACGTAGGGACCAGACTTTCTAGACTCGTGGAGGCATAGAGACTGGCCTGTCTGGGCACCACCAGAGCCATTAGATCGACGCTACAGGCGGGATTGGATGTAATGCTGAACATCGTGCCTATTGATATATTCATCAAGAGCACGGCAGCGAAAGTGTTCTCCACTTAAGGGTGTCATATAAGCTGGAACAAAGCTCTTGCGGACACAGCACAATTCTACGGACAGTGAGCGGGACATAAATTGATGGGGAAACTGATTATATGTCACCGGTGATTAACTTTAGGTGTAATTTTACGATCCAAATACCGACAGGGAAGACTGGGCCGCAGACTCTGTCGAGACAGGACTGCGATCTCAGTGTATACCGATGGTTCGAAGTTGGAAGCGGGTACAGGATCAGGAGTCTACTCTAAGCATCTTGACATTCAGGTATCTCAAAGAAAACCTGACAAATGTAGCTTTTTCCAGGCCGAGATTCAAGTAATTCTTATAGCAACGAAAGTAATACTGGAGCGGGATATGGATCCAACGACCATTATTATTTTCGTGGACAGTCTTTCGGCTCTCAATGCTCTTAAATCGAGGACCGTTGGATCGAAGTGTTTGAGGGAATGTATCAGGTTCCTCGAAAAAATCCGGCAACACACCATAAGACTTTTATGAATTCCAGGACATAGTGGAGTCAAAGGAAACGAGCCAGCTGCCGACTGTGCGTGGAAGTGCTCAGAATCGTTGAGCAAGACTATAGATATTAATATTAAAATCCCTCTATCTGTGCTGTCGAAACTAATTGAAGAGGCAGCTGATCTTGAACTAAGGACAAGATGGACACAACTAACCTCTTGCAGAATATCCCAGATCCTATGGCGCTTGCCTAGTCCAAGGAGAACGAAAGCACTCCTTGGACTTAGTAAAGGGGCAATTAGACTACTTATAGGAATACTCACTGGACACTGTGTAATAGGGCGGATGGCCGAGCTGTATGGATGAGGACGAGGAGGAGTTAATGCAATATCCAGGACTGAAGGAACGGCGCCTTAGATATCTAGCGTAAAGATTCTACGATAATCTGGGGTGCATAGTAGATGTTCCACATGGCGATCTTGCGGATTTCTTGAGGGAATCTGGCTAGTTCAGGAGAGAGGCATAGCAGATGAATGAGCACTTTTTTGTTTTTCTTTTCTTTTCCACACTCCTTATATTATCTATTTATACTTTTATAATCTATTTTGCTATCTCTATCTTCCTACACTTTCTACAGGGTACCATGTGGCCTCTGAGTGTACTCGCCTTCGGGCGGGCAACCCATCTCTCCTAACCTAACCTTAACTATCTTTGTTGCAATCGCAACAGTTATGGATGGGACTACATATAATGTGTACATCAAATGCAGGGGTAACACAATGTTCCTAATCTTTCTTAATGATCTCCTTGGTCAAACCTCTCTTTCGCAAATTGCAGAAATATTTATCATTCATTTTCATACAGTTGTAGGCCAAGGCGTTTTGAGGCTGGGGCATTTTTATATCTTGGTTTTTTAAAACACTTAAAAATAATTCAATCTTTCCGATCTCCTTACTATCTCTAATATTTACATCATTGCATTCCAAACTAAGCGCTTCTCTAGTAACCTATTCATCATATCCATTTTCAGTTTAATGTCCTGAGGACTACACAACTTATTACAGAGAAAATTCGGTTTTCAGTCGAACTATTCCTATATGACTGAGCTTCCCGTAATATTTCCTGACAATCACAATCTAATAAAATTTATGTCAAATATCCACAACAGTACTTACTCTTTCTTCCTTTCCAGAACCTATTTTCCTGAGATCAACATTGTAGGGAGAAAGCAAAATATCTTGTTAACCTCTAATTCTAATCGAGGTCTTTTTAAAATAGTGTGTTGAGAAGTACATCCTTTAGAATACCATATACCAAAATATTATTTGCGATAGGCCAAACTTCATCATCAATGACAAAATTTTGTGATTTGGTCTTCTCTATCTGGCCATTTTGTTTAGCACTTTATAAAAGCCAAATAATATATAATTTAATGGGAATACAGCTCCAGCAAATAGTCTTTGAATAAATAACTCTAAAATAAGACTTCCGAAGAGCATCACTGCACTTCGAACAGCGTATTCCCAACAAAAAGTACAACTTTAATGACGTGAAAGACTTTATTTATTTCGGTGCCAGTGCCGCCAATAACAACAATGAAGTCGTCTTGGAGAATAAGCGAGGAATAACTGTTACCAATCGAAGCTATTTAGGGCTTAGTATGCAATGGAATAGAAGTAAAGTCCTCTCTCGTAGGAAGAATATCACATTTTACATATTGCACGGCCCTTAACAATTACGGAACTATATGTGTTGTCAACGGATTCTGTATTAGAATGAGCCTATGAGCGAACCAATATCCACTGGAATGAAATTGGAATTTCCTGTGATTGATGAACTTGGGCATAACTTTCATATAAAATCACCACAAATATTCAAATATACCCAACCTTCTTTTCACTATGACAAACTTGAAGATCTGTTAAATTTCAATATGCTTGAATACGCAATTTATTACTCCAATTTATGAACTCTCTGAAATTTTAAACAATTTAGAGTTGTTATTAGTGACACCTCTAAAATTTCTAAACTCCTTTCATTTTTGGTATTTAACAACTGTTGAAAATATTTCATATTTACCTGTTCATACGCCTTTTTTTCGAAAATGAAAACAAACACATATTCAAATAAGTGTAAAACCCTCAAAAAAAATATAAACTACAATTCATTCGCATATCAAAAAAATTAAAATGCAATTCAGATAACAGTGATAAAGTTGTTAAATGAAACTGTTGAAAAACAACGCAAAACTTCACACAATAAAAAACCCTGAATATTTTGGCACTTAGATTCCCCCCAACCCCTAAAAAAAGGCATAAAAGAAAGAACAAAACACACACTTGGCAAAAAATTCGTAGACAGATAGATGCAAACAACATGTACGTGAGGCGATGAATGGCTGCAGCCCAGAGAATGCACAACATTTTCACAGACACATACAACACCACTTAAAACATGATACAAAACAACACCAAAAAAATACGCCTAAAAACAGACAATATGTTTTTCGATTCATTTTTTTTTTTTGGGGAATATCCTGCAACTTTTTTTAAATCACTTTTTTTGATGATTTTTTCCATATATTTTGGCTGCATGCAGATCCATGGTTATGGAATAACAGTGCAATTTTCATCAGGATTTATAGAGTTTTTTTTATCAGAAGACTTCTTTGTTTGTTTTTGGGCATTTTTTAACTCAGCCAGGATAGACAGGACTATCATGCATGGCGTCAATTGCCCAATTCACATGTGTTGCACCAGCGAATTAACGCCATTTTTTATATGCCTTGATGCCTTTTTGAGGGAAAATTTACGAGATTTTTTTTTTGATGTGGGAATATGTGATTTTTTTATAAAAGAAAAAAATAGGCGGAATTAAGTTGATCTGCATACAATCAAAATTCGCTTGTTATCCTATGATGCTTTAATACTCACAATCAGTATTTGATATTTTTCTGTTAATGTGTACTGAATGCATACACTAGGGTAGTACTAGTTTTTTTAATTTATAAAAACAAAAAAAGTGAAACAACAATACAAAATAATACATCATTTAAGCACTGTCACAAAGACTTTGAATCTAAGGAAATTATCGTTTCTGTGAATATTTTTTGTAAAATTAAAAAACAGATCTGGATTTTTACTTAAATAGTTCCAGTAAATAGTAAAATAAATAGACCAGATGTTTTCATATCAAATTGCATTGAATATGGTAGATGTTATCACACAGGTTCTCGTTGTATATAATTGATCGGTTACCAGAGTTAGAAAAAGATTCAATGCTTTGAATTACTTTATACATGGGGACTCTAAACTTTGATTATACAACATATTGGAATTAAACATTAGAAAAACAATAATAAAATAATTTCGTTTTAAATGTAAATCGCTCATAGGAAAAATGATCGAACTTTGAGTTTTTTTTGAAAGACCCATAACATTTATATAAAAATTTTTGATATTCAATTTCACTGTGTTTCAAATGAAATAAAATCTTTTTAATTTTTTTAATTAAGCAAACTCTATTATTTCAAGTGCCACCCTAATGTGTATAAGTATGAGTGTACTAAAAGACAAGTGCACTTTTTTCCTTAAAAATTGTATACATGCAAGTGTTTGTTTGTAGTCCTATATGTTCGTCGGTAGTAGTTGGCAAATGTTACTGTTGTTGATGGCTATCATGTGCATAAAACGATGAAGATGATTATGGCAATGCTTTTGGGCCGTTTGTTGTTCAATTTGTAAAACAGTCTGTTACCTCTTGCTATCTTTCCTTTTTTTTTTTTTTTTTGTTTTTGGCCACACTTGACTTTGGTAACATTTTATTTCTTTCTTTCTTTTTTTTTGGAAAAAATCACACATACATATTGCAATACCACTTGTTGCAATAGGACCCACACTGAACAACGTGTTGATATGTATGCCATATATTCGTTCTTTGTGCAGCAAAGGAGTAGGTATGTTTTTTCATTTATTTAAGAATCTGATAGGTTTTTTAATGATGAACTTTTTCGGTTTGGAATTTTTCATTTGCCAAAATGAAAATGTTTTTATGGTTTAAGAGTACGAGTTCAATGCGGTTGATGATTTTGATTACTTAAGTACTCTAATAATCATTTATATTCTCATTAATATGCTGTATGGTAAATGGTCAATTGTTTTAGTAGTTTTTTGGTTGGAGTGATTCAATTATTGAATTGTTTGTGGTAACAAGTGAATTTACCAAGTGATTTACCAAAGATAATATACAATTAAGTTCAATAATATGTTCTGTCATGTTAATCTACGAGTATATATATCATGTTTACTAACAAGCATCATCAGCAGCCAGACATCTTTTCTGGGGTGCTAAGGAAGTAAATGTTGTAGGATGTTGTACGCCTGGTTGAGTACATCGCAAAATCATATTTAAAATTTGTTTAACTTATTGTTTAAAAAAATATTTTGACTTAATTTCGCAACCGGTTATAATGTAAATCTGTTCATATATAATTTCGAAACGAGCGGATTTTGAAACAATAGACTTCTATGCACAGCAAAACTATAACGAGATTTTACATAGGATATCTCTATTTTTTTATTTGGTCCTAAATATATAAAATATAAAATAAAATCAATAAAATTAATAAATACAACTAATAAAAAATAAATAAATAAATTTCTATATATATAAAAAAGTCGTGTTAGTTACACTATTTGTAAATCAAGAACGGCTGAACCGATTTGGCTGAAAATTGGTGGAGAGCTAGCTTAGAACCGCCTTCCCGTGTGACGTGACATAAAACCTCTTTACTTTATTTGGCAACAATGTTTCTTTTTTACTCTTTAAGATTTTCCTTTTAAAATTTAGCCGTGGTGTTGGAAATAAGTAAACGTAATGTCGGAAATAGTGAACGTGTAAAAATTAACAATTGTAAGTAATTTCAGTTTTAAGTTTAGTTTAGTTTAGTTTAGTTTAGTTTAGTTTAGTTTAGTTTAGTTAATTTATGTGGCAACAATGTTTATTTTTACTTTTTAAGATTTTCGCATCTGACGTAGAATAACAAAACGCAATAGTGTAACAATGTCGTGTATCACAAGGTACTTAACTAAGAGTGCAACCTGTGCACCAAAATACATGAACAATAAAGAATCATTAAAATACTTAATTTTAATTTATTTGTATTTCCTAATAAAAAATTGAACTTAATAAAATCCAAAATCTGCTTATTTATTGCCTCTAATTCGGAACAGAAATAAATAAAATAAATAAAATAAATAAAATAAATAAAATAAATAAAATAAATAAAATAAATAAAATAAATAAAATAAATAAAATAAATAAAATAAATAAAATAAATAAAATAAATAAAATAAATAAAATAAATAAAATAAATAAAATAAATAAAATAAATAAAATAAATAAAATAAATAAAATAAATAAAATAAATAAAATAAATAAAATAAATAAAATAAATAAAATAAATAAAATAAATAAAATAAATAAAATAAATAAAATAAATAAAATAAATAAAATAAATAAAATAAATAAAATAAATAAAATAAATAAAATAAATAAAATACATAAAATAAATAAAAAAAAAAATTAAATAAATAAAATAAATAAAAAAATAAAATAAATAAAATAAATAAAATAAATAAAAAAAATTAATAAATAATATTAAAAATAAAATTAACAAAATAAACGAAAGAAAATTAATAAATAAAATTAATTAAATAAGTTAGTTTAGTTAAAAATTAAATGAATTAAATAAATCAAATTAACAAAAGTTTAATTAATTAAATTAAATAAAATAAAATAAAATAAAATAAATAAATAAAATAAATAAAATATATAAAATAAATAAAATAAATAAAATAAATAAACTAAATAAAATAAATAAAATAAATTAAATAAATAAAATAAATAAAATAAATTAAATAAATAAAATAAATAAAATAAATAAAATAAATAAAATAAATAAAATAAATAAAATAAATAAAATAAATAACATAAATAAAATAAAAAAAAATAAAATAAAATAAATAAAATAATTAAAAAAAAAAATAAATAAAATAAATAAAATAAATAAAAAAAAAATTAATAAATAATATTAAAATTAAATTAACAAAATAAACGAAAGAAAATTAATAAATAAAATTAATTAAATAAGTTAAATAAACTAAATTAAATGAATTAAATAAATCAAATTAACAAAAGTTTAATTAATTAAATGAAATAAATAAACCAAATACAATAAATATAATAATTATAATAAATGTAATAAATAAGAAAAATAAGATAAATAAAACAAGTGAATTAAATTAAATAAAATAAGTATAATAAATAAAATAATCAATATAAATTAAATAAGCAAAATAATATATAAAATAAATAAGATAAATACAATAAGTAAAATAAATAAAATAAACAAAATAAATAAAGTTATTAAATACATCAACTAAAAAGAATTATTTCATTCAATCTATTTATTTGATTAATTTATTTATTATTATTTATTATTAATTATTTATTAATTAAATGAATAAAATAAATATAATAAAAAAAATTAAAAAGTAAAATAAATAAAATAATTAAAATAAATAAAATATACTAGAGGACGCCTGCTGCTCCGCATTATATTATATTATATTATATTAATTTTTATAATATAATACCAAAATTTGCCAAGAGAAGTTAACGTACAGTAATGCCAAAATATGCCAAGAGAAGTTAACGTACAGTAAAAGTAAATTTGATTGTCCACGCATAACTTTCCTCAAACCCAACGAATTTGCCAAGAGAAGTTGACGTACAGTAATGCCGAAATATGCCAAGATAAGTTAACGTACAGTAAAAGTAAAGTTGATTCTCCACGCATAACTTTCCTCAAACCCAACGAATTTAAGCAGTTCAAAAAAAGGAGCTTGATCCACTGAGTGTTCTTAGAGCTATGTCAACAGCCTACGTTAATTAGAACTCTAATTATAGAGCTTTGAGAGAAGAAAAATATTGAAAAAATCTTGAATGGAAAGTTTATTCATAAATTCTTTTAATATATAAGATTAAAAAAATTTATAAATAAAAAAATTACTTTCGTTAAAAATAATAATTTAAACGTATTAAATAAACAAGCAAAATAAGCAAAATTAATAAAATAAAATGATATAAATAAATAAATTAAAAAAATAATAACTTAAATAAATAAATAAATAAATCAATAAATTAATAACAAATTAAGTAAATTAAATGAATTATATGCATTAAATAAATCAAATATAATAAATAAAATAATTATAATAAATAAAATAAAAAATTTAAATAAAAACAGTAAAATAAACAAAATAAAATAAGTAAAATAACTAAAATACTAAAAAATAAATATAAAATAAATAAAATAAAATAAACCAAATATAGTAAATAAATAAAATAATATATATTATATAAATAAAAAAAATAAAATAAGCCAAATAAATAAAATAAATAAATTAAAAAGATAAGGTTAAAAAAATAAATAAGATAACACAATAGGTGAAATAAAATAAGTAGAATAAAACAAAATAAATTTAAAAAAAATAAAATAAAGTAAAATAAAACAAAACAAAATAAAATAATATAAAATGGAATAAAATAAAATAAAATAAATAAATAAAATTTATAAAATGTATACAATTAACAAATAAAACAATATTAATTAAATGAATAAATTGAGTGAATTAAATATGTAAAGAAAAGTAAATAAAACAAATAATGTAAATAAAAAGAGAAGTTTGTCTTTAGAATTAAATAATTTGAATGAAATAAAAAAAATAAAAAATAAATGAAAATAAAAAATTAACAAATTATTTATTTTATAAATAAATTATTGATAAAAAAAATAAATATGAAAATAAATAAAATAATAAGTAACACGAATAAAATAAAAACAAATAAAAAAATTAAAAAATAAAGGAAAAAAATAAGATTAAAATTAAATTAAAAAATATTAAATTAAAAATAAAAAAAAATTTTTAAATAAATAAAACTAAAAAATAAGTAAAATATATAATATACATAAATTAAATTAACTAAATAAAATAAATAAGATAAACAAGAGAAATAAAATAAATAAAATAATTAAACTAATATATATAAAATATACGAATTGAATAATAAATCAAATAAGATTAATACAATAATTGAGAAATTAGATAAAATACATAAAATAAGTAAGTAAATAAACTAAAATAAATAATTTAACATAACATAAAAAATAAACAAATAAAATAAATAAAATAAATAAAATAAATAAAATAAATAAAATAAATAAAATAAATAAAATAAATAAAATAAATAAAATAAATAAATAATAATAAATATAATAAGTAAAACAAATAAAAGAAACAAAATAAATTAAATGAATCTAATAAAATATATAATATAAATAAGATAAATTAAATTGAACAAATTAAACAAAATAAAACATATAAAATTGAAAAAGTAAAAAAATGAATCAAACGAATAAAATAAATATAAAAAAATAATAAAAATTAAATTAATAAAGTAATTAAAATGAAAAAATAACTTATAAAAAAAAAAGTACAAAAATATAAAAAGATAAATAAAATTAAAAACTAAATAAAATAAAATAAAACATATCAAATATATAGTACCTATTAAGAAAATAAAATAATTGTTCAACTGCGATAGCAAGCATTAAAAATAATTTATTTTTCTGTGATATTTTCTTTTTATTTTTACATATTTTATTTCAAATTTGTGTTTTATGTTGTGCTGTATGTTTTCTATTAAAACAGATTTACATTTAATATGAAAATTAACTATATAAAATTCCTGAAGATGGTGGAGAAATCCCACTGCAACTTTGGATAAAAAATGTAATAATAATCTCTTATTTATATTACAAACAAATGCCCTTAAAAGCCTGTAAGTACTTAGAAATTCCTAATAAAACAATTTGAAAAAGTTGATTAAAAAACTAACTTAAAAATAATATTAACAAAATATCAAATAAAAAGTTAAATATAAATAAAAAATAAATACAATTAAAAAAACGAATAAAAATAAAAAATAAATAAAAGTAAATAAAACAAATTGTGGAAATAAAATAAATAAATAATATATAAAATTAAAAAATAAATATAATTAAGAAAATAAATAAAATGAATTAAATAAAATAAAAAATATATATAAAATATAAAATATACCAAATAAATAAATAAAATAAAAAAAAATAACGTGAAATAAAATGTGCTCAAAATTTAAAAACAAATTGTAAAACTTTCCGTTAGAAAAATCCATAAAATATATGTATGGCTTCGGTTAGGCAAACATACTCGTATGTATATGATTGTATAACTTACTGCAAATAATTGTATCCTTTTTTGACATCATGTACATTTAAATTGACATAAATACACACAAAAACGATAAAAATGTATTGAAATAGAAAATTCAATTTCCTGTGAAATGTCTAATGTTTCAAAATAAAAATAAATAAATAAAAACGTAACAAAAATAAATAGACATTTATTGTCATTGTTATTGTTCGTTTTTGTCAAACAATGGCAAAATTTTATATACATATTTGTTTGTCTGTATATGAGTCAGGAGTGCTATTGAGTAAAATATTAGAAACAAACTATATTGTACATAGACTGGCAAACACATTTTAAATTTTCAATAGCAGAAAAAAAAAACATATAAAACAATTGATATATGTACATGCATTTAAATGATAGAATAAATGCAACAGGCTAAAATAAAATCCTAAAAATCTATTAAAGCATACATATTAAATTGTTCACTTAAACACACACACACACAACTACTAAAAAATAAAACTATTAAATCTAATATCAACAACTATTTACAATTCATTCATTTAGTAGTCATTCGTTTATTCATTCATTCATTGAATTCGGAAATTCAATTTAGGTGAAGCAGCAGCAACCCAAAGCAGCAGCAGCAGCAACAGTTGTTTAGTGTGTTGTTATTTTAATACTCAACTTGCATTTAGCACTATTGTATGTACTACACACACACACACAGACACCAACCATATAACAGACAGACACACAAAATGTATGGACAGACATATGCAACTAGACAGTTTGGAATATTGACTGCATGCAGTATCTAACGTATCTCAAACTAAACATTACACCGTATAAACAATGGATGGGATAGATGGAAAATAACCCTTTTAATGCAATGACCATTTTTCAATATGTCAAGAAAATAAATAATTTTTTTTTTAATTCTCATTTTCGATCTACATATATCATTTTAGTGATTGAGTTAAAAAATATATCAGGCTCAAGATTAAATGTTTTTACTTTAAATAAAGCAAAAAAACATGGGCACAATTTGTTTCAAAAATTGATCTATATTTTGCATGACAGGTTATAAAGCTGATTCGGATCGAGTCACCAACCCAGTAGATAGTTTGTTTGCCAAAAAGTTAAATTCGTATACCTTTTGCAGTGAAACCAATGCAATGAGAATCCAGGCAAAGAGTTATGCTATTAAGCCTTCTCCAATATAACTAACTAAAATATAAAACAACTTTGAAACAAATGTTCTTGTATATGTGTACACATTGCGTACTACAATATACGTGATGTTTTTTTTAAGCAACTATTTGTGTTTGATAAACTCACATTTAGCGTTAACGGCGTACCCTCCGTAGTTTATTCCATCTATATCATTTTAATGATTGAATTAGAAATCAAACCCGATACAGCTGTGTAACCTGTCTTGCAGAATATAGATCATTTTTTGACACAAATGTGCCCATGTTATTTTGCTTTATTTAAAGTAAAAACATTAGATCTTGAGCCTGATTTAATTTCTTACTCAATAATTTAACAGAAATTTATTTTATTAAAAAATTTTACAAATCTTTGCTATCCTCTACCTGAAATGGCTATCGATTGTTGGTAAAATAACAGTCAAATTTGTGGTGTTTGTTCAGAGCAAAAAATATCGCAGTGTTTTTCGAAGACTAGAAAAATCTTGGAGTTAAAACAATTTTTTCAAGAAAATTGTTCACACAAATGTATCACAATCGCATAAAAACTTTATTGTTTTAAAATATAAAATATAATGTAAATACAATTTTTGGTATACGTTGGTTATATATCTCTATATATATTAGTTTTTTAGATCTTTCCAAATAGATACATATGAAAGTATAAAGCAAAATGCTTTTCTTGCTGTCTTGTGCAGTTATGGGTTAAACACAAGCAATAGAAGATTAAGTTGTTGTTAGTGTTTATATTATTACTGTTACTGCTGCTGATGTTGTTGTATTTCTTTATTTGGGAGTTGTATGCCGCTTCTAATCCACAATATACCTATAAAATGCCTGTTGCACAATATGTTGAAATAAAACCATGTGTACACACACACAAACACACACAACAAAATTCAAATATTCGTTTCAAAAATTTAGATATAGAAAAATGTAAAAATATACATACATATATACTTTTATGTATATGTGATATTTGTATCTACACAACAAACTTAATAGTCGTTTATATAAATTTCATTCATAAACTTCACTATTTTTTGTTGTTTAGCTGCAGTTGCAATTTATTGTATGCAACAGGAATATAAGTTACTTTAAAGTTGATATTTTACTTGTAGTATATCCTACAATTGTTGAAGCAAACGCTGATGCCAAATACTGCATCATGTGATGCAAAAGCTGTTAGTTCAAGGAAAAAGTTACTCGCTTTTATTTTTAACACTTTGAAATTCTTTTATTCAAAATTATTTTTTCTGGAATTTTTTTCCTTTCACCTGGCCGGAATTGACGAACTGCTGGAAAAAATTCTACACAAAAAATAAGTATAGGTTTTGATATCACTATATCATCGCTTTGAAAAAATATATCGCTAAGAGTATTTTCGAGATATGGTTATTTTGGCGATTTTTTGCGACTACTTAATGGATTTTTTTATTTCATTATTTTTTACTTTTTACACCCTATACCACTATGTGGTTTGGGTATAATGACTTTGTGGTGCTGTTTGTAACAACCAAAAATATTTGACCTACACCCATCTTTAATTATACCGATCGAATCAGAATCACTATCTGATTCGATTTAACGATGTCCGTCTGTGTAAAGCTTGTAATCAAACTACAGGTCACAAATATGAATGTATTTTGATAAAATTTGGTATATACACTTTTGTAGGATGAACGCTGTTGAAATTGGTGAAAATCGATCCTTGTCAAGACCTAGCCCCCATACAAAATGACCCCTATGATATCAACATAAATTGCCATAAGATCCAAATTATCATATAAATCTTAGTCAAATTGGGTTTGTATGTGTTTATTGCATCCATTAATCAGTAGTCCCTATGGGACAACTCTTAGTCATAGGCCCCATATAGAGCTGCTTCCCGATCTTCACTTAAATCTATCAAAAAACAAAAATATTGCACTGATTCTTCTTAAATTTTGTTTGTATATTTTTTTGCAAAATACAAGAGACTTTTCCAAACATGGTCACGATCGGTCCATTTTTGGGGCCTACTCCCCATATAGATATAGCATCCGATAAGAACTTTTTCATATCTGCAGCCAAAAAAATTAATAAAAATCCCACTCAAATTTGGTTTATGCTAATTTTCTATATCCAGTTAGTTGGGCCTGAGAGATAGGGTCTCTAAACGCATGGTATAGGGTATCGTATAGTCGGTCAGACCGACTATAATTGTCTTACTTGTTTAAATTATATTTTTGATATCAAAAAAATTCAAAAAATTTATTCAAAATTCTAAAAAGTCTTCGTGAAAAATCGCTCAAATCGCCACATCTTGATAATTCCCTTAGCCAAAGCTACTGCACCAATATCAATTCTGAATATTTAACTGTAACGATTTTGACTACACATTCTACAAATTCAAATACCGAAATCTGGTATTCATAAATAATGAAATAATTTGAAAATGCTCTTTCCTCAATCTGATATTATAACATAAAATTCCTTAACAAGAACTAGAATTAAGATGACATAATACTTATCATAGAATTTTAGAGTTTCTTTCATGGCTTGTTAGAGAAACATTTGAAAATGTAATGCCGGAAAATTGACTAAAGTTTTTTCCATCGTTTTTTTTTTTTTTTTGGCAGACTGGCGAAGTTGTGGATGGTTTTTAGTTGCGAGTTTATATAAACTTATTTATATGTATAAACTTATACAAACAGCACCATCATCACTATCATCATTAGCATCTGGGAGAATAAAAACTAAACTAAGCAAAATAATGTTGAAGCAACAAGTGGTCGACAAAACTACATACATAGTTCCAGTAACTAACTCTCAATTGCATCTATACAACTATATAAACTATAGTGATGTGAATTGTTGTTTTTGTTATTTTTTTTTTGCTTTCTCCGCACAGATGCCAAAATTTGTTATGCATGAGACAAAATTGTAGAATTTTAAAGGAGGGAGTATATTTTTTGTACACGAATATTTGTTAAATTGTAATAAAATTTCGTAGAATTGTCATAAGCTGATGTGATTTGATTAAACCACTTTTTATATATATTTTTATTAAAAGCTCTTCAACATTTCTAGGGGATCTGCTGTAGTTCGATCATGAAATTTTCAAAAAATATCTTATCAAATCTTAAAACCAAAGTTTATGCCATGTTTAAATTGAATAACTAGGCTAGAAGTTATAAAGCGTTAAGGAAATTACTCAGACCAGTTCTTGCAACACCGTTGACACTAATCTAAGATGATTCCACCATTGACCTTCCAGACCTGGATATTTATCTCATGTAAAGGTAATAGAATGAGAAAAGTAGATTAACAAATTTATTTTATGAAGGGAAATTATAACGTAGAGAAATTTCTAATTAAAGCACAAAATTGAGATGTATTTTTAAACTCTTTCTTTTAACTCATACTCTCTGTCTGTCTGTATGTGTGTCTGCCATGGGGCAACCCCATTTCGCCTAATCCAATTGATCTGAAATTTGGCCCATAGTCTTATTGTGACTATAGATTAATTAATCACGGAGTACTTTCAAACCCTTTTCCCCTTATACGATCGATCAGAAACTTAGTCGATAGACTTGCCGTAAAAAAAGATTAACTTTGACATAGTCATGCACATTCACGCGCAGTTATGGAGAGATTAAAACCTCACTTCATCTCAACCGATCGATCTGAGACTTTGTCCATAGTATTGTTTTAGCCAAAGATAAATTTTAAGATAGTATACACAGTCACGCATAGTCACGCACAATCACGGAGTGATTTAAACCCATCTCCCCTCATCAGATCGATCTGAACGTTGTACATAGACTTGTTGTGGCCAATGATAAATTTTAAGTTAGCCACGCATAGTCACGCCCAGTCACGGAGTGATTTAAACCCCATTTCCCCTCATCCAATCAATTTGAAACTTGGTCCATAGACTTGTTGTGACCAAAGATTAATTTTAAAATAGTCACGCTAAGTCACGCACAATCACGGAGATATTCAAAACTCATATGCATAAGGAAAGAAAGAGTTTTAATAAAGACTTTGTTTTTATGGGTAAGATTATTACAGAATCTTCCAAAAATATGTACAGTGCTTTTTTTTATTTCTTGATTTTTTATAAAAATTTTTAATTTATATTAAAAATTCTTTCATTAAAAAAAATACTTTAATTTTATTCTTATATTTCAAATCAATAGAATTATTTCTAACATTATTTAATACCTAAAATTATAATAACAACAATTTTTTCTAATTTCTTAAATATAATATCTACAGATATTAATATCCAGAATAATCAACAACTTGGCTTGTTTTGGATATTGACTCCTATCAATTTTTGGAAATTTGCCGGAGTAACATTTCTCCATCTGATCTTAACTACTTGCCAAATTTAATTTTTGTTGTTGAAAATTTTTCCTCTAAACTTCTCCTCAGGTTAAGATCTGGCGATTGATACGTCCATTCCAAAACAGGAACTTCTTGCGCACTCAAGCAAGATTGAATTAGATATGGCGAATGGTTTATGTATCCACAATATTTTCGAAAATATGACAATATATTTCTTTATTTGTATCTTCTGTCACTAAGACTGTAACTATACCAACTTCATTCTTTTTTTTTTCTATACGCTCAAAATTATTTCACAATACAGTAAGAGTACGACAAAAACGGTGTGAGGTACGTTTGTATTGGTGAAAAGATTAGGAAGTGTTTGGAGATAAAATGAGCGATTTCATTAGAAAGTGTTTGGATATAAAGAGAGGGAGCGAATAGCGTTATAAAAACGTTGTGAAAAATTAAAAATGAAAATGAAAATGAAAAATGAAAAATTACAAATTAAAAATTAAAAATTAAAAATTAAAAATTAAAAATTAAAAATTAAAAATTAAAAATTAAAAATTAAAAATTAAAAATTAAAAATTAAAAATTAAAAATTAAAAATTAAAAATTAAAAATTAAAAATTAAATATTAAAAATTAAAAATTAAAAATTAAAAATTAAAAATTAAAAATTAAAAATTAAAAATTAAAAATTAAAAATTAAAAATTAAAAATTAAAAATTAAAAATTAAAAATTAAAAATTAAAAATTAAAAATTAAAAATTAAAAATTAAAAATTAAAAATTAAAAATTAAAAATTAAAAATTAAAAATTAAAAATTAAAAATTAAAAATTAAAAATTAAATATTAAAAATTAAAAATTAAAAATTAAAAATTAAAAATTAAAAATTAAAAATTAAAAATTAAAAATTAAAAATTAAAAATTAAAAATTAAAAATTAAAAATTAAAAATTAAAAATTAAAAATTAAAAATTAAAAATTAAAAATTAAAAATTAAAAATTAAAAATTAAAAATTAAAAATTAAAAATTAAAAATTAAAAATTAAAAATTAAAAATTAAAAATTAAAAATTAAAAATTAAAAATTAAAAATTAAAAATTAAAAATTAAAAATTAAAAATTAAAAATTAACAATTAAAAATTAAAAATTAAAAATTAAAAATTAAAAATTAAAAATTAAAAATTAAAAATTAAAAATTAAAAATTAAAAATTAAAAATTAAAAATTAAAAATTAAAAATTAAAAATTAAAAATTAAAAATTAAAAATTAAAAATTAAAAATTAAAAATTAAAAATTAAAAATTAAAAATTAAAAATTAAAAATTAAAAATTAAAAATTAAAAATTAACAATTAAAAATTAAAAATTAAAAATTAAAAATTAAAAATTAAAAATTAAAAATTAAAAATTAAAAATTAAAAATTAAAAATTAAAAATTAAAAATTAAAAATTAAAAATTAAAAATTAAAAATTAAAAATTAAAAATTAAAAATTAAAAATTAAAAATTAAAAATTAAAAATTAAAAATTAAAAATTAAAAATTAAAAATTAAAAATTAAAAATTAAAAATTAAAAATTAAAAATTAAAAATTAAAAATTAAAAATTAAAAATTAAAAATTAAAAATTAAAAATTAAAAATTAAAAATTAAAAATTAAAAATTAAAAATTAAAAATTAAAAATTAAAAATTAAAAATTAAAAATTAAAAATTCAAAATTAAAAATTAAAATTAAAAATTAAAATTAAAAATTAAAAATTAAAAATTAAAAATTAAAAATTAAAAATTAAAAATTAAAAATTAAAAATTAAAAATTAAAAATTAAAAATTAAAAATTAAAAATTAAAAATTAAAAATTAAAAATTAAAAATTAAAAATTAAAAATTAAAAATTAAAAATTAAAAATTAAAAATTAAAAATTAAAAATTAAAAATTAAAAATTAAAAATTAAAAATTAAAAATTAAAAATTAAAAATTAAAAATTAAAAATTAAAAATTAAAAATTAAAAATTAAAAATTAAAAATTAAAAATTAAAAATTAAAAATTAAAAATTAAAAATTAAAAATTAAAAATAAAAATTAAAAATTAAAAATTAAAAATTAAAAATTAAAAATTAAAAATTAAAAATTAAAAATTAAAAATTAAAAATTAAAAATTAAAAATTAAAAATTAAAAATTAAAAATTAAAAATTAAGAATTAAAAATTAAAAATTAAAAATTAAAAATTAAAAATTAAAAATTAAAAATTAAAAATTAAAAATTGAAAATTAAAAATTAAAAATTAAAAATTAAAAATTAAAAATTAAAAATTAAAAATTAAAAATTAAAAATTAGAAATTAAAAATTAAAAATTAAAAATTAAAAATTAAAAATTAAAAATTAAAAATTAAAAATTAAAAATTAAAAATTAAAAATTAAAAATTAAAAATTAAAAATTAAAAATTTAAAATTAAAAATTAAAAATTAAAAATTAAAAATTAAAAATTAAAAATTAAAAATTAAAAATTAAAAATTAAAAATTAAAAATTAAAAATTAAAAATTAAAAATTAAAAATTAAAAATTAAAAATTAAAAATTAAAAATTAAAAATTAAAAATTAAAAATTAAAAATTAAAAATTAAAAATTAAAAATTAAAAATTAAAAATTAAAAATTAAAAATTAACAATTAAAAATTAAAAATTAAAAATTAAAAATTAAAAATTAAAAATTAAAAATTAAAAATTAAAATTAAAAATTAAAAATTAAAAATTAAAAATTAAAAATTAAAAATTAAAAATTAAAAATTAAAAATTAAAAATTAAAAATTAAAAATTAAAAATTAACAATTAACAATTAAAAATTAAAAATTAAAAATTAAAAATTAAAAATTAAAAATTAAAAATTAAAAATTAAAAATTAAAAATTAAAAATTAAAAATTAAAAATTAAAAATTAAAAATTAAAAATTAAAAATTAAAAATTAAAAATTAAAAATTAAAAATTAAAAATTAAAAATTAAAAATTAAAAATTAAAAATTAAAAATTAAAAATTAAAAATTAAAAATTAAAAATTAAAAATTAAAAATTAAAAATTAAAAATTAAAAATTAAAAATTAAAAATTAAAAATTAAAAATTAAAAATTAAAAATTAAAAATTAAAAATTAAAAATTAAAAATTAAAAATTAAAAATTAAAAATTAAAAATTAAAAATTAAAAATTAAAAATTAAAAATTAAAAATTAAAAATTAAAAATTAAAAATTAAAAATTAAAAATTAAAAATTAAAAATTAAAAATTAAAAATTAAAAATTAAAAATTAAAAATTAAAAATTAAAAATTAAAAATTAAAAATTAAAAATTAAAAATTAAAAATTAAAAATTAAAAATTAAAAATTAAAAATTAAAAATTAAAAATTAAAAATTAAAAATTAAAAATTAAAAATTAAAAATTAAAAATTAAAAATTAAAAATTAAAAATTCAAAATTCAAAATTAAAAATTAAAAATTAAAATTAAAAATTAAAAATTAAAAATTAAAAATTAAAAATTAAAAATTAAAAATTAAAAATTAAAAATTAAAAATTAAAAATTAAAAATTAAAAATTAAAAATTAAAAATTAAAAATTAAAAATTAAAAATTAAAAATTAAAAATTAAAAATTAAAAATTAAAAATTAAAAATTAAAAATTAAAAATTAAAAATTAAAAATTAAAAATTAAAAATTAAAAATTAAAAATTAAAAATTAAAAATTAAAAATTAAAAATTAAAAATTAAAAATTAAAAATTAAAAATTAAAAATTAAAAATTAAAAATTAAAAATAAAAATTAAAAATTAAAAATTAAAAATTAAAAATTAAAAATTAAAAATTAAAAATTAAAAATTAAAAATTAAAAATTAAAAATTAAAAATTAAAAATTAAAAATTAAAAATTAAAAATTAAAAATTAAGAATTAAAAATTAAAAATTAAAAATTAAAAATTAAAAATTAAAAATTAAAAATTAAAAATTAAAAATTGAAAATTAAAAATTAAAAATTAAAAATTAAAAATTAAAAATTAAAAATTAAAAATTAAAAATTAAAAATTAAAAATTAAAAATTAAAAATTAGAAATTAAAAATTAAAAATTAAAAATTAAAAATTAAAAATTAAAAATTAAAAATTAAAAATTAAAAATTAAAAATTAAAAATTAAAAATTAAAAATTAAAAATTAAAAATTAAAAATTAAAAATTAAAAATTAAAAATGATATATGAAAAATGAAACAAGAGAAATGAAAAATTAAAAATGCAAAATAAAAAATAAAAATGCAAAATAAAAAACTAAAAATAAAAAATGAAACACGAAAAATCAGAGATTAAAAATTAAATTAATTTTTTTAATTAAAAATAAAAATTAAAAATTAAAAATTAAAAATTAAAAATTAAAAATTAAAAATTAAAAATTAAAAATTAAAAATTAAAAATTAAAAATTAAAAATTAAAAATTAAAAATTAAAAATTAAAAATTAAAAATTAAAAATTAAAAATTAAAAATTAAAAATTAAAAATTAAAAATTAAAAATTAAAAATTAAAAATTAAAAATTGAAAATTAAAAATTAAAAATTAAAAATTAAAAATTAAAAATTAAAAATTAAAAATTAAAAATTAAAAATTAAAAATTAAAAATTAAAAATTAAAAATTAAAAATTAAAAATTAAAAATTAAAAATTAAAAATTAAAAATTAAAAATTAAAAATTGGAAATTAAAAATTAAAAATTAAAAATTAAAAATTAAAAATTAAAAATTAAAAATTAAAAATTAAAAATTAAAAATTAAAAATTAAAAATTAAAAATTAAAAATTAAAAATTAAAAATTAAAAATTAAAAATTAAAAATTAAAAATTAAAAATTAAAAATTAAAAATTAAAAATTAAAAATTAAAAATTAAAAATTAAGAATTAAAAATTAAAAATTAAAAATTAAAAATTAAAAATTAAAAATAAAAATTAAAAATTAAAAATTAAAAATTAAAAATTAAAAATTAAAAATTAAAAATTAAAAATTAAAAATTAAAAATTAAAAATTAAAAATTAAAAATTAAAAATTAAAAATTAAAAATTAAAAATTAAAAATTAAAAATTAAAAATTAAAAATTAAAAATTAAAAATTAAAAATTAAAAATTAAAAATTAAAAATGATATATGTATGAAAAATGAAAAATGAAACAAGAAAAATGAAAAATTAAAAATGCAAAATAAAAAATAAAAATGCAAAATAAAAAACTAAAAATAAAATATGAAACACGAAAAATCAGAAATTAAAAATTAAAAATGAACCAGTTGAAATAATAAATAATAATAAAATAATAAATATTTTTATATTATCCCCAGCAGTTGTTTGCTATAAGTGATACAGAGATGACGCTTTCTGTTTGATTTTAAAAAAGTGCCATAACAAAATCTTTAATTACTAGATGTTTACACATCTCCCCTGTGATCGGACTTGCGCGCTTTTTTTATTTTGTGTGAAGAGCTCTAAACACTTTAATTTTGGTCTTCGGACATTGCGTGGAACGGCTCCATAATATATTTTAAAATTCGTTTATGGAGCACTTCTTAAAGTAAGTTCAAAATTTAGTTCGGCCTTTGATGTTATTTTCACTTAATAACGGAATCCTTCGTGCAATTCTTCCAGGCGAATATTTTCGTATATTCCGCAGCGCAACGTACACTCACTTATTTTAGAATTAATATTCTCAGAAATAATTTTGATCGATATAACAGAGTCCTTTTTGGCCAATAATGTTATACGAGAATACTTCTTGGTCGAAAGTTTCATTGGATGACTTCCATTTTAAGGCATTCTTAATGCAAGTGATTTTACAATGATCGAGTCATCTTTCTACGAAATTACGAACAAATTAAGAAAATGACAAACTAATTTAAAAAGAGGCTATTATTATGAACAAGTATATTTAGAGTGGACAATAACAAAAAACAACGGTTGCATTAGATTGTTAAAACGTATATCTAATTAGACTAAAATCTTAACAAACTTTTATTGTTGGTAACCGTCTCAAATATGAGAAATGAGAAATACTCAATGGTTCTTGAGTTATAACGGAAAAACTAAGTACACGAACCGCAAGATAAAGATAAAATATAAAAGGCCTGAGAACGCCAAACTCTTTGAGTGTGTTACTATATTGGCATAGTACTTTCACTCCGAATTTTGATATCTCACCCCCCCCCCTCCTCCGCCCGACAATGACCCCAAACATGTTTTGTAGTGCTATAAATCCACACGGAGAAATTTTCGTGACTATTATTATTATACCGATTCATTGACAATAACTTTCAAAATTCCAATGGCGATGGCCATTTGTTCGTCTGTAAACCTTGTTATCGAACTAAAGATAGAAAGTAAAATAGAAGGAAATTTAGACTTTAGGACTCTATGGCCTAATTTTCGAACTCGAAACCTAGCGCCCATTTCAGTTACATAATTATTCATATGTAAATGGCCGCCATACAAATCTGAACTATACTGAAAATTCGCATCCAGATTAATTATTATTGATCGATGTCTGATTTATATGTATAAATAATCGGTTTAAAAACATTCAATTAGGAAGCTTGTCAGCATAACTGAAAATATTTATTCTTTTATTAATCCATAATTGACTCTTAATGGTTGGGATTTTATTATTTTAGAGGCCGAGAACTTATGCCGATTGTCATGCTGCAGGGTAACATATCGTTTGTTGGATTCGGATATTCACTGAATGGCTCTTAGATGTTATAAAAATTATGCACACACATTATAAAGCATGTGTTTTATTATTTAACACACAACTTATATTATCTATTCAGATCTGTTTTATTTTTTTTTTAATTTCTCTTCATGGTTCCCTTTATATCATTTATTTCATCCTTGCCTGGTAATGTCAAAAAAAAAATGATGTGCTAGACATTTCCACTATCTGAAAAGTTGTTGGCCTTGTTTGGGCCCTTACACAAGGGCGTGAGTTAGAAATCGATTCAGGCCAAAGAATTTTAAAAATTCAACGAAAACAGTTGATAATAAATGCTTGTATAATTTTCACTTCATTTTTCCTGTTCCATGTTGCGCAACCATATAGAAGTAAAGATTGTTATGCAAAGATTGTGAACGACCTTAGTTTGGTGTTTGTATATATATATTTGAAGATTTCCAAATATTTTTTAGCTGCCCGCTTGTTTATATTGCAGTTTACCCACCACCTTTACCAGTGACACCATTCAAGAAGCTGAACAAATTTGAATTTCCGAGATGAATTTCATTAATCTGATATGTTAATCCACATAGCTTTAGGCTCAGCAATGCTTATTTTAGATCTAGTCTATGTCAATAGTTTGCTGAGGTGTACAAATTTGTCGGCCATATCATATTAAGTATAGGATAGCAGATAGCAGTCTGAACCATTCCCCGTGGAAGGACTGCCAATCGTACCAAAAACCTTTTCAAAATCTATAAACACTAAATAATGTGGGGATCGCCATTCAACTGATTTTTCAACGTAAGTTGTTAAGTCTCTAAGTCCAGCTCCAGGATTTGCACTTCCGCCATCCATGCGTTTATTATCGCTGCTATTATTTTACTTCCTAGCACGTGTTTAGCGAATTTATCATGTACATAATGAGGTAATCTTCAACAAAATTCATTAAAAAATGAATCTATATTTTGAAATATATTGTGTATGATAACTCTAAAATGTACTAATTCTATTACAAAATACAATTAATAGCTAAAACGCTAACTAACATGAGTAACAATTGAAATTTTCTACGTATTACCAAAGACAATTTAAAATTTTTCTAGCCTATAACTAGTAAGTAGTTGCATTTATATTTTGGCCAATCATAATGCTCAAAAGAAAGCCTAAATATTGGGGAAAGAGATAGCATGTCATAGTAGTATTGTATTTTTAACGAAAACCAACAATAATGCACATTTGAAAACTCACCCTTACCAACATTTTAGAAAAACACACCCACACATCTATAGTGTGTTTTTTTGAAGGAAATCAAATAAAAATTTAAAAACAAAAAAAAAAACTAACAACAACTAAAATTTCACCAACTTTTTTTATAAAACAAAAACAAATTTGTTAAACAGATATACTTAATTGCTGTGCTTGCTATACATTTAGTTAGACACATACACACAAACACACAAACACACATACATACATGTAAAACTCAAGTAAACAAAATATGCAATGTCATGTAATGAGTTCAAATTTTGTATGTTGATATGTGAAATTCCTTTGGAAAATATTTATGTGTGTACAATAAACTCAAGCTTACCGAATATAGTTATACTAAATATGTGTTTTGGTTTTCATAGTTTCTTTAGTTTCTTTATGAATATACTGAACGTGGTGAAGGATATAAGGTTACGCACTTTTGTCTGTATAAACATTAGGGCGGCACTTGTTTAGATGAAATTATATTTGTATTTTATCGTATAACTTTATATGGTCAGAGTATAATGAGTTTGTGCTGATGTTTGTTACTATCCACCTTCTAGTACACCGATCAGAGTCGATCTGGTGATCTCCGTCCGTCCGTTTGTCTCTGTGTCTATGTAACCTTGTAATCAAACTAGAGTTAAAATATATGAAAAAATTTTGATAAATTTCGGTCAAAGGACGAACGCTATTGAAATTGGTGAAAATCGTGGTGAAAATAGTCCCTATCAGACCGACTGAAATTGTCAAATGATCCAGATTATTATATATATATATATCGATAATATTTGTTTGTGTGTGTGTTATACCCACTAATTAGCAGCGATGCTAATTTTTCCCGCAAGATTTAGCGCTTTTCAAATAATCAGAAGGCACATTTTTCATTTTGCGCCTTTAAAAAAGCGCTTACTTTGCGTTTTCTTTTTTCTTTCTCAGAGCTCTTAGTACCTTTCAAATACAACAGTTAATTTTAAACAATATTCTACGTATTTGAACAACATCCCTCCAAATTTAAACTTTTTGGTCAAAGAGACTCTTAATTGGTTCTCTAATACCTCAGTAAGACAATAATTATATGCCAAGATATATAAGTTAATTAACAAACATTCCGATATGCCACGCAAAATTTCGATGGTAGCACCAACCATTAAAGCAATTCTGGATATGTGACTTGAGTTGAAAACCCATTTTAGCGACGCTGTTAAAAAATATAACTCCAAAAACTATATTCATGTAACGTACTTGGCTCAAATTAGTCCGAAGTTCAAAAAGTAAATCTGACATTCAAAGCCCAAAATGCGGAACTAAAAAACTTTTTGATGACTTATATAGGTTATTAAAAAGTTTAATTTTGTTATTGTGAGGATCCTGTACTTTATGAAATTTGCTTTTGGGTTATAGTTTTGAAAACGCCTGTTTTGACAAACAATACAATCAAACAAAAGTCAATTCAGCTAACAAAATATCTTACCTATAAGCTAAAATCTGGATTATCATTTATCATTTAGTTATTTTTATTTCAGTTCTATTCAAACATACAAAATATCAAATATTTATATTAAAATAATTAAAATAATATTGTGGCCTTATTTCAAAATTTTCAGGTACAGGGTGAGTCAAAAGCCACCATGGGGTTACAAAATTTAATAACTTTTTCTTATATATTTATTTTTTTTTTTTTTTTTTTACATTATAAAATATACAAAACGGAAATTTTTCTACACTAAGTATGAAAAATAATGTGGCCTAAATGTCCCCCGTTTTCAGTTTCACAATGGTGGGCTCGTATTGGAGCATTTAAGATAACATTTTTCAAAATTTGTAGTTGTAGTATTAAATTTCTGGAACAATGTTGGTCTTGAGTTCAAGAATTGTCTCGGGCTTATCCACATATACACACTCCTTCAAATAACACCAAAGAAAAAAGTCGGGTACTGACAAATTAAGGCAAAAGTTTGCCTTAAAAGTGCCATTGTTTCTTGTGCAGTGTGGGCAGTGGCTTCATCCTACTGAAGCCACATGTCTGGTCTGTTTTCAAGAGCTGGGCGCAAAAAATATTCTATCATAAACAGCACCTCCATCTTCATTTGCGAAGAAGTAAGGCCCCAGATATTTTCAGATGTAATGCCACACTATACTTTACACCTAATGGGGTGCAATTGACATTGATGAATGGCTCTTGGATTTTCAGAACCGTAGGACCTATAGTTCTGCTTATTACAAAGCCATTGAAATGAAAATGAGCTTCATCACTAATAATCAGGTTTTCAATAAAATTGATTTCATTTCTGGCCAACTGTTGAAATTTAACTGCAAAAGTTGTCGTTGATTTACGGATTTCAATTCATGTACCAATTGCACATTATATGAGAATTCCAGTAAATATTTTTTAAATGCGTCCCTAGGTGACCAGAACGCGTCCAATATTTTTCGAAGTGCGAATTACCTTTTCATGGCAAATATTTTATTGTGCCATGTTAGTAGTCACGATCAAGTAAACAACGAATCTTCAGAGGGCACAATTCTGACGGTAAAATGGTATGCTCTTTGCGTTAAAATAATTGATCGCTGATTTAAATAATAAAATTCTTTTATTCTGGTTCTTTGTTCAGTTGTGAATCTCTCCATTATTTATTCTCCAGTTGTTATTTATATAATGTGAAATAATAAACGAAAAAGTTATTAAATTTTAATCGCTGCTAATCAAAACTTCAAAAATAAAGCAGTAAGACCATTTTTAATCGTAGTGTCCACATAAAGATGTTTCCCAATCTCTAACAAATCAAACAACAAAAATATTGCATAGAAAATTTGGTCCATCTTTAACCTAGTCCGCATATAAAAATATCATCAGATATAAACTTTTTCATGTCTGCACGTCACAAATAAAATACAATTGCTTTAAAATTTGTTTTATGCTTATTTTCTGTATGCAGTTATAGGCTAAGCAAAGTTGGATCCAAGACGCACTCCCGTAACGCATGTTATAGGGTATAGTGAGCCATTTTTACAAAAATACTTTACCCAAATCCACCATTTAAAGTTCACGTCAACGCATAATCGCTTTCTAATATGATTAATCTTCCCTAAGTGTCCATCGTTATCCAGTACAGGTCATTATCCAATACATACACATAAAGTTACATCTTAAATCAAGAAAGCTAATAAGATTTTTACACCTCACTCCCTTTAAATTTGGTAGAATTAAGCATGCATATTCTACCTTGTCAAACTTAAAAACAAATTTTCATATTTTTTCACTTTTTAAAATAATGAAACAACAATTCCGACGTTGTTCTTTCAAATTTCAATATATCCCAATACTTTACATTCCATATTTTGGCAACTACAAAATCCAGAGTTAGAATCCACAACATTTCTAATTGCCATTGATTTGTGAGCTGGTAAGGGAAATCCAATCATTGATATTATATGTTTCTTCACACATAAGTATTATAAATTATAAAATTATAAACAAACCGCTTCATTCTCAAAATAAGCTCACACACAAATGTCCTCGACTTAGAGCCAGGTTTTACAATTTTTTTGTATGCTTATGACGGTAGAATAAAACGACAGTAGATATAAACATAAATTCGCCAAAATATATCAAAAGTGATATTAGTTGTTCTTATAAATATTATTTATAAGAAATGTTTCATTTACGAACCACCCTACTGTTTCTAGTTTCTAACAAGGCCTTTATTTTAGATATTTATTCAAATGAAATGGTCATATTTGGCCAAAAGGCAATGGTTTGTGTATGTCAACATACGCAAAAGGGATTTTTAATTTTCACTAGACTTTTATAATATTTTATAAATTGCACATGTATGAGAAAGTCAACAGCTTAAGAGCCAGTCGTTATCTCTTTAACTTGCAAATGTGTGTTGCCTTTATTAATTTTTAGCCAAATATACGAACATTTAAACCAATTGCACTAGGAGCACAATATTTAGTCATTCGCTTTATTACCCAACTCCTTGATATATTGCTGTTGTTGGAATCTTTAAAGAGAACATAGTTTTTTCGAATGGTTTTTATATTTGAACTCTTAATAAAAGAGCTCTATATGTGGATTGTGTACATGAATGGTATATGTAATTGCTTAGGTAAGGACCTTATAGACACCTAAACACATGTGTGCTCACTTATGAAAGTAAATTTCAAAAGACAAACGTCATTGGACGTACACTTTTTGACATTTAAAAAATATATATGAAATGAAAGATAGTAAAAGTAATTAATTCTTTTTTATTATATGATGTGTTCCGCATTTCTGAGAAACCGTGTAAAAATTAAAAAAAAAAATTACGGTGTTCTAATATAGGTGCACAAAATTTTTAACATGTTTTAAAAAATATTATTAATTAAAATTATTATTCATTAAAATTAACATAACGAAAGTCCACAGATTTCTAATTATCATGGCTGGATTTTTTTAGAATGATGTTTAAAATGAATAAGAAAATTATAAAAACTAGCAGATTCCAGCGCTCGAAATTCGAGTGCAATTTCTAGGCAGCTTTATTTTTCAACTTAGCCAATTCACAAACGATATCTTTTACGGTTTATTTTTATTGTGAATGAAGATAACAAACTCGTTAACAAACACATTAACAAATTTAATAAAACACACATAGCATATGTATAATTTTATGTATATGTTAGTAGCAACTTTAAATGCAATTTACTCAAAACACAAGAAAAATTTCAAAAATCTATAAATCTGGAAAATGGCTAAAAAGAAATGCCTTTCAAATAATATACGTTTGGTTAAAATCGGGACAAAACGGTAGAACAAAACATCGGTCACAAGAAATCTCCTAGCCTATTAATATTATAGATTTTTCGTGCATTTTTAATTGAAAGCAATTATAAAATGCAATTAGCATAAATGTTAATATATACATTTACATTCTTGTTTGTTTAAAGAGAGTACAAGAGAGTAAAGATTAACTAATGCCGTTTTCTTTTCTGACAAAAAATGTCGCCCATTTTTGCCCTTTTTTCGAAAAGTGTTTTTTTTATATATATTCTGAATTAAGAGTAACCTTATCTTATACATCAATCGAAAGGTATCAAAGTCGAGCCCTCGTGAATCATAAAAAATTGCAGTCATTGCCTTCTTTCAGGTCATAGTGTGAGAATATTTCCCCATTGTTACCCTTTTTTGAATATTTTCACCCAAGAGGATAATAATCAAAATTTTTTTGCATTTATGAGACCTTTCGATTGATATATAATATAAGGTTGCTCTTAATACAGAATATTTAAAAAATACACTTTTCCAAAAAAGGGCAAAAAAAGGGGCGACATTTTTTGTCAGAAAAGAAAACGGCATAAGTAAGTGCATAACTATCTTGTTATGCTCTAACTCTTATCGATAAACAAATAATACACATCTATATGACACATATCTATATACGCATGTTCTATTCCGTATAAACATTATTAACTATTTTTACTCCCTTCCTTTTAACTCATATTGTCTGTTTGTCTGCCTAAAAAACTTTGGATCGAATTTTAACCCTTTTCCCATGATCCAATCGGGCTGAAACTTTGCAAGCAGACTCGCGGCGAAGATATTTTGGATTTTCTGAAATTCTAACGGGTTTTTAAATTGGCAACCATGTTCTATGTTACATGTTCTAGGAAATGAGCAATCGATATGATTTAAAAACGTAAAACCGACATTTTCGGCAAGGAATGGGAGTGTAATAAAAACCAGATTTTTATGGGTTAGTTTTTTAGTTGTAAATGAAAACTAACAACATTTTTAGAGGTGTCTCCACGTTTTAAGCCATATCATAGTACAACGACTCCCGATCTACTCCAGTTCCAATACAGACGTGCTCGAAATAACGACAAACAATATTATCCTCACTATTATCCTAACTAACGAACAGACCGACATTTATATTTATATTTCGAAGTATTACAAATGGAATGGCAAACATATATAAGGCCTCTGCACAGTGATGTAGAGGTTATAACAAAAAGCTTATTTAGCAGCAACTACTTATTCTACCAACTGGATAATAAGCGAGCACTTAAATTACCAACTGGTTACTCCCATTTGTAAATAAAATCGTCCCAAATAGATTTTGTGTTAGGCTTTTAGGTCTCTTGACTTACTTATATAGTTCTTGGTAACCATTTTTTACAAATCCACAGATTACGTTAGAGATCATGAGTGAGAAAAGGATGCTCCCTACTTATAGCAACATTTTATACAGTCGTAAATTTTATGAAATTTTTCTTTTGTGACCATTCAATTTAGAAATATTATTGTAAAAAAAAAAATCATGTGAGTCCGATCACAGGGTAGATGTGTAAACACCTAGTAATTAAAGATGCTTTTGTGGCACTTTTTTAGAATCAAACAGAAAGGGTCATCTATGTATCAGCTGCAGGGGCTCTGCTAATATAAAAATATTTATTATTATTTCAACTGGTTAATTTTTAATTTTTTATTTTTCGTTTTTCATTTTTCATTTTTTATTTTCCATTTTTCTTTTTAAATTTTTTATTTTTAATTTTTTATTTTTCAATTTTCATTTTCATTTTTCATTTTCATTTTTCTTTTTCATTTCTCATTTTCATTTCTCATTTTCATTTTCATTTTTTGTTTTTTATTTTTTATTTTACATTTTTCATTTTTTATTTTTCATTTCTCATTTTTCATTTTTTATTTTTCATTTTTAATTTTTCATATTTCAAAACGGTTTTATAACGCTATTCGCTCCCTCATTTTATCTCCAAACACTTCCTAATGAAATCGTGCCTTCATTTTTTTTCCAAACACTTTCCAATGAATTGCCCCTCCATTTTATCTCCAAACACTTCCTTTTTACTGTAATTCGTTCATATTTTATTTTTATTTATTTTTTATTTATGTTTGATTAGCATTAATATTAAATGCAGTGATAATTGTGTTATTTATATGGAATAAATTAAAACGTTAAGAATACTTCTAATTGATTGAGGAAATTAATTATAAATGTTTATAAAAAGTGAAGAAATATACTGCAGAAAACAGAGACAAAAAGTTATGACATGTCATAATATTTTCACCTATGCAATCTTAAGTCACACACACAGAAAATGGATTTGTTGTGGCAACTGAATTTGTTGCCAATCGAATTTTGATAGTCCCATGTACTATCACATTATTCTGCAGTGATTACTAAATAATATAATCGAAATAACCGTACGTAGTTTAGGGCAACTGTTGTTTTAAGTAAATTCGATGGCATGAACTGTTAAATTTAGTTCATACAATGGAATTTAGATTTTCTTTATTGGTGGTTACAGCCATTTATTAAGGTAGCCCAATGCATACTTACAGTAATTATAACTACACTTTGAAATAATTTTATATATAATTTATTTCTTTTATAGTTATAAATTAAGGATTAATACCTGTGTACGTGTATATGGTTTCTAGTTAGAGACGATAGGAGAAGAAAAATTATGTTATAGGGAATATGAAAAACCTTAGAAAATGGTATTAGTAAGAAAATGCAGAGTTTCTTATAGATGTTGAAGTATCTAATTAAACTCTCATCATCACTAAAAGCAGCTTGTGGAGATTTAAGTCCGCCAGCACATTCGGCCATAACAATTTGATCAACCTTCAAGATTGTGTTGGCAGCACTAACAGCATATTTCATAGTCCAGTATTTTGATTGGAAGAGATCGAACGCTTTCATGGTGGTATCATCAATAGTTTTGGGCTTTTCAGCTCCAATATTGAAACCAATATTTTACCAGACCCTCTTTATGAGCAAAATATATCTGGTTCACCACTTCAGTACCATTGACACCGGATTTTTCAGCTAAGACTTTTGGGAATGCTTTCAAAGCAGTGGCATAGTGTTCCATACCATGTCAGGTATCGGCAAAAGCAGCACGTTGTATCGCCAATTCAATTTCAGTAGCACCAGCTACAGCCACATTACGAACGTCACGTGACAAACCTATCAAGTTGTTGACAGTGTTATCATTCAATATCGTCCAATTATCTTTATTTTTTTATCACAATAACCTAATTTTTCCTGGCTGGGTATGGTGAAACTCGGCAAAGCAGTACCATTGACAGTACTAGCCAAAATTAAAATTATATCACAAACTTTGCCATCGCCAACTATAGCGCCATTTTGATTCTCCAGCAAATTCTCCTCACCAGCCGAGAAATTTACTCATCAACGGGGCAGGAGAAGATAGCAATCTTAGCCTTCTCAGCAAAAGAAACATCAGCTTCAACACAACTTTTAAAAACCATGACATGCACCACCTCAGACTTGGATAAGCCACTGCTCAAGATTTTGCATACACGAATGTTGCACAGGCTTTAGCGACTAAATACGTAAGGAAATCCTCTTCGCCATGCTGTTTGGACATAATGGAGCATATATAAGCATTCCTAACTTGGGCAACATCAGGATAATCTTTATTTTATGGACATAGCAATTTTGGCAGAATATCCATCTTTTTCCAAAGTTTTCTCATAACCGTCACCTATATCCGAGGAAAATGCTCGTCGGCATTCTCAAGCAGAGAACCGGCAAATAGACCCACGCCATTTGTACCGTTAGCCGAGCGCATGATTTTGGCAAATTCTTTGCAGGCAGTAATATTACGATAAACTGTGCTCTTACAAACCGCTATACATATGGTTTACTTCCTTCATTATTTGGGCCATACCGATTGCTTTAGGTACAGATGGATCCATTTCTATGCACAGATTTTTGATCTAATTTTGACAATTAATAACAGAGAAAACTCTCAACAAAATATTTTTTTTTATTATTCTTTACTTTATATTTAATTCTTCAAAGATGACAATTAAACGAAATTATTCGGTTAGGCTTATTATTTCATTATATTTTTTGGTACCTAGAATAGAATTTGATTCATGTAAATTCAATTCGGTTAAATCTGCCAAACCTAGTTAAGTGATTGGTTTTCTTTTGTTATAACCGAATTAAATAATTCTAATTACTAATTTGTTTCTATTATATTTACCAATAATTTGTTACAATATCTGTAAATACAGTTTTGGTTTAAAATATATTGTGTTAACAAAATTAGATGTTATAATCACCAATATTTAAGAACGAGTCATGTTATAATAGGTTTAATTTAGTTCTCTCGATTGAATTAGCATAACAATTTTCATAAAAAGTTTGATTGGTAAATTGAAAAAATTTTTCCATTGAAGGTACACAAATTTTCTGAGAATTATTATTATATGGTATATAACGAAAAAAATCTAATGCATTTAAAAGTATTTATGAATTACAATAAAAATGATTATTACCTGATTAAATTTTACTATTGCTAATGGAATTCCAACAAATCTTTTTTCTGTGTGCACCGATATATTCTTACGTCTTACATCTTACGCTGTTTTTGTGATTGTATTGTGAAATAGATTTTTACCCCCTGCGCGTATAGATGTTTACACATCAAAAGGAGTTTCCTTACGAGCTAATGATGGTCAAATTCGGTGTAAATAAAAAGAATTGAATTTTATCTTATCAACGACTACTATAAATTCGCCTAGATCTTCCTCATCATAAGGGGTCTCAAGCATCAAATAATCAATATACACATTTTGCAAATCAAGCACATGTTATAGAATTAGAAATTCAAAACATAATTGATTTTTGTGTTATAAACTTTCCACCACTGACTCATTCTAACAACATTTTTCTCCAATAAGCAGGATATTTTTTAATAGCAAAACAAACATGTACGGTAGAACCCATGATCGTATAGCTTTTAAAATTTTTCCCAAAAGACAAGTTGCTTTCCTCGAATAAGTCCGAAATACTTGTACTTAATATACGTTGCTTTTACACTCCAATCCAATGGGTAAAAACTATAACATTATAATTTTTTAATTAAAACTTTATTTTAAAATCCGTGTTAGAACAAATTATTCCTTTTGTGGACCGTGCTAATTCAAAATAGTAAAAAAAAAGAATACCATGTAAATATGACGTTAGTTTACCGTGTATCCTCCTATTTTAATTGCAAATGGGTTTTAAACTAACGATAGCTAACAATATGCTTTTTCAAATCTGCATATCATATTACAGAAATTAATTATTAGAAACCAACAAATTGTATAGCATTAGAAAGCTAATAATAAAACGTTGTAACTATATATTTTTCTCTTACTGGCTAACACAGATTTCATAGAGATTGATAACCTAATATTGAAATTTTAGTGTTTTGTTAAAAAATTAAAAAAAATTTGTTGTGAATCTAATCATTATAATGAGTTTTTGCTGATGTTAGTAAATAGCAAAAATAACTGATCTAAGCCCACCTTCTATTATACCGATTAAAATAGAATCATTATCTGTGCCTGTTTAGTGATGTCCGTCCCTCCGTCCATCTACTTTTGTTTCCATATAAACCTTACAGTTTGCAAATATGAATTGATTTTGATAAATTTTGTTTTGTTGGCCACAGCATGTACGATATTGAAATTGGTGATAATCGGTTAATGTACAGACTTGGTACCAATAAAAAAGACCCCTATGAGATTGACTGATATTGCCCTAAGATCCAAATTATCTTATATAGATATAGATTTGGTCTATGTGTGTTTACTATAAGCTGTACGATATGAAAATTGATTTCTAACCACACTGCTCGTAGGCCTTAATTTAGGTGAGTGTGCTAAAGCGCACGACAAAAAAATGCAAACCTTATGGCCGCCCTAAGTAGAAAAATTTCATATAGAAACAATCTATTCAATTATAACATAACAGTTATCACATGTTCAATAAAATCACTGATGATGCTTTCTTCCTCTCTACCATGCACCATTGAAAACAAAAATCAAAAATTTGCTTATTAATTACAGTATTAATTGCGATATGCCTGAAAATGAATAACAAATCCAGTAGAATCATCTTTAGTCATAGCCCCCATATAAAGCTTATTTCCAATCATCACTTAAATCTATTCAAAACCCAAAACTATTTCATAGATTTTCCTCAAATTTGTTTTATATATGTTTTTCTATAGAAGTGAATTTTATGTCCATAATAAGTCCATCATTCGACTTAGTTCCCATATAAATAAAAGGACCTAAATTCGAAACAATGCTTTATTTATTATTATGTTCTATATCCAGTTAGGCTATAATTTTCTTATTATTATACATTTTTTAAAATGCACAGTGATAAATTATCACAATTGATTTGGGCAAATTTTTTTTTATATATTATAAAGAAATTTTCTTAAAATATATAAGTACTCAAATTAACCAACGATTTTACTTTTGGGGGCTTGAGTGATTTTTGTGAGAATACGATATTCAAAGCCATATTAATTCAACTATTAATTTTCAATAAGATGATAGAGATATGCATACAATTGTAGAAAGTGTTGTGCCATTAAAAAATTTGGCCGAAATTTTCAAATAGCAAAATTAGACTTGTATTCGTTTTTTTCACTTTATTGTACCCTATACCATTATGCGGTCAGGGTATAATGACTTTGCGCTAATATTTGTAACGATAAAATATGGTGTATTGTGTGCATTATACCTACTAATCAATAGTCCTAAAATAAACCCTGTACATATAACCATTTGTAGTCATAGGCACCATGTAAAGCTGATTCCAGTCTTCACTTAAATCCATTTGCATATTTTTTATACCCTATACCACTAAGCTGCTGTTTGTAACTACCAAAAATATTTGACCTAGACCCATCTTTTATTATACCGATCAGCTCAGAATCGCTTTCTGAGTCGTTTTAGCTATGTCCGTCCGTCCGTCCGTCCGTCCGTCTGTATGTGTGTCCATGTAAACTTTGTAATCAAACTACAGGTCGCAAATATGAATATATTTTGATGAAATTTGGTAAATAAGCTTTTATCGGCTGAATGCTATTGAAATTGGTGACAATCGGTCCATGTTCAGTTCTAGTCCCCATACAAATGACCCCTATGAAATCGACATAAATTGCCATAAGATCCAAATTATCACATAGATCTTAGTCAAATTGGGTTTGTATGTGTTTATTGTATCCATTAATCAGTAGTCCAAAAAAAATTCCTATGGGAAAATTCTTAGTCATAGGTCCCATTTAAGCTGCTTCCCGATCTTCACTTAAATCTATCAATAAACAAAAATATGGCACAGATTTTTCTCAAATTTGGTTTGTATATATTTTTTCAAAATATAAGTGACTTTCCGAAATATGGTCAATATCGGTCCATTTTTCGACCTAGTCCCCATATAAATATAGCATCTGATATGAACTTTTTCATATTTGCAGCAAAAAAATTAATAACAATGACACTCAAATTTTGTTTATGCTTATTTTCTATGTCGAATTAGTTGGACCTAAAGATAAGGTCTCTAAGTCGTGGTATAGGGTATCGTATAGTCGGTCTAGACCGACTATAATTTTCTTACTTGTTTTTTTTTTAATTTTGTCTATGTGGTTTTGGGAAAGTAAGCGGCCTTGCAAAATTTAGTCAGGATCGGTTCACATTTTAACCTACTCAAATACACTTTTTCATATTTTCCATATCCAGTTATTGTTTCAGTAAAGTTGTATCCAAGCCCCTTACCGATCTAGACCGACTGTAATTTCTGACTTATTTTTTATATTAAATTCATACGATTTTTTTTAAGAAGTACAAATTATATACTATATCATCCAATTTACGAATAATATAGAACGATGAAAAAGATAGCAATATAAGAATACAATTTGTTTTCTTTGTTTGTCGTCCCAATTGTGATTAAACTTCCTTTAACTATTGATATAAAGATTTTAAAGGGTCCGCCATCTAACGTTTTTTTTTTTTCAACTAGTGCTTATTTCATGAATGGTAACACTTAGCTCATGTCTGATTTGACAGATAATTAGTTTTATCCTTCCACTGAACGAATATGGTTGTGTATACGCTTGAACAACGCTGGGAAATATTGCGACATTACTTTGAAAATCATGGTAATGTTGCAGAATGTGCGCGAAAATTCCGTACGGATTTCGGAAGAAGAGAAGCACCGTCAGCTCCGTATGTTCGTTATCTTGTGAAAAAAGTGAAAGAAACTGGCATCCTCATCGATAAACCAAAGCGTGAAATACACCCGAGAATATTGCTGCTGTGGCAGAAAGTGTGCGTGAAGCGCCATCAACATCAATTCACCGTCGTTCTCAAGAATTGAACATTTCGGAGGCAACATTGAGACGAATTTTGCAGAAAGACCTTCGTATGACGCCATGCCAAGTCCAATTGGTTCAGGAGTTGAAGCCAACTGACCATCCAATGCGTTTTCGCTTCGCTAAGTGGTCCTGCGATCGACTTACAGAAGATGCCGATTTTGCCAAAAAAAAAATCATCTTTTCAGATGAAGCTCATTTTGATCTTGGCGGGTATGTAAACAAGCAAAATTGTCGCATTTGGGGCACAGAAAGCCCGCACGCATACATTGAAAAGCCGATACACCCAAAACTAGTCACTGGTTGCTGCGGATTTTGGTCCAGAGGCATAATTGGGCCATTTTTCTTCGAAAATGAGCAAGGAGTGGCCGTTACAGTCAATGGCGATCGTTATCGGGCCATGTTGAACGAATTTTTGTTCACAAAAATTGAAGAGGAGGATATTGGCAACATTTGGTTTCAACAGGACGGCGCGACGTGCCACACAGCCGAAGCTACACTAGATGTTTTGCACCCTGTTTTTGAAGATCGCATTATCAGCCGCAGAGCTGATGTCGTTTGGCCACCTCGGAGCTGCGATTTGACACCGTTGGGCTATTATTTGTGGGGTGCCCTTAAACATAAGTGTTACGCCAACAAGCCAGAGACAATTGACGCTTTAAAGGACAATATTCGTGAAGCCATTGGTGAAACACAGCTGCACACAATCGATAATGTGCTTAAAAATTGAACCGATCGTGTAGGCTACTGCATGGCCAGCCGAGGCAGCCATTTGAATGAAATTATTTTCCATTATTAACCGGAAGGATTGTACTTTCAAATAAAAAAAGAAATTTGAGATAATATTCAATAGTTTTTTTATAACATTTTCAAAAAAAAAAAAGTTATTTGGCGGACCCTTTATATGAAAATTTTGTTACGTAAAGTTAATATAAGTTAAAATATGGAAGTAAAGTTATTATCAAGAGTTACTTTCATTCTATTTACTATTCTATGTGACAAGAATAAAAAATAAAGTATTTAAATGGGAATCTTTTATATTATTCAATGATTTGATGGTTACAAATCGAAAATAGATTCATCTTGACTATCGAATTTCTGGCCAAAAAAAACTGCGATGAAGTTTTTAATAAACGAAATTCGAGTTGATTTCGATTACAATTTTGTTGTCTTAACAATAAATATTTTATCACAATAAAAATGGTTAACTGCTATTAAATTTCTGTTGGTACAATCAAAAATACAGTTGTTAAATTTTAGAGCAATTCGGTTGGCAATTTTTTGTCTTCTCTTTATATCGTCTCTCATTTAATGATATATTTCACTTAATATATTTCACTATAAAATTTACCCAAAAATAATTTTTTGTAATTTAAAACCTTGCATTTTTTTCAAAATATTATTATCAATCAAAAAAATTCAAAATTGGGCCTATACACATACATTCATGCATACATATTTATGAAATATGTTTCGTGCTTTACCAGCAAAAATATTTCAAAAAATTTTGTGACCTAAAAATTTAATTTTGAATAAAAATATAAGCGAAATACGCAATTTTATTATAAAGTAGAAAAAAAAAATAAAATCATAACAAAAAAAATACAAAATCCATAACAAATGGTAACAATAAATTCAACATTTGTAAGTTTCAATTAAGAGTTTTATTTTTAACATAAATATGTTTTCCACTATGTGTTCACAGTTCTTCAAAATAGTTTTACTAAGCTCGAACTACACATTTGTAGAACTTTTATTAAAACCATTGATTGATTATTTCGTTAATCCTATACTGGCAACAATGTATTTCAGCACAGGGCACAGTGGTCGGAGCTGTATGGAGTTGGCGGCCAAAAATACTTACAGTATAGGTATCATCGTGAAACTTCGGTCACGGCTTTATAAATATGTCAGAACTATTTAATGATAAAATGGGAGTGGTTGATGACTCATACCCCTCCCCCCTTTCTACCGTACCCAGGCACCCACATTCACCCCACGTAAGCAAATACTTGAGAAAATGTACGAAACTTGTTTTTAATTCATATGTTAACAACCTGCTTACAAGATTAGTTTTAAAAAATAAAAATATTGACTAATTTCATATAAAATAATATGTAATACAAAATTATAAAAAGGTTGTTTAAAAATATAACGATAGATACTCTTTGAAATAAATAAAAAAAAGAATTAAAAAACATTGCGTTTTATTTTTTTATATCAGGTTTAAAATTGTTAATATTAAGGCTGTTTTTTAGTAACAACACCCCTTAAATGAAAATGGACTTCAAAATTAATCTAGCAATTCAAAAACAGATTTTAATAAAATTGATTTGTCCTTGCATGGTAACTTTCGTTGTCCCGTTCGTCGTTCATTATTTGTTGAAATGCGTGAAATTTTACGCGTGTGCTGGAGTCGAAATTTCTTTATATCTTTGTTTCTGGACTCTGCAGCTTCTTCAGAGAGTTCTCCAATCGATACCAGTGCATATTCAATAACATCTGAAGCATGAATTAAAATTTTGTGGACTGAGGGGAGAAGATAGTACCAGGAATATTTGTTTGTCAGCTCCTTAGCAGTGTCCAGTGCATATTTCCTAAATTTGTCTACATTAATATTATACCCTGAAGACAAAGTTTGCAATAATGTTGCACATCTCTCAATTACTACTTTATCAATGCCTGTTATTTCTGCAGACAAACCAGCATTGTTAAAGAATTCTCGTGCCGTATTTCCATCATTGGAAGACCCACTCCCTCCAGTTTTTGGCTTGTCGACTATTAGTCCCATTTTTTCTCGGAATTTTAATTGAATATTCTGTTTTCTTTTGAGAAATTCTGCTTTTCCTTCTATAGACCTAATTTGCCATTGCTTTTGGTCAAGCCTATACGATATACATATGAAGAAAATACTCGAAAAATCTAATATATGCGTGCAAAGGTGACAATCCAAATTCATAGTGATCTATTTTAACTTCTTTCTGCAGACATTTTTCAATATTGTTCATTTCGGTGGGTTTTGCATTACATATATAACACTTTGCGGATGAAGTTTGAGTTAAGGCATTACATACTTTACCATCCACCATTGTTAGTTGCAGAATATGGTCAATATTTATCGTTTTCTTAACATTTTTGAATTTTGTGGGAGTTAACTGTTCAATTTTCTTCTTGTAATATGCCTCTTCGTCGATGGAACATTGAACTGTCTCTTTTTTAAATTGGAACCTGATAGGACGGCAGTAGCGGGTGGACGATGGTCGAGGATTTTTCCAAATTATTTTGGTAATTTGAGCCTCATCTGGTATTGTTACAAGTTGGAGCGGGACATATGACGTTACAAATAAGTTACTATCATCCAAACTTTTATTTTCAACTTTCTGTTTGTACTCGCTGTGTCCCGAACTGCCATCAAACCCCCATTTTCCTATTAATGTAAGGCCGTTTACGGACTTATCCAAAACTCCATTAACAACATCGCTCTGTAGTTCTAATATCCGAGTAGCGGTATGGTCTAATAGACTTTGAAGTTCAACTTCAGTGTGAGATTCGCTGACAGTTATTTTGTCTGGGTAACTTTTCTTTTTTTCTTTCAAAATGTTATCGTAGCAAGGTAAAAAATGATTATCAAGTTTACTGTTTATAAAGCTTCTTATTGTCAAATATTGATGTTTTGTTAAACCTGCTTCAGTTATAAGCGATATAACTTCACCAACATTTGCTTGCAGAATCGATGGGTTCTTTTGTAAGGTAGTAAATCGCAAATCATCAGCAGCGGAGACATCAATTTCTTCTATTTCTGCTATTCTTCGTCGCTTTGTCCTGCTTGAACACTCTCCAAAACTTAATCTAGGACGTCCTCGATCTTTATTCAAGTCAGATGTTTGTGAGTTTAATAAAATCGACTCCCTTTGGGCAAGCCAATGAGAATATGTGTTTTCAGCTCTTGTTTTTATACGATTGCATTTTTGCCAAATTCTGAAATTTTTTTGCAATTATAATTTAAGCGTGTTTCTAATTGACTTTCTTCAAATGTGTAGCCCTCATTTCTAATATAGCTTTTCACGACATCCTTCACTTTTCTAGCTTTTTCAGCATTTGCACCTCTTTCTGTGCACCAAATATCAAAAATATGTGAGCGCGAAATTTTGCAATTATAACACGTACCTATTGCAGAAACAATTTATAACAAGGATAAAATTAAGAACAAATAAAATTAAAAGCCGGTGAAAAAGCAAAAAACAAACACATTTCTTTACATGCATAACAATAACAGAGCAACGCAAACATAAATTAACAAACACCACACAAAAATTCATATTTGGATATAAAAACAACGATGCCGCTTTGGTCTGAGGGAGATAACACAAAGACGAGCAAAAGTGAGCAGCTGATATTACCAATTTTAGAATCTTGAAATATTAACTAATAAACCAAAAAAAATCCTATTGGAGACTTCAGGGGGGAACACAACTAAAACTCTAGTTAAAATTTACATATATGGACGAACGAACACTAACAATGGCACTGGAAAAATATTAATTTTATAACAAATCTACAACAAGCTTAACACATTGTTATTATTTTAAAATATAGTTAATACCATTTAATTCAATATTCATTTCGATATATTTCAACAGAAGTTTTTTTTTTTTGTTTTAATTAAATTAAAGTTGCACTTAATTTTCCACTTTTTCACACTGCAAAAATCAACTGTTTACTCGCTCTCTTTTTTGTAGCTGTTCTTAAAGAGTACAGATGGAATAAAACAAAAACAACTATAAATTTTAAAACCTTGTTTTTATAAGAAACAGTGATGCCACACTTGGTGACAAACTTCTGACTTTGATTTTTTTATTTTTGGCCAATGGGATCGACCACTGTGCAGCGGTTCCAAACAAAACAATAGTGGTAAATAATATAGAACTGCGAAACTATTGGTCTGATTATATTTTTATTATTTTGTATTATATTTTTATTATTTTGGAATTGGGATTTTAATATCTCACTTGAAAAGTTCTCAACTGTTTATTTTAATTTTAGAGTCATTACAAATCTATAAAGATTTAAAAAATTCAATATTTTACTCTCTTCACAAACATGTGCAGGAAATGCATTAATTTCTTAGGTCTTTCGCATAATGTTTTAAAATACAAAGAAATTGACGTGACTTTTTTGTAATTTTTTCGAAAACCCAAGACTTTGTTCAACCATTCTCGGAGCCTATACCTTCAAAATCTGCAAGAATAAAGGGTTTGTGTCTGAAAAAATTTGCAATAGCTAGGACCCGCTTCAAAACATGAACTTTGAATTACTTTCCCATTAAATGGTTTGACGCAATTGAAAATAACTTTTTTCTAATATTTCCAAAAAGTATTGCCTATTACAATAATGTAATTTTAAAAAACAAAAAAAAAAGTTTTGGTTAAAAATTCAAATTTTTTATATTTTAAATCTTAATATCTCCCAAACATTAAGCGATAACACTGTAGTAGTGCCAGCATTAACAAGTTACCTCAAAATGTTTTTCACCAAAAGTAAAATTTTTTTTCAAAATAAAATCATTTCCTTTCCAAGGAAAAGTTTTATATTTTTTTTTTTTACCAATACCCTTTTTGTACAACTGATAATTTCTAACTGACTCAGAATCACTTTCCTAACGAAATCGTTTCGTCTGTCTGCCTGTATTCCATTTTATTTTTTGCTTTATCAAACTAGATCTCGCACAACTATATTCGGATGGAAAATAAACTTATCATTTTAAAAATCTTGTCAGTCCTAAAAATAAACTGTGTAGGAATATATTTATTCATCGTCCCTACATAAAGCAGCTACCTCATATTCATCCAATTCTATCAAAATACAAAAAATAGCATACATTTCAATTAAATTATATACTAGAGATATAAAAGTGGCCTTACAAAATGTGATCATTATCGGCCAATTTTTATACCCTATACCACTATGTGGTTTGGGTATAATGACTTTGTGCTGCTGTTTGTAACAACCAAAAATATTTGACCTACACCCATCTTTAATTATACCGATCGAATCAGAATCACTATCTGATTCGATTTAACGATGTCCGTCCGTCCGTCCGTACGTCTGTGTGTCCATGTAAAGCTTGTAATCAAACTGCAGCTCGCAAATATGAATATATTTTGATGAAATTTGGTATTTAATCTTTAATCTTTAATCCATGGGATGAACGCTATTGAAATTGGTGAGAATCGGTCCATGTTCAGACCTTGCCCCCATACAAATGACCCCCATGAAATGAACATACATTGACATAAGATCCAAATTATCATACAAATCTTAGTCAAATTGGGTTTGTATGTATATATTACATCCATTAATCAGTAGTCGAAAAATGATCCCTATTGGACAACTCTTAGTCATAGGCCCCATATAGAGCTGCTTCCCGATCTTCACTTAAATCTATCAAAAAAGAAAAATATTGCACTGATTCTTCTCAAATTTTGCTTGTATATATTTTTGCAAAATACAAGAGACTTTACCAAATATGGTCAGGATCGGTCCATTTTTGGGCCTAGTCCTCATATACATATAACATCCGATATGAACTTTTTCATATCTGCAGCCAAAAAAATTAATAAAAATCCCACTCAAATTTGGTTTATGCCTATCTTCTATATCCAGTTAGTTGGGACTGAGAGACAGGGTCTCTAAACGCATGGTATAGGGTATAGACCGACTATAATTTTCTTACTTGTTCTACTTGAAATATATTTGGTATAAATGTTTTCATAACTAAAACAAAATTTGATTTATGCTTATTTTCTATGTCTCATAACTCATTGTATAGGGTCTAGACCGACTATAACGTTATGACTAGTTTTTATATGGAATATTTGTTGCTATTTCGAGCCTATACATTGTGGGCGAAATGGTCGATCTAGCGTTTAATTCAATTTTCAAATTGTTTAATTGCGCCAAAGTTGTGTCTCTATCGATTACTAATATCCCACTGAACTAATATATCGATTCTCTTTTGATTGACATGATCTAGTTAAACAACTGTGAGCTGTCACACATAACATATGTTTCAGCCGGTACATCATTAAGGGAGGGGTAATGTTTTAAAAGTTAAAAAAGTCGTATAATCATCATTCTTTTTTGAAGATATGAATAATGTTGGATTATTTATTTCATACATATTTGTAGAATCTTCGAAAAAATTTTCAATTAAAAATTTTAATAAATAAGTCCGTGACAGAAAATCTCCGGAGGCATTGTTGTTTTGCGGTGAACATCATAACTCGTTACCGGATCATGTGAAATAAAACAATCGAAATGCGTTTAAAAGGTGACATGTTTTCTGAGGTACACGTTTTTTGCCATAAAATTTCGAGAATTTGTTGTCAAAAAATGGGGAAGAAAATGGAAAATAAAAAAACTCTTCGTGGTTATGTGGATTTATGTGTAGATGTAGTTTGAAAAATTTCAAAGGAATCGGTCAAGTAGATTTTGAGTTATGATGTTCACGGACTTCGAACATTTATTTGATAAAAGATTTAAAGTTTTTTAAAAACTGATTTATATACGATTACCTTATGAGGACGGGCACTGGAAACGCTGTATCTGCTTAAGTTTTGCTCCGATTTACTTGAAATTTTCATCAACACTCACGACATGTTGTACATTTAGAAAGAGAAATTAAAAAAAAAAAAAGCTTTTAAAACATTAAAAACAAAAAACAGAAGACTCGATGAGATGTTCGACGAATGTTCCAACAAAATGAAATTAGGTAAAGTTCTCTAAATTATTAAGGAAACACCTCACAGTGCATCCGAAATAACCAGAATGAATGAAGAGCTAATTTACAGATTCAGTGTCATTTTACGCTCGATTGCTTGCGGGCACAAAATCGATATTGGATCTTTTAGCCAATATGCTTTACAAATACACAGTATCCTTGGCTTTATATGCCTTGTTCTATACATAAAATCTTAATAGATGGCGACGATATAATTAAAGTATCATCACTTGCAATAGGAAAAATGTCGAAAGAAGCATTAGAAGCCCGGAACAAAGATTACCGCAATTTTGTAATATATTTATCTTTTTTAACTTTTTATGATTAAAAATCAATATTTTAAACAATTTTAAAATTTTATAAATTATAGTTTTATACTGTATTCTATTTTTTTAATATTATTAGTTATTTTATTATTTTTTATAAAAATAAAAAATCTTATTTTCGATCTCTATCAATTTAACGATTGAGTTTGAAATTGTTCAGGCTTAAGATCAAATATTTTTACTTTAAATAAAGCAAAAGCATTAGCACATTTATTTCAAAAATTGTTCTATATTCTGCATGACAGGTTATACAGCTGTTTCGGGAAGAGTCACCAACCCTCATCAGTAACCAAAAGCAGTAGATAGTTTGTTTGGTAAAAAGTTTATTTCATATATATTTGCTGAAAACAACCAAATGAGAATTCAAGCAAAAGTTATACTATTTAAGCCTCTTCCATTATAACAAACTAAAATATAGAACAACTTTGAAACAAATATGATCGTATACGAGTACACATTGCATACTACAATATACATGTTTGTTTTTGTCTTGAAAAAAACAAGAAAAACAATTTGTTTTTGCTAAACTTACATTTAGCGTTAACGGCGTGCCCTCCGTATTTTTAATTTTATTATTTTTTATAAAAATAAAAAATCTTATTTTCGATCTTTATCAATTTAACGATTGAGTTTGAAATTGTTCAGGCTCAAGATTAGTTTTAACATTATTAGTTTTAACATTAGAAGCGTTTCGGCTATTGGAAAATTCGATCAATTTAAAGAGTTAATTGCAAGATTACCGAAGTTGCCAGATGTAATTGCAATTCAAGAAACATGGTTTAATAATGACATTACACAAATTTATGAAATTCCCGGTTTTACATCATGAAGTAGTTATTTGCAGAAGTGAGAAATGTGTTGAACGAATAGTTGTTACCTTTTGCAATTTTAAAGTTGATCATAAACCCTTGAAACTTACTTCTTTTTATCGTTCCCAAAAATGCAACGTAGAGATGATTTTATAAATATTTTTGATGCTATTTTAAATGTTCATGCTCGTAACCCAATTATTATGGTTGGTGATTCAAATGTAGATTTTTTTCAAAATACTCCTTATATTGATTTGCTTACGATGTTTCAAAATTATGATTGTGATAGTGCGCACAATTTGATAACGAGGCCTCAAAGTAAAACAAGCATTGATCAGGTTTTCAGTTACTTTGCGGATAAAATGTTGACTCGGTTGAATGCAGATCATAGTATTGTTAGCTGCAAGTTTAAAAGTAATTTTATGAATAATGAATATTCAGAGATGATGATTATATGAAAGCAAGAGGAATTCTGCGAAATAGTTGACCTGAGAATTATTCTTTGATTGATGCATCAGAATTGACAAATACTTTGGTTTCATGCATGGAAGCTGCCTTAAATGATTCAACAACAGTGAGTAATTTAAAAAAACGATTAAGATTTCAGCCTGCCTTCAAGAATTAATTCTATTAAAAAGAAAATATTAAGGAAAAGAAGGAAGTCTAAAAGCAAACAGGATTTAGAAGATAATTTGAAGCGAATAAGCAAGGTGATAAAAATTGTTACGAAGAAGTGTAGAGATAATTATTACTCTGACAGTTTATCAAAAATTGGAAATGGCCCAAAACAATCTTGGAAATTTATCAATACAACTCTCGTTCGTAAATAAAATAATGATATTCACCTAAATGATGCTCAAAGACAAAGAGTGACAAGTGATTGTTTAAATGTCTATTTTCTAACAGCCATAAGGAACCTCAAGAGAGGAATTGAGATCTATCCTGGAGACAATTGTAATTTTCTGCGGACGCTTTACCATTCACCGAACCTCTTCACCATTGAAAACATTAATTGCAGTGACTTAATGAGGGTGATATTAAGTGTGGATATTAATAAAAGTCCAGGCTCGAAAATTTTTCACCAGAATTTGTCAAGGAATGTTGGGAAGAAATTACTCCAATTTTGTGCGATATTTTTAACAAAATAATCAATAATTCAGTTTATCCTGATACTTTTAAAGTCCACAAATTAGTACAAATAAAAGACATAAATGTATTTACTGCAGATAAATATCGACCGATTGCCGTTCTATCTTCAATTGATAAAATTTTTTAAAAAATATTGTATGATAAACTGTTATTGTACCTGGAAGAAAATAATTTTTTATATAATTTTCAATTTGGATTTAGACGAGGATGTGGTACCAAAGATGCAGACCTGAACGTTGTTAAAAATTTTTGTAAGGGTCTTGATGATGGTTTTTCTGAAGTTGCTGAAATATTTTTTGATTTCACTATAGCTTTTGACCTAGTACCAGTAAATCGTCAGATAATGCTACAAAAGTTAAAGTATTATGGTGTTGAAGGTCACGAACTTTTGTTGTTCGAAAATTACTTTACAAACAGAAAATAATTTGTACATATAAAAATTGCAAAAAGTTTTATTGGTTCTGTTGAGTATGGTTAGCCGCGGGGAAGCGGACTAGGGCCGCTATTATTCTCAATTTATTTAAATGATATTGGAAACCTGAACTTAAGTGGTCAGCTGTGTATATTTGCTGATGATGTGTATGTATTGTATCCATATAAGCATAATTTGGTACTTAAAACCCAAATTGAAAGGGATGCTGCATTTATTTTCGAATTTGCGAGATTAAATCGATTACTGCTAAATCCTGGTAAAACCAATCTTATTAGCTTTCGACCACATTCTTTAAGTATTAATAATAATTTTTATGTAAATGTCACCTCCTCCGAGAAAAGCGACCTAGTGTGTGAAAATTAAGTTTTGAGAAAAAAACCCATTTAAAGTTTCTACACCCTTTTAGGTACCAGAATCCACCGTTTTTGAAACAACCCGTTTTTTGACACACTAGGTCTCTTTTCTCGGAGAAGGTCACATATGTTGATGGAAACATTGTGCATGAAACCCATTCAATAAAATATTTAGGAATTGCTCTTCACAGTAACTTTTCATGGGATCTACATATCAGTAATGTGAAAAGAAAGATAGCTCCTGCAATTGAAATCATATAAATTTAAAAACAAATTGGGAAAAAAAAATCAAAACTAATGATATATCAATCCTTGATTCAATCTTAGTTGAATTACTTGGCTATTATACCTATATATGCTTAAAATAAAAACAATATTCTACTTAAATCTTTTCAATGTACGCAAAACAAATCATTAAAAACATAAGCTAATAAAGCTACTGGATTCATACCCCATTTATAAAGGTTACAATCCTTTTCTTTTTAATTTTTAATAATTCTTCAAAAATCATATTTTTTAGTATTTTAATGATTGGTACTATAATTCATTATATTTCATATATTTTATACTATTTCATTATATAAAGAAACATGTAAAACAATATTACCAATTTATGGGTTGCATGAATATGAAGTTTTAATGTTTATTTTTAAGTCTATTAATAATATTGGTTACCATACCATACCATTCACGCAAAATCAAATAAATTTTAATACACGGAACATAACAAATTTTACAATTCCTAGATCCAGGTTAGAAACAACCTAATTAGCATACATCATTAAAACTAATTGATCGAATTTTCATATTTAAGTCCTCTTGCAAAGAATGCCTGTATTATACAATTGAAAAACTTTTAATGTAAATATATATGTAATATATTCTATAAGCTAATTTTTAAGTTATATTTTATTTATACGGTTACTTTTGAATTATTTTGCCAACTTGCCTCAATAATGCCTTCTTGGCGCTGAGGCCAAATTGAAATTTGTAAAATTAATTTTGTCCAAATAAAATAAACAGCTACAATTATTTGTAGTTGTCAAATAATTAAAAAAAACAACTTCTTAAATAATTAATTTATATCAGAATTGATTTTAAGTATCAAAGACGAAATTACGTCTTCCAATATTTTAATAATACGTACTGCTACTTTCCATCAAACGAAGAATATTACGATATATTTTGCCAAATAAATAAAACTTCAATAACTAAAACTATTGCAAAATTCCAGATGAGTCATTGCTATAAACTTTGTATAAAATACAGATGATATTATAAAAGAAGGTTTAGAAGAAACACAAAATACCAAAAAAAAATCAAAAGAGCAATGACGTACTATGAAAGTTCGTGTTAAATACTTACATATAATTGGCCTATAACAAACTAAGATCCGTGAATCAGAAGCAAAGGGTTCGACTACAGAGATTTTCTACAGATATATACATATGTTCACGATTATATGATGAAAGCCTAAAAATGTTATGTTTTCTGAGAAGTTTTTAAGAAAATTTGAATTGTTTTTTTTTTTCTTTTTGTATCGACTGGATCTTAATATTACCCGATTAACTAAAGAGTTCGACGTTGAGGCAAAACAAAAATATCTGCTGTCTATCATTCTGCTTTTTAACCATTTTCGATTTTAATTTATAGAGTTCACTCACGCGAACGGACAGACAGACATCACTTAATCGACGCAGAATACTGCAAGCAATAAATATGTATTTATTTCAAATATAAAATTAATAAATATGCACAGACTTTTAAAGCTCTTAACAAGATAAACAGTTACAGATTCTTTACATTTTACATGTGACAAATATAAGGAATATTTTGTATTAATCTTATATGTAATACAATTTAAAAGGATTAAGGAAAAACTGAACAGTATCAAAAGCTTTAGTATAAAGTTAATTTAATTTATGTTTTATTTATAAACATACAAACACAAACTTGTACATAATATACTTTATAATATACATACATGTATAAAAAAATGTGTCTTTTTTCATTTTTAAAAAAGTCTGCTTAAAATCATTATTGATTTTATACAAATAACACATACATACATACCTTTGGAACATCATTAATTCAGTAATTTTTTTTATGCTGTTGATGTTTTTTTTATGTTCATTGTTGATAATGTCAAAATTAAAAAATTCCATTAATACATATATACATATTTTTTTTGATAGCAACAACTCGTAACTTGCAATTCTGGACAAACGTATAAAAAAATACACGAAATATCTCATTTTAACTTCAGAATGTTTAATACTCACTCACAAACACACAAATATTTAATAGTATATAAACAATGTCATATTATATACTTATATGCATACAAATGTACACGCACATATTTACATAAATTAACTTATACAAACTTGCATACATACGACGTGCATACACACATATTTATACATATTTATATTAATATTAACGTTAACGTTAACGTTATTGCAATGAATAACGATGTCCTTTCAGTTATCCTTCGTCCTGCTGACATGACATTATGTTCACAATACAACAACAGCTTTGGCAACAACACAAAAAATATATTCAAAAAATCCACCAAATAACAATAATGAGAAAGAAAAAAAAAAATATACAGCCAACCAAAAAATAAAATAAAAACTGATGACCGACCGTATATGTATAAAAAATGCATGTACGCATATTTAAACATGTTTTTTTTTTGTCGTGTTGTTCTTTTATATACACATAACAATAATATGTTTGTATATTATATACCAAATTAATGTTATATAACAGAAGGTACATACATATACTATCCTCACTCACCCACATTCCCCTACAGTCATCACAAAATGTATTGTAAACAAATGTTAAATACGAAAATAAAAATTTAATGCCGAAAAAATTCTATTCAAAATACATAAGTACGATTATGTAAGTATGTACGAATGAATCGTTTAAAAAACGCATTTAAACATGCAGCCAAATATTGCAATGCCATGCACATTGGGGCATTTGTCTGAATTTTATTTCGAAAAAATAACTTTTCATAAATAGAAAGAATTGGAAAATAAAAAAGAAGCTGTTTTCAATAAATGCGACATTTTCTTTCATCCACCTCGCTGCTCTTAGTAATAACCCGGTATAACCATATTCGGACTGTTGCACAGTGTAGTAAACCTTAAAATTCGAGTACCATTTTTTTTAAAGAAAGAGTAACTTATACTTAAATAAAAAAAAAAACATTACACTGTCTACAAATTCTCGGATTGTTGTACAGTATAATTTCTAGTTTATTTTCATTAGTATGTTATTTTAAGAACAACTTAGTGGAATAATTCATTCCCAGCCAGAAAAAATAGGGAAGTCTCGAAGTCTTCACTTCTTGGGATGTTGTTACAACCAACTTTCAAAGATATTTTTATTTTTTTAAATCCGCATAGTGTATACATACTGAGAACACCTACATTAGTGTTTAAAGTTCCTAATTGATAATTTGAAATAAAAACAAAAATGAAATATACATGGCTATTCCTATGCTGACCGTCACCTCATATTCGTGACTTGCATTCAATTTTTAATTCCATGATACACTAGTGATGCATTAATGATAAGCATCATGATACCCTTAAGTACCCCATTCTTTTATGGGATTATTTAAAGTGTGTTTCAATTAAAATAATTTCACAACAGTAAACTGCTCAAAACAGCGAATAAAAGTGATACATTGAAAAAAAGATTTATAATAAATATGGCAAAATCGAAGGAACATATAATGATTTATCAAAAGTTTCTATTGAGAGTGGTGAAGAAAAATAGATTTTTATTGATAATATAAAGTTAAAATTCTAAAAGATATTCTAGGAAGTACTTACAAGAATTATTCTTAACAAGTGGGAATGTTAAATTAGGCGGTATCTTCAGTCAATACGTTTTTTTAAAAATTCTTTATTAACAAAAGTTAATTTTCTTCAGAAAATTTAAAAAAAAAGGAATTTTTGAAGAAAATGTACTTTTTAAGAAAGGGAGATTTTTTGGAAAAGGTACTTTTGAGAAAAGATATTTGTTTAAGAATAGAATCTTGTTTAAGAAAATGTACTTTTTAAGAAAATGTACTTTAATAAAAATGTACTTTTAAAAAAGTCTTTTTTAAAAAAAATTTAGATTTTTAGGAAAATGATTTTTTTTTTTGGGAAATGTACTTTTCAAAAAGGTAATTTTAGAAGAAAAGTTACTTTTGAAAATATAATTTATAGTAAAAGATACTATTTTTAGAAAAGGTGCTTTTCTAAGAAAATCTTTTTACGTAAAGGTACTTCTTTAAGGAAAGGTATTATTTTAGAAAATGACTTTAAGAATATGTACTTTTTTAGGTAAAAGTACTTTTCTAAGAATAGGTACTATGTTAGAAAAATTTACTTTATGTATATACTAGATGTACTTAAAAGGTGTTTTTTAAGAAAACCTACTTCTTAAGAAAAGCTACTTGTTAAGAAAAGGTACTTTTTAAGAAAATGAACTTTTTAAGAAAAGCTACTTTTTAAGAAAAGGAACTTTTTGAGAAAAGGTATTTGTTAAGAAAAGGTACTTTTTAAGAAAAGGTACTTTCTAAGAAAATGTGCTTTTTAAGAATAGGAACTTTTTAAGACAAGGAACTTTTTAAGAAAAGGAACTTTTTAAGAAAAGGTACTTTTTAAGAAAATGTGTTTTTTAAGAAAAGGAACTTTTTAAGAAAAGGTACTTTTTAAGAAAAGGTACTTTTTAAGAATAGGTGCTATTTTAAGAAAATGAACTTTTTAACAATATGTACTTTTTTTAAGAAAAGGCGATGTTTTAGGAAAAGGTACATCTTAAAGAAAAGGTATTTTTTCAAGAAAAGAATCTTGTTTAAGACAATTTACTTTTTGAGAAAATATACTTTTTTAAGAAAATTTACTTTTTTAAGAAAAATCATTTTTTTGGGAAATGTACTTTTTAATAAAAGGTAATATTTTAAGAAAATGTACTTTATAAGAAAAGGCACTATTTAAGAAAAGTTAATTATAAAGAAAGGTACTTCTTAAGAGAATATTCTTTTTTCTATTATAAAATTTACTTTTTAAGCGAAGTTAAATTTTTAAGAAACTTTTTTAAATACATTTTCGTAAAGAGTCAGTACAGAGCGTAAACTTATTATGTATAGTCCCCTTAATGAAAATTTACTGTTTTAAGCAAACGTGATTTTTTAAGAAATTGTACTTTTTATACCCTCCACTCCAGTGTGCAGAGGGTATATATAAGTTTGTCATTCCGTTTGTAATAATTAGAAAAAAAAATCTGGACCCCATAAAATATATATATTTGTGATCCTTATAACAAGCGGAGTTGATATAGCGATGTCCGTCTGTCCGGCTGTCCGTCTGTCCGTCTGTGGAAATCACGATGACGGCTTCAATCGGGCAACTAGGTTGCTCGTTGGTATAGAAAATGATTTACTAACACCCTGAGAAGTTTGCTGTTTAAAATCGTCCAAATCGGTTAATCTGGTCCCGAGAAATGAGCGTAGAAGTAAAAAAAGTCCTGAGAAAATATGATTTGAATCATACATGGTTTTCGATTTTAATAAAGTAAAAAAAAAAATATAATTGGCACTACTGAAATAAAAATGATTTTGTATAAAAACAGCTGTTTATATTGTTGTTATATGTTGCTGTCGTTTTCAAAAAAATTAAGTAGTTGACTACACGACTACAATTGCAGCCAGCAGCATTTGTATCCGTGTGTTTGTGTAGCCTCTGTCGTCTATGTGTTTCATGCATAGGTAACAATTTCATTTAGTCTTATGAAAGCTTTTGAACAAAGCAGATATACGTCGCATTGTTTTGTGAAATCTTACATTGGTTTTTAATAGGTACCAGTGATGCCAGGAGATTTTTACAGAAATCTCTACGCTAATGAAAAAAAAATCCCTTTTTCCCTACACCCACTTTTTTTCTCTCTACATTTTTCCCTACACTACTTTTTTCAATTTAAAAAAAAAAAAAAAAAAATTATTTTTAATTTGTTAATTATTCAATTTCAATAATGCAAAAATAACATAAAAACGAAAAAAATATCATAAAAAATAAGATAAGAATATCATTAGAATTACATACTAAAAACAACATAAAAAACCAACAGATATTATAAAAAAATATTTTTACTATTCTGTATAATTCATCTTTTATATGGCTAGATGTGCATTTAAAATTTACACAATTAATTAAAATAGCTTGCAAATGGGATCTTATAACGTAAACAGAATTTTGGTTGTTGGTTTTAAAAGATATTTTTTTTAAGACATTTTTAAATCTAATACCAGATTCAGCGACCCCGAAAACCCCTGAGTGACGAGTTCCAAGCAAATTAGATCAATTGCAGAAAAATTTGTCACATCGGATTCTTTTTTACTTCTTTTTTTAAAAAAAGTGTCTACTTTGAAGCTAATTTATGACAAAACTGCAGTTAAAAAGCTGCTGTTTGATGCATTAGAAAAAACGTGTCTTATAGCAGACAAGAATCACCAAAAAAAAGTAAAAATCGATTTTTTCGATCCATAAGTCCCTTTTAACTTTCCGTGTCACATATAGTTAAAGAGGACTGTCTGATGAAAAATATGTTTCACTCATGAAACAAGAAATTTTGAGATAATAGAAAAATATATTAAATATGTATTAATTTGGGAGAAATAAATTTTTTTTAAACACTCGTTTTTCCGCTTTAAAAATGTATATAAAACCTTTAACCTTGCGTCTACAATTTTTGACCCAGTGTGCAATACAGTATTTCTATGCACGTAGGTATAATTTTTTAAATACTCATACCCTAATAGTTCTTAAAGTCATGTACAGAATTCGTACAATCATATCATGTGCGTGATAGTGTGTGTGTGCATGTGTGTGTGCATGTGTGTGTGTGTGTGATTATGTGTGTATGTTTGCATAAATATTCATTTATTTTTCTTCTTTTTTTTTAATTTTTCAAACCCAAACTGCACCTATTTAACGGTGGTCTGCTTTTTATTCACATTTTGTTAAAATTTTTTCATACAGTGTCACAAAATTATTTTTTTTTTCAATGCGTTTGTTGGGGTAACTGTGAAAGAGCTCAATCTTAGCACCCACTTTGGATACGAACACACGAAAAAAAGTGAACAAATATTTTACAAATGTTTGTAGAGGTAAACTAACTAACAAATTGTAAACAACGTTTGTTACGTGTGTTTTGTTACGTGTGTTTTGTTTTCATTTCTATTTATTCGTAATGACGCCAATATATTTGTTGTATGTCTGTGTGTGTGCCTGTATTTCTACTTGAAATGCACGAGTTTCGTTTATGTTGATGAAAAGTAAAACTTTTTCTGTACTTGTTTAATTGTGTTTTAGTAAATAAATAGGCTTTGCTTATGATTTATACATATTTTAGATTTATTATTTAGGAACTAAAGTTTTTGTGTTATTTTATTCATTTATTTATTTGTTTTTTTATTTTTTTTTTATATTTTTTATAATGAACTCAAAATGGAAGCGACATGAACTACACTGCAGAAAATAATTCAGAAAAATTAGCTAAATTATGTTTAGTGGTTTAAGCTAAACTTTGTTATCCAATATAAACTACATAAATTTAGTTAAATACATTTTAGTTAAATAAAATGGATACTAACACATATCAATTTAAATTTTTTAGAAGTATTTGCATTCACTGGTATTACTTTAAAATAAACCAGTAAGTAATTTGAACTCCAAGATCCAAATATGGCCAATAGAAAATAAAACTAAGGCATATAAGATAATATTATTTTGTTTCAGAAACATAAAAAAAATAATTTTTAGACATAGTAGTTAGTAAGACACCTAGGTGCCACATTGTATGTGATATTATTTTAATTTATCGAGTTCATAAACCATTTAAGGCGCCCGTTGATATATGATACAATTTTCTTTTGTGTGTATATTATTTACATAATTTTTAATATATTTATATTTTTTATTGATAAATTTTTATTATTTATTTATATTACCTAATATTATATTCAGAATTTGTTGGACTTTCTTTTAATTTTGTCAGTTTTTAAAAAATATAAAATACTTTACATATGAATTCTATAATAATATGAGAAAAATTTTATTTTCTTATATTGTAAATACTTTATTTTTTGCTATAGTGTCAGAGGGTATTTGTTCCATTTAATGCATTAATACTTATGCATATTTGCCCGTTTTTATATCCAGTGTGCAGAGGGTATAAATAAGTTTGTCATTCCCTTTGTAATAATTAGAAAAAATCTGGACGCCATAAACTATATATTTTCTTGATCCTTATAACAAGCGAAGTTGATATAGCGATGTCCGTCCGTCCGTCTGTTAGCTGGTGAAAATGACCCACTAACATCCTGAGCAAGTTGGTATTTAAAATCAACAAAATTGGTTAAATACATCCCGAGATTGCAATGGAAATGTAAAAAAAGCTCTAACAAAATATGATTTCTCTAAAATTCCCATGCCGAATTAATCATCTTAGTCATATTTTAATATTTATTGGTACAGAATAATGGTTAGAAAACAAGAGAATATGTATCTATAATATTAATAGGCTAGGCGATTTCTTGTTACTGATGTTTTGTTCCACCGTTTTATCCCAATTTTGATCAAATGTATATTATTTGAAAGGTATTTCTTTTTAGGTGTTCACCAGATTTACAGATTTTTAAATGTTTTCCTTTATTTTGAGTAATTGCATTTAAAGTTGCTACTAACACATACATAAATGTATACAATGCTATGTGTGTGTTTAATAAATTTGTTAATGTGTTTGTAATAAAATGAGTTTGTTTTTGTGTTGATTTGTGAATTGGCTACAATTGATTATCATAATATTGGGTCTTTATTTAATGACAAAATAAAATTTCCTAGAATTGGCGCTCGAATTTCTAGGGCTGGAATCCGCTAGTTACAATTAAAGCATTGAAATTAAAAATACTGCTAACAAAAAAAAAAAAAAAAAATATTCTTGCTTATTTTCTTAACTTGAAATTGTCATAGAAAAATATTTGTTATACCTTATACCACTAAATGGTTTGGGTATATTGACTTTGTGCTGATGTTTGTAACTACCAAAAATATTTGACCTAGACCCATCTTTTATTATACCGATCGACTCAGAATCACTTTCTGAGTCGATTTAGCGATGTCCATCCGTCTGTGTGTCCATGTGAACCTTGTAATCAAACTACAGATCGCAAAATTGAATATATATTGATGAAATTTGGCATATAAGCTTTCATGGACTATAGGATAGACGCTATTGAAATTCGTGAAATTCAGTCCATGTTCAGATATAGTCCCCATACGAAGACCCCTATAAAATTGTTTTTTATTGTAGCAGGGTTTAGCCGATTTCTCTTTTCGTTTACAATACAAAAATGATGCAATTTTCCAGATAGAAGTTAAATATTTCTATGAAAAACCATCATCGTCTTTATAGAAAATCAATAACTAAGATATTATAATAAATACTGGTCAAAAATAAAACTATTAGCTATTAACTATAAGTTAGAACAACATTGGCTATGGTATTGAGTTTAAGACACGGGTGGAAGGTATCAAAGACCCGGCGCAACCAAATTTAACACTCTAATTTGTTTTTTTTTTTTTTATCGGAATTTTACTGCAAAATAAAAAAAAAATATTTTGTGGAGCGCGAACCAAAAATATAATAGAAACATAATAAAAATATAAAAAACATGCTCTATTTAACTCAACTAAAATAAAAAATTTTTTTTAAGAAGTGTACAGAGTGGAAGGAAAAAAGGACAAAATTTTCCTCACAACAAAGTAATAGGGGTCGGCCATGTTCTTAACAATTGTTGAAGAATATGTAACAATTAAAAAAAAACATTTATTTAAAAAAATCCAAACTATTTTTCCATCATAAAGTAATTACATTAAATTATAATAAAACGAAATTACAATTTCTTAAAAAATTGTAATTGAAATTATTTTTTTTTTTCTGAGAATTTTTAGTACTTTCTATGAGTATGTGACACTATAAAAGTTTCATCGAATTTCGGTAAATTTAAAGAAATGTTATTTTTGGTATACTTAAATTAAAAATGTTATTAAATCAATGTTTAATAGTTTTTTACCCAATCGCAATACATGTACGTACAGCGTTAGATCGAATAAGCGAAGTAGCGAAAAAGCGAGACAGTGACGATCGTAACTATATATTAAGATGCAGTATACGATGGCAGTACCAGACCAACCGGACCTGACAAAGAAAACACAACAAATATGGGAAAAAATATATTATTTTCTCAACTAAATCTCCTTTTAGCTCGATGTATTTCTCCTAGCGATATTCATTTGCTTCGATAGTTTATAGTAAGAACTGTCCAGCTCCTTAAAACAACCATCAACCGCAGACTCCAACTCTTCATTGTTGGAGGTGTATGGTCAAGGAATTTGGTCTTTATTCCTGGATTTTGGTCGACTTGTAAATACAATTTAAACTTTAATTTTTTCATTTTAAATTTTATTATTTTTTATAAAAATAAAAAATCTTATTTTCGATCTTTATCATTTCAATGATTGAGTTTGAAATTATTCAGGCTCAAGATCAAATGTTTTTACTTTAAATAAAGCAAAAACATTGGCACATTTGTTTCAAAAAATTGATCTGTCTTCTGCATGACAGGTTATACAGCTATATCGGGAAGAGTCACTAACCCTCATTAGTAACCAAAAGCAGTAGATAGTTTGTTTGGTAAAAAGTTAAATTCATATGTATTTGCTGAAAACAACCAAATGAGAATTCAAGCGAAAGTTATACTATTTAAGCCTCTTCCAATATAACAAACTAAAATATAGAAAAACTTTGAAACAAATATGTTTGTTTTAATTTTTTCGTTATTCTCCTTAACTCCATGATTATAATTCTAAGCCAATAAGCTGGCAAATATACATATATATTCTTTTTTTGGTAGGGCAATCTCATGTAGCTCAATTTAACGATATAGTACTTAATTTTTTTTTTTTTTTTTGATTTTTTTCTTTTCAATAATTATTCCATTTTTTGACATATATTTCCCAAACTAAAGATCGCGTAATTATGACATTTGACATTTAGTAATAAATAGTACGGTTCAACTGAAATCGTAGGTGAACTACTTTTAATGATTATAATAGTTAATAGCATGTTAATCTACTTTGGGCAGTTTTAAAAACTTCATTTACTTTTTATGGTGCCACATTTATTGATGCATCATCTGCAACAATTTTTAATGAAATCCAAATAGCTGGGAGAAACCCGTTCGTTAATTATAAATTAAAGCACTCCAAATTAATTACTGTTATTTTAAATCCGATTTGAAATAAATTTTCTACATTTATTTGGAAAAATTATTAAATAAGTAAGTGTGCGAGCACTAAAAAAACAAAAAGTGATTTTTGCCAGAAACGCGCTTAGTTTTTAGAAACTTGAAAACCAAACTAACGCACACAAAAATCTTAGATAATTGTGACAGACTTAGCAAGTGGGACATTTAACATCTATCCAAACATACAATTGCGTAAATACAAACATATCTATCTAGATGTGCATACATATGCATGTACATACATACATATGCCCCTAATGTTAGGCTATACTATATTAGAACTTGCACAAAACTCAAAGAAATAATGTGCAGACAGAAAACTCTTACAGTTAACCTCTAGCTAAATAACATTCTATGGAAAATTCTATTTAACATATAAGTAAAGTATTTAAAATATGTATGACTGTATGTGTATTTTATACAAAAGTTCTTCAGCTCACAAACAAGGAAAAACATACATACATACATACTATTCAGTTTTTATTTTTCATTTTTTTTTTTTTTCATTTAATGGTTTTAGTAAGAGGTGGCAATGAAGTTTGTCTGTCTTTGTCGTTGTCGCTGTCGTTGTGTAGTTACGTTATTATGTTTGTATGAAAGCGATATATGTCGTAGACGACGAGCTTTTGATTTTCACTTGTTTTTGCTGAATTTTCCACTTTTTTGTTTCTGATTCGTTTGTTTCATCATACGCAATTTTACGCTGCAATTGCATGCGTATATGCCTCTGGGAGGTGGCAGGAAGGCAGCTATGAGTGGGGCGACCATAACTGAGATGTAAAGTTAAAAATGCATGTGCAGTAGATAGTTAAAAAAAAAAAGAATAAAAAAATATGAAATAACGAAAACTACATAAACTTTCATTATATTTGTATGTGTGATAATAACAGAACTTTAAAGAATTAAGACTTTTTTTAAATAATATAATATAACCTAATTTAAGCTCGACACCAATATTTTGATCCCTTCTGATTATAAAACCCTTCAATAAAGGCATTTGTTTCACTAATTTCTTCATCGTTTGGTGACAGAAAACCGGCGAATTTGGTGGATCAAAAATCATCATGAATTTTTGACAGATTGTTCTAATAATGGAGTGCTTTATTATGTGACATATTTGGACGATTCTCATAGAATATGTTCTTGACTCAACGACCTTATCTAAATATCGGTCATTTTCTGTTTTCAAGGTTATTATGGTAATGAACGTGTGTAAATTAAATTGTTTTACCTTGTGTCACTGCCCTATATGCCTAGCTCTGCTACTTAAGAAGTTTTTTTTAATAAAAACCCGTTGTTTCAGTACAAAAAAATACAAATACAAAAACATTCAATGTCTTTATTCTTATGCATATATCTCTCAAATATATGATTGTGTTAGAAACTAATCAAGCTCAAGATCAAATGTTTTTACTTTAAAGAAAGTAAAAAATATTTGCACATTTATTTCAAAAATTTATCTATATTCTGCAAGACAGCTTATACAGCTGTTTCGAGACGAGTCACCAACCATTATTAAATTCATATACCTTTGCTTAAACCAACCTAATGAAAATCCAAGCAGAGTTATAATGCTTACAAAATATTATTATAAAAAATATTATTATCAAAAATATTATTGTCAATAATGTAATTTTAGAGTTTATATAATCATTAGAACATTTGACATTCGACGCATTCAGTACACAATATCTGTCTGTCTGTCTGTCTGTCTGTTGAAATTACGCACATTCACAAAACACCTGGGTAAACTTAAGATAATATTGTTTATCATTATTTCAAGTAGATTGGTATTGAAAATGGATTAAATCGCACATCACTGTGCCAACATATGATCTTAAATGTGGAGACACCTCTAAAAAATTCTATAAAATTTAATTTAACAAACTCAAAATAGTGAAAAATGTTTATGCGTATCCGACCATGTGATGGTTGGGATACTTTCTTAAAGTAGAATCCACTTCGGAAATCAAGGAGCCAGTAACAATACTGTATGTGAATATATTGCTCAGTTTTTCGCAACTTAAGTGCACTTCGTGCAGCCATTTCTTGAGGTATGTCCAGGGACGCCACAAATGAAAGCTTTGGCCGCTGAACACACGTTAACCAACGAAACTTAAATTTATTTTTTATTGCCTTTTAATATAAGTTGATCTTTTAATAAAATAACTGCTTTAATGAAATTTTTCAAATAATCTTTGATGCTACTCGGTTTCGTGCTCACCAAGTATATTGCTCCCCAAGTATATTCCTCCTGTGCGTTGACGATTCTGCAAAGAATTGGCCACAATTGGATCCGTGAGCTTTTGAATTGTGGGACTCCGTCAATTTTATGTCCAATACGACCTCGTCGTTGTTTTCCAACACGTGTTCAACTTTTCTTAACTGCGTTTCAATTCCACAATGAGGCTGTAGCTTCCACGGGAGACGTTTCTAACTAACACCTACGAGGGCGGATTGATATTGAAGCTACATAGCGCTAGATGGCAGCACAAACACAAAAACTTTTTTTTAAATTACGATCTGTCAAACGTCAGCTGTTAAAATGGTACCCAAATTTATCGATTGGTTTAATTGTTGTAGTCGTTTGAAGTAAACAACTTTTGTGTTTCTTGAAAAACGGAAAAAAGCGAATTTCGTGCAGTGATTAAACACTATTATTTGAAAGGGAAAACGGCGAAAGAGACAAAAGAAAAACTCGATAAACATTACGGTGAGTCTGCGACGTCAGATTACATGGTAAAATATTTGATTGCTGAATTTAAACGCGGCCGAACATGTACTGCAAAAATACCATCAACAGGAAGGCCAAAAGAGGCCAAATATCAAGAAAATCCTTGATATCGTTATGAATGATCGTCGAGTCAAGTTGCTTGAGATTTTTGAAATGGTAAACACATCGTATGAACGTGTGTTGAACATTTTACATGAACATTTGCATATGAAAAAGGATCCACAATCACAGGAAAGTATTATCGTGTATTATTGGATCAATTGATTGATGCAATCAAGAAAAAACGACCACATTTAAAGAAGAAAAAATTGCTCTTTCTTCAAGACAACGCACCGGTTCACACAGCATTAGATACGATGCTAAAATTACGTGAAATACACTTCGAATTGGTTGATCATCCACCTTATAATCCAGATTTAGCTCCTAGTGACTTTTTCTGTTTCCAAACTTGAAAAAAATGTATCGCAGGAAAAAGATTCATCTCAAACGAAGTAGTGATTACCGAAATTAACGCGTATTTTGAGGGGTTCCCGAAATCGTATTATTCAAATGGTATAAAAAAGTTGAAATATCGTCTTACTAAGTGTGTCGAAATAAATGGTTTTTGAAAATAGAAAATGTTTTTTTTCCTACTCAGCTTGCTTCAATATCAATCCGCCCTCGTATGTTCATTTGCCCAACAAAGTTTCTCTCTAGAGTGAAATATCTAGGCCTTCTTCCATTAGTATTGATAACAGATTCTCCAAACATTTTCTAGCGGGAAAATTGTCGACACTTCAAGTAGTGCAATTGCCACTAGAGAAAAGACGACATGGAGACATTTGGTTTAGGCAAACTACAGGGAAGTGCAAACCGATGAATTTATTTTTATTCAATTAGATGTTTTATTCAAGAAAAAAATTTATTATTTTCCTAAAGGTACAAAAAACAGCTGTTAAAAAAATTCTTTATCTATCAAAGGCAAATGAAAAATTTTAGAGGGTTTGTTGACAATGTGACCAAAAAGTCACCCAAAATAGTCGACAAAAGTGGTGACTTGGAGACAATAGACCCCAGGCTTCCCATAGGGATGTATCAACGATGCATACACACACATTTTTGTTTGTAAATATGAACGCTTGGTTACTCTCTTTAAACAAACAAAAAATTTTATTGCATGTATTTAGAATTATGCTGATGGCATAAACTAATTGGTTTCAATTAAATAAAGCACGAAAATACCTAAAATTGTTGTTAATTATCTTATTCATTTTATACATCATATATCTGTGGTTTTCTAAAATAACCGCGTATGTCATAAAATCAAAATTTTCAGGGGAGCCAAAAAAACGTTATATTTGAAACTAGCTGTTTTTACCCGGTCTTACCCGGGATGAAAAGGCCTTTGACTTGAAAAATGGTTCACTATGCTTACCAGGCGCTGAGTACTTAGTCCCCAATTAACAAATTCCCCAATAAAATGAACTTTCTCCCCAAAAATTTGTATTGCCCATACAAATTCATATCCATATAAATTCAAATCCATATAAATTCATTTTATATTTCAATTAAAAAGTTTTTGGTTTTTTAATTTAGAAGTTTTTTATAAGATGCTGCAACAAAAATGCGTCAAAAATAAGGTGCGAAACCGCTTTAAGTTTTTTTTTTTAGTTTATTTATAAACATCAAATATAACGGAATGGGCCGCAAATTAAAGGAATCAAAACTTTTAAAAATTGAATTAATTCATTCAATAAGTGATCACCATTGAGCAGAGACGTCAAATTCAAGTTTCAGAAATGAAAGACTAATGCGACGTTTAATATTGTGTCACAAGGTTTCTTTAAGCAACTGCTTATAGTATATGTGTGGCCTATTTTGATCAACAGGTAATTATTTCACATACGTAGATAAAATTTATCATACGACATTTCACTAAGCTGTGTTCCGCGAGCGAGTCGCGTCCGCTTCCGCGCGTTTGGCAGCCAGACCCGTGCTACCGCGCAGTTGTTGTCAACTTATTTTAATCGCCAAAAAATATTTTTCAGATCATTGCGATATTTTTGGTAAGCTGTGTTCCGAGAGCGCGTCGCGTCCGCATCCGTCGCGTCCGCGTCCGCGCGCCTCGCGCCGCTTCCTCGCAGCTACTACCCGTGCCTCCGCTTAGTTCTCGTTAACTTATTTTAATTCCTAAAACATATTTTTTAGAGCATTGCGATATTTTAGCTGAGCTGTGTTCCGAAAGCGCGTCGCGTGCGCATCCGTCGCGTCCGAGTCAGCGGTCGCGCGCCGCGCGTTTGGCAGCCACACCCGTGCTGCCGCGCAGTTGCTGTCAACTTATTTTAAGCGCCGAAATATATTTTTCAGATCATTGCGATATTTTAGCTGAGCTGTGTTCCGCGATCGCGTCGCGTCCGCGCGCCTCGCGCCGCTTCCTCGCAGCTACTACCCGTGCCTCCGCTTAGTTCTCGTTAACTTATTTTAATTCCTAAAACATACTTTTTAGAGCATTGCGATATTTTAGGTGAGCTGTGTTCCGAGAGCGCGTCGCGTCCGCACCCGTCGCGTCCGAGTCCGCGGTCGCACGCCGCGCGCCGCGCGCCGCTTCCGCGCGTTTGGCAACCACACGTGTGGTGCCGCGCAGCTGTTGCCAACTTATTTTGAAAAGAATACTCATTTTAAATGCACTTATTGTTGGACATATATTGAGAGCAGTATGCAAATGTTTACTAAAATAAATATTTAACAAAATTCATTAAATAAAAATATGTAAAAATTTAAGAATGAATTTGGGGAGTAAGTTCGTTTTTTATTTCGATTAAAAATAAATGAGGAATTTGTTCATTTCTTTTGGGTACCTTTTTTTAAGTTTGGGGAATTTGTTGACCGTGTAGTTATTTCCGTGTAACCCAAATTTCAGAGAAATCCATTGAAAAGTACAAATTTTTATAGGGAAGAAATATACCACACAACAAAATATGAATTTTATGAGAAAATTGGGCGTAAAAGTAGGCATGGTCGGTAAAAATCATATAGCGACCTTCCCTTGAATATGTACTAAATTTCGAAGAAAGCCATTGAAAAATAAAAGTTTTTATAGCAATCAAATAAAGAAACCAATAAAAGGAAAAAATAAGTTTTATATACATAGAAGTTGGCGCAAAGTAGGCGTGGCCTGTAGACATCCCTTGAAAAATAAACATTTCTATAGTGAACAAATATACAAAAAACAGAAAATTAATTTTGTATAAAAAGCGGGCGTAGAGGTAGGCGTGACCGGCAAGGATCATATGGCGAACTCTCTGGACTACAGAGATCGTGTGTAGCAAATTTCAGAGAAATCCGCTAAAAAAAATTGTGTAGCGAACAAATGTACCAAAAAACAGAATATGAATTGTATACAAAAAGTAGGCGTAATAGTAGGCGTGACCGGTACGAAGAATATGTCGACTTTCCCTGGAGGAGAGAGATCGTGTGTACCAAATTTCAGAGAAATCGGTTGAAAAATAAAAATATGTATAGCGAAAAAATATACCAAAAACAAAATGAATTGTATACAAAAAGTGGGCGTAAAAGTAGGCGTGGCCGGTACGAAACATATGGCGACCTTTCTTGGAGTACAGATATTGTGTGTACCAAATTTTAGAGAATTCCGTAGAAAAATAAAAATTTGTATAGCAAACAAATATACCAAAAAACAGAAAACGAATTGTACACAAAAAGTGGGCGTAAAAGTAGGTGCGGCCGCAAGAATCACACGGTGACCTGGTCTGGGGTACAAAGATCGTGTGTACCAAATTTCAGAGAAATGCGTTGAAAAATAAAAATTTGTATAGCGAACAAATATACCAAAAAACAGAAAATGAATTGTATACACAAAGTGGGCGTTAAAGTAGGCGTGGTCGACAAAAAGTACATGGCGACCTTAGCTGGAGTACAGGGATCGTGTGTACCGAATTTCAGAGAAATCTGTTAACAAATAAAAATTTGTATAGTGAACAAATATGAATAAAACAGAAAATGAATTTTATATAAAAAGTGGGCGTAAAAGTAGGCGTGGCCGGTAAAAAGTATATGGCGACCTTTCCTGGGGTATAGAGATCGTGTGTACAAAATTTCAGGAAAATCCGTTGAAAAATAAAAATTTGTATAGCGGTCAAACAAACAAACAAACAAACAAACAAACAAACAGAAAATGAATTTTATATATATAGATTATGGGCTCGATATTAAGTTTTTAGAGCTTTTTATTTAACAGTCCTGTAGACACGGGTAATAAATACTTTATATAAAATTTTGAGTCAAAGATCTTTAGGGGAATAGATCCTAGAGAAGGACGAAGAAAACAATATATAAATAACACTTAAAGTGTGTGCAGACAAAACAACTTATGTCTACAAACGAAAAAACTACCAATGCAACCACCCATATAGACATAAGTTGTTGTTGCTTGAAAAATGGATTTTTTTTGTTCGTCAACAAAAAGTTAACGGGACTTGGGATGAGACAAGAATAATAGTGACAAAAAATAATACAAATAAACACAAAAGTTTTTATAAGTGGTTATAAACTGAAAAATAATCCAAAATTATTTAGAATTTTTTTTTTTTTTTCATTAATAACAACGTATGTCGCTATGTATCGTTTTCTGAGAAAAAAATTTGTCAGCGATCAAACGTAGGTTGACATACGTCGATAGTGCTGCAAATTAATTTAATAAACATTTAAGTTACGTCGTTATTTAAAGAAAAAACTCAGAAATGGTCAATATTTTTTTTTTTTTAAATTTAACACATTAAAAAGCGTTAAAAATTAATATATTTGCATACGTGGTTATTCCAGAAAACCACAGATATATCATATACATATAAATAATTCGACACAGCCGAATTTAATACTTTTTCGTGTTTTCGCTGTGAACTTCATGAAAAGTGGAGAAATTTATAAAATGTTAACAGGAAAAAATTTTAACATTTTAACATTTCGTGATTTATATTTAATTCAAATGATGACTAAAAACTGTATTGTGTAACATATATGATTCACACTTTTTTATTTGAAACAAAATTAAAATTATGGATGTACCGTATAAAAAATATTTGAACTACATGTACGATCCTCATGAAAATCACTTGGCCGATAGCGCTTAAATTTAGCTGTATAACAGTTTATTGTTGATAAGAAGGATACAGTCCCAAACGCATCCATAATTTCCAAATTATTTTCATTATTTGTGTTCTTTTTCATAAACAAATATTTAATCATGGCCCCAATATCCATTTTTGCAAAACATCAGTAGTTCACTACAAATGATTGTTAAAGCGTGGAACTGATGGTACATTAGCCAGATATTTGGACATCTGATTAGTTATACATATTTCTAAAAAATATCTTGTCAAAAACTTGTCATTCCGTACAAGTTAATTATTTAGTTAAAATTTAACTTGTTTGAACATGAATCTTTCTTTGAAATAACAACTTTCACCTTTCTCGTAAAATATTTTTCACTTCTAAATGTTTCACTTAAAATTGTTTATATGCATTTAATTATTTCAAAGCTCTGCGTGCTATACACAATTAATGTTAAATGTATGCAACGAAGTATAAGTAAAAAAAAAACGTTTTGTGTACATATGATTTGGGATACGTACATAGGTATGTATGTTTGTATGTTTGTTTTCGTCTGTCGTATCAACCCTATATTTTTTCAGCAAACATAAAATGCGTTTGCATTTTATGCGTTTTTAAACGAAAAATTTTGTTTTTGCATATTTTGTGAAAAAAAAAAAAGAAAAATACAACAAATTTACACAAAGTTTGAGTTTTCAAGTCTTTCGAGGACGTTAACCTTTTTTAAGGCACATACCATACAAAACATGGCCCATTACAAAAAGCACACACTTTTTTAGAATTTCGTTTGTTTGTATGGCTGTAATGTTTCTCTTTTTTTTTAAGCACAAGTGTTTATGGATGGAGTAGACAATCGCACAGAACACGTGAATTTTTAGCTAAACTTCAATGTTGTTGTTATTTGTTTAGTAAACTCTGCATTATGGCATTCTTCTATTTTGTTCTGGTTCTCCCTTTAAAAATAATTTTTCTTTTTAACGTTTAATATGTTTTCCTCGATTTTTATAATTTTCATTGAATTGTATAAAAATATGCTCTTTATTCTACCAACATGTAAATTTTTAATTAAAACTTAAGAGGGCATATTGAAAAATGTTTTGTTTTTTCAGCCCTGCGTAAATCGGGCGTGATTACAAACTTGTTTTTCTTATTGTGTCTACAATAAAATCAACATAATTAGTAAAAAAAAAAAATAGATCCAGGGCAAGAAGAAGGCAGGCTTCTAAGTGGTTTTCATTAAGTCATACTGAAAAGCCGCAAAAATATTATGCAGACCTTTCATAAATATCTTAAAAGAAACAAAACGTAAGACAGATTATTTTACAAGGCAAACAAGTGCATCATAATCTCTTATACGTAGTTCCAGATCTACCCGACTTGACGTATAGATGCCGGTAATTATTTACAAAATTTACTTAATGATGCCACACTATTTAAAATTGGTTTGACAGCTGAACGCTTTCAGTGAATTTGTAAACATGGAGAAATTGTTCACCATTAATGTGATACAATAAATTTATTTTTTTTTTTTTTTTTTTTTTTTGAAAGTTATATCCAACTTGTGTTAAAGCCAAACTCTGATTCAAACATCGCAGTGGTCTACAAAATTGAGGTGCCCACAGAAGAAGTAATGGTGAATGTTTTATGTTTGTCAACTAAAAATGTACTAGGTAGCTGAAAATCGCGTATTGACTGAAAATTTTACATGAGAAAATTGTATACAAAATGAGTGCTACGCTTGCTCACAATGGAACAACACAGATTCACAAAGATATTCCATCGAAAGTTTATTGAATATTTCACAACGCCAATTCATAACCAGAAATAAAACATAGGTCCATCACTACGAAACTGGGAGGAAAAAACAATAAAAAAAAAATTAACTAAAGTAAAACCGAGTAGGAAGAAGGCAAGTAGCTTCAATTTCATTGATTATTTAGTGAAGGAGGAGAAAGACAATCAACGGCGAGCATTATGCTAAATTATTGCAGAATTTGACTGTTGTAATCGAAAAATACGAAAATTTTGTATCAAGAGGACAATACACCAGTTCACACTATTGCAAAATTTACTTAGATCAAGGTCGTATTTGATCATTTCGCACCATATTCGCCAGATTTAGCCCATGATTATTTTATTCTTTCACACTTGAAAAGATGGCAGCGGCAGAAGATTTTTTAAAAATAAATATGTGGAGTCTGCTTTTTTGAGGAGCTCGACTTTCCTCATTATGAACAGGTGTATCGAACCTATTGTATATTGCTAAAAAAAAAGTTTATCAAGCTAAGAGAAGACTATGTCTGAACTTAGACCAAAGACCATTTTTCACAAAAACTTCTCTTGAAAAGTAAATTTTCTTAAAAAAGTACCTTTTCTTAAAAAAATACCTTTTCTTAAAAAAGTACCTTTTCTTAAAAAAGTACCTTTTCTTAAAAAAGTACCTTTTCTTAAAAAACACATATTGTTTAAAAAAAAAAAAGTACATTTTCTTACAAAAGTAAATTTTCTTAAAAATTATCTCTTCCTAAAAATATAACATAAAAAAGTACATTTTCTTACAAAAGTAAATTTTCTTAAAAATTATCTCTTCCTAAAAATATAACATAAAAAAGTACATTTTCTTAATGAAGTACATTTTCTTTAACAAGAACACTTTCTTAAAAAATTAATTTTCCTAAAAAATAGAATTTTCTTAAAAATAATACCGTTTCTAAAAAAAAGTATTTTTTCCCTTTAAAAAAAAAAAGTATCTTAGTTAAAAAAGAAAATTTTCTTAAAAATTTACTTCTTAAAAAAGTGCCTTAACTTAAAAAACTACATTTTCTTTTAAAAAAGTACCGTTTCTAACACAAGTAAATTTACTCAAAACAATACCATTCCTTAAAAAGTAATTTTTCTTAAAAAAGTAGTTTTTCTTAAAAAATTATTTTTTCTTAAAAAGCACATTTTCCTTTTCTTACCTTTACTTTCTTTAAAAGTAGGGTACTAATTTAAACAATTATCTTTTCTTGAAAAAGCAAATTTTCTTATAAAAGTACTGTTTTTTAAAAAGTAACTTTTCTTAAAAATGTACATTTTATTTAAAATATTATATCACTTTAAAATACACATTTTCTTAAAAAGTACCATTTCTTCAAATGGTAACTTTTCTTAAAGAAATAACATTTCTTTTCTTAAAAAGGTACCTTGTCTTAAAAAAAATACGCTTTCTTATAAAAGTACCTTAACTCAAAAAATTACCTTTTCTTAAAAGGGCAAATTTTCATAAATAGTATCACTTTTTAAAAAGTAACTTTCGTGAAAAAGGTACCTTTTCTTTACAATATAACTTTTCTTATTAATTACGTTTTCTTAAAAAAGTTCGCTTCCTAAAAAAAGCATATTCTTAACAATGTACCATTCATTAAAATGTTTTCTTAAAACAGTACCATTTAAATCAAAAAGTATTAGTATATAAACAGTACATTTTCTTTAAAAAAAAAAAGTAAATTTTCTTAAAAAAGTACCTTTTCTTAAAAACGTATTTTTTTTTAAATAACGTTCATTTAAAAAGTACATTTTCTTAACAAAACACATCTTTTTAAAAAAGTACATTTTCTGTCAGAAGTAAATCTATATATATAAAATTCATTTTCTGTTTGTTTGTTCGTTTGTTTGTTTGTTTGTTTGACCGCTATACAAATTTTTATTTTTCAACGGATTTCTCTGAAATTTAGTACACACGATCTCTGTACTCCAGGAAAGGTCGCCATATGATTCTTGCCGGCCACGCCTACTTTTACGCCCACTTTTTGTGTACAGTTCATTTTCTGTTTTTTGGTATATTTGTTCGCTATAAAAATTTTTATTTTTCAACGAATTTCTCTAAAATTTGGTACGCATGATCTCTGTACTCCGGGAAAGGTCGCCATATGATTCTTACCGGCCACGCCTACTTTTACGCCCACTTTCTGTATACAATTCGCTCGCTTTACGAATTTTTATTTTTCAACGGATTTCTCTGAAATTTGGTACGCACAATCTCCGTACTCCAGGCAAGGTCACCATGTCATTCTTGCGCCCACGCCTACTTTTATGCCCACTTTTTATAAAAAATTCATTTTCTGTTTTTCGGTATATTTGTTCGCTATAAAAAATTTTATAGTTCAACGGATTTCTCTAAAATTTGGTACGCACGATCTCTGTGTTCCAGGCAAGGTCGCCATATGCTTCTTACTAGCCACGCCTAATTTTCGCCTACTTCTACGTATATAAATTTTCTTTCTTTTATTGTTTCTTTGTTTGACTGCTATGCAAACTTTTATTTTTCATCGGCTTTCTCGGAAATTTATTACACGTGATCTCTGTACTCCAGCGAAGGTCGGACTATATATCTTTCTGGCCACGCCTACCTTTACACCCACATTTTTATAAAACTCATTTTCTGTTTTTTGTACATTTGTTCGCTATACAAATTTGTATTTTTCAACGGATTTCTCTGAAATTTGGTACACACGGGAATAACTTCACGATGAACAAATTCCCCAAATTTAAAAAAAGGTCCCCAAAAGAAATTAATAATTTCCCCATTTTTGTTTTAAACTAAATAAAAAAATTAACTTACTCCCCAAATTCGTTCTTAAATTTTTACATATTTTTATTTAATGAATTTTGTTAAATATTTGTTTAAGTGAAAATTTGCATACTGATCTCAATATCTGTCCTGCAATATACGCATTTAAAATCTGTATTCTTTTCAATAGAATCATGTCGACGCACTTGCGGAACGCAGCTCAGCAAGCTTAGTTAAGAGAAGTGGAAATGCCTGAATCTACTCAACTGCGCTTAGAAATCCAACGGCTGAGACAACCTGAATCCAGGGAATCTGAAACTCCTTAAACGACTGTTTTTCTCATAGACAGTTTTATGCCGCCTGCTCCAGAATATAATATTTTCGTATATGCACCAGAAGGAAAAACAAGAATTGTTGTATATCACAAAGCTCTAGAATAACTAAAGTTCGTAACTTTTAGACATCATACACTCAAAATACTCCATGCATAAGCATAGTTAGTTGTAATGAAAGAAATGAACTAATCCCCCATGCTGCTCTCAATATCTGTCCTACAACAAATTTATTTAATATCTGTATTCATTTCAATAGCATCATTTCGGTGCGCGGAATCGGGGCGCGGACGTGACGCGACGCGTGGCTTCCGAACGAGCGGAAGCGGCTCGCGGACGCGACGCGCTCGCGGAACAGAGCTTAGCTTAAATATCGGAATGATCTGAAAAATATAATTTTACAATAAGTTGACAACAACTGCGCGGCAGCACTGGTGTGGCCGTCAAACGTGCGGATGCGCCTCGCGGACGCGGACACGGAACACAGCTGAGTGAAAAGTCTTATATAAAATTTTATCTACGTATGTGCAATAATTACCTGTTGATCAAAATAGGCCAAACATATACTACAAGCAGTTGCTTAAAGCAACCTTGCGGCACAATTTTAAACGTCGCATTCATTTTCCATTTTTGAAACTTCTATAAATTTGACGTCTCTGCTCAATGGTGATCATTTGTTGAATGAATTAATTAAATTTTTAAAATTTCTGATTCCTTTAATTTGTAAACGATTCCATTATATTTGATGTTTACAAAATAAACTTAAAAAAAAAAAAGTCAAGCGATTTCGCAGCTTATTTTTGATGTATTTTTGCAGTAGCTGCGTCTTAAAAAAAAACTTCTAAATTAAAGAATCAACAAATTTTAAATTGAAATAAAAAAAGAATTTACTCCCCAAAAAACGTAAACATTGGGGAATTTTTTCATCATGAACAAATTCGCCAATCCCATACAAACTTTTGGGGAGAAAGTTACGTTTTTTGAGGAATTTGTTCATTGGGCGCTAAGTACTCAGCGCCTGGTAAGCATAGTGAACCATTTTTCATGTCAAAGGCCTTTGGATCCCGGGCAAGACCGGGTAAAAACAGCTAGTTTTCTTTAAATAAAACCTTTTCTTGCACCTTTTGTTTCTTAAAGATAGATTTAAATTGTAAGCTTATCATCCGCTCATAAGCTATCTTTAGCAAACAAAAGGTGATATTTAGGATTTAGATTTGATATAATGTAAAATCGTCTTTTGTTCTTTAAATGGTAAGTGAAGTATACATCAAAACATTTAATTGTAGTACCAATAGGTTTCAACGGGCGACCTGTAGTCTAATTGAAATATAATTAAGTCTCGTGAAAATATATAAAGGGAACATGAAGTTGATAAAATTATGCTATTTTAATACAATTAATAATTCCAACGTACAATTTATAAATATTCCTATCTTTGAAGTTCCACTTGATTTTTATGTTTGAGAAATATTTTTCAGAACTGGGTACGAACTTGAGTTCTTTTTTTTAATTCTTTCTTTTAATATTTTTAACATTGCATTCTTTCACTCAAACTAAATAAATATGATTCATTTTATTCATCAAATGCTCGAAATGTATATTGTAGAAACCATATTTTTTTGGATTTTTCTGAAAAACTGTTTCCCAAAATTAAGTTATTGTTTTTTCATAATTTTCTATTCTATTTATAAATATAATTAAAATTTAATATGCAATTTAATATAATTAATGGATTTTTAAAAACAGTTTTTAAACTATTTTTAAGCTTTCTAATCTTTCTTTTTTTAACTCAATCTCTCTGTCTGTCGTGGGGCAACCCCATTCCCCCTTATCCAATTGATCTGAAACTTGGCCCATAGTCTTGTTGTGACTACAGATTAATTTCTGGGTAGTCACGCACAGTCACGGAGTGATTTAAATGTCATTTCCCCACATCCGATCGATCTGAAACTTGGTAAATACACTTGCTGTGAAAAAAGATTAACTTTGACTTAGTCATGCACAGTCACGCATGGTCACGCAGAGTCACGGTGTGATCTAAATGTCACTTATCCTCATCCGATCGATCTGAAACTTGGTAAATACACTTGCTGTAAAAAAAAGATTAACTTTGACTTAGTCACGCACAGCGGTCACGCACAGTCACGGAGTGATCTAAATGTCATTTCCTCTCATCCGATCGATCCTTAACTTGGTCCATACACTTGCTGTGAAAAAAAATATTAACTTTGACTTAGTCACGCACAGTCACGCACAGTCACGTACAGTCACGCATAGGCACGCACAGTCACGGAGTGATTTAAATGTCCTTTCCCCACATCCGATCGATCTGAAACTTGGTCCATACACTTGCTGTGAAAAAAGATTAACTTTGACTTAGTCACGCACAGTCACGCATGGTCACGCACAGTCACGGAGTGATCTAAATGTCATTTACCCTCATCCGACCGATCTGAAACTTGGTCGATATACTTGCTGTAAAGAAAGATCAACTTCGACATAGTCATGCGCAGTCAAGCATAGTCACGCACAGTCACGGAGTGATTTAAAACCCATTTTCCCTTATCCGATCAATCTAAAACTTGGTCGATAGACTTGCTGTGAAAAAAAATTAACTCTGATATAGTCACGCACAGTCACGGAGAGATTAAAACCCCACTTCCCCTCATCCGATGGATCTGAAACTTTGTCCATAGACTTGTTGTGGTCAAAGATTAATTTTAAGAGAGTCACACACAGTCACGCACAGTCACGGCGATATTCAAAACTCATATGCATAAGGAAAGAAAGCGATTTAACAAAAACTTTGTTTCTATGGGTTAGATTACTTTTTTTACTCAAAAATGTATTTATTTTTTCATAAATTATATTTTTCCTTATTTATTAAAATATGTATTTTTTTTCTTACAATAATTAACATCAACCTTGAGTTAATATGATTTCGTACAATCTATTTTTTCTACATTTTCCCTCAAGTGTCTCAAAACGTAGCTTTAAAAGAAATATTTGATATAGCAGAACGTAGAGTGTTCAAAGAAATGGCGCCATATTTTCTTAACCCTTTTATCATACAACCCATACCATATCAAAACAAAAGTTTAAACATTTTATTTCATTTTTTATTGCTTTAAGTTGGCCCAAACGACACACGCACAAACGCATGCTAGAGAAAGAAAAGTCAAAAACTAAAGCAAAATACACGTTGCTGTGTCACGTTAGTTTAGACGTCATATCGACAGCTAACGTCCTAAATTTTATGAACACACACTTGCATACATTCACAAACATTTGCACACTTGCATACAGTCAAATATGCGAAGTACAAGTATGTGTGTATATTTGTTTTTAAGTTGTTAGGAATAAAAGCAATTGCTAGCTAAACAGAAGAAGGAGTAAAAGTTGGTTGGTTTTGATTTGGTTTGGTTTGGCATTTTCGTTTTGTTGTAGTTGTAGTTAAGTTTTTTTTTTATTTCAACTTTTCTAGGTGGCCGTCATGCTGCAGGTGTGTTGGCAACCTGATTTTTACATGCAATTTCATTATTTTCATCGTAGTTTGTATTTTGCTGCTGTTGTTTTTGTTGTTGGTATTTTCGTATTTTTTTTAGCTACGTCTTCCTTTTCTAGTTGTTAGTTTTAGTTTCCGGTTTAAAAAATTAAAAAAAAAAAAATAATTCAAATACTGTTTATTCAAATATTCATATAGAGGCGATGATGGGATGCGTGTGTTTGTTTATTTAATACTTAAAACTACGCCTTATATGCGTGTGATCCTTAAGAAAAACATATAATTTTGATGCGTAAACATAATTAATACATACTCATACAAACGAAGTACGATATAAGTACTTACATACGTGGTGTAGCCATAATACAAAGTTGATTATTTGTTGTTGTTTTTTTTTTTTTTTTGTTTATTTCTTTCTTCTTTGTAATATTATATTATTTTGTTTTGGTGCTTTAGGAGAACCGAGACCAATTGGTATATTTAAGCAATTTAAATTTTAAATGAAATTTATGGGCCTGCATAGTGATTTGTTTTTAATTACTTAAAATGCTACACTTTTAATAAACTATAATTCAGACATGTGTGTATACATAGGTGGATATTGGTGATGAGGAACTTGTGTACATATTTTCTTTTCTAGCTATGTATGTATATTTTGTTATTAATTATTTCGTAACTGCAAATTCATAATTTTTATAATAATTTGTTTTTTTTTTTTTTTTGTCTAAATTATAAAAATCTGTTTCTTTTTAATTTTCTTTGGCTTTTAAATTTTTTTTTTTTTTTTTTTGTAAAGGTTAAAATTAAAGAAACTGCATATATAGTTAGGTTTGTATTTTTTTTTTTTTTAATACTATATACCTACAAACATTTCAGGCAAACCAATTCTTGAAAATATCAATGTCAATTATCTGATTTACTAAAAACACTTTCTGATATTGAATTCGTTGGTGTCAAAATTAAATTTAACTACAAATAAATCATTTTGCCTTGCTCCTATATTGCTTCTGGCTCTTCATCATCAGTTTACGATAATCATTTCCAAGTTATAAAAAAAGTTTTAGATTTTTAGTGATTTAAATTTACCTTCTTATACGATTCCAATTAAAATTTTATGCATTTTTTATCAACATATCTGAATTATGTCTTCAACTATAACCGTAAATTGTTGGACTTCCTGTTTGTTAGCTAACCTTATGATTACCCTATATCTGAACTTGAAGATCGTCATCATCGCACAATTCCAATTATCTGGGGCTTTCCTTCATTGAATAAGCCAAAATCTGTTTTAGAAGGAAACAAAGTATTTTGCTTTAAACGCTCTGACCACAATATGCTAAATAACCACATTTCTGTGGTTTTCTAGAATAACCGCGTATGTCATAAAATCAAAATGTTCAGGGGAGCCAAAAAAACGTTATATTTGAAATTATGGGCTCGATATAAAGATTTTAGAGCTTTTCATTTAACAGTCCTATAGATATGGGCAACAAATACTTTATATAAAATTTTGAGTCAAAAATCTTCAGAGGAATGGATCCTAGAGAAGGACGAAAAAACAATATGCGAATTACACTTAAAGTGTGTGCAGATAAAACAACTTATGTCTACAAACGTCGTTTTCTTTAAAAAAAAAAAACTACCAATGCAACCACCCATGTAGACATAAGTTGTTGTTGTTTGAAAAATGGATTTTTTTGTTCGTCAACAAAAAGTTAACGGGACTTGGGATGAGAATATAACAACGTATCAAAAATAATAGTGACAAAAAATAACAGAAATAAACACAAAAGTTTTTATAAGTGGTTATACACTGAAAACTAATCCAAAATTGTTTTGCATTTTTTTTTTCATTAATAACAACGTATGTCGCTATGTGTCGTTTTCTGAGAAAATAAATTGTCAGCGATCAAACGTAGGTTAACATACGTCGTTAGTGCTGCAAATTAATTTAAGAAAAATTTAAGTTACGTCGTTATTTAAAGAAAAAACTCAGAAATGGTCAATATTTAAAAAAAAATAATTGAACACATGTAAAGAGCGTTAAAAATTAATATATTTGGCATCGTTAACTCAAAACTGACAAAAATAGACATACGCGGTTATTCCAGAAAATCACAGATTTATGGCACAAGCTGGTACCAATTGTTAGCCGTCAAAAATGGGAGTCCAAATGTAACACATTAAAACATTCTACAACACCATTTACTTGTTTGTGAATATATCTATCCCTAAACTACCTGTACCTATAAATAATCCGGCCCTCCTTTGCGTTCTAGACAACTATCTCAACTTAAACAATTAAGACTGTTAAATTCGCCTGTGCAGCCTACGTCTTAAACTCAATATTACCAACAATGTTGGGTGCGGCTGCATATTTAAAATTCGAATACCAATTAAGTTTAAAGTCAATTGCTTTTCTTTTTGGGCAGTTTCTATTATAATTTCTTGTTATAAAAAACAATGACCGTGTCTTCCGTAGAAAGGATTAATTTCCATATAAAAAATTTGATTAATTTTTTTTCAAAAGAGTAGAAAACCTATAAGTTTCGTAAATACTTCATAGAAGACCAATGAAATTTATTATTTAACGCAGCTGGTGTTATAATACCCAAAGTTTGATTCCCATACGATACGATACGATAATTCAAAAAAAATTTAAATGATTCTTTGCTAAAAATGTCGAGATATCAATATTATAAAAAAATCAAATTTTAAAATATTTCTATCTGAATTAGCTCTTAATATGTAAGTTGAAGGATATTTATACTAACAAAAAAAAAATAACAATAAAAAAACAGGTAATAAATTAAAGTCATCCTGTACAAACTTAGAAATATAACCGATAAAAAAAAAAAATATATATATATATATATACACTTGTATAATTTTGATATTAGTTTGCGTTCCACATTTACGTGTACTGACAGACGGCCGGACGAACATCGTTAAATTGACTAAAAAGTGATTTAGTGATTTTTAACTCACATATTTTATCAAAAAAGGTTTTTATTTTAAATGGTAAATTTTTAAAAAGAGGGGTTTTTCTTAAAAGTACATATATAGTACATAAAAAAAGGATACTTTTTTAAGAAAAGGGTTCATTTAAAAAAAAAAGAGTAATTAAAAAAAATACTTTCGGAGAAAAAGTACTTTTTAAAGGAAGGCACTTTTTTAAGAAAATGTTTTTAGGGATTATATTTATACCCTATACCACTATGTGGTTTGGGTATAATGACTTTGTGCTGCTGTTTGTAACTACCAAAAATATTTAACCTAGACCCATCTTTTATTATACCGATCGAATAAAAATCACTATCTAATTCGATTTAACGATGTCCGTCCGTCTGTGTGTCCAAGTAAACTTTGTAATCAAACTGCAGGTCGCAAATATGAACATATTTTGATGGAATTTGGGACATCAGCTTCTATCGGCCATAGGATTAACGGTGTTGAAATTGGTGGAATTCGGTCCATGTTCAGACCTAGTCCCCATACAAAAGACCCCTATGAAATCGGCATGAATTGTTATAAGAACCAAATTATCATATAGATCTCAGTCAAAATTGGTTTGTATGTATTTATTATACCCATTAATCAGTAGTCCAAAAATAATCCCAATAGGACAATTCTTAGTCATAGGCCCCATATAGAGCTGCTTCCCGATCTTCACCTAAATTTATCAAAAAATGAAAATATTGCACATATTTTTCTCAAATTTAGTTTGTATATATTTTTTCAAAGTGAATTTACCATATATGGTCAGGATCGGTCCATGTTTCGATCTAGTCCCCCGATATGAACTTTTTCATATCTGCAGCCAAAAAAAAATAATAATAATGTCACTCAATTTTGTTTTATGCTTATTTTCTATATCGAATTAGTTGTACAGAAGAGATAGGATCTCTAAACCACGGTATAGGGTATCGTATAGTAGGTCTAGACGGACTATAATTTTCTTACTTGTTTTTGCTGTTTTTGGTATTACGAAATCGTATAAATAATAAATTAAAATTGTTATTGGTCAACAAAACTTCAATAAATAACAATTAAAAAGAAATTTTAAAAACACTTTAATGTATATGCCAGCCCAACTCTAAATATAGAGTAAGTGCCAATTTGATTGCGTTTTTACAACATGTCAAGGAATGCGTACAGAATTATTTCTAAGCTATAATTGCATTACAATGGCGTTCATATGCATAGCCATACACACATATGTTTAAGTGAAATGGTAACTTGAAATTACTATGATTAGGCAATTGTTATTTCATACCAGCTTTTATGACAAATCCTTTAATGTACAAGTTGAAAATTCGAGGTTGTTTTGTTTCAGAAGAAAATACAAACTAAATATTAAAATGTGTTAAATTCGGTTATGGCAAATCTTTAGTGCCCCTTCATCTGTGTCGTAATTTAAATTGTGGTGTAAAACAAATTCAATAAGACAGATTTTAGACAGATATTTTTCATGTCAATACCAAGATACTTAGAATTAAGGAAAATTTAGCTAGAAAAGTGTATGATGATGATATCGTGATCTTATCAGACAAATAGACTAACATCACTACATCGACTTAAATGTGTTCTACGCACCAAGTATACAAGGGGTAACAATACATTGAAAACTTTTAAAAATTTCAAAATTTGCCAATTTTGTTTTTTAGTCGTGTTGAGTCCTCAAATTATTTCTTTTTTTTTCTTTTACAAAATGCCACTTTGGTGTGTAGTGTGTATTCTATTGAAAGATAACATATTTGTTACAATAAATAAAATTTTTGAAAAAATAGATAAACGAAAAAAAATTTTTTTTTTTGTGATGACAACAATGGAAACTATTAAGCTTCTATACCAGAGTTAATTGAAACATGAAAATTGAAAGAAAATGTATAAAATTTTATACGTTATTTAAATATTTATAATTTCTGACGTTTTTTTGAACACACTTGCATTTTTCAAAGTTTTTGTCTTATTATTAATTATTATAAAATAATGACAAGAATAAAGTTTTGTGAAGAGCTAAAAACTGGAATAAAAAATAATTTTACTGCTGATTTTAAGCAGAAGAAAATTTGTGACAAATATTCTATGACTACATCCATAATTTCAAAAATTATCAAGAAATATCGGGAGATAAGACCAGTGAGGACTCAGCATTTAGGCGGTAGGGCCCGTTAGACGAATAAAAACAGGATAATCTGATAGCAAGAGAGTTTAAAAAATTTCCAAAAATGCTATTGAAAGAGGTCATTAACAATTTGAAACTAAAAATAGAGGCTCGAACTGTTTCCTCGCTCGCATTAATTTGCTAAAGAACACACGAACTGGTCAGGACGGAACTGGAATAATGTTCGCCTTTTAGGTGCATCCAAGTTTAATTTAAGAGTCCATGGTGGAAGAACGTTTGTACGACGACCAAAGGGAAAACACTAGACCCAAAATATACAAATATATCTCTTAAGATTAGCGGTGGTAATCTTATGGCAAGGGATTTCTACTCTAATTGGAATTGGATGCAGGCAAATTCTAAATGACGCCAAGGAAAATATGCCAATGTGCCAAAACACACTTCCAAAATTGTAACTAAATGGCCACAATCGAATATTTTGGAATGGCCAGCCCAATCAGCAGATCTTAGTCCTATAGAAAGTCTATGGGAAATTTTAGATAGAAAAATACGGACATGAAATTCCATAAATAACACAGATCTTATAGAGGCAGTTAAATCAAAGTGGCAAAAAATTTCAATCATCAACAATTTAATTGACTTCATGCTTCAGCGTTGCGAAGCAGTACTAAAAAACAGAGTTAAAAAAAAACGCACACACTGAATAAAAAACTGGTACATATATGTAAACAAACATAGCTCAGACCAACAAATATATTTTTATTTTCATATCAATTATGCGTGTTTCTACATTTTGTACGGTGCCGAACACATTCATGACTGTGTTTCGTTTTAAGATTTCGTTATGTACACGAACATGTTTCTATCACGTATTTTTTTGTTTCGAACACACATAAACCACACAGATTCGAGTGTAGCTTTCTTTTATGTTCATGTTATTGCACGTGTACTGCTAAAAAAAACCGAACATGTTCTTGAACGCGTACATCTAAAAATTAAAGCATTATCACTCGCGATCGGAAAAATCTGATACACCCCTATAATAACGACAACAATTCTTTCAATCAAATTTATTTTAAAAAAATCGAAAATAATTCATTAGTAGTTATAAAAATATAATTTCAGAAGATACAGCTCTGTCCAAACAAACAATCAATTATTTTGATTATTTTTTTTTTTTTTTTGCATTTCCACTATTCTCAGTTTCGTAATAGTTGTCATATGTCATACAAATACTTTTTCGAGTTATCACGATGTTTTCATATAAAAAGTTTTAATTTAAATTTTTCACTTAGTGAATGTTGATTTGGTGATTTTTACGGAATTAACTAATTTTTTGACTCTCTCTATCTTATACGGTTTTAGTTTTTTCCTTCAACTTTCTTCAGTGATGTTGTTTGGAATATTCCAAGCTAAGAGTGTGAATAGATACCAAACTCCGAAATTCAGACTTTGTATATCCAATACTTACTAAAAAGTGCAGTTATTAAAAAAATTCCCTTACGGCAAATATTACAAAAATTTCAATATTTTTCATTTTTCAAAAAAATTATTAATGCTATAACAAACAAACATAATATTTTATGTTTTGTGATTTGTTCTTTACTAATCATTCCTTACTTTCTTTATTTTGTTCCAATACTAGGACTCCAAGTATCGTAGTTCAACGCCTTAATCTATTTTAGTAACAAAAAAATCTATTTTTATTTGGATCATTTTATTATTTGAAAATAATTTTTAATTTTTAATCTTCATTTATATAACACAACGCCACAAAAGATGATGTAACTCCAAAGCCCGGAGTTAAAAATTGTTTTCCTATATTTCGGAACTTACTTCATATCGAATTATTTTATTATATAAAATAATTTAAGTCATCGGAAAGCACTTCCCTTCCCCTTAAATATTCTCTATGCATATTTTCAATTTTTTTTTTTGTTCTTCTGGAAAATTTAACCCGTTTGAAGTAACGTGTTTTGGCGGTTTCGATATAATATAAATAATGACCGTTCCCTTATACTAGACTATGCTTTCGTATCGGTTTCCTAACCTAAAAATTTTGAAAAACAAATATAGAAGCAAATGTGTTTTTTGAAGTTTTAAGGTTAAAAGAAATGTGATGCAGCAATTCTGAAGTCTGATTGGGATTCAGCGCCCAAAGAGTTTTAAGTAATGTAGATGATCTCTTTTGACCGAGAAGAAATAAGATATTTAAAAAAAAACATAAAAAGTTTTAAAGGGCTAAGAGTGATACTTTCAGATGCCTTACCAAGTTCTGTGAAAAAATAACACACATTTTTAACAGTGGTATTTATTAAAAATAGTTATAATCATAAAAAAATGCATTATAGTAAAAGCCCAGTTATCCGCAATGCTTAAGGATGAAAGCATTCCGGATAATCGAAAATTCCGGCCGCTTGAATATTTCATTGAAACTAGCAAATTTATGAGAATTTCGTTTGATTACATTATTTTTCAAATTCTCGTTCATTTTCATTTTCTATTTTTTCAAATTATGTACCAGAAGACAATATTTTATACATCTCCGAATATAATAACAAATAATTTCTCTTGCGATAGAGAAAAAAAATTCCTAAAAATTAAAATTAACTGAGTGTTCCGGCTAATTGGATGGCGGATAATCGGGCTTTTTCTGAAGCACAAGAAACAGTAAATAAATATTGTGTCAATATTGCGGAAGTTTGTCATACATGAGCTCACATTGGAGCTTATATACGAGGATATATGAAATATATGACGCAATTTATGTACGACCTCAATTTGTCATTGCATGTAACCATAATTCTTGAATGTATATCGTAGCAACTCACATAACTATACTCACAAATGAAGCTTTACATCGGAATATATGAAGATATCTCATAAATTTTTCCCGGGGCATTAAGAATATTTAACTTATTATTATTTAATGTTATTTAAAAACAAACTTATAACGTTTTCTTATTCTTTCTTTGCTTTAGGCTTAGAACGGGTCGCTGAGGAGTTAATGGGGCGCAGGAAATGGAAGCAATACCAAGAAACATTAATGCGAACCCACTTACATTCCGACCAATTTGTTGCATCAATCAAAGACAACAATATCGAACTGAAGAAAGAGCTGGATAAATTTATAAACGCTGAAATTGCAGAAAATATTACAGCAGAACCGGCGACAATAGACAAATCAAACCTCGACGATAACCACCGCAAAGATATAATTTTAAAACAACAACAGCAAGAGAAACTCAAACAACATATTAAAGCAGAGCAACAGGAAAAACCAAACGATCCAAACGAACAAGAAATTATTAATAAAACAGGTAAATTAAATTAAATTAAATTTGTATTGAAGATAATTTCTTAAAACTATATTGAAAATTTAGCATCACAAAGTGGCGAGATTATAAATAATAATAATTCATTACTTCAAACCGCTAAGAATAACATCACAATTACAAATCCAACAACAGTAGCAACTGATCCCGAATCACGCAACAGTCCATCACCACCACCATCACCACCAGCTGATCCCATTGATTGGAAACCGAATGACAAGTGTCACTTTTGTGTTAACGGTAAATTACTCACAGTGAACGCGAAAGGTGAATTAGTGGCCGAATCTGGCCCAACAGGGTCTGAAACGGACCACGTGCATAGGGTAGGTTTTAGAAAGATCGTAGCTCATCACATATATGAGTTAAACAATTTTTTTTTGTAACAGCTTGATTGCGAAAGTGATTCTAACGAGTCGCCAACGTTAGCCGCCAACACGAATGGTTCGTTACCATTAATGACCGGAGCAGGTTCGTTAACGGAAAGTAATCGTGTAACATTAAATAAATTACTGACACAAAAAATGGCTTCAATGGATTCAGTGGCAGCACAATTCGCAGCCATACAATCAATATTACCAAGTAAGTGAAATTATCTAAATTTATTATTTCTAAGCTACTTTTTATAAAATTAGTATCTCTCTCTCTCTCTTTTAACCGCTTGTTCGTTGTATGCTGCATCTATATAAAGTTCTGTTATCAATTTATCTCTCTGCTTTACTTCTAATCACTGTTTTAAAATTTTTTTGAATTCGTTGCATTTTTTTGTTTCTTATTTCTCTCTCATAAAATGTCCTCAGATTTTTAAAAACATTTCATGACGTCATAAATAGATAAATCTAATTTGAGCGAAAACCGTTATATGGCCATGCACTTGTTTGTCACTCTATCTTTATCTCAACTGTCAACTTTAAAATATCAAAAAGCAATAAAACCGATCAAAAAAGGCGTGATTTTCAAAAAAGAACACTACATTTCCCTTTTTTTTTTTTTGCTTTTTACAGTAAAAGCCCTGATATCCTGAAAGCTTGGGGATAATTAAACTTCTCTCGATTTTATTCTTTTAGGATTCTCGTACATTTATTTTCAAATTTTCAATTGATAACGTGTAAAACAGAAGAAGCAAATTAGAGGAACGTATATTTTTCCTAGAATCCCCGAATAATAAAAAAAATCATTTCTCTTGTGAAAGAGAAACAAACAGAATAAAATTTGTAAAAATTACATATTAAAGTTAAATATTATTTGTATTCTATACAAAACAATAATTTTTAATTTACATTTTCTATTGTTTCCTCATCATCATTTTCATCCCGCCATAAAATGGTTTTAATTTCAAATTCATTACTATTAATTAAAGAATTTACTTCATCAGGTAAATTTGATATCTTTCGCAACACAAATTTTCTCAATCAATCTTCAATCCATCTTTTATGGGAAGTAAAGCAAATACTGAATGTAATTCCATTCGATTTATTATTTTAGATTTGAAAAGGTTCATGTCGCTAAAAGCCCTTTCAACTATAACGTTTGAATAAGGGAGAGACAAATATTTAATAGGAAATCTTCCTAAAACTTCAATTGGATTTAAATCAGTTGCATCCTCATATGATTTCAATTCATTCCAAAATTCAATTAAATGATCAGCAATTGTGGATCATTCACCATCCATTTTTAATACTGGACAGAATTTCATTAAAAAAGCACTAAGCACAAACTGGAAAAATTTTCGCGTCGAAAATTTTAAAAATCACTAAAAACTCATCTGAAAGCACTGAGTTGACAACCCTGTCTATAACCTATACGGTTCTCTCATCTCACAATTGCGCTCTTTTATGCAATTTAACTGTAACGTTAAATACCAATTTTTAATTATAAAAAACTAACGGTAAAGAAAATAGTTAGTAATAGTTTTAAATATAAAATAAATACTAAACAAAATAAAAAATGATGAACAAGGCCGAGGCCACGCAATGAGCGGCAAAGCGGCAAGCGGCATAGCGGTGAGCGGCAGAGCGGCGATTTAGAGCGGCAAGTGGCTTATTACTGAGCGTCATTTCTGAGCGGTTATTTGTCAAAATGCCATTGTCAAAGTTATTATTTATATAAAAAGTTTTTATAATATAAGCAAAACATTTTCACCATTTTATGATTTTTATTTATGTATGACTACATTTCAACCTTTTTAACTTTTTATCGATTGAAAAACAACACAAAAATAGTTGTCGTTAAGATAACAACAGCTGACTTTAGCAATAGCGAATATCGTTTTAAAATTTTACGGAATACCAAAATCGATCATTTTGTTGTTTTCCTTTTCTAACGATTCAATTGTCGTTAAAAGAAGTTACTCAATCGCGCTACAGATTGACAAAACAAAGAAAAGCCATTTTTTGCCATTTTTATTCTGTGCCGCTCAGAAATCAACTAAAAATTAGAACAAGTTCTATTCCTGAGTGGCGCCGCTTAGCCGCTCAAAAATGCCGCTCATTGCGTGGCCACTTCAGTAGTATTTCATATGTTTTAATTTTTTGCCGCTCACCGCTCTGCCGCTCGCCGCTTTGCCGCTCATTGCATGGCCTCGGCCTAAGACAGATGAAGTTATTAGCGTCATTCAAAATATAATAGGTTAGTATATAACTTCATGCTGAGACAATTCCGAAAACTTCCTGGAAATTAAATCCTGAATATTTAACAGCATTAAAATGGCTAAGAGCGTTAACTCTTTAATCAAAGAATTTAAAGATGTAAGCTTTAAACTAAGTTTTGTTTAGTTAATTTAACGATTATTTAGGGTTTATTGAACTAATTTTATTAAATTCGGCCTAAGACTGTTAGGCATTTCTAAAACACCAATAAATTGTTCCCTTTTTACTTATATACATATTTGTAAAAACTCTATCAAAATCTTCTCTAATTCTCATGTCTACTTCGTAGACTTTCTCTTTTATTTTTACTAATCACAATTGTTTTATTTCTTCACTTACAGATTTTAATTGGATGAATCAACAACAACAACAGCAACAATCTCAACCAGATTCGGTTACACCAACTACCTCAGATACATCAGCCGCCGCAATAAGTCCCTCTCTAAAGGATTCACCAAGTCCCAGTGATGCCACCGGTGAACAACCTTTAGATTTAAGTTCCAAACCATCTCCAAACTCATCTATAAGTGGTGATTTGAAGAGTGTTAGGTAAGTCAATAAAAAATATAGTAAATCAACAAATTTAGACTATACCTATAGAAACTAGAGCTCAATATCATAGAGATCTAGTTTTTATCATAGAAAATTCTAAAAGGAATTTAGAAATGTCATTGTAATTGTGAAACTAAGAGATTTTTATTATTACAATGTGTTGTTATTTTTGATAAAATATAAATGTTTGCATAAATGTATCAATTAAGCTGGAACCAGAAAACCTGGGAGCGATTTGACCCCACCCAGCTTTTATACAGAACTAATACAATTTGATATTCATATTTATGTACTTACATGAATATACACAATGATCTGTTTTTATAATATCTGTGGTCACAAGCAATAACCGCCTAACTCGAAAATCATGCTTTCGAGAAAAATAGCTTTTTATATAAATGTAATGGGGCTTCATTACGAGTTAGGTCAGAATATTTGTATTAATATATTTTTAAAAAGCAGTGTTAGAGAAATGGGGATTACACGTAAATATAAAGATTTTTTAGTAGAATATGATAGCATACATAACTCAAATCGGTGAAAATCATTCCTTCGAGAAAAATAACTGTTTATATAAATGTAATGGGGCTTTATTACGACTTAGGTCAGTATGTTTTCATTAATAACTTTTTAAATAACAGTGTTAGAGATATGGGGATTTCACGTAAATATAAAGCGTTTTTAGTAGAATATAATAGCATAACTCCAGTCGTTCTTAAGTCGACTTAGGCGGTTATCGCTTCTGACCACAAATATTAGATCCACAATTCATGAGCAAAAAACTGTGCGGTACTTTTCGTTCATTGAAAATTTTTATAACCGAATCATTTTTGGATCAAGTTTAAAGCGCGTGGGCAAAAAGTTCACCACAAAATATTTTATTTTAGTTATTTGTTTTTTTTTTTTTTTTTGTTTTAATCTGGATGATGAATTGCGGTTTTTATTTGTTTTCTTTTTTATAAATTTAACAGAAAAATTATTCATAGCATTCATTTTTAAAATAGTAACGATTGTGAGTAATTTCTCTTAAAATTCTATGCAACAACACTTAACGATAACTGCAATTAAAAAAGTTACAAAATAATGGTTGATGTCGCGACAACATTGAAATTTATGTTTTTTTTTTTTTTTTGTAATTTGTATTTGAATTTTTTGCAACTCATACATTTTTCAGACATTTGGGAAATGCAATAGCAACAACAATCCAGTGAAAGATGCACTCACTTGTGTTGAATTTTTGTATTGTGCATCTATCATGTTCTTACTATAAGGTGTGATTAAAAATAAAAATCTACATACAAACAACATGAAAAAATATACATTACATTTTTAAAATACCTTAAAAAAAAAAACAAACAAAAATTGAAGTGCCAAAGGAAAGGGAATAGAGAGTCGAGATAACAAACAACGTATAATAGACTAGACTTGAACATGAATAGGTGCTAAAAAAAACAACATCATCATCGTCGTCGTCGTCGTCATCGGTAGCAAAAATTTTAATATTTAGCATGAATATATTTTTGAAAATAAAAAAAAATTAAAAGCTTTTAAATAATATTAGCAGTCAAGCTCGTGCATGGTATGGAGCCATAGCCGCCAAAACGACGCAGAGTAATTTCGGGTACTGTGAAATATGTGGGTAACGTGGATCACCCTTTTATTTCGAAAACTAATGATTATTTCGTAAATATCGTTACATATCGAAAACATAAATATTCCATTTGCAGTTATGAAAATAAAGTTAGTCGTTAGTCGTTAGTTGTCAGTTACTTCGAAAGCATTTTTGGTTGTTTTCGACTTTTGTTACTGAGTGTGTTCGAAGTATGGTTTTATGCATTAATATTACACATATACATAATTTTTTGACATTTTTTTAATCTATATATATAAAAATGAATCGTGGTTTGTTCGTCCGCTTAAAACTTGAGAACTACAGGACCAAAAGGGGTACTTTCTTCTGCGAGTTTGTTTGTAGCTGCCACGCGAAGGTTTAGGAAGAAAGAAAACTACAAAAAGTCTGAACAGATGGCGCTGTACGCGGTTATTCCATTTTAACATCATATATATTGAGTACTACGAGAGGGAGAGCTTTGTAAATTTGTGTGAGGCCATATATTATTAATACGGATAGTCATACCGAAAATGGTCGGTATCGGATAAGTGGGCGTGGTACCTCCCATTCACAATTAATTTTTCACATCAGGTACTGTTTTAGGGAGAGCTTTGCAACTTTGTATGAGGTCATCTAATAATGCTGTGAGTTGCTGTGAGTAGCCGTCCTAAAAATTAGCGTTATCGGAACAGTGGGCGTGGCACCTACAAAAATATGAATCACTCAATATCAGACTCAATATCATGACAGGGAGAGCTTTGATACTTTATGTGACGTCATTTGTTATAAGTGTAAGTACACCTGACGAAATAAGGCTGGATCGGATAAGTGGGCAGGGTACATCCCCTACAAAGTACTGATTAAATATAATGCACATATGCCGAGTATAATGATAGGGAGAGCTTTGCAAGTTTGTGTGAGTTCATCTATTACTTCTGTGATTAGCCCTAGCGAAAATGGGCGGAATTGGGCAAGTGGGCGTGTCACCTACCGCATATTTAAGCTACCATAAGCGCTTTTATTTCAAAAAATTGGTCTATTATTAAATAACTGTTTCTTTAAAAATATATATTCTTTTTGACTTTTGGATAATTTTATCATTTTTATTACGATGCCAAGAAGAGTTCATGGCCGGCGGTCTCAGGATATAACGCAGCACGGAAATGTCACAACACGTCAAACGGAAGAGGAACGTGCTATTGGAAGGGAATCAGTTCGACCAGAATGCTTGGAAATCGTGCGGGACAGTCAGGAGAGATCAACGAAGCACAGAATGAGCAACAATGATTGAGAAGAAGAGAAGTTCGTGCTCGGCAAAGTGATGAAGCCAGATTTTTGAACGACAACGTAGGCTACAACAAATTATGCAGCCTTTCGGTATGAGCCCAACATTCAATACAGATCGCGCACATCGGGTCAATTCGACCAGATGTCTGTCGTTTGTGAGCATTGCAATGCAATTAAATTTGATAAAGAACCGCCTGGATTGTGTTGCGTGGGCGGAAAGGTGAAACTGTCACATTGCTTCCACCACCAAAGCCATTATGCACGCTCCTTTACGGTGAATTTCCCAATTCGAATTAAAGTTGGATCTGTCATCCTTATGCCCCGAAACTATGCAATGTAACCCGACTGTTTGTGATGAAATTAATGAGTAATGTGATAGTGAAAGATGCTTAATTCCGCGAATTCCCTTGACTTTAACAGATTTGACGTTCCAGTTCAAAGGAGTACAGTTCCCAGTGAAACTTGCATTTGCGATGATGATAAACAAGTCTCAAAGACAGTCCCTGGAAGTGTGCGGCATAAATCTGAAAATGCCATGCTTTTCACACGGCCAGCTATATGTTGCGTGGTCCCGAGTTGGGAAACTATCCTCACTATTCATTTACGCTCCGGAGCAGAAAAAAAAATGTTGTTCTATTTTTTTTTTTATTAATACTAGATTTTATTCTATTTTCGCCAACTATTGGACGGGGCGAAGACCGTCGGATCAGCTATCCGTATAATTATAAGATATTGAATTCAACTGAATTCGAAAAGTGTGGTATTCAAATTATATTAATGCGTCATCTGTTAGCGGTCGTTAATTTTCGATAAAAAAAAATGTCGAAATTATTTCAATCAAAAAATCTCTTTTGGACAAAACGAAGTTTTCCGGGTCAGCTAGTGTATGTATATGTAGGAATTAGTAAATATTTGTAATAAATTATTTGGTTTATTGATTAAGTTTTATATTTCTTATAATTTACTTTTAAATTTGATTGGCAGTCGGGTTTCCATTTACCATGCAGTATGGTACATTATACATATATAGCTAGAGCTACTTGTTTGTTGTTCAGTTAATTATAATATATATCAACACGATAAGAAAAATTTTAATTCAGAAATGCAATCCAGAAAATATGCGACCAGCTGTAAAGTCTATGGAGTTTTAATTTTTTTTTTAATTGATCCCTTATTTACAATCTACCCATGGATAATACGCAAATTTCTTTAATTTAATACATCACATGGGTTATGCAGCTCTAGTGAAATTAGTAACATAAAAACATTATTTAAAGATAAGTATTTACAAGATGAATTCATAGATTAGCTTCGGAACGGGAGATCCAATATATATATTTTTTTTTTTTTGTAACTCATCTTTATTTATTGAATCTTCACATAGGTTTGTGAACTAACAATAAGTTATTCAAATCTTAAAACTTAAATATTAAATATTAAATCCAGCCAGTGCCAGACATAATTTCATTTATTCTATATACATATGTAATCTAATGATAAAAAAAAAAATAATTGTATCAATCTATTTTTCATCCTATGAGTCTCCCTCCTTCTTAAGCGTTGGTGGATACGATTGTCGATTAAGTTACGTGCTAGAGGATGCGGGAGAGACTCTAGCTTTTCCAAATAGTTTGCACTATATCTAGTGATTTCGTATTTTACTAGAGAAACATTAAGTCTCTGTGCAAATGTGAGTTTCTCACGTACCATGGTGCGCCTGTAATCATTCTCAAAATCTTGGTTTGGCATCTTTGTATTCTTTCTGTATTCTTTTAAGCTGAGGCTGTTCCCCATAACTGTATACCATAGCACCAAACGGGTTTGAAATCGAGTTATAAATCAAGAGCTTACAATCGAGACTTAACTTTGAGTTCCTGCCAATTAGCCATGTGAATTGGACTAATTTCAATTTTATTTGTGTCAATTAAGCGAGATATTTAACAGAGGAATGTTGAGGTATAGACTGGTTCCCAATTCGAATTTGAGGGCAAGTCTCCCAAGTAAAAGTTACGTTGATACACTTTTGTTCATTTACCTTAATCTTCCACATATCTAACCAATCTTCCAGCTCTTCAATATGGCTCTGTAAAAGAAGAAATGCTATTGAGGGGTTTTCGTGTACGCCTTAAATTGCAGTATCATCCGCAAAAGTCGACGTAAGTGTGTTTTAATTTGTTGGCATGTCTAATGTGTAAAGGATGTACAGAAGCGGGCCCAAGATACTACCTTATGGTACACCAGCATGAATTGTCTGTGAAGGGCACACAAAGTTTTTCTCTCTTATAGAGAATTTTCTATTAATTATATAGCTCTCCATTAGCTTATGTGTGTTCAGGGGCAACAACTGTTTAACTTTATAGAGGAGTCCCTCGTGCCAAACTCGGTCAAAGGCTTGCGAGACGTCTATAAAAAGTTCAGAGCAGTACTTTTTCTCTTCAAAAGCTCATCTTATGGCACTTACAATTCTGTAAACTTGCTCAGTGGTGCTGTTTTTTCGTCTGAAACCAAATTTTTTATTAATTATATAGCTCTCCATTAGCTTATGTGTGTTCGGGGGCAACAACTGTTTAACTAATGCCAAACTCGGTCGAACGCTTGCGAAACGTCTATACTGTACTTTTTCTCTTGAAAAGCTCTTCTTATGGCACTTACAATTCCGTGAACTTGCTCAGTGGTGCTGTTTTTTCGTCTGAAACCAAATTGATGTGCTGGAATGACATTATTTTGATCTACGGATATTGGACAGTAAACTTATTGGTCTATACGAATCGACCTTTGTGTTATCTTTACCTGGTTTAGGTATCATTGTAACGAGTGAAACTTTCCATTCTGGGGGAAAATGTTCAGAATTATTCTTAATGCCATATGGGGTAACTCCAAGAATATTTTATTACTGATGCCATCGATCCCCGATGCTTTTTTGGGGTTTAAATCAACAATAGCCTTTTCGACCTCTCGAATCTCAAAACGAAGGGACACTGCTCTATGCTGAGCAGTAACAGGTGGCAACTCATCAATATAACTAGGGGGGTTATATTTGGAGAAAAAACTTTTTTTAGATGTTCCACAAACAGATCTCCCTTCTCTTTGTCATTCCTAGCCCATCCTCCACTTTCCTTTCTTAGAGGAGGCTTACATACAACAGGTCTTTTAAGATTTTTTGTAGCACGCCACAAAGAGTAATCAGTTTTTTCTGTTGGATCCAGTTTTTCAAGATAACTATTCAAATTAGCATTTCTTTGTGTTTCAAGCAGTCTCAGTAGGTTTTTCGTACATTCTTTCAATTGTTGCTTAAGTTGAGGAGATCTGTGCAGTTGCCACTCTCTTCGAATTCTTCTTATTTCACCTAATAGCCTTTCAACATCTACAGAAGTAGTTCTATATGGCGTGGTGTGACGAGGAGTTTTAGTAGCAAGTTGAGCAGCTGGTTTGAGATTTTGTTCGAAGTTAACAATCGAGAGGTCAATATAAATATATCCAATGTATGATTTCATTTCCGTCTTCTCGTGTTCGTTGGTGGTGTCTAATAGAGATATCGCCACAGGATTTACATGGTTACCTAGCCTTAGCAAATATCTCTCACTTATAGTGACATTGATAGTTCTCGTTTAATAGCATTATTTCTCACTTACCACGGTGAGTTACTAGCGGTGCTCATAGCAGTGATTTTGGGCCTATAAGCCAGAATAGTATTTTTGTTTCAATTTTTAATTCCTGTTGTTTACTCTTAATATGAGCATTCCAGGTAAGTCCTCCATGAAAGACCATTCCTGGAGATTCCTAGAAATTTTGTTTGTATAGTAGCTTTAAGTGCAAAATTCTATCAAAAGCTTGCTGAATACCAAGAAAAGCTGTAGAACAATATTTTTTTCTTCCAGAGCCTTAGTTATAACTCTGACAATTCAATGAATTTGTGCAGGAGTCCCACGCTTATGTCCAACTCTAAACTGATATTCAGAAATTTTTTTTTAATATTTTTGAAGGGTTTTAACTGACATGCCCCCAGAACTACACTTTACAAAATGATTTTTAAATGCAAATTCTGTTTTCGGTCTTTCATCGACGCACAGTGGGCTAGAGTGGCATGTTTTCTAGTATCACTTCAGGGAAGCTATGTAATTTTTTAGCTAACACTAATTAAATTAGTGGAAAGAAACAATTTTCAATTTTCAGACGCATGTTCAGACCAAATGACCATATGAGATTGACTTAAATTGCCATAAAATCAATATTTTCATACAGATCTCCGTCAAATTGTGTTTATGGATGTTTATTACATCCATTTATCAGTAGTCCAAAAATAAACCCTACAGAACAATTTGTAGTCATTGCGCCCATATGAAGCTGATTCCCGATCCTTAATTAAATCTATCAAAAAAACAAAAATATTGCACAGATTTTTCTTGAATTTGGTTTGTATATATTTTTGCACAAAATAGATAACCTTACCAAATATGGCCAGGATCGCTCCATTTTTCGAGCTAGTCCCCATAAAAATATAGCATCCGATATGAACTTTTTCATATCCGAAGGCAAAAAATTTAATAACAATGCCACTCAAAATTAATTTATGCTTAGTTTCTATAACTAATTAGTTGGATCTAAGAGAAAGGGGCTCTAAACGCATGGTATAGGATAACATATAGTTGGTCTAGACCCACTATAACATCCTTAATTATTTTTATTAAATTAAAATCTATTTTTGGTTGTTTCGGTCGATTTTTCAGGGTTTTGGAAAAAAGCCGAGCCGTATTCCCATCATGGTCAACTATTAATCCTATAGTTTCATTAAATTTTTTCCGAATTTCCTTTTTTTTCAGTTTTTTTTCATCCGCCAATTTTAAAAATGAGTTTTTTATAAATATATAATTTTTTCATCTTAAATACAGATTAGCAATTGAGATGAAAACTGAATTCGTAAAGCTTTCGTTATTAGTTTAGTGAAAATCTTAAAAAAAAAAACAAGTGAGAAAATTATAGTCGGTCTAGACCGACTATACGATACCCTATACCATGCGTTTAGAGACCCTATCTCTCAGGCCCAACTAACTGGATATAGAAAATAAGCATAAACCAAATTTGAGTGGGATTTTTATTAACTTTTTCGGCTACAGATATGAAAAAATTCATATCGGATGCTATATCTATATGGGGACTAGGCCCAAAAATGGACCGATCCTGACCATATGTGGTAAAGTCTCTTGTATTTTGCAAAAATATATACAAACAAAATTTGAGAAGAATCAGTGCAATATATTTGTTTTTTGATAGATTTAAGTGAAGATCGGGAAGCACCTCTATATGGGGCCTATGACTACGAGTTGTCCAATAGGGATCATTTTTGGACTACTGATTAATGGATGTAATATATACATACAAACCCAATTTGACTAAGATTTGTATGATAATTGGATCTTATGGCAATATATGTTGATTTCATAGGGGTCATTTGTATGGGGGCTAGGTCTTAATATGGACCGATTCTCACCAATTTCAATAGCGTTCATCCCATGGCAGATAAAAGAATAAATACCAAATTTCATCAAAATATATTTATATTTGCGACCTGCAGTTTGATTACAAGCTTTACATGGACACACAGACAGACGGACGGACATCGTTAAATCGAATCAGATAGTGATTCTGATTCGATCGGTATAATTAAAGATGGTTGTAGATCAAATATTTTTGGTTGTGACAAACAGCAGCACAAAGTCATTATACCCAAACCACATAGTGGTATAGGGTATAAAAAGAATAGGGTGTCCACATTACCCGTACTTACCCTATCCCACATGATTTTCGATTTTTGGTTTTTGATTAAATTCGATAATTAACGATCATTCACATGATAACGCAAAAATTAATAACTATAAATAGTACGAATTTACGAATTTACAGCGAAACAAATTTTTATTGTATGTATGTATGTATGTATGTATGTGCACACTCTTAAACCGAATTGGCCATACAAACTTAGTTCAAGGGTCAATAATTGTTGTCCAACATTGGCTATGGTTCCCAAAAGCGTATCCTCCATATGCTCCCAGCCATCTTCAAGAAGTTTGTTGTACACAATGTTGAGGAACTCGAAGTTTTGCGGTGAAATCGCTGACGGCGTTTCTACAAAAAAAAATAAATAAACGCCAGGAAATCATTGAGCATGCCAAAGTCTTGTCTATCTGTCTGACAAATCCCAATGGCCGAGTTCATTCACAAGAGAATGATTATAAATTTGACAATTATATTAATTTTTTACACAAACTATTCACAAAAAATCTTAATATACGAATATTTGATTTAAAAAAAAATTAAATACTCAAATTTTTTAACGTTTTAGAAAATAGTGCGAAAGTTATAAATGCTAAAAAATCGCAGTTCAACTAAACTGAATTTAGCCCTTAGTGGATTAACATTAAGTTTACATCGTCATGTGGCTGAAAACTCGGTTTAGAACTAATCAAAATGAATAAGAATTTCGAATATTATACAATTCCTTTAAAATATTAGAAAAGCACATTATTTTAGAAAATTAATTTTTACTTCAACAACAGTCTAATTTTAACTTAAGTAATACAGTTTGTTCAACGTTTCTCCAAATTTGTATATATAAAATCTCCTTCGCCTTCTTTGGTGCTTGTTAGCCACGAAATGGCTACTACGTTAACTGCTCTTTGGTCTCTGGTGTAGCATGATGAGTTTATGTTTTGTCCAGTTATAAATCTGCGCCAAAACTCTTTTGATATTGACAAAAGCAACACCTGCACACATCTTGGGGTCACCTTTCTCATGCTAAAAACATTTTGCGCCCCCGCTAATTTATGTGACATTTCTTTCAATTTTGAGTTATTGATGCAAAATTGCCAATTTTGTCTTTTGTTTTTACCATAAAACAACTTTAATATTTCCTACCGACATCGTAATTTCAAAGGTAATGTTTTTTGGCTCTCCCAAAAATGTTCTTATTCCAATACAGCGTTTTTTTTCTTCGATAATTTCTGGCATTTGGGCGGCCCAGATGAACCCCATCAAACAATGCTGGTACAACATAATTTTAACTCAACTGTCCAATATTTTATTATTGATAAAAAAAGGTGCAGATCATTTCACTTTCATTTCTTCCTCAGTTTTCTTTTTCAAAAACGAATATATAATCAAGGCTCTATACTCAATTCATTTATATTCATTTATCCAAAACTTTAAGACTTCCTGACTCTATCCGGCTGACAATCATGAATCTAATGACGCAAAAGCAAGGTTCAGAAAATACACACATGAAACACACAATGTTCTGTTCAAAAGCAGCCAACACATATCTTTATTTTCATACCAATTATGTGCGTTTCTAAATTTTCTACGGTGCCCAACACAACCATGACTGTGTTCGTTTTAATATTTCGTTATTTACACGAACATTTTTGTATCACGTACTTTTTGTTTCAATCACACATAAACCATACATTTTTGAGTGTTGCTTTATTTGAAGTTCATGTTCCGGTACGTGTACTGAAAAAAAAAAACAGAACATGTACAATAAACAGGTTCGAGTTCAGTTATATTTTTAGTCGTGTTATGGCTCGTGTGCTAAGAAAAAAACAGAACATGTACAATAAACAGGTTCAAGTTCAGTTATATTTTAAACACGACTTAAAATATAATTGAACTCGAACCTGTTTATTGTACATGTTCTGTTTTTTCTGTTTTTTCTTCGTGTTATGGCTCGTGTACTAAGAAAAAACAGAACATGTACAATATACAGGTTCGAGTTCAGTTATATTTTAAACACGACTTAAAATATAACTGAACTCGAACCTGTTTATTGTACATGTTCTGTTTTTTCTTAGTACACGAGCCACAACACGACTTAAAATATAACTGAACTCAAACCTGTTTATTGTACATGTTCTGTTTTTTTTTTTCAGTACACGTACCAGAACATGAACTTCAAATAAAGCAACACTCAAAAATGTGTGGTTTATGTGTGATTGAAACAAAAAGTACGTGATACAAAAATGTTCGTGTAAATAACGAAATATTGAAACGAACACAGTCATGATTGTGTTGGGCATCGAAGAAAATTTAAAAAGAAACATAATTGATATGAAAATAAAAATATGTGTGTGTTGGTCTAAGTTATGTTTGTTTACATATATGTACGAGTTTTTTATTCAGTGTGTGTTTTTTTCTGAACTCTGCGCAAAAGCTTAAAATGTTGATAGGTGACATATGAAGGGTTGTGTTTAAAAAATATTAATAGAACACTAATTCTGGTATCGACACTTTTCAAGGGCGTTTTTTGGAGGTCAACAACTTTGAGTTGTAACGCTTCTTTACTTGACATCCGATTGAATAGCTGGTAGTTAATTTTTGTTCAGTTCAATTTGTCATTTTATCGTACATAGACCTGCATGAGAAAATTTTTTATCAAAATAATGTTGGTCAAACTTATCGTGCACTTTGTCCATTACATGTTAGTCATAATCGTCCATCAGAGCGGCTAATTGAATGACTATGAATCGTTTTTTTTACCATTTTTACTCTTAATGATAATGTACATCCCGTAAGATGCCAAACAGTGCGCAACAAACAAGCTGTAGCCGCTGTGCAACAAAGCATTAAAGAAGACTCACATCAGTCAATTTAATGCCGTTCTAAGCAAAAGGGGATGTGTCCATCCAGCGTAGTCCTTGGTCCACCTGTCTTTAAAAACGATAATGGGCAGTTTGCTACTTTCAACGGTGAACGGCATAAATAAAGATTTTTTACAAATAATAATTTTTTTTTATTTAATTGCATTATTAGAAGAATAACAATATATTTCTTTTATAGTTCAAAAGTTATTACATAATGAAAGCCATAATGAGTACATTTTAAAAAGATATAAAAAAAAAGTTTTTTTCGTACCTCAATTAGCTGGCATTAATCTTGCCAACATATGGTTTCAACAGGACGGAGCTACATACTACACAGCGCATGCTACAATTAATTTACTCAAAGAAACTTTTGATGAACGAATAATTTTACGTAATGGTGCAATTAATTGGCCACCAAGATCGGGTTATTTAACCCCAGTGGATTATTTTCTTTGGAATTATGTAAAATCAATAGTCTGCGCTGATAAACCAAAGGCAATTGAACATCTGGAAATCAACATTCGACGAGTTATTTGCGAAATACGGCTGCAAATGCTGCGAAAAGTGTTTGAAAATTGGAGTTCCAGATTGCGCCATGTACGTGCCAGTTGTGGCGGCTACATGGCCGAAATCATATTCATACATTAATGCCATTATCTATCCAATAAAGCCAGTTTATATGATGTTAAAAATAGTTATACCCTATACCACTATGTTGTTTGGGTATAATGACTTTGTGCTGCTGTTTGTAACAACCAAAAATATTTGAACTAGACCCATCTTTTATTATACCAATTGAATCAGAATCACTTTTTGAATCGATTTAACTATGTCCGTCCGTCCGTCCGTCCGTCCGTCCGTCTGTGTGCCCATGTAAACCTTGTAATCAGACTGCAGGTCGCAAATATGAATATATTTTGATGAAATTTGGTACATAAGCTATCATCGGCCATGGGATGAACGCTATTGAAATTGGTGAGAATCGGTCTATGTTCAGACCTAGCCCCCATACAGATGACATAAATTGTCATAAAATCCAAATTGTCGTATAGATCTTAGTCAAATTGGGTTTGTATGTGTTTATTACATCCATTAATCAGTAGTCCAAAAATGATCCCTATGGGACAACTCTTAGTCATAGGCCCCATATACAGCTGCTTCCAGATCTTCACTTAAATCTATCAAAAAAACAAAAATATTGCACTGATTCTTCTCAAATTTTATTTGTAAGTATATATTTTTGCAAAATACAAGAGACTTTACCAAACATGGTCAGGATCGGTCCAATTTTGGGCCTAGTCCCCATATAGATATAGCTTCCGATATGAACTTTTTCATATCTGCAGCCAAAAAAATTAATAAAAATGCCACTCAAATTTGGTTTATGCTTATTTTCTATATCGAATTAGTTGGGCCTAAGAGATGGGTCTCTAAACGCATGGTATAGGGTATCGTATAGTCGGTCTAGACCGACTATAATTTTCTTACTTGTTTTCTTTGCTTCATTTTAATTCAAAATTCTGTAACTCTAAAGAAAAAACCCGTTACTACATAATTAAATAAAAGAGTTTCGTTACGTGTAGATCAAAATCTTTGTAGCGCTTTGTAGCACCAAAAGTAACGGAATTTTATACAAATTTGAGGTAGTCTGGGATAAAAGTTTGAAGCTGCAGGAGTCTTCAAAAACGGGATTATTGTCGTCGTTGCCATTGCTTTCGTTTCAGTCAATCCATTAATTGACTCTTAGATTAATATTCATTATTTCGGTAAACATCGGATCAATAAAAACTCAAATATAAAAAGCTTCCGATAACTTAAGAAACTGTTGAAAACTGCTTAAATCGCTAAGGTTCAGAGTTCAAAAGACATAATTTTATATATCAAGTGCAGGGACACCGTTACGTTACGTGTAGATCAAAATCTTTGTAGCGCTTTGTAGCACCAAAAGTAACGGAATTTTATACAAATTTGAGGTAGTCTGGGATAAAAGTTTGAAGCTGCAGGAGTCTTCAAAAACGGAATTATTGTCGTCGTTGCCATTGCTTTCGTTTCAGTCAATCCATTAATTGACTCTTAGATTAATATTCATTATTTCGGTAAACATTGGATCAATAAAAACTCAAATATAAAAAGCTTCCGATAACTTAAGAGACTGTTGAAAACTGCTTAAATCGCTAAGGTTCAGAGTTCAAAAGACATAATTTTATATATCAAGTGCAGGGACACCGAACTGGAGATTAAATATGGTATTTAAAAATATTGCGACATTGATGGGAGTAGAGCATCAACAATATGAAATGAATGGTTAACATTTTTTTTATTTGAATGATTTCATTTTTTTTTTAAATGTGATAACTGCATAAACAGATCAGTTCATTCACTTTTTCTAATTCTTCTTAAATAATTATGAAGTTTGTTCTAAATTTATTAAGAGTTTGCCAAGGAGATGCACCTGTGCGCAAAGCTCTCTATCTGCCACCTACTTGGGGGTGGCAAGAAGCGATTCCTCCTATTTGAATTTCCCAAGCAGCTCACTACTTTCCGTTTAATACCAAGTATCCCCCGGTAATGTCGCCCGGGCTCCCTTCTGGGGGCAGCTAAAGTAAGAAGGCGCTCAATTGAGTAACCTGAATGGCATGTTAACACCACTGCGTCTCAGGTAAGTAGGTGTTTCTCACTGAAACTCAATTATTTCTAACCTGCCTAGAGGTTGTTGGCAGCCCCAAAACTAGGATCGGAGAAGGTGGCCCAATCAGTCGCTTTGTCCTAAAACTATACTATTAACGAAACCACAGCAAATATTGATTATAACCAACGGATCCCCACCATGATGACCTTCAGCATGAAAAAAATATCTTGAATTGTAACATGGAACGTGGGCACGCTCCTAGATTCATATAAACTGGCCCAAGTATGCAGAGAATTTGTCAACTACAATCTGCTGCTTTTAGGACTGTGCGAAACTAGATGGCCAGAATCAGGAAAACTCAATACCTCCGATAAGCTTAAAATCATATACTCCGGCAAGTCAGGTAACCAATCAAGATCAAGCGGTGTCGGTTTTCTGCTATCGAAAGAAGCTTTCAATGCTATGATCAACCGGACCGTGTGTAGACAGAATTATAACAGCACGATTTTGTACAAGGGCCCGAAATCTTACCTGTGTGCAGTGCTTTGCACCGACCTAAACATCACAAAAGGAAATGTTTTATAGGCACTTAAATAGAGTCCTATCCGCAATTCCCCGCAGTGACATCATTGTAATGATGGGCGACTTCAACGCACAGATAGGCCCCGACAACACAGGACGAGAACAAGTAATGGGTAAACACGCAACTGGTAGGCTGACTGAAGACGGTAGGCTCCTCACTGAAGCATGCGGCAGTGCCAATCTTGTGATAGGGGGAAGCTTATTCCCTCACAAAAGAGTGCACAAAATAACATGGGTATCGCCTGACAATGAGACAGAAAACCAAATCGACCACATAACTCTTAGTAGGACCTGGCGCAGTAGCCTTCTGGATGTGCGATCTAAACGGGGGGCTGATTGCAATTCAGATCACCATCTAGTTGTTGGAAGCTTACGGATTAGGGTAGCTGCCATCCGTAAACCTGAATCTACAGCGCGAAAGTTCGATATAGCTAAGTTGAAAAATCCGCAAACTCTTAGCAATTACAGAGAAGAACTAAAAGCCGGACTAGCTATACATCAATCTCATCCTTCCTCTGAGTGGCTAGCAGTTAAAAGTAACTTTGTTGATGCTACAAGAAATCATATCGATCACAAAGTACCTAAGAAAACCCATTGGATGTCTGATGGAACCTGGAACCTCATTCTTATTTTTTTTTCCCAAAGCTTGAAGAAATAGCTACAAAACTATTTGAGACAAATTTTGCTAAGAACAATAGGTAAAAAGTTACATGGATGAGAAAAAACACCTGTTTGGTCAAAACGTCAAAATTTGACACCCTCTAACTCAGAGAGTTCTGGACCAATCTTGTTGACAAATTTTATCTAAACTACTATACAATAGGACTAACCTTGGTACAAATTTCATCCCGATCAGAAGATATCGGTTTCAAAACTTGGATCACTTGAAATGAAACGCCCCATATGTATAACTAGCGAATCCCTCGAACGGTTTCTCATTCGAAAGTAAATAGCTTTTGCATGGATTTAAACAACATTATTTTCGCAATGATATTAATAATATTTGGACTCTGCCAAGATGACATGACATAATCATTTTCTATAAAAAGTACTATGCCGATTAGTCCGATCTCGCCCACAAATAACTCTATCCTTTATATTAATGAACTATGGACTCACATAAAGTTTCAAGGAAATCCATATATGTTCCCTTGTATGTCATGTACCACGCCCACTGGTTAAATACCGCCCATTTTTGTCATTACTCTGCATATTTATTACTTATGACCTCAAACAAAATGGGCCGCATCACGCCCACTTATGACAATCGAACCAAACTATACCTTAAACCTTCCACAGACCACAACAAACAATTTTAAGAAATATTGTGTAAATTGGTTGAATAGTTCCCGAGCCCATAACCCACCATGCGATGAGCAATAAATTTTTTTTATATATCTATAAAAATTGATTTTCATGTTCCTTGAAACAACTCTTGGAACTGCGAATACTATTTGTACAATGTGTACATGAAAATATTCCAACAAAATTCACATTTTATGAAACTCACAACATTTTTCTTGTCAAATCTGTTTAAGTTTTTAACATTTTCCCCCAAATTAATTTCTTTTTTACATTCTTACATACATACATACAATATGTACAAATATATATTTTTTTAAATACCGTTATATTTACATATATATATATATGTATGTTTATATGTACTACTCCTTTCAGTTACTCATTATTATTTATATCGTACAGTTTTTGTTATTGTAATTGTTATTTGTATGTTTCCCTGTCATTTGGAGGACAGTGTCAGTTGCACTTTTGTTATTATTGTCATTGTTTTTATATTATTTCTGCTGCTGCTGCTGCTGCGGCTGCATACTAGAGTGCAATTAACTTTCGGTTGGTTTTTAAAATGTTTTGGACCATCTACCTCATTCTATTACAATATTGTTTTTTTTTTTTTGTACATTTAAATTTTTTTGTTGTCTTTTTTTAACAATTTTTAACATGTATTTTTTTTTACTTTTTTTTGCATTTGCGCAATTAGTCTTTTTATATTTTTTATATGAATTAACATCCATTCCCTTTCTACACCACCTCAGCTCAGCGACTTTTGGGCGTAAAATTCGACTTATGGGGATATAAATTAAGTACTGTGTACATATATAGAAACTTATTGCATATTTTAAAATTATCCATAATTTTTTTCGAAAAGTTTATTTTAACTGTTTGTCTTCGGTTTTAGTATTTGAAATTTGGGATGTGAAATTTTTCTAATTAACAAGATATGTTGTACCGCAATAGATGCGTTTGTGCTAATATCGTCTTTTACTATAATATTTTGTGTATAATATTAATTAATATTACTATAATATTATTACTATAATATTATTAATGTAATCATATTAAAAACTTGTGTTTAAAATGAATTCATTTTTGGCATTATATTATATAATAGATGTAACTGTAACCCGGTGAGCTTCGCCTACCCTGGAGGAAGGTACATGTAGGTGCCCAAATTAGATCTGGCAACACTTAACTATTGGCCTTGAACATGAAATATCATTTGGCAATTTTTCTTTTTAGCGATTTTGATTTTGCCCATTTTTGATTTTAAAGATTTTTGTTTTTTGGGTGATTTTTATTTTTCGCGATTTTTGGGTTTGGCGATTTTTGATTTTTGGCGATATGTTTTCCACGACAAATCACATTGATAACTAATGTACTTGTCAAAAGACTGTCGCTTTCGTAGTACTTCATATTTTTTATATAGGAGGAGCCACGCCCACTAATCACATCCTGCCCAATTTTTATTGGACTATATACATTAAAATCTGATGGACTCGTGCAAAATGTCGAGTACTTTTATAGTACACCAGTTATATTATATTATATATCTACTTTGCATGGGTGATGCTACGCCCACTGCTTCGATCACGCCCATTTTATTGTTTGACTAATCATACAAAGAACCTATGAGTTCACGCAAAGCCACGAAGCTCTCTCTTTTACAGTACTCCAGATATATGACATTAAGTAGTTACTTTGCATGGGGAGTGCCACGCCATTGGTGTGAACCCGCCCATTTTTTGTCCGACTCTTCATACTAAGATCTGATGGGGTCATGCAAAGTGTCAAAGCTTCCCTTTTTTAGTACACCAGTCATATGATATCATATATTTTCTTTGTACGGGCGGTGCCACGCCCACTGCTCCGATCAAGCCCACTTATTTTCTAACTAATCATATGAATAACTTATGGGCTCACACAAAGTCTCACTGTTACAGTACTCTAGATATATGGCATTTTATATTTACTTTGTATGGCAGGTGCCATGCCTATTGGTCCGTGAAATAACAAAATTCACAATTGAAAAATCAATTGAAGGGAACAAATTTATTTTAAATCAAAAAGTTGAATGAATATATAAACTATAAAAAATGAATAAAACAAATATGTCTGAGCGTAAAGTATTAAATGTTTTGAACAATTTTTCAAAATGAATGTTGAATTAAAATATTTTCAGAAATTAAGAAGTATTTTTATAAACAAGTTACAAAAGTCCGATACTGCCCATTTTTGACTACTCACATTAATAATAGGCGACATCAGACAAATTTGAAAAGCTCTCTCCATCTCATTACTCGAGATATATAATATTGAATTATTACTCGTATGTGAGGTACAACGCCCACTTATCCGATCCCGCCCATTTCCGGCGTAGCTACTGATATTAACAATAGCTGACCTCACACAGATTTGCAAAGCTCTCCTTATCATAGTACTCAATATATATGATATTAATAATTTACTTTGTGTGGGAGGCGCCATGCCCACTAAAAATGCTTTAAAAATTATAGCCTATAGCACTTCCCATATCCGCAGGAAGACTTTGTGAAAATTTCAGGAAGATCAGATGAGTAGTTACGGAGATTACCTCCTACAAACAAACAAACACACTTTACCTCTTTATTACACCCTATACCACTATGTGGTTTGGGTATAATGACTTTGTGCTGCTGTTTGTAACTACCAAAAATATTTGACCTAGACGCATCTTTGATTATACCGATCGAATCAGAATCACTATCTGATTCGATTTAACGATGTCCGTCCGTCCGTCCGTCTGTGTACAGCTTGTAATCAAACTGCAGGTCGCAAATATGAATATATTTTGATGAAATTTGGCATATAAGCTTTCACTGGCCATAGCATGAACGCTGTTGAAATTGGTGAGAATCGGTCCATGTTCAGACCTAGCCCCCATACAAATGACACCTATGAAATCGACTTAAATTGCCATAAAATCCAAATTATCATATAGATCTTATTCAAATTGGGTTTGTACGTGTTTAATACATCCATTAATCAGTAGTCCAAAAATGATCGCTATGGGACAACTCTTAGTCGTAGGCCCCATATAGAGCTGCTTCCCGATCTTCACTTAAGTCTATCAAAAAACACAAAAATATTGCACTGATTTTTCTTAAATTTTGTTTGTATATATTTTTGCAAAATACAAGAGACCTTACCAAACATGGTCAGAAGCGGTCCATTTTTGGGATTAGTCCCCATATAGATATAGCATCCGATATGAACTTTTTCATATCTGCAGCCAAAAAAAATAATAAAAATCCCACTCAAATTTGGTTTATGCTAATTTTCTATATCCAATTAGTTGGGCCTGAGAGATAAGGTCTCTAAAGGCATGGTATAGGGTATCGTATAGTCGGTCTAGACCGACTATAATTTTCTTACTTGTTATTATTATATTAGTATAGATTTACGTGTCGAGGACTCCATGCAAGAAAAACGTCCCGATAAATTTTACCGGTTATGAGATAATGTTCAGTAAAAGACCTACTGGCAAAAGAGAAAGATCTATTTCACTTGACTATACAGCAAGGACACATTCATATAATCCATTTAAATATACCCTCGACAGCTATTTTCAGTATGTCCACTTCTTGAATAGCTCAAAATTTAATCTCTTCATATATGTATTCTTCTAAAACTTATTTAACCTAGATACACAATTAATTAGGCAAATTAGTTCAAAATAACTTTTTGAGTCCATTTAGTGGTCACTGTCTGTCTGTTTATCGGGGTGTCCATGAAATTCTTTTGATAGCATTACATATTGGAAAAATCAAATTCCATGGGAGCTTTAAAGTAAGAACAAAATAACATGGAAAAATCTTTCAATCATTAATTTTACTGTCTTAATGATGTTTTACGACCCATATCCTGGAATTGGCGAACAAATTCCTTTTGAACATGAAGTGGTACTTTTTTATGTACCGTATTCTGCTGATACTTTAGCTACTCCTATATCAATAATGTTCTACATATCAATAAAAATATGGATACTTTCCTAAACAGTGAAAGGATTCCTTCATCATTCCATTATTTAAATCTGGAAATAGGTCAAATATTACGAACTATAGAGGTATCGTCAAGCTCAGTTAAATTCCTAAGCTCTTCGAGAAGTGTTGTAATGGTGCGGCGGTGGTGGAATTTCCGCTTCCTATTTCCCTGAGCCTTTGCTGGTCGCACGTGCTTGCGAAGGGGCCTTGCTAGCCGGATGGGTGGGGTCTTGCTCAGGCCCAGGGAAACCGCACTACAGATGTTCACGTGCGATTTACAAAAAAACACTGTCAAAAACGGAATCTAAAGGATGGATGGATGGCAAACTTACTTTCCGGTGGGGACTAGCTGTTATGCCCCTTTTTGCCCTCCCTACCATGTTACCTGATATTCCATCTTAATTGGAGGTAACCCACTGCAATAAAAGTTTGGTTTGGTTAGGTTTCTACATTGGGGTATATACAAAAATTTATTTAGCCTTCATGTTAAGGTGTTAAAATTTTTAAATTATATTTAGCAAAATTTATTTTATTTTTATAAAATTTTAAGTTTAGCTCAATTTGATTTTAGGGAAATTTTAATTTTAGGAAAATGTTAATTTTAGAAAATTTTTAAAGTATAGCATAATTTTAATTTTAGGAGAATTTTTTTTTTAGCAAAATTTTGTTTTAGGAAAATTGTAGCAAAATTTTTATTTTTAACAAAATTTTAGTTTTTAGTTAAATTATATTTCTTATTATAATTTTTTAATTTTAGCTCAATTTTAATGTTTGCACAATTTTAATTTTAAAAATTTAATTTTTGGAAATCTTTTAATTTCTAGCAACAAAATTTTTATGTTAAGAAAAAGTAGATTATTATAGTTTAAGTTCATGGTAAAATTATGATTGTAGGAGATTTGCCGTTTAATATAGTTGTAAACAAATTTTAAAATTAGGAAATTTAGCTCAATTTCATATATTTATATATTACGGTAAGTTTTAACTTTTATTTTAGCAAAATTTTAAATCTAGAAAATATTTATTAATTAGAAAAATTTTTAACTCTAGAAAATATGTAATGTAGGATAACGGCTTAATTTTAAATATAAGAAAATGTTTAAGTTAAGCAAAATTTTATTTGTGGAATAATTTTATATTTAGCAAAATTTTATAAAATTTTTAAATTTAGAAAAATATTTATATGTTACAAACATTTTATTTGGAAAATTATGGGTATTAAAAGAAAAATTACCGCCTTATCGCTGGTGTTGCATCCCGATGAGGTACCGATGAACCTGCTGCCGCCGGACGCCGTGGTTGTGTCTCGCAATATGCCATTGGAAAAAGTTGGCCATAGCTGTATTAATGATGATATTGTAGTTGATTTCAATACAAAATATTTATATGGAGATATTTATTTGTTGTATAGGCTTGATTGGTTTATGAGGTAAACTTTAATTTAATTCCTTAATTTTGTTTAATCCACTTGTGTCGTTTTATATTTTTATATTATTTTTCAATAATTTATTTTTTTAAACCTTCTTTTCTTAACAGTATTTAATTTCTTAAATATAATTTAATTTTTAGTTTCTTTAAAAAGGTTCTTCCACAATTTCTTTAGTTCTTAAACATTAATAATTTTTTTTAAACATTCTGTTCTTTTCTTAACATTATTGTCTTTTTTTTTTTTTTTTTTTTTTTTTTTTAATTAACTTAAAATTTTTGCTCAGAACGCTTTCTTTAGCACAAACAGAAATATTATTATAAACACCAAATTTTTCTTTATTCACATGTCTATCAAATCTAAAGTTTTTTTTTTCTTAAAGTTTATTTTAATTTTTATTTGTTTTTATTTCTTAAATTTTTCACTTCTTTTAATTTCCCTTAACTATTTCTTAAATTTAATTTGACATTTCATTAGTCTTTTCTTATTTCTTTTCTTAAATATTTAATTTTCTTAATTTTTTAATTTTATATTTCTTTAAACTTTCTTAATGTCTTAACTTTACCACTTATTATAGAACTTAATGTTAATTTAGTTATAAGGTTTTTCCTCAACCTTCTTATTCAAAAATCAAAACTCAACTCTTTCTTAAATATTTAATTTTCTTAATTTTTAATTTTCTTAAACTTTAATTTTTTTAAACTTCAATCTTTTTGGAGGTTTTTCCTCAACCTTTTACTTTCGCGACTACATTTCAACTCCTTTAATCAAAATTCTTTTCTTAACATTATACCTCTCTTCACTCATTCATTCATCTTAAGCTAAAACCTGTTTTGTATTAACTACGCTCAACCACTCATTGAATAGCCTATGTATATCATTATGCAACATTTTATCTCGTTATCCATAATACGCATAGATATACAGACATTCGTTCATAATCTCACTCTTTTCGTAAAAAAAATACCAACTCATATTAAAAGGAGAGAGAGTAAGTGGGATTACTGAGTGAACGAAGGGGTAAGCTAATACCAATAGCTGAAAACCCAGTGGGAGAACGAGAAGGATTGCAAGTTGTAGTTGACCCATACATACATGAATAATCATGATTTAATACAAAACAATGAAGAGACTGTAAAAAAAAACTCGCGCCATAAATCAGTTTGCCAAAAATAGAACCAAAAAAAATTTCAGTCAACATAATACCATATAAGGTGTTGTTTACATGTATATACATGAACTTGAAAATAATTTCAAGATCAAGGTTATTTTTTTTTTCTTTCTTATTTCTGCTTGTACCAGAAATTATTTGGCTACAGTGAAGAGCAAAACTGATCACCGTCACAGTGTATAACTGAAATTCTATGCCATCAAGCTTCTTTCGTATTGTCACAAATCAGTTGCAATTAACTACTTTAGTAAATCGCGGATTTAACAATGGTCAACAAACTGATGTTATTTACACTGATTTCAGTAAAGCCTTTGACACAGTTAATCACAATCTTCTCCTTGAAAAATTAAATCTAATGGGATTTACTACCAATACTCTAAATTGGCTAAAGTCTTACCTTTTGTGCAGAAAACAATGTGTTAGATTTAATGATATAAACTCTAAAAATATTATTATAAATTCTGGTGTGCCGCAAGGTAGCCACCTTGGACCAATAATATTCTCACTCTTCATTAATGATCTGTCGTATGTTATTAAAGTTTACAATGTTCTTATGTATGCTGATGATGTGAAAATCTTCCTTAATTATAAAAAACTATCTGATCAAATATACCTTTAACTAGATTTAGACAGTTTCTACATGTGGTGTAAATTCAACCTGATGGACTTAAATATAAAAAAATGTAAACATATGCGCTTTTCTAGAAACTGGAATGCCTTGGGAAACTACTCTTTAGGTGGCTGCCAAAAAATAATCCAACCCTTAAAAACAAATTTTTTATTAAAACTCTTTCTTTCCTTATGCATATGAGTTTTGAATATCTCTGTGACTGTGCGTGACTGTGTGTGACTATCTTAAAAGTAATCTTTGGCCACAACAAGTCTATGGACAAAGTTTCAGATCCTTCGGATGAGGGGAAGTGGGGTTTTAATCTCTCTGTGACTGTGCGTGACCATGTCAAAGTAATTTTTTTCACAGCAAGTCTATCGATCAAGTTGTAGATCGATCGGATAATGGAAAATGGGTTTTAAATCACTCTGTGACTGTGCGTGACTATGTCCAAGTTGATCTTTCTTCACAGCAAGTATATCGACCAAGTTTCAGGTCGGTCGGATGAGAGTAAATGACATTTAGATCACTCCGTGACTGTGTGTGACCATGCATGACTGTGCGTGACTAAGTCAAAGTTAATATTTTTTCACAGCAAGTGTATCGACCAAGTTTCAGATCGGTCGGATGAGGGTATATGACATTTATATCACTCCGTGATTGTGCATGACCATGCGTGACTGTGCGTGACTAAGTCAAAGTTAATCTTTTCTTCACAGCAAGTGTTTGGACCAAGTTTGAGATCGATCGGATGAGGGGAAATGACATTTATATCACTCCGTGACTGTGCGAGACAACGCGTAACTGTGCGTGACTACCCCAAAATTAATATGTAGTCACGACAAGACTATGTACCAAGTTTCAGATCAATTGGATAAGGGGGAATGGGTTCCACCCATGGTAGACCGACGGACAGACAGGCAGAGAGTATGAGTTAAAAGAAAGAGTTTAAAAAACACGAAAATCGCAATAAAAAACAAGTAAGAAAATTATATATAGGATACCCTATACCATGCGTTTAGAGACCCTATCTCTTAGGCCAAACTAACTGGACATAGAAAATAAGCATAAACCAAATTTGAGTGGGATTTTTACTAATTTTTTTTGGCTGCAGATATGTAAATTTCATTTCGGAAGCTATATCTATATGGGGACTAGGCCCAAAATTAGACCGATCCTGACCATGTTTGTTAAAGTCTCTTGTATTTTGCAAAAATATATACAAACAAAATTTGAGAAGAATCAGTGCAATATTTTTGTTTTTTGATAGATTTAAGTGAAGATCGGGAAGCAGCTCTATATGGGGCCTACGAGTAAGAGTTGTCCCATAGGGATAATTTTTGGAGTACTCATTAATGGCTGTAATAAACGCATACAAACCCAATTTGAGTAAGATCTATATGACAATTTGGATCTTATGGCAATTTATGTCGATTTCATAGGGGTCATTTGTATGGGGGCTAGGTCTGAACATTGACCGATTCTCACCGATTTCAATAACGTTCATCCTATGGCCGATAACAGCTTATATACCAAATTTCATTAAAACATCGCTAAATCGACTCAGAAAGTGATTCTGATTCGATCGGTATAATAAAAGATGGGTCTAGGTCAAATATTTTTGGTAGTTACAAACAGCAGCACAAAGTCATTATACCCAAACCACATAGTGGTATAGGGTATAGTTATGAACATGTTTTGTTTTTTTTTACGGATATAAGAAGTGAGATCGAAAAAATCTTAACATTCATAAAATGTAACAATAAGGAAACCACTGAACTTAGAATTTTTTTTTTATTTAATTAGAATTATATTAAAGTTTACAAAAAAGTTATTTTTCATATTTCTAATCGCTTCTTATGAAATTATGGACCTTCTCCCAAAACATTTGCACTATTGATTTTATATTGGTTTTTATAATTTCTTTTTATTTTGGAACAGGTAGTCCATTCAAGTCTAAAATCATTTGGGGCATGTTTTTTGTGATCTTCAACTCCCTTTTCACAAGAGACCAATTTTTCTCCATTGGCCTAATCTTCGGCTAGTTTGCAGGCTCTGTAATAAATTTCAGTATTATAGAGCCCATTGTATCAAATGACTTGCTTCTTTTACCGCAAGTGAATATTGCTTGCCATACCAGAACCTATTTCGGAAAATTTAATCTGCTTTCGGGTTTCAAACTTATCTTCAACATACCTCGAGCATTCGCAACATAAAAATGTTGACCCGGAATCTTCCAGTATACAATATCTACGTTTCGTCGTCCACTATCCAGCAAGAGTATTTTTTACGAAACAAGATTTCAATTACCGTGCTCTGTTTTTGGCCCTTAAATTTTTTACAGAGTTCTTTCAAACCAACATTGGCTTTCAGTTTTCGCACCAAATAGTTCCAGCTGTGAGCTGTGTAACGGGGCTGCTTTTCTACCGAATGTGTTGGGAACTCTTTTCAATATGCTTTCTATTTTCTTGGCCTTATAAACATCATGTTTAAGTTCTTCTGATATTTTCTAATACCATTGCGAACAAAATGACGGCAGACTTTTGTAGCTCCGTATTTCTATTTCATTGATCATTTTAAACAAACTAATAACAAGAGAACGGGGTTTTCATTGAATATAATAATTTTTCAATGATAATTTGATTAAAAAATTCGAATAATGCTTGCAAAAAAAATTTAAGACGAAAAACGTGTTTTAAAATATTTTCAATATGAATCCTCAGTTTCACTATTCATTCGGTAACTGAATATATAGATACCCGAAATAGCAAATGAAATAAATCATACAAATATTGTTCTCAAATCAAATTAGTTTTTTAAGTACAACGGGTAAAATTTATGAAAATAAGTAAGCTTTATTCGGCTAAAACTCACATGTGAAAAACGCAAGAAAATTTTGAATTAAGAAAATACAAGTATTTTTTGTATTTCTATAAATACATTCCGAAGTCATTAGTAATTATGTCAAAGTGCCAAAATTCAACTTTATAAATTTTTCTGTTTTTTGAGCGTTTAATTCATCCATAAATCATTATGCCTGCTCGTAAAATAAAAAGTAAAGGACTAATATTAGTCATATCCTAGTCATTAAGAAGCCTTCTACATATAATAAACTTCGTATCGGATGAGAGTACTTATATACGGACTAAATGCAAAACTTATACGATCAAGACCATATTTAATGAGGTCACTTACGTGTCATTAGAAAGAATTAAGTGAATCGCATTTTTACTATATTATCCTAAACTTTTATATAACATTTTGGACTACCATGATAGTTTAACTCAATTTTCGAGCTATTCACCTAAAGCCTAAACTTGACCTTTTTCAAGGTTTGTAAGATAGAGAACGAAATCTTTTTTTTTTTGTAGAGAAACATTAACAATATAAATAACTATATGAGACGTATACTTCAATAAATATATGTATGTATGTACAATTCCAGTCGTTTGGTAAGATAGATGAAAGGACTTCTTCAAATGGATTTAAAAATTGTTTCTGAGTTGGCTGAGTGTTGCATAGATATTTTTATCTACACATAATCTGCTTTATGAAATTAATAATCACAAAAAGTCTGCTGCTAATATTATTTCCTACATATCATCAAGATTTATTTTGAAAAAATATTTAAATTTAATACTTAAATATTAATGATTCATGACTGATTCACGGAATTTCTAAAAATAAAAACCTCAGCTTGGTGTTTATCGCTTGTTTATTTATAATTTATTAAAAATGAATCATTTCACTAACAACTAGTAGTTGAATTAAAGAAAAATCATACAAATGAACAGAAACTAAAGCGAATCATAAAAATTAAAAAAAAGGTTAATATACATTTTTTTTTATTTTGAAACAACATTGAACTAAAATCAATAAACACTAGTTTTCTATTAACACTTGTTTATTAAATAATAACACAAAACAAAAATGGGAGCACTTGTCTAAACACATACTGAACAAAAACGAAAACATATAGAAATGAAATACCCGGCAAATTACTTCAAAGACACGTTGTTAAGCCCTCATACACACACACACACATGCACATACACACACACAAAAGACATAAGGAAAAGAAGAAAGAAATAAACAAACAACACACATGCATACCCAATACCTACTTGCCAACAACGAAACAAAATTGCATTACACAATGGGTCACAGGAAAATCAATTTTTCAATTAACCTCAGCTTTTGCATCTCTGGTTTACTCTCTTTTTAGACCAAAATAAATCACTGGATTCCACTTAGAAATTCATTCATACCAAGTATTTGTCACCAGATACACATTTTTTTTAACCATTTGTAATACTAAAATTAAAATTGGTATTTTACAGGCGATTTATAATATTTGCATCCACACACACACATGTATAATTATGGTTGATAAGAACTTTTTTTGTTATTCTTGTCTCAGATGGAGAGAGAACATGCTCTAATTATGAATGGGTGTAGGAGAGGGAAAACTGCTATATCAGCTGAGAAATGCCTGTTCTGTAATTGTGGCTTAAAATTGAACGATTTAAGCGCCGAGTTTTTGGAACACTAATAACTTTTAATCTACTTTTACTACATTTAAAAAAATCGTTTAACCAAACTAAGTTTAACTGAAACTCGCAAAAATAAACTAGCTTTTAATTCGTGCTCTTAATTCGTCAATTAACAAAAGCAAAATTCGCTGAATGAATTCCTTACGAATTGAAACCCCCAAATTTACACATATTTTTTTTTAATATTTACCCTTACAACCAAAGTGCCTAAAATATACAATAAGTAAATCTCTATGTGGTCCATGGTGCTTAAGTGTGTCTGTTAACATATGAAAAGTTTGATAACCCACACATCATACCAGTCGTAGTCACATGAGGTTCATATAGAAATTAAATAAGAAAATTTAGACGTTTCTTGCGATTATTTCCAATTTGTAAGTATGTATGTATGTATGTACATATGTATATGTGTCTTTTGATTATGTTGTTGCACACGAGGACAACATAATTAAGAACCACTTTACAAAAAAATCTGACGTTGCAAAAATTTGGTTTTTTGAACGTTTATTATTATGCATTATATTATGAAAATTCTTGTTTTTCCTATTCTATTCTCTCTTTATTCTTCTTGTACGAAAACAAAACAAAAATTTCCAAGGCACCTATCTCTCATTCTAATAAACAGACTTACATACCTTCGAACATAAAAGTACTCATTAATGGCATCCTCTGCTGCAGCATTAGCGCTGTAGTCATCGTCAGTGCCGTCGTCATCATCCTCAACAGCCTCAACATCATCATCTGGTGTCAATTTTAGTCTATAATTTTATTTTATTTTTTATATCTATGAATAAATATTTGTGTCTTAATGATTGCGAGTGAGTTTTTTTTTTGTATCCCTAAATTATGATGAACACAAAATATTGGATGCCATGCACTTCACACTGCGCACCAGACAGAAATGAGTGCAGCGTATCGATCGTTTATGTATACAATATTTTGAGTTTCTTTTTTTTGCTTTTTTTACGTTGTTAAAACCATAATTCGTAACCAGTTTTTCCTTTTTAATACATATTTTTTCAACCACAACGTGCTTTTTTCTACATTACTTTGTATTATGTCTTTCGTTAACAACAACAACAACAACGACTAAAAAGAAAAGTGTATGAAAATCGTTTTTCTATAAGTATGATTTGTCTATGTCACTGTCTGTCTATGCACTTTTTTTTTTTCTTTAAGTCCACCGACCCAAATGACAAACCGACCAACATGAAAAAATGTCCTTCTTAACTTACATAAACACACTCTCACACACACAGAAACACAAATACACTTTTCTATGTATTAATGTCATGCTGTAAGTCATACTGTTTGTCTAAGTAGGAAAACTTTTCTTTTAATGTATTTTTATATAATTTGTTTTAGTTCTTGACTGTAATTTTGTTTAAATTACATATTAAATTTATATATTTTCCAACATACGAGTACATATGTATATGAGAGTGGGTCACCAAATGAAGTGTTAGATGCAATTCCTAAAAATTAAATTTTGATTCATTTTGTGATGATTCCAAAAATGTTTCGGCTCTTGGGATAACCGCCAATGAGCTGGACCGTTTTTAGAAAACTTTTGTAGTTTTTCACATTTTTTTTTTAATTTCTTCCAAAATCAAAAAACCATATAAAAACGTCTATCATGTGAAAATCTAAAAATAGGGTCATGTTTCAGAATTTTTCAAATATTTTCTCGTATGGTGGCAGCTCTATTCAAAAAATGTATACAATATCGGTATCAAACTCCATATTTTAGAGAGGCAATTAATGTTGTGTAAAACAAACAAAAAGTTTATGCCTATTCCATTTCCATTTTCCATGGAACTTAGCTGACACAAAATTAAAACATTTAGTTTTTGTTCCGTCTTTAGTTGATTCTTAAAAATATGAAATTTCTTAAAAATATACAGTTGCCACGCCAAGACAAAATATTTTGTAAAATTCAGAAACATAACTCAATTTTTAGAAATTCAGAAGAATTATTACACAATGGCAATGTTTCCTTGACGATATGAAATTTGATACTAACGTTTTCCATGGTTTAGGCATAGAATTCCCACCCTGTATAATGTATATGATGTTTTTTTTTTTTATCATATTAAATCTAACTAGTAGATACGAAATCTGATGATCTGGGAATTTGAACATAGCTACATATTAAACAAATAATTTTGTTGAAAAAAGCAGCATCTTTAAAATTATGCAAAATAATTTTTTTATTAGTGATGTCAATAGGTCAAATTTGATGTGTATAATGGCCGTGTTATAAAAATATAAAATACAGCTAAAATCCGAAAAGTCAAATATCGCTTTTCTTGACGATTGGAAACTTGATAGTCAAGTTTTCCATGGTTTTAGCATAGAGTTGTCACCCTGTTTAATGCGAAATCTGATTATGTGGTAAGTTGAACAGTGGTACGAGGGTAGTCCCAGAGCAACCCGACCTGACAAAGAAAACATGCCTCTTCATTGTTGACAAATCTTTTATCACCGAGCCATTTTTTCAACTTTGGAAATAGATAATAATAATCTGAGGGAGCTAAATCTGGCGAATAAAGTGCATGATGAAGTAATTCGAATTTTACTTCATGGATTTTGGTCATGTAATAGTGGATGTGTGAACTGGTACATTGTCTTGATGACACAACGTTTCCTTTTTCGCCAAATGCGGCCATCACTTAGTTTGTATTTCATCACTTAAACGTTGCAATAAGTTGGCATAATACTCGCCGTTGATTAAAAATTATTTCACGCGTATCCGAAAAACACGCCATAACCTTGCCTTTGGATGGAAATTCTTTGGACATGATTCTTCCATTTCAATCCACTATTTTGACTGTTTCGTTTTATAAGGTGTGAAGTGGTGGACTCATGTCTCATCCACGGTTACGAAACGATGCAAAATCTCCGCTTCATTGCGATGGAACATTGCAAAATACTCTATTGAAGCATCTCCACGACTCTGTTTTTGTTCTATTGTAAGCAAACGCAGGACCCATATTGCGGACAGCTTTCTCAACTCCAAATTTTTGGCCAATATGCGACGTATAGCACTTTTTTCAACACCTTCTATTTCAGCTAGCTTACTCACTTTCAGCCGATGGTCTTCCATTTTCTGGCGTGGTTACATCAATTGGTCGACCTCTATAAACTCAGCCACACAATATAGTCGCAATATTTTATAATAATGGTTGGACTGAAACGTTTCAAATAAAATTATTGAATTACATTTCTTTATTTTTGACGGCTCCAAAAATAAATACTAAACAACGTGGTTCCTTGAAACTTAAAACATATGTTTTATCAGGTTGCCACTTTTAACCAAATTAATATTTTTCAAACTACTGCCGCCATCTATATGTCAGGTCGGGTTGTTTTTTTTTTTATATATTTTTATATTTTCCCAATATCGTTGACAAAACGAAAAATTCGTTATAGAGTTCCAACTTCGGGAAAATTCAGCTAAAATCTGAACAAATGCAAATATCAAAAAATTTCAATTTGATCTAAAAAATCTAAATATCTTCCTGCGGAACCCAGAAAAATTAAAGTATTTTATTGAATATCCCTAATATGCGAATGTAACTGGGCATGTCCAACTAAACGTAGATGCACCTTCAAACAACTTTTAACATGATAAGCTTTTGTATGTAAAGAATTTTTGGATTTGGTTGTTTTCCCCCTTCAGAACGCGTTTTTCGATTTCTGATAAATTTGGAAGGAGTCGTTTCCTTTGTTCGAAGCTGATTTATTCAAAATATTATGGACAGAAAATTAATTTTCATGGGCACTAGAATTCACTATTTTCAAAACTTAGTGACGCGAATATCTCAGAAGGCACTAAAAGTTTTAAGACATCCACGCAAAATTGAGCAATTATTATTATTATTTTATGGTCTCTGTTGATTTACAGCTTGGCTTGTTAGACCGTCGCATTTCTGAATTTCCTTGTTATGTCAATTTTTAATCAAAGGGTGATTTTGCTCTTTTAAGTATGTATATTTAATAATTGTGTTTTAATAAATGTTGCAATGAAATTTTACAAAATTTTCAAATGTACAAATTTTAAAAAACATAGTAATTATTTAAACTATTTCTGATAGAATCTCATTATAGTTCTGCTCTTTAAATATTTATCATTTTGTGGTTGAGTTATAAATTTATAGGGCTTAAAGTCAAAGGTTTTAACTTAAATAAAAGCAATAACATTAGCATATATACAAAATATATCTAAGGAGTGAGAACGAAAAAATCTTTGCACAAATTGTTCCTCTTAACTTTTTCGCAAGTAACTATTACTTGAATTATTTTTTGAGCAAGTTATCTTTGAAAAATATGTCAGTTATTATGTTTAATGACAACCCTGTTCATTTGTTGTTAGTTTGATTAACACGAGTGATGAAATTGAAGTACGTGCTACAATTATTAAATATTTTCAACTAAATAAAACTTAATACTACAAAAAGTTAGCCAAAGACACAAAAGTCCGGCGTCAAACGTTTTCCAATAAGTCCCTAATGGAAGGGTTTCCGAAAACAGTCCATAAGTAGTTATGAACTTTATTAAAACTATAAAAATTACTTTTATTGGTACAACCAAACGCACGCTGGAGACGAGAATGGGAGAACACAAAAACGACATTGCCAAACAAAACCTCGCAACAGCTTTGGCGCAACACATATTGGAGACAGGTCAAACAGCTAACTTTGAAAAAGTAAAAATATTCGATAGAGAACCCATTGAAAAGAAAAGGTACACCATAGAAAGTTTACGAATCCAACAGAAAAACTAATATACCATGAATTTAAAAGAGGATACTGACAAAATTAATGCTAGTTACAGGGTTGCAATACAATAACTTTACTGTGACATTATTTTAAGCTGAGTACTTGTTATTAATATAAGTTCAATGTAATTTTAGTTTTTTATGTTGTATGTAAATTAATTTCATTTTTAAATGTGATAAATAATACTCATGTTACTGTAAGTACTGTTATATACAGCCCTGTTCTTGTAACGTTGTTATTTGAATAAGAGTGAATTTAAAATCACATGAAATTGAAATTTTGGGTTTCTTGAAATCATTTTTTTTTATTTATTTAATGGAAACATATGTTTGAGTTAAGAACCACATGTTTGAGTTAAGAACATATGTTATCTAGAAACCGAGGTGCCATATGATTCGTTATTCAGTTTCACAAAAAACTTTTAAGTATTTTGTGCATGTTTTTTCTTAAGTGTATAGAAAAAGTATAAAGAAAAATATTTTCTTTTAAAATAACAACTAATTTGTTCATTTAATTGTTTTTGTTCTTCAATTTCATTCAATTAAAAATGACTTTTCTATTTTTAAAAAGTTAGGCATCACCAAAAAAAATTTCGATATTCAAATAAATTGGATTTGACTGGCATCACTACTGTTTCGAACATATGCAAAAAAATAAAAATATGTGATTTGAAGAAAAAAAATTTTTTAATTCCTTTATTTGAAACTAGATGCAACCCGGTGTGCTTCGCTACACCCTCCCCCCCCTCTACCACCTTCCGAATCGTTATGAAAGTTCTCACGCAAAGTCCCAAGGCTCTCACTAATACAGTAATTCAGATATATCACATTTAATATTAAGTTTGTGTGGGGGTACCACGCGCATTTGTCTAATCCCGCCCATTTTTTTGTCTGACTACTCACGTTAATAATAGATGACCTGAGACACATTTGCAAAGCTCTCCCTACCATAGTACTCAATATATGTATATGATCTTAAAAATTTACTTTGTGTGGGAGGTGCCACGCCCACCAAAAATATTTAAAAAATTATAGCCTATAGCACTTCCCATATCCGCAGTAAGACTCTGTGAAAATTTCAGGAAGATCAGATGGGTAGTTACGGAGATTACCTCCTACAAACAAACAAACACACATTACGTCTTTATTATATTAGTATAGAAGTATAGATAATTACTGCATAAAGAATCTATATTATAATTGAAAAATTTATAATGGAAAATAGATTGTGTAAATAAAAAATTTTTATTTTAGTTATAGAACATCATCATCGCAAAAAGTGTATTTTATTAACATCGACCACTTATTACGAGTTTTTTTTTTTTAAATCAGCGCAAAATGTAGACATTTTTTAAAATCGTTTTTTTTTTTTAAATAAAATTAATGTCTAATTTTTTTAAATAATGGCAAGGTTCAATAAAAAACACGTTAGAGTTTAAATATCAATAAGTTTTTTTATCTCCTAAGACCTCACAAAGCCTTTTATATGTGAATTAAAACGAGAAAAAATATTCTTATTGAAATTAGAGAACAGCAAAAAACTCGTAGATTTAAGAATTTTTTCATTTACGAGTTTTTTTTTTTTTGTGATAGTGGTTTCAAGAACAGGGGTGATAGTGTAATTTAAAATTGTTTTAGCGTGATGTTTTTTATAATTAAATAGAATTTCCTTGAAAAAGTCAACAAAGAATTGACGAAACATCGGAAAGAAATATAATTTAAATACAGTTTTATTTAGATTAAAAATATTAGGCCGTATTAGCTTATTTTGAAATAAAAGATATATAAATTATCTTTTTTGTAAGCTTTAATTCAATTAATAATGGTTTCCGTATTATAATATTTTGCCTATGCTAAGATTTTTTCGATCTCACTCCATATATTCTGCAAGACATAGATATACATATATATATTTTTTAATCTCCCAATTAATATTAAAAATTGGTTGAAAATTGAAGAAAAAACTAAAAACTTCAGGATATTACAAAATTTTGTGATCGATGTTCTATTTTAAATATTTAGGGCCATTATTACAACTTGCCGTTAGTTAAAGGCAGGATTTTGTCGAACCGATAAATGGCTTTACATTATAAAACCTTTATTTATTACTTTTTTATCCATTAAGTATTATTATTATTAATAGTAATAACAATAAAAAATTAAAGTTGTAATAATACAAAGCTATTTATCGGGCAGACAAAATCCTGCCTTTAACTAACGGCAAGTTGTAATAATGGCCATTAATCTGTCAAGGAAGACTAAAAATGCACTCTTCTTCCTAATGATCACTAGCAATCCATTATTACTGGCCATCAATTTAGGCATTAATGTGAATGTTTTGCTTCTTTCCCACATATTGTAACCAAATCTTTGATACAATTTCACCATACCTTTACGGTATTCGAAAAACAAAAACTGCATCCATTGTTCATGCCAACAAATTGCAATCGTCACATATCGCTAAGTGTGGGATGCAAGGAAAAAAATAACAAAAAGAAACAACCCTTTTTTTGCCACAAATTGCAACGAAATTTCAGAAATAAAAATTACAAAAACCATGCAAACGAATAAAAAAAATGCTTAAAACACGCACACAAATAAACGAAAAAATATAAACCCCGAAAAAAAAACAAGTAAGAAAATTAAAGTTGGTTATGGCCGATTACATATGCACTTTGAAATTGAATTGGTTTTCAAGAAATGAAAAAAAATGCCTATCGGTTGGTATTTTTATATGAAAATAATCTCCAAACATAATTTGTTCTGAACTATATTTTAGAATTCGCATCATAGATATTAGAAAGTATTTTGCTTGTTAACTACGAACTTTGGTATATAACAAACATCTGTATGAAATCATAATACCAACATGTGGTGGTGTAGGGTACAATGAAACAAAAAGAGAATATATACAATTCTATTACATGCGTGCTTTTTTTAATATTGTGCTATAGAAGAAACGGAACAAAGGCAGTTACAACTGCAATTGCAACAGAGCAACAACAACAAAACAACAACAAAAAAGAACTGCAGCAATTGCAGTTTGTAGTAGTGGTAGTATGATGATGACGACGATAATAATGATGATGATGAAAAGGTAGACGGCTCACGCAAACGACACTGAATATCTTTTTTTTTTCCTAAAACATTATTTTTTTCGTATTATTTGTTTTACTTTTTTTTTTTCGTAAATTACAACTTTTTTGTTGTTGCTTTTTATTTTGTCAGCAGACAGGAAAGGGGGGGGAAGGAGATGTTAATGGCAGGAGTAGTTAAAAAAAAATCACCAAATTACGACCCAAAATATGTACACAAAACTGAAAAAAGCAAAAAAAAAAAAAAACAAATTTAATGACAAAAATGCAAACGGATTTATTTTGTGCTTAACTCTCAGACCCAGGCCATCAGCAACAGCAACATTAATTTTTTTTCCGATACCCTACACACCACTGTACATGCAACATTAAATAAGTTCTTTGTGTTTCGTATGTCATCGAAATTTAAAAAATTAAATAATTTATTTTTATATAAAATCGGAATGGATGAGCACTATCTTATGTACATATGGATGTTCAAATCATGATAATGCCCAACATTCATGGATGGTGTAACTATTTATACCCTATACCACTATGTGGTTTGGGTATAATGACTTTGTGCTGCTGTTTGTAACAACCAAAAATATTTGACCTAGACCCATCTTTAATTATACCGATCGAATCAGAATCACTTTCTGAGTTGATTTAACAATGTCCGTCCGTCCGTCCGTCCGTCCGTCCGTCTGTGTGTCCATGTAAAGCTTGTAATCAAACTGCAGGTCGCAAATATGAATATATTTTGATGAAATTTGGTATATAAGCTTTTATCGGCCATGGGATGAAAGCTATTGAAATTGGTGAGAATCGGTCCATGGTCAGACCTAGCCCCCATACAAATTACCCATATGAAATCGACATAAATTGCCATAAGATCCAAATTGTTATATAGATCTTACTCAAATTGGGTTTGTATGCGTTCATTACATCCACTAATGAGTAGTCCAAAAATGACCCCATATAGAGCTGCTTCCCGATCTTCACTTAAATCTATTAAAAAACAAAAATATTGCACTGATTCTTCTCAAATTTTGTTTGTACATATTTTTGCAAAATACAAGAGACTTTACCAAACATGATCAGGATCGGTCCATTTTTGGACCTAGTCCCTTTATAGATATAGCATCCGATATGAACTTTTTCATATCTGCAGCCAAAAAAATTAATAAAAATCCCACTCAAATTTGGTTTTTGCTTATTTTCAATGTCCAGTTAGTTGGGCCTAAGAGATAGGGTTTCTAAACGCATGGTATAGGGTATCGTATAGTCGGTCTAGACCGACTATAATTTTCTTACTTGTTTTATTTTGTTATTAAGGAGAATGTAAAGTGAAGAGCAAAAATGAAAAGGTCTCTATAATTCCTACACAAGGCGTTCAAAAGTATTCTCCACGTCATTATAATGTGATCAAATGAAAAAGTGACTTTTCATCGATTCGGGAAAAAAAATTTATTTTCAGGTCGGCAGTACTGTTATTGATATCGGTCAATATCTTAATTATTTTTTATATAAAGTGTGTTTTTTAAGCCCGACAAAACTTGAAAATATAAAAAATAACACAAAAAATTAAAATTTAAGCAACCACTTTTTATCGAAGTAGTGATCCTTCGATCATGGCATTAACATTTGAAAATGATTAGAGGAATATGGTTACCTCGGCTGTTCTTGACTAAACGCCTTCTGGACTTCCAATTTTGGGCCACTTTTTCGAGCATTTTTGGCCGTATGTCACGAAAAACACGAACAATGTTGGCTTCCAAGGCGTCAATTATTGCTGGTTTATCAGCATAAACCAATGACTTCACATAGCCCTACAGCAAATAACCGAGAGGTACCAAATCGCACGACCTTGGAACGTAATTGACAGGTCCATTTCTCGAAATCAGCTTATCGCCAAATTTTGATTTCAATAAGTCGATGAATGCGGTCGTCGTAATGCACGTAGCGCCATCCTTTTGAAATCACGTCTCGCCCAGATCAATGTCATCCATTGATCATGATGAGGCAGCCATCTTCTTTGACGTAACGCGAGCACCGGCTTCATTTTTGAAGAAATAACGTCCAATGATGCCACCAGCGTGTAAAACGCACCACTGTTGTGGATTGGTCTCACTCCATATGTGGAAATTTTTTTTACTAACACACTAGTTTAGCCAAAAATGGGCCCCATCGCTGACCATAATTTTGCGATAAAATATCGGGTCAGTTTCCATCTGCTCTAGAGACTCAATCGAAGAAAGAACGATGGTCTCGTAGCTTTAATTGCTGCAACAGCTGGATCTTATCTATAGACCAAGATCTTTGCGCACATTTTTCCACGTGTGGACGGATTGATCCAAAATTCCTGCGAACGACGATGAACCGATAAAATTGGATCTTCTTCCACACTTCCGTTTACAACGGCGATATTCTCTTCAGTACGCACATTTTTCGACGTGTCGGTGTTATTGCATCATTTATTCATGGATGGCTTGTGCAGATGGACGAGGTCTATATATAAATTTGGATAATTGAACACAAATATTAAAAAGTTAGCGCTGTATGACAGTTCGTTTGGCAGCTAACCCTTTCTAAGCAGTGCACTATGTTGATATCAAGAAAGAAAGAAGGATTAGAATTCGTGGATATTTCATTTAAATTTTTCTATATTCTAAGTGACAGGAAAGACCTTAACGGAAAGTTTATTCCACATACGGCTTGGGCGACTAATAGACGAATTTCGACGGAAATGCGTTGTGCGATCCACTGTATAATAGCCTGCAAATGGATGAGATCTACTAGATGATAGAATGGTGCAAAGAAAAACGCGGGCTGTAGGGATGAGTTCACTAATCTCATCAGAACGCTTCCCATTGCAATATCTACCATCAACATTCTGACGATGCCCCAATGTGTTAATAGAGTTGATTCCATACTGTCATAAAGACCCCCTCCTTTGCACACGGTCTAGAAGCTTAAAAATACAGCCCCTGCCCATATATGGGAGTTGTGGTCGGATATACGTGGTATAAATAATAAGGAGTTCAGATGGCCTGAAGTAATTCGTACAGCGATTTAGGTAATCTAGGCACTTGCAAGCTTCTTTCTACAATTGAAAAATGTGTTTATCCAACGAACATCAAACTGAATTTTCATGCCCAGAACATCAAGAGAGTCTGATTTCCCAATATCTACACCACTCATTGATGCAGACGACATTGATGACTCCATGGCCCCTCAAAAAACACCACTGGCTCTTACGAGCTTTAAAATCGACCCCACTCAGAGATTGTCAAAAGGTCTTTATTGAGTGTGTAATTCATATATTGTCTCATGCCCCATTCTCATGATCGATTGGAATATTAAATACAAATGTTGCTGTCGTCTGCAAAAAAAAGTAGATAAGATTGGAAGTTTGACATAGAAGGTCATCAAGAAAAATACGAAAAACTAAAGGTGAAAGAAGAGAGCCTTGCGTACCCCTGCATTTAACTAAAACTTTTCGGATGAGACCCCATCTCAAAGCACACTTTTAGTGAGATCTCTAAGAAAACTCGACATAAATCTGGAGAAATCACTACCAACACCAAAAGCAATCAGTTTTGTAAAGAACGACTTTTTCGAAAGTTATTCTTTCTCGTTAAGGAATTAGTTTGTCTCCAGATAGTTCACCATGCTCTCTATTACGATACCCTTTTTTAGGATTGGCAATCTTCCAACGCGAGCGAAAGGTGTCCATACGGAATGAATCACCAAAACGTTTTGTCAATGAATGCGATAGGATCAAAGAACATTGTTTCAATACCGATGCTGAAATGCCTTTCGGTACCGGTGACTTTTTTACGTGAAGCTTTGCAAGAGTCAGCAATAGTGAAGTTTGTTTGTGGAATGAAGAATGAAGAATGAAGAATGCAGAAGGTCTTTGGCTGTGCGAAGAAATATGTTTCCAAGTAGGGTTTTCAACCGGTTAAGAATTATTCGAATAAACCTTGAAACTAAAAACATTGATTGAAGAACTTAAAAATTATGTCAATTAATCGGACAATTCAAATAATTTGTTTGGAATTTGTTTTCTAAAAAAAATATTAATTTATACTGGCATATTTTCAATTTTTCTTTATATAAAAATAAAAAATGTGAAATATAATCTCAATTTATTTTTATTTCAAGTTTTTATTTTTATGTATTTGAGTGAATTTTTTTTTAATTGTTTAATCACTGGAAAATTTGATCAATTAATCGAGGAATGACCCATCATCCATTATTATAATCATCATGATCATCATCTTTCTCATAATGCTTAAAATTTCCATAAAGAATTTTATTTTCAAAAAAGAGACGATAAATTAAAAATCTTGAATTGTTCAAACTCTTCTAACTTTTTTTTTTTTTTTTCTTAAATGAGAAAAAAATTTTAAATATGATCTCAATTTATTTTAAGTTTTTATATATATTTGTTTGAATTTTCTGGAATGTTGAGAAATTTCTCTTTCTGACTAGCAGAACGAAATAAAACTAATCATTACGGGTGATGAGACTTGGATCTATGCCTACGACAACCGATGAATAAAGTGAATGTCCTGAAAAATGTGCAGCAAGATCAAAAAGATCACGCCAAGATCATTTAAAAATTTTAGTAATGTTAACAGGTTTCGTCGATTATATCGTGGTGTTGTACATTACGAATCCCTTTCGCTGGGCCAAACTCATAGCAAGAAATATAATTTGAGTATATCGATCCACAACCACCGCATTCCCCTCTATTAGGACCGTATGACAATTCAATAAACTCCAACAAAAGACCACTCCAGCGCCACCATTTTAAATCGATTGAAGAGGTAAAAGCTGAATCGCTGCGCGCTTCGATCGCCATTCCGGAAATAGACTTTAACAAGGGAAGATGATTTCTTTGAAGGCAAGGAAATTGATTTGGAAGAATAAGAAAAAAAAAATTTATTTTATAAACAATTTTATCTTTTCATTTCAGCACAGTAGATTATTAAAAAATGTCTGCTTTTTTTATTTTTGTACTAAACATTATACGGAATTTAATAAATAAAAAAATTATAATGCATTTTACACATTTTTTATTTATCGAGAAGAATGTGGAGGGCATTTATCGATTCGTCACAGCTGAACTCAGCGCTCCTTCCTTTTTTCATATGTAAATACTGCAGATTTTTTTTAAAGCTGAATGCAATGAATGAATGCATTTTTGTTTTCACTCTCCACGCATACGAGTGTGTATAATGTACATGTATGATTGTGTTTATATAAGTACATACATACATATATATAAAATAACTTGTCTGTGACAAGATGTTAAGGACTTGAAAATTCGTCATAATTTTACGGCACAACTTCCTCACCTGCCTGACAGGCTGCAGACTGCGTTTACAAATTTGACATGCTTTGGTATGGTAAATCTTCATCAGTCAGCTCCTCACTATGGAATAAAATCATAGAAATTAATTCTTTTAATTTTTCTGGGTTTATTTAAATAAATGGAAAAAATTTATTTTATTAAAGGCAAATAAGAAATATTCTCTAAATTTCGTAAGAATATTTCTGCTAAAATATGAAATCCATCATGCCGTTCTGATTTCTTTTAAAAATGTAAGTCTGCTTTTATTTTCTGATGTTTTAGGAATTTCAGACTCCCAATATTTTAATTATGTAGTGGTAAACTAATTGTCAAAATACCTTCCTCACTTCTGATTGTAATTTTCTGTCGATTTCTTTTATTTAAAATTGTTTACTTTACAATTTTAGTCAAAGAATAATTAAAAATAATTGAAAACATGTAAGAAAATTATATGATACATAACTCCCTACACCATGAGTATCGAGAAACGGTCTTGGATTCAACTTTGCTAAGAAAATAACTAGATACAGAAATTAGGCATAAAACAAATCTTTGTGGTATCTATAATATTAATAGGCCAGGCGATTTCTTGTAACCGATGTTTTGTTATACCGTTTTATCCCGATTTTGACCAAACGTATATTATTTGAAAGGTATTTCTTTTTAGCCGTTTTGCAGATTTACAGATTTGTAGATTTGTTCCTTTATTTTGAGTAAATTGCATTTAAAGTTGCTACTAACACATACATAAAATTATACATACTAGCAGATTCCAGCACTCGAAATTTAAGTGCAAATTCTAGGAAATTTATTTTTTCATTTAATAAAGACCCTAAAGGTATGCTTCACAACTCAACTCATTTTAAATGAAGAAATCAAATTCAACACATTAACAAATTTAATAAACACACACATAGCGTTGTATAATTTTATGTATGTGTTAGTAGCAACTTTAAACGATCATAACTCGAAAAATATTTCAGACGATGAAAATCTGTAAATCTGGGTAACAGCTAAAAAGAAATTTTTTATCAAAATCGGGGTAAAACTGTGAAACTTATATCGGTAACAAAAAATCGCCTAGCCTATTAATTTTATAGATGTTATGTGTCTTTTATTAAATTTGTTAATTTGATTGTTAATGAGTTTGTTATCTTCATCCACAATAATAGTAAACCATAAAAGTGTTGGTTTGCGAATTGGCTAAGTTGAAAAATAAAGATGCCTAGAAATTGCACTCGAATTTCGAGCGCTGGAATCTGCTAGTTAATATTAATTGGCGACGCACAGTGGCGCCATTTGAGTTTTTCGTTGCAAAAATCATATCTTTTGAACCGAATAACATAATTGAACAGTTTAAACAACATATGATAGACAACTGCTCAGCCTATGAAATGAGCGTTTGGAAAGGGTGCTACGCTTTGTAGGGGCCTACTTATGGGTTATCAAAGTTAAAATTTGTAGAAAAATCAATTTTATGGTAACTAAAAAAAATTATTTTTACATTTTTAGATTGTTTTTATTTTTTTCTTTAGGGTTTTATGTTTTAAATTATTACCCAACAAATTAAAAAAAAATTACTTCTTTTTTAAATTTATTTTTTCAATTTTCTGTAAAATATTCATCACAATTCGTAAGAGAAGGTATATCTAAAAGACTAATCATTTCTAAACTATAATTATTTTCTAACTCTATTCGTGAATTCACATGCCGCAGGGAAGAAATAAGTGGATCGGAAGATGCTGCCAACATGTTGAAGAGGTCCTCATTTTGCCTTACCCTTGATGCTTTGAATGTGTTCTGCAATCTATATTTTTTATAAAATTTGTTAAGAGACTCCTGTGCTTCTTAAGAAAGCTCTCCAATTGGCAAAGACTGGTACTCAATTATATCTTTGCCATGCGCCAATATTTTATGGACGGTCGGGGTCAACTTCTTCTGTGGATACATTTCTGCTAAAAGAGATGCAGTTTTCGATGCATATTCTCCATATTTTGTAGAACTGACATTTTCTTTGCAGTTTAAAACATTCAAGATCGTTCCCAATCTTTTCACGATTTGATTGTCAATTCCAGTGATTCTAGTTACTGCCTCATCATTTTCAAAAAATCTCCTAGAAGTGTTTCCATCATTTGAGTTACCGTATCCGTGCTTGGGACAGTCTACTTTTAGTCCAACTTGTTTAAAAAAAGCATCCTGTATTTGCTTCTTTCTGATATTTTCCTTATCCTTTATTGATGTATTTTCATCGAAGTTTTCCTCCTCTTGTGGTAGGGTATACGCCAAGCAAGAACTCCATACACCTTATCCTTGCGTGCAATGGTGACATTCCATATTCGTAATTCTCCTCGTTTGTAGAATCGTTTAAATTACCAAAGTTCTTCTGACTCTTTTTGCAAATCGGGCATGACAATGTTGAGGTTGTTCCTGTCAGTTCGTTTACGACTTTTCCATCAACCATGGTCAGGTGGAACTCGTAATTGCATTCAATATATTTTCCTTCTCCAATTTGCAGCTTTGTAGGCTTAATCTTGCTTATTTGTTCTTCAATGTCCTTCACCGTGGTCCTTATGAGTTCTGCCGATTCCTTTGCAAACTGAAACATTATTGGTCGAAAATAATGTACTGATGACGGACGTGGATTTTTCCAGTGTAGGGAAACATCAGATTTTAGCCGCAAAGGAACAACAGATGCCATAAACATATTTCCGTCCGATATTGTAGCGTCATCGGAGGATATCCTTTGTTTATAAACGCTTTGTCCGGATGATCCATCGCAGCCCCATTTGCTAATCAATGTCAGTTTCTCAGGGAGAATTTTCACCTCATTTTCAGGAAGACTCTCCAACAACCGTTTTGCTGTATGGCCCATGAGATCCTGCAGATTGGCTTTCATAGAGACTTCCGTAAACTCCGTATGCAGTGGTCGTGAATTTATTTTGGCTTGCGTAATATGCTTGTATCCTGGTAAAACGTCAGCCCCGTGTCGCATCAAGGATGCCCGTAGTATCTCATATTTTTCTTGGGAAAGTTGTAAGTCCATAAACAAGGCCAAGGCTTCTTCGGAACCATACTTTTTAATGTGTGCATTTGTGGGCGTGGGAATGCTTTCCTTAATCCTTTTTAGTCGCAGTGGGCTTGCATCAGCAACAGATTTTGTAATCTGCGACCTAACTCTTTCACTATCCTTTGTATATTTAATAGACAGCGCGTCCGATAAATGCTTCGTGGTCAAGTCATTGGTGGCATCGGCAAGTTTCCTCTTTCTTGTGAAAATTTAACACTCCTCAATACTTTTTTTTGGCCTTCCTTTTGCTCCTCTGGTTGATGTGGTGGGTTTATCTACTGCCAATATATCCAGGATGGTGTCTTCATTAAGCCAGTCATCGTATTTGGAGTTGAAGTTCTGAATGGTTCGATTAGATTTCACCCATTTTGCCTTAATATTTGCATATATCAGATAAAAATTATTTTTTATAATTTCGCTTATCTCAATATTTCCGTATAAGCTATCAAGTTCTTCTAAAGCAGCTTCCGTGGAAAACTTTTGTGTGGTAGACCTTCTAAACAGTTCAAATAATTTTAAATTGTTTAACGCCATGGTTTCAGTACTTGTTGCGCCAACTTTCAGTCGTAGACTAATCCAGGCATTATGCTTATTTTGCAATATATAGGCTTATGCTAAAAATTTACCTGTTCCCTGCATACATATGGATTTAGGCTGAATTAGGCTCGTTTCTAAATAAGATTTGTGCCTACCTGGAGGGACCATAAGTCAATATTGTTCTTGACCATTTGTACTCCAAAGTAATTTTTAAGTGAGGTGCGTACCTGCGAATTTCAATGAGTAGTTTTTTGTGCATCCTGTGTCTGTAACAGAATATTGGGAATAGACTTTGGCAGAGGCTCACAGGTAGACAACCGACTTAAAATGCAATTTTCAAACTATTAGATCAAACTACTGTCAGTCAAAACATGTAAGGGATGCACGCCATACAATTTCTGCAACCATGTCTTTTTAACCTTTTTTACCTCTAGAAGCCAAACGAGCACGTACGGGCAGATAAAAACTTTTGAATTATGTAAAGAAATAATCAAAGAACATGTTTTGCAAATATGGAAAATATAGAAAAATACAGATTTTTTTTATTTTTCGTCAAAGTTGAAAAATAGTGAAAAAACGGATAGTTTTTAAATAGTGATTTACCAGGAGAAACACAAAGCAAACAGTTAATTTTTTTTTTATCATTATACATTTAATAAATACATCAATCAATACAAACAAAAAACAAGGCGATTCGTTACCTATTTTTCGTGATATTACACCTGAAATCGCAACAAATTGACTAAAAATTGTGTGTTTTTTTGAAAACCGAAAGTCGGTCAACTTTGAACGGTTATATCTTCTAAACTAAAAACGTGATATTATTAAAAGTAGCATATTTGAAATCGTTGAAAAGTTTCCTATAAAATGGATTTATTCAAAGCTTCGTAGGCGCACATGAAAATTTTGATTTTTGCAACCTCGTTTGCTCTACGGGCGCCACTGTGCGACGTACAAATATATAAAATTCATATCTGACGTTATTTTTGTATTTATTATTTAGAAAAGTCATTTACTTTTCTCAAAAATATGTATACACCAAATTTCAAAATAAATCTATGCAATATTTTTGTTTTCAATAGATCTAAGTAAACATCGGGAATCAGCTGTATGTGGGGACTAAATTAAAAATGGTCGGAATTTATTTTTGGATTACTGATTAGTGGGTATTATACAAACGTATACAGCAAATTTGATCGATATATATATGGTAATCTGGATCTTATGACAATTATAGCCGGTTTAATGGGGTCATTTGCATGGGGAGTAGGTTTGAACAAGCACCGATTTTTACTAATTTCAATATCGTTTGTCCTGTGGCCTGTAAAATCTTGTATACCAAATTTCATCAAAATAAATTCTTATTCACATGAGCACACAGTAGGTCAGAGAGACGGATGAACGGACGGACAGACATCGCTAAATCGACACAAAAAATGATTCTGGGACAATCAGTATAATAGCTGGGTCTAGGTCAATTTATTTGGTAGTAACAAACATCAGCTCAAATTCATTATACCCTAACCCCATAGTGGTATAGGGAATAACAAAGGAAACCCCATGCTGAATTCTTTAAAGCTATAATTAATGTAATATTGCTATTTATTAACCCATTATTGACTCATTGTCCTCGAATTAGTACGCAAAAATGTCACATCCTTAATATATATTTTTTCTTCTTTGTATATTTTATTTTTAATCTAAGTCTTAACAACATATTTACAAAAAAATCCAAATATTTTCTGGTTTAAAGGGTTAATAATAATGAAATCATAAATTATTGTATCGCTTTTTTGAGTAGCTAAACAAAGCTCCCCTTAATTATTAAGCAAACTCATTTACTCTTTTTACAAAAGTCGGCCCATAGTGAAATTTTGTCTACCTTACCTATTTTTTTTTTTAAATCTTTTGTATAACCTTCATTTTCCACCTTTTTGTCAAAAGAACAAATATATTTTTTACATTGTAAGCTTTAAAAAAAAATCAGACATTTTCCAAACAAAAGCTTACACCAAAAAATACACAGAAAAAAGCAGTCACTTTCCGGTTTACTGCAACATAAAGATGTTGAGTTTCCGTTAGATTTTGTTTTTATGTTACTTTAGCTTTATGAAATGTACCTTTTTCCCATATCGTTTTTGTTTATTTTTTTATATAAATGCACACAAAAAATGTCCCTAAAATACTGATGCTTCATACAGTTTATTTTTTCTTCTGTAGTCTATCTAAAATGTTTCAAGTGCAAATGCAAAACAGAAAAAAAGAGAAATCATCTAATGAACTTCAAAAAAAAAAGATGTTAGATGTCTTCTTATTTCGTAAACAACACTTGTCATCTTTATGTCTCTATGACCCATCAAGCATCATTAAAATCATCATGAGCAATATCATCATCATCATTCTCATAATGTTTAAAATTTCCACAAAGAATTTTATTTCCCAAAAAAGAGACCATATTTTGTTACAAACTTTGAACGGAAGTTAATGTTTTTGCAGCCTGTCCGAAAACAAAACATGTTTGGCTTTGTCTTTATAGTCTCTTACTCCAAATTCACCAGGGACAAAATATTTTTGTACGTTTTTCTTCCCAAAAAAAAAAAAAAATTAAAGAATTGCAAAAACGAAGTATATTCTTTTGTATAGAAGTCACTTCAAATCATTTTTAATATTGCTGCTTTAGATGCATTCACAAGAAAAAAAGGCAGTAATAAAGAAAATATCTGTCAAAACCAATCATCACAAACAAACATAAAAAAAATGGATATTTGATGCTTGAAAATCTTTTGAAATAAAATCTTTAAATTTTTATAAAATACATATTTTTGTTAGCATATTTTTGTATTGTTAAATGAGGAGATAAAGCTAATAAAAAAAACAATAGCGGATTGAATAAATCACCCAATAAATATGATCCAGAACCCATTCATTGTATTGGGTATTTGGAACAGTGCTGCTTATTTTAAAACTGCTCTTGAGTAAATTCCAAACTAATTATATATTGCAATAATTTTTATACCCTATACCACCATGTGGTTTGGTGCTGCTGTTTGTAATTACCAAAAATATTTGATCTAGACCCATCTTTCATTATACCCGTCGACTCAGAAAGTGATTCTGAGTCGATTTGGCGATGTCCGTCCGTCCGTCCGTTTGTGTGTCCATGTAAACCTTGTAATCAAACTACAGGTCGCAAATATGAATATATTTTGATGAAATTTGGTATATAAGCTTTTACGGGCCATAGAATGAACGCTATTGGTGAAATTCGGTATATCTTCAGACCTAGTCCCCATACAAATGACCCCTATGAAATCGACATAAATTGCCATAAGATCCAAATTATCATATAGATCTCAGGCAAATTGGGTTTGTATGTGTTTATTATATCCATTAATCAGTAGTTCAAAAATAATCCCTATAGGACAATCCTTAGTCATAGGCCCCATATAGAGCTGCATCCTGATCTTCACTTAAATCTATCAAAAAACAAAAATATTGCACAGATTTTTCTCAAATTTGGTTTGTATATATTTTTTCAAAATATAACTGACTTTACCAAATATGGTCAGCACCGGTCCATTTTTCGATCTAGTCCCCATATAAATATAGCATCCGATATGCACTTTTTCATATCTGCAGCCAAAAAAAATTAATAATAATGCCACTTAAATTTGGTTTATGCTTATTTTCTATATGGAATTAGTTGGACCGAAGAAATAGGGCCTGTAAACCATGGTATTGGGTATCGTATAGTCGGTCTAGACCGACTATAATTTCTTACTTGTTTTGTGTACATTTTTTTCAGCTGTTAATAAATCTTAATCCCCTAAAACCACCTTAAACTAAATTAAATATCAACGAATTTTTTGTACCGAATTTTTTATACAAACCGGATATGACGTTTTCATTGATAAAACTGATAAAATTTATTTTTAATACTAAACTGCTTTTGACTATTGTGGTTGTAAGAGCATTTTCAACAGATGACAGCTATCAATAAAAATAACATTAAAAAAATAACTTTAACAAAAATTTTATTTTTTATAAAAGAAATTTTTTAATTAAAGTTGCTTTTTAATATAAATCACTTTTTTAATAATAAAAAGTAATTTTTTAATAAAAAGGTACTTTTTTAATAAAAATGTCATTTTTTAATAAAAAGGTACTTTTTTAATAAAAAGGCCATTGTTTAATAAAAAGGTACTTTTTTAATAAAAAGGTACTTTGTTAATAAGGTCATTTTTTAATAAAATAAAAAGGTAATTTTATAATAAAAATTTACTTTTTTTTAATAAAAAGGTAATTTTATAATAAAAAGCAATTTTTTAGGAAAAGAAACTTTTGTTAGGAAATGTATTTTTTAACAAAAGGAACTTTTCTATGAAACTGTATTTTGTGGTAAAAAGTACTTTTTTAATAAAAGGTGCGTATTCCATAAAAGGTACCTACTTCTTTAATAAAAGGTAAAGTAGTTATTTAATAAAATGTATTTTTTTAATAAAAGTACTTCTTATTAAAAAGTAATTTATAATAAAACTTCTATTTTAATAAAAGGTACTTTTTAATAAAATGCACTTTTTAATAAAAGGTACATTTTTATAATAAAAAGGTAATTTTATAATAAAAAGCAATTTTTTAAGAAAATAAACTTCTGTTAGGAAATGTATTTTTTAACAAAAGGAACTTTTCTAAGAAACTGTATTTTGTGGTAAAAAGTACTTTTTTAATAAAAGGTGCGTATTCCATAAAAGGTACCTACTTCTTTAATAAAAGGTAAAGTAGTTATTTAATAAAATGTATTTTTTTAATAAAAGTACTTTTTATTAAAAAGTAATTTATAATAAAACTTCTATTTTAATAAAAGGTACTTTTTAATAAAATGTACTTTTTAATAAAATTCACTTTTTTATAATACCGATTGAAATTAGATCAAATACAGATTAAAATAGAAATTTAAAAAAATTCTAGTATTTAAAAAAAACAGAAAAGGGTTTGGATAAACATAAAAACTGGAAATAAAATAAATTGGGATCATAAGATTATATTTGCACGTAGACCTACATATCTGTTTAATCGTATATCCGTTTCAAATTCTAGAAGAAATAATTCTATAATTCAAATAAGGCATAGAAGCTTGGTCTCCGAATGGCAGTTTTGTATACAATGCATTCGTCTTTGGAACTTGCTACCGCCAACTACACAATATTAAAGCAACGCAGGACATTTAAGGAGACAAGTTTTCCAAATTTTCAATAACATTTAAATATTGTTTAAACTTATTTAAAAATAAAAATTTAAATTATGTTATCTTTTCATGAAGTACTATTCATTTATTAAATTTCACACATTTTACCGAAGCTGCACTCTATTTATAAGACTCGTAGTCTTGTTGTACAGGAAACCAAATAAATAAATAAATAATTAAATATATTTTATATTTTTTTTTTCTCATTGGAGAAAATAAATTTTGGAAGAGGTGTGAACAACCAAAGATAGAAATTTGTTTGATTTTGTAAAATATATATAAAATTCGTCCTCTGTTTGTTTGTTTCTTTGACCGCTATACAAATTTTTATTTTTCAACGGATTTCTCTGAAATTTGGTACACACGAGAAGGTCGCCATGTGCTTCTTACCGGCCACGCCTACTTTTACGCCCACTTTTTTAAATTTTTTACGGGTTTCGCTCGAATTTACTGCACATTATTCTCATATCCCAGGCAAGGTCGTCATATATTTTTATCGGCCACGCCCACTTTATGCTATATACGCTTTTGGTGTTTGTTAGCATATTTTAATTTTTCAATGGACTTCCCTGAAGCTTTGTGCATAAATCTCTTTACTTACTATGCTTGAGTTTACACCGTTATGTAATAAATATTGTAAATTAAACTATTACAAATATTCCCGTCTTGCCCTTTGTACTATATGAGTGGTAACACGCCAAAATTACTGCAGATTTGTTTCATGGGTGAACAGATGCAGGCTGACTGCCGCAGTAGAATTACTCCGATGATGTTAATTTATTCAAATATTTCCATCTCGCCTTTTTAAATACATTGAAAAACAAAATATTACATTTATTTCCATCTCGACTTTTGGCTACATTGGAAAGCAACCTATTACAAATAGTAACATTTCATCTTTTTCACTATATGAGTTGTAAAGGTGGAAAAAGATCTACTTGCAATTGTGACTTGCACATGAAAGCATAGCATATAGGCCGTACTACCTCAAATGCAAAAAGGCTTAAACAAAATAGAACTCTAGAGAACCCGTTCAGACCCAAATTCGTATCGAGTCTCAACGAGCTATCCAATCTGAATCGAGAAATGCTGAAACACCTGAGCAAACCCAATAACGTCTTGGAGCCCAAAAATCAAAACAAGTTTTGTTAAGAGAAGCAGAAATGCCTGAATCTACTCAAGTGCGTCTAGAAATCCAGCGCCTAAGACAGGCTGAGTCGAGAGAATGTGAAACTCCTGAAACCACTCAACAACGTCTTCAGACACACAGGATAAGACAAGCTGAGCCCAGGGAATCTAAAACCCCTGAAACGACTCAATAATATCTTGAGGCCCAACGGATAAGACAAGCTGACTATAGGAAATGTGAAACTCCTGAAACGACTGTAATATCCCTACCAGAAAACTTTTGTAAGTTGATTCTTTCATTGCAAGAGATGGTATAAAATGTTTTTCCTAACATAATGTACATAAGAAGACAATCTCTTACGGTAGCAGGTATTAATTTAGAATCTCCCTGTTTTGCTTATAGACAATTATATGTCGCCCCTGCTCCAGAGTTGGGAGCCAGCACAATCTTTTCGTATATGCATCAGAAGGAAAAACCAGAAATGTTGTATATCCCAAAGCTCTAGAATAACTAAAATTCATGACTTTTAGACATCATACACTCAAAATAATCCATGCATAAACATAGTTAGTTGAAATGGTAAGCAGGCGCTGAGTACTAAGTCCCCAATGAACAAATTCTCAAAAAAAATTAACTTATTCCCCGAAAAATTGGGGAGTAACTTCACGATGAACAAATTCCCCAAATTTGAAAAAAATTCCCCATACTGCTCTCAATATCTGTCCTGTAATAAACGTATTTAAAATCCGTATTCTTGTCATAGCATCATTTTGGTGCGCCGAAGCGGCGCACGGACGCGACGCGCTCGCGGAACACAGCTCAGTGAAAAGTCTTATAATAAATTTTACCTACGTATGTGCAATAATTACTATACATATACTATAAGCAGTTGCTTAAAGCAATCTTGCTGCACAATTTTAAACGTCGCATTAATTTTCCATTTTTGAAACTTCTATAAATTTGATGACTCTGCTCAATGATGATCACTTATTGAATGAAATAATTAAATTTTTAAAATTTCTGATTCCTTTAATTTGCAAATGTATCCGTTATATTTGATGTTTACATAATAAATAAACTTAAAGCGTTTACGAAGCTTATTTTTGAAGCATTTTTGCTGTAGCGTCTTATAAAAAAACTTCTAAATTAAAAAATCAAAAAATTTTAAATTGAAATAATAAATGAATTTACTCCCCAAAAAACGTAAAAATTGGGAATTTTTTCATCATGAACAAATTTATCATGAACAAATTCCCCAATCCCATACAAATTTTTGGGGAGAAACTTAATTTTTTTGAGGAAATTGTTCATTGGGGACTAAGTACTCAGAGCCTGGTAAGCATAGTGAAACATTTTTCAAGTTAAAGCCCTTTGGATCCCGGTCAAGACCGGGTAAAAACATCTAGTTTAAATATATAAATATAGTTATATAAATTAACAATTTTTTAAGAAAACAATTTCTTTTTAAGCATTTAAAATTATTCCAACTATCCCGACTAACTGACACAAATTTATCGGATTTAAAGTTCTGCGATCGAATTTTTTTATTTGTTTCATCGATTAATCGATTAATTCTCAACCGGTTGTTTCATCTTTTAACCGAATTATTCTTAACCGGTTGACAACCCTACTTGTGAACATTTTTTTCGGATAGTCAAAGAACGAATGCAATATTCTTAACGTTTCTGTAGCAAAAATTTCATTCTGCAAATTAGCGTCACTATTGAAACACAAATTTTTAATAAAAGGTATTTCTCAATAAAAATGTACTTTTTAATAAATGGTACTTTTTAATAAAATGTACACTTAATTACAAGTACTTTTTTTAAGTAAACAAAAGTATTTTTTAACATAACGTTTTTTTAATGTAAATGCTACTTTTGAAGCGAGTTATTGTGGATCGTACTGTTGTACTTCCCATCTATTTAATTCCATATATTGGAAGCAATAGATAAGCAAAAAAGTAATAACGATTTCGATAAGGACGATTTAGAAATATTTCAGTGAATATGAACATTGGTCGTTTACAATGTCGTCATTATTTTTAAGTATACACAAAAACATCGTTATCAAGTTCGAAAACTGTGACACGATATCGCAATAGAATTGCATATTAAATTTTGCAAATATATTTTCCAATTTTATTTATCAGTTTAAATTTCATGAATCAATAAAATTTGTGCAAATTCAATACAATAAAACAAAAATATCTCATATTGCGTAATGACTACAGAGGAAACAGAGAAAAAGAAATTAAGTAATAAAGAAACATTAATCATGGGAACACAGTGAAACGAACACTTTTTCATATTGGGGTACATGAATTCGACAAAGCATGATAAAGAAAAGGATTTCTTAAGACAATGATTTTTATTATTTATTGTAATTTATTAAATTTGGGTATATTTTTATTTTTTCATTTACAGAATAAAGTCATCACGTGCAACACCTGTTCCTGCGACACGACGCACTTATAGTGAGGAAGATTTAAATAACGCACTACAAGAAATCTTATCCGGTAGATTGGGTACCCGAAAAGCAGCCGTACAATTTAGTGTACCACGTTCCACGCTACGCAATAAGATCTACAAATTGACGACGGAGTCAAAGCGTAATAACGAACAGGCTAGCCCCGAATTATTACAGCTACAACAAGAACTCGACAAGGAAATGTCTGGTGATGAGGTGGAGATTGAAAGTAACTCCTCCACACCTCAACCCGAGGATGTGGTGGAAACACGTATTTCAACTCCTAATTTGCTGAAGAAACTATGCATCAATAATAATGGGGAGGCTGGGGATATTCGAGGTACTTCTGATGATCATGGTACGGTTATGCATTCCTCCCCTAAACCAGCCCATGCAGAATCATCGAAACCTCAAACCAACGATGGTCTACCTGATGTATCTGGACAGCAGCAAATGCCAGCCTTGGATGCAGCTTTGCCGTTATTGCTGCAAACACTCTTGTTGTCGGACAAAAATTTACGTGATCTCTTTAGTGCTCTTCTATTGAACTCCACAATTAATCTGAAAGACATTCTGATGGGAGCTACAACAGCTGCAAATAGTGCCGCTGCTGCTGGCAACGATAATAATAATCTTAATAATGGTAATCAACAGCAGGACTACCGTCCTCTCTTACAGCTTCTTCTGCAGCAACAGCAGCAACAACAACAACAGCAACAGCAGCAACAACCAACATTTGGCCCTGGTCGTCGTCTACCAAAGTCTGATACACCCGAAACCAATTCTTCGTTGGATCCCAATGAGATCAGTGATGATCCATCGGCGATATTGAAAATTCCGTCCTATACTCCAGTGGCAGGACCTTCTAATTCCATGGGACCGAGTAGTTCTCGTGGCTCACCCGCTCTAATGTGTAACAACAGTAATTCAAATGCCAACCGTAATGGTGATAGCCCAGGTCCTCTTCTATTAGCGGCTGCAGTGAAAGCCGCCCAAAAACAATTGGGCAATAAAAACCTCTCAGCAACACCACCTCTGCTACATGGCGGAGTCGACACACAATCTCCGCAGTCATTGAGAATGTGTGATGTCATTGCTAATAGCATACATCGTACCATGAGTGAGCAGGCCAACAAAGATGCTGTGCATGCAGGCCCACATTCCCTTTTAGGTTTAGGTTCAGATGGAGACCGCAGTGGTGCGATGTCATCGGTTGGGGATTACAAAAAGCCCACTATATCGGTGGTAAAAAATATCGGTGGTACCGATACCTCACGTTTCGGTACGGCTCCTAATCTGTTAGCGGCCGCTGTAGCTCACAACTCTCATCACCACCAACATCAATCTGCCCATTTACAACATGCCCACCATCATCACCTCAGTCGCCAGGAAGCTGCCGCCATAGCGGCTGGCAAAGGTACTCGACCAAAACGAGGAAAATACCGAAATTATGACAGAGACAGTTTGGTTGAAGCTGTAAAAGCTGTACAACGTGGCGAGATGTCAGTGCACAGAGCTGGCAGTTACTATGGAGTTCCACATTCTACACTAGAGTACAAGGTCAAAGAACGTCATCTGATGAGACCGCGCAAGCGAGAACCCAAACCACAACCTGGCCTAGATGGCACCAGCAGTAGTTCAAAAACCAACGCCAACATTCCTGCAGGACTTTCGGGTCTTGATAAACTGAAGGCCGGAAATGGTGCCAGTGCCAATATGAAATTAAGTGGAGCGGCTTTGAAAAACAATGGGGGTACTGGTGCAGCAGCATATCCGGGAAATGCCGCGAATGGCCTGAAACTACCAATATTTGATCCCGCCTTAGCCCACTTGCCGTATACATCACCACTCTTCTGGCAACATAACCAAGCAGCTGCTTTTAGTCAACTGCAAATGGATTTCAATCGAAATGCAAATGCCCCCAGCAGTACATCACCAACCGAAGCGAATAGTGAGATCTTAAAATCACATATTCAAAGGTATCAAGATATGACGGGAGGAGGTGGCAATACTACTACGAACTCCTCCAATAACCCCAGTCCTGTCTCAAGTCCTATATTATCTGGTCAAGATATAAATAGAGCGCGAGAATTATACGAAAGTAGCGCGGCCAATGGAGCCTCCTTTCTTGATGGCATCATACGTAAAACCCTAGATCGAAAAAGTAATGAAGCTGGTTCAGCTGGAAGCAGTACGGTAGGAGGAGGAGTTTTACTAGATCAACTGCTAATGAAAAAGACCCCCTTACCATTCACCAACAATCGTAATAATGAGTACAACAGTCTCTCTCCCACTCAGTTAGGAGGAGCATCAAAACGATCGGGCAGCCCTATGTCCTTGAGTGGCACATCCATTAAGCGAGAACGTAATTCACCACATAGCGGCGCTAGCGATGATGATGAAACATCACAAAGTGGCTTGGATGAAAGCTATGAAAATAATAACAACAACAAAAGTGGCATTTGTGGTTTAAAGTCACTGGCAACACAACGTAGTCGCATGGGATCTCGAGATTCGGCGTCCGAAACTGACAATAGTAGTATAAAAAGTGAACGACAAATGCTCCACAATCATCAACAACATCATCAACATCACAACAATAGCAACAATACACAAATGCCAGACTTAAATGGTGGCAACTCCATACAAGTTAAATCCGAAATTCCTACGCTCGAATCTGGCACCTCCATACTACAAGAGAAACTATCACAAATAAAGGCGGAACAGCAAGAGAGCGAAGAGAACTTATAGAACCAACTAATGCCATATGGAGGAGCAGTAGCTGCTAGCGCAGGCGGCATACACTATACTGGCCACCATCACTATCATCACATCCAACAACAACAACACAACCACCTCCAGCAGCAACATCAACCAAATTGGTATGAACATCACCATCTTCATCATACTACTGCTCAGTGGTATGGAGGAGGCAACGTAGGAGGCGGCGAAGGACTAGGAGGACAAAGTGGTAATGAAACCTTAGCAAATAACTATTACACATACTGAAAAGCTGAAATATTAAATATTTTAGACAAAAATTTAGTAAATTTAAGATAAAATTATGAAATCAATGAAAGATACAAAACAAAATATCAAAAAAAAAAAACATTTGAGAAAAGAATTAGTCAAAATTTTTTTGTTAACAAGAAAAAAAACCATAAAAACCCACAAAAAATATGTATTTTAAAATTAAGTTATATAAAAGAAAACTTAAATAATAATACAAACATACACATTCAAAAAACAAATAATACGTTTATGTGTACATACGAGTGTACAGTTAAAAATATTTCGAAACAAAAAAAATAAACCCAAAATAGTTTATGAAATACGATTAAAAAAACAACAACAACTTCACAGTACTATAGACTATTCAAACAGTAGCAACAACAACAAAAACATCAACATGGAACTAAACAAAAACCATATGAGATGTATGAAAAATTATCTCTATATAATTATGTGGATTTTTTTATTTATATATAAATTGACAGATTTCTTATATACCTGGGTTGTTCGAAGAGTATTAAGCTTAGCTAGAACTAAACAAAAAATTATTTTACTCTTCTTTCATATATTTTGGTAGTCCATTTTTAGAAATTTAAGATTGTTGAAGATTTTTCCGTCCAATCAAGCCGTTTTAGCATTAGAGCAGCTTTTCAGTTGCTATAATTTCTTATTCTCTTTCAATAGATTCCCAGAAAAGTGTTTTGTTTATTTATATGTTATTTGCACTAAAAGAAAATTAATCTAAAATTAAGTTCAATAGACAATCATTTTAACTTATTTTAGCCTACTTATAGCACAACAATTTACATTCAATTGTCATTGATCTTGGATTTAATTAATTTAATTTCTTTTTAATGACACTTCTAAACCAAAAACTATCAAAAAATTGTATATACTATCATTAATCTTTTGGGAGTTTAATTTAAATACTTGAAAATTTCTTAAATTAATTTCTGTCTATTTGTTTGAGCTTAATAGTTTTCGATAACCCTTCATTCGAAACTCTATTCACAAATTATGTTTGTGTTTATTAATAATATATATATTTTTTTAGACAATCGACAAAAAAAAAATAGGCACTTGTACAAACTTAAAACTATAAAATGGCTTTTTTATATAAATAAAAAATAAATAAAAAAAAAATAAACGAGACAGAAACATAAAATAAACTAAACAGAACAGAACAATAATAATAACCTAGAAATTGGTGAATTTTACTTAACCATAAAAAAATACTTTCGTTTTCAATTATCGACACAGATTTTTACGTTTTTATTTTATTACCAGCAACAAACAGAATGAAACATTAGTGAAAATAGCGAAAACAATAAGCAACATTTGTACAAAGCCAAGACAACAACCAGCTTAATATAAAAATATGATATAACAACAATAGCTAAAAACTATAAAACTAATTTGAAAACAATAACAACAACAATATAAACCATCTAAACCGAATGCAATTACAAAAATTTACATTAAACAACAGCAATAAATCCACGATATAAGATATAACATATTGAAATATTGAATCATATTTGAAATACACATGTATACATACACATATTTGAATTCAAACATTTTGAAAATCACTTAGCAACATTCATTAAACATGCAAATCTTCAAAAATCTTATAAAACATGATGTTGCCAGAGACATATTGCTAGGAACAGTGGTTATCAATTCTCTAAACATGTTTTTATATGAAAGTACTCTTATGTATCCATCAATCTAATTTTTTCAATTAATTTAGTTTAAAAAGCCTGATAAAAGTTTACAAATATTTACATTTATAGATTTTTATCAGCTTAAAGTGATTAAATATTTTATTTTTAAGTTAATTTTTTTTTATTATATGGACAAATTATATATTAGATTTTTTAAATAATCACTCAAAGTAAATACCCTTTATTAAATTGTTGCAACATTACAGCAAACATGTTGCTGAAAACATTCCAATCAAATGGTAGAAACTCAAACTTGAAAATTTGTACAAAAGCTGAAAACAATATTGAAGAACAATTCATGAAAACTTAAAGTGTTTAGAGCCCGTTCATATATAAAAATATTTCGAAGCATTAAACGAATAAAATATAAAATTTGAGCATCAAATTTTTGACAGTAACGTAGATACCTTTGCTAATTTAACAATATTTCTATATAAAGTTGCTGAAAATTAAACTTATTTTCACTAAATTTTTGATTATTTAAATCACTTAAATTATTAATTTTGTTATGATGGAAAATTTTAAAATCAACCATTCGATTTCTTCTACTATTAACTAAGTTTCTCTTTGAATCATGTTTGGCAAATAAATTAGTTTTGCAATTTAAGTTCTATTTATGTTTATTATGTATAAACATTTAAAGAAAATATAAAATTCCAGAAACTACAAGAAAGAACATAAATATAGAAATAAGCTGTGTTTAGCTCAATTTTATTTCGCTTGGCCACTGGCATCAGTCAGTCATCAATTTGTGTTACTCAACATTGTTTATATACCTTTTTGAAATCGAACACATAGGAATACTGTCTGCAACACGACAATTGTTTAAAAACACATATTTCAATATCTCTCTAAAGCTGTGTTCACACTACGTGTTTTGCTCGTGTTTTTCTTATTTTTTTAGCACGTGTAATTTGTACACTTACTGTGAACCCTTTCAAACATTGTTTATGTACAACACATTTTGCAAGACATATGTAAATTTTCCAATTAGAGCAAGTTCTATTTTGGCAAGATAAACATATGAAAATACAACACTGCTTGTGGCGAAAGAAAAACAGAGTAAATTATAAAGATTAATATTGAGAGAAAAATAAATTGTTTAATGTTAATTAACAATTAAAAAATATATAAAATAAATAACTTTATTTTTAACAATAATTTTTTGTAAATTCACAAATTAAATCAGCTGTTGTTTACATTTAGAGGTTATGTCATACGGAAATACATATGTACGTTTGAACGCAAAAATTATGAATCGTATGTAAAACGGCAATTTTGACACACACACGGAATTACGTATGGATCGTAAAACTGAATTCACATATGGAAAATACACATAGTGTAAACACACCTTTAGCAACGTCTACACAACGTATAGAAAAATATTAAAGATTGTTGCAGAAAATAAACCTGACGCATGAAAGACTTTTCATATACACATGTTACAAAAGAGCTTGGGCGTATAGAAAAACATTGGACTTTTGTGTATAAATCAATATGGTGCTAAAAAAAAAAAAAAGTTGCCTAAATCAAATCTATATGCAAATTTGTAAATAGTGGATTTCTTGATCTTATGCTACTGTTTTAAATTCATTTCCCATTTTTTAGCATATGTTAATGCTTTATTCTTGGTAAATTAAATTGATGTATTAACTATTTCTTTCCATTTTGCAAAAATAAAAAAAAAAAGCAAAACTAAAATGTTTCCAAACAATGTTCTTTAAACGTACAATTTTTTCAATGTTTCTATATAGCCGCAACATTGTGGAAATCTAAATCAAATACATTTATCTTTTCTATTAATAGAAATTTTATGAATATATCTAGCACCTACCAAAATTAAAATTAATTTATTTGAAATAATGGAAATTATTATTCCTTCCGATTTGACAACAAATATTTTATGTTAATTAGACCAATATAATTCTTTCATAACTCTTTAAATATGCAAATATCCAATATGTTATATCTTCACAATAGTTACATAATAAATAAATACTACCAGCAAATACAACAACAATATCCGATCAATATACTACTATATAATAAACAATCCATAACAACAACAACAACAACAATAAATTATAAATAAACCCCTCAAACTCAAAATTACAAAAAAAACAAGTACCAAAATTCAATGCAGATAACAAAATTAATTTAAAAATTAAAAATTAATTTTTAGTTTAATTTATGATTTTACAAAGAAAAAATTATTTTTTAAAAAACGGAAATCAATAAACAAAGCTGCCTTCAAATTTTACAAAAACAAAAATAAAATATTTAAAAAATACTATTCAGAAACTAAAATATAAAAAAGCACACAAAATATCAAAAACAAACACCTCTCTTTCCCCTTCCCGCCTCCTTAAAAAATTTAGCTTAAAAAAAGTGAATACGATTTACATCACCTTTTTAAAAATAAAAACACATTTTTGCAAGATTTTGTATAGAAAAATAAATTAATTAACTAATCTAATTAACAAAGAAAAATTAATGTTTGGCTTCAAAAAAAAAAAAGTTTTGGCAAATTCATCAAAAAAAATAAAAATATTTAGATTATAAAAATTCTCTATATATATATATAAGATATATATGTGTGTGTCTTTATTATCGCGTATACCTCAAAACAAAAAAAAAAATAAAAATAATTTTATCATTTTTCTTTATACTACAAAAAAAACCTCTCCTTCTATCCAGAATGGAAGCAACTTATCAAAATTCTTAACTTTTGTAAATTAATTATTAAAAAATAATCTCCAAAAAAAATTCAAATTAAATGTACCTTAAAAATATTTTGTGTGCTAGTTTAGTAAGTGTCAAAAAAAATTTATTATAACCAAAATTAATAACAAAATATATTTAAAAAATCTTAAATTACAAAAAAAAAACACATATTAATTAAAATTAATCAAAATTAAAATGTTTTGTGGGAAATTAAAAAATACAAAAACACAATCCATCATTAAATAAAATGTGCCATCTGATAAGGGTAGGAAGAATCTTTTACAAAAACAAAAATCTGTCTTTTTTTAATTGATTAAGGCGCAAATATTTTTCAAATATCAAACAATGAAAAAAGTGTTGGAAAGTGTTAAAAAAAATTTTTTTTTGGCAAATTTAAAATTTAGGAAATATCAATAAAATTTATATCAAAAACATAAATAAATGTCGTGGTCATAATATAAAAATATTCGGTAGAATTATTTAAAAAAATAATAAAATAAATATTTAAAAAAACAACATATTTATTATGCTAATTTTATGGTATTTTGAAATATAAAAACAAAAAAAAATATTTATTATATACACATTAGACACTATCTGTGATTTTTAATCCAAAATTTTTTGATGAAAATTTTCTAATAAAATATATTAAAAATATAAAATGCAAGGAAAAATAAAACACAAAATTTATTAAGGAATTAAATAAAATAATATAAAAAACAACATTAGTAAATAATTTATTATATTTAAAAAAAACAAGTATACACAACAACAAAAAAAAAGGGACATAATAATAACAATTATAATAGAAAATGATCGGATTATAATATCATACATACATAAAATACATTCATATAAAAAAATTTAAATATTATGTATACTAAAGAAAAATATCTATAAAATCAACCGCTTATTATGAAATAAAGCGAAAAAGTTTAATTCTTATCAGGGACTTGTTTTAAAGGCAAATTTTAATTATTATTTTCAATGGCAAATTTCTACAAATCTCTAAGAATTTTAAATAAAAAATATTTTAGCTACAATTTTTTATAAAACTTCTTCTTCAATAGAAAAAAAATGCCAACTTGTGAATTGTTGCAAACCATAAACATCAGTTTTACAGTTACCCAAAAAAAAAATTGATATACGAGTATGTTGCTAGCAACATACAAGTAAAATAAAAGCAACATCCTGAAATGGATAAAAGTTCCAAAAGTTTAAGAATGAAATACAGTTGAGAGAGAACAAGCATTTTTTTGTTTTGATTTTAAAACAAGTCTTTAAAAAAGATTATAAAATACAACGCTTTAAAAAAAAATAATGTTGACAACACTCTGCTATATTTTGGATGTATTTATTCTATTCTAATGGTAAAATTTAAAGAATATAAACTAAAGAAAATTATTTAAAACAAACATATATAACAAATTGTCTAAATAAAGTGTTTTTGTTTTTCAAACATATGCCATCTTCAACATAAATGTTTGAAAATCTTAAGAAACAGCCCTGCATTGAAATGACATTTAAACTTAAAACAAAAACACCATTCATGAATGTTTTTTCTTCTAAGAATCCTTTGAAAAAATACCGAAATCAAATCAAATATTTTACTTATACAACTAAAATATAAAACCCAAGAATATAATAAAAAAAATAAAAATGTTCAAATATAATAATTACTTAAAACATAAAAATAATCATTTAAACAATATTAAAAGTGCAATTATGTGGAATATTTTTAATGAAAAATATAACAAACAAGCTGAAAACATGGTGAAACATAGTAGATTGTTTTATGGTAAAAGTTGAAAAAAAAATTAAATAATAATTGATCGTTAAGAATTAGTAAAAATGTAAAAAAAAAGAAAAGAAAATAGAATGTTTGCATTCATTAAATTTAAATTAAAATTTAACTCAAGTCAGTATGAAAATATTTTATTTGTATAGTTGTCATAATTTGTAATGTGTATAAAAGAAAAATTCTTTGCTTTTAATTGGTTTTTATCATCTATTAAAAAAATACTACAAAGGTTTCATTTTTATTTGTAATAATTATTAATAAATTTAATTTCTTAAACAAAATTTGGCCATATAAAGAAACACAATTCATTTTTTAGTAGTAATTTGTATTTGAATTTAAGTGCAAATAATTTATTGATATAAAGGGATTTTTTCTTTAAAAACATCAAAAAACAAAACAATGTTGCTAGCAATACTTACATATGTATATTGAAAATATAGTATATTTTTTCCAATGTTTACAAAATATATTGCTACCAACATGTCAAAAGATAAAACAATATTGCTAGCAATACTTACATATATTACAAATATAGTATATTTTTTCCAATGTTTACAAAATATATTGCTACCAACATGTCAAAAGACAAAACAATGTTGCTAGCAATACTTACATATATTACAAATATAGTATATTTTTTTCCAATGTTTACAAAATATATTGCTACCAACATGTTGCCTATATTGTTGAAACATTGTATAAAAACAAAAAGTGCTTAAAAATAATAAGAAATTAATTTTTGCTATGTAAAAATATTTATGTTGGAAATAAATTTTTTATATTTATATTTTCTCCCATCAAGTTTAAAAGGAAACATGAAAATTGCAACATAAATAAGCACTTTGACTTTGAAGCAACATATTTAGATTTTTTGAAAAAGTTTAACATTTAAAAAAATATCAAAAATATAAATTTAATTTTTCGCAATGTTTTCTTAAATATTCTAATTTTCGCAACGATTTGTAAGGAAACCAAAAAATGTTTGATATTGTTTAATTCAAAATTTGTATTTTCAACAACTTGTAGTATATCAAACACTTTTTTGAGGCATTCTAATAAACATGCTTACCAACATTAACATTTCTTTGAATTTTAGAAATAGTTCGCAAAAAAAATCGCAATTATGTCAATAAAAGATTACCAAAAACTAAAACAGAAATTTAAATAGGAGGGACAATTAATGCAACAAATTATAGATAACTTAACTAATAAGCCATTATCACAAAAATCAAATAGAAAATTGAATGTTTAAAAAAAGTTGATTTGAAAAGATTGAGAGATAAGAAATGGGGAATTTTATGAAGCAAGGCAGGCTTTTATTGGACAAGGCTTGTTAAGTTTACAAAAAAAAAATAGAGAAAAATCTAACAAAATCCCTCAGGTATGTGTTCTTTTAGAAACGGAGAGAAAAAAAGATTGATTACTCATATTTTAAATAATACAATAAAAACTATTTAATAATTAAAATTATGATTTGAGCTAATTTTCTTCATTAAAAACAAAATTGTGTATGATTGTGTTGTTTGATTTAAGTAATCATAAAAATGCCATTGGCATTGAATAATTTCTTTTTTTTAATGAAATTTTGTATATATAGTTACAAATTTAACAACAACAACAAAAAAAAAACATTATGAAACCTAATTAATATTGAATTTATAGTGCAATTGTTTAATGATTTATATTTAATAATTACAATTAAAACAAACAAAAATATAATCCTTAATATTTTTTTTACACTTAATATTATTTTTATATTAAACAAATAAACTCCAAAGGAAAAGAATCAAAAATCATTATTAATCTTTATGAAAAATATTATTTTAATAAATTTTTCTTATATGCTAAAAGCTTCTCAGAAAATCACACTCTTATTAAAGGAAAACATTTTTTTACTTAATTATTAATAAAAAAAAAAATTCAAATAAAAACAAATTTGTTGCAATGACCTCTTTTACCAAATGTATAAAGTTTAGTTTACTTTTTTTCACAAAAAAAAAAAAAAAAAAAAACATTTTAATATAATTTTTTTTTTTATTTATAAAACTTCAAAAACGAAAAAAAAAACGAGAAACATGATTAAATAATTAATAAAATAAAAATTATTATATATATAATTTTCTGAAGTCTGTTTTTGTAATGCAAACATAATTTTTTGGCTTTAATTTTAAAATATTTAATACATCTTTGGCTTTACAGAACTGAAAAATACTTTAAAAGAATAATGAATAAATTTTTTTACCAAAAACAAACAACAACAATAGTAAAACGAATAAAAACAATAGAAATAAAACAACAACAACAATATCAAACACCAAATCCACAACAAATAATAATATTAACAACAACAATAGTCCAAATGCACTTTTAAAATACACTTTGAATAGACAGCAACAACAAAATAAATTAATTTAACAAATAAAATCTGTTATTTCCAACAGAGAAATTTAACATAAATTAGCTCTTCAATTAAAAAATTTAACGAAACTCGAACAGTTAAAGGAACCGCTCAAACTTCGAAAATTACACTCTTGAAACATGTATGCTAAATGAAAAATGTCTCGAGAGATTTTACGGCAACATTTACTGTTTTTTTTTTCTCTTTTTATACATTTTATTGTTTATTGAGAAAAAGAAACATGTTGCTGTTACTGTTTTCCCCCATATATGTTTATATACAAACACTATTGAGCAATACAATCTGGCTTTTCTTCAGTTCGAAGTGGTTTGCTGAATAACATTGAGAGAAACAAAACCTCCTTCTGTGTATACATGTAACACTCTTTAATTAAAACATTTAATACTGCACTTGGAGAAGAGAACAACATTTAAGAGAATCTGAAAAATAAAAACAAACTGTTTTGTTCTTAGAAAAGTTTTTCAGTAAAATGATGTTAAAGTTAGTTTTTGCTTGAAATGCTAATTATGTACAAAATTTCCTTATTAACTTTGTTAAATTGAATTTATTAAAATCGAGTGTATGTTTAACAGTTAAACCAACAATTGAACATTATATTACAATAATACAATAGCCCAGTTAATTATTTACCACATAAACTTTCCATTTGCCCCCGCTCCCATCAACCATAAATAAAATAAATCTGTCATATACATATATACTAATAGCGCCTACAATAACAACAACAACAACAGCAGTCGATTGTTGATTTTATGTTTGTTTTAATCAGTTATTTCTCAAATTCTTCATCCTTAAAATTTTAAATGTAATCAAGAAAAAAAAAAATTGATTAGATTAAACAATAGCCATTGCATATAGACCAGAATAACCTACAATAGTACTAAAAATAAACAAATACCAACCACATCCACAACAAATAACCATAGTTTTTTAATTAATTGATGCAAACTTAAAACCTAACCGAATAAATTGCAATTACAATAGTAAAACCCCAAACAAATTCAATCACCATTTATAAAATTTTAGCAATAGTAATCTTAAAATAAAACAGATAAATTCTTAAACAATTAAGCAATAGCCAGTAATAAATACATCAACAACATTTTAATTTAGTTCCAATGTTTTTGTTATATTCTCTTAACAAAAATTGACTGTTGAAAATCAGTAATAAGTAAAATTAAATAATTTATTCATATTCAATGGTATTTTAGTTCAAATCAATTTAGTAGTCAAAATTTATTTCGGAATTTTTTTAAGGAAATTTCTTTCCTTTGGAAAGAAGAACGTTTCTTTAAAAATAATGGAAATTTTTGGAAAAATTTTTACAGGATTTTAGTGTAAAACTAAGTGACGTTATTATCTTCTAAATACCCTCAATTTTGTTATTTGGAGAAATTTTTCACGTTTAAACAAAACATTGTATCAATTTAAAAATCAAAAAACAATTAACATAATTTGTTCGCGATAGTAATATTGTTTATTAATATTAAACAAATTATTAAATATTTTGGAAAATTTTTTGATTTAAAAAAGAAAAATATTGTTTTCAGACTTTTTGCTTTCTTTTTATGCAATATATCCGAGGGCTTACATTCAAGTAAGGCCATCTAAAAAAAAAACACAATTCTTCAGGAGAGCAAAAGAACTTTGTATTCACAATCGACCTGTTTTCAAGTTTTAAATTGGTAGATAGACCTTTTTATATTCAAATATTGTTAATGTTTATTTCAAAATGTAATGATAGCCCGGATAAAGATAAATCAATAATATATTTTCATTTTAGTGAAAATATTTCATTTTTTTTCCATTGTTCTCCAAATATAAATCTAAAAATTTAAGAATCGAGGGTATTCAAAACATATATAAAATATTAACGAATATTTTTCTTTAAAATCCTGTCATTTCAAATCTGGATTTATTTTTCTTTCATAAAATATACTTAACAATAGATAAGCAAACAATAGAATATAAATAAAATTAATACGTTTTAAATTGATTTTAATTTTCAAAAAGGAAAAAATACAACTCTACAATACATCAGCATATAAAAAATAATACATTATAAATACAAAACAAAAAACAATAGTAACTAAGCGTCAACTAAAAAAAAACATATAATTACAATAGATTTTAAATTAACTATTAAAACAAAAACATTAAAATAGAGCAAAACTACAACCAAAACACAGACATAAACCACAACACAAAACATTTTTTAAACTAATTTATTACCAAAAATGTTTCTCGTTTAAAAAAAAAGAAAGAAAAATAAACAAAAAATAAACTAAATTATAAAAGGAATTTTTCGATTTTTTGTTTAATTTCTTGACTAAATAAAAATAATAACAAAAAAAACTGGTACAAGTACAATATTTAGAAATTTTTATTTGGAAAACTTTTAATAATTACTCAAAAAAAAAACCAAAAAAAATATTATGTTTCACTTTTACCATATTAAAAAAAAAAAGTAAATAGAAAAGCCCCATACATTTTAAGCTGAAATGAATACAAACTACAAAAAGTATAATAAAATTAAAAATTTTAATTTCAAAACTATTAAAAAAAAAAAGTATATAATGTTCTCCTTTTTCTTACTTTACATTTAATGCCTCACATTCACTTTCATGGATTTGTTAGTGAGAGAGATAACCTTAAATTATAATTTATAATAAAATAATAATAAAGAAATCAAATTTATAAACTGTGTTAATTTAAATCATACTCTTAAATAATTTTTTTATTTTTTTTTTTTTAATTTTTGTTCATGTTTTAAAACCTTTTTTCTTTAATTCTTTTTATAATTCTAAACATGTTAATTTTAAACTTTAGTTTTCGTTTTTTTGTAAAATATATTCCATTTTATTATCTTATTTAAAAAAAAATAGTTGAAAAATATTTAGATATTTTATATTGTTTAAGTTTATACTTTAATAAAAATAAAACAAAAAAATTCTATATTATATTGTAGTTTTTTTTTTAAGATTTATACATTACACTTATTATTAACAAAAAAAACAAATTTTAAATATTATTAAAAAAACACACACATTTTATAATTAAGTTGTCAAAAAAAAAAAGAAAAAAGAAAACCTGGATGTTTGTTTGATTATTTCATAATATTATAATAATAATTATTATTTTTTATTATTTTCTTTTTCGTTATTTTTATTATTTTTACAATATGATTCTTAAAATTTACAAAAATATATTTGCATATTTTTTTATTAATAAATATATTAGTTACAAAAAAAAAACAAAAGCTTTTCATTGTTTTTCAGTTTTAATTATTTTTCATTTTTAAATTTATATTATTCACACGAAACCAAAAAACCAAACAGAACACAATTAGTTACGCTCACACAATTTTTTCTTAAGCTCCATATTGAAAAAAAAAAAAAAAAAAAACACAACAAATTATTAACCATATCAATAGCAATATCAATAAAACAACAATACAGTAAAACAGAAAAAAATTTATTATAAATTTATGAATAACTAATATTTAAACAAAAACAAAAATATATACATATTAAATCTATATAAACAATAGACCAAAGTAAATATTGGCGATGTTAGAGTGAAAAAAAAAAACAAAATATCGATGTACATCAATTCGGAGAGGCCAGTGAAAAATAGAGAATCATCCATACAGGATGGTATGGGATGGAAATAGATTTACTGTTCTGACATTCACGCTACAACAAGCTCTATTTAAAAAAATTTTACAAAAAAAATCACGTGTACGTGAATTATATTTCGGAAAGCAAAACACCCATTCACATATGCAGCGAATGTGGAATTGATAAAATTCCCGCAACTTGTAACAAAATATATTTTTGACGGCTGAAACGGTCAATACCATAAAATTGGATCATATAATTAAAAACTATTTTATTAATTTAAAAATTTTTAGGTTTTATTTATTTAAAATTGAAAAAAAAAAAAAAAAATAACATACATAAAATAGCTTAACTTCAGAAAAAACTAACAAAACATAAAAATATTCATTTTTATGCTGTTGACAAAACATTGGAAGCCTTTAATATAATCTTATGTATATATAAAAAGAATTTATGAATAAACTTTGCATTCAAGATTTTTTTCAATATTTTTCTTCTCTCAAACCTCTATAACTAGAGTTCTAATTAACGTAGGCTGTTGACATAGGTCTAAGAACACTCAGTGGATCAAACTCCTTCTTTTGAGCTATTAACTGCTTAAATTCGTTGGGTTTGAGCAAAGTTATGCGTGGAGAATCAACTTTACTTTTACTGTACGTTAACTTATCTTGGCATATTTTGGCATTACTGTACGTTAACTTCTCTTGGAAAATTCGTTGGGTTTGAGGAAAGTTATGCGTGGAGAATCAACTTTACTTTTACTGTACGTTAACTTATCTTGGCATATTTTGGCATTACTGTACGTTAACTTCTCTTGGCAAATTCGTTGGGTTTGAGGAAAGTTATGCGTGAACAATCAACTTTACTTTTACTTGGCATATTTTGGCATTACTGTACGTTAACTTCTCTTGGCAAATTTTGGTATTATATTATAAAAATTAATATAATATAATATAATGCTGCGGAGCAGCAGGGGTCCTCTAGTTATATTATAAAAATTAATATAATATAATGCTGCGGAGCATCAGGGGTCCTCTAGTATAACTGAAAACTTTCCCTCTATTTTTGGTTTCAATACTTTGTTCGGTATCCATCGATATTAATTAAATTGTTGATGATATCAATTGAAATTGTTTGCCACTTTGAATTAACTGCCTCTATGGGATCTGTCTTGTTCGTATAATTTCGTGTCCGTATTTTTCTTTCTACAAAGTCCCATAGATTTGTGATCTGGTGATTGGGCTCTCCATTCCAAAACACTAACTGCATTAGATTGTAGTCACTCGGTTACAATTTTGAAGGTGAGTTTTGGGTCATTGTCATGTTAGAACTTGCAGACAAGGGGGATATTTTGCTCCGCGTATGGATACATTACGTCATTTAGAATTTGCCAGTATCCAATGCCAGTTAGAGTATCTTTTACTACATGAATTGAACCCAATCCTTGGCCCGAAAAGCAACGCCATGCCATAAAATTGTCACCGCCAAACTTAGAAGTTTTATTTGTATATGTTGGTCGTCGTATAAACGTTCTTCCATCATGACCTCTTAAATTTAACTTGAATGCACCGAAGAGGAGAATAGTATTCCAATTCCGTCTTGCCCAATTCATGTGTTCTTTAGCAAAAATTATGCGGACCAGACGATTTTTCTCTGATATCAGTGGTTCTTCACAAGACGATAACTCGTCGTGAAACAGTTCAAATTGTTAATGACCTCTTTCAGTGGCACTTTTTAAAATTTTCTTAAACTCTCTTGCTATTAAATTCTCCTGTCTTTGACTCGTTTCTCGGGACCGGCCGCCAAAAACAGAGTTGTCTTTCACGGTATTTCTGATAATTTTTGAAATTATGAATTTATTTCTCACACATTTTTTTGCAGCAATAAAATCATATATTATTTTGGTTTTTAATTTAAGAATAAAACATTCAGAAATACAATTGTGTTTAAAAAACAGTTGAAAGAAAACGTCAGAAACTATAAACATATAAATAATGGTTAAGATTTTATACATTTTGTTTCATACCATTTTCTATTTTTATTGTTTCAATCAACTCTTATACAGAAGCTTAAAAGTTCATATTGTTTTATCATCAATAAAAAAATTTCTTTCTTTCGTTTACCTATTTTTTTTTTTAATTGTATTTTTTTTTTTAACAAATTTGTTATCTTTCGATAACACTACTTATTTTTTGATAGATACAACAATAGTCAAAATATGCGTATCTAATTTTAAAAAAAGTTGATATTTAAAGACCCCAAAAAGTAAAATAATTGCTTATATTAAAATTGTATGAAATAAGTCACATTAGTATCACGGTACCTTTGTAGGTGAAAATCTATTACAAGAAGTACAATTTGGTAGCAACTTTCCCATCTCTGATCTGTGTCCTTTTAAAAATATGAAATCTTTCATACAAAAAGATCTGGTCAGATTCTTTCCAACAAACTACTAACATATTTTTAATTTTCAGCTAAGAATTATTTATGTCTGTCAATTTCTTGTTTGTTGTGAAAATAAAGAAGCAATTTTTTTTGCCGAAAATAGATCTTTGAAGTGCAACCAATATGGCACTCATATCACAAACTAGTAACAACTTTGTACTCATAATTTTAGATTCAATAGACTAAGTGTACTCATTACACAGGCTTTCTTTTATATCTTCAGAAAGAGATCTGAAGGTGTTCACACATATAGCCAAATTGTTATAAATATTTATTGATATCAGAAATCATGAATGTGTTTTTCCGTAGATTTTTGAGGAATCCGAATCTGTTGGCCAATTGACTTTCTAAGGCTTTCTTTTGCTTATCAAATAGTTAGATAATATTACATTTCTTTTGAAAAATAATTTGGTCGCTCACGACGGGAATCAAACTCAGGACATTCTCGTTTCTTTTTATATTCTTTTTTTTTTAATATTATTTAAATGAAATTAACAAAATTTAAAAACATTTAAAACAATAAAAATGAATTATTTTTTTATTATATACAGTAGTTGTCATTAATATTCGATTTGTAATTCGAGTTTTAAATAGTCTGATATATTAATATAATACATATTTCAATATTAAAAAAAAAACATAATTTAAAAAAAATTCGCGCTACATTAATATTCGGTTTTTGCTAAATTTAAATAAAAAATAAAACATAATAATTAGTATCTTGTTGTATTGGTTATCTTATTTGTTATAGCCTCAGAGATACGGTTTGACATGTTATTAATATTTTTTTTTGTAAATCAATTCTGTAGTGCGATTCTGTAAATTTTAACGATCCGACAATCGCGAAATATATCGACAGCTATTGTTGTTTGCACTAACGATTAAGTGATTCGCCAAGTACATCTTAACGACAGTCGACAAATCTATTTTTCTATTTATTTAAATTGTAAATGAGTGGTCATCTCCGTCAAAATATGCGAAAAACAAAAAGAAGAATAGAAAAAAACAAACCACTTCGTGTTTGACAGGATGATTTTATGTTTATGTTTAATTTCTTTATTTTTTTTTATTAATATTTTTGTTTATTTATTTGAAAATAAAATAATGAATTGAATATGCTATTTATTTTTTTTATTCATAGGTATAAAAATTTTTTTTAATAAAAGCAAAATATTTTCACTATTTTATGATTTTTATTTATGTTTGAAGACATTTCAACCTAAAAATTTAACTTTTTATCGATTGCATAAACAACTCAAAAATGGTTGTCGTTTAGATAACAACAACAGCTGACTTTAAACCTTTAATGTCCGATGTTGCCTATAGGCAACATTGTATACTTTAGCTTATAAGTCCCGGAATTTTTATTTTTTCTCCTATGGCTTTTTTCTCAGAGTAGCTTGATATATTGTGCAAGCTTAATTGCAAATATTTTATTGTAAAGTGACTGATACACAACATCAAACTAGCGTCAATATTTTTGGTTGTGTGCGTGTTTTGATTTCACGTAAACGTTGTGTGTGATATTGACGAAAATCAAAATCGTTTTTATTTTGGTCAATATATTGAAGCGGTTTGACGTCGTCTAACATCAAAATTCGTCAATGTTAATTTTGTGTTGCGTGGCGTGATGTGTACATCGCACGGAAAACGCAAAGTAATTGACAGGCGCTCGTTTACTGAAATCGCCTTACGCATATCCGTGTCAACCTCTTAATTCTTGGCTCAGCCAAATCCATGAGCTCAGTATATGCATTTTCATCCATCCGCAAAAAGTTCCGAAAGTCATTTGGAGAACTCATTTTTAGCTCATTGAGCAATTTCTCGAGTGAGAACCCCTGCATCCAAATTTGTTTCTTTCATTTCTTTTCCTTTTTATTTTTTATTGATATTGCTAAAGGCATAGTTACCCACACTTTGTTAAAATGTCCAATTATAGAACGTAAAAAACGTACCAGCATGTTACTGTGTAAAATTAACCAAACTTTATCAGCTGTTCACAAAAGTCACGTACAAACGTAGCAAAAATCTAAAATCAACAGAAGCTGACGATACGATACGTTTAGCTTAAGTTGGTAAGCACTTGTATGTGTTTTTCATAACACAGGTTGAATCAGCTGATTCGCGCCGATACCGTTACGCGTGGGTAACTAGGCCTTAGGCAATAGCAACACAACATTTTTTTTATTATTCATTACTTTTTCTCTTTCTTGCGCTCAGAATAATATGCGTGTTAACATTCGAAGACCGATTTTTCACACACACAACCAAAAATATTGACGCTAGTTTGATGTAGTATATCAGTCACTTAAGTATTGATAGAGTTCATGTGAAAGCTAATCTTATTTGACTGCACGTGTAAATTTTTTTTTTTTGCAAAAAGTGAGTTTACAAATAATCACAAAAAAAAGTAATAAAGATATTTAAATGTTTAAATTTAAATGCTTACAAATATTGTTCAAAGCTAAGAAAATTAGAAAAAAAAATAAAAAATAGTTTTAGATGGCGGTCAGTCATTTTTCAAACACAATGTTGCCTATAGGCAACAGTCAATAATATTTATGTATGTATGTCTAAACTAATAACTATATAAACTTGATAAATGTTTAACCACGCCCCAATTAATTCGGGCATGAAAGGGTTAACAATAGCGAATATCGTTTAAAAATTTTACTGAATACCAAAATCGATAATATTGTTGTTTTCTTTTTTTAACGATTCCATTATCGTTAAAAGAAGTTACTGAATCGCGCTACTGATTTGATACCACTCTTCATGATTCTACCAAATACGACCGTCCAAATGGATTGGAATCATGGCCAGAGATTGACATGGACAATTAAAGAGTAACCATTCTACATATATGAGTAACCGGACTATATGCATCTTATGCTTAGGGCCGTTGTCTTGTTAAACTTTAAGGTGAATAAAATACACATTTTATCTCAAGACGTGTTTTATAATAATCTTTGTTGATAATTCCGTCGACTTTTCAACACCTTTTTCTGATATACAGACCCACACAATGATGTTTCCACGTGCTTTATATCTTTTTTTTTTATACCCTATACCACTATGTGGTTTGGGTATAATGACTTTGTGCTGCTGTTTGTAACAACCAAAAATATTTGACCTACACCCATCTTTAATTATACCGATCGAATCAGAATCACTTTCTGATTCGATTTAACGATGTCCGTCCGTCCGTCTGTGTGTCCATGTAAAGTTTGTAATCAAACTGCAGGTCGCAAATATGAATATATTTTGATGAAATTTGGTATATATGCTTTCCTCGGCCATGGGATGAACGCAATTGAAATTGGTGAGAATCGGTCCATGTTCAGACCTAGCCCCCATACAAATGACCCCAATGAAATCAACATATATTGCCATAAGATCCAAATTATCATACAAATCTTAGTCAAATTGGGTTTGTATGTATATATTACATCCATTAATCAGTCTTTCAAAAATGATCCCTATTGGATAACTTAAATCTATCAAAAAACAAAAATATTGCACTTATTCTTCTCAAATTTTGTTTGTATATAGTTTTGCAAAATACAAGAGATTTTACCAAACATGGTCAGGATCGGTCCATTTTTGGGTCTAGTCCCCATATAGATTTAGCATCCGATATGAACTTTTTCATATCTGCAGCCGAAAAAATTAATAAAAATCTCTTTCAAATTTGGTTTATGCTTATTTTCTATATCCAGTTAGTTGGGGCTGAGAGATAGGGTCTTTAAACGCATGGTATAGGGTATAGTATAGTCGGTCTAGACCGACTATAATTATACCCTAACTTTACGTCCCATTGAGGTTTATAACCAAACAAAATGAAAATGACAATACTTCGACGTCTAAGTTTATTTACCAATAATTTCTAATGAGTTGCTGATTTACAGAGTTGCATTTTATGTAAAAAAAAACAAGTAAGAAAATTATAGTCGGTCTAGACCGACTATGCGATACCCTTTACCATGCGTTTAGAAACCCTATCTCTTAGGCCCAACTAACTGGACATAGAAAATAAGCAAAAACCAAATTTGAGTGGGATTTTTATTAATTTTTTTGGCTGGAGATATGAAAAACTTCATATCGGATGCTATATCTATATGGGGACTAGGTCCAAAAATGGGCCAATCCTGAACATGTTTGGTAAAGTCTCTTGTATTTTGCAAAAATATATACAAACAAAATTTGAGAAGGATCAGTGCATTATTTTTGTTTTTAATAGATTTAAGTGAAGATCGGGAAACAGCTCTATATGGGGCCAAAGGGATCATTTTTGGACTACTCATTAATGGATGTAATGAACGCATACAAACCCAATTTGAGTAAGATCTATATGACAATTGGGATCTTATGGCAATTTATGTCGATTTCATAGGGGTAATTTGTATGGGGGCTAGGTCTGAACATAGACAGATTCTCACCAATTTCAACACCGTTCATCCCATGGCCGATAAAAGCTTATATACCAAATTTCATCAAAATATATTTGCGACCTGCAGTTTGATTACAAGGTTTACATGGACACACAGACGGACGGACGGACGGACGGACATTGTTAAATCAACTCAAAAAGTGATTCTGATTCGATCGGTATAATTAAAGATGGGTCTAGGTCAAATTTTTTTGGTTGTTACAAACAGCAGCACAAAGTCATTATACCCAAACCACATAGTGGTATAGGGTATAAAAACCAACATTACATTTCTTTAGCATGTCGGTTTATAATTATACCCTATACCACTATGTATAATGGGTATAATGACTTTGTGCTGCTGTATGTAACTACCAAAAACATTTGACCTAGACCCATCTTTTATTATACGGATCGAATCAGAATCACTATCTGATTCGATTTAACGATGTCCGTCCGTCCGTCCGTCCGTCCGTCCGTCCGTCTGTGTGTCCATGTAAACCTTGTAATCAAACTGCAGGTCGCAGATATGAATATATTTTGATGAAATTTGGTGCATAAGCTTCTATGGGTCATAGGATGAACGCTATTGAAATAGGTGAGAATCGGTCCATTTTCAGACCTAGGCACCATACAAATGACCGCTATGAAATCGATATAAATTGCCATAAGATCCAAGTTGTCCTATAGATCTTACTCAAATTGGGTTTGTATGCGTTTATTACATCCATTAATGAGTAGTTCACAAATGATGCCTATGGGACAACTCTTAGTCATAGGCCCCATATAGAGCTGCTTTCCGATCTTCACTTAAATCTATCAAAAAACAAAAATATTGCACTGATTCTTCTCAAATTTTGTTTGTATATATTTTTGCAAAATACAAGAGACTTTACCAAACATGGCCAGGATCAGTCCATTTTTGGTCCTAGTCCCCATTAAGATATAGCATCCGATATGAACTTTTTCATATCTGCAACCAAAAAAAATTAATAAAAATCCCACTCAAATTTGGTTTATGCTTATTTTCTATATCCAGTTAGTTGGGTCTAAGAGATACGGTCTCTAAACGCATGGTATAGGGTATCGTATAGTCGGTCTAGACCGACTATAATTTTCTTACTTGTTAACTTTACATCCCATTGAGGTTTATAACCAAACAAAATGAAAATGACAATACTTCGACGTCTAAATTTATTTACTAATAATTTCTAATGAGTTGCTGATTTATATATTTTTTTTTTTTTGTAATACTATTTATTAAATATTAAAAAGAGCTCTAAACACATCTATTTAAGTATAAAAAAATTGTAAGTTTAGCAATTTAAGAACTCCAACATTGATACCGAATATTAATGACGGACTGCATGTAAATAGTTCTATTTTTATTAAATCACAGCTTCAAAGCTTTATTAGTTACACATACAATACACATATCTGTATGTACTGGAAAATATTTAGAATCAATTAGTTGAAATTAAAACGAAAAGTAAAATGTAAAGTTGTAAATATTTTTGGAATTTGCCTTCAAGAGACTCTAAAAGGCTTTGTAATAATTCAATTCTTCGACAAAAAATCTCAAAAAGCTATATTCGAAATGACGTGTTTGTAAAACTTTTTATGGCTGCTTTTGACTTTGACAGTTCTGTTTTTCAATGGTGGATAAATCCAAAAATAAACCATAAAAAATATCACCTTTCGAGAAGCCAATTGAATTGAAATCGACTAGATTTTATTCCCAAAGACCCAAATCATTATTACAGGGCAAGTAGCAGAAGACGATGTGGAGGATATTTTGCAAATAAAAATACAGAGTTTGTTAGCATTAACCTTATGTTGAATGGACTGTCACATCAGAATATATATAAGAGCTAAAAAGATCTGAAAGTAACAGCCTCCATCCAGTCATTGAAGAAAAAGATGCACTGAGATTATTAATCCATCTATTGCAATCTTTACGACTGTATTGTGTCCGTTTACATATCTACAACAGGTAGTATGGGAACTATCTAAAATTAATTAACGGATATTTTTAACTTTCATTCGTGCTTTCTTGGCACTTTATTGAAGTAGTAAACATTATTTATATGGACAAAATCCCTAAGTATGCATAAAAATACTAAAATAATGCGAAAATTCGCAATATTTAAAATCTAGAAGGAAATGTTGATACAAATGTTGCGCCTTACTAAAATAAATATGTGTGAAAAAGTTTTTAGTTCTCGAAATATGGCGGCGTGAAAGGTGAAAAAAATCATTAAAACTCACAAAGTGAGGTCAGCTATATTATGGTTATATTTTAAAGTAGTTCACCTTCCTATTCAGTTTAGGTATCATTTAGATGGTGTTAGAATCTCCCTTAAGGTATGACCTCTATTTAAAAAAATTTATTTTTCGATTTTTTTTTCATAAAATCCTTCAAAAATAATGTCCTAAAAGGATTTTTTAAATTCGAATTATTTTTGGAGTTACAGAGCTATATATGTAAATATGTATATATATATTTGTATGACAGTGTAGAAAATTCTTGTAATAAAACTTTAAATGCGTTATTCTCGAAATCACTTTTTTCAAACTAAGGTGTCGTTTTTCTTGAAAACCAGATGTCGTATCGAAATTCGGCGTTCGGCGTTTTGTAGATAATCAGGAACTAGGATAATTGGGCTAACTTTACTACCGGTGGAGGGGTGAGGCAAAAACCCCCAAAAAGCAGCTAATTTTAGAATTTAAAAAAAATCGCTCCATTTTGTCAATTTTTTAATATTTTGAAAAATATCCTATTTCAGGCCCTGCCGGACGTAATTAACAACAAAATGTCATCCGCCGAATTTCGATATGACATCTGGTTCTCAAGAAAAACGACACTCCCGTTTGTCTTCTCATTTCTACGTACCCCTTTTCGTCGCTATGGGAGGGGAGGATAAAAAAAATAGGAACATAAACAAATACGGAGAAAGTTAGAAAATTATGTCTACTTTTACATAAAAAAAACCCAAAGTTGATAAATTGAAAAACGACTGAGCTACAGCACTTTTAAGAAACGTTATTTTTGTGGGACTGCAAGCTAGGACATACCTTAATACGACAAATGGATGGAAATTTTTTTGGCAAATGTCAAACATCATAATCATGTTGATGCGTGAAAAGTAATATTTTTAAATTAAAAACGAGCATGTATTGTTGCTGTCCGCTCACAGGGGAGATGTGTAAACATCTAGTAATTATGGCACTTTTATAAAATCACTTATAGCAAACAACTGCTAATATAAAATTATTTATTATTATTTATTATTTTAACTGATTAATTTTTAATTTTTTAATTTTAATTTTTTATTTCTTACTTTTCATTTTGCATTTTTTATTTTTCATTTCTCATTTTTCATTTTTCATTTCAACAGTTTCATTTTTCATTTTTTATTTTTCAGTTTTCATTTTTCATTTCTCAATTTTCATTTTTCATTTATTATTTTAAATTTTTCATTTCTCAATTTTCATTTTTCATTTTTTGTTTTTTATTTTTTTAAAATCACTGATAGCAAACAATGGCTAATATAAAATTATTTATTATTATTTATTATATTAACTGATTAATTTTTAATTTTTCAATTTTAATTTTTTATTTCTTACTTTTCATTTTGCATTTTTTTTTTCATTTCTCATTTTTCATTTTTCATTTCAACAGTTTCATTTTTCATTTTTTATTTTTCAGTTTTCATTTTTCATTTCTCAATTTTCATTTATTATTTTAAATTTTTCATTTCTCAATTTTCATTTTTCATTTTTTGTTTTTTATTTTTCAATTTTAATTTTTTATATTTCATCTCTAATTTTTCATTTTTCATTTCTCAAGTTTCGTTTTTAATTTTTTATTTTTAATTTTTCAGTTTTCATTTCTCAATTATCACGTTTCATTTTTATTTTTCATTTTTCACTTTTCATTTTTCATTTTTCATTTCTCAATTTTCATTTTTCATTTTTATTTTTCATTTTTCACTTTTCATTTTTCATTTTTCATTTCTCAATTTTCATTTTTCATTTCTCGATTTTCATTTTTCAAAACTTTTTTATAACGCTATTCGCTTCGTTCTTTTATCTCCAAACACATCCTAATGACATCGTGCCTTCATTTTATCTCCAAACACTTCGTAATCTTTTCACCAATACAATCGGACTTCACACCGTTTTTGTCTTACTCTGTTTTTGTGATTGTTTTGTGAAATGGATTTTTACACCCTGAACGTATAGATGTTTACACATCAAAAATAAATTTAAAAATTATATTTAAAAATTGTTTTACATAACTAAATTTCGATAGAGTTTATCATGTATAAAAAATATTTATTGGAGCTCTATTCTATTAAATTCCTTTATTATTTAACTTTTATGAGTTGCAAAACGAGATGACAAACCAAATACAAAATTATAAAATCAAATTTAAAAAAAAATCCGGCCAATAAAAATCAAGAAAATTATAGTCGATCTAGCCCTAGGATAGATACTACCCTATACCATGAGTTTCGTGAGAGGGTCTTAGATCCAACTTTGCTTAAGCTATTTTTTTATTTTCAAAAAATGGACCAATTAAGACCACATTTAGTAAAGCCACTTTTCTAAAAAATATATATACACAAAATTTGTGCAAAGTCTATAAATTATTTTTGTTTTTTAATAGATTTAAGTGAAGACCGGGAATCAGCTCTATGTGGGTACTACTGGGTTATTTTTTGAACTGCTGATTAATGAGTGCAATAAACACATATAATCCAAATTTGATCGATATCTATACGATGATCTGGATCTTATAGGGGTTATTTGTATGAGACCTAGGTCTGAACCTGCACCGAATTCCACTAATTTCAATACCGTTTGTGCTAAGGCCTACAACAGCTTGTATATCAAATTTCATCAAAGTATATTTATATTTTCGACCTGTAGTTTGATTGCAAAGTTTACATGGACGCACAGACAGACAGACGGACGAACATCACTAAATCGACCCAGAAACTGATTCTAATGTAACGTGGGTCTAGGTCAAATATATCTGTGTATGTCATAAAATCAAAATGTTGAGGGGGGCCAAAAAACGTTATATCTGACATTATGGGCTCGATTAAAGTTTTTAGAGCTTTTTATTTAACAGTCCTGTAGATATGGGCAAAAAATACTTTATATAAAATTTTGAGTCAAAAATCTTCAGAGGAATAGATCCTAGAGAAGAACGAAAATAACAATATGTAAATAACACTTAAAGTGTGTGCAGATAAAACAACTTATGTCGACAAACGTCGTTTTCTTTGAAAAATAAAACTACCAATGCAACCACCCATGTACACATAAGTTGTTGTTGCTTGAAAAATGGATTTTTTTTATTCGTCAACAAAAATTTAACGGGACTTGGGATGAGAATATAACAACGTATCAAGAATAATAGTGACAAAAAAGAACAGAAATAAGCACACAAGTTTTTATAAGTGGTTATAAACTGAAAAATAATCCAAAATAATTTTGCATTTTTTTTCATTAATAACAATGTATGTCGGTATGTGTCGTTTTCTGAGAAAATAATTTGTCAACGATCAAACGTAAGTTGACATACGTCGATAGTGCTGCAAATTAATTTAATAAACATTTAAGTTACGTCGTTATTTAAAGAAAAACTCAGAAATGGTCAATATTTTTTTTTTAATTTAACACATGTAAAGAGCGTTAAAAATTAATATATTTGGCATCGTTAACTCAAAACTGACAAAAATGGACATACGCGGTTATTCCAGAAAACCACAGATATATGAGGTGTAAAAAGCTCTTTTTATGCGTTGATTTGAAATTTCTTGTTAAAGTTCGCTCTAATAGTTTTTCTAAAAAATCATACACTACCTTGTAGAAGAAATTATGATTAGATTTTTAAATAATACTATTAAAGTAAATGAGGTACTAAATCATATGATTTCAATAAAAAACAAACTATATCCTAAAAGCGAAGCACAACACACTTCTGAAAACTTGTTAAAAAAAAATACATGGGATTTCTAAAAGGCCAGCTAATGATATTCACATATATTATGATTTTTTGTTTTAACAATTCGACTTTTGTGTTATTTTTTTAAATATATTGACCAAACAACTTTCACGAGCTTCTGATTTTCAATGTTGATTTCATTATAAATCTTTATAAAATGGGCCCTCTGATTGTACACATTTTTTTATTGAGTTTGATGTAGTCAACAACCTAACATTGTCATTATTTATCTCCATATTCACATAATAATTGGCTTTTAAGCAAGAACAAGAACAATAAAAGGGATAACAGAAACAACAAATACAATAGACAAGGCATTAAAAACAAATAGAAAGGAAACACAACTAAAAATATAATTTTCGTAATTATTCTTATTAATTGTTTTTATCATAATTAATTTTTAATAATTTTATTTTTATTTCAAACTTTTTGATATTAACAGAAACTAAAAAATATTTTTTACAATAACCCACTTAATGCTTTTAATAGTTTTTTTATTAAATAAACCCACAAAAAAAAACTACATACACTTAGAGAAAATACAAAATAAAAAAAAATTATAAAAATTCCGTTATTTGCAGATATCGGTTTAAGCATTTAATTTAATTAATTTTATATTTTCTCCAAGTGTATTTTTTAATCATAAACTAAAAAAAATGACTGTAAAATTTTGAACAATAAAACATAGTTTAACAACAACAAAAAATATTTATTTTTGACAAAACCGTAAATAATGCGAAAAAACTTATTATTCAGGGACCAAAAGTAAGAAATATTAAGAATATTAAATTTTTTGAAACATGAAACACAAAAACAACCATTAAAAAAATCCATGAAAACCAGGATTAAAAACATGATGAAATCAAACTGAAACCAAATTATATTCATATCTTTAATATTATTCAAGGCCTATGGAAAACTTTGACAAAAAAAAATAATTTTGTAAATATAATTTTGGCAAAACAAATTTGTTACCAAAAAAAAAAAATAAGTAAATAAATAAAAAATAAATATAAATTCCAACTATACATACTTTTTTGGAACCCTTAAAAATAAAATAAATTATAAATGTTGTAAGTATGTATAATTAAACAAAATCATTAAAAAATATTCAGGAGTATACGACTAAAAATTAAGAAAAACAATTTAGGAAAATTATTATGGAATAGCAAGAAAATTTAAAACATACTTCAAATTTTAATTTGAAAAAAAATTAAAAAAAAATATATATTTAAACAAATAATTAAACTTTAATTTGATGTGCATAAAAAGAAAATTTAACAAAATCATTGCATTTTAAGTGGGTTTTCCAAAAACTAAAGAAAAAAAATTCAAAATTATAAAATTCAAACAAAATTAAGAATACATAAACATATTTATAACAAATTCAAATTATTGTTTATGTATAACATAAATTTATATCTTTATAAAGCAAAAAGAAGACAAAAAAAAAAGAATTAGCAAAATTTTTTTAAAATTATTATTTAAAACTAATTTCTATATCTTAACTTTAATTTAAATCTAATAAAATCACCACAACAAAAAACAAAACTTAGTTATTGTGTATTAATTATGTGTGCTATGTATTTGTACTTATTGTTTATTTATTATCAAAACAAAATAAAAAAAACTTGTTTAATTATAGAACTTATAATTTGTATGTATTACAAACAACTAGAAGGATTTCGCTAAAATTAACAGTCGAAACTAAAGTGTGTATAAAATTAATAAACATTCGCAAAACTCCCCACAACAACAAAATGATGAAACAAAATAACTGTAAATTAACTGAAATTATATATTTGAAAATAGCAAGAAAACAACAACAAATAAATAATGTACTTTACCTATTGTATAAATAATAAAACAAAAAACAAGATGTGAACATGGAGCATATACTCTTTCAGTATTTTTTATGAATACTGCTATTATATGAAAAATAAAATAAAAAAAAAATAAATAAATATAAAAACAAACAAAAAGTGTACAAATGTTATTTTAACAAAATATAAGATTTCGGAGAAGTTATGTTTTCAGAAACTAAAATTTTTAATTCGAAAACTATTGTAAATGGAAAAATATAGATGAATGGATAATGTAGTACTTCTCAACTTTTCCCAGTATCACAAACTTTACAATTCTCTCAAAAGTACCCCCACGATCGATTTAATACTGCTAGCAGAGCCCAGCACTCGAAATTCGAGTGGAAATTCTAAGAAACTTTATTTTTTCATTATATTTTTCTTGTTCTTTCAACGTTCTTATTATCTATATATCTGTGGTCACAATCGATAACCCCTAAGTCAACTTAAGAATGTTTTGAGTTATGTACTACCACTAAAAAAAAACTATATTTACGTGAAATCTCCATTTCTCTAACAATATTTTTTAAAATGTTCTTAATAAAATCATTCTGACCTAAGCCGTAATGAAGCCCCATTACGTTTATATAAAAAGTTATTTTTTTCGAAAACATGATTTTCGATTGCTTGTGATTCATTAAATTGTGAAATTTTAAATAAAATTTATTAAATTTCATTATAAATATTTGATGAACACACAGAAGAAATATAAATGGAATTGTTAGTAAATAATTGAGGCAATCCACAAAACAACACAGGGCGATTAAAATATACTCTTTGTTGAAGCCATCAATAATTACTAGCAGATCCCAGCCCTCGAAATTCGAGTGCAAATTCCAAAAATTTTTATTTTTTCATTTAATAACTTATTTTTTGCAAACACATTATCAAATTTAATAAACACACACATAGCATTTTATAATTTGATGTATGTGTTAGTAGATACTTTAAATGAGCATAACTCCAAAACAATGTGAAACTTTGTAAATCTGTAAGTCTGGTGGACAGCTAAAAAGAAATATCTTTCAAATAACATACCTTTGGTCTAAATCGGGACAAAACTATGGAATCAATCATCGATCACAAGAACTCGCCTTACCTATTAATATTGTGGATTCAATAAATGCACTGGCTATTAATTGTGAATTGGCTAAAATTGATTAGCGTACCTTTAGACTCCTATATTTATTATAAATTTTGTTTTTATTAAACTTAATATATCTTCAAAATGAACTATAACTATGCCAAATTTCACAATCTTCCGTGTGCACATTTTGCTTAAAAACTGGTTGAACGATTTACCTTCACGTATTAATATTAAAATTTTACTATTTTATATTTTTTATTTTAAAACCGATTTTAAATCTAAGCAGAATTTTAATGATTTCAGCGAAATCATGTTTCATGTATCAACTGCTCATTCTTCAAAAGATTTTTTATCGTGTATTTTCTATTTTACAAATTCGCCGATCTATTGACGTATTCTGCAATAAAAACATAAGATCTTCAACCAACAATAAAATATATTAACAAGAATTCAATGAAATTCAAAAGAAGTTAAGTAACCATCATATCTTGCAGATACGAGTATGTACTCGTATGCATAAATACCAAAAAAAAATAAATAAAATGGGAATTTGGAACGTAAGTCTTCTTAAAAATACACATCAATATTAATTTAAGTGTAACTCAGTTAACAAAAAAAAGATAATCGCATAACGAGAAATTTCGATTTCGCTAGGATCTGGCCCGTGATCGAAATTGTTTTTATATCAAATGTCTGCTTTCTAGTTCTTAAGGAGGCTTCAAAAAGTTCTCGAAAAAATAAAACACGCAACAAACAATAGGAAATTTATAGAGAAGTGTTAGAAATTTATTGCTGGCCATGCACCGAAAACCAAAAATCCAAACAAAAACAAGTTAGAAAATTATAGTCGGTTTTTTTCTTCTGATATTAAAAACTTCATATCGGGTGCTATATTTATATGGGGACTAGATCGAAAAATGGTCGATCCTGACCATATTTGGTAAAGTCACTTACATATACAAATCAAATTTGAGAAAAGTCTGTGCAATATTTTGGTTTTTTGATAGATTTAAGTGAAGATCGGGAAGCAGCTTTATATGGGGGCTATGACTAAGAATTGTCCTATAGGGTTTATTTTTGGACTACTGATAAATGGATGTAATGAACACAAACCCAATTTGATTGAGATCTAGAACATAATTTAGATTTTATGACAATTTAAGTATTCATATTTAAGTATTCGTTTGTATGGGGACTAGGTCTGAACATGCGCCGATTTTCACCAATTTCAATAGCGTTCATGCTATTGCCGATCGAAGCTCATATACTAAACTTCATTAAAATATATTCATATTTGCGACCTGTAGTTTGATTAGAAGTTTTACATGGACACACAGACAGACGGACGGACTGGCGTACACTGCTAAATTTAATCGGTCTAGACCGACTATACCTATACCTATACCTATACCCTGCGTTTAGACACACTATCTCCTAGGCCCGACTAATTAGATATAAAACATAAGCATAACCAAATGTAAGAGGCCTTCGGATATGATAAAGTTCATATCGGATGCTATATTTATTTGGGAACTAGGTCGAAAAATGGACCGAACTTGACTATATTTGGTAAGGTCACTTATTTTTTGCAAAACATATATAAACCAAATTTGAGAAAAATCTGTTCAATATTTTTGTTCGATAGATTTAAGTGAAGATCGGGAATTATTTTAATATGGGGGCTATGACTAAGAATTGTCTTATAAGGTTTATTTCTAGACTACTGATAAATGGATGTAATAAACATACACAAACCCAATTTGACCGAGATCTACATAATTAGTTGGATATTATGGTAATTGAAGTCGATCTCATAGTGGTCATTTGTATGGGGACTAGGTCTGAACATGAACCGATTTTCACCAACTTCAGTAGCGAGCATCCTATGGCCGAAAGAATCTCATATACTAAACTCCATCAATATATGTATATTCATATTTGCGACCTATAGTTTGATTACAACATTTACATGGACACACAGAAGGACAGGCGGATGGACGGACAGACGACATCGCTAAATCTACTCAGAAAGTGAGTCAATCGGTACAGTGTTGCCATTTTAGCATTTTAGTTGCTAGATTAAGCAACTTTTTTTGTCGTTTAACATCCAAAATTTATGAAAAGGTGCTAGATGCCAACTTAGCATCTTTTATTAATAAAAAGTTGCTTTTAGCATCTCTTTTTTTTTTTTGATTTTTTCATTATTTTTTAATATATACAATTTTAATGGTATTGATAAGTTTTAATTTCTCAAAGTGTAATACGAGAATTTTGTGTACTATTATTTTTACCACTCTGCTCGTTTCTTTCAAGAAATATAACAAAACATTTTGAAATAGAAGAATGTAAACACCAACAACAGTTTTTAATGAATTAAAAAGTCGATTGCCAAAAAATATTATTGCAAAAATTTTCAATACAAAACACATTAAACCGGGTAAAAGAACCGATAACCAATATATTAGAAGAGTTTAAATTTAGATCATCTGAAACAGAAAAAATCCATTTAAAGAGTTATCAATATTTGTATTGTCTTTATTAGTGTTGTCTTTCTCAAAAGCCGAAGTTGAACGTTTGTTTAGTTTAAAGGCTTTAGTTAAAAGCAAACTTTGAACAGAATAAAATCCGAGTTGTTATGTTCTGTAATACATATTAAAGAGGGTTTGAAATTGAAAAATGGGTGCTGTTACACTTACAATATACCGAGCGATGTCGTTGATAAAAGTCGATCGTCAGAAAAATATCAGAGCCAAGAAGAACTTAAAGATGAAGACATCACAGAAATATTAGATTCCATAAACCAATTATTGTAATATAATCGTATCTTTCGATAATGTAAATTCTGTTATATTTGAAATTAAAAAAAAATCCCTCTAAAATTAAAAATATTTAATTTAAAATTAAAAAAAACTCAATTTGATGTTAAAAAAAATTACAGATGAAATGCAAAATAATTTTAATTAAAATTTAAAAAATATAAATCGAAACTTATGTTTTATATTAATTTTTCGATTAAAAAACCAAAGAATTTATTAACAAGTATTTACTTTTTCAATATAAAGGTAAAGAAATTTGAAAAAAAATTTAGCATCTTTTTTTTGGCTCCAGTACGTTTTAGCATCTTTTTTTTTTGCAATTTAGCATATTTACAATTACAAATTATGGCAACACTGAATCGGTATAATAAAAGATGGTCAAATATTTTAGGTAGTTACTAACGTCAGCACAAATTCATTATACCCTGACCACATAGTGGTATAGGGTATAAAAAGAATAATAGAAACTAGCAGATTCCAGCCCTCGAAATTCGAGCGCAAATTCTAGGAATTTTATTTTTTCATTTAATAAAGACCCAAAAGTCTGCTAATCAATTATAGCCAATTCACAAATCAACACAATAAACAAACTCATTTTTAATACAAACACATTCACAAATTTAATAAAACACACATAGCATTGTATAATTTTATGTATGTGTTAGTAGCAACTTTAAATGCAATTTACTCAAAATAAAGGAAAAAATTTTAAAATCTGTAAATCTGCAAATCGGTCAAAATGAAATACCTTTCAAATAATATACGTTTGGTCAAAATCGGGATAAAACGGTAGAACAAAACATCAGTCACAATATATCGCCTAGCCTATTAATATTTTAGATAAAATTACGTTGTTGAGAGTTTTCTTTTCTCGGTTTTAAATTGTGAAAAGTAGGACAAAATCTGTGGATAAAAATGCCTCCCCGGCATGGGTCAAATGATGAAGAGGCAGTTTGGAAGAGGCAGTTTATCGTAATATCACTGCCAAAACCATGCGCTCCACCTAGTTATCTTGAAAAGCAATTTGTAACCAGTGATGTTCCATAATGCGGGAAATGAATGTTGAGCATCCGACTGCCAAGCGCATGGTCATGGCCAGTGAAATGCAAGATGCTGAAGTCGAAGCTGATGGTGACACTTTCGTGGTGCAATTTGCCGGTTCTCCGCTCGAGATTGATCATAATGATGATTTTATAATTTGATATCAATAACCCATTTTGAATTGGCGCCACAAATGACCCCAAGCTAGTATAGGACGATTAAGTCAAAAAATTCAAATATTTTGCAAATACTGCTGAATTTTGGATCATTTTAACCCTAGGAGCACATAAGGGTAAGTTTTCGTAAAATACAGCACAATTTTATTTCCCAGCCCATAGTAAGGGGTTTCATCTAGTTTACTAGAACAATTAATTTATTTTAAAAATGCCAAAATTCATAGTTTGGCCTCGGCAAGGAATGGGTTAACGTTGTTCGATTTACTCCAAATTTTTAGCATGGAAGACTTGCACATTTCTTTATTATATTTTCAGCGTCACATCTAAAAATTCAACAGCACTTACAAAATATTTGATTTTTTTGAATAAATTGTCTTTCATTAGCTTAGGGTCATATGAAGCCCAAGTCCAAAAGGGTTAATGGGGTCATATTATTTTTTCAGAAAAGTAGAAAACTGATAAAGTTTTGATACAAAGTATTTAGAAAGAGTACATTTACTGAATATTTCACAAAAAACTAATTTTTCTCGAAATCCGCAAAAAAAAATTCTTTGTAAAAAAAATTTTGGCTGAGGAATTTACTTAAACATTCACACAGTTAATCACTAACATACATTTAATAAAACTTTAAGAAAATTTTTTAAAACTTAAAAAAGGAGTTTCCACAATTTTATCAAAAAAATTTTCCATCTTAGGTCTCAGTTCGCAATAGCTTAACAACGTGGTAATAAAACAATACTTCATATCTCAGTACTTATAGGTATAGAGACCAAAAAAAATTATGGCTTTAATCAATTTGTTAAAGTTGAAAAATGTTCATCACATTTCATGACCTAGAGTTTTTCGGCACAAAGCGATCTTTTTGAAAAGATAATTTAGTACTGATATCGATTCATATAACAACTTGTCGAAAAAATTAAACTATAGAACGAAATTTTCGTAAAATCTGAAAAAAATAGTCATATTTTCCCCATATAAACACACTTGGAATTTTCAGTCGCGTTGAGGCAACACTAATTTTTTTTTGGTCGCTCCAAAACTTGTTTTTTTGCTATTTGCTATTCGCATATTTCTAGGGGGCGAGACCGAGAGTTTGAACACTTTTTTTTATTAAGGGCCACCCTAATGTATATACAAAAAAATATATCTATAATATCAATAGGCTAGGCGATTTCTTGTGACCGATGTTTTGTTCTACCATTTTATCCTGATTTTGACCAAACGTATATTATTTCTTTTTAGCCGTTTTGCAGATTTTTAAGATTTTTTAATTTTTTCCTTTATTTTGAGTAAATTGCATTTAAAGTTGCTACTAACACAATCATAAAATTATACAATGCTATGTGTGTGTTTATTAAATTTGTTAATGTGTTTGTAATAAAAATGAGTTTTTTTTGTGTTGATTTGCGAATTGGCTATACGAGGGCGGATCAATAAGTCCGTGACTTTTAAAATGAAACACAGTTTTTTTTTTTAAATATTTTTCAACATAATCTCCTTTTAGCTCAGTACACTTAGTTCAACGTTTCTTCAATTTTTGTATCCCTTCCAAAAAAAAAAAGGATTTTTCGAGGTCCATAAAATAGGCATTTGTTTGATCAATAATTGCATCGTTGGAGCTAAATCTCTTTCCACCGAGCCATTTCTTTAGTTTTGGAAATATGAAATAGTCACTTGGGACTGAATGCGGAGAATATGGCAGATGAGGTACCAATTCGTAGCTCAATTCATGGAATTTTGCCATTGAAACTGCACTCGTATGCACCCGAGCATTATCTTGAAGAAAAATAACTTTTTTCTTGGCCATATTGGATCGTTTTTTTTAATCCTCGTTAAATCGGTCCAATAAGTTGGTAATATTCGCCGTTTATTGTTTTTCCCTTTTGAATATAATCGATGCGGATTATCCCGCGTGCATCCCAAAAACTGCTGCCATCACATTATTGGCCGACAAACTTACCTTAGCCTTCTTTGGAGCCGGTTCACCCGGAGAAACCCATTGTTTAGACTGTGGAGTGTTGTAATGGATCCACAGTTACAAAACGCCGCAAAAACTCATTCGAATTGCGGTTAAACAACTCCAAACAATCCTTTGAAGTTGTCAAACGATTACGTTTATGGTCAATTGAGAGCAAACGCGGCACCCATCTTGGAGACAGCTTTCTTAAACCCAACTGATCATTTAAAATCGAAACCACACTGCCATATGAAATGCCTATGGCATCAGCTATCTCACGCACTTTTACTCTTTGATCGGCCAACACCATATCGTGGATTTTTTCAACATTTTCGGATGTATTGACCTTAATTGGCCGTCCAGAACGTTCAGCGTCATTTGTATTTGTGCGACCACAATGGAAGTCAGTAAACCACTTTTTTACCATTGAAATCGATGGTGCAGAGTCCCAATAGAATTTATCAAGCTTTTCCTTGGTTTGATTGACGGTTTTTTCGCAAAAAAAAACAGCTGTTAAACGCAAAGTAAATGACGGAACTTGCTCAAAATTTTACAGTAGTCTATCAACAGGTGGTACTTGATGGGAGCAGTATTGCATTTCATATAACTACGAGGGAAGTTCGAAGAGTTACGGACTTATTGATCCGCCCTCGTAATTGCTTAGCATACGTTTAGGGTCTTTATTTAATGAAAAAATACAGTTTCTAGAATTTGCACTCGAATTTCAAGGGCTGGAATCTGCTAGTATATATTAATACTTGATCGCGAATATCTTTACTCTGCATCTCAATATTAAAATTATTGATTATGTTCAAAACGTGCTAAAAATAAAAAATAAACCACTTCTTTTGATTCAAAATTTAATAAACTGGAAAGGGGTCCCACTATTCGATTATTCTATTTTCTCTGATCTAAAAAATTTTGAGAATTTTAAAAATAAATTAAAATACTTTAGATTTTTTCCAAATATTGCGCTGCATGTTGAGATGTGGTATTGAAATTATGGCAGATACAACCGTTTATATACATTAGGGTGCGCCTTATACTTATGGGCCAAATTTTTTTCAATGTTTGGATTGTAACTCCCCCCAGAAATGTTCTCTGTACCAAGTTGTCAAAAATTTTTAAATTCATATAGAAGAACTACAAATGCTGACGAAATATTCTGACAATTTTTAGGTGGATTATAGTAAATTTATTTGTTCTGAGTGTAAAAAAGTCCTCAAAATTATAATAAGACTGCGGTTTTTAAAGTTATGAAATTTTTTCATACACATGCTCAGCCATATATTGATTTTAACAGTTATTATCAAAATGAGTAGTTTTTCGTTTGTAATGTAAGACAACGGATAAAAAATGCATATTAAATAAATTCTGGCAGGTCTAGAACTTTAATAATGGATAATTGTGTAATCTCGCGTCAATTTTTAAACAAAACGGTGAGTCCCCCAATTAAAGCGTTCTTTGATTAAATCAATTTTTTCACTTGAGAATAGTACTGGTGTTTGAAAGTTAAAAAGTAAAATTTTTAAATAAACAAATAAAAAATTAAGAAAAAATAAATAAAATGAACACTAGAGAAAAAGAACAAGTGTATCTTCTCGGCTATGATGCCAAGCTGCCTTCTAATGCTCAAGTTTTGCGTATATTGTTTTATAACATGAGGAAGGTAAAGCTAGAACTTCGTGCAAGTGCTTCTCTTGTAGTAAAAGAAGTAGAAGTTTTATGGAACATAGCACGAATCCCAATAAGATCTACTGATAAATGTGTTTTAAAGGTAGAAAGTTTATATTTAGAATGGAGAAATTTACAGAAAAGCTCGAAACGTCAAACATTACAACAGGAGAAACGAGAGAAGGATTTTGTTGATAAATTTGACGATTTGTTTGACGTTGCTCATTCTAAGGCATTGGATATGATCTCTATTGCGGAAGATAAGATTTTTTAAATAAATCAAAGAAAAAAGGGAAGACCTGGAGCAGTGATAGGTAGTGACTGCAAATTGGCAAAAAAAAAAAAGAAAAACCAAATCGATTCGAGAGAAGAAGCTAGTATCAGTTTTAGGTAAGTGTAGAGTGAGTGATCGCGATGCCGTTCGAGTTCTAATAGCAACTGCTCATGCTTTGCACCAATCCGCCGCGGCGCGCCGGTCACGTACGAAGTTTCGTTTTGATGCAGGCAAAAAAATTCGTGAAACGTGTCAAAAGAAACATATTATAGCAGTAACTGTTCATTGGGATGGTAAAATGTTGCCATCATTAATGGGCAGAGAACGAGTCGATCGTCTTCCTGTAATTATATCTTTTGATGGAACTAATCAGTTACTCGGGATTCCGGCGATAAGTTCAGGTACGGGAAAACAGCAAGCAGCGGCCGTCTTTGATTTACTTAAACAATGGGAGCTCGATGAAAAAGTTGAAGCTCTGTGCTTCGATACAACCGCATCAAATACAGGACAGATTCAAGGTGCGTGTGTGCTTTTGGAACAAACACTCAAAAAAGATCTTCTCTACTACCCATGTCGTCATCACATATTTGAAATACTTTTGCGGAGCGTATTTGAACCAAAAATGTCAACGTCTTCTAGTCCCACTGTCAAAATATTTCAAAGATTCTGAGATGACTGGAGTAAGTTAGATAAAGGTAATTTTAAATCTGGTGTTCAAGACATATATGGGTTAAACCATCTGAACTCAACTTAAAATATGGCTGTTTTTTACATCACTGTTTCCAAATTGGCTGAATTTTGGCAGGATTAAAGTGTATCCGAGAAATAAGAAAAATCCTAAATTTAAGTTCACTGACGCATCTGGATCCGGAAATATGAGGTCTTGAATAACGGAATAAACTATAAAAATGTACAAAGTTGTACTTACTTAATTATCATTTTCTTGATTAATATTATAGTGACGCAACTTATCAAGGTCGCATTTGAAAGGTTAATTAATTACCTTTAATTTGATTTACAACATGATTTTTTTTTTTGGAAAGGTCAAAGGTCACATCTCTTGACCTATAATTCGGGAGGCTATAGCTGTAAAAACGACAATTTTAAAAATCTGAAAAAAATATATGTTTAAGATTGGTTCCTTCCCTAAAGTTCCAAAAAATTTCAGACTGGGGGTATGCTTGGATCCAGAAATATTTATCATAGAGTAAAGGTAGATATTTAACAAGTGAATTATTATTATTATGAATGCTGTTGTTGTTGGCGTTGTTGACATTATTATGATGAATGCTGTTGTTGTTGTTGTTGTTGTTGGCGTTGTTGACATTATTATGATGAATGCTGTTGTTGTTGTTGTTGACATTATTATTATGAATGTTGTTGTTGTTGTTGTTGTTGACATTATTATGATGAATGCTGTTGTTGTTGTTTAGTTTTATTATAAATGTTTTCAATTACAAATTTGCTATCAGCGGAATAAATTTTAGCTTGTAATTGTGTTTTTGAAATTGGTATGAAGCTGTGCTGCTTTTGAGTTCCCGGAATTGTACGTAATCCTATAAATCTATCAGTTAGCAATTTCTCTTCTTCTTCATAATCTTTTTCCGTTAAATATGCAAAGTTGCAGTTCTGAAGAGTTTGCTGACACCAATTATACAAGTAGAGAGGAGTAGTTATCTGATCTTCGAATGGACGTTGCAAGCTGGCTCTTCGTGCTTCACGCTTTACCGTTCCCCCAAGACCATCACTAGGTCCTTTGCCGTGACTGGTAGCAAAGAAATGCCACTCAGCGGAACAATTAAAATCTTCGCTATGATGGCATAAATTGGCAAAGTTTTTTTTATTTTTAAATTGAGCGGAAGAACCGTCCGAAAAATAAAAAATTTTCTTTGGTATTTTCAAAAACTTGTTTTTTAAAAACTCATTTAGGTGGCGATGAAATAAATGAACTGTTATGGTATTATGTATTAGACAGTCTGATATTATTATAAAATTTGTAGTTTCTAATTTTCCATTTGATTTGTAATAAATTGCTATTGGGTATAGTGTGGCCTGGCTATTATTCCATAAAAAGCCTTGCACAGAATCCTGAACCACAAAAGTTGCATTTTCGGAGAAGTCGCAAATTACTAAATACTCATTTTCTTCCAACGCAGACTTTTTGTGAGCCATAAATGTGCACCCTGCTTTTTAGATACGAATGAATGGGGTAGAAGAGTTTGCAGTTTTTCGCATAAAGAATCCAGAAAAGAATCAGTTTCTTTAATAATAGTTTCCAAAGAGTCTCTATCTACACTTATCCACTGTTTATATATGATTTCATCAATTTCATTTTCTAATAATAATTCACCAAGTTTCTCTTTAAAATTTTGTATATCTGGACACATGCTACATCTGCCAAGGTAGCAATTTGGTGATGGGGGATTGCATATAAGTCTTTTTAAACAATCTTTATAAGTTTCCAGCACAAAATCCTGCACATTTTCTGTCAATTTTTTCAGGTTTATTGCGTGGAGCATTAGTTTTGTATTTTGATGTATTTTACAAACACATACATTATGGCTTCCTGACGCATCTGCTAGAACCACATTTTTCGGCCGAAGTTCACAAAATTTAGAAATTCCAATAGTTATCCCTTCATGTTTTTCTTTAAATAAAGCATAAACTTCTCGAATATTTCCGAGTAAAAGTCTTTTATTTTTTTTTTACTTTTACACCATTTTCTGTTATTGGCACGTAGTCTTTACATCCTGGTAGACATCTGCTGACATCATCAGTTTCATAAAAGATTTTCACCACATCAACAATTTCTAATGGCAATCGTTTTCCAAGTTTTGGATTCGGTGTACTCAATACGCCTTCTGTCTCAACCAAGTTTTTTACCTTTCGTGCCATGAAATTTGTTATTTGAAATTCCTCCTCCATTCTTTTCAATGTCCAGCTTTTAGGTAAAATAGTTAAAAGTTGAATTTTATCACTGTTTTTAGTTATTGATTTAAACTTTTCTTTTAGTTGTTCGATTATTTCCGATTCTGGGCATACGTGAGAGGTTGAAGGTGTTGAATTTGGGAAAATGTTGGTTTTAATTGATGTTGTTATTTTTTATAACTTTCTAGTTGTATACCCTTTTAATGGAATTTTTCTCGAACATATTGGAGATTCTTGTAAATATGTTAAACTTTCGTTTAACTTAGAAATTCGAACATCTCCCGAAACTGATGCTTCACTTTCCGAGTCTGAAGTCTCGTTTTCTGGCTCGTTCATAGATTGAATATTATTGTTTACACTTCCTTTTAATTTATAAAGTTCTCTTCTGCATATATCACATATTTTATTTGATATTGAAATGTTATTACTAATTCCAGTCATCCATTGCTGAACTTTTCGAAGTCCTCTTGCATTCCGGACATGAGCAACTTTTTTAAATGGATTACAACAATATATTGTATTAAATGACATATTGTTTACAGAGGCAAAAAACAATCACTTTGAACACTTTTGGTTTTATTTAAAAATATTGATTTTATGGCAACACATGTGGTTTTTTAAAGCAACGTGCTTAGAATGGTTTTTTTTTCGTGGTGCTTCCTTTGACTTCTCGTTTTTCAATAATTTCTCTATATCCAAGTTATTTGACACTACGAACCACACCCGACAACATTTATACTGTTGTCTCGCTCTAACATAATTACCTGTCAAACCAAACCTAACACAGGACTATACTGAGTACAGTACAGAGCTAAAGAACCAGAAACAAATAGCGGCGTGCGTGCATAGCCCGCCGACGCTCGCGAGCACAACCAACCACATTCATAAACAGTAACAGTAACAGCACCGACTTTTTAAATATCTACCTTTACTCTATGATAAATATTTGTGGATCCAAGCATACCCCCAGTCTGAAATTTTTTGGAACTTTAGGGAAGGAACCAATCTTAAACATATATTTTTTCAGATTTTTAAAATTGTCGTTTTTACAGCTATAGCCTCCCGAATTATAGGTCAAGAGATGTGACCTTGGACCTTTCCAAAAAAAAAATCATGTTGTATATCAAATTAAAGGTAATTAATTAACCTTTCAAATGCAACCTTGATGAGTTGCGTAACTATAATACTTTTCAAGAAAATGATAATTAAGTAAGTACAACTTTGTAAATTTTGACCTTTTTTTACGATTTTCAAGACCACATATTTCCGGATACAGAAGTGCCAGTGCCCTCAGACTTTGCACTTATTTTAGTTCTGTAATAATCTGTCTTCCTACGAAAAATCATACAATTTGGAGAAGGTAGTGTACACCCATTGGTTGATTTGACATGGAATTACCCATATGTGAAAAATGTAATTGGGGATACAACGAAGATACTATGAGTTTGTTATACCCTCCACTCCAGTGTGCAGAGGGTATATATAAGTTTGTCATTCCTTTTGTAATAATTAAAAAAAAAAATTTTGGACCCCATAAAATATATATGTATATCTGTGCCTTATAACAACCGGAGTTGATATAGCGATGTCCGTCTGTGGAAATCACGATGACGGCATCAATCGGGCAGCTAGGGTACGCGTTGATATAAAAAATGATTCATTAACATCCTGAGAAGTTTGCTGTTTAAAATCGTCCAAATCGGTGAATTAGGGCCCGAGATTTGAATGAAGAACTAAAAAAGTCTTGAAAAAATATAATTTTCTATGTTGTTCTTGTCCCGATCACGCCCTCAATAGGACAGCTAGGGTGATCATTTTTAGTGAGAATGATTCACCATATTCATTAAAATCTGTGGAACAGGTCCAGGGAAATCTCTGAAAAAGTAAAAAAAAATGAAAAACATGATGTTTTTAGATTTAGAAAGAGTACATTTACATAATATTTCATAAAAATCCAATTTTTCTCGAAATCCGCGAAAATAAAATCCTTGTCAAAAAAGTTCTGGCAGAGAGATTTACTTCAAAATTCACATAGTTAATCTGCAAATTGAAAATGGAGTTTTAAAAATTTTATCAAAAAAATTTACAATTTTCGGTCTCAATGCGCAATAGGTTAACAACGTGGTAATAAAACAATACTTCATATCTGAGTACTTATAAGTATAGAGACCAAAAAAGAAAAAAAAGCCATCAAATTGCATGACCTAGTTTTTTTTGGCACAAAAGTGGTCTGGGGCATTTGCTATTTCTTGGCGAGGTTTTATTCGATTTTGAAATTTTATAGCCTTTTGAGGGGATAAGTTAATACTGAATTATATAACAGCTTGTCCGAAAAATTAAAATATAGAACGAAATTTTCGTAAAATCTGAAATAAAAGTCATATTTTCCCCATATAAACACACTTGAAATTTTCAATCGCTTTGCGCCACGACTAAACGTTTTCTGATTGGCCCAAAACTTTGTATTTCTCAGTTTTTTTGTTATTCGCATATTTCTAGGGGGGTGAGACCGACAGTTTGAACACTTTTTTTATTAAGGGCCACCCTAATGTATATCCATAATAACTGCATGTTAGAAATAAATCGGTATATTATTTTATTTACATAAAATTCTGCAATATTTTGTTGTGGTGAAAATACATTTCTTTTGTATTAAACAGAGCGTCACTTCATTTTGCTCAGCGTGACTATGCCACAGTAGATGGCGCCACAATTTTTGTTCCAATTAGCTTTGCAATAGTTATTTCTATTTTAACATGAATGTCAATATTTTCAAATAGATATCATACAGAACAATGTTAAGAGTATACACGGGCTGGTTTTTTATTTCATATGTTTTTTCATTATTCTTTTACAAATATGAACATAAGTTTGGCATACTAACTTTTTGTTGTCTTTATAAAATACAGTTACCGAGTTCATCAATGAGTTTTTTGCTTTCAAAACAGTTCTACATAGTTATATAGAACTATTATTCTGATTACATCTAATTTTTAAAAATTGCTTATAATTACTAAAGCATTATTATTCACATAAATACAAAATTGCACTTTTTAAATTTTCCATTCAAATTTAAGAAAATATCAATTCTAAAAACTGGAATTAAAATTTCCAATTATAAATTAGAAAATATTAATTGAATTTCAGAAAATCATATCAAAACGTCGGAAATAATAATTTTAAATTTAGAAGACATCAATTGCATCTTTAATATATAAATTTTATTCGTTAAACACAAACTGAAATTCCAAAAAAAAAACACCAAAAATGTTCACATTTAAAAAATGTTTACGTTTAAAAAAAATATTGCCATTCAGGAGAAATTAATAGCTTTTCAGTACCGCGATTCAGTAACTTCTTTTAACGATAGTCGTATCGTTAAAAAATAGCAAAATTATCAGTAAAATTTTGAAATGATATTCGCTATTGTTAAAGTCAGTTGTTGTTGTTATCTAAACGACAACCATTTTTGTGTTTATTCAATCGATAAAAACTTAAATTTTTAGGTTGAAATGTCGTCAAACATAAATAAAAATCATAAAATAGTGAAAATATTTTGCTTTTATTAAAAAACTTTTTTATATAAATAAAAAAATTAAATAGCATATTCAATTCATTATATCATTTTCAAATAAATAAACAGAAATATTAGTAAAAAAATAAAGATATTAAACATAAACATAAAATCATCCTGTCAAACACGAAGAAAATTGTTTTTTTCTATTCTTCTTTGTGTTTTTCGCTTATTTTGACAGAGATGCCACTCGTTTACAATTTAAATAATTTGAAAAATATATTTGTCGGCTGTCGTTAAGATGTATGTACTTAGTGAATCATTTAATCCTTAGTGCAAACAACAATAGCTGTCGATATATTTTGCGATTGTCGGATCGTTGAAATTTGCAGAATCACACTACAGAAAACATTAATTTAAATTCAATGAATTTTAGAAAACCTCAAATGATATTTAAGAATTGCGAACACAAAAATTGTTACATAAATAAACGCAATTTGATGAGAATGTTATTTTTTATATATAAATTTTCACAATTTTTTTTGGATGAATATTTGAAGTTTTTCAGAAAATAAAGATAACAAATTATTGTATTTAAAATGTTTGGGACATTTGGTTTTTTGCGTTTGGCATCCCTTATTTGATTATTTATTATTATTATAAATTTATTCTCTATGTTTTCCAAATATGGCAATATTTTAATAAAAACATTGAGAGAGCTTTTTTTTGGTTATTATTTTGTTACTCCATCCGACCTATATGGCCGCAATGAAGAAATATTTGGCCAGTTAAAAGAAACTATACAGCCATCTCCAATTTGCACGATTTAATGCATATAGCGACCCTACACAACCATTACCTTTGCAATGGAGGTTAGGGCGAGCTATTTAATTAGCAAAAACTAAATTAAACCAGAAGTTATGTCATATAACCGGAAACGCATGCATATAGGTATATAACCTAAATGCACGCCGAACAGCAACCACGATGACCAAAAATCAAACACCGAAATAATAGAAAAGACGAAAACCAACCCAAAGAATTTGCTGAAATAATTTGGTATTAAGTTTAACAAATTGTTTACTTTTTCATTTACATTTATTATCAAGACTCAAACCAAGGTGGAGGGTATCAAAGATTCGGCACAGCCGAATTTAACACTCTTACTTGTTTTCTATTCTTTGTGTTTTTCGCTTATTTTGACAGAGATGCCACTCGTTTACAATTTAAATAAATAGAAAAATAGATTTGTCGACTGTCGTTAAGATATATGTACTTAGTGAATCACTTAATCTTTAGTGCAAACAACAATAGCTGTCGATATATTTTGCGATTGTCGGATCGTTGAAATTTAGAGAATCGCACTACAGAAAACATTAATTTAAATTCAATGAATTTTAGAAAACCTCAAATGGTATTTAAGAATTGCGAACATAAAAATTATTATTTATATATTATTTTTCAAAATTTTTTGGATGAAGTTTTTCAGAAAATAAAGATAACAAATTATTTTATTTAAAATGTTTGGGATATTTGGTTTTTTGCGTTTGGCATCCCTAATTTGATTATTTATTATTACAAATTTAATCTCTATGTTTTCAAAATATTGCAATATTTCAATAAAAAAGTTGAGAGAGCTTTTTTTTTGGTTATTATTTTGTTACTCTATCCGACCTATATGGCCGCAATGAAGAAATATTTGGCCAGTTAAAAGAAACTATACAGCCATCTCCAATTAGCACGATTTAATGCATGCATGCATTACACAACCATTACCTTTGCAATGGAGGTTAGGGCGAGCTATTATAATTAACAAAAACTAAATTAAACGAGAAGTTATATCATATAACCGGAAACGCATGCATATAGGTATATAACCTAAATGCGTGCCGATCAGCAACCACGATGACCAAAAAGCAAACACCGAAATAAGTCCGAAATAATAAAAAAGACGAAAACCTGCCCAAAGAATTTTCTGAAATAATTTGGTATTAAGTTTAACAAATTGTTTACTTTTTCCAATATTTTGTTTACATTTATTATCAATACTCAAACCGAGGTGGAGGGTATCAAAGATTCGGCACAGCCGAATTTAACACTCTTACTTGTTTTAATTAGTTTAAGCAAAATGCAACCACGGGAAGATTACAAAGAACTGCTTCAGTTGGAAATAGTTTTCCTAGGAAGGACGCATCCAAATTTTACATTTCGAATGCCCGGAACATTCCACCATGCACGTTGGATGTCTAAAGCAATATATTGCTTAAAAATTTATTTATCTCGGGACCAGCTTTTTTCGTTTGACTATGAGATTAATGCCATTCGAGATGTATGTATTTTCATTATAAAAATATATTTAAAAGTTTGGATTAAAGCGCCAATTGCAACAGAAGCTCCCAACCAAGATTTGACATTATTAAAAAGTTTATATCTTTACAATAATGTTGATGAAAATTTAAGTCGAGAGCTAACTAGAAAGATCTGCAGCCATTTGGGGTACATTTCGCCAGAATTAGTAGCGCTTTCTTTCTTTGATAAACAAATTTCAAACGACTCAAAACGACTTAAGCTGCGTTCACACTACGTAGTTTGCTCGTGTTTTTCTTATTTTTTTTGCACGTGTAATTTGTGCACATAGTGTGAACCCTTTCAAACATTGTTTATGTACAACACATTTTGCAAGACATATGTAAATTTTTCAATTAGAGCAGGTTCTATTTTGGCAAGATAAACATATGAAAATACAACACTGCTTGTGGCGAAAGAAAAACAGAGTAAATTGTAAAGATTAATATTGAGAGAAAAATAAATTGTTTAATATTAATTAACAATTAAACAATATATAAAATATATAACTTTATTTTTAACAATAATTTTTTGTAAATTCACAAATTAAATCAGCTGTTGTTTACATTTAGAGGTTATGTCATACGGAAATACATATGTACGTTTGAACGCAAAAATTATGAATCGTATGTAAAACGGCAATTTTGACACACACACGGAATTACGTATGGATCGTAAAACTCAATTTACACATGGAAAATACACATAGTGTAAACACACCTTTATCAACTTAAATCAGCCTGATGAAGATGACAACAAGAAAATTACAATTCTTCCTCATCAAATAGATCAGTATATGAACAGAAATATCGAGAATTTTATTTCGCAAAATACCTTAAATTTTTTCAAAAGATATTGGATTTCAACGGATTTTTTACAGAAAGATCCTGGAGAATGGCAAAATGATCAGTCGTATAAAATTGGCTTGGCTTTTGTAAGTAAATTGAGGGTTATTACCGATACTGCAGAAAGGGCTGTAAAGCTTATGGAAGAATTTAATCATGTTTTATCAAATGATGAAAAAGAAAAACAATTTATAATGTAAATTGTAGCTGATTGTAGGAAACAATATCCTAACGCAAACATATCAGTTTTAATAAGTGAATAAATTGTATCGAAATTTGCTTAAGGTGTGTTTACACTATGTATATTTTCCATGTGTAAATTCAGTTTTACAATCCATACGTAATTCCGTGTGTGTGTGTCAAAATTGCCGTTTTACATACAATTCATAATTTTTGCGTTCAAACGAACATATGTATTTCCGTATGGCATAACCTCTAAATGTAAACAACAGCTGATTTAATTTGTGAATTTACAAAAAATTATTGTTAAAAATAAAGTTATATATTTTATATATTTTTTAATTGTTAATTATTATTAAACAATTTATTTTTCTCTCAATATTAATCTTTATAACTTACTCTGTTTTTCTTTCGCCACAAGCAGTGTTGTATTTTCATATGTTTATCTTGCCAAAATAGAACCTGCTCTAATTGAAAATTTTACATATGTCTTGCAAAATGTGTTGTACATAAACAATGTTTGAAAGGGTTCACACTATGTGTACAAATTACACGTGCTAAAAAAAATAAGAGAAACACGAGCAAAACACGTAGTGTGAACGCAGCTTTAGTAAAAACTAGTTAAAAATAGTATTTCATACAAATAATTTTTTTTAAATAAGTATAATGAGCAAATGTAAATAGCTAAATAATATAATATTATTAAAAAACCACAATAAATTAAACACAAAAGAGGCTTATTTCGTTATTTTTTTTTTAATAAAAAATTAATTAATTTCATATAAACTATCAAAATCGTACTGTTTGGAGAAAAATGGCATAACTTAAAATAACATTGTTTGAACACTATTCGTTATGGAACTCAGATTTAGAAGGAATAGATTCATTATAATCTTTCCAAAAATATATTAGATTTCAACACGAACTTACACTTAAACAACATCTGTGGTAATTTTGTATTTTGAAATTTATTTTGATCATATTACCATTTTGTGGGCAGATGCGGCACGCCTTCTCCTATTCCAATCTGGCTAAAATTTTCAACAACGTATTTCTTGGCTACAGAGAACATTTCTAGGGGGAGTTAAGGTGCACGTTTTCACTTTTAAAAATAAGGCGCACTCTAATATACATACATAAGTACAATTTGACTGAACTTCTTTTAATATAGCCTGCACAACATTGCTGTTTTCCATCGTAACATAACAATTATAAACTCCGAATTTCAGTATCGGTTATAAATTTCTATTTGAAGAATATATGATATATTGGATGATCTTTTACTTTTAATTTTGTCTCAAAATTTTATTTAAAACTAGTTTTATTTTAGTTATTAGTTAGTTAAAGTGGCACTATTGAATGTTCAATGGTAGGTACACTCTAAGAATGGAAAAACTAACTAAGTAAAACCATTGAACATTCAACAGTGCCACTTTAACCTTTAACTGTGGAGGTGGTACTCTCGTATTGTTTTTTTTTTTTTTTTTTGTACAAAAAAAGGTTTGTGAAATAATAAAAAAAATTAAATTTTTTATTTTTTAAATTTAAATGTTTATTAAAAAAAAACAAATAATTAACAAGACGTGTTTTGTTTAAATATTTTTTAGTTAAACTAAAAAGGGAAAATTTACCACCACGTCACTCACTACGTTCCAAAATTTCACCTCCATAGTTAAAGGTTCACCAACAGCTTTCCTTGCTGATCTGAAGTTTTTACATTAAACGATTGTCCCCAAAAGAAATTAAATCATTTAAACGAATACGATATTTAATAATATATGATAATTATAATTTAAAGAATTTTGTAAAATCACGTTTAATTAATATTAAAAAGCTTGCTTGTAGTTTACTCATAATCTATTGGCAGCATTGTATACAATCTAAACACATTCGATATCACACTTGTTGTTATGTGTGTATGCCTCTTTTTGCTTTTGTGAAGTACAGCTGTTTTGTTGTTGGTTCATTTTGTTTGGTTACTTTTTCTGTAGCTGTTTCTTATTTTATTTTCTGTATTCATTCGTTGTTGTTGAGTTGTTGGTACTTGCTAAAAATAGATTGTGTGAGCTTACTTTTTTTTTATTTTCAGTTTTGTTTCATCCCTAAAATATGTGAAATTGTTGCTTGTGTTTATATTCGTTTTGTAGTTATATTTTTATTTTCATTTTAGTAGCAGTCTAATAGCTCGTTAGTGATTCTCAATGAGTTGCTGCCTTTAACTGTATAAGATGTTAAAGTTGTGCATGATAAAATCAGCTTTGCGCAGAGGCGATATCGTAACCAATGAGGTCCTACCGAGGTGCGATTATTGCTAGTTGAAAACTTTAACCAATACCCCGCCATGGGGACGTGAAATACCGTCCACTACGGCAATTTTTGGAAGCCCGAGAGGGCTTGTATATGATAAATTTCAAATTCTGGTTAAATTTGTTGTTCACTCGAGTCAAGTTGTTGTGACTTTTTGTTTGTTGAAGATCGTTTCTATTGATTTAGATCCCCGGTTTTGATATACGGTCAAGAATGCGTACGATTTCCCCGTTATATGACGGAGTAATGCCTCGCAAGGGTTTAGAGACAATTAAGCCACACGTAACCAACCACGCGTGTCAGCTGTTTTTCTGTTGCATAAAAATGTTTAGAGCAGTTACCGAACTCAACTGTCACGTAACCGAAACGCAGTGATGCCACCATCAAAATGGTAAATTACAGATGGATCATACCAAAATTACACATGAATTACGCATGCTTTCTTTCCTTCAAAACAACGTTTTTTGTTTCGAATTTCATAATATAAGCTTTTGTTTTAGTTTTTCAAAACAATAACGACTTTCAAGGGTTTTTGTTTTAAATTAACAATTCATCACTTTTTTTATTTCATAAAAATAACGGTTAAAACAAAAAATTCATACTATTTTATATAGTAATTTATAACTAAATAAAAATAAAGCGAAATACATCACGTTTATATTGGGATCAAATTTTTTCCAGATATTTAAAGCTTCCACTTTTTGTTTATCATTTTTTTAGTAGGTTCAAAATTTGGTCCACCATTTCTATATATTCTTTCTTTGGTAAAATTGATGAAATGGTATGACTGTTTATTTCTTAAATCTGTATTACAATTGTTTAAATTGCTAAATGTTCTTTCTGCAACAGCGTTTGAGAAGGGTAAAATAAAGTTAATAACTATGTGCAAATTAGAAAATAACCTGTCTCCCAAGGAATTTTTCAATTCAAACACCTTTTTCCAATAGTCTTCTGGCTCCAAATTACTATGAAGCTCAAGTTTTTTAAAATGTAAGAGCGCATGTTGTCGCCACTCATTATCAAGTTGTTGCAAATCAATACTGCAGTATGGAAATCTTTTTTTAAACAAATACAATGATTTATATTGAAAAGCTTGGGCAATTTTTGGATCAACAATATCCAAAACTCTATAAATATCATCACTAAAATCAAATCTTGTTTTTATTTGACGAATTGTCTCGATATAAACTCCCCACATTCTTGAAGTATAAGTTTTTTTTTTTTTCAGAATTAGAGATTATCGTTAAAGATTCATGAGCAGCAGCACCAATGTATATTAGGGTGTCCAAAAAAAAAATGGTTGCCCAAGCAATTTTTGAAAGCTTATAGGGTAAAGTATTTTTGCGATTTTTTTCGGAAGAGGTTTAGAGGTCGCTAAAGTCGAATTTTACCAAAAATCGGGATTCCCTGACATTTTTGTGATTTACTTATTACTTGGCCCATAACCACGATTTTATTTGTTACAAAGTCAATATTTTAAAAGAATAATGTTCAAGCTTTACTTTTCTGTGTAGAAATCGTAAATTTCGGTCATTTTTTTGCTCATTTGGGTCCCCTTAATGACATTTTTTCGTAAATTTTGCATAAATTTTGAAAATAATGGTTTGTAACTTTTAAAATTTCTATGAAAGTTATGTAAAAGAAACTAATTACGCAGTTTAAAATATGGATAAAGGCTGAGTCATCTTCAAATTGAACTCTTTGAGCATGCAGCTTTTGGTCTGCTGTGTCTAGGGTCTGAGCAGGAATTCACTACAAGTGCGGCTTTGCGGCAACTATTTCCAGTTCTGTCCAGACCTGCACAAAGCTGTTGCTTATTTGAGGCTCATTCTTATATAAATGTAACAACTTCTGAAACAGACTTTCAGAATTTATTGCAGGGCAAAGGACTACATCGCAAAAGCTCTAATAAATAATTGCAAAGCAAAAAAAAAATAATTTTTTAATTTATTTTGGGTATGAGAAGCTGCCTAGAGTTTGGGGGGAGTTGCAAAAAATTTCAAAATCAACCATATTGACTCTCATTGCAACAGAACCACCCATATTTAATATTTGAAAAGAAAAAATAAAAACTAACATTAAAACAAATCCGATGCATAACTGGCAAAACACCTTAGAATATTTTTAATTTCACAAAATGGGTAGAAAGCGTAAAAAGGGTATAACTTTGGAACGGTAAGAGCAAATTCAATAATTTAAATGACTCAGCCTCTATCCACATTTTAAACAGCGTCATTAGTTTTTTTAACATTGATAGAAATTTTAAAAGTTACAGCATTACTTTCAAAATTTATGCAAAATTTGCGAAAAAATGTCATTAAGGGGACCCAAATGAGCAAAAAAAAAATACCGGAACTTACGATTTCTACACAGATTCTTTTAAAAATACGATTTCTTTTAAAATATTGACTTTGTAACAAAGAAAATCGCGGTTATGGGCCAAGTAATAAGTAAAACTCAAAAAATGTCCGGGAATCCCGATTTTTGGGTAAAATTCGACTTTAGCGACCACTAAACCTCTTCCGAAAAATCTGAAAAAATCACAAAAATACTTTACCCTATAAGCTTTCAAAAAATGCTTGGGCACCCATGAATATCGAAAAAAAATTTTTTTTAGGACACCCTAATCTATATATCATATTCGTTAATGTATTTTTATCAGAATGGTCGATTTACCATAAGCATTAGGTTTTAAAACATCCACTTTTATGTAATTTGAATAAAAAATTTGCATTATTTCGGATTTCATTTTATACTATACTGGCTTTTCTGATTGAAAAAGAGTATTAAAAGTTAAAATACCGAAAGCGTACGATAAAAATTCGAAATAAATACTGGTTTTTCCATCATCTAATGCCTGCAGCATTGATTCAGTAGTCCTGCAGGGATATTCAAAAACTTCTAGCCTTAAAAAACTTCTTAAAGCTTCATATTGCTCTAAAACAGGATTAACACAATGTAATGAGAGCCATCTTGTAATGGCAGGGGACAATATTTTATGAACACCAGTTTAGAAATATTCTTGAAATTCCTTAAGTTTTTTTGTGCCGAACATAACTTCTGATAAAATAAGATCCGGGATGTTTCGTCGTTATAATAAATTGTGGTAAATGCTATCTGCTTCGTTGTGCTAACATCTTTGTTTCACCTATTGTTATGGAAAACACGGTTTTATGCAATTTATTATACAGCTTCTCAGAAAAACTTGGGCCTACAATATTTTTCAACAAAGCTGTGGCTTTTGTTCTATGAAGGTTTACATCTTTAAGTATATCGGAGTCTGGCAAACATGACTAATACTGGAATAAGTTCGTCTATTAATCTAAATGCCAAATGGTTAGTACTTAATGTTCCAACCATTTTTAGTTCAGCTCTCTTAACGCTTCCATTCTTTGATGTAGAATTCTGTAAAGCTTTGGTATTGTTGGTTTTGGATTTAATACCAGAAGCAGCAGTTTGATGGGAATTTGTTTACATATGCATTGAAAGAACTGGCTTATGGCACTTCAGTTTTTTGTTACATAGCTTACAGAATGCAGCATTTTTTCAAACATACGAGTTTTATAAGTCCGTTATTCTTTTTTATTCTTCTTTGTGATGCAAGTTTGCAAAATATTTTTTTTAATCACAATGAAAATTCTTATGTGATGGAAAAGGACGCACATACTTTTTTTAACGCAAGTGTTGGAAACTGTGAAAAAATATAAAAAAATTTTCAAAAACGTAAAATATTTAAATTAAACATGAATTACACATGGGCTACACATGAAAATAAAATTACACATGATATGTATAATTACACATGAGATGGCAACAGTGGCGGAACGTCCCATTCTGTTGAAAATAGATTATTGCTACGTTTGTACTTGACATCAGTCAACAGCTGATAAAGTTTAGTTAATTTTACACAGCAACATTCTGGTTCGTTTTTTACGTTCTATATTTGCACTAAATGTCAACATTACGTTACATTAACGCAACTCCTGAAAGCCTAATAATTTTATTTTCTTTCAACAGTTACGTAAGGTGGATGACAACATATTGTTTAATCAACTTCTATATGATCTATTCATTGTTTCTCGCAGTTAACCTGAAATCTTATTAAAGCATATCATCTTTTTTTTATTAATTCTTGTGTTATATACATTTAATCCAAATAAAATTCTAAAATTAGTGTTGCCCTAATATAGTAAACAATGGTTATTTATCTATAATATTAATAGGCAAGGCGATTTCTTGTGACCGATGTAAGTTTCACAGTTTAACCCCGATTTTGCCAAAAAAAATTATTATTTGGAAGGTATTTCTTTTTAGCTGTTACCCAGATCTGCAATTTTCATCGTCTGGAATATTTTTTTGGAGTTGCGATCGTTTAAGGTTGCTACTAACACATACATAAAATCATACAATGCTATGTGTGTGTTTATTAAATTTGCTAATGTGTTTGTGTTAATGTGTTGAGTTTGTTTTCCTCATTTTAAATGAGTTGAATTGTGAACCATATCTTTATTAAATGAAAAAATTAAATTTTCTAAATTTTGCCCTCGAATTTCGAGCACTGTACCTACTAGTAATTTTTAATTTCATATGGCGTAAAACGTCATATATAATTTTATTCAAATGATATTTTTTAATTTAAATGTAAAGGATTAAAGGGATTTTCAGGGACGATTTAAAAATCTTGAAGTTATTTTAAGGGCGGGTAAGATTTTAACACTTTTTATTTTTTTTATTTTTTTTTTTTCTGAATGTATCAAAATTTCAAGATACGAACTAACGAAGATACAGCGTCTCAAGCGACCTGTCCTCATACGGTATGTATATATATGTTAAACACATATAAATCTACAGGTAATCAGGGAGAGTTTTTTTAACCATTTTTTTTTAATTTTTTAACAATAAATTCACCGAAATTATATAGCAAAAATCGTGTTTTTCACTTCAAAATGTTGAAAAAAAAAATTATTATAAAACTCTTATTGATTACCTAGGGAAACATAACAACTTTTAAACGAATTTCGACTTTTTATCAATCACAATATAAAATCTAAGGCCGTCACATTTTAAATAAATAACAAGTAAGAGTGTTAAATTCGGCTGTGCCGAATCTTTGATACCCTCCACCTCGGTTTGAGTCTTGATAATAAATGTAAATGAAAAAGAAAACAATTTTAATACCAAATTATTTCAGCAAATTCTTTGGGTTGGTTTTTGTCTTTTCTATTATTTCGGATTTATTTCGGTGTTTGCTTTTTGGTCAACGTGGTTGCTGATCGGCATGCATTTTGGTTATACATATACCTACTTATATGCATGCGTTTCCGGTTATATGACATAACTTCTCGTTTAATTTAGTTTTTGCTAATTAAATAGCTCGCCCTAACCAGCGGTAATGGTTGTGTAGGGTGGCTATATGCATTAAATCGTGCTAATTGGAGATGGCTGTATAGTTTCTTTTAACTGCCCAAATATTTCTTCATTGCGGCCATATAGGTCGGATAGAGTAACAAAATAATAACCAAAAAAAATTCTCTCAATTTTTTTTATTAAAATATTGCCATATTTGGAAAACATAGAGAATAAATTTATAATAATAAATATTCAAATTAGGGATGCCAAACGCAAAAAAACCAAATGTCCCAAACATTTTAAATAAAATAATTTGTTCTCTTTATTTTCTGAAAAACTTCAAATTTTTATCCAAAAAAAATTGTGAAAATTTCTATATAAATAACATTCTCATCAAATTGCGTTTTTTATGTAACAGTTTTTATGTTCGCAAATCTTAAATATCATTTGACGTTTTCTAAAATTCATTGAATTTAAATTAATGTTTTCTGTAGTGTGATTCTGCAAATTTCAACGATCCGACAATCGCAAAATATATCGACAGCTATTGTTGTTTGCACTAAGGATTAAGTGATTCACTAAGTACATACATCTTAACGACAGTCGACAAATCTATTTTTCTATTTATTTAAATTGTAAATGAGTTGCATCTGTCAAAATAAGCGAAAAACACAAAGAAGAATAGAAAAAAACAAATTACTTCGTGCTTGACAAGATGATTTTATTTCTGTTTATTTATTTGAAAATGAAATAATGAATTGAATATGCTATTTAATTTTTTTATTTATATAAAAAAGAAGGAAAATATTTTCACTATTTTATGATATTTATTTATGTACATATGACGACATTTCAACCTAAAAATTTAAGTTTTTATCGATTGAATAAACAACACAAAAATGGTTGTCGTTTAGATAACAACAACAGCTGACTTTAACAATAGCGAATATCGTTTAAAAATTTTACTGATAATTTTGCTATTTTCTTTTTTTTAACGATTCGAGTATCGTTAAAAGAAGTTACTGAATCGCGGTACTGAAAAGCTATTAATTTCTCCTGAATGTCAATATTTTTTTTAAATGTAAAAAGTTTTTAAATGTAAACACAGGTATTTGGTGTTTATTTTTTGGAATTTCAATTTGTGTTTAACGAATAAAATTTATATATTAAAGATGCAATTGATGTCTTCTAAATTTAAAATTATAATTTCCGACGTTTTGATATGATTTTCTGAAATTCAATTAATTGTAATTTATAATTGGAAATTTTTAATTCTAGTTTTTAGAATTGATATTTTCTTAAATTTGAAAGGAAAATTTAAAAAGTGCAATTTTGTATTTATGTGAATAATGCTTTAGTAATTATAAAGAATTTTTAAAAATTAGATGTAATCGCAATCAGATATTTTGTAGGTAAAGCAGAATAATAATTCTATATAACTATGTAGAACTTTTTTGAAAGCAAAAAACTCGTTGATGAACTCGGTAACTCTATTTTGTAAACACAACAAAAACTTAATATTTCAAACTTATGTTCATATTTTATATGAAATAAAAGACCAGCCCGTGTATACTAGGCATGTAACTTTTTTTTGACTAAAAATTTGCCAGGCACTACGCTATGGGGAATATTGTACTGATAATAAAAAACGTTATCTTAGGTCAGTTAGAAACAAAAACCTTCCGCACCGAATGCGATTTCTAAAACCTTCCAAAATTTTTTTTTTTTTTATTTTTTTTTTTTTTTTTAATTTTAAAACAACATAACAATATTAATAAAAGAAAAGTACAAACTAGGTGTTACAAGAAATAAATTTTAAGTTTAGAGTTCGCGTTGATTTGCATAGCGGAAATAAGTCTTGCACTATTTTCACAGCTTGTTCGGCACATATGTTGCTGCGCTGCTGTCTATTAATTGCAGACGGTTCTTGCACCCAATGCCGTAAAAAACATTCTTGAGCCTTCTCAAATGGTGTAAGAGACTTTTTTAATGATGAAAAGTTATTTGTACGGAAACAGTGATCCGAAAACCATACATCGTACCATGGACCACATATGAACTTACAGATAGAGAGAATCTTTTCCCGATAATTTGGAAGAAGAATAAACGCCAAGATGTCAAATATTGCTCTGGAGTCCCATCGGGCATTACTCATTGGTGGTAATGATTTAAAGTTAATGAATGGAAAACTTCCATTTTCATTATATCTGAATGCTTTGCCGAGCTCAAACAAAAATTGCATATCACCACGCCATTTAATGTCCATACATTTAATAACTACATCGTTTTGATTAAAGGTATTTTTGAGATGTATGTAGTTATTTTGTAGCTCAACAACAAAATCATAAGGAATGTTAGGAAATGATGTTTTCCTACCTAAAATCTCATCCATGACGTATCTTAGTACCAAATCCAGGATATGGTGCTGACAACCAACATATTGCGGTGGTGGTAAAAAAAATTGACTCGAAGTAGTTTTTGAGTAACCTTACATCGCCATTTTTGTTTCCGGTATTTACACTGGTCGTGTCACAAACTATCATTTTGATGGAATTCCACAAATCAAACCTATCCAACGTATCTTTGATACCGTTAAATACATCAAGCGATTTTCCACTATCAAGCACAAGAACACCTAACTTTACTTCCTTATATTCGTTTTTGATAACTATAACCTGCACTTCTTTCCTTCCATCGAAATGAAGACACCAATCTTCGTTTTTCAATGTTTTAGGCAGTTCTTCTTGTTGCAAGGGTTACTCCAGACCCAGCCAATTTTTGCAAATCTTAGCTGCTTTTTTGGTGCTCACGTTCACATTGTTGACCAACGTTACAGCTGGATTTAACGACAATTTAAGTTGATTTTGTTTGCCTGGGGGTTTGTAGTTATCGTCATATAGATTTTCATCAGTATAATCTTCAGATATTGATGATAAATCAGAATCATCAGAATTTATATTTTGGACAGGTTCTTGTTCAGAAAAAGATTCTATTTCACTGGATACATCAAATATTTCAGTAAAATTGCTATCATTTGGACGTTTTAAATGGTTTTGGTAAGATAATATCATCTTTTTAACTTTTTTTTTAATACCTCCCACACTAGTTTGTGTTGTTTTAAGTTTTATCCACAAATTAAAAATTTCTTCAGATATTTTAGCATACCTTTTACCTTTACTCTTTCCTTCTTTTGCTAAGGCGTAAAACCTTCCAATAACATCTTTCTGTTTTGACATTTGTTTAAAGTATGATAATGATATTTCAACGTTTTGTATTTCTCGACATTTTACCAAACTCTTGGTCCAGACTTTTGAATTTTTTTCAACCGCGATTTTACTTTTTTTAAATTTCATTTTAGTTTTAAAAATACATATGGGAAATAATCAATAACAATAGAAATTAAATATTCCCGTTAGATGACGAAAAATCGATGTATTATGTGACAGTTGGCAACCCTGCAATTCAACAGTTTGCACTGAAAAAAATCCTAATTCCAAACTTCATCGCATTTGGTGCGGAACCTTTTTAACGATCGCGAAAAAGTAAAAACGCAATTATATATATTTTTCCATGGACTATTTAGCCTTGCCTGGCAAAATTTGATATTTGCAAAAAATGCCAAAAGTTATATGCCTAGTGTTAATGCAAAAGAAATGTATTTTCCCCACAACAAAATATTGCAGAATTTTATGTAAATAAAATAATATACTGATTTATTTCTAACATGCAGTTGTTATGGATATACATATACATATATAATATATGTATTGTGTTATTAATATTTGTGTTATTTAATATGTTCATGTATGTATATGTCAATATTACACACAAAAAATACAACATTAAACGTTATTTTTGTGTTTTTCTCTTTAAATAAATTTATAGATAAAATTTTTTTTTGCTAAATTTACATTGTTTTTTTTTTATTAACAACTAGGTATTGTAGCATTATTTGCTTTAGATGCTGGTGAATTTTTACTCCCTTTACATATATTAACTCGTAGTGTCTGCTTGTCGAAAAAATTTTGGATCGATTTTAACCCCTTTCCCGTGACCCATTCGATCTGAAATTTTGCAGGCAGGCTCGTGGTAATAACAGAAATGATCTAACAAATTTTTTTAGTGATGCCAAAACAATGGAAACTTTTAAAATTTTCTACCAGAGTTAATAACAAAATGTACAAAGGGTTAGTTTTTATTATATTATTACCACAACGAACACAAAAACAACAAGTCCAGCTATGACAACAATACAACATTTAGAATAACAACAAGAACAATATAGAAACATCATATTTTTCATATTTTTTTTTAATTTTTCAGAGATTTCCCTGGACCGGTTCTACCGATTTTAATGATTTTTGAAACAGAAATCTTCCCATGAATTTGGTAAATCATTCTCACTAAAAATGATCACTGTAGCTGCACTATTGAGGGCGTGATCGTGAACAACATAGAAAACTATATTTTTTCAAGACTTTTTTTAGTTCATTCAAATCTCGGGCCCTAATCGACCGATTTGGACGATTTTAAATAGCAAACTTTTCAGGATGTTAGTGAATCATTTTTTATGTTAACGAGTACCCTAGCTGCCCGATTGGTGCCATCATCGTGATTTCCACAGACGGACAGACGGACATCGCTATATCAACTCTGGTTGTTATAAGGATCACAAATATATATATTTTATGGGGTCCAAAATTTTTTTTCTAATTATTACAAACGGAATGACAAACTTATATATACCCTCTGCACACTGGAGTGGAGGGTATAAAAACTTTATAGGTATTATTAAGAAAATCGCCACTCTGCATATGGTTGTGGAAATAGATATTTTTATTAAGTAAGCATATATATTTAAGGAATAGCATAAATCGGCACATTAATTAATTTTTAAATTTTTACTGACATGTCAATTTAATTTTCATTACCATAAATTTTTTGCGGATTACTGAAAAAAATTAAGTATTCAGTAAATATTTCCTGATAATGAAATTTAATTTACTGGTTATGCACACTAAATTGAATTTTCAGTAAAAATTTACTGATTACTGCAATTTTTAATGCACTTTGTATATAATGCAGAGTGCTCATGTATGTATGAGGATAGCCTTCAAATACACTTTTTGTAATTCCCATGAAAAGCTGAATTTAGATTTTAAAAAACTCTCCTTGAAAGAAATAAAAACATAACTGTGTAACTAATAACTTTAATTTAATTAGGAATACAACAAATTTTAACAAACTAAAAACATATTCATAATTTACATTCCAAACATTGGAATTAGACCTTCTTTGGCTTGGCCAATTCGAGTGTACGAGGTTTAGCTTTGGCATTAAGAGCTGCCTTCGAAATGGCGTATGGATCATCACGTATATGTTTATTTTCATATTCCTTGGGTTCAGCTAATTCTTTGGTGCGCTTGGAAGCTTTTGTCTTAAGAGCATTCGGAGAAATGGAAAATGGATTTTCTTTCAAATCGGATGTAACCGCTTGGGCTGTACGTCTTGCGGTTGGCTGAGCCAATTCGTTAGTACGTTTAGAGGCTAAAAGGGATACGAAAACATATGTAAGTTAATTTCAAAACAACAAAAACATTACAACTTGATGGATTTTCTTATTTGTTCGCAGCGAATTTATTGGCGATACGTAATTCCAGTTCAATTGTCATTACGATAATTTGTTTAATAAAGCGAGATTCAAGGTTACAGTCTTTAATGACATCTCCGTGTTAAATTCATCAGAAAATACACAAAATAAGAAACATACCTTTAGTCTTTAGTGCTCCAGCTGGTATTTTTAAAGGCAATTCTGTATACAGCATTGAAGTATCACGCAGTATTGGCTTAGCCAATTTACGAGTACGTTCTGAAGCTTTATGATTTTTCATCTCAGGTGTCAGCGTCCAATAGCCTTTCATCAGTAATTCACACTTCTTGGGGATTGCCAAATATTTGTATCGTTTCATTTGACTTAACTGCATGACATTAGTTGGCTATAATGTAAAAAAAACAAAAAATAATAGTCTATAACTCACATACCCTTTCACATACATATTAATGAATTTAATTACTTCATAAAATCAATTTTCGATAGTGACTTATAAAATATATATAAAATTAATAACGGTTCACTTATTATTGCAACCCACCTTGATAACTTTTGACTAAAATCACAATTAACAAGTAAGAAAATTATAGTCGATCTAGACCGACCTTACAATACCGTATACCATGGTTTAGAGACCCTATCCCTTCGGTCCCACTAAGTGGATATGGAAAATAAGCATAAACCAAATTTGAGTGGCAGTGTTATTAATTTTTTTGGCTGCAGATATGAAAAAGTTCATATCGGATGCTATATTTATACGGGGACTAGGTCGAAAAATGGACGATCCTGACCATATTGGGTAAGGTCACTTATATTTTGAAAAAATGTATACAAACCAAATTTAAGAGAAATCTGTGCAATATTTTTGTTTTTTGATAGATTTAAGTGAAAATCGGGAAGCAGCTTTATATGGGGGCTATGACAAAGAGTTGCCATATGAGGTTAATTTATCGACAACTAATAAATGGATGTACTAAACACACACAAACCTAATTTGACTGAGATCTATATGATAATTTGGATCTTATGGCAATTTAAGTCAATTTTATAGGGGTCATTTGTATGGGGACTAGGTCTGAACATGGACCGAATTCTGAATTTCACCAATTTCAATAGCGTTCATCCTATGGCCGATAGAAGCTTATATACCAAATTTCATTAAAATATATTCATATTTGCGACCTGTAGTTTGATTACAAAGTTTACATGGACACACAGACGGACAGACGGACGGACATCGCTAAATCGACTCAGAAAGTGATTCTGAGTCGATCGGCATAATAAAAGATGGGTCTAGGTCAAATATTTTTAGTAGTTACAAACAGCAGCACAAAGTCATTATACTCAAACCACATAGTGGTATAGGGTATAAAAATGGATTTATATACAGCTACAGACCCAAGGAATGGATAAAAACAGTACACTGCCCGTACCGTGTATTGTGGACGATCATCATCGCCTAGCCCAAACCCTTCGACCCAGAAACTTGGAATTTGGACTGCAGTTTCCCCTCTCGGCATTAACATCCACTAAGAACGGATTTTCAAAAATTCGTACATTAAGGTAGTAAAAGCGGCCAATAAGGGAGAAAATGGTAACAAATTAATTTAGGAATATCAAATTTGGTATGTTGACTCCATCCGAGAAAAAACATGGGTTCAGCAATAATTTTTTCGAAATTCGGTCATTTAAGGGGAAAAAATGAAATACATATTAACCTTTATATATGAATATACAGACTCCACTGAATTCTTGGGCATCAGTCAATAATGAATTTATTGTCAACTCTAACGTCTAGGGCAGGAAAAACGGCCAAAAAATAAAATATACATTTGGAATCTTCTAAACAAACGAATATAGGAATATGAAATATAGTACGTGGATTCCACTAGAGATAGAAACAGCAATGTTAGGAAAACTTTTGTAAATTCGGGTGTTAAGGGGGAATAAAAACGGCCCTTATGTGTAAAAGGGTACCTTTTCTACAATATCTTCTTTACAAAGCAATTTAGGAATATGAAATTTGATATATAGATTCCACCAGAGACACAAATATCGGCCACGGATTAAATTTTATTCGAGCAAATTTTCATTTAAAAGCACCTTTTCTCAAAAAAATATCATTTACTGAAAAAGTACCTTTTCTCAAAAAAGTTATTTTACTTAAAAATAATCTTTTCTTCACAGGAATATTTTCTAAAAAGGTACCTTTTTTAACAGGTACCTTTTGTTAAAAGACATGTTTTCTTTAAAAGAACCTTACCTTAAAAATAGCTGTTATTCAAGTAGCATATTTTCTTAGGATAGTACATTTTATCAAAAAAGTACAGTTTTTAAAAAAGGTTTTTTTAAATACATTTTCTTAACAAACAACTTTTCTTTAAAATTATATCTCTTTTAAAAAATAAATTTTCTTAAAATTACCGTTTCTTAAAAAGTGTAATTTCTTAAAAAGTACCTAGTCTTAAAAAGTACCTCTTCTTAAACGTACCTTTTTTTTAAAAAAAAAATTTTCTTAAAAAGTATATTTTCCGCAGAAAGTCACCCCCGTTCTTGAAATCACTATCACAAAAAAAAAATCGTAAATAAAAAAATCTTAAATTTACGAGTTTTATGCTGTTCTATGATTTCAATAAGAATATTTTTCTTGTTTTCATTCACATAGAAAACGCTTTGTGAAATCAAAGCTAAACAGGTCTTACGAGATAAAAAAAAAAACAATTGATATTTAAACTTTAACATGTGTTTTATTGATCCTTGTGATTATTTTTCCATATTCTGTATAGAACAATTTAAGAACAAAATATAAATTTCAGATTTTTAATGAATTTTTAAATTTTGCTATTTCAATCAAAAGTAATTTTCATGATCAAAGCGAGTTGCAATTTTAACTGAACCGTTCTGTATGAGACAAAATGGATATTTGAAAAGATGAGTGTTTTCATAATTTCCTGGAAACTACACAAAAAATTTTTAGTTGGCAACTGTTCGAACTTCGCAGCTCTACCATTTAACACGAGGTGTACAGGCATTTTGGAACTACATACTATCTTATCTTAAGCCAGTTAGAGCACAAGTAGAACCATCCGAGGCAAATTTGGAGATTAAAAAATAACTCGTAACTGAAAAGACTTAAATACTCGCTAGTAAATTTGTCGAGGTAAATAATCTAACGTGTCATTATAAGCATTCATTAGATCAGTATGTCACATCTAAGGTATACAATTTTAAGAATAAGACTCATGTATTTGAAAGAGCTATATATTTAAGAAAGTATTTGATACCGAGTGAAATAATAACCTTTTATATAAACTGTTAATAGCGAATATTCCTAAATATCTATGCAAATTAATTGTTGATTTTTTAAAAATAACATGCAGTTTGTGGTTTCAGGTAATAATGATCCCAAAAAGTATTTTAACTAGATTGCACCAAGGTTCAGTTCTATCACCATGACTCTATTCCATTTAAACCCCCCTGATTTACATGTAAACAGTGTTTTATGCGGATGTCACATACTTAAGGCCTAGTTAGCCACACGTAACCTTAACCAAACGTGTCAGCTGTTTTTTTCTGTTACATGAAAAGCAATTAGAGCAGTTACCGAACTCAACTGTCACGTAACCGGAACGTTCCTATCTGTTGAAAATAGATTTTTGCTACGTTTGTACGTGACATTTGTGAACAGCTGATAAAGTTTGGTTAGTTTTACACAGCAGCATGCTGATCCGTTTTTTACGTTCTATAATTGCACTAAATGTCAACGTTACATTTACGGTACGAATAAATTATAGCAACGTTTGGATAACTAGGCCTTTAATCACGTCAAGTAAACTAATCAGTGCACTTGTTAATTAAATGATAAAAGACACTTGCAATGCAATAAATACTTTTTCAAATGGAAGAATGGAAATTAATCGCAACAAGATACAAGCCAGCATAATTTTTCCGTTCCATAAATCTACCAAAAAAGACTAACAATATACCAATAGTGTTTGGTAACGATTACATTGATAATACAGATACGGTAATTTGGCAGCCCCCATACAAAGTAAATATTAAATGTCATATATCTGGATTACTGTGATAGTGAGAGCCTTTAGCCTTTGCGTGAACCCATAAGTTATTCCATTAGCCGAAAAAATAATGGGTGTGATCGAAGCAGTGGGCGTGGCATCACCCATACAAAGTAAATATATAATATCATATAACTGGTGTACTATAAAGGGGGAAGCCTTGACCACTTCTAGGAGTCTCTCAGATATTAATGTGAGTAGTCAGATAAAAAATGATCGAGATCAGATCAATGGGCGCGGCACCTCCCATACAAAGAAAATATTAAATGTTATATATCTGGAGTACTGTAATAATGAGAGCCTTGGGACATTGCGTTAGCCCATAAATCATTCATGTGATTTGTTGAAGAAAAATGGGCGCGATCAGAAAAGTGGGCTTGGCACCGATCATACAAAGTAAATATATAATATCATATAGCTGGGCTACTATAATAGAAAAAGGCTTTACACTCTGTACGAGTCCATTCATATATTAATGTGAGTAGTCGGCCAAAAATGTGCAGGATATAATTAGTCTTGAGATTTTTAACAAGTACAATAATTATCAATGGGATTAGTCGTGAAAAATATGGACGGATTCGCCCAATAAAAATCACCAAAACCGAAAATCGCGAAACACAAAAATTGCCAAATGAATATTGATCATCTTTTTTAGCTTTCACGCTTTAGGATAAACAATACATTATTTTTTTACTTTACTTTATATTTTACTTTTGAGAGATCTAACAATTAATATGTTCGTTACGTTAAAGAAGTACATTGTATTGAGAAAAGAAATGTTTGGTGTTTTTTTTTTTTTTTTGTTTTCATCGGCAATCCCACCCATTCATAAATCCCACCCCTACAATACTTCAGGACCTGCCGGACGTGATTACCAAGAAAATACCGAATTTTGATACGACATCTGGTTCTCAAGAAAGAACGACACCCCGTTTGCATTCTCATTTTTACGTACCCCTTTTCATCGCTCTGGGAGGGGAGGATAAAAAATAGAAACATAAGCAAGTACGGAAAAAGTTAGAAAATTACGTCTTCTTTTATGTAAAAAAATCCAAAATTGATAAATTGAAAAACGGCTGAGCTACAGCACTTTTAAAAAACGTTATTTTTGTGGGATTGAAAGGTAGGACATACCTAAAATAATAATTTTTTCCAACCTTTATCTATTATTGAAATCAAACAAAATCTAAAGAGGCAGAAACGAAAGAGATCAAAATTGTAACTAAGATATCAAACCAATTCCAATATTATTTGTTTAATATCTAGTTGAAAAGATCTCATTATGTATTATGTACACTATCTCAATTGAAAACATATTTGATTTATATATGATTTTTGTTAAGCTAATTGGGCCTATTATATTAATGTAAATAAAAAACCATTTTTTACATATTTCTCCCAACGTTTCGTCAATTTCTTGTTGACATCTTCAGGGGTTTGTAATTTCCAATTAATTTTTCACATTAAATTATAAATTGCTTACATAAAACAAAAAACATAAAATATTTAACATATACTAAAATTAAATTAAACACACAACTTAAAATAATATCACAGTTTTTCCTTCTATTTTATTGCAACTCTGTTATTGATTATATTTCCAAAAATACAAGCCCCACTTGAGTCAAGTAAACTTTCTTCAAGAGTACAACAAGTTTTTTAAACAATTGCAAAAACAAAAACTGAAAACAGGTATTACTTTTACTACATCAAGAAAACAACAAAAAACAATAACTAATCTAACGATTCTAACTAACGTAACGGGTTTTTAAATTTATATTATTTGTAATTGAAATTGTTTAAAGAGGTGTCGAAAGTACTGCGACCAAATGATCTATTGTACTGCCCTCTGCTAATAATTTGTCCCTATAAAATCTCACCGAGGATGTTGATTGGTTCCACTGATCTTATTTCGCTCCCTGGTATTTGGAAAGAACCCAGGTGCTTTTTCCTTTTATGCATTAAAGCTCCACAATGCCCTAAGCCTACAGTGACCGGTTAAAATCCCGGTTGTTATTCTCAGTCCGTTCTTTGATAATCCGATACATGACCCAAATCTCATGTTATTGTAGTTGCCTAACAAGAGTTTGGTTTGGATTGCCTTAAGCCTAAGTGGCTCGAGAAAAGCTCTTGTCTGATATGATTTTCATATTCTCTGAGTATGCCTTCCCATACTCCTTTTCCTATTCCACAGAATGGTTCCGGCCCCATTAGCTTTGTGGAAGCCTTTCTGGCAAGCTCATCTGCTTGTTCATTTCCTTGGATCCCAATATGCCCCGGGATCCAACAAAGGCTGACTTTATTGTGTTTGCCTAGTTCATTCAGTCTCTTCAGACGCCCCATACTAACTTAGAGTTTACTACATAGGAGCCTAATGCTCGAATAGCAGCTTGACTATCTGATAGTATGGTTATGTCCCGTCTTTTGTACTTTCTATTTAAGTTAATCTGTGCACATCTAGCGATGGCATAAATTTCTGCCTGGAAAATACTCGTGTGTATTCCCATTGGTTCGTAGTAATTGGTTCTAGGCCCAAAGACTCTCGCCCCTGTTCCATCTTCAGTCTTTGACCCGTCCGTGTACCATTTGATCGTATCCTCCTTTGAAGAATATGCTGTGCTAAAACTACTTCATTCCTTTTTATTACTAAGTTTTGTAACAAAGTATTTCTTGAAGTCGTATTTCTTCTCAGTCCTGTCCATTGGACAATCCAGGAGGGAGTAATCTTTAACTTGACTTATTCGGTTCCATTGCCCTTCATAAAGCCTGGTTATAGGTTTTTCCTCCTTTATCCTGATTTCCGTTGCCAGAGCTTTCTTTTGCACCACTATATGTAGTGGGCTTTGGTCCAAGAGTACTGCAAGCGATGCCGTTGGGCACGTCCTCATTGCCTCCGTTATCCCAGTACACGCTAGTCTTTGTATTCTACTTAGCTCCATTTGAGTTGATTTTAACTCTGTCCTTTTGGCCCACGCAATAGCTCCATAGGTCACGATTGGACGGACCATCATGGAGTACATCAAGCATAGGATGCTGGGTTTACATCCCCAGGTTCTACCCGCTACCCTTCTACATATCATTGTAGCACGCTTGGCTTTCTCTTTAATATGTTTGACATGTACCTTCCATGTCAACTTGCTGTCTAGTACTATGCCCAAGTATTTCACCTCTGTCTTTGGTTCGATGACTTCTCCTAGAATCTGAATCGCCTTCCATCTTGGAAGTTTTCTTCTCTTGGTAAATGGTACAATTGTGGTCTTTGTCGGATTGATGTTCAGTCCTGTTGCCCTGCACCATTGATTGATAATTCTCAGCCCTCTTTGGACAATGTCACAAAGGGTTTCCTCGAATTTGCCTCTCGCTATTACGACTATATCGTCCGCGTAGCCTTGACATTCTATACCTGCCTCCGACAGTTCCATTAGAGGTGAAAGAACCCCTCCCTGTGGACATCTTCTGGTTTGGTTGACTGCTATGGTTTTCCCTTTTGCTGATGTTTCTGCTGATCTCGTGTTAAGAACTTCTACCATCCATCTTGATGTCACTGAATCTACCCTTCTTTGGTTTAATGCCCTTTCTATTACATCATGTGAAGTGTTATCAAAGGCTCCTTCTATATCTAGGAATGCACAAACTGCTATTTCCTTCTCACTTGGTTGATAAGAGCGGTCTCTGTTGACCTGTCCGCTCCATATGCATGCTGGTTTGGATGCAAAGGCATCTGTTGTAGTATCCCACATCTTAGATAGTTGTTCACGGCTTTTTCAAGTGTTTTCAACATGAAAGATGTTAGGCTTATTGTTCTGAAGGATTTTGGATGTGCAGTGTCCTTTCTCCCCACTTTGGGTATGAACACCACTTTTGCCCTCCTCCATGCCTCTGGTATGTAGCCCAAGGCCAAGCTGCTGCGTCCGATATTTATTAAGAATGGTAAAATTTCCTTTAGGCCCTTTTGTAATAAGGCAACAAAAATCCCATCCGTTTGTTTATTCTAAGAGTTTTGTTTGGCTGGTATATAATAATTGCTATCAAAATGAGCGCTAATAATAAAAAACATACAGAGATTCCTATTGACATCAAAGAATTGGTAAATTGCTGAAATTATTTCTAGACCAAGAATATCAGTTCAATATGCTATAGAAAAATACATGAAAACTGGTTCCCTTGAAAGTTCTTCATAAAGAGGTAGCACAAAAATCATAGACGCTCAATTGGGAAGAAAAAACGACCGGATGGTAAAGCTTGACCTTAAAACAAGTGCTGTGCAAATAGCAGAAAACATTAAAAAAGATGAAAATGTTTTCTTAAGCGCGCAAACCATACGGAACTTTCTGCATCTTAACCTTCATATGAATAAAAAAAAACTACGTTTAGATTATGCCACCATATATACAAATAAGTCAGATGACATCTGGAAAGCAGTTATATTTACGGACGAGAGCAATTTCAACATTTTTGGATCGGATGACAGACGTTTTGTATGGCGGAGAAAAAACACCGCGTTGCAGTTAAAAAATCTTAAAGCAGCCGTAAAGCATGGTGGAGGATCTGTGATGGTGTGGGGTGCGATGGCAGCTGGTGATGTCGCAAATCTTGAGTTTGTTGAAACCACAATGGACAAATTTCTTTATTTAAATATTTTAAAAGAAAATTTAAAAGCGAGCGCAACTAAATTAGGCATACAAGACGACATTCAGTTCCTACATGATAATGACCCGAAGCACTCTTCTATGGTTGTGCGGGAAGAGCTGCTTTACAACGTGAAAGAAGTGATTCCACACCCTTCCCAAAGCCCAGACTTTAAAAAAAAATCGGCAACACACAATTATGAGCAAACAAATTCTGAAAGATGATATTGTGGAAGAATGGCGAAATATTGGTCCTGAAACAACGCAAAAATTGGCCCTATCCATAAAAAACGCTTAAGAGAAGTAACTGCTATTAAGTGTACATTTTCTATGTATACATTTTAATTTTTTCTTGTTGTACGGACAAATTTTTGAGTTAATTTATTTGATCTTTTTTATACCCTATACCACTATGTGGTATAACTACCAAAAATCTGTTTGTAACTACCAAAACTATTTGACCTAGACCCATCTTTTATTGTACCGATCGACTCAGAATCACTTTCAGAATCACTTTCTGAGTCGATTTAGCGCTGTCCGTCCGTCCGTCTGTGTGTCCATGTAAACCTTGTAATCAAACTACAGATCGCAAATATGAATATAAATATTTTAATGAAATTTTGTATATAAGCTTTGGTTGGCTATAGGATGAACGCTATTGAAATGTGTCAAATTCGGTCCATGTTCAGACCTAGTCCCCCTATGAAATCGAATTAAATTGCCATAAGATCAAAATTATCATATAGGTCTCGGTTAAATTGGGTTTGTGTGTGTTTATTACATCCATTTATCAGTTGTCCAAAAATAAACTCCACATGGCAATTCTTTGTCATAACCCCCATATAAAGCTGCTTCCCGATTTTCACTTAAATCTATCAAAAAACAAAAATATTGCACAGATTTTTCTCAAATTTGGTTTGTATATATTTTTACAAAATATAAGTGACTTTATCAAATATGGTCAGGATCGGTCCATTTTTCAACCTAGTCCCCATATAAATATAGCATCCGATATGAACTATTTCATATCTGCAGCCAAAAAAAAATTAATAACAATGCCACTCAAATTTGGTTTATGCTTATTTTCTATATTCACTTAGTTGGACCAAAGAGATAGGGTCTCTAAACCTAAACCATGGTATAGGGTGTTGTATAGTCGGTCTAGACCGACTATAATTTTCTTACTTGTTTTTATTGGTGTAAAATAAATGTTGAAATTATTAATACTATATTTTTTAATTTGTAATTATTATTAATACTTATTAGACTTAAAAAAAAATACTTCATTCGAATCAGGGGACAAATCGTCGCATTCGATATCGAGTAAAATCAATCGACATTCCATATTTTGGTTTATTATTTAAAGAAGACGGACAATCCTCAGACCTCGTTTCCCTTTTACTATTAGCTATGGATCATAAATCTTTAGCTGTGAAAGAGTAAAATTACTCTTAGTATTTTATTTTGGAAAATAAAAAAATAATTTCGATCGAAAAATTTCGATAACGAATGCGACGATTCGACCCCAGGTAAGTAATTTTAAGTATAGTGAAAAAAAATTGTTGCCTTTCTGGCGTACAGCCAATTGTTTGAGATATAATGTAAATATATATTTATATTTTAAATAAACTTCGAAATAAAGGATAAATATGTATAAAAATATATGTTTATTTTCTTCAAAAATATTTGAAATTAGAAAAGAAATTACGCTTTCTATTATCTTTAAAATATAAATCTTTTATAAGACTAATCTTTTCCTTAATTTGTTAAATTTTTAAAGAATTATTTTTATCTTTAAGTAAAAATACAATAACCACAAATTTCAAGCTTTATGAAAATTTATATATCTTCATAAAAACAAAGTTTTTAGTAAAACTCTTTCTTTCCTTATGCATATGAGTTTTGAATCTCTTCGTAACTGTGCGTGACTATCTTTAAGTTAATATTTGCTAACAACAAGCCTGTAGACCAAGATTTAGATCGATCGAATGAGGGGAATGGGGTTTAAATCACACCGTGACTGTGCGCGACTATGCGTGACTATTTGTGACTATCTTAAAATTAATCTTTGGCCACAACAAGTCTATGGACAAAGTTTCAGATCAATTGAATGAGGGGGAATGGGGTTGTCCCATGACAGACAGACAGACAGAGAGTATGAGTTAAAAGGAAGAGTTTAAAAAGCTGTTGCTTATTCTTATTTCAATGATATAATGAAAAAATTCTTTAGAAATTTCAAGATTCTCTTAATGACCTTTTAACATCTTTTGAATGTCATTTAGTGTAGATTTCAATTTTATATAGAGAAGAAATATAAATTTCGAAAATAATATTGTTGGCTTTTGCGTAGTATTATAATGATTCGGAACTGAATTAAATTTTAATAAATTACGTCATTAAACTTTATACTTCTCTCTAAGAATAGTAAATATTTGGATACATTTTTGTAAAAAAAATTTAGTCAATTCTTACTATTGGCGGTTGAGGGATGGGTACTTTGTGCTTGGCTAATTTCTTAAGTTTTTTGGTATGGGTGGCCCATTCCGATTTGTCCCATTTATGAATAGGTTTTCTAGACAAAATTAATTTAAAAAAAAAACATTTTAAAGTGAAACATTACAAACACATTTAAAACTTACATTTCCAATGGCGGTTGAACATTCGATAAACGACTGTATAAAGAAAATAGACTTCTACGTATTAAACGATTCAAATTAAGAATACGTTCCGGTGGAAAGCTCTTACGTATTTGTTCCTTAAAGAGTAGTAAATATCTGAAATATAAAAAATACTGACATCATAATTTTACAAGTGTATCTAAGTTCATTATTATGAAAAAGTCGCGAATCTCTATTTATCTCTAAATCAGTAAACCTATTGTAATTTGGCGAAAGTACATATTTATGATTTAACATGAAAGGTTAGTTTGTTTTTGGCCTCAAGAAAATTGTCAAATTTACACATTCGATAATCTGTCATTGTGGGGACGATATACATATAGTCTTACCTGGCTTTGGGATAGGCCAATTGTTCAGTTCTTGTTTCAGCTCTTTGATCTAAATGTACAATTTCAATTGGTTTCTTCAGTAGACAAGGACACCTGGGTACGAAACGTGGTAAACTTTTCATTGGATTAGACATAGCCAATTCCATTATGCGTTTATTTTTTATAAAAGAGTGCTTGTGCCGATAATACAAACGCTGCAATTCCTTGCAAATGTCATGCTTGAAACATTTTATATGCTCTGGCAGGGGTTCATGCTCTACACAACATTCAGCTTTCGTTTCTTTAAGCCACATTTTTAATTGGATTTTACTTTATTTTTGATTATACACGTAGTTTTTATAAATTTTTATTTTTTTAATATATTTTTTATTTTATTTTTTTAAGGAAATGTTTTAACAGAAAATTTTGTCGATGTTATACTTTTAAAATTTTATAATAAATAAAATTTTCTAAATAAGTTTTTCTGACAGCAAGATTTCTAATGGATGTATAATAAAGTATTTTTAATTCTGAAAACTAAATCATGTACGTTGCGTATGGCGTATGGCGTACTAGAAATTTATGTAGTTTTGACTGATTTTTATCGAAACTGAACATAAAAATCGCAAATCAAAATAAATTATCTTAAAGAAAAAGTTTTCCTGAGGGTCTACTCAGAATACACTGCAACTTGGATATATGTAAGTATGTGAGAAACGATATATCTATCCAATCCATATTATTTTATTCCACCACATTCAAATGATTAAAATTTTGCATCATATCACTAAATAACTTAAATACGAGGCCTAACAACGAAAACACAAAATATTTGGAAAAAAATATCGATATACTTTTCACAGCAATATTCAATAGCTTATATACCCTGTTCGTAGTGAGAACCGATGAAAAGATGAACTTTAACTTTCACTACCGTGTATGGTATCGAGTGAAAGTAGGCAATATTATACGTCACTGATTGCAAAAATTTAAGTTATAAGTTGCTTACTTTATTTGCAGTGTAAATATCAAGTTCAATAATTATTATTACATTTGCACGCATTGGTTACAAGAGAAAATTTTGATATTCCAAGTGATAATTTTTATACCCTCCACACCACTTTGCATAGGGTACATATCAGTTTGTCAATCCATTTGTAATACATGGTATTTGGCTAAAATGAACCAAATTCTTAACAAATCTTAACGTCAAGTAAATCAATCCATATTTAAGTTTAAAAGTGGATGTTAAGGGCGTTTGCTTTTAAGGCAACGATATTATATTGTAAAACCAAGCGTTTAGAAGTTAGGTGAGATGTTCATTAATGCAAATATTTGTAATTTTAACGTAACGTTCGGTTAGAAAGCTTATATGAAAAGATTTACTTTGGTCATAACGTCAGTAAAAAAAATTATAATACGTATTCGGAAAAGCCGCCTTAAAAGAATCTAAAACGTTTCTCAAAATCGACAATATAAATAAATATGGGCGTGGTAGAAAATATTTTTTCGATGTTAAGAAGTATTTATAACCCTGCTGTGTGAAATGCTAACTATTTATGACAGATGTGAAAAAAAAAATTAAAAAAAAATATATAATTATTTATAATATATTCCGAGAATATTTATCATTAAGAATTCTTTAAAAATCACTATGTAATATAATGACATTTAATGTACTTCGAGTCTTTTAGTTATATAGGATTATCGTTTATATAGTTCATTCTTTTTCACAAAATTTGGCAATCAATTATGTTTCTAGATTTGTCATTTTTTGTTTTTTAGTTTTAATAAATAAATACATAAATATTGGAGTATTAATAAAAAATTAGAATTTCTTTAAATTTTCTTTCTTTTTTTTTGGCTAAAATTTCAAACTATTTTGTTAATCGCTAAATTCAAATAGAAATTTCAACAAGCAAATTACATACAAAAATTAAACGAATGTATTTCAAAAGTAATAAAAGCCATAATGCGTGACTATAGTATTATATGTTGTGCAAATTCAAGTCCAGCACCGCCAAAGTTTTGTTGTATGTGGAGTGAGATTCTCGAAGAATATAACGAATTGTATAAACGTCATAGTAAAGTAACAAAAAGACGTCAATACTCGCGGTTACGTTTATTAGCAGAACCAAGACATCATGAACCAACAAAGTATGAAGAAAAATATATGTGTCCCAATGTAACACAATGTAAAGTGAATCTTATAGATAAAACCGATCAAATGGCAAAAACTAGAACTGAGCAGCTGGCCTTGCCAAATCCACGGTAAAATTTTAAACATATCTAAAATAAAAATTTAATAAGTTTTTTGTTTTCTTCGTGTGATTTTAGATGTATTTCTCGATTAAAACAGCAACAAACGTTTGAGAACTTTAGTGATGATCGTAAGAGTGAAATAAATCGTCTATTGAGAAAAAGTCTTTTATCAGTTTATAGTCGTTTAATGAATGTCCAATATGATGGAAAAGAGTAAGTTATAAATATTTTAATGTCTAGCGACTACACGATACCTATACCATGAGTTTCGAAAAATGCTATTAGATCCAAAACTGTTGAGTTCATTATTGGATATAGAAAATAAGAATAAAACAAGTTAACGTGACATTGTTATTAATTTGTGCCCTGCAGATATGAAAAAGTTAATATCAGATTATATTTTGCTATAGGGATTAGATCAAAAAAAAAAAAAAACGATCATTTTACTCAAAAACATATACATAGTTTTATATGTTTTATATGATTTAAGTGAATATCGGGTAGCAACTTCATATGGGAACTATGACTAAAAAGGGTCTTATGGGGTTCATTTTTTGGATTACTAATAATATGTATATAATCAACACACATAATCCAAATTTGACCGATATCTATATGATAATCTGGATCTTGTGTTAGTTTAAGTCGATCTCATTGGGATTATAGGTCTGAACACTCACTGATTATCATTAATTTCATTAAAATATTTTTATTATTTATTTACTTTTAAACTAAATTTATATAATGTGGAAAAAATACGCTGGACAACTAGACCATGGACGATCGTATATAATTGATAATAAAAAGATAAGAGCATATGTGTATACATTTACATAATATTAATTTAAGCAAGTAAATGTTAAATTCGGCTGGGCCGAATCTTTGATACCCTTCACCTTTTTCTTTTTCAATTTTCATTTTTTTATCATTTTCCATTTTTCACTTTTGAATTTTCATCTTTCGTTTTTCATTTTTAGCTTTTCATTTTTAATTTCTCATTTTCCATTTTTCATTTTCCATTTTCCACTTTTCATTTTTCATTTTCCATTTTCCATTTTTCATTTTTCAATTTTCATTTTTCATTTCTCATTTCTCATTTTTCTTTTTCATTTTTCATTTTCCATTTTCCATTTTTCATTTTTCATTTTTCATTTTCCGTTTTCCATTTTTCTTTCAATTTTCATTTTCCATTATTCATTTTTCATTTTTATATTTTCATTTTTCATTTTCCATTATTCATTTTCCATATTCCACTTTTGATTTTTCATTTTTCATTTTTCATTTTTCATTTTCCATTTGCCATTTTCAATTTTTCATTTTCCATTTTTCATTTTCCATTTTTCATTTTTCATTTTCTATTTTTAACTTTCCATTTTTCATTTTCTTTTTTCCATTTATCATTTTCCATTTTTCAATTTTCATTTTTTATTTTCTATTTTCCATTTTTAATCTTTCGTTTTCCGTTTTCCATTTTTCATTTTTCATATTTCATTTTACATTTTTCATTTTCCATTTTCAATTTTTCAATTTCCAATTTTCATTTTCCATTTTTCATTTTCATTTTTCATTTTTCATTTTTCATTTTCCATTTTTCATTTTCCATTTTCCATTTTTCACTTTCTATTTTCCATTTTTCATTTTCCATTTATCATTTTTCATTTTCCATTTTCCATTTTCCAATATTCATTTTTCATTTTTCATTTTCTATTTTCCATTTTTAATTTTTCGTTTTCCTTTTTCCATTTTTCATTTTTCATTTTCCATTTTTCATTTTTCGTTTTCCGTTTTTCAATTTTAATTTTTCATTTGACATTTTCCATTTTTCATTTTCCATTTATCATTTTCCATTTCTCATTTTCCATTTTGAATTTTTCATTTTTAATTTTCCATTTTTAATTTTTAATTTTTCATTTTCCACTCTTCATTTTCCATTTTCCATTTTTCATTTTTCATTTTCCATTTTCCATTTTTCATTTTTAGTTTTTAAAATTTGACCGATATCTATATGATAATCTGGATCTTGTGTTAGTTTAAGTCGATCTCATTGGGATTATAGGTCTGAACACTCACCGATTATCATTAATTTCATTAAAATATTTTTATTATTATTTATTTACTTTTAAACTAAATTTATATAATGTGGAAAAAATACGCTGGACAACTAGACCATGGACGATCGTATATAATTGATAATAAAAAGATAAGAGCATATGTGTATACATTTACATAATATTAATTTAAGCAAGTAAGTGTTAAATTCGGCTGGGCCGAATCTTTGATACCCTTCACATTTCTCTTTTTCAATTTTCATTTTTTTTATCATTTTCCATTTTTCACTTTTCAATTTTCATCTTTCGTTTTTCATTTTTAGCTTTTCATTTTTAATTTCTCATTTTCCATTTTTCATTTTCCATTTTCCTCTTTTCATTTTTCATTTTCCATTTTCCATTTTTCATTTTTCAATTTTCATTTTTCATTTTTCATTTTTCATTTTCCATTTTTCATTTTTCATTTTCCGTTTTCCATTTTTCTTTCAATTTTCATTTTCCATTATTCATTTTTCATTTTTATATTTTCATTTTTAATTTTCCCTTATTCATTTTCCATATTCCACTTTTGATTTTTCATTTTTCATTTTTCATTTTTCATTTTCCATTTGCCATTTTCAATTTTTCATTTTCCATTTTTCATTTTCCATTTTCCATTTTTCATTTTTCATTTTCTATTTTTAACTTTCCATTTTTCATTTTCTATTTTCCATTTATCATTTTCCATTTTCCATTTCTCAATTTTCATTTTTTATTTTCTATTTTCCATTTTTAATCTTTTGTTTTCCGTTTTCCATTTTTCATTTTTAATTTTTCATTTTTCATTTTCCATTTTCATTTTTCATTTTCCATTTTTCATTTTCCATTTTTCACTTTCTATTTTCCATTTTTCATTTTCCATTTATCATTTTTCATTTTCCATTTTCCAATATTAATTTTTCATTTTTATTTTTCTATTTTCATTTTCCATTTTTCACTTTCCATTTTCCATTTTTCATTTTCCATTTATCATTTTCCATTTCTCATTTTCCATTTTTAATTTTTCATATTTAATTTTCCATTTTTAATTTTTAATTTTTCATTTTCCACTCTTCATTTTCCATTTTTTATTTTCCATTTTTCATTTTTAGTTTTAAAATTTTCATTTTTCAATTTTCAATTTTCAATTTTCATTTTCCATTTTTCATTTTCCATTTTTCATTTTCCATTTCCATTTTTCATTTTTCATTTTTAATTTTCCATTTTTTATTTTTATTAATTTTTAATTTTTAATATTTAATTTTAATGATAAAAAAATATGTGGTAAAACTTGCTTAGGCCAGTATTAATATACACACAACTGTAATGACATCAACAATACGTAGAATTACAACACATACAACATATCTTAAGAAAAACAACAAACACACTGAAAATATTATTTTTTCAAGAGTTTTTTCAAAGTTTCATTCATAGCTCGTGAACCCTTTGACCGATTTTGACGATTTTAAATACCAACTCCATTGGCAACGGTCTAACTTAGATATTGACGGCGTGATCGTGATTTCCACAGACAGACGGACAGACGAACAGACAGACAGACGGTCATCGGTAAATCAACTTCCCTTGTTATAAGGATCAAGAAAATATATTTTTTTGCGGTCTCAAGAATTTATTTCGATGCGTTACAAACGGAATGACAAACCTATATATACCATCTGCCACTGAGGTGGGGAGGGTATAAAAATGTACATTAAGTTTGATTACAAGGTTTACATGGACACGTGGAAAGTGATTCCTTGTCGATCGGTATAAGTCAAATATTTTTGGTAGTTACAAACATCAGCACAAACTCATTACCCCCTCACTATATAGTAGTATAGGGTATAAATCTCCGATTGTTTTCTATTCATATATTAGACCAAGGAAATAAAATTGTCTAACGCAAATCATATAGTAGATCTTAGAGTAGTTAAGTGTCATTTAAAGGGGACATTTGTTATTATGACAATCCGAGCTTATAAATCAAACATTGTCTATAAATATTTGCATTTGTGACCGGCGGATAGACGGACATAGCTGATTTCAAATAGATTTTTTTTTTAATTCAGTATTTAATTTGTATACAACTGTAATCACTCTTTTGAATTTCAGATCAAAACGCAAGACATTGGACCAAAACGTAAAAGAGACACTAATGAAAAATCTTCAAAAATTATCTACTCCTAAAAAAGACTTTTCATTAGTGAAAACCAAAAAATCTGGAGGTGATGTCAGAACTCCTACGATGAAACATATTCGAAAGCTTAGCGTACCAAAAAAATATTCAATTTCTGAACCTTACCAATGGATATTAACTGATGCCCTTAAAAATTATAAACCTACGAAACGTTTATTGAATATCGCAAAACCTATAACTCGCAAGAATAAGGCCGATTCTTCCCAGCCCTATCATGTTCAACCTGATGTTCTTACTTACAATGGTATATTTGAATCTCATAATTGTCTACACCCGTTATTCAACTTTTCTATTCACATGTTATAGCCACACCAAGAATAAAGGAACTCGCCAAACCACTGAAAAATAATTCCAATCCAGAAGGAAAAATTGAGAAAACATTTCAAACAAATCCAATGGCCTTAAAGGCGGTTGCTTCGAAACGTATTATGGAATTAGCCTCACCACGAGATTATTACGATGTGTGCAATCGGTTATATCCTTATAAAGTATCAAGTGGAGCTTTAAAAGCCAAACCTTCAGCACGTATTCTAAAATTGGCAGAACCGAGAAAACGTAAAGGCTAATTAATACTTGCTATGTATTTTTTTGCGTGTTCGAACTTATACTCGTAATTAAAATCCCTATATGTCCACCATATTTTGTTTGCGATCCATTGTAAGCTCTCATAGTTTCATTCGAGTTTAAGCTATGAGATATAAGAGCTTTCATTGTACTCGTATTCAAATATGTAATTGATTTCATATTATTGATTTTTAAATTAAAAGTTCGCTTCCAAAAAACACTAATGTCTTTTGTTTTCTTAAGTTTGTGTCGACATACCTACGTACATAAGTTTTAACAAATTTGTATGTATGTATGTACATATGATTGATAAATACAACATTACACACATTATTGAATTTGCAAAATGTACGAATGTCTTACAAAATAAAAGAAAACAAGAGTTTATTATATTAAGATTGTCAACTACAGGTTTTATTTAAGTTTTAATGTTTTCCCTTTATAAGATTTGTCTAAAAATTCATAATAAAAATTTAAAATTTTTAAATAATGTGGACTGAAAAGCTTATATTTTATCCAGTACTGCAGAGTCGACAATCAAAGATTCCGACTCCGACACTGACTCTTCAATACAACAGGTTTTGCACAATGTATATGTTATAGTTTTCTAATTGTATAGCAGAAAATATCAGTTGATTTTCAGAAAGTATCAATTGTATTTCAGAAAATGTCAATTGTATTTCAGAAAGTATAAATTGTATTTCAGAAAACATCAGTTGAATTTCAGAAAGTAACAATTGTATTCAGAAAACATCAATTGAATTTCAGTAAGTATCAGTACTACGGTATCAGCTGATCCGTACGTGGCTCTAATGCCAACAGATTTCGTTTGTAAGATGACGATGATGATTCAAAAGTATTGAGGAAGCTAAAGTTCTACCAATAATTGTAGACATTGGTTACAGTTTCACACTGGTTATGGGTTTAACACGTAAGCAATACAAATATAAAAGAATATCTGTAGGAACAAAAATAATTTCGGCATCAATTTCGTTATGTGCAGATGCCACTAAACTACTTAAGCAATTTTATACGCATGAAATAAGCGATAAGAAAATGTTTAAACTAGTCCTGTTTGGCCGTCCATATCTAGATACAAAAACTATTTCTGAGGAATTTAAAGACACACGTAACAAAACACCATTGTGTTAAAGAAATAAAAACAAAAGGGTCAAATGCCGACGAAGCTCTTTATATTATTGAGTTTAATCGTGAACAAAGAACGAATCGTGTAATTATGAAAATAAGATACCTATTAATTGAAGGAATTCGGAGGAATCACCAATTTCAATCGAACTTTTATATTTATTACTCTCAAACTCATCTTTATATTTCTCAATACTTCAGACATTTCCTAATGAACTGAACTCTGATAACGTCCCAATAATATGCGACATCTATGGAAGCGTTCAGTGTACTAACAGCAAAGTTCCATTGTATCATTTAACCAACAGGACGGCCCTAAATTTACACTGTGGAACAAATTCAGGTTAGCCAAAGTTAGGTCGATTCTGAGAGTGAGGGGTGAAAATAGAGGCTTAATTAGAAGACCCGTATCGCGGCGTTTGTTTATGTTAGTTCGAATTTTTTTTTTTAATCAACCTTCGAACTTTGCAGTCAAATGCCGATTTTCAGCATATTGTTTATATGGTTTTTTTGGCTAAAACTCGTCGACTAATTGATATTTTTTCAATCTGTAAAAGCCAAATTATTGCTAGAGACCTGTGCAACAATTAAAATTTTTTAAAAAATTGATTTAGAAAATTTTTGTTGTGCTTATGAAGCAAAATGTTAAAAAAATTATTTTTTTTTCATGCTTTTTGAAAATATTTTCCACAAAACTAAGTCTTTTAACGAACATTCATAATTGGGCTAGGTTTAATGGTTTGTGTCTAAATCCAACTAAGTCAAAATGTATACTCATATCGAGAAATAACGTGACTCTCGAATTTGACGAGAATATAAAAGTTGGCGATACAAATATTGTTTTCGTTCAAAGCACAACAAATCTAGGAATAATTTTCAATACTCAACTTTCATGGACAAACCATATAAACTCTGTTGTTGGAAAGGTACATGCGATGTTAAGGAATCTTTGGGCTGTCCAATTGTCAACGCCATTTGAGATAAGAATGCTTTTAGCAAAAACTTATCTTATACCTGTCCTTCTTTATGGCTGTGAAATATTTGCAAACTGTAATAGCGTTGATGCCAGAAAGCTTAATGTGGCATACAATAATATAGCTCGATACGTTTTTAGAAAGAAAAGAACTGATAGTATATCGTTATATTCATACAAACTGTATAATGTGCGCTTTGATGACCTACTAAAAAACCGATTTCTTACTCTGATGCATAAGATTATTCATTTGGCTGAACCAGATTATTTATTTAATTTAATAAATTTTTCAAGATCACCTCGTGGAAAGAATCTTGTCAATCCATTCTTTAAAACAATCCATTCTTTGGAACAAACTACCTAATATAACACAGACAATTAGCAACACACATCGTTTTAAAAAGGAATTATTAAAATTATGTGCCTAAAGTAATATATTTTATTTAAAGTTTCAGTTTTAAAGTTTAATATTGCAATGTTTCTTGGTAAATTTGTTTTCCTTTTTTGTACTTTCTTTTATTCTTGGAAATTCAAATTATAAACTATTAAAAATAAATTGAAATTGTACCCATTTGTAATAAATGTAACTTAAATCCTACTACCGTCTAACACAGAAACTTATAGGATTTTTTTCTTGTTGTGTTAGAATTACAAAAATTAAATAAATAAATAAAAAATAAAAATATTTCATTTGAAAAGAAAATGGTCTTAGTTGAAAATTTGCGTTAAAAATTCCAAAACCATTAAATAAATAGCGATTTAGGGAAAAGTAATTAAAAAGGGAAGTTCCAAGAATTATGAATTAGTAAAACAACTTTAGTAAAACAACTTTCATTTTTGAAAGGAAATAATTTGCTGGCGAAAGGTACCAAAGTAACAGCATATCGAAAACGCCAAAAAAAAGTTCATCAATTTGAATGATGCAAAAAATTTCGCTTATTGCAACGATATTGAAAAGTCAATGGAGACGATAGGGTTAACCTATAAAAAAGATGATTGGCGTTTATTCATCGGTAGTTCACTAATCAGCTTAAAAGTTGTGCTTTTGCACAAGACAAATAGAATGCCTTCTGTTCCGATTGCGTATGGCACTGACACTAGTGAAAATTACGATAGTTTGAAACACATTCTGGAAGTAGTCAAATATAACGAACACCAGTGTCGCATTTGCTGCGACCTCATAATAATTTCATTGATTACAGGCTTAACAGCATCTGGCCGTCCAAAATATCCGTTTTTTTTTTGTGCGATTGGGATTCACGATACGGAGAAGGTATTAAAGGAAGAAACCAGTACTTAAAACTTTTCCTAACTAACATTTCAAAAATATATTTTTTCCATATTTTTATAATTTCTCTTTCAATGTTTCTTCAAAACCAACACTGAACAAAATTGGTACATAAAAAAAGAGAAGTAAATTAATATTAAGCTGGAAAACGCAAGTTTTGTACTATGATTGTTTTCTTTTCAAAAGAAATTTATTGAAGAAACTGAGAAGCATATTATAGATCAAACAGAAAGCAAAAAAGACTTAGTTTTGTGGAAAATATTTTCAAAAAGCATGAAAAAAAAATAATTTTTTTAACATTTTGCTTCATAAGCACCACAAAAATTTTCTAAATCAATTTTTTTTAAAAATTTTAATTGTTGCACAGGTCTTTAGCAATAATTTGGCTTTTACAGATTGAAAAAATATCAATTAGTCGACGAGTTTTAGCCAAAAAAACCATATAAACAATATGCTGAAAATCGGCATTTGACTGCAAAGTTCGAAGGTCGATTAAAAAAAAAATTCGAACTAACATAAACAAACGCCGCGATACGGGTTTTCTAATTCAGCCTCTATTTTCACCCCTCAGTCTCAGAATCGACCTACTTTTTGCTAACCTGAATTTGTTCCACAGTGTTATGGGATGAAAACGAAGTAGTTAATCAGCAGATAATGAATACAAAAATTAATATGGACAATGTCGATTCAGTCTTAGAGAAAGTTACCCATATTGTTCAAAATTCATTCCATAAAATACCAAAAGGTAATAAAACTGAATGGCAGGGGGCAAATATGTGATTTAAGTAAACATTTAATTAGGCAAAGAAATAAATTTAGACGTAAACTTCAACGATGTAATGATAACAATAATTCCCTTCTTACATCAATAGTTAAGCAATTAAATTACTTAATCAACTTCTACCTTAACAAGGACAGAAATGAAAGCTCGTCAAAATTCATATCCAAACGTCCTACTTTCAAAAGCCATTAAAGGTGACCGAACTGCTCTTGCTGATTTATGTTGCAATGGAGAACTTTTAAAAACTAATGAAACAAAGCCAAATGCAATAGCAGATGTTTTCGAAAAAGCCCACACCCTTACAACTATTAAGTTTTTTAAATATCACCCCTTTTTAAAAAAGTATATTTCTTAAAAATTAACTTATTTTCTAAATAGTAACTTTTCTTAAAAGTATCTTATTTAAAAAAAGTAATTTTTTTTTAAAAAAAGTAGCTTTAAAAAAATACCTTAAAAAGAGTAATTTTTTTTAAGAAAGTAGCCTTTTTTTCAAAAGTAAATTTTTTGAGTACCCTTTTTTAAAAAAGTACCCTTTCTAAAAACTTGCTTTTTTGAAATACAACCTTTTTTAAAGTATAAAAGTACTTTTTTAAAGTACCTTTTATTAAAAAAAAGTACATTTCCTTAAAAAATTACCTTGTTTTGAAAAAGTACCTCTTACATAAAAGTACCTTTTCGTAAAAAAATATATTTTGTAAAAAATTACCATATCTTTAAAAGGTACTATTTAAAAAAAAGTACTTGTTTGTTTGTTTGTATGAAGTAATTTCCGTAACTACCCATCCGATTTTAAAAATGTTGGTTCCAATATTTAGAATGGTTCCTAAGTATGGACATAATTTTTTTTATATTTTTAGTGGGCACGGCACCTCCCATATGAAGTGAACTTTTAATATCATATATAGAGCTTTGTAAATTTGTATGATGTTACCTATTATTGTTACCTAACCTAACCCATCTAGAGTACTATGCCAGAGACTACAAAAATGGGTGGTATCGAACTAATGGGCGTGGTACCTTCCATACAGAGTAAATATAAATATATCTGGAGTACTGTAAAAGTGAGAGCCTTGGGACTTTGTGTAAGCCCATAAGTTATTCATGTGATTAGTCGAACAAAAAATGGGCGTGGCACCGCCCATACAAAGTAAATATATAATATCATATAACTGGTATACTATACAAGGGAAAGCCCCGACACTTTGCACGAGATGGGATGGGATTAGTGGGCGTTGCACCTCCTATACACAAAATATGTAGTTCTACGAAAGCGACGGTCTTGAAACATTAATTACCAATGTGAGTAGTCGTGTAAAATATAGTAGGAATCGCCCAAAAATATTCAAAATCAACAATCGGAAAAATCAAAAATCACCAAAAATCGCCAGAGAAGGAAAGCTGAAAATTTTATAATTTTTACATCGAATGAAAAAAACAAAAAGTATTGTATATCAGAAAGCATTAAAATAAAAAAATATAAAATAAATTAGTTAAAATATTTTAATTGCACAATACAGACATCGAAGGAAAAATTGATTATGAAAACATACATATCAATAAGTCTCGGAAAGTCGTAGCGCAGCACGACAAGGCATACTAAGGTCTCAAAACATTCTTATAGGGATCAAACTTTGGATATTATAATGCCGGCTGCGTTAAATAATAAATTTCACTGGTGTTCAATGAAGTATTTAGGCAACTTATAGGTTTTTTTACTCTAGTAAGAGAAAAATAATGCAATTTTTCAAATAATTATTAATTCTTTCTATAGAAGAGACGATAATTGTTTTTATAACAAGAAATTATAATAGAAACTGGCCAACAAGAAAAGGAATATCGGCAACTGTTTTAAAGTGGTAGCCGTAACTAACACACTGGTAGTAATATTAAGTTTAGGGCACAGGTGGAGGGTATTAAAGATTCGGCACAGCCGAATTGAACACTCTTGGCTGTTTTTTGTTTTTTTTCGAGCAAATATAAAAACCACACATTGTTTAAACATCCCACTGTGGCTGAAATTTTTATTTAATTGGCCAAAAGTCCAATTTTTTTTTGTCACCGATTTTTAAAATTTTAACGCCATTTTGTAGTTTATATATCCAATTAAGGTAGCCAAAAAGTTAGGTTAAACTATTGGTAATTGTGGGCGTAGCATGTTATCAATCTCAACTGCTTTTTTTTAATTTCAGCAAAAGGTGATTTTTTTGTTAATATATTACCGTTTAATATTAGGGTTGTTTTGAAATCTATAATATTAATAGGCTAGGCGATTTCTTGTTACCGATGTTTTGTTCTACCATTTTATCCCCATTTTGACCAAACGTATATTATTTGAAAGGTATTTCTTTTTACCCGTTTTGCAGATTTACAAATTTTTAAATTTTTTCCTTTATTTTGAGTAAATTGCATTTAAAGTTGCTACTAACACATACATAAAATTATACAATGCTATGTGTATGTTTATTAAATTTGTTAATGTGTTTGTAATAAAAATGAGTTTGTTTTTTTTTTGTGGGTTGATTTCCGAATTTAATGAAAAAATAAAATTTCCTAGAATTTCGAGGGCTGGAATTTGCTAGTATTTATTAAACTACTATATTTTTGTCAAGTTTCAACTTTAGTGGAATTGAACTTCTAAGGAACAAAAGGGAACAAGAAACGTATACCACTAGGAGAAAGGTGAAAGTGTCCTCTTTAACGCTATATATACTTTTGCATCCGCGACGACCCGCGGGTGTTGATACGTGCTAAACCGTGTAAAAAAGTGGTGTATAACCGGTTATCTTTGATTTTCTTTCAGGATCTGCTTACAGCATTCATACATTGCTTGGATTTGAGTGAAAACTTTTGTACCGGTGGAAGGTCGTTTGTAAAGACATTCATTTCCTAATATATCTTGTATTTTGGTAAAGGAGGAGCTAACTTCAACAACAATAGGTGGAGGCTTACGTTGCTTGATTTCAATTATGTTTGATACAGGAGCTGTATCCATATCATTTGGGTTAAAAAAGCCCGGACAGGAGTTTTTAATTATGGATAACTTTTTTCGTAATTTGTTTTTTACGTTTAGATAAATTCTTGGTTCCAGGGGCCATTACTGTTTTTTTTTAATATTAGTTTTTATTAAATTGTCTGCCGTGTGTGAGTTCAGATGAGAACAGAGTAGGCAATTACAAAAACAAAAATATACAGTCACTCACAGCTTATTTGATGCAGAGAAGTTTTTTTTCAAAAACCGTTATATATTTAAAATTTTTTTTCTAAAAATACAAAAACAAAGAATGTGGTTTAGTATATTATAGTATTGTAATTTTATTTAATAAACAAACAAAAACAAAAATGTGCTTTGTACTCTCAAGAAACTAAAAATAAGGTACAAAACTCATGTCACAGCTTAAATGATGCAGTTAATTTTTCCGTTATCCTTGTTGTTGTCTTCAGCTTAAAATTTTAAAATTATTATCTGCAATCATTCCTAATTTTGTTTTTGACTGATACGCATTAAAATAATAAAAATAAAAGAATTTTTTAACCATGGTACCGCGTACATGCATTGAAATACGTGAGTTAGTATTAAAGCACTATAAGAATGGGCACACTCCACGGAAAATTGCTGCAATGATTAATTTAAGTTCTTCAACAGTTAAGCATATAAAACGCAATTTACATACATAGGTGAGAATCGTGTTGAAAACAAGGGTAGACAAGCTCCAAGTAAAATTTTTACTGAAAGTGATTCTAAGTGGTTAGTGCAACAAATTCGTAAAAATCCAGCAACAAGCGCTCCGAAGCTGACTTGTGGCCGAAAAATATTTGGGAAAGACATGTCATCCTGAAACAATTCACAGAATATTTAGGGACGCTGATTTTAATGGCCGAATTCCTCGAAACAAACCATTTATAAATGAAAAAAATTGAGTAAAATCGCTGCAGTTTGCGCGTGACCATTTAAATAAGAGTCCAGCATTTTAGAGCACTGTAATTTTTGTTGATGAAGTGAAAGTTAATATATTTGGACCAGATGGAAGGCCCTACATTTGGCGCAAAGTAAATACTGAGCTGAAACCTCACAATTTACGGAAATGGTATGGTTTGGGGATGCATGTCTTCAAATGGAGTAGGTAACTTGGCCTTTATCGTAGGGAATATGGATAAAAAATTTATTTGAAACTTCTCCAAGAAAATCTAATTCAAAGAGCGACGAAATTGCATATTGAGGACGCCTTTCGCTTCTACCAAGATAATGATCCTAAGCATAAATCACCATTAGTACAGACTTGGTTGATGGAAATGCCCGCATATAGTTCAAACTCCAGCACAATCACTTGACTCAAATGTGATGGAAAATTTGTGGTCAATACTGAAGACAAATATTCGAAAATACGATATCCATAACAAATCTAACTTAAAAAAGGTATTGCAAAAAGAGTGGGATAAAATAGATCCAGATTATAAAAAAAAGCTAGTCGACTCTATGCCGAAAAGGCTTCAAGCGGTTATAGATAATAAAGGATATCCTACTAAATACTAAGCAATTGAAAAAATTTTAAAATCACAGTAAATCCTTTTTTATTTAATGTTTTTTAAAATTGCATCATTTAAGCTGTGACCTGAATTTTGTACCTTATTTTGTATTTTGAGTTTTTAGAGAACTTAAAGCAGATATATTTTTTTTTGTAAATATAAATAACGCATAATTGTTAACTAAACCAGATATGTCGTTTTTGTATTTTCAGAACAAAATTTTTAAATATGTATTTTTATTTTATTATTATTATTTGTTTTTTGCATGCAGATATGAAAAAGTTTACATCGGATGCTATATTTATATGGGGACTATGTCTAAAAATGGACCGATCCTGACCATATTTGTTAAAGACACTTATTTTTGCAAAAACATATTCAAACGAAATTTTAGAAAAATCTGTGCAGTTTTGTTTTTTTTATTGATTTAATTGAAGATCGGGAAGCAGCTTTTTATGAGGGTTATGACTAAGAATTGTCCTATTTTTGGACAACTAATTAATGGGTATAATAAACACGAAAAACCAAATCTGACCGGGATCTATATGATAATTTGGATCTTATGTCAATTTAAGTCGATCTCATATACAACATTTGTATGTGGAATACCTCTGAACATGGACCAATTTTCAATGAAGCTTATATACAAAATTTCTTAAACATATTGATATTTGCGACCTGTGATTGGTCAAATATTTTTGGTAGTTACAACAACAGCAAAAACTCATTATATCCCGATCACATAGTGTTATAGGGTATAAAAAGCATGGTAAAAGAATCACTTTAAAAAAATTAAATTTTAAAACTAGAGGACCCCTGCTGCTCCGCAGTATTATATTATATTATATTAATTTTTATAATATAATAACAAAATTTGCCAAGAGAAGTTAACGTACAGTAATGCCAAAATATGCCAAGAGAAGTTAACGTACAGTAAAAGTAAAGTTGATTGTCCACGCATAACTTTCCTCAAACCCAACGAATTTGCCAAGAGAAGTTACGTACAGTAATGCCAAAATATGCCAAAATATGCCAAGATAAGTTAACGTACAGTAAAAGTAAAGTTGATTCTCCACGCATAACTTTCCTCAAACCCAACGAATTTAAGCAGTTAATAGCTCAAAAGAAGGAGCTTGATCCACTGAGTGTTCTTAGACCTATGTCAACAGCCTACGTTAATTAGAACTCTAGTTATAGAGGTTTGAGAGAAGAAAAATATTGAAAAAATCTTGAATGCAAAGTTTATTCATAAATTCTTTTAATATATAAGATATTTGAAAAAATGCTCTAAAGTATGTCCTTATACCAAACATCATCCATTTATCAATTTAGTGTACAGGAAAAAAAACATGAAATTGCATATTCGTGGTTTCCCTGATCATGATAAACACATTTTTAAACCTCGTCCCCATAAAATAATTGTATCCGATATGAAATTTTGCATATCATCAGGCAACAAATTTATAACAATGTCCTCAAATTGATTTAAGCTTATTTCCTAAGTCGGTCTAAACCGACTATAATTTTCTTATTTGTTTTAATTGGTTTATTAGTTGTGTTTTCTTCATTTACGATATTTTATACACAGTAATAAGTAGGTGCAGTTGGGTTTTTTGATGTATAAACATCTATACGCGCAGGGGCGTAAATTTCTAATTCACAGTACAATCACAAAAACAGGGTAATATGTGAGCGTAAGACCTTACGCGTAACATGTAAGCATTAAGACAAATCGGTGTGACATGATTGTTTGGTGAAAAAATTATGATATGTAATAACATTTTTGTCGCTGTTTTCTGCATTTTATTTATTACCAGATGTTTACACATCTCCCCTGTGATCGGGCTCACATGTAAACATCTATACGCGCATGGGAGTAAATTTCTATTTCACAATACAATCACAAAAACAGCGTAACATATGAGTTAACATGTTACGCTGTGAGCTGTAAGACAAATCGGTGTAACTTATGATTGTATTGATGAAAAAATTATGATGTAAAATTGTTTCAGCTAATTCAACAACCCTTTACCCCCCAATCTCACATCACACTGAAATTGTAAAATCGTTGCGTACGTATTATCAACGAAAAATTGTTCGAATTAGTCGAATCCATCGCCATTAAATTTTATGCTCACACATCTGACTGCAATCTCATTTTTAAAATGTTGTCGAAGCGTAAACTTGAAAAAATTTGTATACTTCTCTCTCTTATTTTAAGTAGAGTTACCGAGTTTATTATACAGGCACATGTTTGAGGGAAAATGTTTACATTTATTATTATTAGTATTATTTTAATAATAGTTGATAATATTTATGCTCTATAATTAACAAACTTGCGTCTTTGTATGCGCATTTCAAAAAATAAATCATTATAATAGATTTAACAAGTTAAAACTTTAATTACAATTTTGCAGAATCCAGTAAATTTGCATTAAATTTATAACAGGGTAACATTAATCATCGTTAGTGTCTGCCACTACTCGCACGAAAAATTTGGTGCCATTAGTGTGACCACTGCGGAAAATGTGTGTGTATTAGTAAAAAAAATGTGAGTGTATTGAGTTTTTCGAACTTGCAGTGTGATGTGAGATTGCTGGGTTACTGCAAAATGTTAAAAATTTCACAATATAAACGTATAACATATACATACATAATTCAACAACTCCACAAATATGCTATAAGTGATACATAGATGACGCTTTCTGCTTGATTTTAAAAAAGTGACATAAAAATCTCAAATTACTAGATGTTTACACAACTCCCCTGTGATCGGACCCACATGATTTTTTTATTACAACTGTAATTTTCAATTATTTTAGCGAAATAATTCTTTGAACATTTATCTAACGTTCCGATGGACTTTGGTTTAAACTAATGGCACCGTTTAAGTACACTTTTTTAGAATAAAAATAAATATTATTGAACTTATTAAAACAATTGATATTGAAATGTTTTATAGTAACTTTAATAGCATATGTTTCGATTTATTGTTGGAGTTTGGGAAACATCGCCAAGATGATAGTAGTGATATTTTTTGTAAGTATAACGAAAAAAATATTAAATATTATTGATAAAGTTATATTCATACAAATTTATGAAAAGAAATTTTAAAATAAAATGTTGGCTTTAGAGTTGCCATTAACACTGCTTTATTATTTTTAAGATGTTGTTAATTTTTTAAGTTTTAAGTTTAATTTAATTTTAATGTAAAAAAATTATTCATGTTACAAGGTCCCTTGATAAAGCCAACAAATTATTGACGAAACTTCTAGAAAATAATACGAGTTTTATATACATTAATCAAAATAGGCCTAATTATATTAATTTGCAAATAAGACAAATTTCGATTTGAAAACAATGCGAGCTCTTTGGAATAAACGACTCCCTGAGTCAGATATATGTTTATTTGAAGGCAGAGATTTTTATTTTTCAATTAAACATATTTTTACTTTCATGTAATTATGGTATTTTATTAACACTTGCCTTGAAAGATATTTAGCATATATGTCGTACAGTTTACATACAAATACAGAAGATTGTGTGTAATAATAATTAAGACGTTCTTTATAAATAAAAACATACAAGGAACTTAAATATAATTACTTTTCCAACTTTATTTTTATCTAAAACAAATAAATAAAATCGCAATAATACGAAGAAATATACATTAATTGTTGAGAAAAATATATAGGGAGGGCATTGGACAGGAGAATACAATTGACTAAACTTAAAAAATGTATAGGATTTATAATAAAATATTCGCCAAATTAATACTCAAAAGATTGCAAATTATAACATAAAATTTAAAAAAATAATCAATATCATCATGTTAAACAATAAAATTTTTGAAAAAACAATAATCTGCCAAAAAGGATTAATTTGCACATAACTGCTTTAAATTAATATTTGGTGTATAGATTATTTCAGCAAACTAAAGCAACGGCAAAGGAAATTTATATTATTGTCTCAGACAACGACACACATCTTAATGACCAATGTTGGCAATGACAGCACGGGTAAAATCTTGAGTTGTAGATTGACCACCTAAATCCTTGGTTTTTACTTTGCCATCCTTAAGCACACGATTGAGAGATGTTTGAATTAAATCACTGTAGGTGGGCAAATTAATATGACGCAACATTTTAGTGCCGCACAAAAACATGGCAGTGGGATTGGCAATATTTTTACCAACAGCCTCAGCGAAAGTGTGACGTGCACCCTGAAAAATGAAATACACATATATAATTTTAAAACAAAGCTTCGAAAAAAAGTATCAACTTACAGGTTCAAAAACTACACTTTCGGCTGAGTAAGAAGCACCGGCTACTACACCGGCACCACCAACTAAGCCAGTAGCCAAGTTATCTACAATATTTCCGTATAAATTTGGAGTAACCAAGACATCAAACTGAGGAAAATCAAAATTAAAACCCAAATTGAATAGCTTCATCTTTTTTTTTTTATAAATATGCTCTGTTCTTACCTGATGTGGATGTGATACCATTTGCATAGTGGTATTATCAACAATCATTTTTTCAAACTGAATGCGTGGATATAATTTGGACATTGTTTCACAACTTTTCAAGAACAAACCATCGCCCAACTTCATAATGTTAGCCTTGTGTACGGCGGTTACCTTCTTGCGATTATTTTTGGTTGCATAATCAAACGCGAATTTTGCAATACGCATTGATTTTTTGGCAGTAATAATCTTCAGGCATTCTACAATACCTTTTACAGACTCATGTTCCAAGGCAGAATATTCACCTTCGGTTTGTTCACGAATAATAACGATATCAATGTCCTGATGACGCGTCGAAACACCAGGTAAACTTCGTACATGTACAACATTAGCATACAAATCCAAATCATTTCGTAATTTCATGTTAAGAGTTTGCAATTCACCGGCAACGCTGTAGTCAGGAGTAGCTAAAATACCCTGTAAAAAGATTTAAAAAAACTTAATATCTTTATATGTAACACAGGTTTTGTTTGTAGCCAATGATCTCCAGAACTATATGAGGTAAAGAGCTAAGATTTACACCATGACTTCGCTTCGAGCTCCTTCTGGGCGGACTCGCGCAAAAGGTAGTGGTACCTTCCATACAAAGCGGGTCTTAAAATATTATGTAAGTTCATTAATTAGAATTGTGCGTAGTTTAGCCGAAAATGGGCGGGATCGGGCAAGAGGGCGCGACACCATCCAAACAAAGTCAAATATCTAGAAAACTATGAATGAGAGATCTTCGAAACTGTGATTCCATAAATTATGGTAATGCTAAAAATAGGCGGGATCGGATTAGTGGGTGCGGCACTTCCCGTGCAAAGTAAATATTTATTATCAAATATCTAGAATATGATGATAGTATCTAGAATATTATAACGTATCAGTGGGCGTGGCACCTCTAATTCAAAGTATATATTGAGTGATTTGATAGTGACAGGTTATTAATGTGAGTAGTAGAGTAAAAATAGGCGGGACGATGTAAATAACCAAGGTACTGTCCATAAAAAGTATATATGTAATATTCTATGTGGAAAACTTATATTGTTAATGTCGTTGCGAAAATATTATTGATTAACTATACTTTTAATGAATGTAGGCTATGGCGAAACAAAGTCAGACAGAACCCGCTAGTATCGAAATATATTAAATCATAAATTCGCATTGCCGAGTATATCTTCGAGAGTGAGATGAAGTTCTTAATAAAAATTAAATTATTGTAAAAGAGATGATAATGACTTTGAAATTTTAAAATCTTTTATCCAATATTTCTAAAACACAATTGCTAATGGAAATGTGTGCATTTTTTCTCGTATCGATTCAAAACTTACCTTAATACAAACTTTATTCTTTTGAATTGAAGCTACAACATCCTCCAATTTTGCACTCAAAACTGGATTTACTTCAGATAGGAAATAAGATTCAAAATCAACGGGCACATCAGCACCCTGTAAATATCGGCAATCAAAATATATTCAAAAGATGAAGTGTAAATCAACTAACCTTAAAAACTTCCTGCAAGGCATACACTAATTCAGGACCAACACCGTCACCGGGAATTAATGTGCAGGTTGTACGATTACCGCCGTGAGTGGCAGGGTCCTAAAAATAATACGTGAACAATTCAGAACTATTCATTTGTATCCGAGTACAATTTAGACTTACGCTATTGACGGCAGCTGTTGTATGAATTGAACGTACAGCAGAGGTTTGGAGACCCTGAAAATTTTCCAAAATATTAGAATTTTTACATATTCACTTAAAGCTTTCATTTTAACTTATCAGAAGGATAATAACCTCAAAAGTGTAATGTGACTTTGGATTAACTTACACTTCTGTTCCATTTGTGCAAAAAAAATGTTTATGTAAGCAGTTGTGCCGCACAATAAAAAAAATATATTTTTACTTACTTGCATTAAAGTACGCCCTAGTGTTCTAGCAAACAAAGCCATGTCGTTGCTGGAGTATTAAGGTTTTCCAATTGCCGTAAATTACTGTAAAAAATTTGCAAAAATTTATGGAATAAATTTTAATATTTTCTTTTTGATTGAAGAAAATTTTTCTACAGACCTGCAGGAAGGTCTTTGATTTGACAGTTGAAACAGAGCTGTAAAAAATAGTACCAATTTAATTTTCAATTTGGTGTTATCAACTAGAAGTGTAAAAAAAATAATTCATATTTTTCCAGTTAATGACAATCATGTTTATTTATGTATTTACAAAATATTTCACAAAATAATGGTAATTCGCGGTCCGACGAGCAAAGATCGCTTTCGTCTTCTCTATTATTGTTCGGATAAAAGAAAACACGTTTCCGGTATTTCCTTTTCGGTCATCGTGGTTGCTGATCCGCATGCTTTTAGGTTATGTACCTATTGGCATGCGTTCTGGTTATGTCTCATAACCTATCGTTTCATTAGTTTTAAGGCGTTTTTGTATATTAAATAGCTGACCCTAACCTCCATTGCGAAGGTAATGGTTGTCTAGGGAGCTAGACGCGTTAAATCGCGATAATTGGTGATGGCGTATTGCTCCACAGAGCTGGCCAAGTAATTCTTCATATACGGCCGTATAGGTCGTTATGGAGTAACTTAATAGACTCAAAAAAAAAAAAAAAAAAAAATAAATTCATAAAATATAGGAAAAATTTAAAATGAAAAATTCTACTTATAGATTTACATTTTAATATTCAAAATATGATTCGAAAATGAATCATAATTACTAAAATTAAAATGGAAATTAAAAAAAAAAAGAATAATTTTTAAAATTTATAAGAGAAAATATACTTATGAAAATTTGACCTAGACATTCTTAATGTTGTGTTGTAGCAGACTTCCTTTGATTATTATAACGTTATTGGTAGTTGCACAATCGATTATCTCCTCAAGCGATTGTTCTATCCCCGATATTGGGAAAATTGTTAGCAAATGAGGAATGTCAAGTATAACATTACAATTGAAACATCTTGGCGTCTCAGTTTCTTCATAGTAGTGTTTTGAGTTAAATACACATTTACTCACCCCTAGGCGGGCTAACATAAGTCTGGGTTCAGACAAGGCAATTTTTGTTGCGGCAATTTTTTGCCATTCTCTTTTAAAGTTGCCTTAATGTTCACACAGAGAAATTTGTTGCCGCAACTTTTTGTTTTCTTTTGCTTTCAAATTCTTACATTTTTGACAGTTTCTTTTATTTAGTTTGTGTAAAAAGAATTTATTATTGGTTCAATGTGAAAAATCATTTTTGTTTGAAAAAATGGAAGTCAAAGAAAAAAATGAAATAATCGAATCTATAATTGACTGCATTGAAGTGGCTATAGATTTTTGGATTGTTCCATATGTCGTACTTCTTTCATATATTGTGTCCGCAAATTTTTACATTTTCTTTTTACTTCATCAACATTAATTGTGCTATCTATTTTTTGCATTTCTTCCGTAAAGGTGCTATTACATGATGTGTTTTTTACATATGTACTGTCAAATTTCCCCACAACAAAAGTTGTACACATCGTGTGATACATATGAAACATTGTTTATGTACAATACATGAGGAAAGTCACAAGTACATTCTTCAATTAGAACAGGTTCTATTTTTGCATGACAAACATAAGAAAATACAACACTGCTTGTGGCGAAAGAAAAATAGAGTAAATTTTAAAGATTAATATTGAAAGAAAAATAAATTGTGTAGTATTAATTAACAATTAAAAAATATATAACTCTTTTTTAACAATAAATTTTTATAAATTCACAAATTAAATCAGCTGTTGTTTACATTTAGAGGTTATGTCATACGGAAATAAATATGCACGTGTGATAGCAAAAATTATGAATCGTATGTAAAAGACAATTTTGACAGACATGAGGAATTTCATATGGATAAAAAAAGTGACAGTACATATGTAAAAAATACTTCGTGTAATAGCACCTTAATGGAATTGAATGCTTCAGCTCTCTTGTCTCTGTTTAAATATTCTTCTGATCTTATGTTGTAAATACAAGTATTTTCTTCCACACACATTATTAATTTTTCTGTAAGCTGCCGATTCCATATAAATGACATTTTTATTTAATTATTAATTGCACTACTTTGCTTATAAAATAAACACTTATTTAATTTTATGTATCTTTATTATCTAGAAAAATTGTGTAAAATATAAATAAAATCTGTTTTTAAATTTTTTTAAATTGAGCGCAAATTCAAACAAGGAAGCACAGAATGAAAAGAAATGTCAAATAATAACCTGCAGCTAACTTCGTGTTTATAATTACGAATTGCAGAACAAAACGAGTTGTCGAGTACAAGCAACTCCGTACCAATTACCACTCTTCTTTCCCCTCTCTCCTACAAACTCAAGAATTGCGCAACAAAAGTTGCCTAGTGTGAACTCGGACTAATACATTCAGACCTGGTTAAATTTTTGTTGTATCTAAGCTTAGAACTAGTTCCATTCTCTAACTGTAATATTTCATCATAAACACCTTTGTGATTTTTAATTATGGCCTTTGTTGCACTTAGGCTATCGGTACAAATTAACGTTTTTCCACCATGCTGAATGGCAAGATCAATGGCCATATATGACTATATTTTTAGATCTAAAACTTAAGCAGGCAGCTGAGTTCGATTTAGTCGATTTTTTCTTTTAAACAATTAAATTTTGAAGTTTGTTTTAGATGCCAGCTACATCTGCCACTTCGGAGCAGTCTCTTCCGTTGTCATAAAATAAATGTTTCATTTTCTTTTATTAGTAGTATTTTTAATTTTAATGCTTAAATTTAAACACATAATCTCTCGTTTTCTAAAAGTGCATGCATATATCCAAAAATAAATACCCGAATATTTGTATTTAAAAAAGGTGTTTAAAAGAATCAGCTTTGCCTTATGGCTCCGTCTGGGATTATTTTTGTTTAATCTTTATGCTGGCTACACACCAGGCAACGGTTGCTTCAATGTGTTGTAGCAACAATGATACACACGTATCAACGGTTGCTTCAACCAACCAGAAATATCAAAACTTTTTGATATTTTTCGTTGGTTGATGCAACCGGTTGAAGCAACCGTTGCCTGGTGTGTAGCCAGCATTATGGTTTATTTTATCATTATTAACATTACTAATTAAACATAACTGATTTCAACGAAACAAAACCACAATTTCTACCAAGATTTCAATAATATCTTACCCAAGTGTTAAGTAAATAAATTATTTAAAAAAAAACGATATGACGGGGTTCAGTCGGCTTAGAGCCGCCGCCAATAATTTTCTGGTAAGCCGAAACAGCCAACATTTTGGCATCGAATTGGATATTTGCATTTAACCTCGTTAAGAAAAAAAATTTATAAGACAACATATGATTTTCATAAGAAATGCATGACCAAGTTTTAGTGCAAATGAATTTTCTCATTGTTCGTTCATTTTTATTTCAGGTGTAGATTGTAGTTCTTGAGAAATTTATACTGTGTATTTATTTTTTTTATTTATAAACAACCCTGTTTTTAAGTAGGAACACAATTAATAATGAATGCCTTTTTAAATATTTTATATATTTTTATAAACTGAAAAAATTTAAAGTTTTTGTTCAAAAAGAAAATTATAAATAAATTAAAATTTACGTTAAGCAAAATTTACAAACTTTAAGAAATTAAATGAAACCGCAAAATTCCCTGTGACAAAATTACATAATCGAAAAAAACTCATTAAAAATTTGCAAAATAAAAAAATTTAATGGCTTTAAAATTAATGGGAACACTAGTGTTACGCACGCATAAGCCTTCACAGTTGTTTTTGCAGATAAGTTTAGGTAGTGTGTGTTCTTATCACAACACTGCAACGTGAGTGGATGGAAAAGTTTTTTTCTTCTCAATTTCTATTGCTTATAATTGCGTATATTTTTAATTTTATACATTTTTTATTAGGAATATTATACCGAAAATGCGTTTCGTTCAATTCAGACGTCGTAATGATACCCGTAAACGTTTGGGTGTCGTTTCCGAAGACGGCACTAAAATTGTAGAACTATCTGGTGGGTCATGTGTTTCCAATGACATGAGAACTTTTATTGAACAAGGATATTCTGTATCTGAATTACAAAATAAATTAGCTGTTGCCAAAACAGAGGATATGCATGACAATTTTACTTTGTTAGCGCCTGTTCTTAATCCCGATAAGATAATTTGTATCGGTTTGAATTACCGAGATCATTGTGAAGAACAAAATAAGCAACCACCTAAGGAACCTATGTTCTTTAGTAAGTATAACAATGCTATAGTGGGACCATTGGATAATGTCATTGCTCATAAGATAACAAATGTAAGTAAATAGCGACCAAATTATACACACTCATTTAAAAAATTTTAACCATACACAAAAGAATTACCCTTAAAAGTTTACTTAAAAGAGATCTAGTTTTAGAAAATTTCACTGGTCATTTTTTGACTACACGTATTTCTTAACTAACCCAACAATTTTGGTATTTAAAATGGGGTAAATCGGGCATCATTGTGCCAAGATATGGCCTAAAATATGAAGACGCGTTAAAAATTTAGTATGTTTCTGTAATAATTTAGTATTAAGTTAATCAAATTGTTTACTTTTTCAAATATTTTGTTTACATACAGTTATAAATAGATTTGGATTTTACACTTAATTGTTTTCTAAATTTAAGACTTATGTAAAAACTTATTATATGGGTCTTAAATACTATTCAAAGGCTGTATTTGTATTCAACTGATTCTGACATTAAAAATTTTGATGAAAATGTGAAAATCACTAACCGTAATTTGTTATTTTCACTATTTTTTTTTTTAGAAAGTCGATTGGGAAATAGAATTGGCTGTAATTATTGGTAAAAAATGTAAAAATGTCACTCCTCAACAAGCTATGGATTATGTTTTTGGATATACCATTGCCCAAGATATATCCGCACGTGACTGGCAAAAAGAACGAAATGGAGGACAATTTTTAATTGGTAAATCTATGGATACCTTTTTACCTCTTGGACCATCTATAGTTCACAAAAGTATTATTAAGAATCCATATGATTTGTACATGACATGCAAAATAAATGGTGTTGAAAAGCAGAATGGAATAACTGATAGTATGATTTTCAAAATCGATGACATAATAAGCCGTTTGTCACAGTAAGTTGAATCAAGATTTTGATAAACATTTTTTTTAATGTTCATGTTTTATGTTTCCTTTTTAGAAGCATTACTTTATTGCCGGGAGATGTTATTTTAACTGGCACACCTAAAGGTGTTGGCATGCATCGTAATCCTCCCGAATTTTTAAAGCCAGGAGATGTCATTGAAAGTGAAATCCAATGTATGGGTAAAATGATAAACAAAGTTGTTGCTCCTTAAATTCCAACATTTTACCCAAAAAGCACATTCTTCGTTTATGTTGTAATGTTTGTTGGTCACAATTGTGTTGTAAAAATATTATTGATAAAATCATGCATTTAAAATAAATTTTAATGTTTTTATTGCCTTTCTGCTAGTGTAGTTTGTGTATACTTTATTATTGTTTGTTATATATTTTGGTGTAATTATTAATATTGAATTTAATAATGTGTATATTTTGATAATAAATTTGTTGTATAAATTTTTTTGTTTTTTATTTCGTAATGATTGCAATAAATTTATTATTTAAGAAAATATAAATAAATACTTCCGTCGTGATTTTTGGACGTTAAGAAACAGTTCGTTTAAACATGAACTTTTTGGATACTAGGGTTCATCTATGGGCCAGGAGCAGGGGCGCTGTTATACAAGCTCAAATCGGAATTTACATTTGTAAAAAATTAAATTGTACTGTTCGAACTATCTGCGCCGGAAACGAAAATCTACTTTCCGATCAGATGATCCCGAAATAAAGGGTCTCATATGGAAACAGCACTCAATATTTGTCGTTCGTTAACAATAGGAACAATTTTACATGGTAATTACCATCTACGCCGGGACTTCAAAAAAAATATAAGTGCCTCTAACCTGTATCGCACAACTCCACTAGATAAATAGAGATTAGAGTTTAAGTTCACAGACTTTCAAAAAATATTAGAAAAGACGCTGTGAATATCTTCTGACTGTTCACATAAGTCTTTTTGAAAAAATATTAACTCTTATATCTGTTTGCCTGCCATTAGCTACCAACAACATCATCTCAATTTTATAAATAAATTATTAAATAAATAAATTATTAAATAAATAAATTTATAAAACATATACAAAAGAAAAACAAGTAAGAAAATTATAGTCGGTCTAGACCGACTATACGATACCCTATACCATGCGTTTAGAGACCCTATCTCTTAGGCCCAACTGACTGGACATTGAAAACCAAATTTGAGTGGGATTTTTATTAATTTTTTTGGCTGCAGATGTGAAAAAGTTCATATCGGATGCTATATCTATATAGGGACTTGGTCCAAAAATGGACCGATCCTGATCATGTTAGGTAAAGTCTCTTGTATTTTGCAAAAATATACACAAACAAAATTTGAGAAGAATCAGTGCAATATTTTTGTTTTTTAATAGATTTAAGTGAAGATCGGGAAGCAGCTCTATATGGGGTCAAAGGGATCATTTTTGGACTACTCATTAATGGATGTAATGAACGCATACAAACCCAATTTGAGTAAGATCTATATGACAATTTGGATCTTATGGCAATTTATGTCGATTTCATATGGGTAATATGTATGGGGGCTAGGTCTGAACATGGACCGATTCTCACCAATTTCAATAGCGGTCATCCCATGGCCGATAAAAGCTTATGTACCAAATTTCATCAAAATATATTCATATTTGCGACCTGCAGTTTGATTACAAGCTTTACATGGACACACAGACGGACGGACGGACGGACGGACGGACGGACGGACGGACATTGTTAAATCGACTCAGAAAGTGATTCTGATTCGATCGGTATAATTAAAGATGGGTCTAGGTCAAATATTTTTGGTTGTTACAAACAGCAGCACAAAGTCATTATACCCAAACCACATAGTGGTATAGGGTATAATGAGCCAGTTACAGACCATAAGCGCTATTACTAAAACGATCGTAAAAGAAAAATATTTTCATATGCTATAAATTCAAAACTTGTTTAAATATGTATTTACAACAAAATAAAAAAAAATTGAATGTCAGGTGTGGGGTTCGAACCCACGCTCCCTCTCGGGAACCAGAGCTTAAATCTGGCGCCTTAGACCGCTCGGCCAACCTGACTCATGCAGTGGGTTTAACAAAAATTATATATTAACTGTTTTGGTGCAAAATTAGTGCACAATATTCATTTTATTTTTTAATGATTTTTAAAGGAAAATGGGAGGAAAAAACCTTTATATGATTTAATATATTCAAATACTCTCTGAAAATATTTATATGCTTATAGGGGGTTTATTAGAAATAATAGACCTCTATAAGCATATAATTTTCAATTTGGTGATTTATTTATACCCTATACCACTATGTGGTTTGGGTATAATGACTTTGTGCTGCTGTTTGTAACAACCAAAAATATTTGACCAAGACCCATCTTTAATTATACCGATCGAATCAGAATCACTTTCTGAGTTGATTTAACAATGTCCGTCCGTCCGTCTGTGTGTCCATGTAAAGCTTGTAATCAAACTGCAGGTCGCAAATATGAATATATTTTGATGAAATTTGGTAAATAAGCTTTTATTGGCCATGGGATGAACGCTATTGAAATTGGTGAGAATCGGTCCATGTTCAGACCTAGCCCCCATACAAATTACCCTATGAAATCGACATAAATTGCCATAAGATCCAAATTGTTATATAGATCTTACTCAAATTGGGTTTTGTATGCGTTCATTACGTCCATTAATGAGTAGTCCAAAAATGATCCCTTTGGCCCCATATAGAGCTGCTTCCCGATCTTCACTTAAATCTATTAAAAACAAAAATATTGCACTGATTCTTCTCAGATTTTGTTTGTATATATTTTTGCAAAATACAAGCGACTTTACCAAACATGATCAGGATCGGTCCATTTTTGGACCTAGTCCCCATATAGATATAGCATCCGATATGAACTTTTTCATATCTGCAGCCAAAAAAATTAATAAAAATCAGACTCAAATTTGGTGTTTGCTTATTTTGTATGTCCAGTTAGTTGGGCCTAAGAGTTAGGACATGGTATAGGGTATCGTATAGTCGGTCTAGACCGACTATAATTTTCTTACTTGTTTTAATTTTACGTTATTTCTCAACATTCTCTTATCAGTGGGTAAGAGCAATTTTCTATTTTGGCAAAGTAATTGTTATTAATCCTTGTTATGAAATCGAATAATTTTTTCATAACCTGTTTCTTCATGAAGAAAATGTGTAGGATACCTCCAGGGTTTTTTATACCCTATACCACTATGTGGTTTGGGTATAATGTCTTTGTGCTGCTGTTTGTAACAACCAAAAATATTTGACCTAGACTCATCTTTTATTATACCGATCGAATCAGAATCACTTTCTGAATCGATTTAACTATGTCCGTCCGTCCGTCCGTCCGTCTGTGTGTCCATGTAAACCTTGTAATCAAACTGCAGGTCGCAAATATGAATATATTTTGATGAAATTTGGTATATAAGATTTTGTCGACCATGGGATGAACGCTATTGAAATTGGTGAGAATCAGTCCATGTTCAGACCTAGCCCCCATACAAATGACCCCCATAAAATCGACATAAATTGCCATAAGATCAAAATTGCCGTAGAGATCTTAGTCAAATTGGGTTTGTATGTGTTTATTACATCCATTAATGAATAATCCAAAAACGGTCCCTATGGGACAACTCTTGGTCATAGGCCCCATATAGAGCTGCTTCCCGATCTTCACTTAAATCTATCAAAAAACAAAAATATTGCACTGATTCATCTCAAATTTTGTTTGTATATATTTTCGCAAAATACCAGAGACTTTACCAACCATGGTCAGCATCGGTTCATTTATGGACCTAGTCCCCATATAGACATAGCATCCGATATGAACTTTTTCATTCTGCAGCCAAAAAAATTAATAAAAATGCCACTCAAATTTGGTTTATGCTTATTTTCTATATCCAATTAGTTGGGCCAAGAGATAGGGTCTCTAAACGCATGGTATAGGGTATCGTATAGTCAGTCTAGACCGACTATAATTTTCTTACTTGTTATTTATTATTTTAAGACATTTGTTTTGTATAATTTGTAAGCGTTTTAGGTGACAGTTGGCAACGTCACTCCAAATAGGACACGCGTATGTTAATATCGGCCTTATTATAAGGCTTTAAGAGAAAAAGCCAACGATCTTCAAATATAGCCGAGCAAAATTTTTATAATCAATGTACTAAGTTTCTAAGTAACATGATTGATAAAAGTATTAATTCGGAACGCAATAAGAAATGGTGTCAATTAGTATCCAATTTAAAACCAGGTGATAAATCATTTTGGAAAATAAGCAGGAACATGCGAGGAAAAGGAAAAAATCAAATCTCTCACTTTAAAATTGGAAATATTAAAATAACATCTGATAAGTGCAAGGCTGAAATCCTAGCAAATACATCTGTCCAAGCAAATAACCTCACTTCGAACTACAACCACTCAGCGGATACAGTAATAAATACAACAGTAAATAATTTTAAGAAGGAAAATCCTTGTCCTGAATCAGCAATTTATACATACATCTCTAGAAGAAGTAATGAATATTGTCTCATCAATAAAACCCTCAAAATCCCTTGGTTTTGACACTGTTCCGAACCTGCTCTTAAAGAAACTACCACTCAAAGCTCTAAAATTACTGGTTATAATATTTAACAGCTGCATCAAACTCAACTATTTCCCAAACCATTTCAAAAATGCTAAGGTTATAGCTATTAACAAACCTAGCAAGACAAAAAATAACCCAAACAGCTACAGACCTATCAGTCTATTAAGTAACTTTGGTAAAATATTTAAAAAAATTCTATATTATCGTCTTAGTGAATTTGTAACGACCACTTCTATTGTTGCTAAAGAACAATTTGGATTTAAAAAAGGACATAGCACTACTCACCAAATAAACAGAATTAAAAATCAAATAAGCACCAATAAAAACAATAAACGTTCAACGGGTGTAATATTGTTAGATATCGAAAAAGCGTTTGACACCGTTTGGCATAATGGCCTAGTATTAAAACTTCTTGATGCAAATATACCAAAATATTTATGCAAACCTATTTCAGATTTCATTCACGGCGATTAATAATGAAACATCATCTCCAAAAACCATTACCACAGAGTTACCTCAAGGATCAGTATTGTCGTCATTGCTTTACTCGATATATACATCCTATTTCAAAGTCCCGAAATATATGAAAATTGCTTACTACGCAGATGATAGATACTGCGTTAATTTCTTCAAACAAACTTACAAATGCACTCCTGAAGAAAATGAAAAAGGGACAAATATTTTCACAAATGGAAAATCAAAATTAATCCAAACAAGACCCAAGCAATAATTTTTCCATTCAACAAATCTCCCAAAAGACTGCCAAGACGTCATCTTCTTATTGGAAATAATACCATAAATGTACTTAATCATGTCAAATATCTCGGAGTTGTCTTGGACGAAAAGCTTACTTCTAAACAACATATTATGGCTAAGTGCCAAAAAGCTATAAAATCATTTAAAGCATTATGGCCACTACTAAATAGAAGGTCATTTCTAACCCCAAAAACAAAAATCTCTTCAAAAATGTTATAAGGCCAATATTAACATACGCGTGTCCTATTTGGAGTGACGCTGCCAACTGTCACCTAAAACGCTTACACATTATACAAAACAAATGTCTTAAAATGATAAATAAAAAACCCTGGAGGTATCCTACAAATCTTCTTCATGAAGAAACAGGTTATGAAAAAATTATCGATTTCATAACAAGAATTAATAACAATTACTTTGCCAAAATTGAAAATTCCTCTTACCCACTGATAAGAGAATGTAGAGAAATAACGTAAAATTAAAAGAAATCCTCAAATTGAAAATTATGTATATGCTTATAGAGGTCTATTATTTCTAATAAACCTCCTATAAGCACATATATATTTTCAGATAGTATTTGAATATATTAAATCATATAAAGGTTTTTTTATCCCATTTTCCTTTAAAAATCATTAAAAAATAAAATAAATACTATTTAATATCTTTAGATCCTATATATTATTTGATGCAATATCTATATGTAAAGATAAAATCTCATATGTGAAATCAAATTTGTTAAAATATGTAAATAAAGGAAGAATATATAAATGAAAAAAAAAAAAAATGCTAATGGCGAGAGATTCGATTAATTCGAACAATTTTTCGTTTATATACGTATACAGCTGTAGTGGCAGTGGAAATGGCTTGTGTAGGACGGGTGTTAAAAATGCAACATCTTAAATGGGTGAGGCAAACATAAAAAACATAAAATTTTTTTCAGAAAAGAAAACACAATAAGATGTTTATGGGCGAACTTTTAGGAGAATTTAATAATTATTGAAATCTATTAGGAACTAATGTTCGTAAGTGAAGCCTTGCACCATTCCTTATTATTAAAGCAATAATAAACTTAGTAATTAATATACCGGTACACTTAGATTTATGTCAACTTTTAATCATTGCTACAATTTATGATACAGTTTTGGAATTTTATTTGTTGATGTGTAAACATCTAGACGCGCAGGGGGGTAAATTTCTATTTCACAATACAATCACAAAAACAGCGTAACTCATATCGGTGTGAGCTGAAGCAGATAACGCTGTGTGACTTATGATTGGATTGGTGAAAAAGTTATGATATAACATTGTTTTTTTATGCCACTTTTTTAAAAGCGTCATCTATGTATCACTTATATACGTTTATATTGGGACATTTTTAACGTTTACAGCAAAGGGTTGTTGAATTAGCTGAAACAGTTTTTGCTATAAGTGATACATAGATGACGCTTTCTGTTTGATTTTAAAAAATGACATAAAAAATCTTAAATTACTAGATGTTTACACATCTTCCCTGTGATCGGACTCTCATGATTTTTTTCTTTCCAGATATGTCTGCTTTTCGGCGAGCGTGCTTCGCACATCTTTGAAATAAAATAAAAGATAGTTGATATCCTTTCGAAATGCATACGCAAAAAGATAAAAATATATAAAAAAAAAACTTAAAAACTTTGATTATATACCTAATATCTCTGGTTCCGAAAGGGTTAAGAGCAAATAGCATGCATCGAAAGATCAATATCAAAAATTTGGAGGTACACAATACAGGAAATAAGGGCCGCCATGTTATGTACCTCACAAACCCTCAATCTAAAAAAGTTAGCTTGTTCCAAAATTTGTTACACAAACTTAAAATGGAACTTTACACTTAATCGTTTAATACTAATTAAAAGAATTTATTTTTGACATATTATAAAATAGTAAGTCCTTTTATAGGATATTTTTCCTATTATGGTGTATCAGTATTTATATGTGTGCTTGTTGGTCCAAAAACTCAGTCATATCTATATTTTGCAAATGAAAAATTTCGAAGTTTCTTTAACAATATTTCGTTACTTTATTTTTGAAAAAATCACTACACAGTTATACCATAAAGGTTTTAGCTTTGGTGGCAAAAAATTCATCACGTCTATTATAAGGTGCATATGGATCATTTACCCAATTTTTAGGACGACGCCAAAATCTACCTACCATTTTATCTAAAAGCCAACTTTGAGTAGAGTTGGTAAATATGTGTTGACGCAACCGGCGTTTTAAAGCGGGTGACTTTTTGAACAACTTCTTATGACGACCGGTATGTGTACGAATCCAACCACCCCAATCCAAACGTCTGAAACGTTTAATGACAGCCTTTACTGACTTGCGTTTACCCTTATTTAAAGAAAATTTTGTTAAACTACGATTAGATTGTATCTGCAATGCCAAACCGGGAGAGGATTGCGTTAATGTGCTGGTACTTGTAACTGCTGGTGTTAATTTAGGGCAAACAGCTTTTGCGGCACACACTTGCAAAGAAGAAAAAGCTTTGTTTAAAGGAATCCCAAGAGATGAACGCACTGTAGTTGCAGAAGCAACTTTGGCAGCAAAAGAAGCGCCTCTAAATGCTGAAATGATAGTTTATTTGTTATCAATAGCTTTAATATTTTATTTTTTTACCATTTCCTATTATGGAACGAAGCATTTTTTGTTGTTATCAAGATTTCTAAACGTATATAAATATTTTATTTTATATAATATAAAAAATATAAAAGCCAAAGAATATTGTTTAAAGGCCACTGGCAACGTCAAAATAACTTATTAATCTGTACATATGGGTTAGTCGTGTGTTTGAAGCTTTAAAGGCAACGTATAATTAAACACGTCAATCATTTGTATATTCACTTCGTAGCGTTCGCATCAAATCATGTCATCGTCGGATGATGATTTAGTGTTATTGTAATTTTAAAAATTTGATTTAGTCAATTTTTTATGGTAATTTTAAGATTAAGTTTAAATTATCTATAAAATTTATAACTAAAAATTTTATAATTTTCATCAATTTAATAAAAATATAAAATAAAAATATAAAATAATTAAATTTATATGATAATTTTTGCATAAATTTTACCATATTTCTAAACTTTATAATAATAAATTTTGATAATTTCTCACTAATTCATTATCAATTATAATAATAATACTAATAATTTAATTATAAAATATTAAATAATTAAATTATATATACATATATACATAAAATTTAACTGTAAGTAGTTTGATTAACAAATCAAAAAAAAAAAAAAATTCTCCGTATATGTGTTCAACGCGAAAAATCCAAAGCAAATGAAGTTTGATTATCAATTAAGACCGGCAACGATCACATAATCAGCCGTCAAATAAAAATATCAAAATTTTTTGATTTTCATCAATCATTGCCGACAACGTGTCTCGTAGTCAAAAAAGATCGACTGCACGCACACAACCTTGTGATTGAAATCCAAAGCAAATGAAGTTTAATTATCAATTAAGACCGGCAACGATCACATAATCAGCCGTCAAGAATATCAAAATTTTTTGATTTTCATCAATCATTGCCGACAACGTGTCTCGTAGTCAAAAAAGATCGACTGCACGCACACAACCTTGTGATTGATGTGTTTATTTGAACGTTGACAGTGGCCTTTTGAGCAATTACTAAAACAGAGCTGGCTTAGCTCATCAACTGACATTCTTCCTGTCTAGTTTTTTGACATTTTAGCTGTCAATTGATTTACCTCTCTGTAGTTATTCTGCTGCTCTCGGACAAAAATTGATTTCGGAAGGTACGATTCTTTATTCCGTGATCGAATAAAACGTTAAAAGCCGGCCCAAACGCTTGGATTCACGATTTCTAAATTAAAAATATAACAGTTTAAACAAATATGTATCGTTTGGCCCTGAGAGAGCCTTGCAAAAGTGCTCTGCAGGTAAGTTTTAATTCTGTCCAAGCAATGTACGTTTGTCATGTTGTGTGGTACAATTTTATCACAGCCCCCTCACTTGTACCAAATAATGGTTTCGTATTAGTTGCGTACGTATAGCTCTACAAAAAAAATTAAAATTTGCTTGGCTGTTATGTCATCATAACTTAAGAATGGAATAATACTAAATCCATATTTCCAAATTGCGAGATATTAGATGAACCTTGAAGTGTTTGTGATATTTTTAAAAGTTGTGGTTAACTAGACAAAACTATCGTAATTTATTTAAGATGAAAACTGGGTGTTGTAATTTCTTTTGGCACATTTTGACTAACGTATATATTTATTTGATTAACAAACAACCAGCTGATGCCATCGTTTATTTCGGTTTTTTAGATAACATATAATATGATTATTTCTTAAATCAAAAACACCTGTCACATACATAAATTGTTTGAATAAAGGAAATCTTCATCTATATGCTGCGCTTTTTAACTTAACTGACTTCATGTTTAAGAATGATTTTCTTATTATTTTGCAATACCAATCTGTAGAAAGTCTTGTAACATGACAATGTAATGGAATTTTTATTTATTTAGCATAAATCTTTAAACATTTATATCCGAAATTTATCTTTTCGACAACAATTTTATTCATCGCTAATTTAAGTTGTTTAATATTAAAGAGAACCCTGCAACAACAATCTCGCAGACAGTATAGCAACAGTAATGGCTTACCACCAAATGTACGAGAGGCTGGCTTTGGCAAGGTGATAGTATTCCTAACACCTTTGGCAGCAGTTGGCGGTGCGATAACATATGCAAAGTAATGTATTGCAATATTTAAATTTAGATAACTATTTCAAGATACTTCAATTTCAGATACGACAAAGATTTTCGAAATAAACTCGAACAAAATGTACCCGGTGCTGCGTCAATAATAAGAGTAGCTTTGCAAGAAGAAAACCCCTTCCAAGGTATTAGTCAACAAATTGATAGTGTTAGAAAACAATTCGATGGTGTTGCCAAAACTATTGGAGACGCCTCGTCAACAGTAACTGGTTTATTTGGAAGCTCTGATAAGGATGCTCCTAAAAGTATGTTTTCAATATGAATATTAAATTAGCAACACCCAAAACTAATTTATATATTTGATACTTTAGAAGCTGAAGAAGTTAAAACTAAAGCTCCAGTTCAAAAAAGTGTTAGTATTCATTACATTGTTTTCTATTTTTTTTTTTATTATTTTTTTTAAATGCATATAATTTGTTAATTAGGTCTCCACAACTGCTGCCAAAGTATCCGAAGCTAAGCCTGCTGTTAAACCTAGTGAACCAGCTAAAACTGTTCCCAAACCAGTTGAACCGTTACCTACAGATGTTACAGAATTGGAGCACGCTGTTGAAGTAGCTGCGGCTTTGGCTGTAAAAGAATATAACAAAGCCATAGAAATTCTTAAAAAGTATGTTTGTCAACATACGTATTTAATATCATCATCTAACATCTTTCTTATTTTTCTTTTCTGTGCACAGTTTCAACAATGATGTACGCCGCATTGTCGATGTTGCTGTCGAAAATGTAGACACAACACTATGGACATCATTAAGAAATAAAACTAATGCTCGTGACACTTCTGTTAACACCGCAGAATCATCGGCTCGTGAAGCTCTAGAGAAAATTGGTACGATTTTTAATTAATTGAAAAAGACTCTGTTTCTTATACATTATTATTTTTATAGAAAAATGTGAAATTGCTTTGGCTAAAGCTACCAAGCCTGAAAATCATGATCAAATCCTCGTTATTCGTAAAAAAGTTAAAACTTTAGTCGATCATATTAACAACGTTAAAGATGAACTTTATAAGCATAAAGACCTTTCCAGTATTTCGGAAAAATATTGGAGAAACGTAAGTTAAACAAGTAAGAAAATTATAGTCGGTCTAGACCGACAATGCGATACCCTATGCCATGCGTTTCGAGAATTAGTCTTAGGTCCAACTAATTGGGTACAAAAAAATAAGCATAAACCAAATCTGGGTGGAATTTTTAATTAATTTTTTTGCCTGCAGATTTGAAAAAGTTCATATCTGGTGCTATATTTATATGGGGACTAGGTCGGAAAATGGTGAAGTTACTCTTTTTTTTTTTTTTTGCAAAAACATATACAAACGAAATTTGAGAAAAACTGCGCAATATTTTCCTTTAAGTGAAGATTGGGAAGTAGCTTTATATGGGAGCTTTATATGGTTACTTTTGGACTACTGATTAATAGATGTAATAAACACGCACAACCCAATTTGAATGAGATCTATATGATAATTTGTTTCTTATGGTTATTTAAGTCATTCTCATAGGGGTCATTTGTATGGGGACTAAGTATGAACATCCTTCGATTTTCACCAACTTCAATAGCGTTAGTTCTATGACCGATAGAAGCTGATATAGTATACCAAATTTTATTAAAATATTATCAGCCCAATTATCAATAACAATTCCCTGGGAATATAGTATACCAAATTTTATTAAATCTCAATAACAATTCCCTGGGAATTTTTTCCCTATTCCCTGTTCCCCTATTCTTAATAAAATCTCCCCGGGAATTTTTTCTCTTTTCCCTTTACCTTTATTCTAAAAGAACTTCGAAAATGGGAAACTCTTCCCCGGGAAAAAGTAGCTATTCTGAATGTCAATAAAAGGGAGAATAATTTGGGAATAATTCCGCAAAAAAATTGCGAGAGAGTGCTGCGAAAAATGTAATTATTTAATATTTTTAGGGAAAATAGTAATATACATATATCATTTGAAATTGCGTATAATAATATTATTATGGCATTACTGTTGCTTTCAGGTCAAAAGCAACAAACAAAAAACAAATTCATGTTCCTTTGAACACAATGCATGCTTTGCTCCGTCTTGTCCTGCTGCTGCTCTTCTGCTTCATCTACCATTAGAAACGCTACACTGAAAATTTTTTGTATTTATTTTTAATTTACTAAAGATTTTAAAAAAAGTTTTACTTTTAATTTCCACAAAAATTTTTAAATTTGTATACAAAACAAAATAACGGAAGCAAAACAGTTGTCTTCGAATAATCGAAATTCTCTTTCCCATATTATTCTTTTCCCCGCCTGTTTAGAATAGGAGGATTTATTCTCGGGAAAAATAAATTCCCCGGGAACTCATTTCCCTGGGAATATTTAGAATTGAGCTGATTAATTTTTGCAACCTGTTTGATTACAAGATTGACATGGACTCACAGACGGACAGACAGACGGACGGATCTCGCTAAATCGACACCACAGAAAGTGAGTCTGAGTCGATCGGTATAACAAAAGATGGGCCTACGTCCAATATTGTATGATCATAAAGTCATTAAGTAATACCTGGTCATATATGGAATTTGCGCTTACTATATATAATACATTGCTTAGCAACCCGCTTCTAAATTTGGGGCTTTCAAGCCTAGTCTTTGGGTAAATATATATTTTATTATGATTTCTTTTCCATTTGAAAACTTTGCGATATATAAAACCTCAATAATTTAGGAAAAAATTATGGTAAAATCGAAGAAATGTTCAAATAAGATAGTTTCTATTATTATATTACTATTCACCCCTGTTCATGAAACCACTATCACAAAAAAAACTCGTAAATGAAAAAATTCTTAAATCTACGAGTTTTTTGCTGTTCTCTAATTTCAATAAGAATATTTTTTCTCGTTTTAATCCACATAGAAAAGGCTTTGTGAAATCAAAACAAATGCCCTTTTTTCTACTAAGCAGGTCTTAAGAGATAAAAAAAAACTAATTGATATTTAAACTCTAACATGTTTTTTATTGAACCTTGTCATTATTTTAAAAAATTAGACATTAATTTTATGAAAAAAACAAGTAAGAAAATTATAGTCGGTCTAGACCGACTATACGATACCCTATACCATGCGTTTAGAAACCCTATCTCTTAGGCCCAACTAACTGGACATAGAAAATAAGCAAAAACCAAATTTGAGTGGGATTTTTATTAATTTTTTTGGCTGCAGATATGAAAAAGTTCATATCGGATGCTATATCTATATGGGGACTAGGTCCAAAAATGGACCAATCCTGATCATGTTTGGTAAAGTCTCTTGAATTTTGCAAAAATATATACAAGCAAAATATGAGAAGAATCAGTGCAATATTTTTGTTTTTTAATAGATTTAGGTGAAGATCGGGAAGCAGCTCTATATGGGGCCATAGGTATCATTTTTGGACTACTCATTAATGGACGTAATGAACGCATACAAAACCCAATTTGAGTAAGATCTATATGACAATTTGGATCTTATGGCAATTTATGTCGATTTCATAGGGGTAATTTGTATGGGGGCTAGGTCTGAACATGGACCGATTCTCACCAATTTCAATAGCGTTCATCCCATGGCCGATAAAGGCTTATATACCAAATTTCATCAAAATATATTCATATTTGCGACCTGCAGTTTGATTACAAGCTTTACATGGACACACAGACGGACGGACGGACGGACAGACATTGTTAAATCAACTAAGAAAGTGATTCTGATTCGATCGGTATAATTAAAGATGGGTCTAGGTCAAATATTTTTGGTTGTTACAAACAGCAGCACAAAGTCATTATATCCAAACCACATAGTGGTATAGGGTACAAAAACGATTTCAAAAACGTCTACATTTTGCGCTGATTTAAAAAAAAACTCGTAATAAGTGGTCGATGTTAATAAAACACACTTTTTGTGATGATGCTGTTCTATAACTATAATAAAAACTTTTTATTTACACAATCTATTTTCCATTATAATTTTTTCAATTATAACATAGATTCTTTATGCACTAATTATTGCAAATAAAGGAATTAAAAAAAAATTTTTTTCATCAAATCACATATTTTTTTTGCATATGTTCGAAACAGTAGTGATGCCAGTCAAATCCAATTTATTTGAATATCGAAATTTTTTTTGGTGATGCCTAACTTTTTAAAAATAGAAAAGTCATTTTTATTTGAATGAAATTGAAGAACAAAAACAATTAAATGAACAAATCAGTTGTTATTTTGAAAGAATATATTTTTTTTTATACTTTTTCTATAAACTTCAGAAAAAACTTGCACAAAATACTTAAAAGTTTTTTGTGAATCTGAATAAAGAACCATATGGCACCTCGGTTTCTAGATAACATATGTTCTTAACTCAAACATATGGTTCTTAACTCAAACATGTTTCCATTAAATAAATAAAAAGTGGTTTCAAGAAACCCAAAATTTCAATTCCATGTGATTTTAAATTCACTCTTATTCAAATAACAACGTTTCAAGAACAGGGCTGATTATCTTCCTATAGAATGTTTTAAAATAAAAAGTAACGCTAAAGTTAATTTTAAATTTTCGAAATCTGAATATTTAGTTTAGAATTTTTTTAAAATATAATTGTCTTATTTAAAAAAAAAAAAAAAAGAAAAAATCACTTCCACATTCTTATGTATTTCAGGTTGAAAAAGCCCGGAATTATTTCGTTGATGAAATTGAATCAATTTTCCCTGGCTTAAATTTGGCCAAGCAAAAATTAAATTTATCAAATGAAGATTTAGACCTCTTTATAACACATGCTTACTCGCATGTTTTGGCACTTCAAAAGGAACTAGAGCGCTTGCAAACTGATGGTGAATTGCGTTTAAAGCGAGCCATAGATGCTTTCCGCGGTGACAATGATTCCGAAGCTGTTAAAGCTCAATTGGAATATTTACTGGAATCGGAAAAACGTAAATTGGCAATTGAGAATCAAAAGAAAATATTGCTTATCCGTGCTGACGCCGAAAAACAATTACGTTTACAATTGAAGCAACAAGCTGAAGCTCATGTTGACCATTTGCATGATGCCATCAAAATGAAGGAGAGTGAATTGAAACGTAACTTCTCCAAGGAAATGGATGATAAGTTAGCCACAGAAAAGGCGAATTATAAATTACAATTGGCTGCTATGTTGGGCAAAATGCGTGGCATGGATGCTGCTTTGCAAGGTATGATTTTTCCGTGGCTTTATTATGATGTCTGTTATTAAATGATACAATTTGTTTTAAATGCGATCTTAAGAAATTGATGAGGAACTTCAAGGTATTTTCATTTAAAAAAATATTATCACATAACTTCAACTTTTTTAATACATCAACTTAATCAACTTTAGAAGAATTATTAAATAAGAAATTCATTGATCGGCAAATAAAATAATTGATTCCACCTGAATTTGCTTTGCTCAATTATACTATTAAAAATATAGTGCATTAGATCAAGCTTAAGATATAAAATATGTAATGCAATTCGATAGAGAAAAACAAGTAAAAAATTTATAGTCGGTCTAGACCGACTATACGATACCCTATACCATGCGTTTAGAGACCCTATCTCTCAGGCCCAACTAACTGGATATAAAAAAAATAAGCATAAACCCAATTTGAGTGGGATTTTTATTAATTTTTTTGGCTGCAGATATGAAAAAGTTCATATCGGATGCTATATCTATATGGGGACTAGACCCAAAAATGGACCGATCCTGACCATGTTTGGTAAGGTCTCTTGTATTGTGCAAAAATGTATGCAAACAAAATTTGAGAAGAATCAGTGCAATATTTTTGTTTTTTGATAGATTTAAGTGAAAATCGGGAAGCAGCTCTATATGAGGCCTATGACTAAGAGTTGTCCCACAGGGATCATATTTGGCCTACTGATTAATGGATGTAATAAGCACATACAAACCCAATTTGACTAATGCCGTTTTCTTTTCTGACAAAAAATGTCGCCCTTTTTTGGAAAAGTGATTTTTTTTTAATATTCTGAATTAAGAGCAACCTTATATTTTTATCAATCGAAAGGTCTCAAAGTGCTGTTTTCATAAATGCAAAAAAATTTTGTTATTATCCTCTTGGAATTCATAGGGTGCAAATATTCAAAAAAGGGGAACAATGGGGAAATATTCTCACACTATGACCTGAAAGAAGTCAATGGCTGGAATTTTTTGTGATTTACGAGGGCTCGACTTTGAGACCTTTCGATTGATGTATAAGATAAGGTTACTCTTAATTCAGAATATATAAAAAAAAAACTTTTCGAAAAAAGGGCAAAAAAGGACGACATTTTCTCTCAGAAAAGAAAATGGCATAAGATTTATATGATAATTTGAATCTTATGGCAATTTAAGTCGAATTCATTGGGGTCATTTGTATGGGGGCTAGGTCTGAACATGGACCGATTCTCACCAATTTCAATAGCGTTCATCCCATGGCCGATAAAAGCTTATATACCAAATTTCATCAAAATATATTCATATTTGCGACCTGCAGTTTGATTACAAGCTTTACATGGACACACAGACGGACGGACGGACGGACATCGTTAAATCGAATCAGTGGGTGTAGGTCAAATATTTTTGGTAGTTACAAACAGCAGCACAAAGTCATTATACCCAAACCACATAGTGGTATAGGGTATAAAAACTGTAGGGTGCCGGTTAATAAGAAACATTTTTATCAATTGGTTGACTACTCTTTCATTTAATGTAATTTATTCTTTTTAAAGCTCGTGCCGAATCTGAACGTTCAGCCCATCAAGCTCAAGCCTTATGGGCTGCTTGTCAAGCATTATGGTCTACTGTAAGGACTGGTGAACCAGACACACATTGGAAAAACAAGTTGCGTCCTCTGAAAAATGAAATCAAAGCTATTTCTAAAGTAGCTGGTAAGTTTAAATTTAAAATGTATTCACTTAATAGGGGACGTCAGTATTTTTTATTTTACCATTTAGAGGGTGATGAATTAGTTGCTGTTGTAATACAAAATTTACCAAGCGAAGCCCAAGAACGTGGTGTTTTCCCCGAAGATGCTCTGCGTGAACGTTTCCTAAATGTAGAACGTGTTGCACGTAAATTGGCTTTGGTACCTGAACAAGGAGCCAGTTTGCCAAAGTATTTCTTATCCTATCTTCAATCCCTATTCATTCTGAAACCCGATGATCCAATATCACGTGATGAATTACAAAACAAGAAATTCGATTACAGCAAATTAGACACATATGATATTTTAAATAGAGCAAGGTATGACAAATATTTTTAATTCACTAATTATTATTTTCCTATCTGACAGACAATTATTTTATATATCTTAGGTACTTTGTTGATCGTGGTGATTTAATGATGGCCTTAAGGTACATGAATCTTTTGCAAGGTGCCCCACGTAAAATAGCCTGTGATTGGTTGAAGGAAACCCGTCTGCTGTTGGAAACTCAACAAGCTGCCAATACCCTAATGGCTCATGCTTCTGCCAGTGGTTTATTGTATTTGTAATTTAAAATAATTTTAAATGTGCGTTTTATTTCACATTCAAATCTAAGTAATTATGAAGTTACAAGTTCAGGAAGATAAAACGGCCATCAAAGTTGTAATTTTTTTTATTTAGTTTAATTTTTGGCTATTAAATTAATTTTCAAACTAAACAAATTGACATTATTTGTTGTTTTATATTTAATTGTGTATCCAAAAACAAGCTTTTATTTTGCTGTGCATAAACACATAATATATTTGGAATGATTTGTTAAAAACACTTAATTTAATGAAGAATGAAATAAAAACTTAATTATTGAAATAAAAACAACATTTTCTATTAACTAAGAAAATAGTTCTTAACTTTATTGGATTTATTTGGTTATAAAAGACATGTTGACATTAGTTGGTAGGAGTTTTATGTATACTCAAACACAGTGTTTACAAAACTTGGTTGTTGAAGAAAGTGCGTGAAAAATATATTAAAACTTTTCCGTTGGGAAATTAAAAAATAATGTTTCCCAGTACTTGGATATGTAGCCGATTTTTTGTTCTTCACTTTGTGTTACTATTTAACTTGTATATAATAATTGTATGTGATATTAGCTGATAAAAAACCAACCCATAAAAACCAAGTTTTTATTATACTCCCTTTATTTGTAAATTATTTTACCATCATATAATTAAATAATTGATTGACTTAAAATATCTATGTCAAAAATCAATAACTTTTTTTTGTAAAAAAAAAAAGAATTTGTTAGATAAAAGTTACAAAGTTTCAGCTCGATTGTATCACGAAAAAGGGTTAAAAATCGATCTAAAGTTTCGTCGACAAGCAGACACTACGAGTTAATATTAAGAGAGTAAAAATAAGCTATCAGTAAGCTTTATCAGTAAAAATATAAAATTGGTTAAAAAATCATATAAAAAGTAAAAATTTCCAATTGGCTGTTTTTAAAAAAAAAAAAAAAAATTATAAATCTGAGGATACTTCTTGAACGAGTACACGTTCAGTAGTCATATAATAAAAAATCATTAGAAGAGAAAAAATCATGCATTTTAGGGTTTCAAAAAATTTCAAGTTATGTTTTAAAACAAATTGTAGAATACAAGATTTTATGTTTTTATAAATTTTATTTGAGGCAAACAATATTTTACACCTTACTTTTCACAATATTGAATTATTTAATACTTTTTAACCCAATTGTGATTTACTCTTGACTAAACTTTTTTATTTGCAATATATTTTACAAATAAATTTATAAAATACTTGTGGAAAAAAATCTTGCGTCTTTTCTCTTAAACAACTTATCATCTAATGTTCTACAACGATCAACTAGAAATTTCGATAAACTTTATAATTTATTTATTCATTTATTTATTGTAATATATGTATTTTGATTATAGTCCGTAAGGAATTCTTCCAGACTTTGTAATTCCAAATTCAACATTTTATGGGGCATACGTAATTTGAATTATTACATTTAAAAAATAATCGTACGCCACATAGAAATCCAAAAATTTTATCTGATTCCTCAAAGGGCTCGGTTAGTTTAACAAATTAAATAAATAAAATAAAATAATAAAATGTCTGTTCGAATATTTAATTCAGTTATAAAGAGTTTCGGAATTTAGTAAGATTATTTTGTTTTTTTTTTTAATAAATTAAATTTATAAAAAGAAAATTTCTTAAACCCTTGAAAGCTTTTAATGTTGACGTACTCTGTCTAAACGGTATTATCTATCAATTCCTTTGAAATTATTAAACTAATATGGAATTACTTCTGTATAGTAGAGAATAATTTTTTTCGTACTTATCTAATGTTGAAGAAATTTCGATTAGGTGCCACAAAATATATAAGAATCATGAAAATAAGAACAAGATTAGAGTCGGTCTAGACCGACTATGCGATATCCTATACCATGGGTTTGGAGAATTGGTATTAGGTCAAACTAATTGGGTACAGAAAAGAAGCATAAACCAAATCTGAGTGGAATGTTTATTCATTTTTTTGCCTGCAGATCTGAAAAAGTTCATATCGGATGCTATATTTATATGAGGACTATGTCGAAAAATGGATCATTCCTGGCGATAATTGGTAAAGTCACATATTTTTTGCAAAAGTCTGAATATATTTTTGTTTTATGATAGATTTATGTGAAGGAGAAAGAGTTTTATAAGGGGGCTATGATTAAGATTCCTCTACAGGGTTTGATTTTGGACGATTTATTAATGGCTGTAATAAAATCACACAAACCAAATTTTTTCAGTTTAAGGCAATTTAAGTCGATCTCATAGAAAGAATTTGTATATGGTGACGAGGTCAGAACACGCACCGACTTTCACCAATTTCAAAGCGTTCATCTTATGGCCGATAAAAGCTTGTATATCAAATTTAATCAAAATATATTCATATTTGCCACCTGTAGTTTGATTAAAAGATTTACATGAACATACAGACGGACTCAGAAAGTGATCCAGAGTCGATCAGCATAAAAAAGCTAGGGACTAAGTCAATTATTTTTGGTAGTTACAAACATCAGCACACACTTATTATACCTTGACCACATAGTGGGAACAAAAATGTCATCACGCCTTAACCTCTGGTGCTGGGGTAGATATACATATCGATACATTGTGTTTATCTGGAATATACACATCGAGCCATTTTCGCGGAGACAGCGTAAATGAAATGATATTCGATTTTCGTTTTTTCATGAAAATTTATAATTCTCTATCGACTACGTCATCTATTAAAACGTATATAAAGGCAATGATGTTTATTTATAGAAAGAATTATTTTCTATCTTGAAAATGCATTACACTGCACAACAATTTTCGGATTGTTGTACAGTGTAAATTGCGAACATGTTTATTTATGGCTTGATTTGGCTCATATTTAGAATATGTATGCAACAATAACATATTCTTAGAACCAATACATCCGATGAAACTTTGTACAATTCCATAAGTTATAAGTGTTAAATCTGCTAAATTTGGTATGAACTTTCTTAGATCATTTATTAGACCTAAAAAAGATTGAAGTGCAGTTCTGTCCTTTGGAAAATTTAATACTAATATTGATTCTATACGTTTTCCAACAATTCCAATTACTGACAAATTGTTACAACCTAACTCTAAATATATTAATAATGAATTTATAAGAGAGGAAATGAAAGAAAAAATCAAGAATTTTGAAAAATTTTATAATCAAAACACAAGAGGGAAAATGGAATTTAATGTTGGAGATAATATATATTTTAAAATTAAACCTTTACATCAATGGATTCCTGGAGTTATAATTGCTTTGCATAATACACCTAGATCTTATATCATAAAAAGTTTGATTGATGAAAAAATTTATAGAAGAAATTCATTTCATATTAAAATTAGAAAAAACAAATAAAGTTTTGGAAAATACAATTAATAATAATAATATTAAAAATAAAACAAATAATACTGTCATTCCACGGAAAAGTAATCGTCAAAGAATTCAGACTAACTTTTATAAACCAATTCATTTTATTGTTAATAAATAACTTACAATGTACTTAAGACACTTCAAACTCATTATTAATTATATATTATTATTTTATTATTATATAAAAAAAACAAGTAAGAAAATTATAGTCGGTCTAGACCGACTATACGATACCCTATACCATGCGTTTAGAAACCCTATCTCTTAGTCCCAACTAACTGGACATAGAAAATAAGCAAAAACCAAATTTGAGTGGGATTTTTATTAATTTTTTTGGCTGCAGGTATAAAAAAGTTCATATCGGATACTATATCTATAAAGGGGCTAGGTCCAAAAATGGACCGATCCTGATCATGTTTGGTAAAGTCTCTTGTATTTTGCAAAAATATGTACAAACAAAATTTGAGAAGAATCAGTGCAATATTTTTGTTTTTTAATAGATTTAACTGAAGATCGGGAAGCAGATCTATATGGGGTCAAAGGGATCATTTTTGGACTACTCATTAGTGGATGTAATGAACGCATACAAACCCAATTTGCGTAAGATCTATATGACAATTTGGATCTTATGGCAATTTATGTCGATTTCATATGGGTAATTTGTATGGGGGCTAGGTCTGAACATGGACCGATTCTCACCAATTTCAATAGCGTTCATCCCATGGCCGATAAAAGCTTATATACCAAATTTCATCAAAATATATTCATATTTGCGACCTGCAGTTTGATTACAAGCTTTACATGGACACACAGACGGACGGACGGACGGACGGACATTGTTAAATCAACTCAGAAAGTGATTCTGATTCGATCGGTATAATTAAAGATGGGTCTAGGTCAAATATTTTTGGGTGTTACAAACAGCAGCACAAAGTCATTATACCCAAACCACATAGTGGTATAGGGTATAAAAAGGGAAGATTATTATTATACCTTATAATATTCTACTTGTTATAATAACTAAGAAACCTTTTGTAATTTTGTTATTGATGATTTCTATAGATATATTTCCATTTTCAGGAACTTTTCTTGAAGTTTTAAGTCTGTTACACCCAACACCATTTCGGATACATCTGTAAAATCACAGCTACTCGATAATTCTTTTAAAACTCTCACAAAATCATCAACTGGTTCATTTTCTTTTTGAATTCGAGAATAAGAGATAAATCTTTCTTACAAAATATTTTTTTTTAGGGGTAAAATAATCAGAAAGGGCTTTTATAACTTTAATATAGTTATTGCTATCTTCAGCTGGGATGTCCAATGTTCGGATTATTTCCTTTCCTTCAAATCCTATTTGATTTCGCAATAAAGCTAGTTTAATAGCATCACTTAATTTAACATTTTTGGCTACTAAATAATCTTCGAAATCTCTCAAAAAGGTTTCCCAATTCTTGGCCTTATTTCCAGAAACTTTTAAATCCGGAATTGCTTTCAGATCCATTTTGATATATATTTTTTTTGTTTTTTTTTAATGATTATTGTATATTTATATTTTTCAGCTTCAGAATGCTTTCTTCTTTTTTTTTTTTTTTTTTTTTTTTAACCGACTGCGCCATGTGATGTTATTTATTCTGTTAATCCAATACCTATTAATTTTATTATATCAAATGGAAATATATATATAGAAATCATCAATAACAAAATTACAAAAGATTTCTTAGTTATTATAACAAGTAGAATATTATAAGGTATACTAATAATACAACAATAAGTTTGTGTAGCCGTCCAAAAATATAAAGATAATAGCGAGTACCTCGAAACTTTGTAAAATTCCATAAGCTAATAATATTGTAGCAATGCATGTCGGGGATACTAAAATAAAATTCCAATGTATGACTTAATATTGAGAAAAAATAAATATTAAATCTATTTTTGGTCCAAAATATGGGTCACTATAATTATTCCTGTTTACTCAACATGCCTAGTTGTCGAAAAAGTTCAAAAGATTATAAATTTAAATAATTTTGGTAGTTTTTTTTAAATAATATTAAAATGATCCATGGAAATGGCAGATACATGAAAAATGCGAGCAAAATTGTATATTAAAAAAAAATTAAAGGCCATTACATAAGACTGTTTTCACACAGCACCAAAATTTTGGGATTTTCATTTTACTAACCAAATAAAATCGTTCGGTACAAGAATCATTCATCTTCAAGACTTTGAATTTGTTGCACAGTGTCAGTGGGCCAAAATATAGGTTTTCTTTATTTGATTTTGTTCTATTTTACTGAGAGAAATTCATATAAAAGCGGTTTTTTGTCTCGAAATATGAGTGTTCTTAAAAAAATGCAATTTATTTTCGTTTCCGAATTTTCTCGATAATAAAAAAAAGTCCTTGTCAGACAATGTTGCCTAGATCTCAAAAAAAATGTATAATTTTTTCAAATATAAATAAAATATTGTTAAAAATGTTGGTGATATTTAAGTAGTTAATTTTGTTTATATTGCATAGATTTCCAGAATGATTTCGAAATGTTTTGTGATTTGATTTTATGCATGAGTATTTATATTATATTTTTTCCAAATTTTTTAACAAATAATATGTACTTTGATATTAAAAAACAAATTATTTAACAGTCTCAATTCTACATTTTTTAAAGATCAAATTCAAAACAAATATATCGCCACATTTGGAAGTGTATTGAAAAAAATGTACTTAAGATATGAAAAAATACCACAATATGAAGGGGTGATGTGAGACATAATAAAATAAAACTTTTTTCGGTTCTTTTAAAATTTTAATTTTGAGTATAACATTATTTATTATATATGACTTTATTTCAATAGTTTAAGATAAGACAATAAAAATATCTTTCCTAATGACCATTAGCACCATATGAGAAGAAACTTGCATCAGTCATTAGACAAAAAAAAAATATCGTACATTATCTTAATCAATGTTCTTTATTCTTTTTGTAATGCTTCTATTAAATTCTAATAACATGGCAATAAATTCCAATTAATAATTACAAATAATTTAAATAATATTAAATCGTGCGAGTTTTCCATTTGAACACAAAAAATAAAAAATAGTGTGGCAAATGGAAGATTCACAAAAGAAATTATATTTTTTTTATAATTGAACGTATAACTATATGAAGGTCGTTTTTTATGATTTTATAATTTAATTTTGTTAAGAGTAGAAAGTATGTAATAGAGTGTAAAATAAGTTAATGATCGACTTTACCGCTGCTCGATGTATCTGACGGTCCGCTAATCATGTCTAGAGCGGCAAATTTCCACCGCATATAGGCAACACGCATACGATCCCACACATTGTCAACAGAATCCAAAGCTGGGCGAACGTCCAGTAAAGCAAATTTATAATCATTATCCACCACACCACCGTCATAGTAATCAATTACATAACGGACATCTTTGCCACAACGATCAACAATCCAATCATGACGATCGAAAGGTAATTCATAACTGGAAAAAGAAAAAAAGGCATATTAAAATTGGTTGCAACTTGATGGTTATTTATTTATTTAGATTGTTTTTAATTTAATTAAAGTTTTATATACGGATTCATTACTTACCCCAACCAACTGCGGAAACGGGCGCGTGGACTAAAATCTTTGGCTTTGCCACCAAAACTCTTAAGACGTGGATTACCACATTCCTTTGCGTGAAGAGCTTCCCATTTCAGTACTTCTTTCCATGCCTGTTCATTATTGGCATTGTGTATGCGTATAATATCACCCATGTCTTTTTGTGTCACATCTTCGTTTTTCCAACGCCATCCCTTGCGCAGCATGGCATTCCAAAACATTTGTTGACTTGGATATTGCCAAAACTGTTTAGAGCCATCTTCTGTTACTTTCGGTATAGTAGATGTTTGGCGATCGGTGGGAAGAGGGAATGGCTGATCTGGTGCTGGATTTTGATTGGCAGGTGGCATCATATTTAAGGGACTTACATCACTATTGTCATGTTTAACGGGACATTCAGAGGCGGAAACTGTGGTGGCTTGCATTTTAGGATGAGGTGGTTTTGTCGTAGCCGATGCTCCATCTTTCTGATGCATAGGGCATTCTGGTGGTGGTGAAGCCGATCCAGACATCATTTGTTCATGATTTGTTGGCATAGTACCGCCTTGGGCAGCCTGCATTTGGGCAATAGAAACAGCGTTTCCCATTGTTTTGCAAAATCTGTAATCAAATATAAACATTAACACAATTTATCCATATTTAACACATGTTTTGTAATCTGCACTCCTCCGAGAAAAGAGAAGCCCATCACAAGGTGTTATTCTCTGCTGTTGCGTAATTTTTCTTGCCATTTTCAACAAATAATCTACAGATTGCCGAACTTACTTTAACTAAAACAAACTATAATTTATTGTCTATAATGATCCAAGATTTTTTAAAATAAATTCACTAGATTTACTAATTCATTTAATTTTTATAAAGCGATGTCTACTTTCTCCGTTCTCTTTTAGCTACGAAAATCTACAGAATTCTAATTTCAGTAAGAACTGTCAAGGGGAAAATCTATTCAGAGAACGTACTGTCAAAAATGTGTTGTAATTTTTTAATAGTTTAGCGCCATCTATGTGTGAACATGAATGGGTACTTGTCCTGGCTAAGCTAAATTTGTTTACACACATCTTTCTTTATAATAAAAAAAAAAAATATTAACCCGGTTTTTGAAGCAAAAAATATTAATGTCTATTAAGGCCAATTTACATGATACCACCCAGTCGTATGAGTTTTCGACATAAAAATCCGATGAAATTAATCGAACTGTAATAAAGTCGTACCGATATTATTTATGCATACTTTAAGCCATTTAAACTATCACACTTAAATCTTATGAAAACAGTTGTTTAGAATAACAAACTAATTGATTTTCTTTGATTTGGTTTATAGTGGGTTTACATACAAGCAAAATCTAGTATATACGAGATTTCGAGAAAAATCTAGCTCATTTTTACTAGATTTCCCATACAAAACAAAATTTAGCTCGTTACTAGATTTTAGAAAATCTCACAAAATCTTGTTAAACTTGGGCACTACTTAATGATACTACTGTGAATTTTTATTATTGTAGTAGAAAATTACAACGCAACAACAAAAATTTTTTTTCAATTATATATTCTTCCTTTATTTACATATTTTAACAAATTTGATATTCACATATGAGATCTTATCTTTACATATAGATAATAAAGTACAAATAATATATAGGATCTAAAGATATTAAATAGTTTTTATTTTATTTTTTTAATGATTTTTAAAGGAAAATGGGAGGAAAAAAACCTTTATATGATTTAATATATTCAAACACCATCTGAAAATATTTATTTGCTTTTAGGAGGTTTATTACAAATAATAGATCTCTAAAGCATATAATTTTCAATTTGGTGATTTATTTTTTAATTTTACGTTATTTCTCTACATTCTCTTATCAGTGGGTAAGAGGAATTTTCGATTTTGGCAAAGTAATTGTTATTAATCCTTGTTATGAAATCGATAATTTTTTAATAACCTGTTTCTTCATGAAGAAGATTTGTAGGATACTCCAGGGCTTTTTATTTATCATTTTAAGACATTTGTTTTGTATAATTTGTAAGCGTTTTAGGTGGCAGTTGGTAGCGTCACTCCAAATAGGACATGCGTATGTTAATATTGGCCTTATAACACTTTTGAAAAGTAGATTTTTGTTTTTGGGGTTTAGAAATGACCTTCTATTTAGTAGTGGGCATAATGCTTTAAATTAATTTATAGCTTTTTGGCACGTAGCCATAATATGTTGTGTAAAAGTAAGCTTTTTGTCCAAGACAACTCCGAGATATTTGACATGACTAAGTACATTTATGGTATTATTTCCAATAAGAAGATGACGTCTTGGCAGTCTTTTGGGAGATTTGTTGAATGGAAAAATTATTGCTTGGGTCTTGTTTGGATTAATTTTAATTTTCCATTTGTGAAAATATTTACTGCATTTTACAAGTCTCTTTTCCATTTTCCTCAGGAGTGCACTTGTAAGTTTGTTTAAAGAAATTAACGCAGTATGATCTGCGTAATAAGCAATTTTCATTTATTTCGGGACTTTAAAATCGGATGTATATATCGAGTAAAGCAATGGCGACAAGACTGATCCTTGAGGTAACCCTGTGGTAATGGTTTTTGGAGATGATGTTTCATTATTAATCCCAACTTTGAAGTTTCTGCCGTGAATCAAATCTGAAATAAGTTTGCATAAATATTTTGGTATATTTGCATCAAGAAGTTTAAATACTAGGGCATTATGCCAAACGGTGTCAAACGATTTTTCAATATCTAACAATATTACACCCGTTGAACGTTTATTGTTTTTATTGGTGATTATTTGATTTTTAATTCTGTTTATTTGGTGAGTAGTCCTATGTCCTTTTTTAAATCCAAATTGTTCTTTAGCAACAATACTAGTGGTCATTACAAATTCACTAAGACGAGAATGTAGAATTTTTTAAAATATTTTACCAAAGTTACTTAATAGACTGATAGGTCTGTAGCTGCTTGGGTTATTTTTTGGCTTGCTAGGTTTGTTAATAGCTATAACCTTAGCATTTTTGAAATGGTTTGGGAAATAGTTGAGTTTGATGCAGCTGTTAAATATTATAACCAGTAATTTTAGAGCTTTGAGTGGTAGTTTCTTTAAGAGCAGGTTCGGAACAGTGTCAAAACAAGGGGATTTTGAGGGTTTTATTGATGAGACAATATTCATTACTTCTTCAAGAGATGTATAAATAGCTGATCCAGAACTAGGATTTTCCTTCTTAAAATTATTTACTGTTGAATTTATTAATGTATCCGCTGAATGGTTGTAGTTCGAAGTGAGGTTATTTGCTTTAACAAAAGTATTTGCCAGGACTTCAGCCTTGTCCTTATCAGATGTTATTTTTGTATTTCCAACTTTAAAGTGAGAGATTTGATTTTTTCATTTTCCTCCCAAGTTCCTGCTTATTTTCCAAAATGATTTATCACCTGGTTTTAAAATGGATAATAATTGACACCATTTCTTATTGCGTTCCGAATTAATACTTTTATCAATCATGTTGCTTAGAAACTTAGTACATTGATTATAAAAAGTTTGCTCGGCTATATTTGAAGATCGTTGGCTTTTTCTTTTAAAGCTTCTTCTTAGTTTAATATATTTCACAGTACTTTCTGGTAATGTGTAATTATTTTGTTCAGTTATTTTAGGTGTAGACACATCCCTTGCTTCGAAAACTACATTTATAAATTTTTGTATTTCCTGATCAATTACTACCTTGGTATTGTATACATCCGAATTTAACGTGATTTTATTGTCTAAAAAATTCATATAAATGTTCCAGTTGGTTGCACTATAATCATAACAATTGAGGTCAACCTGCAAGGCCATTGATCTTTTAAGTGTACATATAATGGGGCGATGGTCTGATGATATTTCGTAATTCATTGTTTTTACGTCTATATTTAAAGTGGAATTGCTTAAAATAATATCGACTGTGGATGCTTCCCGATTGTGTTGATGGGGGAATAAGGTTGGACTATTAGGATAGTGAATGAAAAAATTGCTTGATTGCTGTAGGTTGTTGAGTGCAATTCCTGCAGTATTATTTGAACGGCTTTAACAACAAAACGAAAAGCAAACAAGTTGAATAAAAATGAAATAAAATATTAATTATTAGTAAGAATTACGAATCTATAATAAAAAAATCAAATCATCCGATCACAGGGGAGATGTGTAAACATCTAGTAATTAAAATTTTTTTATGTCACTTTTTTAATATCAAACAGAAAGCGTCATCTATGTATCACTTATAGCAAGCAAATGCAGGGACTCTGGTTATACTTGTGGGGTTGTTTTGCCGGTTTACAGCGAAGGGTTGTTGAATTAGCTGAAACAATTTTATATCATAATTTTTTTCACCAATACAATCATAAGTCACACCGATTTGACTTACGGCTCACAACGTAAGGCTGTGTTTACACGGCGACTGTTGACGACGTTGTTTTTCGACGTCTTTTTTTGTTTGTAGGCGAACGGTGTAGACAAGCAAGAGGGGTAAACAAAAAAGCACGAATTCTGTTTTCAAGACTTTTTTCATATTTCTTTTACACTCATTTCTTTTTTTCTTGTTACGTTTTATTCTTTTTCGTACTTTCAGTGAGATCAAGAATCGTTTACATTTTTATTTATTTTATTTAATATTTATGCATAATTTCTTTAAACTTAAAACTTTTAAATATTGACACGTTTCATTAGATATTCTAAAGATTCTACTCTTAATAATTTAAAAATTCAATAGGTTTTTGTATATAGTGTGAAAAATTGTGATAAATTAGTATGTGTAAAAGATTAAATCTTATAATGAAATAATGTAAATAATATTTAACAAATAAATAAATTGAAATGAAAAATAAAAAAGATAATTTGAATTTACATTAATTCATATATTTTTCTTAATGCGAAAAATTAACTAAAGCAGATAAAAAAAGACGTGAAACTAAAAATCATCGTATGAATGCAATAGGTTTTTGGTAGCAGCTTCAAAAGAGAATTAAGAAAAAGCGCGTCGTCAAAAATCGATGTCTGAATTGGGCCTTAGTATCTGTGGTGATATATATTCTTTATATAGGAGCCGTCAGGCTCACTAACTCGACTCTGCCTATTTAAGGATTGACCAGTCAATCTAATATCCTATTTATTATATCATGTTTTATTTCATAATAAATTTTATTGTATAATTAAAATATCTTATTTCATTTCCTTTCAAAATTTTTTATTTCAATGTTTGCTGACATACAATATATTTAGTTTTTTTCATTCGGTGCAACAATTATCAAATTTTTTGCCGTTCCTACTCTGGGGCAAGGTACATATAGCTGCCCATGAGAAGAACATGGAATTTTTAAATTAAATCTGGCAACACTTAATTATTGGCCTTGAATTTAGAATATCATTTCACAATTTTTCATTTTAGCGATTTTTGATTTTAGCAATTTTTGATTCTGTCAATTTTTGATTTTGAAGATTTTTGTTTTTGGCGATTTTTTTTTTTGAATAAACGAATATTTTCTCAAATAAATCTAAAAAAATGGGTTTTGTGAATGAATATTTAAAATGTATTTAAATTCAAAGTTAAGGGATATATTTTTACTTAATAAAGAAGCTAAAATATATTGGAAATGAAAAAGAACTATAGTAACTAACTGAAAGATATTTGAAAATAAAAAATAATTAAAAAATTTGATTATGTGAAATATGATTTCAAAAATATTTTGAAATAAAAATTTAAATATGATAAATTTTTTAATTGAATTACTTATAGGTTTAATAAAACCATAAGGCTTTTGGTTTGTTAATAAAAATTTAAGTGTTCTTAAACTAGTTTTGTCAATAGCAAATAAATAAACATTTTCCTTATCTGGTAACTTTTTTTAAATAAAACAAGTAAGAAAATTATAGTCGGTCTAGACCGACTATACGATACCCTATACCATGCGTTTAGAGACCCTATCTCTCAGGCCCAATTAACTGGATATAGAAAATAAGCATAAACCAAATTTGAGTGGGATTTTTATTAATTTTTTCGGTTGCATATATGAACAAGTAATAAAATTATAGTCGGTCTAGACCGACTATACGATACCCTATACCATGTCCTAACTCTTAGGCCCAACTAACTGGACATACAAAATAAGCAAACACCAAATTTGAGTCTGATTTTTATTAATTTTTTTGGCTGCAGATATGAAAAAGTTCATATCGGATACTATATCTATATGGGGACTAGGTCCGAAAATGGACCGATCCTGATCATGTTTGGTAAAGTCTCTTGTATTTTGCAAAAATATATACAAACAAAATCTGAGAAGAATCAGTGCAATATTTTTGTTTTTTAATAGATTTAAGTGAAGATCGGGAAGCAGCTCTATATGGGGCCAAAGGGATCATTTGTGGACTACTCATTAATGGACGTAATGAACGCATACAAAACCCAATTTGAGTAAGATCTATATGACAATTTGGATCTTATGGCAATTTATGTCGATTTCATAGGGATAATTTGTATGGGGGCTAGGTCTGAACATGGACCGATTCTCACCAATTTCAATAGCGTTCATCCCATGACCGATAAAAGCTTATTTACCAAATTTCATGAAAATATATTCATATTTGCGACCTGCAGTTTGATTACAAGCTTTACATGGACACACAGACGGACGGACGGACGGACGGACGGACATTGTTAAATCAACTCAGAAAGTGATTCTGATTCGATCGGTATAATTAAAGATGGGTCTAGGTCAAATATTTTTGGTTGTTACAAACAGCAGCACAAAGTCATTATACCCAAACCACATAGTGGTATAGAGTATAAAAATGTATAGTGTGTTTTTAGGCTTCAATAAATTATAATGCTGCCAACTCTTTCAAATAAATTAATAAATACCGAAAAAAAAGTAGGTAAATCTGTTAAAATAACAGGAAAAGGGTTACGAATCTGCTAAAATCACGCTAAAATATTCAAACCGCATCAAAAACAGCACTTAGGTATCAGAACATGAATAATAATTGCCAGAGGTTGATTTAAAACTGGATGAAAAACAGCATTTAGGTTTGTGGCTTTGCTTACTAAAAACGATCGCTGCGCCCTCTGCGATACTACTTGCGGTGACAATTGGAAGCTCATCGTAGCATACAAATGTACTAGAAAAGTGTGCCAGAAACCCCATAAACAACCTACTCTAAATATTTCATTGAACAACAATGAAATGATAATATAAGAATATTTTGAGACTACAAATAATACGATAATTTAAAAAAATTTTAAATGATTCTTCCAGATATTAATATTAAAAAAATATTTTAAAATATTTTTATCTGATTTTTAATTTAAGGATACAAGTTATAAAGTACAGTCACCCTGTACAGATTTAAAAATGTACCCGATAAAAGTTTATGATCTAAATATATATGTATATGTATAACTGCGACCTTTAGGTTGCGTACCAGGTTTACGTGTACTGACAGACGGACGGGTGAACGTATGTATTTAAATTGACTAAACATTGATTTAGAGTCGAGCGGTATAAGAGGTGTGCCTGTGTAAAGTATTATTGATAGTTAAAAACATAATTTTCTTCTTAACATGCTAAGGTAAATATATATTTAAAAAAATTTTGTACTCACCTGTTTTATAAAAAAAAATTAAATTTGTAACAAATAAACATTAAAACAATTAAAAGAATTCAAAATCAAAAATCATAAAAGAAAAAGTACTTGTTAATAAAAGGTATTTTAAAAAAAAGTACTTTTTGAAAAACTTTTATTTTTTCAAGCGCTTCTTTCACATATTCATTCATATCTTGTGACCCTTTGGATCAATTTTGATGATTTTAAATAGCAACTCCTTCGGGATGTTAGTAAACGATTTTGTGAAAGAATTAAAAGTCTACTTTAGTTATTGAGGGTGTGATCATGATTTCTACAGACAGACTGACAGGCGGACAGATCGTCATCGATAAATCAACTTCCCTTGTTATAAGGATCAAGAAAATATATAGTTTTGGGGTCTCTGGAATATATGTTCGATGCGTTACAAACGGAATGATAAACCTATGATACCCTCTGCACAGTGGTGTGGAGAAAAAAAATAACAAAATTTGATGTAAAAACTTGATTTTGCCTTTAAGAGGGTTATATTTGGGATAATTGCAAATTTCGTGAATTCAATTATGTTAAAATTTCGGTGTTTCAGGATCCTGGGTTTTGGGATTTGTCATTCCAGTAAAATCTCGTGATTTCAGGATTTCCCTATTGACATTCCTATTGTATAATTGTTCAATAAAATTTTAATTAATTCAATAAGCTAGATTTTACTTTTAACATGCACAACTCTGTTAATGGAAAAATAATATAAATTAGTTGTTGTTTTGTTTGTTATTTATACTTGTATTACATGTACATATTCGTACACTTAATTAATATTTGAAACGTAATTTAATCATTTCACTGCTGTTAAAATTTGCAAATGTATTTTATAAAAAGAATTTGTTTACTGCATGCACTGAACGTTGAATACCTACAACAAATGCATTATTCACGTGATGTTATGTAACAAACAAATCGATTTGAATTCTTATTGTTGCTGTTGGTTTTGCAAATTGTTGTTTATAATTTATACGGTAAAATTTATTCAGCAATAAATATCGTTTGTAAATATAAACTTACGAATATTTAGTAGTTCCTTAACAAATCAAAAAGGTTAGAGAATTTAAGATGTTACATTTAAAATAAATGGAAAAATACAAATAATTTAACGATTCTATTTATATGGTTTCCTATGGAGAAATATCGTAACATAAACGTTCTATTGTTGGTCAATAAATTTTAATGAATTAACTACAACAAAATGCTGACACGTGTTTTGTAGAGCCATGAAATTGAAAATAAACTAATTTAAAACTGCTTGTTACTATACAATTTTTTGTTTTATTTTTGTTTTGTTGTTTTAATTAATAATTGCATTTTGTTGTAAACGGGTTTAAACTACACCGACATTGACTTTTGTTCACATTTTGCGATGAATTGAATTAATAATATAGTGAAGTTTGATATCAGTTTGTTGGTTTTGCTAGTAATAATTATGTTATAACCGTGAGATATCCAACATTTTATTAATAATCACATTACTTAGATGCCATACGAGGGTGGTCCCAGAACAACCCGACCACCTAACGATAGACGGAGGCAATAGTTTGAAAAAATAATTTCTTTGGTGCTAAGTGGCAACCTTATAAAACATATGTTTAGTATTTTTTTTTTTTTGAGCCATTAAAAGTAAACGATATTTTTGGTTTTTGGTGAAGTATTTTCCCAAATAACAACGGCTAATGTTAGTCACAATTTAAATGAAAACAGAATTTTTTTTGCAATTTTTTCCCAACATTTCTAAATTTGTAAACATGGAAAAAAGTGATCACCGTTATGTAATTCAATACTTTCATTTGAAAGGTCTCAGTTCAATCAAATCTAAAGCCGAGCTAGATTCTGCTCTGGGGGAGTCAGCTCCTTCGTTTACGACTATAAAATATTGGGTGGCAGAGTTTAAACGAGGCTACCGTAGTGGTCGACCAATTGAGAAGACCGCGCCAGAAACGGTTATGAAAATGGTATTGGTTAACTTATAATTGTCACATGTAATGCCACTTTTGTTCTTCACATGTAAACCTGTATGTACACTTGGTAGAAAAAGTATCCGCACACTTGAAGACGAAAGTTTTAAATATTATTAAAAATTTAAGTAAAATATATTGAATTATGAACTTTCTACCATAAAAACATTGGGCATTTTATTTGTTTTCCAAAAAACTCATGGAACGTTTCTACTTAATTTTTAAGTTCCAGAAAGCTTCGAGTTATGCAACGACGTACGAGTCTGTTACATCGATTTTATTTTATTAAAAGGCCAACTTATTTGTATAAAGTTAATTTGACTTAATTGCATTTCTTTTGTATACCATATTTTGAGATGAGTTCCAAAATCAAAGAAATCGGTGCTGAAGAAAAAAAATTTATCCTAAATCTTAGAAATGAAGGTAACTAATTTCGTGAAATAGTTCGATTCATAGGCAGAAGTCACTCCTCAGTGCAGTACGTCGTTCAAACCTGCAAATTCACCAATCTCCTCCAAAGTAACTGAGCGCGAAAATCATATTATTTTGTCGTCAGTAAAACAGAATCCCAGAATTGCTGCTTCCCAAATTAGTTTGAAAATCAAAGAATCCTTTTCCAAAGACATTCATGAAGATTCCGTTCACAAAATATTGAAAAATCTGACTATCCTATATAGAAATTGTCTGATTTACTGGAGCTCAGAATCCCTCAGCATAAAGTAAATGCATAGGAAATGATAAAAAGTGCCATTTTGGATGAGTGGGGTAAAATAAGTTAAGAGGATACTTTAAAGTGGGTTAAAATTGTTAAATCCTTAATAAATTAAATTAAAAATAATAAGAAATAGCTTAACCTTAGAAAGTCATCCCTATTTTTTGTACACTAACGTCATCCTTCGTGATTTCGACTATGACTTATTTCGAGTTGCTATAAAAAATATCGTGAGCAAAAGTGTTGACCAAAATTTATTTAATTTCTATATTTATGTGATTTTTAATTATATTAAAAGAAATTCAAATCATTTCATTATTTTTTTAAAACAATCAAAACAAACAATAAAAATATGAATAAACTCTAAAACTCTAATAAACTATTAGAAACAAAAATATAAATATTTCAGCTTTGTTAATTTTTTCTTATTTTTCTCGTAGTATGACAGTTTTAGTTTTAAGTGTACGAATACTTTTTCTGGCAAGGGTATTTCAAAATAGTCGTGTTAAATACGACTCATAACTTTTACTTTCGTATGTACATACAATAGGTGATAATACATTGGAAACTTTTATAAAATTCTAAATTTGTTCTTAATAATTTCGCCTTAAGTCCTAAAATTATGTATTTTCTTTCGCGAAATCACTCTTTGGTGTACTCTCTATGGAAAGATAACAAATTTGTTACAAAAAATACAATTAAAAAAAATATGTATACGAAAAAAAAAAAACGTTTTTTTTAAGTGATGACAAAACAATGGAATCTTTTAAACTTCTTTATCAGAGTTGATTGAAACAATAAAAATAGAAGATGGTATGAAAGAAAATGTATAAAATATTAACCGTTATTTTAATATTTATAATTTCTGACATTTTCTTTCAACTGTTTTTTAAACACAATTGTACTTTTATAATTAATTATTATAAAATAATGGCAAGAATAAAGTTATATGAAGAGTTAAAAATCAGAATAACAGACGATTTCACTGCTGGTCTTAAGCACACCAAAATAATAAATTTATCTGTATAATTTCAATAATTATCAAAAAATATCGTAAAAGTGCTACGGTGACGACTCAACATTTAGGCGGCAGGCCCCGTAAAAGACAGGATAATTTGATAGTAAAAGTGTTTAGAAAATGTCAAAAATACTACCTAAAAAGGTCATTAACAATCTTCTTCCCGAGCAATTGAGGCTCATCTTGGTTGTTATTGTCCTGTGAAGAAACCACTTATATCAGATAAAAATCGTCTGGCTAGAATAAATTTTGTTAAAGAACACATAATTGATCAAGACGGAATTGGAATACTGTTCTCAAGTTTAAGTTAACAAGGCATGATGGGAGAACGTTTGTACGACGACCAAAGGCAAGAAGACTAGACCCTAAATATACAAATAGAACTGTTAAGTTTGTCGGTGGCAATAATATAGTATGCTTTTCGAGTCAAGGAATGCGTCCAATTCATGTAGTAAAAATACTCTAACTGGAATTGGATACAGGTAATTTTTAAATGATGTATCCATAAGGGGAGGAAAATATGCCCTGGTCTGGAATATTTCAACATGACAATGACCCAAACACACCGTCAAAGTTGTAACCGAATGGCTACAATCTAATGCAGTGCTTTGGAGTGTCCAGCCCAATCACCAGATCCAATTCCTTAGAAAATCCATGAGAAATGTAGATCTAAAAATACGGACACGAAATTATACAAACAAGACTGATCTCATAGAGGCAGTTAATTCAGAGTAGCAAAAATTTCAGTGGATATCACCAACAATTTAATTGATTCCATGCCAATAAAATATTGAAACCAAAAATTGAGGGAACGTTTTCAATTATTGTAGAGGTTTTCAATGTTTTGTAAGCAACATGAAAATTAATAATTTTAAGCTCCTTTTTTTTAAAAACTACTGCCTTTAAAAGAGCACCATTTATTTTAAAAGGACATTTTTTTAAAATGCACTTCTTAGTTAAATCGTACCTTTTGGTTAAAACGTACATTTAGTTAAAAAGTAAATTTTAATTAAAAAGTACGGTTTTTAAAAAAGTACCATTTATTTAAAAATAACATTTTTTAAAAAGTACCTTTATTTAAAAAATACTTTTATTTAAGAGTACTTTTTATTGAAAAAGTTGCTTTTATTTAAAAAATACCTTTTACTTAAAAAATACCTTTTTTTAAAAAGAATCTTTTATATAAGAAGTTTCTTTTAGTTAAAAAGTACCTTTTATTTAACAAGTACTATTTTTAAGCACCAATTATTTACAAAATTCCTTTTATTTAAAAAGAACCTTTTATTTAAAAAGTACCTTTTATATAAAAAGTACCTTTTATTTAAAAAGTACCTTTTATTTAAAAAGTACTTTTTATTTAAAAAGTACCATTTATTTAAAAAATAACTTTTATTTAAAAGTACCTTTTATTTAAAAAGTACCTTTATTTAAAAAGTACCTTTTTTTAAAAAGTACCTTTTATTTAAAAAGTACCTTTTATTTAAAAAGTACTTTTTATTTAAAAAGTACCTTTTATTTAAAAAGTAACTTTTATTTAAAAAGTAGCTTTAATTTAGAAAGTACCTTTTATTTAAAAAGTACCTTTTATTTAAAAAGTACCTTTTATTTAAAAAGTACCTTTTATTTAAAAAGTACCTTTTATTTAAAAAGTACCTTTTATTTAAAAAGTAACTTTTATTTAAAAAGTACCGTTTATTTAAAAAGAACCTTTTATTTAAAAAGTACCTTTTATATAAAAAGTATCTTTTATTTAAAAAGTACCTTTTATTTAAAAAGTACTTTTTATTTAAAAAGTACCTTTTATTTAAAAAGTAACTTTTATTTAAAAGTACCTTTTATTTAAAAAGTACCTTTATTTAAAAAGTACCTTTTTTTTAAAAAGTACCTTTTATTTAAAAAGTACTTTTTATTTAAAAAGTACCTTTTATTTAAAAAGTAACTTTTATTTAAAAAGTAGCTTTTATTTAAAAAGTACCCTTTATTTAAAAAGTACCTTTTATTTAAAAAGTACCTTTTATTTAAAAAGTACCTTTTATTTAAAAAGTACCTTTTATTTAAAAAGTACCTTTTATTTAAAAAGTAACTTTTATTTAAAAAGTACCTTTTATTTAAAAAGTACCTTTATTTAAAAAGTACCTTTTATTTAAAAAGTACCTTTTATTTAAAAAGTACCTTTTATTTAGAAAGTACCTTTTATTTAAAAAGTACCTTTTATTTAAGAAGTACCTTTTATTTAAAAAGTACCTTTTATTTAAAAAGTACCTTTTATTTAAAAAGTACCTTTTATTTAAAAAGTAACTTTTATTTAAAAAGTACCTTTTATTTAAAAAGTAACTTTTTTAATTAAAAAGTACCTTTTTATTTAAAAAGTACCTTTTATTTAAAAAGTACCTTTTATTTAAAAAGTAACTTTTATTTAAAAAGTACCTTTTATTTAAAAAGTACCTTTTATTTAAAAAGTACCTTTTATTTAAAAAGTACCTTTTATTTAAAAAGTACCTTTTATTTAAAAAGTACCATTTATTTAAAAAGTACCTTTTATTTAAAAAGTACCGTTTATTTAAAAAGTACCTTTTATTTAAAAAGTAGCTTTTACTTAAAAAGTACGTTTTATTTAAAAAGTACGTTTTATTTAAAAAGTACCTTTTATTTAAAAAGTACCTTTATTTAAAAAGTACCTTTTATTTAAAAAGTACCTTTTATATAAAAAGTACCTTTTATTTAAAAAGTACCTTTTATTTAAAAAGTACCTTTTATTTAAAAAGTACCTTTTATTTAAAAAGTACCTTTTATTTAAAAAGTACCTTTTATTTAAAAAGTACCTTTTATTTAAAAAGTACCTTTTTTTTAAAAAGTACCTTTTATTTAAAAAGTTACTTTTATTTAAAAAGTACCTTTTATTTAAAAAGTACCTTTTATTTAAAAAAGCACATTTTCTTTAAAAAGCACATTTTCTTTAAAAAAATATCTTTTCTTTAAAAAGTACCATTTCTTTAAAAAGTACCTTTTCTTTAAAATGTACCTTTTATTTTACAACTACATTTTATTTAAAAATGATCTTTTATATGAAAGTATCCTAGTTATACCCTATACCACTATGTGGTTTGGGTATAATGACTTTGTGCTGCTGTTTGTAACAACCAAAAATATTTGACCTAGACCCATCTTTAATTATACCGATCGAATCAGAATCATTTTTTGAGTTGATTTAACAATGTCCGTCCGTCCGTCCGTCCGTCCGTCCGTCCGTCCGTCCGTCTGTGTGTCCATGTAAAGCTTGTAATCAAACTGCAGGTCGCAAATATGAATATATTTTGATGAAATTTGGTATATAAGCTTTTATCGGCCATGGGATGAACGCTATTGAAATTGGTGAGAATAGGTCCATGTTCAGACCTAGCCCCCATACAAATTACCCCTATGAAATCGACATAAATTGCCATAAGATCTAAATTGTCATATAGATCTTACTCAAATTGGGTTTATATGCGTTCATTACATCCATTAATGAGTAGTCCAAAAATGATCCCTTTGGCCCCATATAGGGCTGCTTCCCGATCTTCACTTAAATCAATTAAAAAACAAAAATATTGCACTGATTCTTCTCAGATTTGGTTTGTATATATTTTTGCAAAATACAAGAGGCTTTTCCAAACATGATCAGGATCGGTCCATTTTTGGACCTAGTCCCCATATAGATATAGCATCCGATATGAAATTTTTCATATCTGCAGCCAAAAAAATTAATAAAAATCCCACTCAAATTTGGTTTTTGCTTATTTTCTATGTCCAGTTAGTTGGGCCTAAGAGATAGGGTTTCTAAACGCATGGTATAGGGTATCGTATAGTCGGTCTAGACCGACTATAATTTTCTTACTTGTTTTTATTTAAAATTTTTATCGATTTGCTACTTCTAAAATTCGATGGGAAAATGTGTTTTCTCCCATAATCATTTTGATTACAATATCAATAAATTTATGTATTTGAAATAAATATTGGGTTTAATGTTAAGATTCCGACACAAGTTGAGATAATTGTTGTTATTGCATCCGTTATTAATTAGTATAAATTCCTCGAAGCTATTATTTTAATTTTTGCTTAATGTATTGTATTTTTATCATTATTAATGCATGCAATCACTTAATAAATTACTCTATTATTTGTAATTAATATTATTTACCCCTATCTGTATTTACAGACATTTATATGTGTTTGCGCATATCAGCATATGCCATTACGTAGTTTATTTTTTTAATTTTTCAATTATGTATTTTTCCTTTATTTACATATTTTAACAAATTTGATATTTACATATGAGATCTTACCTTTACATATAGATATTGCAACAAATAATATATACGATCTAAAGATATTAAATAGTTTTTATTTTATTTTTTAATGATTTTATAGGTGGTTTATTAGAAATAATATATACACATAATTTTCAATTATCAGTTGGTAAGAGGAATTTTAAATTTTGGCAAAGTAATTGGTATTAATCGTTGTTATGAAATCGTTAATTTTTTCATAACCTATTTTTTCGTGAAGAAGATTTGTAGGATACCTCCAGTGGTTTTTATTTATCATTTTAAGACATTTGTTTTGTATAATTTGTAAGCGTTTTAGGTGGCATTTGGCAGCGTCACTCCAAATAGGACACGCGTATGTTTATATTGGCCTTATAACACTTTTGAAAAGGAGATTTTTGTTTTTGGTGTTTAGAAATGACCTTCTATTTAGTAGTGGCCATAATGCTTTAAATCATTTTATAGCTTTTTTGCACGTAGCCACAATATGTTGTTTAAATGTAAGCTTTTGGTCCAAGACAACTCCGAGATATTTTACATCGTTAAATACATTTATGGTATTACAATTTACAAGTCCCTTTTCCATTTTCTTCAGGCGTGCACTTGTAAGTTTGTTTGAAGAAATTAACGCAGTATCATCTGCGTAATAAGCAATTTTCATATATTTCGGGACTTTAAAATCGGATGTATATATCGAGTAAAGCAATGGCGACCAGATAGAACCTTGAGGCAACCCTGTGGTAATGGTTTTTGGAGATGATGTTTCATTATGTTTCATTATTAATCGCAACTTTAAAGTTTCTGCCGTGAATGAAATCTGAAATAAGTTTGCATAAATATTTTGGTATATTTGCATCAAGAAGTTTAAATATTAGGCCATTATGCCAAACGGTGTCAAACGCTTTTTCAATATCTAACAATATTAGACCCGTTGAACATTTATTGTTTTTATTGGTGATTATTTGATTTTTAATTCTGTTTATTCGGTCAGTAGTGCTATGCTATTTTTTTAAATCCAAATTGTTCTTTAGAATTGGCTATAACCTTAGCATTTTTGAAATGGTTTGGGAAATAGTTGAGTTTGATGCAGCTGTTAAATATTATAACATGTAATTTTAGAGATTTGATTGGTAGTTTATTTAAAAGCAGGTTGGGAACATTGCCAAACATTGTGGGTTTTATTGATGAGACAATATTCGTAAATTCTTCAAGAGATGTATAAATTGCTAATCCAGAAGTGGGATTTTCTTTCTTAAAATTATTTACTGTTGTATTTATTACTGTATCCGCTGAGTGGTTGTAGTTCGAAGTGAGGTTATTGGCTTGGACAAATGTATTTGCCTTGTCCTTAACATATGTTGTTTTTGTATTTCCAATTTTAAAGTGAGAGATTTGACTTTTTCCTTTTCCTCGCAAGTTCCTGCTTATTTTTCAAAATGATTTATCACCTGGTTTTAAATTGGATAATAGTTGACACCATTTCTTAGTGCGTTCCGAATTAATACTTTTATCAATCATGTTACTTACAAAGTTAGTACATTGATTATAAAAAAGTTTGCTCGGCTATATTTGACCGTTGGCTTTTTGTTTTAAAGCTTCTTCTTAATTTAATATATTTCACAGTAATTTATGATAATGTGCAATTATTTTGTTGAGTTATTTTAGGTGTAGATACGTCCCTTACTTCGATTTTTTGGATTTCCTGATCAATCACTACCTTGGTATTGTATATATCTGAATATAACGTAATTTTATTGTCTAAAAAATTCCTAAAAATGTTCCAGTTGGTTGCTCTATAATCATAATAATTGAGGTCAACCTGCAAGGCCATTGATCTTTTAAGTGTACATATAATGGGGCGATGGTCTGATGGTATTTCGTAATCCATTGTTTTTACGTCTATATTTATTGCTTAAAATAATATCGACTGTGGATGCTTCGCGATTGTGTTGATGGGGGAATAGGGTTGGACTATTAGGATAGTGTATGGAAAATTGCTTGATTGCTGTAGATTGTTGAGTGCGATTCATGCAGTATTATTTGAACGGCAATTCCAAGAACAATGTTTGGCATTTAGGTCACCAAAAACTATATATTCTTTGGTGGAAGGTGTTAGGTTCAAGATATCAGCACAGAAGTTATGGCTATATCTTGGTGAATATAACGAAGATACAACAATAGGTCTATTATTTATAAATTCAGATGTTTTCGATTGATGAGGTGTTTGATATAGAGAGGTTTTTATGTGCGACTTTTAAAATAGGGCCTATGATTTTCTGAAAAAAAAGTTTCATACAAAGACGCTATTTTAATATTTTCTCGATCAATTAGTAGCTCAAATTGTTTCAATTTAGAAAAGTTTGAAATGCCATTAGCATTCAAATGAAGCATTTTGAATTCGTTAAAATTAGTGTAATCCATTGGCGTATTTCACCATTGACATTACAACTTTGAATTGTTGTACTTTTGAAGTGCACCTTTGCCAATCATCCATAGCTGTAGTGAAAATATCAAAAAGCTCATCGATGCTAAATAAACCGTTGCTTGTTCTCAGCTGGTTAGCATATGTGGCTTTGCTGTTATTTATTGTCTTATTATTGATGTTATTATTACAATTTGTGTTGTTGTTTCTTATATTAGGGAAATCTCCTACCTTTAATTGAAATGAGTTATTTTGTTGTTGTCTGCTGTTATTCTGACTTTTAGAAGTTACTCTTGCTCTAGTTTGTAAATAGAGAGAACGTAACGAACTGTTGATATCATTTGCAGAGTGATCAGTTCTCTCTTTTCCATGTTTTTTTGTAATTGAAACATGTAAAAACAGTTGATATTTTTTCATATACTCTATATATATTATTATATTAATAGGCTGGGCGATTTTTTGTTACCGATGTTTCGTTCTACCGTTTTATCCCGATTTTGACCAAACGCATATTATTTGAAAGGTATTTCTTTTTAGCTGTTCACCAGATTTACAGATTTTTAATTTTTTTCCCTTATTTTGAGTAAATTGCATTTAAAGTTGCTACTAACACGTACATAAAATTATAGATATGCTATGTGTGTGTTTATTAAATTTGTTAATGGGTTTGTTAATGAGTTTGTTATCTTCATTCACAATAATAATCAACCAAAAAAGGGGTAGTTTCTGAATTTGCTTAATTGAAAAATAAAATTGCCTAGAAATTGCACTCGAATTTCGAGCGCTCGAATCTGCTAGTTTGTATTAAATGGACATACACTTGTATGATGTTATTCTGCACATATGCATACACGCAGCACTTCGATGGCAATGTTCACCGCCATGGCCATACATTAAGCAGTTCCAGCATTGAGTTGGATCTGGATTGTATTTTTTCCAAGAAATTATAATATTGGAAATTGTGCGTACATTTTTTAAGGCAGTTCGATTAAAATTTTTACGAACAAATTGAACTTTGTGAACTACATTATTGTTATTATTATTTCAGTTACGGAAGAAGGGTATAGGTTGTAGTTTTTTAGCTCTTTGAAGATGTCCACAGAGTTTATGCGGGGTAAACCGTGTAAAAAGGTGGTGTATAACCTATTTTCTTTGGAGCCGTAAGAATGAAACTCCATCTTACTCTCTTTAATTAATTGCTTGTAGCATTCGTACATTTCTTTACTTGGAGCAAAAATTTTGGTACCAGTTTAAGTACGTTTGAAAATACAATCCTTACCAAGTAGTTTTTGTATTTCTGTAAATGAGGCGTTAGCTTCCACAACAATAGGTGGAGGTTTATGTTGCTTAACATCGTTAATATTTGATACGGGAGTTACGTCCATATCATTGAGGCCAGCCAGCAGGCTGAATCTGTTGCTTGAAGTTGACGCGATGTTCGGGTTAACAAAACCCGGAGGAAGTTTTGTCATTTTCTTGTTCGCAAGGAGTTTTTTTTGATGAAGATTTGGCCCCTCGGGCTATCGCTAAATTTTATTCCTGTTTTAAGCTGAATTGTCTATCACGTGAGTTCAAATGAGATCAAGAATAGGCAATTGCAAAATCAAAAATATACACTTGTTTTTAATTTAAAATAATACTCTAAGCGCTTTAATTATTTACACGACCGTTCGTAAAGAGAATTAGATAAGAACTTTTTTTTTAAATAATTGTATCACGTTTTTTTTAGAAAATAAATTAAAATGCAAACTTAACAAACGATTTCTCTACAGCGACATTTAAAATATTACACATTATTAAATATCAAATAAATTAGATATGGAACAATTAATGAATCTGTTGAATTTGTTCCTAAATACTACTAGAGTAAATATTATTTTATGTATGTTAAGCTATTTCTAAACTTGATGGTAAATAATAACGATGTACTCTTTGGATAGAATTGTCATTTCCCACTATTTAATGTGAATTGTGTCCTTCTTACACGTGTTTATACCACATTCTATATTGGAGTACTAAATTTAAGCAATTTAAAAATAAATTGAGCTAAAACCACAATCAACAAAATACCTATAATAACGAAACAATCGGCTACGTTTTACTTAAAATGAGTAAACACAATAAAAACGAAAACGTGAATAAAATTAAATACAATTTCATTCCCAATGTTTATTTGCAGTATTGTTTTCTCTCAAAAACGTATTTGCATATACATATAGTGCTGAATACTATGTTATTAATAATATAAAGTAATAATACTTAATAATTATATGTATATAGAGAAGTTTTAGACAATTATGTAAATAAGATATTGTATAAATGAAAGATCTAAAATATGATTTCTCTTACTTCTTCAGTCTCATCTAATAGTGTGATTGCCAAAGTGTTTGGGTGTTTGCTGAGTCTATTTAATTTTTTTTTATATCAGATTTTAAAAAAAGGTACTTACAGTTCATTATGTAATGCATTATGAGTTACGCAGATATTAGCGTTTGTGATTGATCGTAAGGCCTTGGACTGGAATCTTTACAAAATCCATATATTCGAGTTACTGGTAGTTCCCAATAACTGTATGCCATATGTTCAAATTGGCTTCAAAATAGTTTTAAGAAGCTGAACATTATTTTCAAGAGAGAGAGTTGAGACTTAGTTCCTTAAAGCCAGTACATTTGTTTGAAAAAATAAAAATAAAACTGTTTTTGTTAAATAAAAACAAAATGTGCAATTCAAAATATTTCTAATTGAATTAAAATGTAATTTTAATTTTTTTTTAATATTAATTTTGCCAAATTTGTTGAGTAAAATTGCAGTAAAATTTTTTACAAAAATGTAATATTTTTTCCATTTTATATTTAGATTTGTTCATATATTTTCGATATTAATGCAATTTTATAATTTATATTTGAGCATCGCAACAATAGATAGAAAAATAACAAAAATAAAATTTCTGTTGTGTCTAAGAACAACACTTTATTATGCAAAGCCTACTACAAGAACCGTCCTTTTAATGTTTTTTAGTTACTCTTTTTGATGTGTAAACATCTATACGCGCAGGGGGGTAAATTTCTATTTCACAATACAATCGCAAAAACAGTGTAACACATCGGTGTGAGCTGAAGTGTAAATCGGTGTGACTTTATCTGATTGTATTTGTGAAAAAATTATGATATGTTCTTTTCTAAACATTTTCCAATTGTCTTTCAAAAAACATCAATTGTATTTCAGAAAACATCAATTGTATTTCAGAAAACATCATTTGAATTTCAGAAAACATAAATAGAATTTCAGAAAACATCAATAGAATTTCAGAAAACATCAATTGTATTTCAGAAAACATCAATTGAGTTTCAGAAAACATAAATATAATTTCAGAAAACATCATTTGAATTTCAGAAAACATAAATAGAATTTCAGAAAACATCAACAAAATTTCAGAAAACATCAATTGAATTTCAGAAAACATCAATATAATTTCAGAAAACATCAATTGTATTTCAGAAAACATCAATTGTATTTCAGAAACCATCAATATAATTTCAGAAATCATCATTTGAATTTCAGAAAACATAAATAGAATTTCAGAAAACATCAATATAATTTCAGAAAACATCATTCGAGTTTCAGAAAATATCAATTGAATTTCAGAAAACATCAATAGAATTTCAGAAAACATCACTTGAATTTCAGAAAACATAAATAGAATTTCAGAAAACATCAATTGTATTTCAGAAACCATCAATATAATTTCAGAAAACATCAATTGTATTTCAGAAAACATCAATAGAATTTCAGAAACATAAATTGTATTTCAGAAAACATCAATAAAATTTCAGAAAACATCAATTGAATTTCAGAAAACATCAATATAATTTCAGAAAACATCAATTGTATTTCAGAAAACATCAATTGTATTTCAGAAACCATCAATATAATTTCAGAAAACATCAATATAATTTCAGAAAACATCAATTGTATTTCAGAAACATAAATTGTATTTCAGAAAACATCAATAAAATTTCAGAAAACATCAATTGAATTTCAGAAAACATCAATATAATTTCAGAAAACATCAATTGTATTTCAGAAAACATCAATAGAATTTCAGAAACATAAATTGTATTTCAGAAAACATCAATAAAATTTCAGAAAACACCATTTGAATTTCAGAAAACATAAATAGAATTTCAGAAAACATAAATTGTATTTCAGAAAACATCATTTGAATTTCAGAAAACATAAATAGAATTTCAGAAAACATCAATATAATTTCAGAAAACATCATTCGAGTTTCAGAAAACATCAATTGTATTTCAGAAACCATCAATATAATTTCAGAAAACATCATTTGAATTTCAGAAAACATAAATAGAATTTCAGAAAACATCAATTGTATTTCAGAAATCATCAATATAATTTCAGAAAACATCAATTGTATTTCAGAAAACATCAATAGAATTTCAGAAAACATAAACTGTATTTCAGAAAACATCAATAAAATTTCAGAAATCATCAATTGAATTTCAGAAAACATAAATAGAATTTCAGAAAACATCAATATAATTTCAGAAAACATCATTTGAATTTCAGAAAGCATCAATAGAATTTCAGAAAACATCAATTGTATTTCAGAAACCATCAATATAAGTTCAGAAAACATCAATTGTATTTCAGAAAACATCAATAGAATTTCAGAAAACATAAACTGTATTTCAGAAAACATCAATAAAATTTCAGAAATCATCAATTGAATTTCAGAAAACATCAATATAATTTCAGAAAACATCAATTGTATTTCAGAAACCATCAATATAATTTCAGAAAACATCATTTGAATTTCAGAAAACATAAATAGAATTTCAGAAAACATCAATATAATTTCAGAAATCATCATTTGAGTTTCAGAAAACATCATTTGAATTTCAGAAAACATCAATAGAATTTCAGAAAACATCAATTGTATTTCAGGAAACATCAATTGTATTTCAGAAAACATCATTTCAATTTCAGAAAACATAAATAGAATTTCAGAAAACATCAATTGAATTTCAAAAAGCATTATTTGAATTTCTGAGAACATTAATTGTAGTTCAGAAAACATCAATAGAATTTCAAAAAGCATCATTTGAATTGCTGAAAACATTAATTTTATTTCAGAAAACATCAATTGAATTTCAGAAAACATCAATTGCATTTCAGAAAACATCAATTGAATTTCAGAAAACAGCATAATCGACTTATTTTTTATGCACTGGAAAATATGATGTTGATGTTTTCTTTAATTATTAGATGTTTACACATCTCCCTTGTGATCGGACTCAAATGTTTTTTTTTAATTCGATTAGTAATTTATAGAGACAATGGAAGACGGAAGTAAAGATTAATTTAAATATGAATTGGTATGTATTTTAATTGTTAATCCTTTCTATGTATGTTCAACCAAAAGCGGGCTCATTTTCGGTGATGAGTGAGTGCTGCGACTTTAAAACTAAAGCCAGGTTCTTTATAGATTTAGGGGCAGATGCCTCTGTAAATGAAAAAAGACTAACACCAATTCCTCTTATGCTAAGTATTTGCTACAAACCTTACACCGATTCGAACTTATGGAACAAAATTACTAAACCTTTACATTGGTTTAAAAATAATTTTCATATGGATTTTATTATTGAGTATAACTCAGAAACGATAATTTATTCCGATTTTATTGTTTAAACGTACCTATCACAAATTTAAGATGTAAGTGGATGTGTCAATAAGTGACATATATATTCGCATTATTGAAAAATATTGGTTGATTATGCTGATAAAGTTAATTTTTTATGATAAACCACTTAAAGTTTTATTTCACACTGACGAGATATTCACGATCATCAAGGGTATAGAAAAATATATATCAATAGGCCGTATCTTATGTTTAACATACACCAGATTTTATGTTAAACATACAAGATCCTTTTCGAAATACGTGTCTTCAAAATAAAAAAACATACAAATTGTTAATTTAAGATTTAAATTTATTTCTTTAATTTCTACACACAGTAGGGAAACTACAAATAACGTTTGCTCCATAGCGTTTTGCTTTTGCAATTTCGTTCATTGACCTCTGAATACCACTTGTATGTATATATTTGAAGTCTTTTTTATTTTTGAAATACCGCAATCAACATAGTATGCATATTTCTCTTTTAAAAAGTTTCAACCGGTCGAAGTTGGGGAACATTTGGGGTACTATTTTCTTGCTTTAAATATTCAATATTTAGTGTATTTAAATTCTTTAGTGTTGCTTTAAGCTTAGTGTGACGACCTTAAAACAGGGCAGAAAATTATTTTATCATTTCTATAATATTTATATTATTATATTTCTTCTATCCGTGGCTGTCACTTGACTTCTCAAAAATGACTGGACTGATTTTTATGAAATATTGTGTGCGTGATTAAGTTGATTAAAAATGGTTAAGATTCACAATTTCACAGGATCGGACAAGTGTGAGTGTCACCTCATATACTAGGATATTATTGAATATCATATATTGCGACTATAATGATAGGGAGAACCTTTCTTATTTCAGTGAGGTCATTCAGTGAGGTCATAGTCATTCTGAAAGTGGGTAGTATTGGATACGTGGGCGTGTCACCTCCCATACAAAGTAAATATTCATTATCACATATCTCGAGCACTATGAAAGGGAGAGATTTGTAAATTTGTGTAAGGTCATCTGCTACTATGAGAGAAAATATTCAATATCACACATCGTCCGTCAATTGATTTATCTAATCGAGATTTACAACGAGGACAATCATACATTATTGATGATTTGAATGAGTACATGCACCACAATAACCACAATTATTGGCAGAATAAAAACTACCATAGAAAGCGGATTCCTTTTTTTTTTTGATGTTCCAGGTCGCAACGAAAAAACATTTTCAATGGTGCGTGGTAAAGAAGAAGAAAAAATCATATATTTAAAAAATTCATAACTACAGTGTATTGTTACTCGGACCGGTTTCTAGCATTTCAGCCTTCATCAGCGATTTATTGAACATTGTGATAATTGTTATGTTATAATTAAATAGATTGTTTCTCTATGAAATTTTTCTACTTAGGGCGGCCGTGAGGTTTGAACCATGAACCTTCACATACACTCGTACTTGCACTTTTTGGTCAGCGATTTAACACACTCACCTAAAGTCAGGCCTACGAGTTTTCGTGCCATACAGCTTTTACTTCGTATAAATTTCAGAAGATACAACTCTGTCCAAGCAAACAATCGTTATTTTTGAATTTTTAATATTTTTTGCATTTCCCACTATTCTCAGTTTTCGTAAGAGTTGTCATATGTGATGTACGGTTTTGTACATACTACATATGCACTTTACATATAAAGGGTCCGCCATCTAACGTTTTTTTTTCAACTAGTGCTTATTTCGTGAATGGTAACACTTAGATCATGTCTGTTTTGACACGTAATTAGTTTTATCCTTCCGCTGAACGAATATGGTTGTGTATACGCTTGAACAATGCTGGGAAATATTGCGACATTACTTTGAAAATCATGGTAATGTTGCAGAATGTGTGCGAAAATTGCGTACGGATTTTGGAAGAAGAGAAGCACCGTATGTTCGTTATCTTGTGAAAAAAGTGAAAGAAACTGGATCCTCATCGATGAACCAAAGCGTGAAAAGCCAAAAACAGTGCGTACACCCGAGAATATTGCTGCTGTGGCAGAAAGTGTGCGTGAAGCGCCATCAACATCAATTCACCGTCGTTCTCAAGAATTGAACATTTCGGAGGCATCATTAAGACGAATTTTGCAGAAAGACCTTCGTATGACGCCATACCAAGTCCAATTGGTTCAGGAGTTGAAGCCAACTGACCATCCAATGCGTTTTCGCTTCGCTAAGTGGGCCTGCAACCGACTTACAGAAGATGCCGATTTTGCCAAAAAAATCATCTTCTTAAATGAAGCTCATTTTGATCTTGGCGGGTATCTAAACAAGCAAAATTGTTGCATTTGGGGCACAGAAAACCCGCACACAAACATTGAAAAGCCGATACACCCAAAACGAGTCACTGTTTGGTGCGGATTTTGGACCAGAGGCATAATTGGGCCATTTTTCTTCGAAAATGAGCAAGGAGTGGCCGTTACAGTCAATGGCGATCGTTATCGGGCCATGTTGAACGAATTTTTGTTCACAAAAATTGAAGAGGAGGATATTGGCAACATTGGGTTTCAACAGGACGGCGCTACGTGCCACACAGCCGAAGCTACACTCGATGTTTTGCGCCCTGTTTTTGAAGATCGCATTATCAGCCGCAGAGCTGATGTCGTTTGGCCACCTCGGAGCTGCGATTTGACACCGTTGGACTATTATTTGTGGGGTGCCCTCAATGATAAGTGTTACGCCAGAGACAATTGACGCTTTAAAGGACAATATTCGTGAAGCCATTGGTGAAATACAGCTGCACACAATCGATAATTGCTTAAAAATTGGACCGATCATGTAGGCTACTGCATGGCCAGCCGAGGCAGCCATTTGAATGAAATTATTTTTCTATTATTAACCGGAAGGATTGTACTTTCAAAAAAAATAAAAAGAATTTTGAGATAATATTCAGTAGTTTTTTTTTATAGCATTTTCAAAAAAAAAAAGTTATTTGGCGGACCCTTTGTTTGAAATGACGTTTTGAAGCGAAATGTTTTTCGTTTGTTATGCCTGGTTTTCATTATGTCATTTTCAATGGCAATTGTTGTCAATTATTGTCAATTGTATGAAAACGGGGTTTAATGTCTTGTCATTTACAACCCCTGTCAATATTTGACATCTAAAGTGAAATTGCCAGCATGTTGGCAATTTGTTTGTGTTTGACAGCCGGATTTTTTGTTCGTTTATAAGATGTAATGCAAACATAATGAATAAAAAATTACGAGATGTCAGTTGCGGCAATTGTTTGCTGTCAGTTTATATGACATAGTGAAAACCAGGCATTAGATTTATAGTCATTTTTTCAGACATATTGCAATTAATACTGTAATTAATATGCAAATTTTAATTTGGTTTCAATGGTGCGTGGTAAAGAAGAAGAAGAAAGCATATATTTGAAAAATTCATAACCACACTGCATTCTTAATCGGACCGATTTCTGGCATTTCAGCCTTCATCAGCGATTTATTGAATATTGTGATAATTGTTATGTTATAATTAAATAGATTGTTTCTATATGAAATTTTTCTACTTAGGGCGGCCGTGAGGTTTGAACCATGAACATTTTTGATATGCATTATTTTTCTCAAGCTGAGATTTCTTTGGCCATAGCTTCATCAGGTATTGCTGTTATTTTATTGGATATCAGATGAACAACTCATTTTGCACTTAAAGTGCCGCATTGAGGTCTGTGACGAATGTTCAGTGGCACATAAACTTTCATTAGAAATTTTAAATCGTACGTTGAAGGATTTGAAAGGCAACGACAAATTCTCTGGCAGTGAAATAAAAATAAACGACTATTACAAAGTTTTACTACTGTGCACCAGTGTTCAAAAATTGAAGTTAACAACAAATTTGCGTGTCCAACTTAAATTGCAATTGCTTGATGTTTTAGAAGGCAAAAGTTACCATATATTGTGCCATATAAAGCCGCATTAATTTAAAATGTGTTTTCAAACATTCGGTATTATATCAACAATCATTGTTAACTGAGCGAAAGCGCAATAGATATACTACATTCGAAACATGTTGAAATCTCCGTCAATTTCATCCAAATCAATTTATGCTGTGGTAAAAGAAGACGTAATGAATTTTCCAACTGAATCTTTAAATTCATTCGATTTGCCAGGTTTTCCCCCACATAATTAAATCTTGAGAGATCCACCAATTACAGTGTTTCGAAACCTAAATGCACTAAAATTATGTAATGGATCGCGTTTCGTTATCGAGAAATGATAATGATAATTTGGTAGAATACCTATTTCTCGAAGTCATCAGCGAGGGTAAAAAACCAGTTGTGGGTTGCGTATATAGACCAAATAACAGCATACTTATGGAAAGTTTTTTCACAACTCTGGAGATGTTAACAGTCTCATATGATGACGTCATGATTGCAGGCGTATTTAATTCCAATATTTTGGTTGACTGTAATCTTATCACCAATATGATATCAATTGGTCTAAATACGCCAAATACAAATATGCCTACTCATTTTACAACATCAAATAGCACATTACTAGTTATTTTCTGTGTTAATGATGTCTCTAAAATATTACTCTATGATCAAATCTCCGCATCTTGTTTTATGGCATACAATTTTAAATTGAAAATAGCAGCACAGTCAATTACGATTCGTGATTTTAAAAATCTTAAATTCGGCATTCATGAAGATGTATTTTCTAAAATTGGATTGGAACCGATTATTTTATTTCATATCTCCAGATGAACAACTCTTACTTTTGGAACACAATTTAAAAGTCTTATTCAATCAAACAGTGCTTCTCAAATCTATTATTATAAGACCTAAGAAAACACCGTGATTTTCTGCTAGCATTAAACAAGCAATATATCTAAGAGACTTTGCCTAATCACGATGGAAAAGATGTAAAACTAATCAATTACTCGAAGAATATCGATCAGCAAGAGAAAAAACCAATAAAATTATTAAAAAAGGAAAATCAGATTTTTACGCTTCTAAATTCTCCACTGCTATAGGTTCAAAAAAAAAACGTGGCAAACGATTCGTGAGATTGGTATTGGTAGAGCTGACAACCTGGAACCTTCTGCCCTCATCATATACACCTAATGAGAAATTTCTTAACATTCCCATGGTTGAGGCCGATCTTCATTATTACATTAACCTTGATGACTCTGAAAATGAGGACCCTATAAATGAGAAATTTTTTTTATCGGCGTAAACCAAAATGATGTTTTATCCAGTTTCTTACCAATAAAATTAAATGCAGTTGGAGTGGATGGTTTGGATCCCAGATTTATTAAAATTCTCCTACCACAACTACGTATACATACATATAACTTTTATTTTTAATAAGATATTAACAACTAACATTTATCCTACTAAGTGGAAGAATGCTAAAATCATTCCAATACCAAAAACTAACAATGATTACAGGCCAATAGCTATACTACCATTTCTCCCAAAAAGGCCTTTTAACGGCTTTAACATAATCAAATAAGACAATTACTGAATGATAAAAATCTGCTAACGGATCGAGAGTCAGGATTTCGTAAAAATCATAGCTGCATAGTATATTGCCGATGATATAAGGAAGCAGGTGGATAATGGAAATGTAACGTTTTTGGTGTTTTTGGATCACTCTAAAGCATTTGACACGGTTAATCAAAATATTTTATGTTACAAATTGAAAAAAATTTTTCAACTTCTCATCGACAGATACGCTTCTAATTAAACAGATATCAGCATGTTGTAACTACAATTACAAAATCAAATTCTTTGCCAGTGTTACGTGGTGTTCTCCACAAGGATCGATTGTTTGTCCACTTCAATTTTCATTATACTCGAATGATGTCCCATATAAACTTCAATACAGCAAGGTCAGAATGTATGCTGACGATGTCCAACTTCACATCAGTTGTAACCTTGAATCTATTGATCAATGCGTTAGCACTATAAACTACATCCCGTTTATTTGTGGGCTACGGCTAATGGTCTTGAAATAAATCCCAATATCGTCGGTCGCCATCTTTTTATATGCCAAACATAACTCTCAATAACCAACTAATTAAGATAGTAGAGTCGGCTAAGAACCTCGGAATATTTTTCAATAACACTCTTACTTGATCTAACCATATAAATTATACATGCGCTCGTACATATTCTATGTTACAAACAATATAGCAAACTCAATGTTGTACTCCAGTTAAAATTAGGATACTTCTCGCCAAAACGTATTTAATGCCTTTATTGTTGTACGGTTGTGAACTTTTTACCAGTTGCGACGGAAAATGAACGTGGTATTTAATAACATTGTCTGAAAAGATTTGACCATATATATTCTTTTTCTATTCAACTTTATGGGGTATTAGCTGCGAATAAAATAAGCAGTCGCGGACAGCTCAGCGGTTGGAGTGGAAGGTCTCAGAGGAAGTGACGGTGGCACCAAGCTTTCATTAAATTCTGATTGCCTATGAAGCTCTGACGACATGGCGAGCAATTGGCGCCATCTAATTAACCAATTTGCTAACCTTCAGAAGGCAACGGGAAACCACTGAAGTAACACTTCCCTAGAAAACTACACGCAAGACACAAATAATCAACGGCCCTCAGTCTCCGTCAACACGAGGGTGCTAAGAATCCCCGGAGGTAAAACAAAACAAACCATAAACATAGCTACGTGGAATGTACGCAGCTTATATGAACCAGGTAAATTGATAAACACTATCAGAGAAATGAAAAGATTGAAGATAGATATTCTTGGTATAAATGAAACATGGTTACCAAACTCAGGTATACGTCGATTGGACGATACCAATGTATACTACTCTGGTAATGATACAACACTACACAGAAGAGGTGTAGGTGTTATAATTGAACAAACCGTTCAAAAAAGTGTAACTGATTTTATTCCAATATCCGATAGGGTAATGCTAATTAAATTTGATGCAAAACCCGTAAAACTAAATATTATTCAAGCTCCCACTGCGGATAGTTTAGAAAATGAAATAGAACAGTTCTATGATGAGATAGCTGAGGTTTTGAAATTGACTAAATCACATCACAACAAAAGATGTCACAGGTGAATTTGGATTAGGTGATCGAAATGAAAGAGGTGATCGATTAATACAATTCTGTCAAGAAAAGAGTTTTAAAGTAACTAATACTTTCTTTTCGTTGCATCCTGGACATCACCATTACACAGCACCGAAAATATTGTACGTAACCAAATAGATTACATACTAATAAATGGACGTTTTGCTTCATCAATACTCAAAGCAACAACATATCCTGGAGCAGACGTACCGTCAGACCACAATTTGTTGTTTGCCAAACTAAAACTAAAGCTTTCTACTACAAAAAAGCCAAAACAACAATCTCAGCTCAATCTTGAAAAATTGAAAAACGTACAATTTAAAAATACTTTTATTTGTAAGATAAACCAAGAAATTGAAAATATAACAATCACAGATGTAGATCCAATAGATCTATGGGACGAAACAACGACTATGTTAAATAACATAGCAAACACAAATATTGGTTTTAAACGTAAAAACCGTAACCAGAAATGGATCACAGATGAAATTCTGATATTGATGGATGAAAGAAGAAAACACAAAAATAATAATGACTATGAATATAATCGTTTACAAAATCTTATTAGAAGAAAAATACGTGAAGCTAAAAATAACTGGATGGAACAACAATGTTTAGAACTTGACGAATTCAATCTTCATAAAAAAATAAAAGATTTATCTAATATAAGAAAAAATATTCATGCAAATATCTTGGTAAACGAGCTTAATTAAATAGTTTCAGAACCCTCTGGTAAAAAAGAAATATGGATACAATATGTAAGAGACCTTTTTTCAGATGATACTAGATCTGTTAACAACGACCAATTGCAAATTCCGGCATTGGAAGGTCCAATAATTACAAAAGAAGAAATAGTTAAGGCAGTAGATCAATCCAAAAATAATAAATCAGTAGGCTGCGATGAAGTACCAACAGAAGTACTTAAACTCCTTGATGTAAAAGGTATTAAAATACTTGAAAAAGTTTTTAATCATGTATATGATACAGGCATCTTTCCAAACAAATGGCTAAAGTCTACATTTATAGTACTGCCAAAAAAGAGTAATGCGAAAAGATGTAAGGATTTTAGACTAATAAGTCTTATGTGTCATTCACTTAAAATATTCTTAAAAATAATACATCAACGTATATACAAAAAATGCGAATTGTATATGGGTAGAACACAGTTTGGTTTTAAAGAATCAATGGGAACTCGCGAAGCTCTGTTTAGCATACAAGTGTTAATACAGAATTGCAAGGATGTACAAAAGGACGTATTTATTTGCTTTATAGATTACGAAAAAGCTTTTGACAGAGTTCAACATGATTAGTTAATAGAAATACTAAGATTAATCAATATAGACAGTAAAGATATTAACTGTATAAAATCTTTGTATTGGAATCAAAATGCGGAAGTTCGTGTTGGAGACCTAGTGACTGAAAGCATTCCCATAAACAGAGGAGTTCGTCAGGGATGCATTCTATCCCCATTGCTTTTTAACATTTATTCAGAAAGCATATTTGAAGACACTCTTAATCATATGGACATTGGCATAAAAGTAAATGGTCAACATATAAACATTATTCGTTACGCAGATGATACAACACTGTTGGCAGATAACATGAATGATCTGCGGCGTCTATTATGCGCCGTTAATACAAAAAGCAACCAATTCGGACTTAATATTAATATTGAAAAAACCAAATATATGATAATCAACAGAAATAAAAATCCGTATGCTGGCTGTAATATACATATTAGTAGATAAGATATAGGAGAACCAGGAATTTTTCATTTTCGCCACCGTTAGATGGCGCTGTTTGGTTGGTGTCTATACTAACTAACTTGAGGGCAAGACCCGCTAGGGGCTTGGGCGAAAAAATTTTAGTAGATAAGATATAGGAGAACCAGGAATTTTTCATTTTCGCCACCGTTAGATGGCGCTGTTTGGTTGGTGTCTATACTAACGAACTTGAGGGCAAGACCCGCTAGGGGCTTGCCCGAAAAAAATGTTAGTAGATAAGATATAGGAGAACCAGGAATTTTTCATTTTCGCCACCGTTAGATGGCGCTGTTTGGTTGGTGTCTATAGGAGAACCAGGCTTATAGGAGAACCAGGAATTATTAAATTTTTGCCCCGTTAGATGGCGCAAAGTTGAATAACTTTTTACTATAACATTGAATAACTTTTTACTTTGCTATGTGTAGCAACTGAAAAATACTTTCTAAAATCTCCGTGCGCCTGATACATAAAATGCATGCATATAAAAATTTACCACACAATTGAAAGATTGCAACAAATCGACAGTTTGTAAACAATAAAACAAATAGAAACATATAAAAATTTACCACACAATTACCAAAACACTTGAATCAAAACTAAACATGATTGAAACAAATCGACAGTTTGTACACAATAAAACCAATAGAAATATAAATGTGGTCACTTATCCAGTACACATGTTTGAAAATTTTTATGTATATAACAAAAATCTAGATTAGTGTTTTAACATGATCATAAAATCCTTATAAAAAGGCATAGTTTTGGAAAATGATAAGCCTGGTTAATAAATATAAATAGATTTGATTAAAATTAAAATAAATAACAACACTTTTTAAAAATACGTTACTTGTTGGAAATTGGGTACCTTTTTCCTATGTTATGTATAGTGAAGACAGATTAAATTATTGTTTATCATTAACCAAAATAATATTAAGGAAAAATAGTTTCATTTCGTTCAGTAGTCAACTACACGGGAAACTATTAATTACAAATTTTGATCGAAATAAAGAAATAAAAAAATTAATTAAAAATGGAAAACATGAATTTTTTTAAGTGCTCGCTCTGCACCATTTTCTATGAGGATGAATCAGAATTCCTCAAACACATGGAAAATAGTTTGGAGTGTATGGAAAACACTCCCAGTGTAGAATGTGTTTACTGCAGTAAATACATACCGGGTGTATCCAACTACGTAATACACACAACAAACTGTCTCATTGAAAATGAGATAGAGCGAATCTCTACTCATAATGTTTCTTCATTTGAATATTCATATGATGTGCTGTTCCTTAGCGGAGAATTGATGGATGAAATACCCAACAACCAAATGGGTTTCTGGAATACAGAGGAGTGGATTCCTGAGACACCTGAGACACCACCACCACCTCAAATCACATATAATTTTACAGAGGATTGGATTCCTGAGACACCAACACCACCTCAAATCACATTTTAATTTTTAAATATAAGATTATAAATTTAAGTTTATATATCCATCTCTTTTTAATAAATATTTATATAAAAAAATATTTTGTTGTTGTTGAATTTATTAAATTTTGGAGTATAAATTACAGAACTTCTTACGATTGATTTACTAGAATCATTAGTAAGTTTGATTGAAGCAGTTCAACACCTAAAAATAAATGGATTTTTTAAACGCATTAAACAACTCGAGAAACAATTCTGGAGAAGGCTTTACAAGAGTGGCTAATTTAAAAATCGGATATCCATATACAATAACTGGATGCAAATTAAAGGATACGCAAATTGGTTCTAAAATGACTTTAAATTTGTTAGATGAAGATGGTAATTTCCTATGGATATTTTTACCTAAACGCCTCAGCGAGCTGTTTCCTATGAAGAACCCATTCAAAAAACTGACTGACAATAAAATTGAACAAATAATATATCGTGGTAGAGATGAATCCAAATATAATAGAGCTATTCTTGAGTTTGTGAGCCAAAAAGAAAATAAAGAAAACAAATAAAAGTCAAAATTTAAAATCCATTTTGTTTTATTTAAAACACTCTCAGCGTAGAATGTGTTTAGTTCTTAAGGTTTTATTTTCAATTAAGAAATTAGTATTGTACATTCATTCAACTATTCGAGTTGTTTCTCCATAGAAAATTTCAAATACATAAAAATAGTTTGAAGAATGGAAAATTTTCCAATAGTTTTTGTTGATTTGCAAGGATTTAGGGGAAATTCAAATAATTTCATACCAAAAGAAATTGCTATGGTCTTCAATACTAAAGAGTATTATAATTTCATCATAAAGCCACCCTTTGAATTTAAATATTTATTACCAGAAAAGCAGAAACAAGCAAAATGGTTGACTAAAAATCACCATCATCTACAGTGGGAAGACGGAAATGTATCACTTGAGAGTGTATGTAAATTCATTAACGCAAATATCAATTTTCGCGTTTATGTCAAGGGTTTGGAAAAGAAAAAGTGGGTTGAGGAGATGTTGCAGAAAAATATATTCAATATTGAAAATATATGTTACCACAATTTAAAGCGTCTCGAAAGAGAATATCCAGATTGCATCCGTTGCAGTTTTCACAACCATGGAACTTGTGCTCTGAAGAATGCTCTTTTACTTCAGAATTTTTTAGCTCCGCCCATAAATGCAAGATCTTTTGTAAATATAGTACCCTGATTTCCATAACAATATTGAAAATTAACTAATGCTACACCTTATCTGTTAATTTTTGTTAAAATTGTTAATTCTTATATACCAGTTTATATTTTTTGGGCAACTTAGTTTAGTATATCTCCTCAGTTGAAATGGATCATACTTATTGTGAAATAGAAAAACCAAAACTATCTAAAAGGAAACAAGATTATACACTTATCTATCATCTGGAGTACTTACTGAATTTAAAATTAAAATTAAGGTGTGGATTTTCTACAAAAAATAATTTTCAACCTCTCCTCTGGATTCATAGCAATAAAACAAATGCTGTTGGCTTTACTAGAGATGAATGGATTCATCTGATGGCATATAAGGAATATATTCAGATGAGACTTGATCAGTACGAATTTATCGATCTATATGAAGAATTGGATCATCCAACATTAATCAGAATTTGTTGTGAATTTAAATTCAAAAGAGGCGGACATTGTGTATTAGTTATATCACAAAATGGTCATAAGATCAAAATTGATGGTGAATCTTGGAGAAATATTATTCGAGTTGGAATTTTTTTGACGTCATTTCTGTGTTGGAATACAATATTACAGAAACAAATATCTCATTTTTATCGCACCTATTTCATACCCAGATGTGCAGAACTCAATAAAATCAGTATTCAATTATCGGATCTTGAACAATCATACGATAAAGATGTGCAAGTCGACTTGATGCGGCTATGTTTTGAAATTAGTAAAAAAATGCCTGACAAAATAAAATCGGATATTAAAATACATAAGTTATTATTAAGAACTAAAAATAAGTAATAAATAAAGATGAGTAAACAGCAAGTTGTTAATGAAATTCATAAGTCAGTAAGAAAAAATTTTGTTAGACGTAGATTCATACAAAAGGGCTATAATGATACATGGCAAATAGATCTAGTAGAAATGATTCCATTTGCTAAAATGAATAATGGGTATAAGTATCTTTTAACTGGGATAGATACTTTTTCAAAATATGCTTTTGCATATCCAGTTAAATCAAAAAAATCTTTAGAAATTGTTACTGCCATGGTTAAAATGTTTAAACGATTAAAAACAAAACCAAAAAATATACAATCTGATCAAGGGAAAGAATTTTTCAATAAAGATTTTAAATTATTAATGAAAACAAATCATATTAACCATTATCATACATATACCCATTTAAAAGCATCAATATGTGAACGTTTTAATAGAACTTTAAAAACATTAATGTGGAAAATGTTTAGTATGAGAGGAAACTACAAGTGGGTTGATGATATTGACAGTTTAGTTTCACAATACAATAACACCTATCACCGTACAATTAAAAGGAGACCATCTGAAGTTAATAAATCTAATCAAATTCATTTGTTACACACAGTTTATAATTTTCCAAAATCATTCCCGCGTCATAAGTTTAAAAAAGGTGATCATGTCAGAATCAGCAAATACAAGGGAATTTTTTTTAAGGGCTATGAACCAAATTGGTCAACAGAAGTTTTTACTATAGATAAAGTAAATATTACCAATCCTGTGACATATTTAATTAAAGATTATAGAAATGATATAATACTAGGGTCATTTTATGAATATGAACTACAAAAGGTTAAAAACAAAGATGATTTTCTGATTGAAAAAGTTTTAAAAAGAAGGGGAAAGAAACTCTTTGTCAAATGGTTAGGTTTTGATGAATCTCATAACTCTTGGATAAATAAAAATAAATTATTAAAATAACATATAGTATTGAGAAGTATAAAAGGAGAATATGTTGTTAAATTAATTTTAATTGAATAAAATCATTTAAGAAGGTACCATACAACTGTATTAAGCTAAATGGATCGCATTTTTAAAAATTCTGAAGTCAAGTATGAAAAACTGAAATATTGTAACTACTGTGGTAGCAACGATCACAATGAAGATAGATGTAAGAAAAAAGTGGAAGACAATAAAGTTAATAAATGGCAATGTTCAAAAAAGAATAAATAAATTATATATGAAATAAAACAAATTGTTTCAATGTTTTAGTTTTTATTTTTATTTAAATAAAAAGTACAATATTTTGTTGGAAATAAAATAAAACTTACAAAGCTACATCACTTATTTTATAATGCCCCTAAGCTAATGTATCCACATTATTAGGTAAAACATATCTCTTATCATCCTTATAGTTTAAACTTATTTTATTTACAATTTCCGTATATAATTTATGGGATCTACTGCGAATAACCCTTTGTTCACCATAAAATGTTTTTCTCTCTATTATAGATTCTTGATAATTACGGAGTTCTAATTTTTTAACAACTGATTTTTTTACTCCTTTTACTTTTTTAATAGTTTTGGTGTAATTTTCATGATCTCCTACCGTGTAAGCGTATGCTTTTGCTTTCAGACCTGCAAATTCTCTCATAATTTTACCTGAATTTTCGTCTTTCATTAAGCCCAGAACTTTTTTGTTCAAAGACCTAATCCCATAAACATTTTCGGGTTTATATTCTGAAGTGTCAAATTTATCACTATTGTTTTTAATAATTTCGTAAATGTCTTTTTTGGAGGATATAATGAATGAATCAGTGTCCATGTAGATACATTTCAGATTTTTATCTTCTTTAACCAAAAAATTGTAATAAAAATCATACATTAAATATTTTGATAGTTCTAATACTGTTACACCTATGTATATTGGCTTGTCATGATGTACCTCTAATTTGTTCAATTCTATACCATACAGTCCATTATCAAATACGTCTATACCAGAAAAGTTGGGTTTAGCTATAAGAGCTCTACACCCTTCGGAATTTCTGCGATTGTCATAATTAGTAACTAATCTCACATCACGACGCTTTTCTACATTTTCCATCGTTTTACCGTATACAGCATTATTCATTAATTTAAAAAAATTCTTTTCAAATTCATTTTTTGATGTTTTACGGTGATTTGTGTTTAAGCTTATATAGGGTTCCAACCAAAAACTTTGTTTGAATTTTAAAATTTTATTAATCTTTACAAGTATTAATCCCTGTTCTAAACACAATTGTAGGTTCTTTATATGAATTTTATAATCTTTTTTATCAGTGAGATCAGCTAATAATTTGGGGAGTTTTCCTCCAGGTGGTATTTTATTTTGCGCACAAAATGGAAGATAGTTATGAGAATTATGAATTAAGTTGGGATATTCAAGATCAACTTCTAGAATATATCCGTAAGTAGATTCATCACTATATTCGCTTACTATGAAATTTTCAACTTCGTCATGAGATAAAAACGAAAAATCTGAAATGGGGAGTTTTTGTGACATGGCCCAACCATACAAGTTATTAGCATCCATATATGCTAAGTAATTTTCGTCTTTAGCAGAATCATATTCATTCATGTACTTATTGTTAGCCTTCGAAAATATATAAGTGCACTGCGTAATTCCTCCTCGAATGGAAGTTTTGAGGAATGAATGTATTTCAGGATCACTTATTAATTCCATTTTAACATTTGTATATTTGAGCATAGCATCCCATGACAAAGAAGGAGCGGTAACATAGTTACATGGATCTAAACCGTAAATTTTCTTACAAACTGATCTAAAATTCTCAAAAATATCCGACATAATAAAAACATCGCTCTTAAGATACAACAACATGTAGTCTTTAAGAGTACGACATTGAAATATATTCCAAACCTTTTTAGCAAAAGTATAGTCTTCCTCAGAACACTCCCTGTCATCTAAATGATTATAAAAATGCTCTCTGTTGGGTAAAGACTGCTCATTCAGTTTTTCAAAACTATCAACATAGTCATACGGGAAAACGCCTTTTCTATTCATAACTTCGAAATGTTCTTGTTTAGGGTATTTCTTTTTGAGTATCTTAAAATCTTCTTTATTTAAGTAGCTTGCCAACTTTTCTATACTGGAATTTAAAAACCTGTTCGAATCTATAAAATTTAATGTGTATTTTATTTTATTCCCGTCTAAAAATTTTTTGGTCATTGAAATATATAGCTCCTTATTGCATGGTATAACTGAAAGATTACTACCTAATTCTGTAATAAAAAGATGGATATCATACCTACTTAAATTATGAAAGAAAATTGGTACAAAAGGTACGATAAACTTGAACTTATTTTTACAATAACTATGTATATATCCCATAAGAATCCCACTAAAGTAATTATAAAACTTATCTTTCTCACCGCTTATCTTATTACTGCATGCACAACAATTTAATTCTGCTTCTGGTGTTAATGGAACATCTATATGTGGTGCGTCTGTTTTCCAATATATGTCATATACTGCATTCATTCTATTGTAAAGATGATCCAAAAATTCTCGTACACATGTTTTTCCTGAAAAAGAGTATACAACTTAATACGGAACAAATATTTAAGACTGAATAAAAACATACCTTCAAATGAATAATATTCATCTAATTCGCCATTATACGTATGTTTTATATAGTATGCTACTGCACACGCTTTGTGGTTTTGAATTACTGTAGTTCCTTTCCCTCTTGTTTTGTTGTATACAGGTAAAAGTACAGATTCCATATCAGCATACACCACAACTGGCGGAGAAATCTTTCTTTCGAAGTGTGTGAATGAAAGCATTGAACCTTGCTTTGGGTATGTTGTTGTTACTTTTGAACATTCCGTTTTGTGGCGCACGGAGTTATTGAAATAAAAATTTTGACATAAGTCACAAAATTGTCCTGGAGTATTAGAATTTACAAATTGCGTTTTCACCAATCTCTGCATATCTTTTATTAGAGAGTAATGATAGTTACCATTATTTACTAAAGTCAGCAAATTAATATGGTACTCTTTAACAGTTTTGGATTGTCTTGCAGGACCCACAACTTTAAACTTATTATTTGCTTTCTTTAATTCATAAATGTTGATGCTGAAGTTTGGGTTATTTTGTTCAAATATTTTAAGTGCCGGCAATAAAACTGGAAATGACATATTCGAAAAGTCTAGAGTTATTCCCCGAAATTTAATTTTATTGGAACTTATATCATTAATTTTATAATATTTGGTATCACATAATTTTTTTTTATCGGAAGCACTCCAATTGTCCTTCTTTAATGCTATTGCGGCTAAAACGCACCATTTAAAGCAGAAAGAATCACTATTTCTTACGTTTATGACAGCTTTTTTTGCTGCTATTGCTTTTGGCACCGGTATGTAATTCCCAATCGGAATACTCTCCAATTTGCATACAGTCATCTCGATATATTTGAAATGGTCGATTGCCCATCCGCTATCTCTCTCCTGGAACTCACTCGCTTGTCTTTCCAACTCATTATTAAAATCTCCAATTACTTCATCAATTTCATCAATATTTCTTATACTATTGAATGAAGTTGCAAAATGTTTTAATGATGATATTGGTTCTCCTTCGGTTGAATTTTTCACGTACAGTCCAAATAGCACCATATTCAATTTTATGAAGTCAAATTCTATTAACCTTTCAATTATAAGTTCCTTTACGAATATTTTTGTATCAAGCAAAAATTTTTTAATTTCAATTTCGTTTTTCAAATTACTATAAATCCGATATTGTTTTACAACCATTGGATTTTTTAAAATAATTTCGAAAATGTTTTTCTTCAAAAATCTTTCGGAATTATCCTTATGCACATTTGTCCTCAAATGAATTTTATACTTATTTTCAAGGATATTTTTTTTGCATACTTGACAAAATATTTCTGGTACACTAACTTTTACTTTTTTTGGCATTGGATAGATGTTAAAAATACCACGTCTTTTAGTTTTACCGACGCATTTTTGTAGAAGGTGTAGCTCCAAATTTGCTACTCCTTCAACAACAATTTCGCAATCGGAGCACTCGATTTTAATTACATTTTCCATTTTTAATTTTTATTTTTTATTTTTTGGGTGAATATAGGAGAACCAGTAAGCTTGATGTTGACGGTACTAAATGTTTGTATCTATGGAGAACAACTCGAATAGTTGAGTGAATGTACAATACTAATTTCTTTATTGAAAATAAAACCTTAATAACTATATATAAAAATCTTAAGCATTATCTAGAACTAATAACTACACTTGCGTCTACATACAAGCAACCCCTTTTAGTGATATTATGAATTCCCCCCAATGTGTTATATTATCTTAGAAAAACAGTAGTAAAGACATCCTAAGATAATACATATGTATGTAATTCCAATCAATTAGGGATTTCTTATAATTAAAAATACATAATTACAAATATTCTTAGAAATATCACTGTGTGTGTGTGTGTGTGTGTGTAACGCAGGCTAAATTATATGAACTGTGTTCATATTTGAATAGTTCACGAAAGAACCCTCAACATATATAGTATATTTATATATATATAAAAGGTGTTTTTAGTATAAGCTAGTAAAGAGAAGAAATAACATGGCACTGAGAGCAAAAATTGAAACCTTTTTACGTGATTTTAATAGAATCATATGTTTGGATGATATGAACTTTATACTCAATTTTATAAATCTTCTTGATATCTTTGAAAATAAAGTAGTATTGGAAACTGTGCATGGAGAGCAGTTTAATGATTGTCCTTGGTCTGAAGATACTTGTTTGGAAGGACCTGATACTTGCAACTGCATTGTATATAGCTTTAGAAAGCATTCTGTAATCAATCTAATAGAAAAATATACATATACGACATTTTAATTTAGATAAATGTATGTAAGACCAAATAAAAGTTTAAAACTATAAATATGTTTTTCATTTCGTATTCAACATTTAATACTACAAGATGTTTTATCAGTTCACGCATCCATTCACAATGCTGATTAGTGGACCTTCAGGATCTGGAAAAACCACCTTTTTAAAAAATCTTATAAGTTGCAAGCAATTTTTAATAAGTTCACCAATTACCAGAATTATTTGGTGCTACGGAGAAGAAAATGCCAAACCAAATTTTAATAATATAGAATATTATAATGGGATACCAAATGATTTGGACAATGATTTACATGAACCAGTTTTACTTATTTTAGATGATTTAATGATGGGCGCATTTAATAAGAATGTGTGTGAGCTTTTCACAAAAGGGTCTCATCACAGAAATTTCTCCGTTATTGTTGTAACTCAAAATATTTTTCATAAATCGTCTCATACAAGAGACATTTCGTTGAACTCAAAATATATTGTTGTATTTAAAAATCCAAGGGATACATTACAGTTTCAGCATTTAGCAAGACAAATTGAACCCGGAAATTCAGTAGAATTAATGAGAATATATAAAGAAGTTACTAACAAACCTCATGGTTACTTATTGATTGACCTTACTCAAAGTATAAACGATCTATTAAGATACAGAACAAATATCTTCAATCCAAATTTTTGTTTCTGCTATTGTGATACAACTGAAAATGGTATTAAAAAAGAACTTAAAATGATTGAAGGAAAACAAGCATATGTTGTATGTTCTCAAGACGAATAACGGAAAACTACGGAAAGCAATACTTGAAAATGTTGACGATGATTTTATAAAAACTATAATTGAAATAATATTCAATACCCTAAATGGAAATACTAAACTTAAACCTAAAGATCATACAATTTTAAATAGATATAAAAAAGAACTTCGAATCATTTCAAAATCAAATGGATCTGTAAAGTCAAAAAGGAAGGTACTAATTCAAAAAGGTGGATTTTTACCTGTATTGTTATCGTCACTGTTGGGAGGCTTTATTGGAAAATTAATAGAAAATGTCTAATAAAGCAAAATTTAATAAAGTTATATTACTACATCCAAATACTTATTATGTAATGTTAGAAGATCAATTATCTTCTGAATTTATTACCAGAAAACTAATACCATACCTAAATGATGAGTCAATATCAGACTTCAACAAATGGATTAAAATCAAACAAGAATTAAATATGTTTATAAAAAGAAAAATTAATCCCGTCAAACCATTAACGGATAATCATAAATCAGTTGTGAAAGAAAACGAAAATCTTGTTATTAATAATACTGATCCAATGATGAATAAAAATTTGGAAAAGAATTTTGAAGTAACTGAAAACTATGATAAGTTTGAAACCCCTGAAAAATTTTCTAACTCTACACCTAAATTAAAAATAAATCAAAACGAATTAAAATTTTTTAAAGATAACGATTTAGATGAAAAATACCTAAATATTTCCAAACGTAAATTAGAAGATAAAGATTATCCGTACTTAAAAAAGAAAAAAACAGAAACATCAGAAGAAAAAAATACAAGTGTTAAATCTAAAAAGAAATTGTTATTTGATGAAACGACAACAGAAACTCCATATAAAGATACAAGGCCTAAATCAAAGGGGAAACCAAACATAAAACATCCATACGATACCAGATCTGTTCAAAAGGGGGAAAGTTGGATAAAATGGAAATCACTTTATTAAGAAAATTTTAATAAAAGATTAAACAAATAAAAAATGTGTTTTATTCATATTAGATTCTTTTAACCATGAACATACCAAACAATTTTTATGTAATGTAAGTAATAACTCTTTAATGGTTTATGAAGATAATGTTCTTTCCGCATTTACGAATTTGGTTAATTTACCTGCAATAACTTCAAAAGAGGATTGGGAAGTTGGAGTAACTGAATTATATTTAAATGATGGATCCGCCGAGCAACCAACAATTTTATTTATCTATAGTGATATTATAAAACCGAGATGTATTGGAAACAAAAATATAAGATGTCTTCGAGTATTACCATATAAGGGACATAGCGTTTGCTATGATTTTCATAATGTGGAATACTATCCTTTAGAAATATCAATAATTAATGATATTTCAATACTCATAACTAATTTAGATGGAACTCAATACAATTTCGAATCCTCAACAACACCGAATTTTATAACATTACACTTTAAAAAAATTAAAACACTATAAATGTAGAGAGTTTTGTAAAATGTTGTCAGATTGATAAATCATCGTGATGGATCAAGTATATAATGCATACTACTCAAGGCAGCAGGGCGGTGGAATAAGTTATATCGGAACATTATATGTGACTCCACGAGTTTTGTAGCATGGTCGCGGAATCGGTTCATTTTTTTCATCACTATTTAGAACATTAAAACCTTTAATTTTTTCTGGAGTAAATACAATTAAAAATCAAGCAATTGATACCAGTAAAGCTATATTAAATGACTTCGGTCGCAAGCCTTTACGAAATATTTTGGATGAACAAGGAAAAATTGCGTTAAATAACTTATCAGAGAAAGCTGTCAAAAAAATATATTCCAAGTTCCAACGAGGTTCAGGCAAGAGACGTATAAAACGTCGAAATAAAAAAAGAAATCGTCAGTCTCTCAAACATTCTAAAGTGAAACGCATAAAGAAGAAAAAGAAGAAAAACACCAATATAAATATTAAAGACATATTTTCAAAATGAACATGTCAAAACATATAGAATGTATGAAAAGTGAATTGGATTTATTTGAACCACATCCCATTCAAACTAGTATTTTAAACACCGAAGAAGTATCCTACAATCCTATCGCAACTTTGGACAACCCCAGCTCTATAGAATTTGTGTGTCTCGGTAATGGAGATACATATCGTGATTTGTCTAGCGTATACCTAAGATTAGTAATTCAACTCAAAGCAAAGGATAACTCAGATATTACAGACGATTCAATTGGAGTTGTAAATAATATTCTACATTCTCTGTTTCGAAGTGTTTCTGTCTATCTGAATAATGTTCCCGTATCCCATAGCGATAATAACTATCACTATAATACTTATATACAAACATTACTTAATTATGGAAGTGATGCTAGTCGAACTCATCTAACATCATCTGGATGGTATCCTGACTATTATATCGATGGTGAACTTCGAAAAGGACAAAAACAAATTAACAAGTTATTTGCACGAAGTAATAAAGTTGAGTTAATTGGACGAGTTCATGGTGATATCTTTAGTCAGCCTAAATTACTTTTAAATAATGTAGATTTACGTATTGTATTTAATTTGGAGAAATCATCATTTTATATGATGGATCTCGAATCAACTGGTGCTGAATTGAAAATTTTGGAGGCTCAATTATATATGAATCACATTACTGTTAATCCGGGAATATTACTAGCTCACCATAAAATGTTGCAGGAAAAACCAGCCATATATCCATTAAATAGAACTGAAATTAAATCGTTTACCATGTATCCTGGAAATCATAGTTTATCTATTAATAATGTAGTAATTGGTCAATTACCTACATTTTTGGCATTTTGTATGGTTGGAAATGTTGCATACTCAGGGAATATAAAAATGGATCCATTTGAGTTTAAACATTTTTATTTACAAACACTAAATTTGTCAGTAAATGGTATTCAAATTCCATCACAAGCATTAGAATTTGATTATTCCGGTGTAACCCATAGAAGTACGAGAGCATACAATATGTTATTTAATGCTATTGGAATAAAGAATTCCGATAGAGGAATTCATATAAATAAACAATCATTTGATAATGGTTCATTCATTTTGGGGTTTGATCTTTCACCTGATCATTCTAATAACGATTTATGTGCAAAGGTTTTAAAGCAAGGAAATGTACGCATTGAAGGAAAATTCACACGAGCTTTGTTGGAACCAGTGACATGTCTTGTTTATTGTGAATATGATTCTATGATTGAAATTGATAAAAATAGAAACGTTAAAATAACTTTATAAAAATGAATACCATACAGATTGAAAAAGCGCTTTTAAAAAACAAAGCTACCCGAAAGTATTTCCAAGGTATACCTAAACTTCCAAAGCGTATACCTAAGCGTCCAGCTATCTTTATTGCCAATACAGATCCATCATACAAAACCGGACAGCATTGGATTGCATTTTATTTTGACGTTTATAATAATGCTGAGTTTTTTGATTCTTATGGACAACAGCCCTTAAATTTAGAATTTCTAACATTTTTAGAAAATAACAGCAACAACTTTAAAATCAATAAACAGCAACTACAGGGATATTTTTCAAAGACTTGTGGTCATTATTGCTTACTTTATAGTTTATATAAATCACAGCAAAAACGTTTGAAACTATTTTTAAGTCAATTTAGAAAAACTGATTATAATTTTAATGATAAAAAAGTAGTTCAACAATGTAAAAAATATTTCTCGCTGTAAAAGATAAGTTATTGATATATCTACATATTTAATAAAACAAAATGGATTTTAAATTTTGACTTTTATTTGTTTTCTTTATTTTCTTTTTGGCTCATAAACTCAAGATATAAATATTTATTAAAAAGAGAGGGATATATATACATATATATCTAAAATTATAATCTTATATTTACAAAAAAAAAAAACTAAAATTTATTAATATTTTTATATAGAATTTCTATATATATTGTTTATCAAACTTTCATTTTGACGGTAGGCTTGTACTAATAATAAGTCATCAGATAAGTCATCTTGTGAGTCCCATAAATTATATGTGATTTGAGGTGGTGGTGGTGTTTCAGGTGTCTCAGGAATCCAATCCTCTATATTCAAGAAACCCATTTGGTTGGTGGGTATTTCATCAATCAATTCTCCGCTAAGGAACAGCATATCATATGAATTTTTATATGAAGAAACATCAGGAGTATCAAATGAAGAAACATTATGAGTAGAGATTCGCTCTATCTCATTTTCAATGAGACAGTTTGTTGTGTGTATTACGTAGTTGGATACACCCGGTATGTATTTACTGCAGTAAACACATTCTACGCTGGGAGTGTTTTCCATACACTCCAAACTATTTTCCATGTGTTTGAGGAATTCTGTTTCATCCTCATAGAAAATGGTGCAGAGCGAGCACTTAAAAAAAAATTCATGTTTTCCATTTTTAAATAATTTTTTTATTTTTTTATTTCGATCAAAATTTGTAATAAATAGTTTCCCGTGTAGTTGACTACTGAACGAAATGAAACTATTTTTCCTTAATATTATTTTGGTTAATCTATCCGTAGTTATGATAAACAATAATTTAATCTGTCTTCACTACAAATAACATAGGAAAAAGGTACCCAATTTCCAATAAGTAACGTATTTTTAAAAAGTGTTGTTATTTATTTTAATTTTAATCAAATCTAGTTATGATTTATTAACCAGGCTTATCATTTTCCAAAACTATGCCTTTTTATAAGGATTTTATGATCATGTTAAAACACTAATCTAGATTTTTGTTATATACATAAAAATTTTCAAACATGTGTACTGGATAAGTGACCACATTTATGTTTCTATTGGTTTTATTGTTTACAAACTGTCGATTTGTTTCAATCATGTTAAGTTTTGATTCAAGTGTTTTGGTAATTGTGTGGTAAATTTTTATATGTTTCTATTTGTTTTATTGTTTACAAACTGTCGATTTGTTGCAATCTTTCAATTGTGTGGTAAATTTTTATATGCATGCATTTTATGTATCAGGCGCACGGAGATTTTAGAAAGTATTTTTCAGTTGATTAGAAATAATTTAATCTGTCTTCGCTACACATAGCAAAGTAAAAAGTTATTCAATGTTATAGTAAAAAGTTATTCAACTTTGCGCCATCTAACGGGGCAAAAATTTAATAATTCCTTATTCTCCTATAAGCCTGGTTCTCCTATAGACACCAACCAAACAGCGCCATCTAACGGTGGCGAAAATGAAAAATTCCTGGTTCTCCTATATCTTATCTACTAAAATTTTTTTCGGGCAAGACCCGAAAGTTAGTTAGTATAGACACCAACCAAACAGCGCCATCTAACGGTGGCGAAAATGAAAAATTCCTGGTTCTCCTATATCTTATCTACTCATATTAAAAACGAACCTATTGAACGAGTTTCAAAGTTTAAATACCTTGGCTGTTGGTTACAAGAAACTTGGGAATGTGACAAAGAAATTAATGTCCGTATAGAAATGGCTAGAAGCACATTTTGCAAATTTAAGAAATTATTAACCAGCCGTGATATTAATATAAATCTCCGAATTAGATTTATGAAATGTTATGGACACTTAAAGTTGTTAACATGAATAAATTAGAAGCATTTGAAATGTGGTGCTATCGTAGATTATTAAAAATTCCATGGACTGACCGAGTAACGAACACAGAAGTATTAAACAGACTACAAAAGGAACGAGAAATTCTAAAAACTATAAAGCGTCGAAAAACTTCCTATCTCGGCACATCATAAGAGGTGATAAATACGAGCTGCTGCAACTGATTGTACAAGGCAGAATTGAAGCAAGAAGAGGCATTGGCCGGAAGCAAATGTCATGGTTAAGAAATATAAGAAACTGGACTGACTTAAGAACCATAGGTGAATTAGTTCACACAGCGAGGAACAGAGATGAATTTCTACAAATAGTCAATAATATTGTATAAATTAAGTTAATTTTAATTATACATTGTGTATATATACCTAACTAAGTTATTTTCAAATTTAATATTTTACTTATTTTTAAACGTAACTTGCATGTAATCGTTTATATTCAGAATTGGATATGCAATAAAAGAAGAGAAGAGCTTTGATAATCTACTAAAAATTAGAGTTTTACTGTTCTCGAGATCTAATAGGGGCAGAATACTTATATCTTTTAGACATCATAGCCTAATGTCTGAGTGGCAATTCTTCATACATGCAATCCGTCTTTGGAACTTAATTCCACATAGCTCTCAGACTATAAGTAACGCACTTCAATTCAAAAAAAAAAATTTATTTTTTTTCGCAATGAATTTTTTTATGATCAATTAAATGACTAGAATATTGTTGTTTTTTGTTTGCTTTTTCTTAATAAATTGTTAAATTTGTGTAATTAAAATTTAAATTAAAATTATATATTTTAAGTAATGTTGTATGGGCGTTTTATCAGTTTCATACTCTAATATGAGACATAAATCTTGTGTATGAAACATCAAATTAAAATACTAGAGGACCCCTGCTGCTACGCAGCATTATATTAAATTAATTGTTATAATATAATACCAAAATTTGCCAAGAGAAGTTAACGTACAGTAATGCCAAAATATGCCAAGAGAAGTTAACGTACAGTAAAAGTAAAGTTGATTGTCCACGCATAACTTTCCTCAAACCCAACGAATTTGCCAAGAGAAGTTAACGTACAGTAATGCCAAAATATGCCAAGATAAGTTAACGTACAGTAAAATTAAAGTTGATTCTCCACGCATAACTTTCCTCAAACCTAACGTATTTAAGCAGTTAATAGCTCAAAAGAAGGAGCTTGATCCACTGAGTGTTCTTAGACCTATGTCAACAGCCTACGTTAATTAGAACTCTTGTTATAGAAGTTTGAGAGAAGAAAAATATTTAAAAAAAATCTTGAATGCAAAGTTTATTCATAAATTCTTTTAATATATAAGATAAATAAATAAATATTAGCTAACAGTCCAGCATTGATAATCAATGGCAAATTTAAAGAAGATCATGATTTATTGCCAGGAATCCCTATGGTTCCAACAGGTTTGTTTGACAGTTAACATATCTCAAGGCTAGACGATGCAAGTCTGTGGCCTGGATTTGGATTTTGTCGCTCATAGCCAATTATAAATATGAAACTTGCTCCAGATACGGAAAGCCAAACGATTTGTTTCCATACGCCGTATATAATATATTCTTTACTAAGATCAGATGAAAATTAAGTTAATTCGAGAATGGTTTAGATTAGTATTAGAGTGGGATAGGGTCAGTGGGCGTTAAACCTCCCACAGAGAGTTATATATCTTGATTACTATGATAGGGAGAGCTTTGAAAATTTGTGTGAAGTCATCAATTGTGACTATGAGTATCTGTGCCGAAGACAGAGCTTTGATACCTGGTATGAAGTCATCTATTATTAATGTAAGTAGCCTTGCCGAAAATGGGCAGGATTAGATAAATGGGCGTATGTACCTGCTTTACCATGATAGGGAGAGCTTTCATGTCTGTGTGACGACATATTTGATTAATGTAGGCAGACACGCTGAAAATGGGCAGGATCGGATGGTCACCCTAACCCTTATTTTGAAGCTGACGCCTAGAGGACCCTACCTTCATAGTATTCCTTTTTGATGTTTTATTTTTTATATTTAACAAAACACATTTGTCGTATTTTTGCATTCGTTGCCAAATCGTATCATAGAAAAGTTCTTTTTTCCTAGTGGTACTACAAGCATGACTATATTTTATAAGATAAATTGTTTTGAAATTTTCAAAGTGTAACAAAGGAAAGTTTTTTTTTTACTTCACCATTATACGAACAAAGTGACTGACTTTTGTTTTTTTCTTGTTGAATTTTTTCTAAAATATTTGGTTCCAGATTGCTATTAATACCTCTCTCGTTGTGGTGTAAGGAAATTCATTTGGAATTTTCAGGTGTGGTAGCTCCCATACAAAGTAATTATTGAAACTTAATAAAAACTTTGGTGCGTATGTATCCTGGCCATCACTACTGAACCGTTGAAGCTATTCATCTTATGTTCGAACCATATGGGGTCGATTTTTTTTCGAAAATTCTTATTTATGATTTGCCACAAATTCACACCACATAATATTTAATTAAAGGAAAGTCTTTGGCACAATGTTGGTAAGCCAAACAAAATTTTTGTTAAAATACTGTCAAAACAAATCTTGGAATAAAATAATTATTTTAGACAGAATAATGTTTGTTGGGTGTGCTAGTTTATCAAGAAATTTCTGAAGTGCCGGAATACATTGAACTTGAGCATTCACTGCCAGAAAAACACAGTTTTTTTTATACCACGTTCTCTAATGGCTAACCATAAGTTTTTTAAACGATTTTCTGCTCTCTTATTTGCCTTTTATCCTGTTCATTATTTCTCTTTGGCACTTTTGTAACTGCATATGGTCTCAGCTTATATTTTTCCATAATTTTTTTGCACTTTCTTTTACAGTTTTGCAACTTTTTTTAACCAAATTTCTCAAGGAAATGTAAAGTTTTTGGACCATATCTCTCTTTATAATTTTTGCTAGTTCATGATCAATGATTCCAGATTTTTATTGGTGGATGTAGACATTTCTGGCTGTTACCCGGTTTAAATTACTAAACAATTGTCCAACAGTCTGTTTTTATATATTTTTACAATTTCCTTGTTGTTTTCTTGACCGAACATTTTAAACTTTAAACCTGAACGGTTTCATATTCTTGAGAGATCACACATCAAAGTAACTGGTGTTATCCAGTACTGATACCACGTTATGTATTTGAATATGTAAAAAAAATTTCGTTTACATCCTGTATTTATTGGGTGAATTTGAGAAGCGCTAATTTCAAGATATTTTGTTTTTCAAAAAGGGCATGGCAATATTGCATGTTTATTAAAAATATTTTTTTTTATTTAATTAAAAACATGATAACAAAACGTGCCATACTAATAGAGATAGTAAATACTGAAATAAAACAAGAATATTATGATCGGTCTGGAAGAAATTATATGATACCCTATACTAGTAGTATCGAAAAAGGGTATTCGGTCCAGATTTGCTAAAGTCATAATTTTATATAGAAAATAAGTATAATAAAAATTTAAATGAAGTTCTTTTGAATTTGTGTATGCTATTTTTATAGTGGTCTCAAAATGGACCGATTATTTGTATAAAAACTAGGTATGAAAATGCACCGATTCTCACCAATCTTCACACTTATATATCACATGTTATCATATTATATTCGTATTTATATTTGCGACATAAAGATTGATTAAAAAGTTTACACACGGACAGACGGACTAACGGACGGACGGACGAAATCGTTAAATCGATATAGAAAGTGATTCTGATTAGATCGCTATAATAAAAGGTGGATCTAAAGGGTGATTTTTTAAGAGCTATAGGAAAGTTTTCCAAAAAAAAAAACACATAAAATTCAGAAAAATCCATGAACTCTTTATTTGAATCGATAGTACGGTCCATATAATTTAACGTTTGAAGATTATTTCATGCAAATGTTGACCGTGACTGCGCCTCAAATGGTCCATCCGCTTAGTCCAATTTTGGCATACTCTTTCCAACAATTTGGCCGGTATCTCACGAATAAATGCTTCAATGTTGTCTTCCAGTGCGTCAATTGAAGCGGGATTGTCTGTATAGACATGAGCTTTAACATAGCCCCATAAAAAATCGTCTAAAGGCGTTAAATCGCACGATCTAGGCGGCCAATTGATCGGTCCCGAACGTGAAATAAAATGTTCACCGAACTCGCCTCTCAATAAGTCCCTTGTTGCGCGTGCTGTGTGGCATGTGGCACCGTCTTGTTGAATCCACATGTCATGCAAGTCAAGCTCTTGCATTTTGGGCAAAAAAAAAGTTGGATATCATCTCTCGGTAGCGCTCACCATTCACAGTTACGTTACGATTCGCATAATCTTTGAAGAAGTACGGTCCAATGATGCCACCAGCCCATAAACCGCACCAAACTGTGACTTTTTCTGGATGCGTTGGTAGCTCTTCCAATGCTTCTGGCTGATATTCACTCCAAAATCGACAATTCTGCTTATTTACGTACCCATTGAGCCAAAAATGAGCTTCGTTGCTGAACACAATTTTTCGATAAAAAAGTGGATCTTCGGCCAACTTTCCAAGAGCCCATTCACCAAAAATTCTATGTTGCGGTAGGTCGTTCGGCTTCAATTCTTGCATCAGCTGTATTTTGAAAGGCTTCACACCTAAATCCTTCCGCAAAATTTTCCACGTTGTTGAGTAACAGAGGCCCAATTGCTGCGAACGGCGACGAATCGATAATTGATGGTCATCATTAACACTGGCCGATACAGCTGCGATATTTTCTTCAGTACGCACTCTACGTAAGCGTGTTGGTGGTTTAATGTGCAACAATGTAAATTTGGTGCGAAATTTAGTCACAATAGCCCGAATAGCCGCTTCAGTGGGTCGATTAAGCTGACCATAAAATGGAAGAAGCGCGCGATGAACTTTCTTAACAGAGCACGCATTTTGATAATAAAATTCAATAACTTGCAAGCGTTGTTCGTTTGTAAGACGATTCATAGTTAAATTATAGACCAAACTGAAGATGTTTGACAATGAAACAAAACACGAAACGTGCGTCAGCTGTTTAAACCAGTGTTGCCAAAAAGATAATAGCTAAAAAATCACCCTTTAGGTCAAGTATTTTTGGTAGTTACAAACATCAGCACGAACCCATTATACCCTGACCATAAAGTAGTATAGGGTATAACAAGTAAGAAAATTATAGTCTGTCTAGACCGACTATATGATACCCTTTACCATGCATAAACCAAATTTGAGTGGGATTTTTATTATTTTTTTTTTGGCTGCAGATATGAAAAAGTTCATATCGGATGCTATATCTATATAACACTAGGCCCAAAAATGGACCGATCCTGACCATGTTTGGTAAAGTATCTTGTATTTTGCAAAAGTATAGACAAACAAAATTTGAGAAGAATCAGTGCAATATTTTTGTCTTTTGATAGATTTAAGTGAAGATCGTGAAGCAGCTCTATATGGGGCCTATGACTAAGAGTTGTCCCATAGGGATCATTTTTGGACTACTCATTAATGGATGTAATAAACGCATACAAACCCAATTTGAGTAAGATCTATATGACAATTTGGATTTTATGGCAATTTATGTCGATTTCATAGTGGTCATTTGTATGGGGGCTAGGTCTGATAAAAGCTTATATACTAAATTTCATCAAAATATATTCATATTTGCGACCTGGAGTTTGATTACAAAGTTTACATGGATACACAGACATACAGAGGAACGGACATCGTTAAATCGAATCAGATAGTGATTCTGATTCGATCGGTTTAATAAAAGATGGGTCTAGGTCAAATATTTTTGGTAGTTACAAACAGCAACACAAAGTCATTATACCCAAACCACATAGTGGTATAGGGTATAAAAACAGCAATTAACTAGGTGTGAGTTGAGTTTTCAGAAGAAAGCATTTGTTAGCACGAGTATGAGTACATACTCGTATATGTTTATTTATTATATATACAAACATATTTTATCAGCACTTTTACCTCGACTTTGAATTGCTTGCATTTTTTTAGATTTTGTCAAAAGTAAATAAACCGATAAGGTTTTGTTGTTTGAAATTTCTTTTTATTTAAAAACCGTAAATGTTTTATATGCATAACCCTCCATTGAGTCCATACTAGCGACGCTCTCAAGTTTTCGCTAGAAATTTTTCGAAAATGCAATTTTTTCTATTATCTACGATCACAATTTACGATGTCTCCGGGTTGAGTGTTATTTCCTCCTGCACTGCGACCAAGTAGATCTATTGTGCACCCTCTTTCAGTTTTGTGTTCATTCCTGTTTCATTAATCCATTACAGCGTTTAGGAATTTGATGATGTCCTTCACCGCCAATGTTTTGTGTGTCTACTTACTTGTTTCAGATTCGGCAAATAGTTTGTGCCTTAGATATGCAAACGCTGGACATTTTGGTAGTATATGTGCCATGGTCTCATCGTGCTCCAGGCAGTATCTGCACGTTTTATCTTCAGCCATATGTATTTTGTATAGGATGTAATTCCACGCATAGTGTCAGGTGAGTGCTCTACATAGAAGTCTTAGATTGGATCTGTTCAATATTAGGGCATCCCTGTTCCTTTTTTCGCTTCGATGAGAGAATTTTTCGAGGGTTTAAATGGTATTTGTCTATTCCAATACTCTACTGACTCATCTGTCGATGTTCTCGGTTGTGCCTTTTCTAGTGAATCCTTATTGAGTGTTTTGACCTATGAATAGTCTTTCCGCTTCTCGCCTTGCCTGTTCATCGGCTTTCTCATTTCCTTCATACCCATTGTGACCTGGTACCCATACAAGCGTCACCTTATTGTGTTCAGCTAGTTTATTTTGGGCCCTACGGCTTTCGAGCACGGATTTATGGTGATATATTGATTTGTCCAGTGCTTTTAGAACATTAGATTTATCTTCCTCCTTGTCAGCTTCAGTTTATCAGGACCTGCATTGAGTGCGTATAATTCAGCTAAAAATATTGTGGATTCATTACATAGGGGGATGTGGAGTTTGAATTTTGTTACATAAATCGCCGCTCCTACTACTTCTGTTGTTTTGGTCTACCACTTCTGGGCGTTAGATTCCCAATCGAATCTTCTCGGAATACGAACAGTGTAGTTCTTTTCATGCTACAACACAGGATCCATCTGATCACTACATAAAGTCATAACTTTGATACTTTGGGCTTTATCAATGGCTTGTTTAAAAGCTTCTCCTTGAATTGATAATTGTAGCAGTGTGAGATTTTACATCCATAACTGCCTTAGGAGTGGTTCTCATTGCTCCTGTGATGTTCATACATGCTAATCTCTGTATTTGGATAATTTTATGCAGGTTCCAGTCTGATTAGTCTTCTGCCACCATACAACTGAGCCATAAAAATTATGCGGAAGAATCTTTTGTTTGTATAAACACAATGGAATGTTAGGGTTTAGACCCTGACCCATGATCTGTCTAGGAGCTGTTTGCTGGCCCATATTGACTTTATAACCTTATTTATTATCGAATCTAAATGAGGGTTCCAGGTGAGAGTTCTATCAAGTACGATACCCACATATTTTACCTCCGCCTTGAGTTGACCATAATAATGGGGAGAGTATGCCCCTGAGGGCATCCCTTTATATTACTAAAACTTCTCTCCTCATATCCAAGAATAGCCATTATTCATCTCCTCGAGAGCATCTTTTCTATACATCCTGTGACATTGAAGTTTATTTGTGGACAGCTGCGATCGCTGATTTACCCTTTTGATAGGCTGAAAAAAAATTCATAGCTTTGATTAACATTCGGAGTTAGAAATGTCTTCTTTTCAATTTACGAGGATAACTCGTGAAGTGTTGTCAACCCACTAGCAATTCAATTTTTCCAATTTATTTTCTTATATTTTATCAAATTTAGAAAAAACAATAAACTTCAGAAATTTCATAACATATTTAAGTCAGTTTGACATATTTTTTTTTATTTGAAGCACACGTAGTAGCTGACAAACAACATCTTTTTTCATCATATTTCACAAACTCTGGATTGCGGTGAAGAAAATACATAGAGCAGGACGGGCAAGCGGTGACTGCGTGTACGGTTTTAGAAAGAAGATGCAAAAAATATATGATTTGAAATTTTTAACTGTAAACATTAATACAATTTTAACTGCTAAATTAGATGGAAACGTTGTCATTTAATCTCCAGATATTTCAAGTGCATAAATTGGAACTCGGAGATGGAAAAATTTGATGAATTTGCACAGGAACGAAATCTTATAAACTTCTGGATATTTGAGGACTTAAATGCCAGACTTGTAAATTAACAGGTTTGGGATACCAACTTTTTACAATATTTATCATATTCTTAAATTTAGATATTCAAAAGATAAAATATATAATGCTCAAGATAGTATAGGTGGTATTGTGCTAAATGGGAGGACTAGATACAACTGATGAATCTTCACTTCAAAGGCTATGTTCACTTACTACTCAAATCGATATACAAGCAGATGACTTAGTAGATAAATTGGTAACAGCAGGGCAATTCCACTTTGAAGTAAGCCAAATCTCAGAAATCTCCATGGGTTGTCGTCGCACAGTGGACCATTTGACGAGAAGGCGGTGAAAAATCTATAACTTTTGATTGGATTGGAATTTTGATATGTTTGGTAGGTGAGACTTTAGCCTTTAAGTTTTGCTATAAAACGTAATTGTCGACCGAAAATAAAAAAAGTTACGGAGGGTTTAAAATTCATTTTCAATTGTAGTTGAATTTTAGTACAAAAGTGAAGTGTTAAAAGGTAAAAAAAGGTTTTTTTTAATATGTCTTATTTTTTCAGTTAATACGACTAATACTTTTTAACAATTTTTTAAGTTAATTTTTCCAGAAAATGCCAAACTTTGGCCCCCGTAAACTTTTTAGTCCTAATGTGCACAAGGGCCAAAGGTTGTTTTTTTTTTTTGAAAGATCCCGAGTTAAAATATAATTTATTAAGCAGCGAACGTAAAAGTTACCTTATATTGGTTCAAGATAGAGAAGTTTCAATGAAAAACTCGTATGTTTTTGCTTTAGTTAAATTTTTTTTATTGTCTTTTTAAATATTTCTATATCAATTTTTATGGTAAATTTATGAAATATAACAATTTTTATTGTAAATTTACAAAAAAAAAAATACATTTTAAATCAAGAAAATTTTTTAACTATATAAAAAAAAAGTGTAACTTATTGTTAGTGTAATGAAAAAGTACTTTAAATCAACCAATTTTAGTAAAAATTTCTTCTAAATAGCCTTGATTTTCATCTTCTAGAAGTTGTTTAGCTTCTTCGTCTAATTCAATAGAGGTAGTTTTCCATTTTTGACGAATGTTGGACATATATGGATCTGAAGTGCACAACAAAATAATGATAAGGTCTTCATTAGTACAACATCTGGACATTTTCCTTGTGTTGTGATCCCGAAAGAATCTGTAGTCTTTGTTCATTTTTTCTTGCGCATCTTCAGATAGATCTCCTATTGGTAGCATATTGTTTTGAATTATTTGTTCCCCATGGTACAAAATTTTATGAACTGTGGATGGCATATATCTCCAAGAGTATTTTTCATTATAACGTATAGCTGTTTTATTGGCGTACTCTCCAAATTTTTTTTGCATTTATCTTTCTGCTGCATGCAAGAACTTGTAATATGATTAAGAATCGTCTTATTAATTCATGGTCTACACCTGTGATAGATGCTGCAATTTCTGGCTCTGAAAAAAATCTCCTTGCCGTATTTCCATCATTTGAGTTTCTTTCTCCTTGTTTTGGCTGGTCGATTACGAAGCTTAGCTGTAAATATTTTTCTTGAATTTGTTTCTTTTTTGCTTTCTTTTTTCTTAATTTTTTTTTGTTTTTTTAACTTTTTAACGATCAGTATCAAGCAATTTTTTTCTGGAAAAAAATCAGTAATCAGCAATCAGTTTTCTGGAAAAATCCCACAATTCTTTTCATTGGTTTGCATCCGCAATTCCTTATATTGATTTTTGGTAAATTTCAAATCCAAAAATAGGGCGAACGCTTCTTCGGACGTAAATTTCTTATCTTCAATTGGTGTAGGAATGCTTTTCAAAATCCTCTTTGTGGGCCTTGGGCTCGCTTCTACTATTTTTTCAATTATTTCAATTGTATTTTTTTATTTTGGGTTGGTTGAATTTGGTGCAAAAATGAATCCTTAATAATTCTTTGAGAAATTTCTTCATTGATATACTCCAGCTTGCGCCTTCGAGATCTTTCACTACATCCGTCAATTGGTTTTGCTGGTCGACCCTTTTTTCATTTTTGTTGGCAGTTGTAGATGCACTCTCAAAAATAAGTTCCTTTATTAACCAGTCTTGGTAACGTTTGTAAATCTTTGCCTTGCTTTGAGAGCATTCAATGTACCGTCTTTTCAAATTCGATGCAAAATTACTAATTTTTCCTTTGTGCATTTCAATGTCTTCTAGGTTACAATTCTTAAAGAAGTCGTTGCTCACTAAATGCAAAATTACATCGTCTACATCATTTCGTTGAAAATAAATATCTGCCAGATCTCTGTAACAGTACTTAGCCATTGCATAAATTGTAATGAATAATAATTGTGGAAACATTATTATAAATACTCTTTCTTGCAATTATGTAAAATAAAATTTTTTATCTTTTATTGCCACTTTTAGAAGCATAAAAAACCCACACCCTAACCCCTTTTAAAAGGTGAAGCATACCTGCTCATACCTTAAAGGCTATGTCGCAATAGTTTTTTTTTACCATTTACAAATTTTTATCTTTTATTACCACTTTTAGAAGCATAAAAAACCTACACCCTAACCCCTTTTAAAAGGTGAAGCATACCTGCTCATATCTTAAAGGGCTATGTCGCAATAGTTTTTTTACCATTATATATTTATATATTGTTATTTAAATTGTTTCCCATTTTGTCAGGTATTTAAACTATATAACTCTAATTTAGACTATTAATGTTTTTGAAAGATACCTATGTAAATGTACCTGTAACAATTAAGCGCATTATATCTCAACCCTTTTTTATAAGTATGTAACAACTCCTGACAACTCTACCGACACGCAAAAAAATACACCGCGGTGCACTGGTACGACCAACTTTTGTATTCATAACACTTAGACGGACGGACGGACATCGTTTAATCGACTCAGAAAGTGTTTTTGAGTCGATCCGTATAATAAAAGATGTATAAAGGTCCAATATTTTTGGCAGTTACAAACATTACCTCAAACTTAATATATCCTAACCACTTAGTGGACAACTTTTGTATTCATAAATTTTGCAGAAAATATCTAACCTTGGGTCAGAAAAATTGTTCTGGTGCACACGGGCGGAAACTGGCGGGTATATAATGGGGTATAAGAGTATAGGGGAGGGTTCGGACTATAGAAGAGTGCAAAACTTTTTCTGACTGCTTTTGACTGGCAGGAGTTATGCTCTATTAAGTAGGAGATTTTCGGAAAATTTGGACCTTTTTTAAATTTTGGAATGACTCAGTGATTTTACATTTTTAACATTAATAGTATGGAAGCCGCAAAATTATACAAAATTTATTTCACTTCAGAATCTTATAAATCAAAAAAGTTACAGTCATTCAAAAATAAAAATTTACAAAGAAATTTTTAATTTTAGCAAAATACTGAGAAAGCCCATTTTCGAAGACCCTGTTCGCTGTGATGTAGTTGAGATGGAGTCGCAATTTTTTGGCTACCGAGGTTTACTAGTATTTACTTTCAAATGAATAACATAACTTTAAAATCGGTAACAAAAAAAATATGATTTTTGGCCGCATTCTCAAAATATGGTCCACTGTGCGTCGATTGATACAATATGCAAAATTTCTAATACTATTTTACTAAACAGAATTACCGAGTGGATAGGGTTTAAGAAAAAACCTCTACTTTGAACTATATCTTCAATCTGGTAAACATTGTAAACTTAAATAAATTGAATACTTATGCTTTGTGGATTTTTCTTGTGGAATTGATTTGATACATATGTAGAAATTGCTTATTTTATAAACTTTCGTGCTTACCTTATGTTCCAAAATATTGCAATGTACGTATGAGAAAACTGAATTCCAAATTTAGGATGGTAGCACTTTTTCAGAAACATTCCCGATTGAGCTTGGAGTTAAACAATGTTGTATTTTAAGCCCCTTGTTATTTTCAATTTATGTAAACGATCTAGTCGATGTGTTACCAAACGTAAAAATACTGATATATGTATGTATGCCGACGACATTGTGTTAATATCGGATACAGGTTTACAAAACATGGTCGTGGTGTTTAAAAGTTAATTTGGATAAATCCAAAATATTAGTATATCGTTCAGGAACTAGAATCTCTAAAAATCTAAATTGGCATTTTGGCGAAGAAAGTATAGAAATAGTCGAATCATACAAGTGCCTTGGAGTAGACTTTGCGTTTCATCTCTCGTTCAAAAAACATTTCAACAGCAAATTTACTGCCTCAAAATTAGCAATAACCGCGACTTGGTCTAAATACATAAGTCATCCAAAACTATCGAGTACGAGTATGAATAACCAGCGTTTACCTCGTATACTAGCAGAGAGTATTATAGCTTAATATATATTATGAGCGAAAGAGTGGTCAATTTACGCCAACTGATACTAACTCACATTTATGCGTCCATTGGAAATCAATTTCAAACCTTCTAAAAAGGAAAGAATGTGAAAATTGCAAGCAAAACGCAGCCAATTACCAACATCATGACCTTTATTCACAACTTAATTTCAACGTTATACCACTGCTTTCTGCTAATTTATCATCACGCATCACCAGTTGAATAACACTGGCCTACAAATTAAAAAAAATAAATTGACTGCAGAAACGAAGCATGTTTTTAACTATCTGGGTGCGCTGAATCTATCATAAAAATTGGGCTATCACTTCTTGTTAATTTTTTATCGCAATCTGGCAATACTGTAAAACAATCCATACTGACACTACAATTTAAGAATTATTAATTTGACAGAAGCCCACATTCATTCTAGATCTTCATAATAGTAGCGTTTAAGCATGCAGGGAGATCGGGTGTAACTGTTAAGTCAAGTTATTTTTGCTTTGTGTGCGGTGAATATTTCGTTCCAAAAAAAGGATATGCAATACCAGAATCATTAAAATATGCAGAAACTTAGAAATACCTTGGAGACCGACAATGTTTTGCAATAGTTGCAGAACTGTTTTATACAAGTGGTCAAATGGCAAGAAGATCTATTTCGATTTTTCAAATCCAGTACTTTGGAGAGAGTCAAGTAACCACCAAACCGATTGTTCTTTCTGTTTAACAAAAGCTGCTGAATTCAATATAAAAAATCGAAAAAATATTATTTGCGCGGATGTTGCATCGGTTTCCAAATCAATTGATCCATGATCCATTACCAGCCATTCCCAGTGCTACGAGCAGTGAGTCCAAAACATCTTTCAGCAGCAGTGGTAGTTTGTATGAGGCTGATGATGAACGCCATTTAGTGACTCAAGCTGAGCTGAATGATCTAATTCGGGATTTACATTTAACGAAGCAAGATGCAGAATTACTAGCTTCACGCATGCAGCAGTGGAAACATCTTGCAGTTGGGACAAAAGCAACAATCTATAGAGATAGAAACTTGGAATTGGCTGCATATTTTGAAAAGAAACACTATTCTATATTGTACTGATGTTGATGGTTTATTTCAAAAAATTAACCAGCCATATGACAAATTTGAATGGAGATTATTTATTGATGTTCTAAGTATAGTTTAAAGGCTCTTCTTTTGCATAATGGGAATGAAAAACCATCCATACGAATTGCTCATGCTATTACAAAGGAAAATGACTGAAATTTTGACATTACTCAAATACAACGATCATAAATGGAAGATCTGTTTTGACCTTAAGGTGTGTGATTTAAATTTCTTTGTATATATAGTATAGGCCATCGTAAATAACTGTAAATTAATCTGTTTGAGGTCATTGGTTTGTTGACTGGTATGCAAGGATATTTCACAAAATATTGTTGTTTCCTTTGTCTATGGGATAGTCATCATTACGTCAGAACAGAGTGGCCAAAAAGAACTGAGTATTCACCAGGAAAACAAAACATTTAAAATAAACCATTAATTTATCCAAATGACGTTCTTCTTCCACCGCTGCACATAAAATTGGGCCTTTTTAAGAACTTTGTCAATGCTTTGGACAAATATGATGCAGCATTTAAATATTTGTTAGCGGTTTTTCCTAAAATTTCATATGCTAAAATGAAAGAAGGCATATTTGTTGGCCCTCAGATCAGGGAGCTATTGAATGATGACAATTTTTCACAATGTTTATTGGAGAAAGAATATGCAGCCTGGAAATCTTTCAAGAGCATCGTAGACAGCGTTCTTTTTAATTTTGAATTTTTATTATTAATTTTTAATTTTTAATTTTTAATTTTTAATTTTTAATTTTTAATTTTTAATTTTTAATTTTTAATTTTTAATTTTTAATTTTTAATTTTTAATTTTTAATTTTTAATTTTTAATTTTTAATTTTTAATTTTTAATTTTTAATTTTTAATTTTTAATTTTTAATTTTTAATTTTTAATTTTTAATTTTTAATTTTTAATTTTTAATTTTTAATTTTTAATTTTTAAGTTTTAATTTTTAATTTTTAATTTTTAATTTTTAATTTTTAATTTTTAATTTTTAATTTTTAATTTTTAATTTTTAATTTTTAATTTTTAATTTTTAATTTTTAATTTTTAATTTTTAATTTTTAATTTTTAATTTTTAATTTTTAATTTTTAATTTTTAATTTTTAATTTTTAATTTTTAATTTTTAATTTTTAATTTTTAATTTTTAAATTTTAATTTTTAATTTTTAAATTTTAATTTTTAATTTTTAATTTTTAATTTTTAATTTTTAATTTTTAATTTTTAGTTTTCAATTTTTAATTTTTAATTTTTATTTTTTAATTTCTAATTTTTCATTTTAAATTTTAATTTTTAAGTTCTAATTTTTAATTCTTAATATCGCACCTGTACCTCTAAATTGAGTCAACTTACAAGTCAATTTACAAATTTTGAGTAGAGGCAAAAAACGTTTTTTTTTAATATTTACTATAAAATTTAAAAACAGTTGTTTCATTGTAAAGAATTGCGAATAATAAGTATACAAATGTAATTGTTTTTGCGATTTTTTCAATGATCATCAAAAATAACAAGTTTTTTTGTGTGTAACTCAAAACATGTCTTTTAAGTGGATTCTAAACAAGCTACTCTTATAACACAAAGAGGTTTACAACTGTATTTTTTTATACGAAAGACTAGAAAAACCGATGTAAGATTTTCGCAGTGGATAGATATGACCACTATGTGTCGTTTTCTTGCAAAAAGTGAAAATTGAAAAATTTTGAGTTGACTCCTTTAGAGGTATAGGTGCAATATGGTAATTTTATAAAAAAATACATTTTTCAAAAGAAGGTAATTTTAAAAAATGGGTACTTTTTGTTTTACTCTTAAGGGATTACATTTTGTTTCATATTGCCGATTTTCCATATTATATCGTTAGAATATAACGATAACAGATATGCTTAATGTGGTATTATATTCAATATGTAAAGTAAGTTTTACGATCCATATGTAATTTCGTGAATTTACAAAATTAAACGTTAAAAATAAAGTTACACATGTATTTTATGTTTTTTTAATTGTTAATTAATATGTTTTTCAGTTTGTTAGATTTAGTCATTTTTGCAGACATATTGCAATTACTGCAAATTATAATTTTGTTTAAATGGTGCGTGGATTTTCATTTAATATTTATATTTTTAATATATTCATGTGTTTTGCCATGTCAAAATAGAACTTGTTCTAATTGAAAAAATTACATATGTATGTCTTTTCACATGTATTGTACATAAACAATGTTTGAAAGGTGTCGCACCATGTGAACAAATTGCATGTGCTAAAAATAGAAGAAAACACAAGCAAAACACAAAGTCTGAACGCAGCTTTCGGCTAATGTGACACGTGCAGTATACATATATAGTTTTGTCAAATTGTCATTCATATCTCGTGACTCTTTAGACCGATTTTGATGATTTTAATTAGCAACTCCTTTGGGATTTTAGTAAACGATTTTATGTAAGAATGAAGAGTCTAGTTTAGTTATTGAGGGTGAAGTCGTGATTTCTACAGACAGACGGACAGACGGTCATCGCTATATAAGGATCACGAAAATTAATGGTTTTGGGGTCTCCGGAAAAAACGGAATAACAATCCTATACCCTTTGCACAGTGGTGTGGAGGGTGTAAAAAAAATTTTTGAGAAAAATCTATGCAATATTTTTGCTTTTTTTTTTATAGATTTAAAGCAATATCGACAAACAGCTTTATATAAGGAGACTATGACTAAAAATTTTTTTATAGGGTTTATTTTTTGACTTCTGATTAATAGGTGTAAACACAATTAAACAAAATATGATCAATATGGTAGCGTAATTTGTATGGGGATTAGGAAATAAAATCAGGTGGACGGAAGGAAGGACATAGTGCAAAATATCAGTATTTTTAATCCTGTTCATGACCATTTCATACTTCTCGTGACATATTTCGACGTTAGGGTGTTTGCGTTCATAGCTCTCTTATAGCTAGTTTTCAAGATGTCAGTTAAACTTAGTTTGAACACTAATATTTATCAAACTATTTGAATGAAGCGTTAAAAATCGTTACTGTAATTAAATTAAGTTTAATTGACATCCCCAAAACACGGTCGTTAAGTTATTTGAACAAAGAGCTAAAAACTTGAGTTGAATCGAATTAAGTTCAACATATATACAAAAAAAAAACTCGCTCTTAAGGGGTGCCAGTTATTCTTCCAACTACATGTTGACATCAATGTGGGTTTATTTGTGTATGTATAAATTTAAGCCCAATTAGGGCCAACCGATATAAACAGAATATTTTTGTTTAACGGATTTCGTGGAATTATAAGAAATTTTGGAACAATGTATACATTTATATTTGGTCATACTATACATAAATTATAAACTTTAAATTATTGTTCAAATTTTAAACAAAACAATACAAATGCAATTTACAGTGGCTTAAACAGCAAAACGTGACAAATATAATTTCAATTATTGAATTTGCATATACTCGTACTAATAAATAACAGTTGGAAATATAAAAATAAACGTTTTAGTATAACTAATATTCAATTATTAGAAATTGTTGATTCACAATCATAGTGGTAGGATAACAATAACAAAAAACAAAAAACAACCATTGAAACAAAGACGTAATCACGAGTATACCAACAAAAAAAAATGTTAATGTACTTCGCATTGAATACACACGATATCAAGATTCATTGGACAGTTTTAACCAGTTTATTAAAATTGAATATAAATACAAAACGTTTGTACACAACAAATTAAGGTGGTTAAAATACTGACATCATGCGATCGGCACATGTTAACTAATTGACCAATATTTTGTGTTTTTTTTTTAACAAAAAATAAAAAAAATATTGACACAAAATATAAATGTTTTAAATCATTAAATTTGATTTCTCTTATATTGATCGGTGAAGTTTTCCGTCCATTGATAATAACATCAGTAGTAAAATCTCTAAAACTTATTCTAAGCACAATGACTCATCACCAACTCTACAATACTTGTAGTTATTGAAGTTTTATTTACTTGATATAATATTGAATCGTAATCTTTTTCGTTCGATGCAAAGTAGCCGTGCGGATTATTCCAATATTAAGAAAGCAATTCTTCGTTTCTTCATACGTAAACTCAATTTTGTTTTTAATTAATTATAAATTTTAAAGTAAATTCAGCACTAAATTCGTTTGATTTACAACATTCATCGCGTTTTAAGATCATTATAATAAATTAGTTTTAAATTTTCGACGAATTTCAAACTTTTTGAGACGATATTTTTAAATAATATCAATAAATAAGTTTTTTTTTTTTAGCAAAATACTGCAAATCTGCCCCGTACTTCAGAAATATGAAATATGAAACAGAAAAATTTATACACTGGTTGTTATTTATCGAAATATCGATAATATTTAGAGCAATTACCGATAATATTAAGAGGATTTATCGATAATTTGAAGGTAATAAGTATTTCTGTCCGCTTGATCTGTTTATCAATCCGGATTAGAAAAACCAATTCTGAGTTGTAAAATACAGTCCTTATTATTGAGTCATCTGGCTTTATGAGGATATGCTGTGTTTGAATTGGTTAATGTTTGTTAAATGTATCGCGTACTCAAATTCAAAATAATCGATTAGTATCGGGTATTTTAAAATAACCGAATTAACCAGCACTAGGACTTGTACTTTAAATTCTTCATGAATAAACAGTAATGCATATGATTTCAGTTGTGTGTATTTTCCACTTTTTGCATGATATCCGGTTACTGCCGATTGAGCTGAGTCAAACTCAGCAGTTGTTTTTCTTGTTGTTAACTTAAATTTAACACTTCATAACTATAAATTTAGCCAGCCACACCCGTATGTATGTTGTGCTTAAAATAACTATATAAATATCACGTGCAAATCGCAACTGGTTTCTATGCCGTACATAAACAATGAAACGAATAAAATTAAAACAATAAATGTATACGAGTATATGTATGTGACCTTCTCCGAGAAAAGGGACCTAGTGTGTCAAAAAACGGGTTGTGTCAAAAAAGGTGGATTCTGGTACCTAAAAGGGTGTAAAAACTTTAATTGGGTTTTTTTTTGTCAAAACTTAATTTTCACACACTAGGTCCCTTTTCTCGGAGAAGGTCACATATATGTATGTGTGTTTGTTTAAAAATACATACATCATCCTCTAATAGTGCGCTTACATCTGAGGAAAATCTAGTAGATTTTAGTTGAAATCAATTTCAAAATCTATACCGTTTACATCTAACTTTTTTGACATTTTGTGAGATTTTGTTTCCACAACAATAAACAGCTGATTAAAATAAAACATATAAACTAGAAATACCAATACTAAACAAAACAATAGGAAAATGGAAATATGGAAAATTCAAAAAAGGAACAGATTTTATAATTATATTATGCTTCAAAAATAAAAAAAGCACAAACTGAAATATAAATTTTGTTAAATGTATTATTTGAACAGCAAAAACAAATTCATTTTCCACAATTATTATTTAGCAGATTGGAATGGGCACATGTCGGTATAAAAAGTTATAACTTTTCAATTACTAAATTTTTTTTATTATAGATTAGTAATTTTTTTTATTTTTTTAATAATAATTAATATTTTATTTCCTTTTTATTCAACTAGTTTGCTTTTGTTTTCAAATGTCAATTTTTCAGTCAGTTGTAATTTTATACTACAATATTAGAAAAACACAGTAGTATCATTTGGTAGTGCCCAAGTTTTACAAGATTTTGTGAGATTTTGCACAAATCTAGTAACGATCTAGATTTTGTTTTATATGGGAAATCTAGTAAAATGAGCTAGATTTCGCTCGAAATTTCGTATAAACTAGTCAGCAATTTGGAAGATTGTTTTAACAAAAATCACCTAACTGCTCTGTGACCACTTTAAATGATTAAAAACTGATTAATCTCATGCGTGATTAAATAAGACTTGAAAATTATTCGCGCTTACGCTTAAAATGTGATTTATTGAAAATACAATAACAAAATGTACAGCAATCGCAAATAGATCATTTATGCGATTGAAAGGCGATTGTTTTGAAATAATTTTTTCAAATAATATTTTGTGCACCTAGATGACAACGATGCCAACTTGTTCCACAAAAAGCGTTAAATTTAAATGAAGGTAAAAGCGCTAAGTACATTTGTGTATTTTTTTTTATTAGTTTTCAAAAACTTGTATATTATTTGTAAATTTGAGATCATTTAGTATTTAATGAAACGTTTAAAGTGTGTAGCAATAACAACAAATTAAAATACGTTGAAAACTTTTCTTATATGATACTTACTCATGTTCAAATAAAATCGTGTCTATTTTCTTCTCCATTTTTAAAGACATAAATTTAATCTTTAGTCCATATTTAATATGTATTAAAGAATTTGTAGTATTCAAAAACATTCTATATTATATTAAAAAAAAAACACATTGCTCTTAACTCTGTTCCAAATACAGTGTTTGAGTATCGATTATTTCAAAACCGGGAATTCATTCTTCAAAGATTTTATAATTCTCTTATAAAGTTTATAAAATCTTCAGATTTTTTTTTTAAAATGTACCCGCTGATTTAACAAATTTTTTTTATGTTTTAAAATAGGATGGAAATTTAGCTCAATTTAACTCAATTTTTATTTATTAATTCTTTTGCTGAAAAACAGCTTGTTATTCTTTTCTTTTTGTTTATAACGGGACAACGTTTTACTATTTTTTAATATTGTGATTTTCTGTTTATTAATATCAGTCGAATCTTGTTGTGAAGTTCAACTTTTTAAATTACATGTGAAGAAATTTATAAGTGAAGAATGATTAAGGAGGGATAAGGTTTTATAACCTTTTTATTGCATTTCTCTTTCTGAATGTCGAGAGAGTGTTGTGTCAAAATTTCAAGTAAATCGGAGCAAAACTTAAGAAGAAACAACGTTTCGTGAACATCATAACTCAAAATCTACTTGACCGATTCTTTTGAAATTTCACACAGTATATCTACACATAAATCATAAGGTAACCGCGAAAAGTTTTTTTTTATTTTCCATTTTCTTCCCCATTTTTTAATAACAAATTCCCGAAATTTTATAGCAAAAATCGTGTTTTTCACTTAAAAAAAAAAAAAAAACATGTCACCTTTTAAACGCATTTCGATTTTTTTATTTCACACCATCCGGTAACGAGTTATGATGATGTTCAGCCTCCGGATATTCGCTGTCACGGACTTCATTAAATTTTTTTATTGAAAATTTTTTCAAAGATTTTTCAAATGTTATGCTATGACGTGTATATGAAATAAATAATCCGATGTTATTCTTATCTTCAAAAAAGAATTATGAAAATATGACTTTTTTTAACTTTTAAAACCTTACCCCCTTAAATTTAAATGAAAGAGGTAATCAGCCAAACAGATAGAAAAAATGGCTAAAACAGAAGACGCATTATAACTTGACATAGAAATATGGTTATAAAAAATTCAAATTTTCAGAAGGAATTCATTGGAAAACAGGCGGTGATGGACTCGCACAATTTATTAGAGCCGCTTTCGGACGAATTAGCTTCTTTATAGAACTGGAATGGGACCAGCAATAAGCCAAGAGCCGAAAAGTGCTTCTCTATTGACAAAATTAAATTAATATTTTTCGTCTTAGATAGTTTCCGTCTCAAATTCAAATGCACAGACAAAAATTTGAACGATGTATTTGGCGAATACTACTAGTACTTTAAAGGTTTTAAGCTTCGATCGGTTAAATAAAAACTCTTGTATAAACCCAGCAAAGTTTATCTATATATATAAAATTCATTTTCCGTTTGTTTTATAGTGTTGTAGTTTTATAAAGAAAAATATAAAGAATTTAAATTTTGTCCGGCGCTTTAAACGCCACTGGCTCTTTTATTATGCCGGCACTAAACAGCGCCTAGGGCAAAGCACTTAGGTAGTGCTAAAGTTTTGAAGTTTTTAAATAAAAACCAAAGCCAGTTGCTCGGCTAGGTGTCAGGTTTTTAATTGTCTTTATTTACAAACTTAATTCTACTTATAAATAAAACTAACAGTACTTAAAGCTATAATTATGTTTACATTTTTAGTCCTAAACTTAATCCTAATCATATGTTAATACTCATATGTAGCTGTAACAGCTGTTTTGTATTATATCAGTGATGGTATATATTTGTTACATTAATAATCAGTGATGGTATATATTTGTTTCATTAATAATAGTGATGGTATATTCACTACAGTTTGTTTGTTTATTTGTTTGTTTGTTGGACCGCTATAAAAAATTTTATTTTTTAACGGATTTCTCTGAAATTTGGTACACACGATCCCTGTACTCCATTGAAGGTTACTTATTTTTCAACGGATTTCTCTGAAATTTGGTAAGGACGATCTCTGTACTCCAGGGAAGGTTACCATGTACCTCTTTCCGGCCACGCCTATATTTACGCCCATTTTTTATATAAAATTAATTTTCTGTTTTTTGGTATATTTGTTCGCTACACAAATTTTTTTTTTTTCAACGGCTTTCTCCGAAATTTAATACAAACTCCCGATGGTTTTTACTGGCCACGCCTTCTTTTGTGCCCACTTTTTATATAAAGTTCATTTTCTGTTGTTTGGTATATTTGTTCGCTATACAAATTTTTAATTTTTCAATGGATTTCTCTGAAATTTGTACACACGGAAATAACTTCACGATGAACAAATTCCCCAAATTTAAAAAAGCTCCCCAATAGAAATGAACAAATTACCCAATTTTTCGATAATACATTTTGAATTTCATAGCAAGCAGTTGTGTTATTTTCAAATAAAAAAAAAATAAATCAAAAATAATTTTCAAAAAATACAATTTTATTCAATTTATATTGATTTGAATTCTTTATAATGGATAAAACAACAATTCCTTTGTGTAACAAAATTAGAGAACCACCGGATAAATTTTGGAACCACGACTACTCTACGGCTGATTCTAATGTGACAAAAAAAATTCGTTAACTGGCTCTGCAACCCAAAGTTCTGTGAATGAGTCCACCTCTTCCAGTTGTTCATTCCCGTTAGTTGAAAAGAATAATGGTATTGGGATGATTTCCAAAAACAATTTACAAAATTTTCAAGCAGATAACACCAGTCAGCGCTCAAATACAAATGATGATGATATGACAAATGACTATTTTTCTCAAGATGAAACTTTGGACTCAGGTGATGATATGGTAAATTTTCAACTAGTTAAAAATAAAAGATTTAAAAGAAAATCAAAAGGAGATTTGAAAATAGATTTAACAAAATTACGTCCTGCTGATTCTGATATTAGACCTAGCTGTAGTCAAAATAGATTTTCTATTTTAGAAGATTTGAATGTTGAGGAAAACTCTATTAAAAACAATGTAAAATCTAATCCGGTGTTTAAAAAGCAAAAGAACGTTAAAAACTTCTGTCCTCCTATTTTTCTTTATGGTGTCAATATTAAGAGCTTAGTTGATCAGTTGAAAACCAAAGGTCTTGTTTTTACAATTGTTAATAAAAGTAATTCTAAAAGCAAACTTTATTTACAAGATGTCTCGGCACATTCAGAGATGATGCAGTTACTCAGGGAGAAGAAAATTGAATCTTATTCATTTACACCTACAGATATGACGCGCCAGTCTTTAGTGTTGCGTGGACTTTACTATGATACTGATATTAATGATATTCATGATGATTTAAATAAATTGGTTCCTAATTCTGTTCATTCTGTATCTAAATTTCAGACGTCCTTTTCTAAAAAGAATAATTTAGAGACTGGTTTATTTTTATTTACGCTTAAAGAGGGTAAACGTTCAAACAAGTTGTCTAATATTCGCTTTATTTTAAATCAGGTTATAATTTGGGAGAAACCTAAACAAAATCAGAAAGTAGTTCAATGTTATCGTTGTCAGAAATGGGGTCACGTGTCTAAGTATTGCAATCGTTCTTACACGTGTGTTAAATATTCTTTAAACCATGGTCCTGGAGAATGTTCCTTTACTCCCAGTGAAAACAGTCTTCCATATTGTTTCAATTGTCAGAAATCTGGCCATCCAGCTAGTTGGCGTGGTTGTCCTGCTTTTAAGAACTATTTAGATTTGAAGCGAAAAATTTCAGATAAAGCTAAAGAGAAAAGAATTCAGGCATCAAATAATGTTTCTAATGCTATTAATTTTAGTTTTATAGACCCTAGTAAAACTTTTTCAAGTCATTTTAATAAAGATTGCAATTCTTCAAATAAACCTAGTTTTGTAATTGATTTTTAGAAATAGCTAAAATTTTATGTGAGCCGGATTCTTTGGAAGTAAGAATAAAAAATTTCATAAAAAAATTTTCATCAATGTCCAAATCCAGGCAAAAGCCGAATGCAAAAGTCTATTTAGGAAGTTTTAACTACCTATGGTCCATAATGTATTACAAATTATTACATATAATGTTAGATCTCTTGTGGAGACAAGTCGAAGAATAGATTTACTAAATTTACTTAAACACAATAATATTGATTTAGCTTTTATTCAGGAAACACATTTAAAACAACGAAAAATTTCTTTGAATAATTACAGCTTTATCAGAGATAATAGCTCCCAAGGTTTAGGTATTGTTATTAAACAAAATTATCAGTTTTCCAAAATTGAGATATCTAATGTGGCTTTTCCTAATTTATTTATTGAAATTCGCACTTCAGTACATAATATAAATAAAAATTTTTTAGTAGGGTCGATTTACTTCCCATGCAACTTTAGTGTAAACCTAATTTTAGATGGCCTTTCAAATATAGCCACTTTTTCGCAAAACTTTGACGGAACTATAATAGGTGGAGATTTTAACACCAAGAATATTTCTTGGGGTGATACTCTAAATAACACGAATGGTAATGCATTTTATAATTGGCTTCAGATAAATTCACATTCATTTATAAGACTTTGCAATTCCTTTCCATCTTACCCTAATGGTTGTTCTTTTTTAGATCATTTTCTTTTGAGCTCTAATCTAATTGACTTATTTAGTCCAAATTATGTTATAAATAGTTTGCCATCCTTTTCAGACCATTTTCCATTAATATTACATCTAAAATTATTTGATTTTGATATTATTCGAAATCAAAGAAGTTCATTTACATCTTTTAAGAATACCAATTGGGATTTATTTAAAAATGATATTACAATTGATCTTCTACAATACTTTCCTCCATCAAATAGAAATTTATCTAATGTTGAAATAGATTATTACATTGAAAAATTTACATCTACTGTAAATATTTGTAGTGATGTTCATTCTAAAAAAATGGAATATAAATCCAAAAGTTTTGTTGCTTCTGATTTTGTGAAGAATTTATTAAAAATTAAGTATAGTTGGCAAAAAAATTTGAGAAAAATCTTCAACAGAACTTTAAATAGACATAATGACCAATATAAACTAATTTCTAAACAAATTCAACTTCTAAACATTTTAATAAAAGTATTGGTGAGTAAGGAACAAATTCAAAGCTTTAATGAAAAACTGAATAACATCAAACCAGGACCTCTTGCTCATAAGAACATTTATAATATTCTAGGTTAAAAAAAACGTACATCAATTGGGGATTTGTCTGTAAATGGATTAGTTTTAGAAAATGAGACAATTAAACTAAATATTTTAAAAGAACATTTTTCAAAAATTTACAGTGGTACCTGTATTGATAGAGATATCTCAGAAATTGAAAACTTTGTGGAATCTTTGGTTGACGATACATTATTTAATTTTACTGATGACTTTTCTGCATTGAATAATCAAAATTGCATAAAATTTGTAAAATTAGATAATGTTGTTGTTCATTCAATTTCTTTGAATAATAAAAAGTCTGCAGGAATCGATCGAATTTAAAATTTTTTAATTAGAAAATTTCCTATGAAGGCCTTTGAGTTTTTAGTTGTTATTTTTAATAATTGTTCAAATAATGCATATTTTCCTAATAACTGGAAAATTTCAAAAATAATTCCTATCAAAAAGAGAACAAATTCTTCCGATATTAACAATTTAAGGCCCATTTCTTTGCTTTCGAACTTAGGTAAATTTTTTGAAAAAGCTATTCGTGAAAAAATGGATATCAGTTTAAATAACTCGCATATTCCAAATTTACAGTTTGGATTTAAAAAAGGACATTCTACTTTAGACGCTCTTTCAAAATTTTATAACGATGTAGTTTGTAATTTACGACAGCGTCGTTGCACAGTTGTTGTTTCGCTCGATGTCGAAAAAGCTTTGATAGAGCGTTTCACGCAGGTATAATTTTCAAAATGAGTTTAATTGGTTTTGATATACATATTATTAAATTATTTAAGAGTTATGTTTGCAATAGACGGTTTTGCATACATTTAAATAATTATTTTTCTGATTTTGGTGTTATTTCTTGTGGAGTTCCGCAGGGCTCAATTCTGGCGCCACATTTGTATAACATTTTAATTCATGATTTTCCCCACAACTTTTCAAACTCTACTGGTATTCTCTATGCAGATGATTCTCTTCTCTACGCCCATCATGAGTCTCCTGATAAAGCTTTACAAATTGTATCAAGACATCTACATATTTAAAGTTAAAGATTTTTATGATTTTTGGGGTATTAAAATAAATGCTACAAAAAGTGAAGCAATTTGTCTTAGAAATGCGTCGGGGAAATGTGCTTACTTCGTAGTTCCAGAAAGCAAACGATTAAAGTTGTTTTTAAATGGTATTGAAATTCCTTTTAAAGAGAGTTTTAAATATCTTGGCATTATTTTTAATAAGCTTTTTAAATTTAATGAACATGGAAATTTTGTATTAAATAAAGTTAACAGAGTGAAAGGATGTCTTGGCAGAGTTTTATCTAATAAAACTTTACCAGTTAATACAAAATTACTACTTTATAAAACATGTATGAGACCAGTTTTGTTGTATGCATTTCCTATTTGGTTTTCTATTTCACCGACATTAATGAACAAATTTGAAATTTTTGAGAGAAAGGTTTTAAGATTTTGTATTGGAAAAATTTTTCATCGAAAACAAAAAGGTTTTCAAATTTAATTATTTACAATGAGTCGGGAGTGCTTCCAATGAGCTCTAACGTGTTTGACATTATAAAGAATTATAATAATAGATTATACATGCATGATAATACTGTTTTAAAAGAAATTGCACAATCTCAGAGGAATTACAATTGGCGTAATACTCAATATTTGTCTCCTCTTGGTTTAAACCATGAAATTAGTGATCTGTCGGCTCTTACACCGGATTTTTTTAAAAAAACTCACCCTGGTACTCACAGGGGTTAATTAGCAGTTATTTTTAGTTTTTATTATTATTATTTTTCTAGCTTGTAAGATTTTTTTTTTTTTTTACTAATATTAAGTTTATAACTTTATTTTAAGAGATTACTCTATCGTTATGGCTAGCCTATGGAGCAAGGGCGTTTTTTCTTTTTCTCATTCAATATCATACCCTTACTGTCAAGTTTGTTACTGTAAATTACTCTTTCATAGTTTTAAGACATTACATTATAATCTTAAATTTTCTTTACTTAATGTATTTTTTTTTCTGTTACTATTTGCATAAAAAGTCTCAATAAATATTAAATTAAATTAAATTAAATTACCCAATTTTTCTAAAAACTAAATAAAAAAATTAACTTACTCCCCAAATTCATTCTTAAATTTTTACATATTTTTATTCAATGAATTTTGTTAAATTTTTATTTAAGTGAAAATTTGCATACTGATCTTAATATCTATCCTGCAATAAACGCATTTAAAATCTGTATTCTTTTCACAGCTCAATGAAATATCTTATGATATATTTGATCTACTTATGTGCAGTAATTACTGTTGATCCAAATAGGCCACACATATACTATAACAATTGCTTAAAACAACCTTGCGGCACAATTTTAAACGTCGTATCCATTTTCCATTTTTGAAACTTCTCTAAATTTGACGTCTCTGCTCAATGATGATCACTTATTGAAAGAAGAATTAAATTTTTAAAAGTTCTGATTCCCCTAATTTGCAAACAATTCCGTTATGTTGGATGTTAACAAAATAAATAAACTTAAAAAAACTTAAAGCAGTTTCGCAGCTTATTTTTGAAGCATTTTTGCTGTAGTGTCTATAAAAAACTTCTGATTTAAAAAATCAAAAAATTTTAGATTGAAATAAAAAATGAATTTCTTCCCCAAAAAAAGTAAAAATTTTTGGGGAGGAAGTTAATATTTTTTGGGGAATTTGTTCATTGGAGACTAAGTCCTCAGCACCTGGTAAGCATAGTGAACCATTTTTTAAGTCACAGGCCTTTGGATCCCAGGCAAGACCGGGTAAAAACAGCTAGTACAAATTATATTATTGTTTTTCATAAACGAATATATTTTTACATATTGTTAAGCTAAACTTCAAGCATTTTTTTCTTCGGCACATACATATAGTCGCTTTTCCTTTAAATCTCCAACAGTTCTCAATATTATTCGCTGGTCATCGTTGACCCGTTGGCTATGACCACCATGGCCTTCTTTGCTGCACGTTCACCCGGATAAATGCACAACTTTGACAGTTCCTTGCGTTCAACACCGCCAATCACTACTTTAAAGAGGTCGCACAGTTGTGCTTATGGTCGAGCGTGAGCAATCATGCTCAAGCATGCAATTAAAATGTGATGTACTCGCTCAGTTGGAATGCCCACAGATTCAGTCACCTCACGCATTTTCATTCTCCGATCGTCCAATATTGTGCCATAGACTTTATCGGCGATTTTGCCAGGACGACCTCGTTTGGGCAACCTCAACGTTCGGCTTCACTTGAGCTGGTACGACCACAATGGAATATAGTAACCCACTTTTTAACTATTGAAATTGATTTTGCAGAGTTCCCGTAGCATTTATCAAGCATTTCCTGCGATTCGGTGATGGGATGTATCTGCAAAAAAGTAATGTTCTATGAGCACTCGAAATTAACTTTTTCTATTTTAGCAAAAATTCTCGAGGTTCTCTACTTTTAATGGTTGTCAAACACAAACTAAATGACACATCTTACTCAAAATTTTACAGTAAGACTAACGGATGGTAGTTAACTATTTATGAGGTACACGATGTTAATGAAATGTGTTGACACATTTGATGTACGTTAGTGTACGTAATATTTATGAGCATACATATGTATGTGCATCGCTTGTAATTGTTTGTATTAAAACAGTGATACGAGTATCAACCAAGTTTTATCACGTGTTTTAAAATAATTTACTACTTCTATATAACAAGCTGATAAAATTCAACAAAGAAGGCTAATTTGTTTTTTTTTATATAAGAAAGGGAATTATCATTTTAAGAAATTCCAAATAAATTTGGCTGAGATTAAGGCATTAAGTTAAACATGTTCTTTTGATATATTACACAAGGGAACAAGGTTTTTGTTGATTATGAACTGAATACTCCCCAATATAGTAAAATTTTCAAAATGTGCATAAATGATAATATAAATAAATTTTGTAACAACAACAACCTGATAAGTGAGAAACAATTTGGATTTCAACACAAGCATTCGACTATAAATGCCAAACATTTACTCACATCGAATATAAATTGGAACAGTTAAAAAATTATGTACAGGAGCTTGTTAAAAAGAATGGAAAAAGCTTTTGATAACGTTTGGATAGCTGGTTTGATATACAAATCAGTCAATTTTAAACTGTGATACCAAAAGAAAGAAAGTTCATCTGTGATATATTTTATTTTATTTTTATTATTTATTTTATTTATTTTTGTGTTTTATGTGGTACTTGTTGTATTGTTTAAGAACAAATTTATTTAAAATTAGAATATAAAGATTATATATTCAATAAAATTTAAATCCCTGAGGAAGTTGAAAAAATCTCAACGAAACGTCGGAGGAGTAAAATTATGAATAAATAGTCTTTTATTTTTCATTTACTGTGACCTTGAAAGCCTGACTTAGATAATTCTAAGAAAAAACAACTTAATTGGTTATAAATTTCCATTACATTTAATAATACTCATATATAATATGATAAGTGATAAAACTTTTATGGTATTTCACCAGAAACATAAAAGCAGAAAAATATTTAAAATCATTAATGGGTTACAACAGGGTACTGTGAATTCACCTATACTTTTCAATATGTTAATTTTAGACCCACTTAGCAAAATTGAAAATATGATAGCTTTTGCAGATGACATCATAATATTTCATGCTGACTGCACAATTGATAAAATTAATAAAACCTTACAAAATCTGTTCAATATCGTGGAACAATTTGACTTGGATTTGGAATATGAAAATAAATATAGAAAAATGTGAAACAATATTATTTAGGCCTGTAGTAGATAAATGCAACAGTAACATTAAAAAAAATTCATGTGAGTCCGATCACAGGGGAGATGTGTAAACATCTAGTAATTAAAGATTTTTTTATGGCACTTTTTTAAAATCAAATAGAAAGCGTCAGCTACATATGTATCACTTATAGCAATCTACTGCAGGGGCTCTGCTAATATAAAAATATTTATTTTTATTATTTCAACCGGTTAATTTTTAATTTTTCGTTTCTTATTTTTCATTTTTTATTTTTCATTTTTCATTCATTATTTATTTTTCATTTTTCATTTCTTATTTTTGATTTTTGATTTTTAATTTTTCGTTTTCCATTTTTCATTTTCTATTTTTTTTAATGTTTTATTTCTTCTTTTTCATTATTTTTTACTTTTCAGTTTTTATTTTTGATTTTTAATTTTTCGTTTTTCATTTTCCATTTTTTATTTTTCATTTTTCATTTTTTGTTATTCATTTTCCGTTTTCATTTTCCGTTTTCATTTTCCGTTTTCATTTTTCGTTTTTTATTTTTTTATTTTCCATTTTTTATTTTTACTTTTCATTTCTCATTTTTTATTTTCAAACAGGTTATTACATATCGTAATTTTTTCACCAATACAATCATAAGTCACACCGATTTTGTCTTACGTCGCATAGCGTAACATGCGAACTCACATGTTACGCTGTTTTTGTGATTGCATTGTGAAATAGAAATTTACCCCCCCTGCGCGTATAGATGTTTACACATCAAACAAACTGGAAATCATTTGGAATTAAGTCCAACAGAAATAATTTTAATATAACAAACAAAGAAATTGTCAAATACCTAGGAATATATTTATTTATTTTATATTTTAAAACCCACTTCAAAGCACGGAATGCATTCTTCTTATATAAAGCATTATTTTTTTTCAAAAAAATATATTAAGTCAAGAGTAAAGTTTATTATGTATCAGTTACTTATTAGACCAATTCTAACATATGGATGCTCTATTTGGTTTAATATTTCACCTTATTATATGGAAAAAGTTCGGGTATTCGAAAGAAAATGTTCAAGGTTTTGCACTCCATTATTTAGATCTCCAGAAAGTAATTTTTTAAAATATGTGTCGAACAAAAAGTTATATAATGCATCAGGTATAATAAGAATTGATAATTATATAATTAATTTAATAAGATATAATATTTTGAGATGTACAGCATGTACAGAAAATAATTTAATAATGGCTACGTACTTTTCAAATGAAACATTACAAAAAGGGTTCGTTCAACCGGAGCCCTTTTTATATCTAGATAAAATAAATTTAATACAAAATGAAAATGGCATTCTAGTCTTTTATAATCATTTTAGACGGGCAAATATTAAAGCAGTCAATTACAGTAGTACAACACCGAATACTTTTAGATATGATGAAAGTATTGCTAATAGAGAACTTTACATTTTGCAAAGATCGAAAACCAAATTCTGGTGGTTTCATCAGTAAAATTTCACGAATCCTCGCCTTTTTAACCTTTAGACTTTAGTTTTAATGTAATGTTTTTACAACATTTTCATTACAAATAAAAGAAGTAACAAGTAAGAAATTACAGTCGGTCCAGACCAACTATACGATATCCTATACCATGATTTAGAGACCCTACCTCTTCGGTCCAACTAATTCGATGTAGAAAATAAACATAAACCAAATTTGAGTGGCATTGTTATTAATTTTTTGGCTGCAGATATGAAAAAGTTCATAACAGATGCCATATTTATAAGGGGACTAGGTCGAAATATGGACCGATCCTGGCCATATTTAGTAAAGTCACTTACATTTTGAAAAAATATATACAAACCAAATTCGAGAAAAACGGTGCAATATTTTTGTTATTTGATAGATTTAAATGAAGATCGGGAAGCAGCTCTATATGGGGCCTATGACTAAGAAATGCCCTATAGGGATTATTTTTGGACTACTGATTAATGGATATAATAAACACATACAATTTGACTGAGATCTATATGATAATTTGGATCTTATGGCAATTTATGTCGATTTCATATGGGTCATTTGTATGGGGACTAGGTCTGAACATAGACCGAATTTCACCAATTTCAATAGCGTTCATCCTATGGCTGGTAAAATTTTATATACCAAATTTATCAAAATATATTCATAGTTGCGACCTGTAGTTTGATTACAAGGTTTATATGGACACACAGACGGACGGAGACATCGCTAAATCGACTCAGAAAGTGATTCTGAGCACAAAGTCATTATACCAGTGAAGGCCGTACCAAACACGCTGGTGCTCGGCTTCTTATATGTACACAGCCGAACGAAAACAAAAATACTCACCAAAGAGTAAAAGTAAACAACAAATTTATTCAGTCTTATGAAAGCTTTTGAACGAGGTAGGTCTATGTCGCATTGCCTATTGAAATTCATATATATTTTTTTTTAATAGGTACACAGAGAATATTTGTTTAAAAGAAACGAAAAATTTTGAGAAAATTTCGAAGACTTGATAAACTAAATTACGCAAAGCAGTTGAATCTGCTATAAATTAAACATCTATATATATAAAATTCATTTTCTGTTTGTTTGTTTGTTTATTTGTTTGTTTGTTTGTTTGTTTGTTTGACCGCTATACAAATTTTTAATTTTCAACCGATTTCCCTGAAATTTTACACGCGATCTGTATACCCCAGGAAAGGTCGCCATATACTTTTTACCGGCCACGCCTACTTTCACGCCCACTTTTTATGTAAAATTCATTTTCCGTTTTATTCATATTTGTTCACTATACAAATTTTTATTTGTTAACAGATTTCTCTGAAATTCGGTACACACTATCCCTGTACTCCACCTAAAGTCACCATATACTTTTTATCGACCACGCCTACTTTTACGCCCCTTTTTATATACAATTCATTTTCTGCTTTTTGGTATATATGTTCGCTATAAAAATTATTATTTTTCAACGGATTTCTCTGAATTTTGGTATACACGATCTTTGTATCCCAGGCCAGGTCACCGGGTGATTCCCTCGGCCACACCTACTTTTACGCCCACTTTTTGTATACAATTCGTTTTCTGTTTTTTGGTATATTTGTTTGCTATACATATTTTTGTTTTTCAACGGAATTCTCTGAAATTTGGTACACACGACCTCTGTACTCCACCTAAGGTCTCCATATGCTTCGTACCGGCCACGCTTACTTTAACGCCCACTTTTTGTATACGATTCATTTTGTTTTTTGGTATATTTGTTCCCTATACAAATTTTTATTTTTCAACCGATTTCTCTGAAATTTGGTAAACACGATCTCTCTGCTCCAGGGAAGGTCGACATATTCTTCATACCGGTCACGCCTACTGTTACGCCCACTTTTTGTATACAATTCATATTCTGTTTTTTGGTACATTTGTTCGCTACACAATGTTTTTTTAAACGGATTTCTCTGAAATTTGCTACGCACGATCTCTTTACTCCAGAGAGCTCGCCATATAATTCTTGCCGGCCACGCCTACTTCTACGCCCACTTTTTATACAAAATTATTTTTCTATTTTTTTGGTATATTTTTTCACTATAGAAATTTTTATTTTTCTAGGGATGTCTAAAATTTGGTCACACGACAGGGAAGGTCACCATATGCTTCTTACAGGCAACGCCTACTTTGCGCCAACTTCTATGTATATAAAACTTATTTTTTTCCTTTTATTTGTTTCTTTATTTGATTGCTATACAAACTTTTATTTTTCAATGGCTTTCTCCGAAATTTAGTACATATTCCAGGGAAGGTCGGCATATGATTTTTACCGACTACGCCTACTTTTACGCCCAATTTTCATATAAAATTCACATTTTGTTGTGTGGTATATTTCTTCCCTATACAAATTTGTACTTTTCAACGGATTTCTCTGATATTTGGTTTCCACGGAAATAACTACACGGTGAACAAATTCCCCAAACTTAAAAAAAAGGTACCCAAAAGAAATGAACAAATTCCCCTTTTTTTTAATCGGAAGAAAGAATGAACTTACTCCCCAAATTCATTCTTAAATTTTTACATATTTTTATTTAATGAATTTTGTTAAATATTTATTTCAGTAAACATTTGCATACTGCTCTTAATATATGTCCTACAATAAATGCATTTAAAATGAGTATTCTTTTCAATAGCGTCATTTCGTTGCGCGGAAGCTACGCGCACGGGGAATACAGCTTAGCTAGAATATCGGAATGATCTGAAAAATATATTTTGACAATTAAAATAAGTTGGAAACAGCTGCGCGGCAACACTGGTGTGGTTGCCAAATGCACGGAAGCGGCGCGCGGCGCGCGACCGCGGAGTCGGACGCGACGGGTGCGGACGCGACGCGCTCTCGGAACACAGCTCAGCTAAAATATCGCAATTCTCTACAAAATATGTTTTAGGAATTAAAATAAGTTAACGAGAACTAAGCGGCAGAACGGGTAGTAGCTGCGAGGAAACGGCGCGAGGCCCGCGGACGCGGACGCGATACGCTCGCGGAACACAGCTCAGCTAAAATATCGCAATAATCTGAAAAATATATTTTGGCGATTAAAAAAAGTTGACAACAACTGCGCGGCAGCACGGGTGTGGCTGCCAAACGTGCGGAAGCGGCGCGCGGTGCGCGCCAAGGACGCGACGGGTGCGGACGCGACGCGCTCGCGGAACACAGCTCAGCAAAAATATCGCAATGATCTGAAAAATATATTTTGGCGATTAAAATAATTTGACAACAACTGCACGGCAGCATGGGTCTGGCTGCCAAACGCGCGGAATCGTGCGCGACTCGCTCGCGGAACACAGCTTAGTGAAATGTCGTATGATAAATTTTATCTACGTATGTGAAATAATTACCTGTTGATCAAAATAGGCCACACATATACTATAAGCAGTTGCTTAAAGAAACCTTGCAACACAATATTAAACGTCGCATTAGTCTTTCATTTCTGAAACTTGAATTTGACGTCTCTGCTCAATGATGATCACTTATTGAATGAAGTAATTCAATTTTTAAAAGTTGTGATTTCTTTAATTTGCGAACCATTCCGTTATATTTGATGTTTATAAATAAACTGAAAAAAAAACCTTAAAGCGGTTTCGCAACTTATTTTTGAAGCATTTTTGCTGCAGCATCTTAAAAAACTTCTAAATTAAAAAATCAAAAAATTTTTAATTGAAATAAAAAATGAATTTACTGCCCATACAAATTTTTGGGGAGAAAGTTCATTTTATTGAGGAATTTGTTAATTGGGGACTAAGTACTCAGTGCCTGGTAAGCATTGTTAACCATTTTTCAAGTCAAAGGCCTTTGTATCCCGGGCAAGACCGGGTAAAAACAGCTAGTTTTCTATAAATTACATACGTCGCCTCCATTTGACAACATTATAGCTGTCTTTTATGCATTTTTTTTAATTTTAAAAAATATCCAGTTACTGCAGGCTGTTAAGTTTTTTTAGGTTTTGGTAACATATCACTTATTAACCTTTGAAATTTCTTCTCTTATTAAGTTTTGCTATTTATTTATTTTTTTTGGTTTTTTTAAAGAAATGAGTAATTTATTATTACTTATTTGATTTAATAAACTTCAAACTTAAGGATAAAAGAGAATGTTCTTCACATTTTTTTAACATTTTCAGAATGTAAGATTTAAAATTTTAAAACAACAAAATATATAAAATTTTTCCATATTCTTCGTGAACTCAACTATTTTACCTTTTAGTCATTCATAAACACATTTATACAAAATCTACACAAACCCATTTAATATCGGCATTGTGTTATGTCCATGGATTTCGATCAGTGTAGTACAACTAACACATGCTCATAAACACTATTACTAACTCAATTCTCTCGATGGCCACCACTGCATTACACCCAAACCACAAAGTGGGTATAATTATACGATAATATGCATTCCATATTAATGATGCGTATTCCAAAATAGGTTTTACATGAGCCTTATAAAGCAGTTTAGTAAAATAAGTATCAGAAAACTCCTAAGCACATCTTTTAACGAAACTAAGAGTGGATCATTTTTTTTATTCTTATTTATTTTAGCCTATCGATTAAATCCTTTCAGACTTTATATATATATATATATAAATTTACAATAGTATTTAAAACTAAGTATTTAAAATTAAAATTATATTGCGTTTAATAACATTAATAACACAGGCCTGCGAAATTTTACTTTTATTTTCCCTTTCCAATAATTACATTATTTTTTTAACTATCTAGGTATGTTAAATTAAAATGCAACTTTGTTTTTTTCTAGCACATCGAATTTTTTTTAGAATTTTTTTTTTAAAGATTTTCGTGAAATTACTAAATTTAAAGGATTTAAAATAAAAGTTTTACTTAAAAAATGAACAGTATTAGTTAAAAATAATATCAAACACGCTAAGTAAATCTAAAATATTTTTGGTATGTAATTTCCCAAAATAAATATGCTCGAGGTCATCAGTTTTTATAATAATTTTATTATGTCTCAAAACCAATATTTCGTCATTCCTTGAATGACATCATCAGGGTTGATGTAAAAACAATACCACTTAAAAAGTACAAACTTAAAAATTTGCCGTTGGAAACGCTCACCTTGTTGTTCACTTACGGCACCAAGATTCTCAGGAAAGAAGTCAATATGAGAATGCAGATAATGCAACTTTATACTCATATTGCAACCCAGTTTATGGAAGTTGTTGAGCATATCATTCACAATATTTTCATAATCTGGGCTTTTTATCCTTATCTCTGGCCCGACAAAAATGCCTTCTTTAATTTTTGCATCCGATAAATACTTAAATTTATCACAGAGGTACATGAAACAGGGACCGTCTTTAGGTAGTGCCTTTACAAATTGCTTCACAGTACCTAATTTAATGTGAAGTGGAGGTAGCAGAATATTTAACCGATCAACTAACGCCTCTTTCACAACGTTTTTATTTCCAGGGGTTAATGATGCTCTTTGTGGCCAATCTTTTTTGATCCAATGTTGTGCTCTATTTCTACTATCCCATTCACAAAGGAAGCAGGGATATTTTGTATACCCTCCTTGTTGACCCAGAAGCATATTCAATATCTTTATATCGCCGCATATAGTCCAACCATGATCCGAGTTATTTATTTTTGTTAATATGAATTATAAATTTTCATAACATTCTTTCAAATAAATGGAATGACCGACCGGCAAAGAAGCATAATTGTTACCATTATGAGTAATACTGCTTTAAGACTTCGTTTAGAAGAATCTATGAAAAGTCTCCAATTATTTGGATTGTGTTGTACATTAAACATCTTGAATAATCCAGGTATATCAGAGCAATAAACTAAATTCTCTTCTTCTGCAAAATATGGAGGAAAATCTTTCTCTCTATTTCTATACCAATAAAAGCACGTTGTAGGGTCCAGCAAGTTTTTTTCTTTTAATCTTGAACCGAGTAATTCCGATGCATCTTTTGGAAGATTGAGATCTCTCACCAAATCATTAAGTTCACATTGAGAAAATGGTTGAGGTGCTGCATTATCTTCATCGCATTCATAATCAGAATCTGCTGCCTTTTGAGGCAGTGATGATGTCGATTCTGCAAAACAACATAACTCTTGGTTATCGCGATCTTGAAGTGTAGGTAAAATCACAGAGTGAACACTAGGATAAGCTATCCGGTTTTTATTTTTACCATTAAAGTCTTTTGTGTTTGTACAGCAAAAGTAACAATCGTCTATATGGTTTTGCGGTTCCATCCAAACCATTTGAGTTTTCAAAATAAAACTATGAGAAGGCGGCCAAAAATCATTTTTTTTTTGTTACCGATTTTAAAGTTATGTTATTGATTTGAAAGTAAATACTAGTAAACCTCGGGAGCCAAAAAATTGCGACTCTATCTCAACTATATCACAGCGAACAGGGTCTTCGAAAATGGGCTTTCTCAGTATTTTGCTAAAATTAAAAATTCTTTGTAAATTTTTATTTTTGAATGACTGTAACTTTTTCGATTTAAAAGATTTTGAAGTGAAATAAATTTTGTATAATTTTGTGGCTTCCATGCTATTAATGTTAAAAATATAAAATCACTGAGTCATTCCGTAATTTTTAAAAAAGGTCCAAATTTTCCGAAAATCTCCTACTTAATAGAGCATAACTCCTGCCAGTCAAAAACAGTTAGAAAAAATCTTACACTCTTCTATAGTCCGAACCCTCCCCTATACTCCTATACCCCATTATACACCCGCCAGTTTCCGCCCGTGTGCACCAGAACAATTTTTCTGACCCAAGGTTAGATATTTTCTGCAAAATTTATGAATACAAAAGTTGTCCACTAAGTGGTTAGGATATATTAAGTTTGAGGTAATGTTTGTAACTGCCAAAAATATTGGACCTTTATACATCTTTTATTATACGGATCGACTCAAAAACACTTTCTGAGTCGATTAAACGATGTCCGTCCGTCCGTCTGAGTGTTATGAATACAAAAGTTGGTCGTACCAGTGCACCGCGGTGTATTTTTTGCGTGTCGGTAGAGTTGTCAGGAGTTGTTATATACTTATAAAAAAGGGTTGAGATATAATGCGGTTAATTGTTACAGGTACATTTACATAGGTATATTTCAAAAACATTAATAGTCTAAATTAGAGTTATATAGTTTAAATACCTGACAAAATGGGAAACAATTTAAATAACAGGTAATTTATATAATGGTAAAAAAACTATTGCGACATAGCCCTTTAAGATATGAGCGGGTATGCTTCATCTTTTAAAAGGGGTTAGGGTGTGGGTTTTTTAATGCACAAAGGAAAAATTACTAATTTTGCTTCGAATTTGAAAAGACGGTACATTGAATGCTCTCATAGCAAGGCAAAGATGTACAAACGTTACCAAGACTGGTTAATAAAGGAACTTATTTTTGAGAGTGCATCTACAACTGCCAACGAAAGTGGAAAAAAGGTCGACCAGCAAAACCAATTGACGGATGTAGTGAAAGATCTCGAAGCTGGAGAATATCAATGAAGAAATTTCTCAAAGAATTATTAAGAATTATTAATTATTAAATAATTGAGAAAATAGTAGAAGCGAGCCCAAGGCGTACAAAGAGGATTTTGAAAAGCATTCCTACACCAACTGAAGATAAGAAATTTACGCCGGAAGAAGCGTTCGCCCTATTTTTGGATTTGAAATTGACCAAAAATCAATATAAGGAATTGCGGAAGCGAACCAATGAAAATAATTGTGGGATTTTTCCATAGTATGGAGATTTAGTTTCTGCCAAAAAATAATGCTTACCTTCAGAATCTGCTATTAGTGTCGCTTCAACATCAGCAGAAATAAAATTGCAAGATCTCCTTGAACATACTGCAGAACGATTGCTAAATACGCTTGATACTGATCATTTAAAAAAAATTGGCAATGGCAGCATTACTTTAATTTCTAAATGGGGATGTGATGGATCCTCTGGTCAGAAACAATACAAGCAATTTAATGCCGAAAATTCATCAGATGCTAATTTATTTATGGTATCTTTCGTTCCATTGCGCTTAACAAAAAAGTATAGCGTCTTAGAGCCGTCAACTAGTAGAGCAACAGAAATTGATACATGGAAAAATGAAATTCCTTCTTCAACAAAGTATTGCAGACCAATAAAATTTGCATTCAAAAAGGAAACCCAAGATGTCATAACTGAAGAAGTTCAAAAAATAAAAGATCAAATTAAGGAACTTCAACCAGTAATATTTAAATTTGATGACCAAGACATTGAAGTACATTTTAAAATGTGTCTCACAATGATTGATGGAAAAGTTGCACAAGCTTTAACTGGAACAAAGTCAACGTCAAGCTGCATTATATGCCAAAAGACATCAAGTCAATTAAGCCAATCCCCACCAGAAGACGATAGTTTTAAGGAAGTCTACGAATTTGGAATGTCCCCTCTTCATGCTAGAATACGTTTCATGGAGCATATTCTTAAATTGGATTATGATTTGGAATTTGGTCCGTTAGGCGAAACAGTGAGAAAAAACAAAGAAAATTAAGAAAAAAGAAAGCAAAAAAAAATTTAACAAAAATATTTACAGCTAGGCCTCGTAATCGACCAACCAAAATAAGGGGAAGGAAACACAAATGATGGAAATACTGCAAGGAGATTTTTTTCCGATCCGGAAACTGCAGCATCTATCAGAGGTGTAGATCATGAATTAATAAGACGATTCAAAATCATATTACAAGTTCTAGCATGCAGCAGAAAGATAAATTCAAAAAAATTTGGAGAGTACGCCAATAAAACAGCTATACTTTACAATGAAAAATACTCTTGGAGATATATACCTATGGGGAACAAATAATTCAAAACAATATGCTACCAATAGGAGATCTATCTGAAGATGCGCAAGAAAAAAGGAACAAAGACTACAGATTCCTTCGCGAGCACAACACAAGGAAAATGTCCAGATGTTGTACTAATGAAGACCTTATCACTATTTTGTTGTGCACTTCAGATCCATATATGTCCAACATTCGTCAAAAATGGAAAACTACCTCTATTGAATTAGACGAAGAAGCTAAACAACTTCTAGAAGATGAAAATCAAGGCTATTTAGAAGAAATTTTTACTAAAATTGGTTGATTTAAAGTACTTTTTCATTACACTAACAATAAGTTACACTTTTTTTATATAGTTAAAAAATTTTCTTGATTTAAAAATTTATATATTTTGTAAATTTACAATAAAAATTGTTATATTTCATAAATTTACCATAAAAACTGATATAGACATATTTAAAAAGACAAAAAAAAATGTAACTAAAGCAAAAACATACGAGTTTTTCATTGAAACTTCTCTATCTTGAACCAATATAAGGTAAGTTTTACGTTCGCTGTTTAATAAATTATATTTTAACTCGGGATCTTTCAAAAAAAAAAACAACCTTTGGCCCTTGTGCACATTAGGACTAAAAAGTTTACGGGGGCCAAAGCTTGGCATTTTCTGAAAAAATTAACTTAAAAAATTGTTAAAAAGTATTAGTTGTAAAATTATCTGAAAAATAAGACATTATATTAAACAAATAAGAGTGTTAAATTCGGCTGTGCCGAATCTTTGATACCCTCCACCTCGGTTTGAGTCCTGATAATAAATGTAAATGAAAAAGTAAACAATTTGTTAAACTTAATACCAAATTATTTCAGCAAATTTTTTGGGGGGTTTTCGTCTTTTCTATTAATTCGGTGTTTGATTTTTTGGTCATCGTGGTTGCTGATTGGCATGCATTTAGGTTATATACCTATATGCATGCGTATCCGGTTATATGACATAACTTCTCGTTTAATTTAGTTTTTGCTAATTAAATAGCTCGCCCTAACCTCCATTGCAAAGGTAATGGTTGTGTGGGGTGGCTATATGTCTTAAATCGTGCTAATTGGAGATGGCTGTATAGTTTCTTTTAACTGGCCAAATATTTCTTCATTGCGGCCATATAGGTCGGATGGAGTAATAAAATAATAACAGAAAAAACTCTCAAAGTTTTTATTAGAATATTGCCATATTTGGAAAACATAGAAAATAAATTTATAATAATAATAAATAATCAAATAAGGGATGCCAAACGCAAAAAACCAAATGTCCCAAACATTTTAAATAAAATAATTTGTTTCTTTATTTTCTGGCAAACTTCGAATATTCATCCAAAAAAAATTGTGAAAATTTATATATAAAAAATAACATTCTCATCAAATTGCGTTTATTTATGTAACAATTTTTGTGTTCGCAATTCTTAAATATCATTTGAGGTTTTCTAAAATTCATTGAATTTAAATCAATGTTTTCTGTAGTCCGATTCTGTAAATTTCACCGATCGACAATCGCAAAATATATAGACAGCTATTGTTGTTTGCACTAAGGATTAAGTGATTCACTAAGTACATACATCTTAACGACAGTCGACAAATCTATTTCTCTATTTATTTAAATTGTAAACGAGTGGCATCACTGTCAAAATAAGCGAAAAACACAAAGAAGAATAGAAAAAAACAAATTACTTCGTGTTTGACAAGATGATTTTATGTTTATGTTCAATATCTTTATTTTTTTTACTAATATTTCTGTTTATTTATTTGAAAATGAAATAATGAATTGAATATGCAATTTAATTTTTTTATTTATATAAAAAAGTTTTTTGATAGAAGCAAAATATTTTCACTATTTTATGATTATTATTTATGTATGACGACATTTCAACCTAAAAATTTAAGCTTTTATCGATTGAATAAACAACACAAAAATGGTTGTCGTTTAGATAACAACAACAGCTAAATTAACCAATAGCGAATATCGTTTAAAAATTTTACTGATAATTTTGCAATTTTCTTTTATTAACGATTCGACTATCGTTAAAAGAAGTTTTTGAATCGCGATACTGAACGCTATTAATTTCTCCTGAATGTCAATATTTTTTTTAAATGTGAAAATTTTTTTAATGTAAACATAGGTATTTGGTGTTTTTTTTTTTTTGGAATTTCAATTTGTGCTTAACGAATACAATTTATATATTAAAGATGCAATTGATGTCTTCTAAATTTAAAACTTTTATTTCCGGCGTTTTGATATGATTTTCTGAAATTAAATTAATTGTAATTTATAATTCGAAATTTTTAATTCCAGTTTTTGGAATTGATATTTTCTTAAATTTGAATGGAAAATTTAAAAAGTGCAATTTTGTATTTATGTGAATAATAATGCTTTAGTAATTATAAACAATTTTTAAAAATTAGATGTAATCGCAATCAGATATTTTGTAGGTAAAGCAGAATAATAATTCTATATAACTATGTAGAACTGTTTTGAAAGCAAAAAAACTCATTGATGAACTCGGTAATTCTATTTTGTAAAGACAACAAAAAGTTAATATGCCAAACTTATGTTCATATTTGTAAAAGAATAATGAAAAAACGTATGAAATAAAAGACCAGCCCGTGTATACTCTTAACATTGTTCTGTATGATATCTAGTTGAAAATATTGACATTCATGTTAAAATAGAAATAACTACTGCAAAGCTAATTAGAACAAAAATTGTGGCGCCATCTGCTGCGGCATAGTCACGCTGAGCAAAATGAAGTGACACTCTGTTAATGCAAAAGAAATGTACCTTCCCAACAACAAAATATTGCAGAATTTTATGTAAATAAAATAATATACCGATTTATTTCTAACATGCAGTTGTTATGGATATACATATATAGAATATATGTATATTATTTGTATTATTTAATATGTTTATGTATGTATATGTAAATATTACACACAAAAAATACAACATCAAACGTTATTTTTGTTTTTTTCTCTTTAAATAAATTTATACATAAATTTTTTTTTGTTAAATTTACATTGTTTTTTTTTTATTAACAACTAGGTATTTTAGCATTATTTGCTTTAGCTGTTATTGAATTTTTACTCCCTTTATATTAACTCGTAGTGTCTGCTTGTCGAAAAAATTATGGATCGATTTTAACCAATTTCCCGTTACCCATTCGATCTGAAATTTTGCAGGCAGGCTCGTGGTAATGACAGAAATGATCTAACAAATTTTTTTAGTGATGCCAAAACAATGGAAACTTTTAAATTTTTCTACCAGAGTTAATTAAAAAAATGTACAAAGGGTTAGTTTTTATTATATTATTACTCCAACGACCACAAAAACAATAAGTCCAGCTATGACAACAACACAACATTTAGAATAAAACAAGAACAATATAGAAACATCATATTTTTCATTTTTTTTTAATTTTTCAGAGATTTCCCTGGACCTGTTCCACCGATTTCAATGATTTTTGAAATTGAAATCTTCCCATGAATTTGGTGAATCATTATCATTAAAAATGATCATTGTAGCTGCACCATTGAAGGCGTGATCGTGACAAGAACAACATAGAAAATTCTATATTTTCAAGACTTTTTTAGTTCTTCATTCAACTCTCGGGCCCTAATCGACCGATTTGGACGATTTTAAACAGCAAACTTTTCAGGATGTTACTGAATCATTTTTTATGCCAACGAGCACCGTAGCTGCCCGATTGATGCCGTCATCGTGATTTCCACAGACGGACAGACGGACAGACGGACATCGCTATATCAACTCCGGTTGTTATAAGGATCACAAATATATATATTTTAGGGGTCCAAAATTTTTTTTCTAATTATTACAAACGGAATGACAAACTTATATATACCCTCTGCACACTGGAGTGGAGGGTATAAAAAAACCTTTTTTTACCTTTTAACACTTCACTTTTGTACTAAAATTCAACTACAAATGAAAATGTATTTTGAACCCTCCGTAACTTTTTTTATTTTCGGTCGAGAATTACGTTTTATAGCAAAACTTAAAGGCTAAGGTCTCACCTACCAAACAAAAACCGCATATCAAAATTCCAATCCAATCAGAAGTTATAGATTTTTGACCGCCTTCTCGTCAAATGGTCCACTGTGCGTCGTCCAGCAGACTATCGAGGATTATGTCAGCAATGGTGGGTGACAGGAGGTTGCCCGTAGGCATTCCAAAAATTTGATTATGTGTTTTGTTTTTATATACAAAATAATTGTTGCACTTTTGTGAATTTCTTAATTGTGTTCCAGTTCCCCAGTATGTTTCCTATCGCAGTGTGTACCGGAATGTTCGTGAACAAAGATACAACGTCAAAGGACATAAGAATCTCTTTGTCATTAAGTTTAACGTTTTTTAAATTTTCTTTTAGTTGTGTAGAGTTGTTAGAAGTATTGTTAGAGTTGTAGTGTTCTCATATGATGTGCTTGAGAATTTGTCCAACAAATTTTGACAGTTCGTAGCATGGGACCTGCATTGACGATATAATAGGTAGAAGAGGAGTCCCCGTTTTATGTATTTTCGGGAGACCGTATATTCTAGGGTTTTCTGAGCAAAGCAATTGTCGTTTTTGCCACAAATCTATAAAGTTGTTTTTATATACATAAATGTAAGACGATTTATTTTAAAAAAACATCAAATGTATTTCAGAAATTATCAAATGTATTCCAGAAATTATCAAATATATTTCAGAAATTATCATATGTACAGATATCAGGAACTATTAACTGAATTGGATGATCGTCGGCTGAAGGTGCTGAAATGACAGGCATTTCAAAAAGTGATACACATCGCCGCGTTTGCTCACAATAGAACAAAAACATTGCCATGATGATGTATCATTACTGTTTGGCGATGTATCACCGCAACAAAGCCGAGTTTTGCATCGATTCATAACCATGGATGAGACATTGGTCCACCAATTCACACCTGATGAAAATATTCAAAACAGTGGACCGAAATGGGAGCATCGTTTCCAAAGAAGGCGAAAGCTAAGTTGTGAGTATTATGGTAACTTATTGTATTATGGTAACTTATTGTATTATGGTAACTTATTGGTAACTTATTGAGTATTATGGTAACTTATTGTGTTTTCTTTGTCAGGTCGGGTTGTTTTGGGACCACCTCTATACATTCGATAATTTCTGAAAATCAATTGAAGTTTTCTGAAATACCATTGGAAAAGGTATAGCCCTTCCAGAGTTCTTGAATCGTACTTTGGATTCGGCTTGTTTTGAAAGTAACTTCTCGGGATTATTCAATTGTTGTTTGTTTGAGCTCCAGAAAATTTGGATCTCTTTATTTCTCATATTTTATGAATTTACTATCTACACTTTAATTCCACAATTATTTAAATAAAAAACTGTAAGCTATTTTATTAAGAAGAGCTATTTCTCCAACCTCGGAAGGTAGTGCTCTGGAAATTTTCTTTTGAGTATAATGCTGTGAATAAGATTTTAGTTATTGAATTAATTACAATATATGAAAAAATGATTTAAAAAATAACTGTAGGCTGTACGAATCTTTTGTTGTTGGAGTAGTAAGTATAGTTCATGCCTCATTTATCAATTACATGGTCATTTGTAACAAAATGTTTTACTTAGTTCATTCTTATGTTATTGTACTTTTCCATGTTGTAATAAAAGCTTGTCAGCAATACTTACAAGTCCCAATTAATAAATTGTCAACAACAAAAATTCCATATCGGATATGTATTCTATGATTAGCACCTTAGTTTATATGGAAAACTGTAGACAGTATCAAGACTGTTTACACCATACAACTCTTTGTGGTCAATGTATAAAGAAGTGTAACTTCCAAAAATACTTTAACTAAATTATATCGATCGCCTCTGAAATATTCTCGGATTAATGATGCCCGTTCGTTTGTCCGCTATATGTTCATTGGGGATGCCAAACAGTAAACCCCGAATCCTGAAATTTCTACCAAGATTTTGAAATGGTTTTCTTAAACCCAAATTATAAATGAAATATTAAATCTGATTTTGATGATAATTTGGATATGATCCTCATTATGAAGTGAGTTTGTATTCAGAGTATCTATATGGATTGTGTTGCCATTAGGAAATTTGTATTTCTTGCGAATAATGGTCCGCTTCCCACAAACGAAGAAGAATGAAGCACGGTACGAAATTTGGAGCAAGTACTTGTATATTTTTGTTATCGTTGTAGTTGCTATCTATATCTATATATATAAAATTCATTTTCTGTTTGTTTGTTTGTTTGTTTGTTTGACCGCTATAAAAATTTTTATTTTTCAACGGATTTTCCTGAAATTTTGTACACACGATCTTTTTACCCCAGGAAAGGTTGCCATATACTTTTTACCGGCCACGCCTACTTTTACGCCCACTTTTTATGTAAAATCTATTTTCTGTTTTATTCATATTTGTTCACTATACAAATTTTTATTTGTTAACAGATTTCTCTGAAATTCGGTACACACGATCCCTGTACTCCAGCTAAGGTCGCCATATACTTTTTATCGACCACGCCTACTTTTACGCCCACTTTTTATATACAATTCATTTTCTGCTTTTTGGTAAATTTGTTCGGTATACAAATTTTTATTTTTCAACGCATTTCTTTGAAATTTTGTACACACGATCTTTGTACCTCAGACCAGGTCACCGGGTGATTCTTGCGGCCACACCTACTTTTACGCCCACTTTTTGTATACAATTCGTTTTCTGTTTTTTGGTATATTTGTTTGCTTTTCATATTTTTGTTTTTCAACGGAATTCTCTGAAATTTGGTACACACGACCTCTGTACTCTACCTAAGGTCTCCATATGCTTCGTACCGGCCACGCTTACTTTAACGCCCACTTTTTGTATACGATTCATTTTGTTTTTTGGTACATTTGTTCGCTATACAAATTTTTATTTTTCAACCGATTTCTCTGAAATTTGGTACACACGATCTCTCTCCACCAGAGAAAGTGGACATATTCTTCGTACCGGTCACGCCTACTATTACGCCCACTTTTTGTATACAATTCATATTCCGTTTTTTGGTACATTTGTTCGCTACACAATTTTTTTTAACGGATTTCTCTGAAATTTGCTACACACGATTTCTGTACTCCAGAGAGGTCGCCATATGATTCTTGCCGGTCACGCCTACTTCTACGCCCGCTTTTTATACAAAATTAATTTTCTGTTTTTTGTATATTTGTTCACTGTAGAAATTTTTATTTTTCAAGAGATGTCTAAAATTTGGTCACACGATCTCTATACTACAGGGAAGGTCACCATATCCTTCTTACAGGCCACGCCTACTTTGCGCCAACTTCTATGTATATAAAACTTATTTTTTCCTTTTATTTATTTCTTTATTTGATTGCTATAAAAACTTTTATTTTTCAATGGCTTTCTTCGAAATTTAGTACATATTTCAGGGAAAGTCGCTATATGATTTTTACCGACCACGCCTACTTTTACGCCCAATTTTCTTATAAAATTCATATTTTGTTGTGTGGTATATTTCTTCCCTATACAAATTTGTACTTTTCAATGGATTTCTCTGAAATTTGGGTTACACGGAAATAACTACACGGTGAACAAATTCCCCAAACTTAAAAAAAGGTACCCAAAAGAAATGAACAAATTCCCCATTTATTTTTAATCGAAATAAAAAATGAACTTACTCCCCAAATTCATTCTTAAATTTTTACATATTTTTATTTAATGAATTTTGTAAAATATTTATTTTAGTATACATTTGCATACTGCTCTCAATATATGTCCAACAATAAATGCATTTAAAATGAGTATTCTTTTCAAAATAAGTTAACAGCAACTGCGCGGCAGCACGGGTGTGGCTGCCAAACGTGCGGAAGCGGACGCGACTCGCTCGCGGAACACAGCTTAGTGAAATGTCGTATGATAAATTTTATCTACGTATGTGAAATAATTACCTGTTTATCAAAATAGGCCACACATATACTGTAAGCAGTTGCTTAAAGAAACCTTGCGACACAATATTAAACGTCGCATTAGTCTTTCATTTCTGAAACTTGAATTTGACGTCTCTGCTCAATGATGATCACTTATTGAATGAATTAATTCAATTTTTAAAAGTTTTGATTCCTTTAATTTGCGGCCCATTCCGTTATATTTGATGTTTATAAATAAACTGAAAAAAACTTAAAGCGGTTTCGCACCTTATTTTTGAAGCATTTTTGCTGCAGCGTCTTATAAAAAACTTCTAAATTAAAAAACCAAAAACTTTTTAATTGAAATAAAAAATGAATTTACTGCCCATACAAATTTTTGGGGAGAAAGTTCTTTTTATTGGGGAATTTGTTAATTGGGGACTAAGTACTCAGCGCCTGGTAAGCATAGTGAACCATTTTTCAAGTCAAAGGCCTTTTCGTCCCGGGCAAGACCGGGTAAAAACAGCTAGTTTAAAACATAAAAGAACGAATACGGATAGCAGAAAATTCGTGAAATTAGTTGGCCAAATTTGGTTTATGTGTGTATATTATAAAAAAAAAACAATATCGGACAATTTTTAGTCATAGTCCCCATGTAAGACTAGTTTCCCAATATTCGCTTTGAATTGTATAATTACATAGAAATAAAATATATTTACTAAAAATTGGTTTATATGCATTATAAGGACATAATCCCCATAAAATAATATAATCCAATACGAGCTCGAACATATCTTCAGGCAAAATATACTCTAAAAATTGATTAATGCTCATTATAATCTCACCTCACCCAGTCTTATTAGAATCTGATCTATTATATAGTCAGCCCGGTCAGCAGTTTACTTCTTTTGAATTATTTAAAAATATAAAGCAAGTCTAATTAAATAATTAATGAATTCGCATAGAAGGAATTATTCCAAAAACGAATACTTAGTTTAAACAAATAAGAAAAGTATAGACGGTCTAGACCGACTATACGATACCCTACAAGCGTAAACTAAACTTGAATGGCATTGTTATTAATTTTTTTTGCCTGCAGAAATAAAATAGTCAATTTCGGATGCTTTATTTATATGAGGACTACGTCCCATATAATTGATCCATATTCAAGAATAGGGCGAGCTAACGAGGTATATAATTGTTTTGTTATATATGGATCAGAAAATTCTTTGGACCAGCCTTTCATAAAACCAAGAGCACCATTAGCTTTGTTGACAGTTAACGTAATGTGATCATGAAAATTAAGCCTGTGATCTAACAAAATACCAAATTGTGTCATTAATATAATAGCTGGCATCTAATTTCCTAATTCTGAAGAATGACATATGGTTACATTTTTTAAATTTAAGTCCATTAAATTGATTCTATACCATTGAGAAAATTTGTCAAAATCCGACTGCAGTAAAAGTTGATCATTAGGCTCTTTAATAGTCTTAAAAATTTTTACATCATCTACATAAATTAGAACTTTCGAATGCAAAATAACGGTTACAAGATTATTTATAAATAAAGTGAAAAGTAAGGGGGCCCAGATGGCTTCCTTGTGGAACACCAGAAGAAACTTCAATGATTTTTTTGGTGTATCATCTCTGAACTTTGCTTGTTGTGTTCTATTTGATAGATAGGAATTCAGCCGCTTTAGATTGATATAGCAAAAAAAAAAAAAGGCTACAAAAAAAATTTTTTTTAAGTATTTTTTTCCGAAATATTAAAGAAATAGCTGTCTAAACTATTTGGGAGAAAATTTTCTAAGAACAATAGGTAATAAGTTACATGGATGATAAAAAACACCTGTTTGGCCAAAATGCCAAAAATTGATCCCCTCTAACTCAGAGAGATCTTGACCGATCTTGTTGAAAAATTGTGTCTAAACTACTATCCAATAGGTGCAAATTTCATCCCGATCGGAAGACATCGGTTTCAAAAGTTGGTGCACTTGACATGAACCCCCCATATATATATAGATTAAAAAACATTGGAAGACAAAAATTGAATGAAAAATAATATTTCCTAGAATTTGCACTCGAATTTCGAGTGCTGGGCTATACTAGTAAACATTGTACCTTTATAATTAATTTATCCTGTACTGTAATTATGAGAATAATTTTCTTGTTGTACAGGAAAGCACTATAAATAAAATAATGATAATGATAAAATACTCATTGTGGGTTGTGCGTTTGCTCTGTGGCGTTATCTTAGTAAATATGCCTGTATACAAATATACATGTATTTATACAGAGGTGAGTTGAATGAGTTGAATCAATTGTGAGTGTTATAAGTATTTTCCCAAATTTATAAATGAAACCAGAATTGGGATGGTGTGAATATGATGTCGACGTCGAATTCATAGTTATTGCTACTTCTACTTATAAATCAACATTATTGTGATTATCAGTACATTACGGTAATTGAATTTCAATTATCTCTACTCAGTTATACTTAAAATCTCACTACTTTTAGTTTTTATATGAAATTTTATAGCATTTTTTAAAGGTGCCGAATTTTTAATACCAATCTGCTCAAAATAATGAAAAAGAATTTTGTCCTTACTTTACCTAGGTAAATTATTTATTTTGTGAATGGGCGTGATTTCAATAGACAGGCAGACAGACGGACGGATGGACGGAAATCACTATTATCGACTCGGATCGAAAATACATCATATTTTGATGTGTTTTAAATTGTTTACAATTACTAAATCCCATAAGTGATAATTTGTAAAGTAGAATATCGTGGTTTACTTTGTCGAATGCTTTACAAAGTGGTAAGTTCCAGGATGTTAGTTGTTGTTGAAGAAGTTTGATGTGATAAGCTATCCGGTAAAATCTTTTCTAGAAGTTTAGGAATATAGGCTCTATAGTTTAACACTTCAAGTTTGCTTTCACTTTTAAACAAAGGAATTATAAAAGATTTTTTCAATTCGAGTGGTAAATAACTTAATTTAATAGATTTATTGAAGATTGCAGTAAGTGGACCGCACAGATGTTCAGCACAATTTTTGAGAAGGCAACTTGGTATTCCTTCAGGACCAGAATTGGAAGAGGATTTTAGTGTTTTTAAGTTCAGTAAAACGGTTTCATTGCTGATAAATGGAAAATGTATACCTGATGAATGCGATGGATTAAAGGGATAGGAAGTTTTATCATATCGCACCTGTAGCTCTAAAGTGAGTCAACTCAAAATTTACAAATTTCCAGTAGAGACAAAAAACGGTTTTTTAAATATTTATTATAAAATTTAAAACAGTTGTTCCATTGTAAAGAATTGCGAATAATAAGTATACAACAGTAGTTGTTTTTGCGATTTTCTCAGTGATCATCAAAAATTACAAGTTTTTTGGGTGGAACTCAAAATATGTCTTTTTAGTGGATTCTAAAGAAGCTACTCATATAACACAAAAAGGGTTACAACTGTTTTTTTTTGCGAAAGACTAAAAAAATCGATGTAAGATTTTTACAGTGGATAGATATGACCACTGTGTATCGTTTTCTTGCAAAAAGTGAAAATTGAAAAATTTTGAGTTGACTCACTTTAGAGGTACAGGTGCGATATGTGTTTTTGGAATAAGTTGAAGCAAAGAAATCCGCGAACATATTGCAAATCAATGCATCATCATCAGCAATACAGGATCCAAACTTAAGATATTTCGGATATCGGAAGCTCGACGTTTAGATTTGATGAATTTATAAAACGATTTAGGGTTAGATTTAATTTTTGTTGTCATATGGGCGATATAGTTATTATATGCCAATTTGTTAGTAATATTGTATTCAGAGCGTGCGATAGAGTAATTTGTAAAATCAGATGATGCGTCAGACCTTTTATACTTCTTGTAAAATTTATTTTTTTCTATTTTTAGGTGGGCCTTGTTATCGTGAATAATTATTTTTGGAACAGTTTCCGAGATGAAGTGGTGTAATATTGATTAAAAGTTAGAAACAATATTATCAAAATTATTACCAGAGATTATAGTGTTCCTATTGACATTAGATAATGAATAATTAAGTTTAGTATAATTTGTACGAGGAAAGCAGTAGACTTTTTAGAGATTAAATTTGTTTCTTTTTAAGGGAGATGCTGATTTATTAGAAGGTGGATAAATTTCAATGCCTATTGTAGGATGGTGACAATCTCCAGCATACGTAATTGGAAGTATATACATATACATCCATCGATTGACAAAAGCAAGGTCAAAAAGTCTCCCACAAGCATTGTGTACATGGTTAACTTGGAAGAGACCACAGCCATCGAGTGATTGAATAAATTCATTTGATACGGTCGGAATTATGTAAATAATTAAGTTCCAAAGCTCTATTCCACAATATATTTGGAAGGTTAAAATCTCCAAGTACCACAAATAAATCTGATGGTTTAAAATGTTGTATAGCGGAAGTTATTGTGGAAATGTGTACATCATAAATATCAGAGGAAGAATTCGGAGCAATGTAGGAGCAGGTAATAAACAAATAAGCATTTGTAAGTCTAATTTTAACGGCAACAAATTCTATATAAGCACTTAATAATAATTTAATACGTTCGCAGGGAAATAAATTTAATACGGCAATAAGAACTCCTCCACCAAGCTTGTGGGGCCGATCGTATCTAAATAATTGGTATTTTCAACTTAAAACTGCAGCGTTATGAATATTTTTTTTTTTATCATTTAGCCATGTTTCAGTAAAGGCAATAATGTGGTAGTTGAAATCAAAGCTGTTTGCGTAAAGAGACGTTAATTTTGTATTAAGTCCACGAACATTTTGATACACTTTATTTATTGTATTATCTATCGATAAGCGAATTAATTTTTTGAGACTTTGTTTTGAGCTGGTAAGTAGACAATGTCCGAACGGGAATTGTTTATATATATATATATTCATGAATTATAGCTTTTGGTGGCCAAAAATTAGTATTAACTATAGTGTCAAATTTTCCTCAGGAACAATTGTGGCTGTCCTACGGGGTTTCTTTTTGGACTACTTATTAAAAAATAACTGAAAAAAGTAAAAACAAGTTGTTTAACAACGAACTCAAATCATTAAAAAGAGAAAAAGTCTTTAAGTATCAAAATGCAATTACAGTAAATACAATTGAGGCTTGGAATCGTTATAAAATAATTAGAAATATCTATAAAGCAAAAACTGAACATGAAAAAAATAAATATATTAATAATAAAATAAATAGTGCAAATAACCAAAAAGAAATGTGGAGTAAAATTAAAGAATTAGTCCTAAAAAACCCAAATCTGTGATAAAGACTGTGATATATAAACAAATAGAATATAAAGACAATTTTCAAATAGCCAAAAATTTTAATGATTATTTTGTAAATAGTATTAAAGAAATCAGATAATCCATTGAAAATGTGCAGTATGAAAACCAAATACCTGTGATAAACTTTAAATTTAAATTCCGTGCAATACATTTACAAGAACTAAAGATTATTTTTAAAAGCATTAACAAAAAACCTGATTATAACAAACTATCAAGTGACATAATCCTAGATAATTGGGACAGAACAGGCAATATTATATTAAATATTATAAATAAATCACTAGAGACTGGCGTATTCCCAAATAATTGGAAAGAATCGATGATTTTTCCTATTGAAAAAGTAAAAAATACATTAAAATGTGAAGATATCGACCAATTAACACCTTAAAAACATGTGAAAAAGTCATTGAAAAAATAGTAAAAAAATCAATTGGAAGAATACATGGAACAACACAGATTATTATCAAAATATCAATCAGGCTTTAGAAGAAATTATTCATGTGAAACTGCAGTAAATTATGTCATAAACAGATGGAAATGTAAAAAGAAAAAAAATAAAATATTAGCGATTTTCCTTGATTTTAAAAGAGCTTTTGAAACAATAGATAGGGACATCCTATTGAAGAAATTAGCTAAATATGGTATTGAAGATACAGAGCTAAAATGGTTTCAGTCATATTTAACAAATCTTAGACAATTAACAAATGTTAATAATGAAATATCCAATGCAATAGAAAATGATTTTGGAGGACCGCAGGGCTCAATTTTAGGAGCTCTACTATTTGTTATATATATATAAACGATATTGAAAATACATTAGAGAAATGCGAAGCTGTACTATTTGCGGACGATTGACGATTGACGATTGATTTTCACAGAAGCAGCAACGGAGGAAATATGTCATGAAAATTTAAAGAATGATATAGATAATATTAATAAATGGCTAAAAATGAATAAATTAAAACTTAACGAAAACAAAACTAAATTAATGGAAATCAATATGAACACAAACATAACATTCAAAATAAATAATATAATAATAGAAAAAGTGAATAATATAAAATCTTTGGGTTTCTTGATTGACAAAGATTTAAACTTTAAAGATCATGTCGAATACATATGTAAGAAAATTGGCAAGAAAATCGTGTTTTTAAACGTTTAAGAAACAGGGTGACAATATTAACCGCAATTAATATCTATAACACTACCATAAAACCTCATTTTGAGTACGGATCAACCATATTATTTACATGCTGTTCAGACCAACAAATAACGAGGCTGCAAAAACTACAAAATAAGGCTATGCCCTCAATTTTAAAATGCATTCGGTTTACTTCAATAAGATATATGTTAGACGCACTCAAATGGCTAAACATCCAACAAAGGCTGCAACTTAATACAATATTCTTTATCCAAAAAATGAAGATGGGAAGAGCACCAGATTACTTGATTGAACAAATTAGATATGTTGGAGATGTTCAACCCTATAACCTTAGGAATGCCTTAGACTTTAGACCACAGAGAGCAGATACAACAGCAATACAAAAATCTTTATTTTACAAAGGATTAAATCTTTACAACATGATGCCGAATGATGTTAAGAACGAATTTAATATAAATCTTTTTAGAAAGAAAACTGTAAATTTTATTAAAAATGTTAACTTTTAATCAGAATATATAATAATATTTGTTAATTAATATGAAATGTCATTTAAAAGTATTTAAATACTACTAATAATAATAAATTAAAATAAAAAATTAATGGATGTAATAAGCACACACAAACTAAATTGTACCGAGATCTTTATTATAATTTGGGTCTTACGGCAATTTAAGTCTATTTCATAGAGGTCATTTGTATGGGGAGTAGATCTGAACATGCACCGATTTGCACCAACTTCATAGAATTCCTTCTATGGCCGATAAAAACGTATATGGAATATTTCATGCAGTTTGATTACAAATTTTACATGGACGGACGGACAGATGGACGAACTTCGCTAAATCGACTCAGAAAGTGATTCTGAGTCGATCGGTATAATAGAAGATGGTGCCAGATCAATTATTTTTGGTAGTTACAAACATCAGCGCAAACTCATTATACCCTAACCAAATACTGGTATAGGGTATAAAAAATATCAATTCACATTAAATGTATTCTCAATCATTTGAAAAAGAAAATAATAAAAAATTATTTTAAGAAGATAAGAATGGAAAAAAATTGAAATCTTTCGAATTCAAAAATGTGGTCATTTGTTTTATGGCAATTCAGATTTAAAAATTTAATTAGCGAATGACTAACTCTAGCGACTAAGATGAGTCGATATATTTCCTTACGCAACATTTTTCCTGACATTGTTAAACACATAATTTCATTCATCACGTTTTACAATCTTTAAATGGAATTTTTTCTTCACTTCAAAATTAATTCCTAAAAATTCCAGTTTTTTCTCCACAGGTTTAATAAACATTAATATTGTTTTAGTTAACAGCTCAATAATTAAATTTTATAAAATTAAAACAACAACACGTGACCATTGTATTCGAAACAAAAAGACTAAGTTGATGATGTTAAAATATCGTTGACACGCTGGAATCGCGTGAGGTATTACGTCAGTATAAATGAATTTTGGCTTAATAAACAATACTTAATACCCACACATTGAAATAGTCTCATGTTTATAAAATGTCTTAGGGAGTGGAACGGTTTTTTTTTAATTTGATTTTCATGGCAGATAATTCAAACGAACAAACATATGTTCATACATATAACAACAACAGATATAATATTGTTTGCAAATTAACAATTTCTCAAGTTAAAAATTAATCTGTATGCGAGAGTGTGTGTGTTTATAACAATTTAAATCGTAGAAATGCAAATAAATTTTGACAAACAACTATGCCGAATATACGATACCCTATACCATGAGATTTAGAAAGAGGTCTTAGATCCAAGCATATTGAGGTCTTAAAATAATCTTATATATTAAAAGAATTTGCATTTATATATTAAAAGAATTTGCACTAGAGTTCTAATTAACGTATGCTGTTGACATAGGTCTAAGAACACTCAGTGGATCAAGCTCCTTCTTTTGAGCTATTAACTGCTTAAATTCGTTGGGTTTGAGGAAAGCTATGCGTGGACAATCAACTTTACTTTTACTGTACGTTAACTTCTCTTGGCATTTTTTGGCATTACTGTACGTTAACTTCTCTTGGCAAATTTTGGTATTATATTATAAAAATTAATATAATATAATGCTGTGAGCAAGTTAGATATGTTAAAATCATATCAGATGTGATTGTTATAACTATGAAGAGACTTTGTCCAGCAATGGTCCGATCATGGCCAAATTTAGTAAGTTCATTGAGTTGCTCCAAACATACAGTGTCGCTCTAATCAATATGAACAAAAATCCATTTTTTTGAGATAACATAAAATTAAAGTGTGCTAGATTTGAAAATTAAAATCCATTAAAAAAGTGACAGCTGTATTTAAAAAAAAACAATAAATGGTTTAATTTATTCATACATTACAAATATTTATGCAATTGAAAACAACAATCTTATGGCGTTTTCTTTTCTGGCAAGAATTTTACACGTTTTTCCCACTTCGCACTTTTTTCTCTTTTTGTTGTTCTTTTCTAAAAAAAAATGTCAACTTGGCGAAAGGCTAACGTGTACTTTTCTAAAAATGCCGCACTATAAATATGTGAAAAAGGTGAATTTTTCGCACTCTAAAAAATCAGAAGGGGAGAATAACACGATAAAACAGCTCACATTTGTGTTGTTTATAAATGTGTATTTGTGTAAAGAAACAAAAAATAATTAACGAAAAGTGTAATTTTTATTGGTTTGTTTAAAATAAGCTATTAACATGGAAAACTTCAATGTTTTTTTAATTTTTATTTCTCCTTTTTAGTGTCCAAGAATAAAAATGTCAACAAGATCAGCTGTTCGTTAAAAAAGTGTTGCATAGTTGTAATTTTATGTTCAATTCTGACCATTAGATGTTGCAACATTTTTAATGTGTGAGGCGAACATTACAAAAATGTAACATTATAAAGTGTAACATTTTTCTTTCAGAAAAGAAAACGCCATTATATATAATAAAAATGGAGTTTTGTTTGTTTGTTACTGCGTTTTTACGTTTGTTTGTGGTTTATAGCAGACTACACCACTGGACCGATCGTCTTGATATTTTTACGGTAGGTAACTTAAGATAGATCCTCGTTAATATGCTGTTGATAATTTTCATGGTCAGATATACATTGTGCATGGGAGTTTTAGTAAGATTGTGGATAACATTTTACAAACTTTTTCTTGCATATGAAATGGCAGGGGCAATAAATAAGTTCAAAAATATAAAAAGCGTTGCTACCATACACTCTGGTTAAAAGAAAACCCATATAGGTAAATTAGCTTTAAGTATTATGCACTCTTTAAATTTGACATTAACCTTCTAACAGTTCAGAGAATAGTTATTGAAGTTGGGTTAAATAGCCGCAGAGCGGCTAAAAACCACTTATCTGAAAGAAAAATAGAAATTCTCGCTTAAAATTTGTTCGAGGTCATCTTTCCTGGACTATTGAACAATGGGTCAGTGTATTGTTTTCGGACGAATCAATGTTTAAGATGGAATGCGAAGAGTAAGTGAGGTAGTAAATATGCATTTGGATCCGCGATACTGCCAGGAGAATGGAGAAGGTCATGTGATGGTGTGGAGTTGTTTTTCCGGGAAAAGGTTAGGACCCTTACACAAAAATGATGGAATAATAGGCAATTTTACGTACAAAGACATATTGCAAAATGTGTTACCTCATGCAAAAAAAAAAAATGCAGAGTTCATGGATGTTCCAACAAGACAATGACCCAAAGCACATTCCAAAGTTAGTCAGGAATTGTTTATAGGAGGAAGAACTTAATATCATGAAGTAGCCTGTACAGTCTCCAGATCTGAAACATATGGGAAATCGTCAACAAAAATGTCAAACGGAAAACAGTGCGCATGATCCAAGTCTACTATTCGGAGCTATTAAGGGGGGTTAGGTTTTAAAACCTTTTTTTGCATTTCTCTCTGAATGCACAACAGTCGAGAGTGTTGTATCAAAATTTCAAGTAAATCGGAGCAAAACTTAAGAAGATACAGCGTTTCCAATGACCGCCCTCATACGGTATATCGTATATAAATCAGTTTTTAAAAAATTTAAATCGGTTTTCTCGCAAATAAATGTTCAAAGTCCGTGAACATCATAACTCAAAACCTACTTGACCGATTATTTTGAAATTTTGTACACTGTATCTACACATAAATTATCAGGTAACCACGAAGAGTTTTTTATTTTTAATTTTATTCCCCATTTTTTAACAACAAATTCCCGAAATTTTATAGCAAAAATCGTGTTTTTCACTTCAAAATGCTGCAAAAAAAATAAAAAAAATTAAGAAAAACTCTTCGTCACTACCTCAGAAAACATGTCACCATTTAAACGCATTTCGATTTTTTTATTTCACACCATCCGGTAACGAGTTACATATGATGTTATTTATTAAAATTGTTAATTGAAACTTGTTTCAAAGATTCTTCAAATGTTATGCTATAACGTGTATATGAAATAAATAATCCAACAATATTTATATCTTCAAAAAAGAATTATGAAAATACGCCTTTTTTTAACTTTAAGGGCAAGGAATGGGTTAAAATTTTTATCATAGAAGACATGCACATTTGGTTATTATATTTTAAGTGTCACATCTAAGAATTCAGCAGCATTTACAAAACAGTTGAATTTTTTGAATAAATTGCTTTTTATTAGCTTACGGTCATATGCGACCCCAAGTCCAAAAGGAATAATGGGGTCATATAATTCTTTTCCGAAACCCTAGAACATTAAGATAAAATATAACATTTAAAAGTAGAAAACTGATAAATTTTTGATACAAAGTGTTTTGAAAGAGTACATTTACTGAATATTTCACAAAAAACTCATTTTTCTCGAAATCCGCAAAAAAAAATTCCTTGTAAAAAAAATTCTGGCAGATGAATTTACTTAAAAATTCACACAGTCAATCTTTAACATATATTTAACAAAACCTTAAAAGTGCCAGATCCATTTTTCGAAATTTTGGTTAAGAAAATCTTTTAAACTTTAAAAAAGGAGATTTCAAAATTTTATCAAAAAAATTTTCCATCTTTGGTCTCATTGCGCAATAGGTTAAAAACGTGTTAATAAAACAATACAAAAAACAATAAAAAAAAAATGATGGCTTTAATTAATTTCTTAAAGTTTAAAAAATTTCCGTCAAATTTCACGACCTAGTTTTTTTTTGGTACAAAAGCTATCTGGGGTATTTGTTATTTCGTGGCGAGTTTTTATTCAATTTTTAAGTTATATTTTCAGTCGCGTTGAGTCACCTACAATTTTTTTTTATTGAGCCAAAACTTTGTATTTCTCAGTTTTTTGCTATTCGCATATTTCTAGGAGGTGAGACTTTAAATTCGAAAATTTTTTTACCTCCATATAATGAAGGGCCATATTGTGCCTCATCCGAAAAGCTATCGAAAAATCGATGCCACAATATCGATTGCTAAATTCACCCACCCAAATGGACATATATACTAAAAATTTACACTGTAAATAACTTAACTACTTATGTATATTTATTATGTTATATTTTTATATATTTATATATATGTACAAATATTTACAAAAAGTTTTATTTACATATATATAGTTTTTATTTTAAATATGGTAGCTCATGGACATGGAGTCTTTTAACTTCGTCGTAATCGTTCAATAAACTAATTGCAAGTGCGTTAGAATGATTGCTGTCTTTCTAAGTATTTGCTGTTAAATCTACTGATTTCATTTTTGATTTTAGTTATAGAAAACTCCTTATGGATATTATTATTTGTCATTAACGAAGGTGCATCTGTAATCATCCGAAGGGTTTTGACTGGTATCATGGAAGCATTTCAAAGTTAGAGTTGCTCGCGGCCACCAAAATTTTTATGTAATATGTCCATATGGGTTTAAGAATGACTTTATACAACATGACTTTATTTTCGAGATTAAATTTTGATTTTTGACCCAGCAACTAGTACATTCTTTTAGTTTTAATATCTATATGCATTCCAAGATACTTAGAAAAATGCGATTTAGGAATTTCTTCACCATTTAGAAAAATATTAGACCAATCACCTTTTCTTAAAGCAAATGTAATATGTGATGATTTTTCAGCATTAACACATTCCATATTTTAAACGAATTTGAAATATTGTTAAGGTGTTCTTGGATCAGTTCGGAGTCTTTGAATTTACTTTTTGTGTCTTAAGTATTTTATTACCATCTTTTATTAAAATAAAAACCAGTCAATAAAAACAATTGTAAATAATTTCAACGTAAATCACAAAAAAATGGCCAATAAAATTTTAAAATATTTGAAAAAAGGGTCAATAAAATGTTGATAAATTTGGTTGAAACAATTGTCGTCGTTTTTATCGGGGTGTATCAGATCGCGAATTGATGTTTCAATTTTTCGCAGTACATGAGCCAGAACACGAATTTAAAATATAACTGAACTCGAACCTGTTTATTGTACATGTTCTGTTTTTTCTTAGTACCGAGCCAGAACACGACTTAAAATATAACTGAACTCGAACCTGTTTATTGTATATGTTCTGTTTTTTCTTAGTACACGAGCCAGAACACGACTTAAAATATAACTGAACTCGAACCTGTCTATTATACATGTTCTGTTTTTTCTCAGTCCACGTACCAGAACACGAACTTCAAATAAAACAACACTCGAATCTGTGTGGTTTATGTGTGTTCGAAACAAAAAATACGTGATAGAAAAATGTTCGTGTAAATAACGAAATATTAAAACGAACACAGTCATGATTGTGTTGGGCACCGTAGAAAATTTAGAAACGCACATAATTGATATGAAATTAAAGATATGTGTTGGCTGCTTTTGAACAGAACATTGTATGTTTCATGTGTGTATTTTCTGAACCTTGCTTATCGGCCTATACGACGTTAAGTCATTTTCTGTTTATTAGGTTTTGGTACCATCATTATCTTGTTCAAAATGTTTTGTCAAATGAAGTATAACTAAAGTGACCATATTTTTTTTTACCTGAAAACGGGACATCGAATAATTTTATTTGTCCATAGTGAGTGGCATTATTTATTTTACGTTACACTACAAAAAAATTGTTTATACATTGTTATATTTTTCATAAGCACAAATTTGTTTTAAAATTTTAGGTGACGATTTCAAATATGTGTGGAACTCTTGGCAGGATTTTTTAATATTTACTTTAATAATTAACATAGCCTTAAGCACATTTGTACCAGGCAAATATAAAATATATTCAACTATAATTTGAACATTTGCATGGTTTAGGTAATTGCTTTTAAAATGTTTAAATACTTCCACCCAACGATTTTCCGTAGAAATATTTTGTTGATTCCATTCATCAATTTTCTGTGATGTTACGTATTTAGATACGAGTACTTCCGCATCTTTATTGCAATCGATATGTTCTTTTTCGATTAATATATCTACAACTTTTTGAACATCTTCCCAGTGTGGTACTTCTGTTAAATTTGCCCAATTAAATTTTTCTAAAACTTTGTTATAAACAGTCCATTGCTCTAAATACTCTCGACTAGTTTTATAAAATTCTTTAGCGTTAATTTTCACGAAATTCTCGTCAATATCGGTGTAACCATCTTTTTTTAATTTTTCAAGTAAACCACGGACTGAATATGGAAGAAAGTGAGTGTCTCTTTCTGAAACAAATTCTCTTTTAATTTGTTAATTTCACTTGCTGCTTCAAGTTTCTACAGCAGCTGAAGAATCCAAGGGAGGCGGACACACGGAAAAAAAAGTTTTACATTTATAAAAATTATAGTAATTATACGATTATATAAAACTAACGATATATATTTTGTTTCACCCCGTTAATTTAAATTTTTTTAAGTCTTTTTAGTAAGCAAATCTGACTCAATACGATAAAATTGTAAAAAAAGAGCGTGAAAAATTTTAGTACCGTGAGGATCGAAAAAGTACAATTTGTTTGTCTGGTCGGTACAATAACAGAAAACACATTTTCCATCCCTGGGTAGGTTAGTTTTTGTTCTGTACTGCACTTTGGCCTCTTCTATATTAAAACTATTTGATTAAGTACAAAAACATCATTATAAAAAAACAATTACTCTATTGTTGTCTCTTGTGTTTCGTAATATATTTATTCATAGTAGCAGATTCCAGCGCTCAAAATTCGAGTGCAATTTCTAGGCAACTTTGTATTTCAACTTAGCTAATTCACAAACCAACACTTTTATGGTTTAATATTATTGTGAATTAAGATAACAAACTCATTAACAAACACATTAACAAATTTAATAAAACACATAGCATATGTATAATTTTATGTATGTGTTAGTAGCAACTTTAAATGCAATTTACTCAAAATAAAGCAAAAAATTAAAAAATCTGTAAATTTGCAAAATGGCTAAAAAGAAATTCCTTTCAAATAATATACGTTTGGTCAAAATCGGGATAAAACGGTAGAACAAAACATCGGTCAAAAGAAGTCGCCTAGCTTATTAATATTATAGATTTATTCATATTCTGCAACAAAGAAAGGAGAGAAGATGATTTTTGTATTGCTGCATTTCAGGTTAACCAAGCAAATTTATAGAACTGCAATTTCTATTTTTTGCAATGTTTTGTTTTATTGTTTTATTTTGATTATTAGTTTGACGGGCGACGTACAAGTAAAACGCAACGTATTCTTATTTTGAGAGGGGGTTAAATTTTTTATTTTTTGCTTTTTAATTGATTCAACCAAATTCATAAGAAATTCAGTTAAATCGTTTTAAATATTTTTTAGATGAAATTATTTTTCAGCTGACTTGTGATGTATTTTAACATACATGTTTGTAATGAAGTCTATATTTTTTGTTATTGTTTTTTGTTATTTATGAAACTTAATAAAACTGTATACTTTAAGTTTTTCTGAAACTTTTACTTTTCTTTAAACATACAATTTTTGAGGTGTATTTAAACTTTAGTCTCTGACAGTACATATTTTAAAAAAACTATCATTGACGAATTTGAAGATTTGTTCTTACATTTTTGAATTTCTGAAAACAGGACATTTTGGCGTCCCCGAGTTGTTGTCGGGGACAACGGGACAAAGTAGCTGAAAACGGGACGGTCCCGTTCAAACCGGACATATGGTCACGTTAAGTATAACAGTTTTGTTTGTATCTTTTTTTTTTATATTAAACGACATTGTTTATACAAACCAAATGAATAACATACAAACATACATACCCACCTGTACCTGTAAAGTGAGTAAACTCAAAATTTTTCAATTTTCACTTTTTGCAAGAAAACAATACACAGTGGTCATATTTATCCACTGTAAAAATCTTACAGTTGTAACCCTCTTTGTGTTATAAGAGTAGCTTCTTTAGAATCCACTAAAAAAGACATATATTGAGTTGCACCCAAAAAACTTGCTATTTTTGATGATCACTGAAAAAATCGCTACTACTGCTATGGTTGTATACTTATTATTCTCAATTCTTTACAATGAAACAACTATTTTTAAATTTTATAGTAACTATTAAAAAAAAACCCGTTTTTTGCCTCTACTGAAAATTTGTAAATTTTGAGTTGACTCACTTTAGAGGTACAGGTGCGATATGTCTTGTTTTTATTACTGTAGATAGATTTATGACCAAAAATGGTCCTAAATAGTGACTGAAAATAGCCTACATTTTAGAATGATGATATATGGATACAATTAATACTTATAAATTAAATATATCCACGATCTCTCAGGGGACCTTGATTTGAAAATGCACAGATTTTTACTAATTTCATGGAAATATATTTAATTTTTATTTCCTATCTGTAGTTTTGCGCACATAGTTTACATGGTCTCACAATGGTCGAAACTAGTACATATATAGTTTCATTGGTATAATATGTATGGAGCGATCATAAAGGTGTTGGTTGAGCTTTGAGAATAATGCGTTTATTGATATCCTGTGTAAGCTCAAGTACGCCAGTTTGAGCTGCTAAATTTTATCTTATAATTTATATAAATTTTTACGCCCTAGTCTACATTAGGAAATAGTTTCTTTACATAAACAATAATATTTTCAATATGATATTTTTAATATATGTATGAACTCCAGATAATACTATTTACTCTGTATGGGAATTGCCAAGGCCAATGGACTTATTCTGCGCATTCATCAATATAGTAATCATATTTACAACTTTGAGTTCACAAAAAGTTTCAAGTTTTTTTACTTTATTAAAATACACCAAAAATATGTAGCGTAAAAGTTGAAAAAGTGTGAAAAATCACATTTTTCTTCAAATCCGCTGAAATAAAAACGCTGCCCTCGCCAAATTAAAAACAGGATGCCTACAATATTTGGCATTTTTAATCACATATATTTCTTTAATAAGACCTTAAAGTCCAATCGTTGAATTCGGTAAATTTCTTGAACAAAATTTTTGTAAAAGTAAAATTAAAGATTTTGATTTTAAGTGCTAAAAAATACGTACCGTTTGACATTCATTTAGAACGGCATAACAATAGAAGAGATGCAAAATACTTTACATAACATAATTTTGGGATCATGATAATGCAAAAATGTTGTTGTTGTAAATTATTTCAATGTCTTTAAAAATGTGAGCTCGATTTTCTTAATCAAGTGGTGTGCGGCGCATTTATTGCCTGGGGAACTTAATATAACTTGGCTGTTTTCCAACCGATAATAGATTGTGCTGTTTTATTAGAAAGATAATTTACTCTAGATTATGGTTAATTCATTAATTTAATTGAAACGCAATTATTAATATAAAAATTTTTGTGAAAAATGTTTTTTTTTTTGATAATTTTTACATATAAATGCATATTTCAACTTTGAACTCAATGCGCGTTCAGAAAGCATTGTCCGATTTGGCTCAAATTTTGCGCACTAAAGTTTTAGATCCAGTGTCAAAATAATCCGCACACCTCGAAATTCGACCAAAAATTTTTTTTCATACAAACCGCTGTCACCCTGATGTACATACTAGCGGTGCATATTAGCGATGCATACACAGTTTTGTTTGCTTGTACGTTTACATGTACAAAAAAAATCAACAAGCAAACCAAAATATGTATGCATCGCTGATACATATCTACGACTATATGCACATGTTCTGTTACGTTTAGTTTTTATAAGAAATTCTATCGGAGTATCTGTATATTTCCGTAAGTTATTCCTCATTTACTTGCTCTATAGGCCCCAAATGCAATGCCAAACTGCTGCAGATTACGACGAATATGCACAGCGCTGTGGAGGGTATAAAATGGTGTAAATTTAAAATTTTTTGATTCGATATAATTGGTCCAACTTGATTTGCTGAAGCCATTTGCTCAATAATGAAATGAGATATTATTTTCTTGAGTTATACCTGAACTAAGCAAACAAACATCAAGTTACGGGAAAAATATAAAAGGTCATACAAAAAGTTTGGGCTTACTTCAAACCCTATGGAGGTTTTACTATACTGGCCCAGTACTTTCCCGTTGACTTGTAATTTCTCATTCCTTAGAATGGCTGTTGTACAGTGTAATAGCAGGCCACAACCAAACAGTATTTTAAATGCGGCTATTTTTATACCCTCCACTCCAGTGTGCAGAGGGTATATATAAGTTTGTCATTCCGTTTGTAATAATTAGAAAAAAAAATTTGGACCCCATAAAATATATACATTTGTAATCCTTATAACAACCGGAGTTGATATAGCGATGTCCGTCTGTGCGTCTGTCCGACTGTGGAAATCACGATGACGGCATCAATCGGGCAGCTAGGGTGCTCGTTGACATAAAAAATGATTCACTAACATCCTGAAAAGTTTGTTATTTAAAATCGTCCAAATCGGTCAATTAGGGCGCGAGATTTGAATGAAGAACTAAAAAAAGTCTTGAAAAAATATAATTTTCTATGTTGTTCTTGTCACGATCACGCCCACAGTAGGATAGCTAAGGTGATAATTTTTAGTGAGAATGATTCTCCAAATTCATGGGAAGATTTCTATTTCAAAAATTATTAAAATCGGTGGAACAGGTCCAGGGAAATCTCTGAAAAAGTAAAAAAAAAAAAAAATTAAATAACAACACGAAATATAGAGTTCTTGTTGTTATTCTATATGTTATATTGTTGTGATAGCTGGACTTGTTGTTTATGTGGTCGTTGTGGTAATAATATAATAAAAACTAACCCTTTGTACATTTTTTTATTAACTCTGGTAGAAAATTTTAAAAGTTTCCATTGTTTTGGCATCACTAAAAAAAATTGTTAGATCATTTCCACGAGCCTGCCTGCAAAATTTCAGATCGAATGGGTCACGGGAAAGGGGTTAAATCGATCCAAAATTTTTTTGACAAGCAGACACTACGAGTTAATATATGTAAAGGGAGTAAAAATTCACCAACATCTAAAGCAAATAATGCTAAAATACCTAGTTGTTAATAAAAAAAAACAATGTAAATTTAGCAAAAAAAAATTTTATGTATAAATTTATTTAAAGAGAAAAACAGAAAAATAACGTTTGATGCTGTATTTTTTGAGTGTAATATTTACATATCCATACATGAACACATTAAATAATACAAATTATATACATACTATATATTATATATACATATGTATGTATATCCATAACAACTGCATGTTAGAAATAAATCGGTATATTATTTTATTTACATAAAATTCTGCAATATTTTGTTGTGGGGAAAATACATTTCTTTTGCATTAACAGAGTGTCACTTCATTTTGCTCATCGTGGCCATGCCACAGTAGATGGCGCCACAATTTTTGTTTGTTCTAATTAGCTTTGCAATAGTTATTTCGATTTTAACATGAATGTTAATATTTTCAACTAGATATCATACAGAACAATGTTAAGAGTATACACGGGCTGGTCTTTTATTTCATACGTTTTTTCATTATTCTTTTACAAATATTAACATAAGTTTGGCATATTAACTTTTTGTTGCCTTTACAAAATAGAGTTACCGAGTTCATCAATGAGTTTTTTGCTTTCAAAATAGTTCTACATAGTTATATAGAATTACTATTCTGTTTTACCTACAAAATATCTGATTGCGATTACATCTAATTTTTAAAAATTGTTTATAATTGCTAAAGCATTATTATTCACATAAATACAAAATTGCACTTTTTAAATTTTCCATTCAAATTTAACAAAATATCAATTCCAAAAACTAGAATTAAAAATTTCCAATTATAAATTACAATTAATTGAATTTCAGAAAATCATATCAAAACGGTGGAAATTATAATTTTAAATTTAGAAGACATCAATTGCATCTTTAATATATAAATTTTATTCGTTAAACACAAATTAAAATTCCAAAAAAAAAAACACCCAATACCTATGTTTACATTTAAAAAATTTTTTCATATAAAAAAAATATTGACATTCAGGAGAAATTAATAGTTTTTCAGTACCGCGATTCAGTAACTTGTTTTAACGATAGTCGAATCGTTAAAAAAAGAAAATAGCAAAATTATCAGTAAATTTTTAAACGATATTCGCTTTTGTTAAAGTCAGCTGTTGTTGTTATCTAAACGACAACCATTTTTGTGTTGTTTATTCAATCGATAAAAATTTAAATTTTTAGGTTGAAATGTCGTCATACATAAATAAAAATCATAAAATAGTGAAAATATTTTGCTTCTATCAAAAAACTTTTTTATATAAATAAAAAAATTAAATTGCATATTCAATTCATTATTTCATTTTCAAATAAATACACAGAAATATTAGTAAAAAAATAAAGATATTAAACATAAACATAAAATCATCCTGTCAAACACAAAGTAATTTGTTTTACCTATTCTTCTTTGTATTTTTCGCTTATTTTGACAGTGATGCCACTCGTTTACAATTTAAATAAATAGAAAAATAGATTTGTCAACTGTCGTTAAGATGTATGTACTTAATGAATCACTTAATCCTTAGTGCGGACAACAACAATAGCTGTCGATATATTTTGCGATTGTCGGATCGTTGAAATTTACAGAATCACACTACAGAAAACATTAATTTAAATTCAATGAATTTTAGAAAACGAAAAATGATATTTAAGAATTGCGAACATAAAAACTGTTACATAAATAAACGCAATTTTATGAGAATGTTATTTATATAGAAATTTTCACAATTTTTTTTGAATGAAAATTTGAAGTTTTTCAGAAAAAAAAGATAACAAATTATTTTATTTAAAATGTTGGGGACATTTGGTTTTTTGCGCTTGGCATACCTAATTTGAATATTTATTATTATAAATTTATTCTCTATGTTTTCCAAATATGGCAATATATTAATAAAAAAATTGAGAGAGTTTTTTTTTGGTTATTATTTTGATACTCCATCCGACCTATATGGACGCAATGAAGAAATATTTGGCCAGTTAAAGAAACTATACAGCCATCTCCAATTAGCACGATTTAATGCATATAGCCACCCTACACAACCATTACCTTTGCAATGGAGGTTAGAGCGAGATATTTAATTAGCAAAAACTAAATTAAAAGAGAAGTTATGTCAGAAGTTATGTCAGCAATTTAATTAGCAAAAACTAGATTAAAAGAGAAGTTATGTCATATAACCGGAAACGCATGCATATAGGTATATAACCTAAATGCATGCCGACCAGCAACCACGAAATAATAGAAAAGGCGAAAACCAACCCAAAGAATTTGCTGAAATAATTTGATATTTTTTTTTTTTTTTTTTTTTTTCAATATTTATTTACAAAATTTACAAGTTTTCGCCTCAGCGCCAAATATGGCATTTTAGAGGCTACCGAGTTGGCAACATTCTAAATAAAAAAAGTTATTTTATTCAACATTAACAATATATAAAAATTTCATTAATAATATACATATCATATTAAAATTTTAAGCTAACTTGTAAGAAGGATCTCAACATTTTCAAGTAAGTATTGTTTTAATTTTTCTTTAAAGGTAGATAAAATTTCAATATTTTTTAAACCATCCGGTAAATCGTTATATTCGTTAGGTCCAGCAAATCTTATACGTTGTTTGGTTAACTCAAGACGACACCTTACAACATTAAGATTCAAAGCCTGTCTTGTGATTCTTTCAGTGTATGATATGTTTTGATTAAAACTGATTGTATGAGACCCAATACTTCTTAAACATTTGAAAACGTACAACAACAGCTGCTGTTTATAAAGACCTCTTACAGGAAGAACGGTTTTTGCAAAATCTTTGTACAATTCAACTGTGCTAAGCCTCAACGGTTGCTTAAATACAATTTTCAGTGCCTTATTTTGGGCAGATTGCAATGATTTTATTATTGCGCTTGATTTGCCACCATAAATGACAGGTAGGTATGTAAGGTGTGAGTGAATTAACGACTGATACAACAACATTTTAGTTTTAGTATCTAGTTTATTTCTGAACTTGTAGAGTACACCAATTCCCGACGATATTCTTGACTTCAACTTAGAAATATGATTTTCCCACATAAGATTGTGATTTATATTAATTCCAAGGTATTTAACATTTTCAGATTCCTGTATCACTTCTCCATCAATATGCACACTCATAACTTGATCATTCTTTAAAATATATGGTCTAAATCGAATAAATTTCGTTTTCTTGCTATTTAATATTAATTTATTAAACCGCAAAAATTCTGCCAGTATCGCAGCATCATATTCAATATGTGTCCTCAATACTTTTTCATCCTTATAGTTGTATAAAAGGCAAACATCATCTGCAAACATAAATAACTTTCCGTTAAAGTTTATGTTTTTCATATCATTTATGTAAATCTTAAACAAAAGGGGGCCAAGAACACTGCCCTGTGGTACTCCACAACATACCTCTAGCTTGTTACTACTAGATTCACCAATCTGAACATATTGGTTTCTATTGGTTAAGTAATCCTTAAAAAACGCTAAAGTATTACTGGAAAAACCTATAAAATAAAGCTTTTGTAGCAATATATTTTGATCTACCAAATCAAAAGCTTTTGATAAATCGAAGAATACTCCAGCCACTCCTTTATATCCTAAATCAAGTCCATTGCAAATACAATCCACTACATTAATTACAGCTTCCTCAGTTCCAGTACCTTTCCTGAAGCCATATTGTCGTTCAAACAATATATTGTTGCCATCAAGGTAATTGGATAGTTGCTCAAAAATTATTTTTTCAAAAACTTTATCTAAGATTGAAAGAACGGATATCGGGCGATAGTTCTCAACTCTATTAGCACTTACAGCTTTGGGAATGGGAATAATTTTGTGTATTTTAAGCACATTTGGATACTTAGCTTCCTGAATCATATTATTAAATATTGTTGTAATTGCTTCTGTCACAGCTAATTTACGTACCAACAACATCTTTGGTGTTATGTTATCACGACCAGGGCTCTTATTCGTTTTTAAATTATTTAAAATATTACCTACTACTCGATCCTCTGTAACTTCCAAATCAAAACATGACTTAGTTGGAACCAATGTCCGAAACAAATTGATATCATCACTTGCATCTTGATGTATACTTGCACGTAAGCTTCTAACCGATTCATAAAAGAATCTATTAAAACTAGAAGCCTTTTCATCATTCATAGTTATAGTATTACCATCATCATTTAATAACTCCTTAGAGGTCTCTTCTTTCTTTCCAATTTGCTTATTTATGAATTTCCATGTTTTTCTAGAATCTCCTCCACATTTCTCAATGTTATACGAGTAGTAGTCATTCATCAAATTCTTGCTACAATACTTAATGACCTTACTAATTCTTTTTAGGTTATCTGCAATAATCCTGTTATGTTTATTTTTCCTCCTAGCTTTTAACAACTTATTTTTATAAGATATTAAAGAAATTAATTCCCCCGACATCCACGGGCTCATTTTGTGCCTAATATTTATTGGTTTTGTAGTAATAACATTACTTTGTAATGCAGCTAAAGAAAGTGTATTAACAAGTGACCAGATTTGGTTTGGTTTTGTTAATTATATATATAAATCATCAATCTAAATATAATTTTACTCATAGTCCCCATATAAAGTAGTCTCCCTATATTCACTTATATCTACTTAATAACTTACAAGTGAAGATATTTTACTCAAATTTGGTTTATATATGTTTTGGAACATTATATATAATTGTCATTACTAAATAAGCTCTGGAACGTAGCAATTTTGAACATGGTGCCCATAGAACAATTACGTCCGAATAAATCTTAATACCACTTAAATTTCAAGTCTATTCTATTTTTATTTTTCTGATAGTGTACGTCAACAAAATATTGCTGAAACAAAAATAATTTTGGTCCTTCCTTTGTCTCTTGTTACTTTTCTCTTATGAGAAACCACAAAAACTCCCATCATTCTCCTATACCAATATCAATGATAGCGTCGCTCCATTCATTCCTTGTTAGAACCTCTGACCATGCTCGTCTCTTAAGTCACCAAGATTCTCCCAAAAAATTCAAGTGCGAATGTAAGAACTTAATTTTCAAAGATATTTTCACGCCTGTTGGAAAAAAAAAATATTTATCGGAAAAAAAGTTATTTATCTGAAAATGAAATGTAAGTAAAAGGAATTAAAGTATTACATAACAATTTGTTCATAATTCTTGAGCAATTCTTCAACAAAAATTTGGTAGTTCAGGTGTTTATTGTTTCCAAAGAAATTAGAAACATCCAGCTTAAATGCTGCAATCACAGTTGATGTCAAATAGGATGAGAATATTTCATCTTTTTGAACCGTTGAAAATTCCTTCCCTGATGTTCGCAAAAGAAAAATTTTTAAATATGGTTTTAATATCTATAATATTAATAGGCTAGGCGATTACTTGCGACCGATGTTTTGTTCTACCGTTTTATCTCGATTTTTGACAAAACGTATATTTTTTAAAAGGTATATATTTTTAGCTGTTCACCAGACTTACAGATTTTTAAGATTTTGCCTTTATTTTGAGTAAATTACATTTAAAGTTGTTACTAACACATACATAAAACTATACAATGCTATGTGTGTATTTATTAAATTTGTTAATGTGTTTTCTTCATTCACAATAAACCAAAGAAGTGTTGGTTTGAGAATTGGCTAATTGAAAAAAAATGTTGGCTAGAATTTGCACTCGGATCTCGAGCGCTGGAATCTACCAGTTTATATTATAAGCTTATAAGCAAAAACTCCGATTTCCATATTCAAAGAGTTAAATAAGTGGTGGAAGAACAATCTCTTATTTCTTTTTGGTGGCAATGTTTCTAATTTAGTCATTTTCCGGTAGTCTCAGCTATTAAATAATTAATAAATTGTATCTAGCCGGAATATTTCGCCATTTTTCATCCAGGCTATTTCATTTTTGTTTTTTTTTTACCATTTTTATACCTACCATACCACTGTGGGCAGGGTATATATCGGTTTTTCATCCATTTTGTATATAAAGTATTTATATATATTCTTGATCCTTATAACAATTCGAGATGATTTAGGGATGTGCGTCTGTCTGTCTGTTTGTTGAAATCACGCTCATTGACAAAATTAACAATTTACCTGGGGGAACTTAGGAAATTATTGTTTTCATTATTTCGAGAATTATTTCGTTTCCCATTATTATGTTTTTTCTATTCGACCATTGCTTTCTTGTATAATTATGTTCGCAAGGTTAGCTGTCCCAAGGGCATAACGATTTAGATATGAACATCAATACAAATCTTCCCTTTAAATAATTAGTCTTATAATACAAACTAGCAGATTCCAGCCCTCGAAATTCGAGCGCAAATTCTAGGAAATTTTATTTTTTCATTAAATAAAAACCTTAAAAGTATGCCAATCAATTGTAGTCAATTCACAAATCAACACAAAAAACAAACCCATTTTTATTACAAACACGTTAACAAATTTAGCATTATATAATTTTATTTATGTGTTAGTAGCAACTTTAAATGCAATTTGCTCAAAATAAAGGAAAACATTTATAAATCTGTAAATCTGCTAATCGGCTAAAACGAAATTCATTTTAAAATTTTTTTCTCAGCAAATTATTATTTTGCTGGTACTAAGAAGTTCGTAGATCGCTGGATCAAATCTCCGCTCCACCTTTATTTTTGTGCTTTGAAAATCTATTTATTGATTTTTGTAAAGACCATAATATTTGCATTACACGAACCATTACTACGTAATGTAACTTTTTGCTGGATAAATACTGAACTCGTAAATATCTAATCCACATTAATGGGACTAAAAGTTCTAATTCCAATATGCATATGTCCGTATGTTAAAAGCTATAAAAATGATTAATATTAGAATTCTTTCTAAACTAGACTTAAATAATAAACTTAATAAAAAATAGAATCGTTTAGTCACAAATTAATTAATAATTTTAAAGTTTTGTTGGAAATATGATATATAGTATGTCAACTTTCGTACATCACCTCTTTTAAATAGAAAATCCTAATTAAACAATTTATTTAAAGCATGTAAAGAAGATTCCATTCAATTTCTTTCTAATAAAATGACGAATACATACATTCATAACCCTACGAATACTCGTATGTAAATCTAAATTTCGCTCTCGCCATCGTAGACTTTGAAAAGGGTGTACGAATACGGGTTTGGCTTACTGTATCTACCGTATGAGCATAGATACAATTTACATGCGACATGACCGATTTTGAAGTTAGGCATTAAATAATTCTGTTTTTTGTTTTGTTTTTTTTTTTTTGTTTTTTTTTTTTGTTTAAATAATACAAAAAGAAACTTTGAAATTAAGTTTGAAGTGGGGCAAGGCAACCAGAAATGAAACGTGATTTTCAAGTGAGGTTGTTAGCAATAACAACAATAGTCAAACGACAACAAGTTGAAAGCATTTATCATGTACCCACACGTGTTTGATATATGAATTGTCTGCTATATCTATTAGTTTATGCTTGTATTTGTGTACATACATACACATGTATATTTTAACGTGTATCGAGTGGTTGTGTAATGTTTTTGTTTTCAGCTCTTTTGTTTAACAATATTTAATGAACAACAACAACAGGCTCTACTACCCAACATATAATTAGTGTTGCCTATCTAGTATTTTTATTTCGGTTAATCGATTATCAAAATATTTAATAAATCGCCATTTTTCGTTTAATTTCAAAACAAATAACAACAAATTTCTTTATTTGTAATCTACCTTGGCATATTAAGCACATGTTATTAATAAAATATTAATTAAAATGAGAAATGTAGTTCAAGTGAACTTCATACATTGTAATATCAAGTTTAAAAAAATTATTCAATTAAATCAAATGATAATATTATTTAAACAAAAGTTATGTAAAACGCAAATGATTGCATGATATTTTTTGATTCGTTGTGTGTCATATACCAAGATATTCACAGTAAATTAACTTTAAGTATTCCAGAGTTGTATTCTGTGTGTCGAAAATGGTTTTATGTTTGCTTCATATTATAATTATACCCTATATCACTATGTGGTTTGGGTATAATGACTTTGTGCTGCTGTTTGTAACTACCAAAAATATTTGACCTAGACCCATCTTTTGTTATACCGACCGACTCAGAATCACTTTCTGAGTCAATTTAGCGATGTCCGTCCGTCCGTCTGTGTGTACATGTAAACCTTGTAATCAAACTACAGGTCGCAAATAAGAATATATTTTGATGAAATTTGGTATATAACCTTTTATCGGCCATAGAATGAACGCTATTGGAATTGGTGAAATTCGGTCCATGTTAAGACCTAGTCCCCATACAAATGACCCCTATGAAATCGACATAAATTGCCATAAGGTCCAAATTATCATATAGATCTCAGTCAAATTGGGTTTGTATGTGTTTATTATATCCATTAATCAGTAGTCCAAAAATAATCGCTATAGGACAATTCTTAGTCATAGGTCCCATATGGAGCTGCTCCCCGATCTTCACTTAAATCTATCAAAAAATAAAAATTTTGCACAATTTTTTCTCAAATCTGGTTCGTATATATTTTTTCTAAATATAAGTGACTTTACCAAATATGGTCAGGATCGGTCAATTTTTCGACCTAGTCCCCATATAAATATAGCTTCCGATATGAACTTTTTCATATCTGCAGCCAAAAAAATTAATAATAATGCCACACAAATTTGGTTTATCCTTATTTTCTATATCGAATTAGTTGGACCGAAAGATAGGGTCTCTAAGCCATGGTATAGGGTATCATACAGTCGGTCTAGACCGACTATAATTTTCTTACTTGTTTTATCTGATTTATGATGATGATGGCTAATTTTAAATTTACTGTCTTTTGGTGTTGATAGTTAAACGCCTTCGCCTTGAATGTTTCATAAATCGTTTTTCCAGTGCAATACTGTAACAACTTAAAATATATAGTTTTGAGATATTACTGTTTAAAGTTTTATCGTTCAGTATAATTTGTTCAGCGTAATATAAGTGTATTGAAATTTCACTGAAAACAGTAAAATTTTTAGATGTTTTAATATTCCTCTGATTCTTTGAGTCTCTTCTAGTCTAATAGATCAGTTTTCAGAAATCATTAACATTTTGATTTGTTACAGTATTGCACTGTCAATACGAAATGTTTTAAAAGCTTGATCAAACTCATTTTCGTCTTTAAGTTTTATATATAAAATTAAATTTTGGGCACATCATGATCATAAATAACTTACAATAGATTATAATATAATGATTGTAGGTTCACAAATTACAGTTGTTCTATAATGAATTAAAAGCTGTGAGTAAGTAATCTTGAAAAATAAATAATTTGAAAATTAAATAATTTGTTATCCTCTCTTTAACAAAATACACCACTCTTGGGTTCATAGTAAAATGAGTTTCTGTGATGTATGTTGTACTTGACCCACCTTAAATCACATCAATCGATTTAGAATCACTTTCTGATTATAATCTACCATAAATTTCGTGGAAATTTTAACTGAAACTTTTTATTATACCCCAGTTAAAGGGAACGATTGGATTGACAATGTTATTTCTAATTTATCAGACTAATGTCTATATTCAATCAATGGAATACGCAATACCTACGACAAGCTGCTTGACTTCTAATATTCTCATCTGCGCTAATGACGTTTAAATTTTTTTGAGTCTAAATATATATGGCAATCAAATTTCTATTCAATGTGACTGAAATAGTTTCTGTAAATGGTGCAGGTTCAACTTAATGGATCTAAATTTGAACAAATGTAAACACATGCACTTTTCCAGAAAATTTGATATTGTTGGTTCCTACTCCTCTGGTGGTTGTCAGTTGGAATCGGTGAACTTCATGGATTTGGATATTCTGTACGAAGCTAAATTAAATATCGTCCAACATATTGCAACGACATCTAATAAAGCTCGTGGTGTTCATGCTTTCATAAAACGATGGACGAAAGAATTCATCGACTCTTACATCAGTAAACAACTTTATACACCATTAGTTAGGTCGATTTTAGAATACGGTTCTATCATTTGCTATCCTCAATACTATATTCACTGCAATAAAATTGAAAAATACAACATTTTTATTGCAACAATGTTACGGAATTATCGTCGTATGCAACTGGGTTTGCAATGATTAAACTTCCTACTCTGGAAAGTCGAAGAACTATGCTCAATGTGTCGTTTTTAACTAATTTGATTAATGGTGCTGATGTTTCCTCTGATTTCATCATAACCAACTTATCATTTAATGTTCCAGAACGATCACCCAGAAATTTTATTCCAATTCATCATATTCAGAAGAATTTGTTGTGATTTCAATAATGTCATCGATATTAAACGTAATATTATTTTGTTTTTAAATACGTAATTTTTGATTTAATTATTGTGATATATTTCTATTATAGGCTGTAAGGAATTTTACCATAGACTTATGAAGTAAAAAAAAATAAAAAAAAATTGGATTATGGAAGTTGTGTCTCTTTTTTTTATCAAGAAAACCCGTCTGAATAGACTTAAGACCCACATTTGTTTATTCATAATTATATACATGTATTACGTCAAATATTATCATTATTTGATTATATAACATGTTGTGGACCGAAGATAAAACTCAATTAAGGGTTTCAGTGCTTAAGGCTATGTTAATTTTTTTATTTTTAAAACTAATATTAAAAAAGTAAGAAAATTATAGTCGGTCTAGACCGACTATACGATACCCTATACCATGCGTTTAGAGACCCTATCTCTCAGGCCCAACTAACTGGATATAGAAAATAAGCATAACCCAAATTCGAGTGGGATTTTTATTAATTTTTTCGGCTGCAGATATGAAAAAATTCATATTGGATGCTATATCTATATGGGGACTAGGCCTAAAAATGGACCGATCCTGACCATGTTTGGTAAAGTCTGTTGTATTTTGCAAAAATATATACAAGCAAAATTTGAGAAGAATCAGTGCAATATTTTTGTTTTTTGATAGATTTAAGTGAAGATCGGGAAGCAGCTCTATATGGGGCCTATGACTCAGAGTTGTCCAATAGGGATAATTTTTGGACTACTGATTAATGAATGTAATATATACATACAAACCCAATTTGACTAAGATTTGTATGATAATTTGGATCTTATGGGAATATATGTTGATTTCATAGGGGTCATTTGTATGGGGGCTAGGTCTGAACATGGACCGATTCTCACCAATTTCAATAGTGTTCATCCCATGGCCGATAAAAGATCAAATACCAAATTTCATCAAAATATATTCATATTTGCGACCTTCAGTTTGATTACAAGCTTTACATGGACACACAGACGGACGGACGGACGGACGGACGGACATCGTTAAATCGAATCAGATAGTGCTTCTGATTCGATCGGTATAATTAAAGATGGGTGTAGGTCAAATATTTTTGGTTGTTACAAACAGCAGCACAAAGTCATTATACCCAAACCACATAGTGGTATAGGGTATAAAAATCGATCGCAAATATGACTTAAAAGTATCTGTTTTTTACATTTATTTCGAACAACTCCTTAAGAGTATCATTAATTAATTCCTCAGTTTAAAACTTGTGTCAATTTCCGATTAAAGCATACAAACATTTACAACTTTGGCTTATTAATTTTATTGTATGAAGTAAGATTCACTATTTAGTTTTCCACATTTAATGAATAATTGAATCTTGAAAATTTTTAAACACTATAGGAGTACATTACCAATTAACATTCCTTGTGTTTCTTATAAGTTTTGGCTTTTATTGTTCCTTTGTATTATTTAATATAACTTTTTTTTTTGCAAATATTAAATTTCACTTTCCCTAGTCGAAAAGGCAGTCAAAAATATTAATAAACTTGACGTTCCTTATTCATGTTTTTCAAAAGATACGACAGGTTTCAGAGTTTTACAATATCGTTTTTATACCTCTGCATGTGGTCAAGGAGGGTATAATGATTTTGTGCTGATGTTTGCAACTACCAAAAATATTTGACCTAGACCCATCTTTTATTATACCGATCGATTCAGAATCACTTTCTGAATCGATTTAGCGATGTCTGTCCGTCTGTAACTACCAAAAATATTTGACCTAGACCCATCTTTTATTATACCGATCAATTCAGAATCACTTTCTGAGTCGTTTTAGCGATGCCTGTCCGTCTGTCTGTGTGTCCAAGTCCATTTTTCTCAAATTTGGTTTTTACATGTTTTTGCAAAAAATAAGTAACCTTACCAAATATGGTCAGGATCGGTCCATTTTTCGATTTAGTTCTCATATAAAAATAGCATCCTGTATAAGCTTTTTCATATCGGCAGGCAACAAATTTATAGAAATGCCACTCAAATTTGGTTTAAACCAGAGCCCCCATTACTCGAGCTTCGAGCTACTCGAGCTCAACGAGTAGCTCGAGCAGTAAAAACTAACATTTTTCATGTTTGAAACCACGTAAAACGATAAATATAAGTATTTAGTTAAATAAGTGTATACTTTTTGGAATCGTACAAGTACCAAGAATATCATCCTGAAATTTTCACTTGAATCGGACTGTCCTACTGGCGTGGGCAAAGTACTACTCAAAAACTATCATCCACTTTCCACTCAAATGTTTGAAAATATGATCTTCGTATATGTTTGATGTTTGATTTACAAAAAATTTGAGATTTTAAGAGGATTATATCGATATATTTGCAACTAAAAATTGTAAAAAATTTTAGCAACACGTGATGGTTTTTTTTAAAGTTACATCAAACTAAAAATAAGAGCAAATTTTCACACATTTGCATAGAAAGTGGTTGATCTTTTTCGAGTAGTTGTTCGCCCAGAGCACAATTTTAATCGGAATGACTTAATTATACCCTCCACTCGAGTGTGCAGAGGGTATATATAGGTTTGTTATTCCGTTTGTAATAATTAGAAAAAAGTTCTGGACCCCATAAAATATATATATTTGTGATCCTTATAACAACCGCAGTTGATATAGCGATGTCCGTCTGTCCGTCTGTGGAAATCACGATGACGGCATCAATCGGGCAGCTAGGGTGCTCGTTGATCATAAAACATGATTCACTAACATCCTGAGAAGTTTGCTATTTAAAATCGTCCAAATCGGTCGATTAGGGCCCGAGATTTGAATGAAGAACTAAAAAAGTCTTGAAAAAATATAATTTTCTATGTTGTTCTTGTCACGATCACGCCCTCAATAGGATAGCTAAGGTGATCATTTTTAGTGAGAATGATTCTCCAAATTCATGGGAAGGTTTCTATATCAAAAATCATTAAAATCGGTGGAACAGGTCCAGGGAAATCTCTGAAAAATTAAAAAAAAATGAAAAACATGATGTTTCTATATTGTTCTTGTTGGTATTAAGTTTAAAAATTGTTTACTTTTTCCAATATTTTGTTTACATTTATTATCAATACTCAAACCGAGGTGGAGGGTGTCAAAGATTCGGCACAGCCGAATTTAACACTCTTACTTGTTTTTTATATGAGTCATCTGTGAATAAGGGGAATTACGTCCAGTGAAAAAAAATATATATATTTTGTTTTGGAAAAAATTTTTTTTAGTTTCTGTTTTTTGTCGAGTAGTAGTTGCTCCAAGCTTAAATTTTTGGCGGACTGCTTTTAAACTGGAAGGAAGTGTTCTCTTTATATACACACCTCTAACGGATAAAATTTTTTATTACGTCATTGTGGAAAATATTCTGGAAAATATCATCAAACTTCCAATAAGAGCATATTTTCACACATTTGTATAGAAAGTGTCCAATATCAATTGATTAGTGCTATACCGACGCCACAAATTTGGTCGGAAAAGTTTAAAATTTTTTTATGAGTAATCTGTGGATATAGTCAATTACAGACAGTGAAAAAATTAAATTGTTTTTTTTTTTTACAATTTTTGCAAAATTTCCGATCTTATTCCAGTAGTTGTTCCCACACGCCAACATTTTTGTCGAAATGCTTTAAAATTTTGAAAACATAACCCCTCTTTTTAAATTCTCCAAGTGTTCTTGAAAAATTTTTTGTAAATAGGCATCAAACATATACGAAGATCATATTTTCATACATTTGAGTGTAAAGTGGATGATCTTTCTCGAGTAGTAGTTTGCCCACGCCAGTAGGACAGCCCGATTCAAGTGAAATTTCAGGATGATATTCTTGGTACTTGTACGATTCCAAAAAGTATACATTTGTTATACTAAATACTTATATTTATCGTTTTACTTGGTTTCAAACATCAAAAATGTTAATTTTTACTACTCGACCTACTCGTTAAGCTCGAGTAGCTCATTTACTACTCGAGTAGCTCGAGTACTCGAGCTTGACCGTAGGATCTTGTTTAGACTTATATTCTATATTCAAATTGTCGGACCTAAGACGTTTTCTCAAAAAGCATGGTAAATTAAGTTTAAGCTTATAAACGATGTTGTTGTTTTTTTTTTATATTGTTGTTGGGTAAATAAAACATATGGCAACAGAATGTGTATATAATTGCAATTCCTAATGCCGGCAATACTCGTGGAAACATTGTTTAAAACTACCAATTACGAATTGCAAAAGGAATGGAAAGAAACATAATTATATAGGGAAACCAAATACGTTAAATATTTGATTACAAGGTTTATCATTAGGTTACATATGTATGTATAGAATAAATGAATTTTTGTCTGGCACTGGCTGGATTTAATATTTAAGTTTTAGTTTTAAGATTTAAATAACTTATTGTTAGTTCACAAACCTATGTGAAGATCTAATAAATAAAGATGAATTACAAAAAAAAGGACACACAGACGGACAGATGGACGGGCCAACGCACGAACATACGCAAATCGACGCAGAAAGTGATTCTGAATCGATCGGTGTAATAATAGATGGGTCTAGGTCAGATATTTTTGATAGTTACAAAGATTAGCGTAAACCCAATGAAATAACAGTAATCTCCAGATTGATGCGAATGCCGAGAGTAATCTTTCACGAAAATGTATCGTATTTGTATAGTCAAATATACAATTCAGTTCTCAGGCTTGATCACTTTCCATCGCAGGGGAAATATGCGGAGATAATTATAATCCAAAAATCAATAAGTTTGTTGTTTATACTTTCTAAAATATTTGAAAAAATACTCTTACGAAGATTTGGACTCAGACAGAATCACGCTACACGGCGTCCAATTATGCTGCTAGTAATTCAATTCCAGCTGGAGAAGAAGTCAGTAAAATAAGTGATAGATATATAGAAAGGCTCAGCAATCACGTTAACCCTGTGACAGCACTAATGAAACTAGACAATTAAAACGCAAGCATGTACTGAATCTACCATTATTAAACTTTTTTTTTTGCTTTTCCCCATATTCAATTATAGTCCCAGTTCACACAAACAATAGAAATAGAGCATCATTTAAAATAATTGTTCCTGAATACCTATTTGAACAAATCGTAGATGCCAGTTTTTGGCCTAAAAACGCATTAATACGTGAATTTATATATAGAGAAGAAGATAATGCTCGGCTTCCCTGATCGAAATCCAAAAAGCTAATATACATCTTGTATCAAAACGTTAGAGGTATGAATTCAAAACTTTCGTCAATTTATTGTAACAGCTTTGGCTTAAATAATCATATTATTATATTTACGGAGACTTGGCTCAGTAAAAAAGTTAATAACTCCGCCTAACTTTCCGCTTTCTGTTTATGAGGATCATCTGAAAGCTGTTAATTTAATCCAAAATTATATAAAACCATCTGATTTATTAATGTTAATTGGAGATTTTAACATGCCGTCTACATGCGGAAAAGCTGATCCTGACACCAATTATTTAGTTCCATCTCATTATTCCGATTCTTCAGCTGCATTTATTCATGGTTTATTGGAAAATTGTCTTTTCCAAGTCAACTCCGTCACAAATGCATTTGGTAGACTGTTGGACATTATTTTCGTTAATGAACCTAATGACTTTTCAATATTGCGGCATAGCCCTATTTCTAATCCGGAAGATAAATACCATCAAACACTTGAGATATCTTGCTTTTGTTCATATCCTCTTCATAAAAAAAAGTTAACTCACAGCGATAAAATCTTTTGCTTTAATAAAACTAATTACCAAGATTTACAACTCCATCTATTCCAAATTGACTGGATAAATGTGTTATCTCGTTGCAATAATAACTTGGACTTGTGTTTGCATACATTTTATCATCACCTCTTTGAATGTTTCTCGGCATCTGTACCTAAAATGTTACCTCCTAAATCGAATGGTCCTCCTTGGAATACAAAACATCTATCTCAACTTAAAAATAAGAAAAACAAAATGTACAAAAATTATAGAAAATATGGAACATTGATAGATTATATGAAATACTCATTATCAAGATCGGAATTTATTATTGCTAATCAATTGGCCTATAATAAATATTTAATTTTATAAATTTATTAATTCTAAAAGACGTACTGCGGACTTTCCTTCGGTTATGAAGTACGTTGATTTAGAATCTTCAGATGATAACTCCATAAGTAATATGTTTGCAGATTTTTTTGCATCAACTTATTCTTCGACAGTATTTAATAGCAATAATCTGTATCCATACATAATATCGGAATCTTCAATTATTAATATACCATACATTAATCGACATACAGTTCTGAATGCCCTGACAAAATTAAAATTGTCGTATGCTGCTGGTCCTGACGGTGTTCCTAGTTGCATTTTAAAGCGCTGCGCACATTTATTGTATATTCCTTTGACTTATATGTTTAACATATCCCTTAAATTGAGTTACTTTCCTCCCATTTGAAAAGAATCATTTATTATTCCCTTCTTTAAGTCTGGATCTAAAGCTGGTATTTCGAATTATAGAGGTATTGCTAAATTAAGTGCTATTCCAAAACTATTTGAAAAACTTATATATGACACGTTGTCACATCATGTGTCCTCTATCATATCTCCAACGCAACATGGATTCTGCAAATCACGCTCTACAATAACAAATCTTTTGGAGCTTACAACTTTGGTAAATGATGGTTTTATTAATATGAAACAAACAGATGTTATTTATAATGATTTTAGCAAGGCATTCGATAAAGTAAATCACGATCTATTGTTGTTTAAGCTTGACCGTATGGTCCTTGGTATATTGCTGATAAAATGGATTGGATCATATTTAAAAGGCAGAACACAATGTATTAAGTTTCGTAACTCGTATTCAAACAAAATAAAAGTATTATCTGGTGTACCTCAAGGTAGTCACTTGGGACCTCTTTTATTTACGCTATTTATAAATGATCTTCCTTCTGTAATTAAACACTCAACTACAATAATGTATGCAGACGATGTAAAGTTAAGTTTTACCCTCAACAATCTTGATCAACAATCACTTTTACAGAATGATATTGATCGTTTAACTACTTGGTGTAATATTAATCTAATGGACCTAAATGTCAAAAAATGCAAATATATGATTTTTACAAGATCAATTCCAATTAATGGTCGGTATATCATGAATAATGCTGTGCTTGATTTAGTGGATTCATTCAATGACCTTGGCGTACTTCTGGATAAAAAATTAGACTTTAGAAGTCATATTTCGCTAACAATTAATAAAGCTACTGGTTTACTTGGATTCATTAAACGGTGGGCTAAAGAGTTTTCGGATCCGTATACGACAAAACAATTGTTTACTACCTTGGTAAGACCAATACTCGAATATGGGTCTGTAGTCTGGGATCCGCAATATCATATACATTCGAACAAAATTGAATCAGTTCAAAAACAGTTTTTGATATTTTGTCTTCGTGGTTTGGGCTGGGATCCTAATATGAGGTTGCAATCTTATGAAAATCGTCTGGCTCTAATTAAGCTTCCTACATTGAAAAGTCGCAGACATATGCTAAATGTTACTTTCCTGTTAAAACTGTTAAATGGTAGTCTTAAATCTGAATTTCTTACAAACAAAATAAATATAAATATTCCTTTTCGATCATCAAGAAATTATAACTTTCTAACTATCAAATATTATTGTACAAACTATGCTAATTTTAATCCACTTCGTAGAATTTGTAATGAGTTTAACCCTGACTCTGACACCAATTTTATTCTTCGAATACTGACCCTATTTACATTTGTAAATATATTTATTTTCATACATTTTGCATGGAAATATTTTTTGCGCCTTATGTTTTAATTATTGTTGTTGCGTTTTTAGCATGGATATATTTTTTGTGCGTTATCTACATATGTTCTAATTGTTGTTGTTGCATTTGTTCTTTGCATTTGAGAGTACCGTTATATTTGTTTTCACTTGTTGTACGCTGATCTCTGTTCTTCAGTTATTTGTAGTCTCTCGTGGTGTAAACTTATGTGAATTGTGAACAATTGACTAATCAAAATGGAAAATAGTAATAAAAAGTTTAAAGTTTTGAGTGTTTCATCGGGCCAATATGAAATACATACATATGTATGTATATAGTTTTATGCCTTTTTAACTTATGGCCTTGATACTATAGGCTTCCGCATGATATGCAAATAAAGTATTTTGAAAACCTTGTTGAGGGCATTGAGTCAGATGATGAAGAACTAACAGCAGAAGCTACTTCGAGCCGTGTAAACGATGATGATACTTCCAAACATTGATGATGATGCCTCTGATATTGAAACCGAGGAATGTCCCGTAGAAATGGGACACGGAGGTGACTCGGACATTGAGGATGAGATCGAAGAAGAAGCTGATATTCCAGAGAACCCAGAAGAGGACTTCTTCCTTGCGAAAGACGGAACCAAATGGAGCAAAACACCACCCGGTTTGCAAGGCATGCGACAGCAAAATATATTTCATGAAAGTCGTTTCATTGGCCCCAATCCGAATACAAAGCACTTGAATATTATTGATACTTTTTTTAATATCATGCATCCTACAATTCAATCAATTATTTGTAGAAATACTAATAGAAAAGGCAAAGCTGAGTACCAAAAGCTAGAACGTGGTCGAAATGTGAAAAAAAACATAAAGTAAGTAAAAGTAATATTTCCTGTGATCTTGCTTCTAATATAACCTTTCCAAAACTCTTCAGAAAATATGATTGGGTGGATATTACTGAGGAAGAACTCTGTGCATACTTTGGCATACTAATAGCAATGGGTAGTCATAACTCCAACTACGAGATACTTGAGTCGCTTTGGCAAAGAAATTCATTTCCTTTGTACCGAGCAACTATGTCCCTAAAACGCTTCTCAGATATTTCAAGGTTTATTCGCTTTGATCAGCAAGCTTCAAGGGAAAAAAGATGCGCAACTGACAAAGCAGCTCCAATATCAGAAATATTTGAAATGCTAAATGCTAATTTGTGTCAAAACTCGGGAAAACATCACTGTCGATGAACAGCTTTTTCCTTTTAGAGGACGTACCAAGTTTACGCAGTATATTCCGTCGAAACCTGCAAAATATGGTATAAAGCTGTGGTGGGTATGCGATGCAAAATCCTACTATCCCCTAACTGGGCAAATATTTACAGGCAAATCAGGCAGCGAAAGAGAGAACAATCAAGGAGAGCGAGTCGTGAAAGATCTAGTTGAACAGTATAAAAACACCGGACGAAATGTGACATGCGATAATTTCTTCACAAGTCTTTCATTGGCAGATGCACTCACAAAATGGCGACTATCTATAGTTGGAACAATGAAAAAGAATAAAACATGTTTGCCCTCAGAGTTCAAATCCTCACCGCAACGAGCAGAACACTCAACAATATTCGGCTATGGAGAAAACAAAACAATTTCTTCTTATGTACCAAAAAAAAACAAGGTAGTCGTTTTACTGTCAACAATACCATGTGACAACACAATTTCCGACGTAAAACAAAAACCGAATATAATATTTTAAAATAATACCAAAAGTGGAGTAGATGTAATGGATCATATGTTGGGGCAATATACCACGAAACGCAAAACAAATCGTTGGCCGCTTGCTGTTTTTCATAATATGATCGACATATATGCTCTTGCTGCCTATATAATATATTCGGAAAATAATCCGTCACGATTTACATGTAGAAAAGGTAATTCTATTTATATATTTGCTGAGAGCAAAGGAGGATTATGATTAATTTTATTTATTTTTTTCGCTAATAGGTGGACGCCGATTGTTTCTAGAAGAATTGGCGGAACAATTGTGTATGCCAAAGATATTGAAGAGATCAAGCATTCCAAGGGTTGTCTCATATTTTCCAACAAAAAATGCAATTGAATGCATAATTGGTAAGCCGATTCATTCCTTGAATAGCTCCACATCTGTGGATTTTATTCCAGATGAAGATGATCGCGGACATTCAGCCATAAAAGGTGCTTGCTATATGTGCTATCACGAAGAAAGTAAGAGAAAACGCTCAACACGGAAAATATGTGTTCAGTGTAAGAAGCTAATTTGTGTCGAGCATAGCAAAACTCAAACGAAATGTTATGGTTGTTGTAAAGACCGATTAATATTTTCAAAGAAAATCTATAATAAAAACATGAATTATCCCCACCAATTTAATTTATTTACAAATGTAAATAGGGTCAGATAATGAAGAAAAAGTAAAAAAATTACTAAATATAACGGTATATTATAAAATTTTTTTAAATCATATTTTTTTTCAGAAAGAGCATACAAAATTAGCCACTGAGTGTAAATTATATTCAAATCGTGCCAAAAACATCAAATTTGTAGCCATTTAAAAAATGAAATATTTACATATGTATGTAAATAGGGTCAGTGTTAGGGTTAATATGCTGTATCAGTTTATTGATTTTAATAAAAGTTTGGATATTGAGAGAAGAGATGTTATATTACACTTAAATGCATTAAATTAACTGAATTAAATAAATGTTATATATCAATTTTGTTAAATGTTTAATTATATATATAAATTATAATATAAATGTATACTTTAAGTAGTCTGTAAGGATGATTCCATAGACTGAATAAATAAATAAATAAAATAATAAATAAAATGAACTGTCAAAAATTAAGAATTTGAAAGCAAAAGAAAACGAAAAGTTGCGGCAATAAATTTCTATGTGTGAACATTAAGGCAACTTTAAGAGAGAATTGAAAAAAAGTTGCGCAACAGAAATTGCCTTGTGTGAACCCAGGTATAGTTAAAAAAAATTTAAATATAAAGTGGAATTATAAAAAAAATTAAACATTATTTTTGAAAGCTCAAATTTATAACTACCAATATTTTGTAAAAAACTACTGTATTTTTTTTTATAAATATTATTCTTTTAAATAATAACCAACATTTAGTGTATGTATGTATATTCCTATAACATGTAACTCATGATTTAAAATTAAGTTTAACAAATTTGCTTATTGTCTCCGGATAGATTGTAAATAAAGAATAGGTATTTTTTTTTTTTAATTTCAACAAATTCAATTGACAATACTGTGGTTTTCTAGAATAACCGCGTATGTCATAAAATCAAAATGTTCAGGAGAGCCAAAAAACGTTATATTTGAAATTATGGGCTCGATATAAAGTTTTTAGGACTTTTTATTTAACAGTCCTGTAGATATGGGCAATAAATACTTTATAAAAAATTTTTAGTCAAAAATCTTAAAAGGAATAGATCTTAGAGAAGGACGAAAAACAATATGGAAATTACACTTAAAGTGTGTGCAGATAAAACAACTTATGTCGACAAATGTCGTTTTCTTTGAAAAAGAAAACTACCAGTGCAACTACACATTTAGACATAAGTTTTTGTTGCTTGAAAAATTGATTTTTTTTCATCAACAGAAAGTTAACGGGACTTAAGGTGAGAATATAACAACATATCAAGATTAATAGTGACAACAAATAACAGAAATAAACACAATAGTTTTTATAAGTGGTTATAAACTGAAAAATAATCCAAAACTATTTTGCATTTTTTTTATTAATAACAACGTATGTCACTATGTGTCGTTTTCTGAGAAAATAATGTGTCAGCGATCAAACGTAGGTTGACATACGTCGTTAGTGCTGCAAATTAATTTAATAAACATTTAAGTTACGTCGTTATTTAAAGAAAAATGTCAGATATGGCCAATATTTTTTTGGAAAAAATTAAACACATGTAAAGAGCGTTAAAAATTATTATATTTGGCATCGTTAACTCAAAACAGACAAAAATGGGCATACGCGGTTATTCCAGAAAACCGCAGAATATTCATATATGATTCATTTAAAATGTTTTGGAAAATACAACATTCTAGACAGCACATTTTACGAAATAATATCGACTGCACCAAAAACGTTACACATAAATTTTTAAATTCATAAACATATGTATGTATGTACATATGTATGTGCACATATTATGACACAATGTTTTAAAAAATGCTGATTAACCGATAGTTCATTATATTTTATAAAAATAACTAGCTGTTTTTACCCGGTCTTGCCCGGGATCCAAAGGGCTTTGACTTGAAAAATGGTTCACTATGCTTACCAGGCGCTGAGTACTTAGTCCCCGATGAACCATTCCTCAAAAAAATTAACTTACTCCCAAAAAATTTTTATGGGATTGGGGAATTTGTTCATGGTGAAAAAATTCCCTATGTTCACGTTTTTTGGGAGAACAAATTCATGTTTTATTTCAATTTAAAATTTTGTGATTTTTTAATTTAGAACTTTTTTTTAAATGACGCTACAGCAAAAGTACTTCAAAAATAAGCTGCGAAACCGCCTTAAGTTTTTTTTTTTGAATTTTATTTATTTTGTAAACATCAAATATAACGGAATCGTTTGCAAATTAAGGGAATCAGAACTTTTAAAAATTGAATTACTTTATTCAATAAGTGATCATCATTGAGCAGAGACGCCAAAGAAAAACAGAAAATGAATGCGACGTTTAATATTGTGCCGCAATGTTGCTTTAAGCAACTGCTTATAGTATATGTATAGTAATTATTGCACATACGTAGATAACATTTATCATAAGACTTTTCACTGAGCTGTGTCCCGCGAGCGAGTCGCGTCCGCGTCCGCGCGTTTGGCAGCTACACCCGTGCTGCCGCGCAATTGTCGTCAATTTATTTGAATCCCAAAATATATTTTTCAGAACATTCCTATATTTTAGCTGAGCTGTGTTCCGTGGGCGCGTCGCGTCTGCGTCCGCGCACCCCTTCCGCGCGTTTGGCAGCCACACCAGTGCTGCCGCGCAGTTGTTGTCAACCTATTTTAATTGCCAAATATTATTTTCCAGATCATCCGATATTTGAGCGCAGATGTGTTCCGCGAGTGCATCGCGTCCGTGTCCGCTTCCGCACGTTTGGCAGCCATACCAGTGCTGCCGCGCAGTTGTTGTCAACCCATTTTAATTGCCAAATTTTATTTTTCAGATCATCCGATATTTGAGCGCAGCTATGTTCCGCGAGCGCATCGCGTCGCGTCCGCGCGCCGCGCGCCGCTTTCGCGTATCGAAATTATGCTATCGAAAAGAATACAGATTTTAAATACGTTTATTGAGAGCAGTATGGAGATTTTGTTCATTTCTTTTGGGGACCTTTACGCTTTCGCGTATCGAAAAGAATACAGATTTTAAATACGTTTATTGAGAGCAGTATGGAGATTTTGTTCATTTCTTTTGGGGACCTTTATTTAAAAATTTGGGGAATTTGTTCATTTTTTGGGGAATTTGTGCACTGGGGGCTAAGTGCTGAGCGCATGCTTACCACTACAACTTAGCATGGATTATTTTGAGTGTATTATGTCTAAAAGTTACGAATTTTAGTTATTCTAGAGCTTGGGGATATACAGCAATTCAGGTTTTTCCTTCTGGTGCATATACGAAAAACTTGTGCTGGCTCCCAACTCTGGAGCAGGCGACAAATAATTGTCTATGAGAAAAACAGGGAGATTCTAAGTTGATACCTGCTACCGTAAGAGATGGTCCTCTTATGTACGTTATGTTAGGAACAACTTTTTGTACCATCTCTTACAATGAAAATATTACAGTCGTTTCAAGAGTTTCAGATTCCCTGGAGTTAGCTTGTCGTATCCGTTGGGTCTGAAGACATTATTGAGTCGTTTCCGGAGTTTGAGATTCCCTCGACTAAGCTTGGCTTAGCTGCTGGATTTCTAGACGCACAGGAGTAGATTCAGGCATTTCCGCTTCTCTTACAAAGCTTGTCTTGATCTTTGGGCTTCAAGACGTTATTGGGTTTGCTTAGGTATTTCAGCATTTCTCGACTCAGATTGTCTAACTCATTGAGACTCGATTCGAATCAGGTTCTCTAGAGTTCTGTTTTGTTTAAGCCTTTTTGCATTTGAGGTAATACGGCCTATATGCTATGCTTTCATGTGAAAGGCACAATTGCAAATAGTTATTTTTCCACCTCTACAACTCATTTATATAGTGAAAAAGATGAAATGAAAATATTTGTAATAGGTTGCTTTCCAATGTAGCCAAAAGGCAAGATGGAAATAAATGTAATATTTTGTTTTCCATTGTATTTAAAAAGGCGAGATGCAAATATTTATAATCGGAATAATCCTGCAGCGGTAGTCAACCTATGAAATAAATCTGCACTAATTTTGGGGTGTTGCAATTCATATAGTAAAAAAGATAAGACGGGAAAAATTGGTGTAAACTCAAGAGTAGTAAGTAAAGAGATTTATCTACAAAATTTTTGGGAAGTCCATTGAAAAATTAAAATTTGAACAAACACTAAAAGCGTATATAGAAAATTAAAAAAAGTGGGCGTGGCCGATAAAAGTATATGACGACCTTACCTGGGATTTGAGAATAATGTGCAGTAAATTCGAGCGAAACCCATAAGAAATTAAAAAAGTGGTCGCAAAAGTAGGCGTGGCCGATTAAAAGCATATGGTGACTTTCCCTGTGGTACAGAGATCGTGTGTACCAAATTTCAGAGGAAATCGTTAACAAATAAAAATTTGTATAGCGAACAAATATACCAAAAAGCAGAAAATGAATTGTATATAAAAAGTGGGCGTAAGCGTGGTCGATAAAAAGCAGAAATCAGAGAAATCCGTTAAGAAATAAAAATTTGTATAGTGAACAAATATGAATAAAACAGAAAAGGAATTTTACATAAAAAGTGGGCGTAAAAGTAGGCGTGGCCGGTAAAAAGTACATGTCGACCTTTCCTGGGGTATAGACATCGTGTGTACAAAATTTCAGAAAAATCCGTTGAAAAATAAAAATTTGTATAGTGAACAAATATGAATAAAACAGAAAAGGAATTTTACATAAAAAGTGGGCGTAAAAGTAGGCGTGGCTGGTAAAAAGTACATGGCGACCTTTCCTGGGGTATAGAGATCGTGTGTACAAAATTTCAGAAACATCCGTTGAAAAATAAAAATTTGTATAGCGGTCAAACAAACAAACAGAAAATGAATTTTATATATATAGATTTGACCACTATTAATTCGTACAGTGGAAAATTTTCTAACCTAAAATTGTATAACGCCACCTTTGTTTTTTAAAACAGATTCTAATTGCTTTGGCACTGTATTTATCAATCCAGAAAATAAATTAAATTTTTTTTGAAGCCATTTTTGTTATAGTTTTTACTGTATGGAATACATATTCAATGCAGTCGCTTAGCTTTGGTACTGATAGAAAGAGATCACCGACGAATACGTCAATCTGAGATTCGTCGCTAAAAATAATAGTGTCCCATTGCTGTTGTTGCCTGTAACGTCTTTCCTTTAACCATAACAAACGGTTTTTCATTTGAAGCGCTAAGGGCTTTTCTTTGCTTTAAAAAATAATTGAGTTCTATCAAATATTTTTCGCAACACCAAGTGAATGTGAAACTTACTTTTTAAACACCATAACCTCTATTTTTCCTTTAACCATAACAAACCATTCACCAAGTGAATATAAAACTTACTTTATAAACATCATAACCTCTATCTTTCGCTTGATGACGCGTCCATTCACGTTTTATGATTTTTCGAATTGTTTCAGACCACATTGGAACTACCTCTCTAACAGTGAGTCGACGATTTTTTTTATTATAGCCACTAAAGATCTTTTGTTACGTAACGTTATTTTGGAGACTCGGCCTCTGTTTGCTACGTAATTGTTAAATTTCACACTTTTTTCATATTTTTGTAGTGTTGATCTGAAAAGCTTCAGATACGATTGAGTTTGTTAATACTTAAAAATCTAATATGTTCACAAACTGCCTTACTTGCCTTATGATTAACAAGTAATCATAACTCAATTCAAACAACATGAAATATATCCACACCACTGTGCAGAGGGTATATATCAATTTATCATTCCGTTTGTAACGCATCGAAAAACATGTTTGCGACACCATAAAGTACATATATTCTTGATCCTAATAGCAACTCAAGTCAATATAGCGATGACCGTGTTTCCGTCCACCTTTCTGTCTGCCTGTCTGTTGAAATGACTGTCATCCTCAAAATAAACCATTTACCTGGATAAACTTAGGATAATATTATTTGCAATTATTGACAACAGATTATATTTAAAATGGAGTAAATTGGGCATTATGGTGTCAAGATAAAAAAAAAATGCTACAAATTCAGTGTGTTTGTTGCAGTACTTTATTTTGGTTACATTTCTTTTAAATAGTGCTATAAGTCCATTATTAATGTAAACGTAAAACCCAGGTGGAGGTATAAAAGATTCGGCATAACCGAATTTAACACTCTTACTTGTTTTTTATTAGACACATCTTTATTTTTATGCTGAGTACACACGATGGAACATCAACAGGAACATCGTCATGTTCCATCGTCTGTAGCAATGTTTTCTGTCAAAATCCATGTTTCAATTTTGGTTCCTCAAATATCAAATTATTTTAATATTTTATGTTTCCAAACTCAATGTTCCATCGTCTGTATCGATGTCTACTGTGTTTGCTCTCTTATTTCATTGAGAGCAGTTGTGCTGTAATGTTGTTTTGTATATCGGAGTAAAGAAAATAAAAGAGAGACGAAAATTACGAAAATTTAACATAATGAAAATTTGAAGAATTTTATAAATAATAATGAATAGTGATAATGAAAATATGAGAAATTTGATAAATTAATATAAAAATTTATAAATTAATATATTTTATAAATTTTTAAAAATTTTATAGCTAAATATAAAATTTATTTTCTTCCGCGTATATTTGTTTAGTAGTAGTATATTCAATAAACACACAGAACTGATGTTTCGTTTTTGGTTCCATCGTGTGTATTAAAAAATGGAAACATGTTTTGTTCGCATGTTTCTCTTAATGTTCCATCATGTGTACGCAGCATTATGTAACGGTAAATTTTTTGTTCATATTTTAAAATTTAGAGCCGATGTTATAATTCTGCCTACACACGAGGCAACCGGTTGAAGCAATGGTTGTATCAACAATGATATACACGTAGCAACGGTTGCCTCAATTAGCCAGAAATATCAAAAAGTTTTGATATTTTTCGTTGGTTGAGGCAACCGTTGCTACGTGTATATCATTGTTGATACAACCATTGCTTCAACCGGTTGCCTCGTGTGTAGGCCGCATAACACTGAACATATTAAAAGTGGACAAATTGTTTTTATAAAATATAATGAACTATCGGTTAATTTGAGTTTTTAAAACATTTTTTTTTATACCTATTGAAAATTTGATCTTATATCAAGTTTGATGTAATTTTACAGAAAATTTACCACAATAACTTATTAAAAAGTTATATTTATTGGAGTTGCAAATTTGAGGAAATTGGTTCTTTTAAATTTGTTAAGTTTAGTATTTTGAGCTGTATCAATATGGTTGTTTTATTTGTGCATCTGTTCAATATGTTCTAAAAATTTGTTTTTATTTTTCTGAAACAGATAAATATCTTATCCGTTTATCAATCACTGTACAGGAAAAAACATTAAATGAATTTTTTTGGTTTCCTTGCTGATGAGTTATAATATATATGTACGTAAACTTCATTTGATATTTAACAATACTAAAGCTCTGAAATTTTTGTGATTTTATGAATTTGTAAAGGTGTTAATAATAAAAGTCGATTAATTAACAAAATTAAAGGAAAAAAATGTATTGATGTGTGATATTTTATAGTGCGTTTAGACTGGCAGTCTAATCTAGTTTAAACTACAATAGATTACTATGCCAATCTGGTTCTAATCCGGTAGATTAACCATAGATAGTATCAATTACCAATCTAGTATATTTTTCGCTAATCTCCTTAAAAAGTATTTCTATTTTCATACTAGAAAATCAGTTCAACTCTGCCTTTTTCCCATCAGAATCATGTTTCATTATAGTATTGTTACAAAACGTAACAATTTTTTATAAAAGAGTATAATAATTAATTATTTTAACGTTATTAAAGTTTATTTAATTTTTAATAATAAAATATTGAAATGATTGTAAAAACCCCAATCTGTCAAAAATTTCAGTATAAAAGATCGTGATTTTAAAGTAGATTAGAGCTCTATGTAAATGTACTGTTAGTACCTACAACACCACAAGAAAAGTCCCAACTGTGCTTAATATTTATTTACTTATTTTTTTCTTTTATTAAGCAAATAAAATATGCTTATAAATTTGCAAAAAAAAATAGCTTTACTAATATGCATATTTATATAAAAAACACACACGTTTTCTAAAGTTATTTAATGTACATACCTACATACATACATATGTATGTATATATATAAATGTGTACATATGTACATATATTTCGGTTTGATAATTTATATACGAGTATAACCATATTGTGATACGATGTGTGTTTAATTTTTTCGTTTTTATCGAACTTCGCCTAGCAAAAATCCAGACAACAGCAGTATTTGCTGATGTTGTTGTTGGTTTTTTTTTGTGAGACATATTAACATGATTATATCAACCCAACAACATATTTACTTACATATAACCAACTCTGTATGGGCTCGTATATCTGCATCGTTGAATCCATATTAATAAAAACAAGTGAGAGTGTAAAATTCGGCTGAGCCGAATTTTTGATACCCTCCACCTGCATCTTAAACTCAATATTACAACCAATATTGTAGCCGTACCCAATATTGGTTGTAATATTCAACTGTTGTCGGTTCTGAAATTTGAATATCGAATACCAATTAAATTTAAAGTTAATTGCTTTTCTTGTTGGCCAGTTTCTAGAAAGAATTCGTTACTATTTGAAAAATGACAATATTTTTCTTTTACTAGAGCAGAAAACCCCTAATGAAATTCATTATATAACGCAGCCAGTGTTATAACACCCAAAGTTTGATCCCTATAAGAAAGTTTTGAGATAATTCATGATAATTAAAAAAAAAAATGAACTGATTCTTGGCTAAAAATTTCCAGATATTAATATTAAAAAAAGCAAATTGTAAACAAATTTTTTCTGAATTAGCTATTAATTTTTAATTATGAATTTTTAATTTCAAATTTTGAAATTTTAATTTTTAAATTTAAATTTTTAATTTTTAATTTTTAATTTTTAATTTTTAATTTTTTATTTTTAATTTTTAATTTTTAATTTTTAATTTTTAATTTCTAATTTTTAATTTTTAATTTTTAATTTTTAATTTTTAATTTTTAATTTTTAATTTTTAATTTTTAATTTTTAATTTTTAATTTTTAATTTGTAATTTTTAATTTTTAATTTTTAATTTTTAATTTTTAATTTTTAATTTTTAATTATTAATTTTTAATTTTTAATTTTTAATTTTTAATTTTTAATTTTTAATTTTTAATTTTTAATTTTTAATATTTAATTTTTAATTTTTAATTTTAATTTTTAATTTTTAATTTTTAATTTTTAATTTTTAATTTTTAATTTTTAATTTTTAATTATTAATTTTTAATTTTTAATTTTTAATTTTTAATTTTTAATTTTTAATTTTTAATTTTTAATTTTTAATTTTAATTTTAATTTTTAATTTTTAATTTTGAATTTTATATTTTTAATTTTTAATCTTTAATTTTTAATTTTTAATTTTTAATTTTAATTTTAATTTTAATTTTTAATTTATAATTTCTAATTTATAATTTTTAATTTTTAAATTTTAATTTTTAATTTTTAATTTTAAATTTTAATTTTTAATTTTTAATTTTTAATTTTTAATTTTTAAATTTTAATTTTTAATTTTTAATTTTTAATATTTTATTTTTAATTTTTAATTTTTAATTTTTAGTTTTTAATTTTTAATTTTTAATTTTTAATTTTTAATTTTTAATTTTTAATTTTTATTTTTTAATTTTTAATTTTTAATTTTTAATTTTTAATTTTTAATTTTTAATTTTTAATTTTTAATTTTTAATTTTTAATTTTTAATTTTTAATTTTTAATTTTTAATTTTTAATTTTTAATTTTTATTTTTAATTTTTAATTTTTAATTTTTAATTTTAATTTTTAATTTGTAATTTCTAATTTTTAATTATTAATTTTTAATTTTTAATTTTTAATTTTTAATTTTTAATTTTGAATTTTTAATTTTTAATTTTTAATTTTTAATTTTTAATTTTTAATTTTTAATTTTTAATTTTTAATTTTTAATTTTTAATTTTTAATTTTTAATTTTTAATTTTTAATTATTAATTTTTAATTTTTAATTTTTAATTTTTAATTTTAATTTTTAATTTTTAATTTTTAATTTTATATTTTTAATTTTTAATCTTTAATTTTTAATTTTTAATTTTTAATTTTTAATTTTTAATTTTTAATTTTTAATTTTTAATTTTTAATTTTTAATTTTTAATTTTTAATTTTTAATTTTTAATTTTTAATTTTTAATTTTTAATTTTTAATTTTTAATTTTTAATTTTTAATTTTTAATTTTTAATTTTTAATTTTTATTTTTAATTTTTAATTTTTAATTTTTAATTTTAATTTTTAATTTGTAATTTCTAATTTTTAATTATTAATTTTTAATTTTTAATTTTTAATTTTTAATTTTTAATTTTTAATTTTTAATTTTTAATTTTTAATTTTTAATTTTTAATTTTTAATTTTTAATTTTTAATTTTTAATTATTAATTTTTAATTTTTAATTTTTAATTTTTAATTTTAATTTTTAATTTTTAATTTTTAATTTTTAATTTTGAATTTTGAATTTTTAATTTTTAATTTTTAATCTTTAATTTTTAATTTTTAATTTTTAATTTTTAAGTTTTAATTTTTAATTTTTAATTTTTAATTTTTAATTTTTAATTTTTAATTTTTAATTTTTAATTTTTAATTTTTAATATTTAATTTTTAATTTTTAATTTTAATTTTTAATTTTTAATTTTTAATTTTTAATTTTTAATTTTTAATTATTAATTTTTAATTTTTAATTTTTAATTTTTAATTTTTAATTTTTAATTTTAATTTTAATTTTTAATTTTGAATTTTATATTTTTAATTTTTAATCTTTAATTTTTAATTTTTAATTTTTAATTTTTAATTTTAATTTTAATTTTTAATTTTTAATTTTTAATTTATAATTTCTAATTTATAATTTTTAATTTTTAAATTTTAATTTTTAATTTTTAATTTTAAATTTTAATTTTTAATTTTTAATTTTTAATTTTTAATTTTTAATTTTTAATTTTTAATTTTTAAATTTTAATTTTTTATTTTTAATTTTTAATATTTTATTTTTAATTTTTAATTTTTAATTTTTAGTTTTTAATTTTTAATTTTTAATTTTTAATTTTTAATTTTTAATTTTTAATTTTTAATTTTTAATTTTTATTTTTTAATTTTTAATTTTTAATTTTTAATTTTTAATTTTTAATTTTTAATTTTTAATTTTAAATTTTTAATTTTTAATTTTTAATTTTTAATTTTTAATTTTTAATTTTTAATTTTTAATTTTTAATTTTTAATTTTTAATTTTTAATTTTTAATTTTTAATTTTTATTTTTAATTTTTAATTTTTAATTTTTAATTTTTAATTTTTAATTTTAATTTTTTTTCTAATTTTTAATTATTAATTTTTAATTTTTAATTTTTAATTTTTAATTTTTAATTTTTAATTTTTAGTTTTTAATTTTTAATTTTTAATTTTTAATTTTTAATTTTTAATTTTTAATTTTTAATTTTTAATTTTTAATTTTTAATTTTTAATTTTTAATTTTTAATTATTAATTTTTAATTTTTAATTTTTAATTTTTAATTTTAATTTTTAATTTTTAATTTTGAATTTTGAATTTTGAATTCTTAATTTTTAATTTTTAATTTTTAATTTTTAATTTTTAATTTTTAATCTTTAATTTTTAATTTTTAATTTTTAATTTTTAATTTTTAAGTTTTAATTTTTAATTTTTAATTTTTAATTTTTAATTTATAATTTATAATTTATAATTTCTAATTTTTAATTTTTAATTTTTAATTTTTAATTTTTAATTTTTAATTTTTAATTTTTAATTTTTTATTATTCGTTTTTCATTTCCATTTTTCATTTTTCATTTTCCAATTTCGATTTTTCATTTTTCATTTTCAATTTTCCATTTGCCATATTTTAGTTTTCATTTTCAATTTGCGTTTTTAATTATTAATTTTTATTCTTCATTTTCCATTTTTAATTTTTAATTTTTAATTTTTAATTTTTAATTTTTAATTTTTAATTTTTAATTTTTAATTTTTAATTTTTAATTTTTAATTTTTAATTTTTAATTTTTAATTTTTAATTTTTAATTTTTAATTTTTAATTTTTAATTTTTAATTTTTAATTTTTAATTTTTAATTTTTAATTTTTAATTTTTAATTTTTAATTTTTAATTTTTAATTTTTAATTTTTAATTTTTAATTTTTAATTTTTAATTTTTAATTTTTAATTTTTAATTTTTAATTTTTAATTTTTAATTTTTAATTTTTAATTTTTAATTTTTAATTTTTAATTTTTAATTTTTAATTTTTAATTTTTAATTTTTAATTTTTAATTTTTAATTTTTAATTTTTAATTTTTAATTTTTAATTTTTAATTTTTAATTTTTAATTTTTAATTTTTAATTTTTAATTTTTAATTTTTAATTTTTAATTTTTAATTTTTAACTTTTAATTTTTAATTTTTAATTTTTAATTTTTAATTTTTAATTTTTAATTTTTAATTTTTAATTTCTAATTTTTAATTTTTAATTTTTAATTTTTAATTTTTAATTTTTAATTTTTAATTTTTAATTTTTAATTTTTAATTTTTAATTTTTAATTTTTAATTTTTAATTTTTAATTTTTAATTTTTAATTTTTAATTTTTAATTTTTAATTTTTAATTTTGAATTTTGAATTTTGAATTTTGAATTTTTAATTTTTAATTTTTAATCTTTAATTTTTAATTTTTAATTTTTAATTTTTAATTTTTAATTTTTAATTTTTAAGTTTTAATTTTTAATTTTTAATTTTTAATTTTTAATTTTTAATTTTTAATTTTTAATTTTTAATTATTAATTTTTAATTTTTAATTTTTAATTTTTAATTTTTAATTTTAATTTTAATTTTTAATTTTTAATTTTGAATTTTAAATTTTTAATTTTTAATCTTTAATTTTTAATTTTTAATTTTAATTTTAATTTTAATTTTAATTTTAATTTTTAATTTTTAATTTATAATTTCTAATTTATAATTTTTAATTTTTAAATTTTAATTTTTAATTTTTAATTTTAAATTTTAATTTTTAATTTTTAATTTTTAATTTTTAATTTTTAATTTTTAAATTTTAATTTTTAATTTTTAATTTTTAATATTTTATTTTTAATTTTTAATTTTTAATTTTTAGTTTTTAATTTTTAATTTTTAATTTTTAATTTTTAATTTTTAATTTTTAATTTTTAATTTTTAATTTTTAATTTTTAATTTTTAATTTTTAATTTTTATTTTTTAATTTTTAATTTTTAATTTTTAATTTTTAATTTTTAATTTTTAATTTTTAATTTTTAATTTTAAATTTTTAATTTTTAATTTTTAATTTTTAATTTTTAATTTTTAATTTTTAATTTTTAATTTTTAATTTTTAATTTTTAATTTTTAATTTTAAATTTTTAATTTTTAATTTTTATTTTTAATTTTTAATTTTTAATTTTTAATTTTTAATTTTAATTTTTTTTCTAATTTTTAATTATTAATTTTTAATTTTTAATTTTTAATTTTTAATTTTTAGTTTTTAATTTTTAATTTTTAATTTTTAATTTTTAATTTTTAATTTTTAATTTTTAATTTTTAATTTTTAATTTTTAATTTTTAATTTTTAATTTTTAATTTTTAATTTTTAATTTTTAATTATTAATTTTTAATTTTTAATTTTTAATTTTAATTTTTAATTTTTAATTTTGAATTTTGAATTTTGAATTTTGAATTTTTAATTTTTAATTTTTAATTTTTAATTTTTAATCTTTAATTTTTAATTTTTAATTTTTAATTTTTAATTTTTAAGTTTTAATTTTTAATTTTTAATTTTTAATTTTTAATTTTTAATTTTTAATTTTTAATTTTTAATTTATAATTTATAATTTATAATTTCTAATTTTTAATTTTTAATTTTTAATTTTTAATTTTTAATTTTTAATTTTTAATTTTTAATTTTTAATTTTTTATTATTCGTTTTTCATTTCCATTTTTCATTTTTCATTTTCCAATTTCGATTTTTCATTTTTCATTTTCAATTTTCCATTTGCCATATTTTAGTTTTCATTTTCAATTTGCGTTTTTAATTATTAATTTTTATTCTTCATTTTCCATTTTTAATTTTTAATTTTTAATCTTTAATTTTTAATTTTTAATTTTTAATTTTTAATTTTTAATTTTTAATTTTTAATTTTTAATTTTTAATTTTTAATTTTTAATTTTTAATTTTTAATTTTTAATTTTTAATTTTTAATTTTTAATTTTTAATTTTTAATTTTTAATTTTTAATTTTTAATTTTTAATTTTTAATTTTTAATTTTTAATTTTTAATTTTTAATTTTTAATTTTTAATTTTTAATTTTTAATTTTTAATTTTTAATTTTTAATTTTTAATTTTTAATTTTTAATTTTTAATTTTTAATTTTTAATTTTTAATTTTTAATTTTTAATTTTTAATTTTTAATTTTTAATTTTTAATTTTTAATTTTTAATTTTTAATTTTTAATTTTTAATTTTTAACTTTTAATTTTTAATTTTTAATTTTTAATTTTTAATTTTTAATTTTTAATTTCTAATTTTTAATTTTTAATTTTTAATTTTTAATTTTTAATTTTTAATTTTTAATTTTTAATTTTTAATTTCTAATTTTTAATTTTTAATTTTTAATTTTTAATTTTTAATTTTTAATTTTTAATTTTTAATTTTTAATTTTTAATTTTTAATTTTTAATTTTTAATTTTTAATTTTTAATTTTTAATTTTTAATTTTTAATTTTTAATTTTTAATTTTTAATTTTTAATTTTTAATTTTTAATTTTTAATTTTTAATTTTTAATTTTTTATTTTTAATTTTTAATTTTTAATTTTTAATTTTTAATTTTTAATTTTTAATTTTTAATTTTTAATTTTTAATTTTTAATTTTTAATTTTTAACTTTTAATTTTTAATTTTTAATTTTTAATTTTTAATTTTTAATTTTTAATTTTTAATTTTTAATTTTTAATTTTTAATTTTTAATTTTTAATTTTTAATTTTTAATTTTTAATTTTTAATTTTTAATTTTTAATTTTTAATTTTTAATTTTTAATTTTTAATTTTTAATTTTTAATTTTTAATTTTTAATTTTTAATTTTTAATTTTTAATTTTTAATTTTTAATTTTTAATTTTTAATTTTTAATTTTTAATTTTTAATTTTTAATTTTTAATTTTTAATTTTTAATTTTTAATTTTTAATTTTTAATTTTTAATTTTTAATTTTTAATTTTTAATTTTTAATTTTTAATTTTTAATTTTTAATTTTTAATTTTTAATTTCTAATTTTTAATTTTTAATTTTTAATTTTTAATTTTTAATTTTTAATTTTTAATTTTTAATTTTTAATTTTTAATTTTTAATTTTTAATTTTTAATTTTTAATTTTTAATTTTTAATTTTTAATTTTTAATTTTTAATTTCTAATTTTTAATTTTTAATTTATAATTTTTAATTTTTAATTTTTAATTTATAATTTTGATTTTTAAATTTTTAAATTTTTAATTTTCAATTTCCATTTTTCATTTTTTATTATTCATTTTTCATTTACATTTTTCATTTTTCATTTTTCATTTTCCAATTTCGATTTTTCATTTTTCATTTTCAAATTGCGTTTTTAATTTTTCATTTTCCTTTTTTCATTTTGAAATTTTCATTTTTCATTTTCAATTTTCCATTTGCCATATTTTATTTTTCATTTTCAATTTGCGTTTTTAATTATTAATTTTTATTCTTCATTTTCCATTTTTAATTTTTAATTTTTCATTTTTCATTTTAAATTTTCCATTTTTCATCTTCAATTTTCCAGTTGCCATATTTCATTTTCCATTTTTCATTTTCAAAATTCCATATTTCAATATTAATTTTTATTTTTTATTTTTCCATTTTTAATTTTTAATTTTCCATTTTTCATTTTTAATTTTTCGGTTGTCATTTTCATTTTCCATTTTTAATTTTTCATTTTTAATTTTTAATTTTCCATTTTCCATTTTCTAGTTTCCATTTTTCATTTTCCATTTTTAATTTTCCATTTTTCATTTTTCGTTTTTCATTTTCCATTTTTCATTTTCCATTTTTCATTTTTCAATTGTAATATTTCATTTTCCATTTTTCATTTTTTTTTAATTTTTAATATTTAACTTTTATTTTTATTTTTTTATTTTAATTAATTTTTAATTTTTAATATTTAATTAATATTTAATATTTAGGCCAATGAACACGTGCAGTATTAATATACACACAACTGCAATAACTTCAACAATAAGAAGAATTACAACATATACAACATATCTTAAGAAAAACAACAAACACACTGAAAAATTTTATTTTTTCAAGTCTTTTCAAAATTTCATTCATAACTCGTGACCCCTTTGACCGATTTTGACGATATTAAATAGGAACTCTTTTGGGATGTCAATAAACGAACGGTCAAGCTTCGATATTGACGGCGTGGTCGCGATTTCCACAGACAGACGGACAGACGGTATTCGCTAAATCAACTTCCCTTGTTATAATGATCAAGAAAATATATGGTTTTGGGGTCTCCGGAATTTATTTCGATGCGTTACAAACGGAATGACAAACCTATATACCCTCTGCCACTGAGGTGTGGAGGGTATAAAAAATTGTATATTCAAACGAACTCGAAAGAATTAACAAATTTGTAAAATAAACAGCGTTTCTGAAAAGCAAAATACAAAAAATAAGTCTGACGATTTAACAAGTGTTTGGTTCAAACGAACACGTATAAACGTATATAACGAACATGTACTAATTTAACGAACATACAATCCCAATGGTGAATATGACATTTTGTTATATAAACTTATATAAGTAGAAGACGGCGGCGTCATAAGCAAAAGGAAAAAAAAATCTCTCCAAACTTAATACAAAAAATGGCATCGTTGAATTCGTACTTAAATACCTCACTTAAATAACAAAGATTATTTTAGATATACCTATTTTTAACTTCGCTAAAATCAGGTGAATTTTAACAAAAACGCAATTAGAAAATACGAGTACACATTCGTTTTTTTTTCGTTTTACAAAAGATAGTTATCAAAAAATCGATTTTCAGAAAGTAGTTTAATTCATCAATACCAATACCAAAAAATTGGATCATAGAATTAAAAACTCTTTCATTAATTTAAAAATTTGTGTTTTATTTATTTAAAAAAGGCGTTCGATACAATAAACCATCAAACATTATGTATGAAGCTAAACACTTTTTTAATTTTTCATCCACATTCATACCTCACAAATCGTACTCAATCTGTCTACATTAATAATTCCACCTCAAGACCTGTAACACTCACGAGTTGCGTACTTCAGGGGTCGATTCTGGGACCACTTATTTTTCGTCTATGCCAATGATTTGCCACATGATTATGCCAACGATTTGCCGCAACAACTATCTCACTGCAAAATACACATGTAATACAACAAAATGCAGCTGTATCTCAGTAGTCCAGTAAGCTCCATAGAGGAAAATGTTGAAAAGCTAAATTATGACCTTAAAATTACTTTTTGGGCCACTGCAAATGGACTTTGTCTTAACCCGCATAAATCAAAATGTTTGATTATTCATAAAAAAAAAAAAACTTTTGAGCATGCTCTTGAACATGATATACTAATAGACAATCAAAAAATCGAGATTGTAAAAAGGGTAAAAAATTTTGTCATAGTGTTCAATAACAACTTGACTCGGTCAAGCCACGTCGATACACTTGTAGTTCAAACATACATATGTAAAGCTAAGATCGCTTTGGGTAACTCAGTATTTTAAGCCGTTAAGAGTGAGACAACTTCTTGCAAAGGCATACCTAATTCCTGGTCTACTTTATGACTGTGAACTTTTTGGCAACTGCGACTACGCCAGCAAGAAAAAACTAAATATTTTGTAAAACAATATTGTTAGATATGTTTATGTTCTGAAGAAACGTGATAGTGTTTCGACTTCCTCAAAAAGTCTTTATGGAGTCTCATTCGATAACCTTCTTTATATAAGAATTTTAATGTTTTTGCACAAAATTATTTACACCGAGAAACCGCTATATCTTTCTGATCAAGTACAGTTTGCTAGATCCAGAAGGGGTAAAAAACTTATTATTTCTATGCGTCGATGCCTTGTGTCAGAATGGCAATTTTTCATAAACGCCACACGTCTTTAGAATGCAATTCCACACAACCAACAATTAGTTAGCAACGCAATAGATTTTAAGAAATGTTTGTTTAGTTACTTTGTTTAAATATATTTAATTTTCATTTCTTTAAATTCAAGTATTTTAATAATTTCTTGTACATATTTATTTTACTTTATTTTAAATAAGTTATAAATTTTATATTGTATTTTAATTTTGGGCAAATTTTTGAACGATGAAATTCCTGTACTTTAATTATAAGACTTGTCTTGTTGTACAGGACATTAATAAATAAATAATAAATAATAAAAGAAAAAATAGTAATATAAAATAAGCTTAACTTAAAAGTATTAATTTTTATGCTGTGAACAAAACATTGGAAATCTTTGCTATATATAATAGAAAACGTTTCTTCCAACGAAGAGTCATGGATTCAATTACATTTTTTACTCCGAAATAACTGCCTCTATGAGATCTGTTTTGTTTGTGTAATTTTCGATAAACAATTTCCAATGGGATTGAGATCTGGTGATTGGACTGGCCATTCCAAAAAACTAACTGTATTCGGTTACGAATTTGGAGGTGTGTTTTGGGTCATTGTCATATTTTAACTTCCAGACCAGGGGCGTATTTTCTTACGTCATTTAGAACTTGTCTGTATCCAATTCCAGTTAGAGTATCTTTTACTACCTGAATTCAACCCATCCTGTGGCTTCTTCACAGGACGATAACAACCAAGATCAGCCTCAATTGCTCGTCGGGAAACAGTTCGAATACATATTTTTAGTTTCAGATTATTAATGACATCTTTAGGTAGCATTTTTGGAAATTTTTTTAACTCTCTTGCTATTAAATTATCGTGTCTTTGACTCGTTTTACGGAATATGGCGCATATACATATGTTGCGTCGTCACCGTACCTCTTTCACGATATTTCTTGATGATTTTTGAAATTATGGATTTATTCATAGAATATTTCCCAAAAGTTTTCTTTTGCTTAAGACTAGCACAAAATCATCTACTGGTCTGGCTTTGAACTCTTCGCAAAACTTTATTCTTGCCATTATTTTATAATAACTAATTATAAGATTAAAACATTACAAAATTCAATTGTGCTTAAAAAACAGAAGAAATATGACGCCAGAAACTATAAATAGCTATAAAAAAAAGGTTTATATTGTATACATTTGCTTTCATACCATCTTCTTGTTTTATTGTTTTAATCAACTCTGGTATAGGAATTTAAAAGTTTCCATTGTTTTGGCATCATTAAAAAAATATTTTTTTTTATAATTTCCATCAGCGGTACTTTAATAAATGTTTTCACGCCATGCCAAAATTTATAACATAGCATATTTATACGTATTTTTTTATGTGACTAAAATAACCGTTTACGAAATTTATAGTTAACTATGTGCGCTACGACTTACCGAGACTTTTTGGCATACATATATGTTTTCATATTTTTTAATTCAATGCTTGTTGATATACAAATTTTTTTGTTTTTCATTCGGTGCGAAAATGATAAAATTTTTCGACGTACCTACTCTGAAGGAGTAGGCTTTTCCAAATTAAATATTTTTATAACCTTGTTAAAACCGTATAATAAAAATCAAAATTTTTTGCACATGCACGCAACCATGTGCATGAGAAACTACAGACCATTTGTAATAAAACTGAGTGTATTTCATAATATGATCCAGTTCCACAATGTTTTAAATACTTATTCCTATTGTAGAATGACAATATGTATACCAGATGTGAGGGAGGAATCTCTTCTGATTAATTTATTTTTCTTTATAAGGACAAAAAGATGCGAAAAATTTAGTTTCAAGCTTTGATCCTTGAATATCTGTGAAGAGTTACAATAAAAACAAGTAAGAAAATTAAAGTCGGTCCCTACACCATGCGTTTAGAGACCCTTTCCCTTAGGCCGAACTAATTGGATATAGAAAATAAGCATAAGCCAAATTTGAGTGATATTCTTATTAATTTTGTTGCCTTTGGATATGAAAAAGTTCATATCGGATGCTGTATTTATATGGGGACTAGGTCGAAAAATGGACCGATCCTGACCATATTTAGTAAGGTGACTTATTTTTTGCAAAAATATAAAAAATATATAAATTTGATAAAAATCTGGGGGCTATGACTAAGAATTGTCCTATAGAGTTTATTTTTAGACTACTGATTAATGGGAGTAATAAATCTGTGGTTTTCTGGAATAACCGCGTATGTCCACTTTTGTCAGTTTTGAGTTAACGATGCCAAATATATAAATTTTTAACGCCTTTACATGTGTTAAATTAAAAAAAAAAAATATTGACCATTTTTCTTTAAATAACGATGTAACTTAAATGTTTATTAAATTAATTTGCAGCACTAACGACGTATGTAAACCTACGTTCGATCGCTGACAGATTATGTTCCCAGAAAACGACACATAGCGACATACGTAATTTTGGATTAGTTTTCAGTTTATAACCACTTATAAAAACTTGAGTGTTTATTTCTGTTATTTTTTGTCACTATTATTCTTGATACGTTGTTATATTCTCATCATAAGTCCCGTTAACTTTTTGTTGACGAACAAAAAAATCCATTTTTCAAGCAACAACAACTTATGTCTACATGGGTGGTTGCATTGGTAGTTTTCTTTTTCAAAGAAAACGACGTTTGTAGAAATAACTTGTTTTATCTGCACACATTTAAGTGTAATTTACATATTGTTTTTTCGTCCTTCTCTAGGATCTATTCCTCTGAGAATTTTTGACTCAAAATTTTATATAAAGTATTTATTGCCCATATCTACAGTAATGTTAAGTAAAAAACTCTAAAATCTTTATATCGAGCCCATAATTTCACATATAACGTTTTTTGGCTCCCCTGAACAATTTGATTTTATGACATACGCGGTTATTCTAGAAAACCACAGAAATATACAATTTGACCGAGATCTATACGATAATTTTGATCTTATAACATGCACCGATTCTCACCAATTTCAATGTCGTTCATGCTATGACCGAACCAAATTTCTTCAAAATATATTCATATTTGCGACCTGTAGTTTGTTTATAAGGTGTAGATGAACACACAGACAGACGGACGGACGGACATATCTAAATCGCCTCAGAAAGTGATTCATCAAAACCCTGATTTAATGAAAATTTTAATCAAATTACGAGAATGAAGTAAAAATAATTTAGAAATAGAACTGCTATCAGATTTTGATGAGTAATTTTATTAAACTTAGTTTATAATTTTTTTAATTTTTTTATTGTTTTCGATAACTATATATTAGATTTTTGAGTACTAACAAAGTGCACCATTTTTGAGTATCAATGAGATTAGTCTTTCTAAACTCGGTCGGGGCGGATTAATAAATACTAGCAGAGCCAAGCCTTCAAAAATCGAGTACAAATTCTAGTAAATTTTATATTTTTCTTTAATAAGTAATTTTATAAGAGCCTAGAGGTATGCTAATAAATTTTACCCAATTCACAATTCAACATTTTTAAATTTCATTATAAATATTTGTTAAACACACAGAAGATATATAAATCGATTTGCTAATAAATAATTTCAAAGGAGCCTAAAGGTATGCTAATAAATTCAGCCAATTCACAATTGAACATAGGGCTTTTGATATTTATAATAAATACACACACAGTATGTGTTTTATGTATATGTTACTCCAAAAAAAATGTTCCAGATGGTGTAAATCTGTAAATCTGGTGATAGCTAAAAAGAAATACCTTTCAGATGAGGTATGTTTGGTCAAAATCGGTTATTAACTACAATTTTTTATATTGGTCACACGAAGTCCCTTGCCTATTAATATTATAGATATGAAACTTTCTATGTGAATATGAACACTTACAATTGAGAAATTTTAAATTTAAACTAAATTTTGTCGGGAATAAAAAACTGAACAAACTACAGTCTTTACTTTTAAATATCGGGCAGTAGAGTTTCCGAAGAGTGCTTACGAATAAAAAAATTTAAATCAATATTTTTTATATATTCTTCAAAAAATTACATTTTAGAACGAAAAAACTACAATATTTTTTTGATAAATAAAATTATATTTGACATTTTGTGTTTAATTCTAGTCGCAAGGCTTTTTGCGATTCGACTAGAATAAATCAGAGCGATTTATTGTGATATCGATTATAATCATATTGGAAACTTTAGTATAGAGTACTCAAATGAAAAGGATTGAGTACCTCGATTTCCTTCATTGAATGGGGCCAGATAAAGTAACGCAATTTTCAAAATTTTTATTTGGAAAAACTAAAAACACAATTCATTTATTTATTATTATTTTTTTTTTTTATGAAAATAACATTCTCTAACCACTTTCCTTAAAAAAATCACTGGATAGCACATCTCTACACCTTTTCAAATTAAAATTCAGAAAACAACAATTGATTATCAGAAAGTATCAATTTTATTTCAGAAAACATCATTTGATTTTCAGAAATTATAAAACGTATTTCATAAAGCCTCAATTGATTTTCAAAAAGTATCAATTATATATAGAAGGTAACAAATGTATTTTAGAAATTTTCAAATGTATTTCAGAAAATATCAATTGAATTTCAGAAGCATAGTCTGAACGCTATACAAAAACATATTTTTTCAGTATTACACAGCATTTGAAGTTTGCTAAAATACATTCTGAAAATTATTTGATGTTTTCTGAAATACAATTGATATTTTCTAAAATTTAATTAATATTTTCTGAAATACATTTGACAATTTCCAAAAATCAATTAATGTTTTCTGAAAATCAATTGAAAATTTCTGAAAATCTATTGATGTTTTCTGCAAATCAATTGATCACTTCTTTTTCTGAAATTCAATTGAAAATCTCTGAAAATCAATTGATATATTCTGAAATACAATTGGACAGCTGTAGTTTATACGTATATATGTATATGCAAGTTTTCCAATGGATTAATGATTTAAAAGTGCATTTGTTTACATATCTAAGTAGATTGTCTGCCATTCCAATTGGGTGCGTAATCAGCCAGTGTGTGATTTAGTTCGTTTAAACATTTGTCTGACAACTTATCGCTATCGACAATAACAACAACAACGTTAACTATGTAGCTAGCACGACAACAACGTTTCGTTTTTTGTTTTCTACATTTTTATTTCATTTTCTCAATAGAGTCTCTGCAACAAAGTTTTGTATGTGTCTCGTATTAATTTTAGAAAATTCCCTCAAACTAAATTCATTTCAGTTCAGTCTCTGGTGGCAAACGGGTGAAGTTATTTTTAAATAGCGGAACATTTACAAAAAAAAAAAAAAATAATAATAAATTTTACAAAGAATAAATAAAAAAATCTTGTTTATAACGAAGAAGTGAATGAATGAAAAATTTTATAAAAAAAATATATATACATATTTATTTTTATACAAAAAAGTTTTTAAAATGACAAAGAAAAAAACGTGAGAAGGTGGTGGGTGCATTTTAAGAAGTCTACAAAAACGTGAATAAATCTAAAGAGTGCATTAAGAACGTGATTTAATGGTTTACACAAAAAGTCACGTTTTGGCAAAATACATACATATAAAAGAAATATAAAATATTAAGTTGTTTTTGAAAAAATATTCAAGGTTTTTTCTAAAATTAAAAAATAACCGGTGTTAATGAAAAACTTATACAAAAAGTTTTAAAAAAACCGGGCGGTGCCTATATAAAAATTATTATTAAAATCCCAACAATAATAAATGAAGAAACAACAACACACAACGCAACAATAAAAACGCACGGAAAATTACTAAAGTGAAATATTTTATAAATAAACAAGTTTTACTTATTCATATGAAAAAAGCATTATTAAACGATCACGTTTGCAATATTAAAAAAAAGCACCAACACGAATTATATGAAAGAAAAAACGTTTTTTTAATAATAAAACAAAAATTAACAAAGGAAAAAATAAAAAAATTGTTTTGAAATTAATAAAGAGCAAACACAAAATCAGCACACACAGTATAAAATTTTTCGTGTGGACTTTGCTATTTTATGTTGTAGAAATATCTAGCGAATAAGTATACAAAACAGAGAGTTGCTGATTTAACAATACAATAACAAAACGTTTTAATTTTTGTTGTTTTTCAATTGTGTGTTATACAGACGTGTGTGTTAAGTGGTCGTGTACGTTACGCGTGTGAGTTAAGACGGTGAATAGCATATAAGAATTTCTACAAGACCTAGTTATAAAACGTTCGTCATCAATAGAAAGAAATCTTTAAAATTCAAGATTGTGAAAGTAAAATAAAACAGATATTTACAAAAGATTATAACAAAAAAGAAAAATATTTGTATGTAAAACGAAATAAAAAAAACAAGTTTTGTGTTATTTTATGAAATATCCAAAAAAATATTTAAAAGTTATGGTTAAGTAAAAAAAATATGTTGTTTTTTATAAATCTACAAAAAATAATTGAAAATTTCAATAACAGCTGTAATCATTTTTGGATATTTTTGTAAGCAAAGAAATAATAATAATAATAATAAAATATTTAATACATTTTTAAAATCTTTACGAAATAACCACCCCAAATACAAAATTTTAAAGACTTAAAAAAAAATTAAATACATCTATTCCTAAAAAACAACAAATATTATTTTGTTTTGCTCACGCTCCATAACGAAACAACAACCTGTTTGAGTTTTTTTTTTTTTTTTTTTTTTCAACAAACCTGTAGTAAATGCCTATTGAAAGACTCAAAACAAACGCTCATTTTGTTATATAAACAAAAATCCCCTTAATTACTTTTATTACTCTGGATTTATCTAAAAATATTTTCAACATTCCACCACAACAGCAGCCTGTTTTAAAAGCGCCTACGCTGCCTTCTTCGTATCCTACACAATCCTCAACTATTACATCTGCCTCTTCTTCTTCCAATTATTATAAATCCTCTTCTGCGTGTTCGTTGAATATTTCTCAAATTCCTAAAATTCGCCACATCATTGAGAAACAGACGAATATTAGCAGGCGCCAGAAAATCAAAAACGAAATTATGGAACCGTATTGGAGCGAAGCTAACGGACATGCTCCACATTCGGTGAAGTATGAGAAGTGAGTTTGTTTTTACATTTTGTATTTTCTTTTGTTCTTCTTATTTTACCTCCTTTTCGTTACTTATAGGTATTTCTATATATTAGTTTATTTACGTATTTGGTTTATTTTTTATTCTATGTATTTTGTAAAAAAGCTCAAGGTCGTTTCATATTTATTTATGTGTAGCATTTCTTATCAACAAAATTGTCTCATTGTTAAGGATCGTTAGATTTTTATCAAAGTTCAAAAATTAAATAAAAATGGATTTCTAAAATTATTTAGTTTTGCATTAAGCCTGTAATAGCTTTGAGACACCCTGATGGCAAATCCGATTTTCTATATTTTCTTTATATTTCATCAACAAAAATTAAGAAAAACTAAAAAGTTGTTATTCGTGTTTGATTCGAAATTCAATCACTCGCTCATTTCGATCGAATCTTTTTTTCTTTAACTTAAAATTTCTGCTTTGTTCTGATACCAAACTATATTTGCGATAATAATAAAACTCGTTTTATGAATAAAATTTAGAAAAATTTTAACTTATCTAAAATTGAATCGTTTAAACCTCACAGGAAATGTAAGGAAATGTTAATACGATTGTAAAATGAAAATAAAATAAACAAACATAAATTTAAAAAAAAATAGATTGAAAAGTATACACAAGTAGTGAAATTTGAATATAGGTCAGAGATGACCTTTTAAAGGACATTTTCATTCACGTGAACAATAACCAGGCATTCAAAAACAAACAACCAAAAAACAAGCTGTGCTACGTATTGTCAAAGCAATCAGCCAAAACGAGCCCTCTCAAATGTTATTTTAAGAAAGAAAAAAAATACTGTATACTAAAACAATAACAGCAACAACATTATAGAACACGTATTGATGACAATAATATTAAAACGAAAAAAAAAACAAATAAAAGGTTGAATCAAATAGAAATACATTTAAAAAATTTTAATAAAAATTGGCAGCACTAATATGTACAACAAATAAATAATAATATTAAAATAAAGAATAATTTAAAAGTTAAAACAAAAGTTTTATATTTGACTTTTTGTAATTAAGGATATTATAGAAATACGTAGAGAACGGCCAAATATGTTTTTTCATAAATTATGTTGGGGTTACAGTAGCAGGAGTAATATTATTGACATTTTCAAATAAACCTCTAACAAACAGTTTAATTGAATTGAGATACTACGACATAAATTTGGTCAACCCTGACTATGTTATGATAATTTAAAACAAGGTTGTTTTACATATACAAAATTATTTGTAATTATTTAAATATCACGTTTATTCTATCGTGCGTTTTGCCATAAATACAATATCAATACGAAAAATCTACCATATAAAAATAGATTTTATTTGGGTGTTTTAATGATGCCCACGTTTTGATATTTCATTTTATTTTGTTTTTGTTCTTCATTCACACTTTATGTTAATTTTATTTATAAATGCAAAAATAATTCAAATTTTTTGTTGTTGGGATTTTATTTGTTTATTATATTTTTCTATTTAATAAAAATCTCAATTTATAGCTCATATATTATTTTTAGAAAATAATTTGATAAAACAAATGAGAGAAATTATACCCTACACTAATCTGTGGTTCTTATGTTTTTAAATACTATTTACCGATTCACTCAGAATCCGACAATTTAGATAAAAAAAAATGGAAATATTTTTGCACGTAAATCATAGTCGCGAGGACTCATCGAAATTAAATGTAGAAAAGTGTTGTGAGCCAAACTTAGGTTGAATACCTCATCTTAAATCGTAAAAATAAGATGTATTTTACATAAAATTAGTAAATATGTTTATGATCGGAAAATTTTGAACCTTCTCTGATATGAACTATTAGGTGCATACTGAGCATTTGTCAATCCTTTTTATACCCTCCCCACCTCAGTGGCAGAGGGTATATATAGGTTTGTCAATCCGTTTGTAACGCATCGAAAAACTAATTTCCGACCCCATAAAGTATATACATATATTCCTGATCCTTATCCGTCTGTCTGTCTGTCTGTTAAATTAACGCTCATTCACAAAAAAACATTTAACTGGGTAAACTTACGATAATATCATTTGCCATTATTCCCACCAGATTGGTATTTAAAATAGGGTAAATCGGGCATCATTGTGCTTAGATACGAGCAAAAATATGTAGATACCTTTCAAAAAAACATAAAACTCAGTGAGTTTGTTGTAATATTTAAGCGGTTGAACATAATGGTTGTACAACAACATTCACAGTTCAAAAAAAGCCACAAAAAAATTATACAATCATACCAACCAACACAACTACCATGAGTTGTCACGATATCCCTAATCAAAAAGGAAAAAAGGAAATGAAAAACGAAAAATTGAAAAAGAAAAATGGAAAATTAAAAATTAAAAATGAAAAATGGAAAATGAAAACTGAAAAAAGGAAAATGGAAAATGAAAAATGGAAAATCAAAAATGAAAACTGAAAAATGGGAAATAGAAAACGGAAAATGAAAACTGAAAAAGAATAATGAAAAATTAAAATTGAAAAATGCAAAATGGAAAATGAAAAAATTGAAATGAAAAATGGAAAATTAATAACGAAACATGAAAAATGCAAATTGAAAATGGAAAATGAAAAATGAATAATGAAAAGAGAAAATTGAAAAATGGAAAATGAACAATTTTAAATGAAAAATGGAAGATGAAAAAGGAAAATTGAAAAATGGAAAATCAAAAATGAAAACTGAAAAATGGAATATATAAAATGGAAAATGAATAATGAAAAGAGAAAATTGAAAAATGGAAAATGAAAAATGAAAGATTAAAAATGGAAAATGAAAATTGAAAAATGAAAAATGGAAAATGAAAATTGAAAATTGAAAAATTAAAAGGAAAATTGAAAAATTGAAAAATGGAAAATCAAAAATGAAAAATGAAAACTGAAAAATGGAAAATAGAAAATGAAAACTGAAAATAGAAAAATGGAAAATTAAAATTGAAAAATGAAAAATTTATAACGAAACATGAAAAATGAGAAGTGAAAAATGCAAAATGAGAAACCAAAATCGAAAAATGAAAAATGAAAAATGAAAATTGAAAAATGAAAAATGAAAGATTAAAAATGGAAATTGAAAATTGAAAAATGGAAAGAAAAATGAAAACTGAAAAATTACAATTGAAAAATGAAAAATGAAAACTAAAAAATTAAAAATTAAAAACGAAAATTGAAGAGTGAAAAATGAAATTTGAAAATGAAAAATAAAAATTTAAAGATGGAAAATGAAAGACGAAAAATGGAAAATGAAACATGAAAAACGAAAAATGAAAAATGGAAACTGAAAAATTAGAACTGCAAAATGAAAAATTAAAAATTAGAATTGAAATGAAAAATTAAACATTAAAATTAAAAGTAAAAAATAAAAATTAAAAATTTTAAATTAAAAATTAGAAAATAAAAATTAAAAATTAAAAATTGAAAATTAAAAATTAAAACTAAAAATTAAAAACTAAAAATTAAAAATTAAAAAATTATTAAATTAAAAATTAAAAATTAAAAATTAAAAATTAAAAATTAAAAATTAAAAATTAAAAATTAAAAATTAAAAATTAAAACTTAAAAATTAAAAATTAAAAAATTAAAACTCAAAAATTAAAACTTAAAAATTAAACATTAAAAATTAAAGATTAAAAATTAAAAATTAAAACTTAAAAATTAAAAAATTAAAAATTAAAAATTAAAACTTAAAAATTAAAAATTAAAGATTAAAAATTAAAAATTAAAAAAGAAAAATAAAAAATGGAAAATGAAAACTGAAAAAAAAAAAATAAAAAATTAAAATTGAAAATTGAAAAATTAAAAATTTAAATTTTAATTTCAATTAACTTTAAATAAAACTGATATTCGAAATAAAAATTTCAGTACCGACAACAGTTTTAAAGTGGTAGCCGTACCCAATATTGGTTGTAATATTGAGTTTAAGATGCAGGTGGAGGTTATCAAAGATTCGGCCCAGCCGAATTTAACACTCTTACTTGTTTAAAACTCATGGTGTACGATATTCTTTAGTCGGTCTATGTATTAAATAGATATTTAACAAGTAAGAGTGTTAAATTCGGCTGGGCAGAATCTCTGATACCCTCCACCCGTATGCTAAATACGATATTATAGCTAAGGTTTTCAATATTTAAAGACAAAAACGGTTAGATTTCAAATTATAATGGCTAGATTTTTTACAATGATGTTTAAAATTAAGAGGATCATTAACAAAAATTTTCGTTTTCTTTAATTGAAAGCAATTACATATTAAGTGCAATAAGCATAAATGTGAACACATGAAATTTCTTTTTTGTTCGTTTATTTACATACACATTTTTTAATTGTTGTTGTCTTTTCACATGTACAACAAGAAAACAAAAATGTGTATGCATCGCTGACTCATATCTTCTCTATATACATACATATGTACATGTTCTGCTAGGTATAAACATTTTTCACTATTTTTAGTTTTTATATGAAATTTTATCGGAGTATGTTTACATTTTTCGTACGTCATTCCTCACCTATTTGATCTAGAGGCTATAAATTCATTACCAAGCTGCTGCTGCAGATTAGTCTAAGTAGTGCGACCAACTCAACCTATTGCGGAATGTTTTCGACAGACAGACAAACGGACGTTGCCAGATTGACTTTCCTTTTGTAAGGATCAAGAATATATATAGTTTATGGGGTCTTTATTTCGATCAGATGGGAATTTATTTCGATGAGTTACAAACGGATTGACAAACTGATTTATACCCTCTGGAGGGTATAAAAATGACCGTATATTTACTTATTGAAATACATATGTATATGATTTGAATAGTAAGATGTATTACTAAGTATATTGGAAAGAAATTTGTTATTGAAAGTAATTTTAATATTTAAAAGAAAATAATTTATTAATTTACTGCCATATGTCTTACAAACAAATTGTTTTCTATTGATCTTTATTATTAGTAAATAAATGTGATTGCACAAAATTGACATAGCAACAATAATTTTATTTCTTTGTTACTTAAATTTATGGTAGAAATTTGTAGCACTTAATAGAAAAGTGTAAACAAATAATATAGCAAAGTTTTGTTTTTAAATGCGGACAAAGAAAACTGATTTAATGGGTTTAAGTTTTTTTTAATATTTGTCTAAAAAATAATATTAATTTTTATGTAATTTGGAATTTACATATTTTTTAACTGTGATATTAGATAAAAATAAATTTTATTAATTATTAAATAATCTTGTAGTTTTTTTTTATATGCAACACTTTCCGATTGTTTCCTATTTGATAACAATATTTTATTACTAGGTCTTTGACCTGAAAAATGGTTCACTATGCTAACCACACGCTGAGTACTTAGTCCCCAATGAACAAATTCCTCAAAAAAATGAACTTTCTCCCCAAAAATTCGTATGGGATTGGGGAATTTGTTCATGGTGAAAAAATTCCCCAATGTTTACGTTTTTTGGGAAGTAAATTAATTTTTTATTTGAATTTAAAATTTTTTCATATCTTAATTTAGAAGTTTTTTATAAGACGCTACAGCAGAACTGCTTCAAAAATAAGCTGCGAAGTTTATTTATTTTGAAGTTTATTTTGTAAACATCAAATATAACGGAATCGTTTGCAAAATTAAAGGAATCAGAACTTTTAAAAATTTAATTACTTCATTCAATAAGTGATCATCATTGAGCAGAGACGTGAAATTTATATAAAATGGGTGCGACGTTTAAAATTGTGCCGCAAGGTTGCATTAAGCAACTGCTTATAGTATTTATATGTATAGTAATTATTGCACATACGTAGATAAAATGTATCATGACTTTCCACTGAGCTGTATTTTGCGAGCGAAACGCGTCCGCTTCCGCGCTTTTGGCAGCTACACCCGTGCTGCCGCGCAGTTGTTGTAAATTCATTTTAATCCTCAAAATATATTTTTCAGATTATTCCGATATTTTAGCTGAGCTGTGTTCCGAGAGCGTGTCGCGTCCGCGTCCGCGCACCGATATGATGCTATTGAAAAGAATACAGATTTTAAATACATTGCAGGACAGATATTGAGAGCAGTATGGCGAATTTGTTCATTTCTTTTGTGGACTTTTTTTGAATTTAAGGAATTTGTTCATCGTGAAGTTATTCCCCAATTTTTCGCGTAATAAGTTAATTTTTTTTTTTGGGAATTTGTTCATTGGGGACTAAGTACTCAGCTCCTACTTACCATTACAACTAACTGCATATGTTTATGCATGGATTATTTTGAGGTGTGATGTCTAAAAGTTACGAATTTTAGTTATTCTAGAGCTTTGGGATATACAACATTTCTGGTTTTTCCTTCTGGTGTATATACGAAAAGATTGTGCTGGCTCCCAACTCTGGAGCAGGCGACATATAATTGTCTATTAGAAAAACAGGGAGTTTCTTAGTTTATACCTGCTACCGTAAGAGATTGTCCTCTTATGTACGTTATGTTAGGAAAAACTTTTGTACCATCTATTGCAATGAATGAACCAACTTACAAAAATTTTCTGGTAGGGATATTACAGTCGTTTCAGGAGTTTCACATTCCCTGGAGTCAGCTTGTCTTATCCGTTGGGCCTCAAGACATTGTTGAGTCGTTTCAGGAGTTTCAGATTCCCTGTACTCAGCTTGTCTTATCCGTCCTGAAGACGTTGTTGAGTCAGAGTTTCACATCCTCTCGACTCTGCTTGTCTTAGCCGCTGGATTTCTAGATGCACTTGATTAGATTAAGGCATTTCCGCTCTTCTTCACAAAGAGTCAGAGTTTCACATCCTCTCGACTCTGCTTGTCTTAGCCGCTGGATTTCTAGATGCACTTGATTAGATTAAGGCATTTCCGCTCTTCTTAACAAAGATTGTCTTGATCTTTAGGATTCAAGACGTTGTTGGGTTTGCTCATGTGTTTCAGCATTTCTCGACTCAGATTGCCTAACTCGTTGAGACTCGATACGAATTTGGGTCTGATCGGGGGTCTCGAGAGTTCTGTTTAGCCTAAGCCTTTTTGCATTTGAGGTAGTACGGACTATACTCTATGCTTTCATGTGCAAGTCACAATTGAAGATAGTTCTTTTCCCACCTTTACAACTCATTTATATAGTGAAAAAGATGAAATGGAAATATTTGTATTCCAATGCAGCCAAAAAGCGAGATGGAAATAAATGTAATATTTTGTATTCCAATGTAGTTAAAAAGGCGAGATGGAAATATTTGTATGAATTAACCTCATCGGAGTAATCCCACAGCGGTAGTCACCTGTATCTGTTCACCGATGAAATAAATCTGCACTAGTTTTGGGGTGTTACAACTCATATAGTAAAAAAAGGTCAAAACGGAAATGTTTGTAATAGGTTGATTTACAATATTTATTTCATAATGGTGTAAACTCAAGAGTAGTAAGTAAAGAGATTTATACACAGTTTAAGAGAAGTTCATTGAAAAATTAAAACATGTATAACAAACACTAAAAGCGTATATAGAATATTAAAAAGTGGGCGTGGCCGATAAAAATATATGACGACCTTGTCTGGGATATGAGAATAATGTGCAGTAAATTCGAGCGAAACCCGTAAAAATTTAAAAAAAAGTGCGTGTAAAAGTAGGCGTGGCCGGTAAGAAGCATATGACGACCTTCTCTGGGGTATAGAGATCGTGTGTCCCATATTTCAGACAAATCCGTTAAAAAGTTAAAATTTGTGTAGCGAGCAATTATACAAAACAAGTAAGAGTGTTAAATTCGGCTGTGCCTAATCTTTGATACCCTCCACCACGGTTTGAGTATTGATAATAAATGTAAACAAAATATTGGAAAAATATGCATGCGTTTCCTATATGCATGCGTTTCCGGTTATATGACATAACTTCTCGTTTAATTTAGTTTTTGCTAATTAAATAGCTCGCCCTAACTTCCATTGCAAAGGTAATGGTTGTGTAGGGTGGCTATATGCATTAAATCATGCTAATTGGAGATGGCTGTATAGTTTATTTTAACTGGCGAAATATTTTTTCATTGCGGCCATATAGGTCGGATGGAGTAACAAAATAATAACCAAAAAAAAGCTCTCTCAATTTTTTTATTAAAATGTTGCCATATTTGGAAAACATAGAGAATAAATTTATAATAATAAATATTCAAATTAGGGATGCCAAACGCAAAAAACCAAATGTCCCAAACATTTTAAATAAAATAATTTGTTATCTTTATTTTCTGAAAAACTTCAAATATTCATCCAAAAAAAAGTTGTGAAAAACAATGTATGTATAAATAACATTCTCATCAAATTGCGTTTATTTATGTAACAATTTTTATGTTCGCAATTCTTAGATATCATTTGAGGTTTTCTAAAACTCATTGAATTTAAATTAATGTTTTCTGTAGTGCGAATTCAACGATCCGACAGAATTTCAACGATCCGACAATCGCAAATATATCGACAGCTATTGTTGTTTGCACTGGGGATTAAGTGATTCACTAAGTACACACATCTTAACGACAGTCGACAAATCTATTTTTCTATTTATTTAAATTGTAAACGAGTGGCATCTCTGTTAAAATAAGCGAAAAACACAAAGAAGAATAGAAAAAAACAAATTACTTCGTGTTTGACAGGATGATTTTATGTTTATGTTTAATATCTCTATTTTTTTTTTACTAACATTTCTGTTTATTTGTTTGAAAATGAAATAATGAATTGAATATGCTATTTAATTTTTTTATTTATATAAAAAAGTTTTTTAATAGAAGCAAAATATTTTCACTATTTTATGATTTTTATTTATGTATGACGATATTTCAACCTAAAAATTTAAGTTTTTATCGATTGAATAAACGACACAAAAATGGTTGTCGTTTAGATAACAACAACAGCTGACTTTAACAATAGCGAATATCGTTTAAAAAATTTACTGATAATTTTGCTTTTCTTTTTTAACGATTCGACAATCGTTAAAAGAAGTTACTGAAAAGCTATTAATTTCTTCGTAATGCCAATATTTTTTTTTTAATGTAAACATTTTTTAAATGTAAACATATTTGGTGTTTTTTTTTTTGGAATTTCAATTTGTGTTTAACGAATAAAATTTATATGTATATTAAAGATGCAATTGATGTCTTCTAAATTTAAAATTATTATTTCCGACGTTTTGATATGATTTTCTGAAATTCAGTTAATATTCTCTAATTTATAATTGCAAATTTTAATTCCAGTTTTTAGAATTGATATTTTCTTAAATTTGAATGGAAAATTTAAAAAGTGCAATTTTGTATTTATGTGAATAATAATGCTTTAGTAATTATAAACAATTTTTAAAAATTAGATGTAATCGCAATCAGATATTTTGTAGGTAAAGCAGAATAATAATTCTATATAACTATGTAAAACTGTTTTGAAAGAAAAAAACTCATTGATGAACTCGGTAGCTCTATTTTGTAAAGACAACAAAATGTTAGTATGCCAAACTTATGTTCATATTTGTAAAAGAATAATGAAAAAACGAATGAAATAATAAAAGACCAGCCCGTGTATACTATTAACATTGTGCTGTATGACATCTATTTGAAAATATTGACATTCATGTTAAAATAGAAATAAATATTGCAAAGCTAATTAGAACAAAAATTGTGGCGCCATCTGCTGTGGCATGGTCACGCTGAGCAAAATGAAGTAACACTCTGTTAACGCAAAAGAAATGTATTTTCCCCACAACAAAATATTGCAGAATTTTATGTAAATAAAATTATATACCGATTTATTTCTAACATGCAGTTATTATGGATATACATACATATATAGAATATATATATATTATTTGTATTATTAATATGTGTATTATTTGTATTATTTAATATGTGTATGTATGTATATAAAAATATTACACACAAAAAATACAACATCAAACGTTATTTTTGTGTTTTTCTCTTTAAAGAAATTAATACATACAAATTTTTTTTGCTAAATTTACATTGTTTTCTTTTTATTAACAACTAGGTATTTTAGCATTATTTGCTGGTGAATTTTTACTCCCTTTGTATTAACTCGTAGTTTCTGCTTGTCGAAAAAATTTTGGATCGATTTTAACCCCCTTTCCCGTCACCCAATCGATCTGAAACTTTGCAGGCAGGCTCGTGGCAATGACAGAAATGATCTAGTAAATTTTTTTAGTGATGCCAAAACAATGGAAACTTTTAACTTTTTCTACCAGAGTTGATAAAAAAATGTACAAAGGGTTAGTTTTTATTATATTATTACCACAACGACCACATAAACAACAAGTCCAGCTATCACAACAATATAACATATAGAATAACAACAAGAACTCTATATTTCTTGTTGTTATTTAATTTTTTTTTTTTTTTTTTACTTTTTCAGAGATTTCCCTGGACCTGTTCCACCGATTTTAATGATTTTTGAAATAGAAATCTTCCCATGAATTTGGAGAATCATTCTCACTAAAAATGATCACCTTAGCTATCCTACTGAGGGCGTGATCGTGACAAGAACAACATAGAAAATTATATTTTTTCAAGACTTTTTTTTAGTTCATTCATTCATTCAAATCTCGGGCCTTAATCGACCGATTTGGACGATTTTAAATAGCAAACTTTTCAGGATGTTAATGAATCATTTTTTATGTCAGCGAGCACCCTAACTGCCCAATTGATGCCGCCATCGTGATTTCCCCAGGCGGACAGACGGACATCGCTTATCAACTCCGGTTGTTATAAGGATCACAAATGTATATATTTTATGGGGTCCAAAATTTTTTTTCTAATTATATATACCCTCTGCACACTGGAGTGGAGGGTATAAAAAACAGAAAATGAATTATAAATAAAAAGGGGCCGTAAAAATAGACATGGCCTATAAGAAGCATATGGTGACCTTTCCTGGAGTATAGAGATTGTTTATAACAAATTTAAGAGAAATTCGTCGAAAAGTTTAAATTTGTGTAGCGAACAAATAAACCAAAAAACAGAACATGAATTGTATATAAAAAGTGTGCGTTAAAATAGGCGTGGCCGAAAAGAAGCATATGGTTACCTTACCTGAAGTTCAGAGATCGTGTGTACCAAACTTCAGGGTAATCCATTAACAAACAAACATTTGTATAGCGAACAAATAAACCAAAAAACAGAAAATGAATTTTATATAAAAAGTGGGCGCAAAAGTAGGCGACCGGTACGAAGCATATGGCGACCTTCCCTGTGGTACAGAGATCGTGTGTACCTCATTTCCGAGAAATCCGTTAACAAATAAAAATTGGTATAGCGACCAAATATACAAAAAAGACAAAATGAATTTTCTATACGAGTATATAGATTTTCTTTGCAATTCTCCGTTAAATATTCTACAGAATGGAATCGATGGAGATGACTAATCAAAACAGGAGTGGGCGATTAATAATTTTTTTTTTAAGTTTTTTAAATTAATATTGAATATGTTTAGTTTTTGGTCTTAGTAACTCATGCTTACTTTTTATTAAATCGATTTGTTTTGCTGTTTCTGCAACATATTGAAACTTTAAAATAAAGATACTTTTTTTCACACCTAAATAAATATATTGAAAAACCAAATGTTTCAATTGCCCTAAATAGAAAAGTTGAATTGAGAATAATTTCCATTGTATTACAAAATGTGACTAATTTAAGAAGTTTGTCTTTTTGGTTAAACATTTCCAATTTATGAAAAATATATATGTTGAAATACTTCTTCTATTTGTTGTAATTTAAAGTAATGACGCATTGGAAAAACTATGTGTTTCTGACATGAAAACAACAAGCGAACTACAAAAAAAAAACTGATATCAAATATAGTGTTATCAAAAAAGCAATAAACGTTTTTTTTGGAATACGAGTAAATACACTCACATGTGTGTATGTATATAAATAAATAAATATAAATCTATCAGATACTATCTATATAAGTATATACATACGTCAATGATTAAACATACAGACATATGTACATACGTTAATAAAATATATAAATATATACATATATATGAATGTTTTAAAAGTGAATAAAAATAAATGAAATTTATGGTAACAAGTCATGCGACTCTTAAAAATAATTAAACGAAATAAAATCAAAATATAAATATAATAAATGAAAATGCGTGACATGGATTAATTGAATACTAAATGCAATGCAAAACTGAGAAATGCAACACTGTTTTATGAAAAATACAACACTGCATTTTAATTAAGTGAAATTAATAAGAAAGTAATAATCTAGTAACTGTTGAACAACAAAGCAATAACAAATGATTAAAAAATATATACAAAAATAACAAAGTGAACAAAAAAAAAAAACGACATAAAATAAAAGGCCATTAAAGGTCACGAAATAAAAACAAGTTTACATACGACATACATACTTACAACTCTCACTCTCTCAGCTAAGATCTCGGGTTTGTTGGGCGATGAGCTAGTTGTATTTCTTTTTTGGTGATAATCTCTTAAAGAAAATAAACTTTACATGGTTATCATCACTAAAGTGTTGTATTGTACTCAACTGGCTCTCGTTGTTTTCGATTTCGGGATCTTGTTATCATCATAAGTGTGAAGAAGAGCAACACAAACAGGAAATTGAACTTTTACTTTATATATAAAATAAAGAGTGAATATAATATATAAATATGTACATATATACCTATCTACACCGTTTCCAAAATTTTAAATTTTTAATGACAGTTTGGGAAATATAAATAAAAATTATAAAATTAATTTTTAAAAAGAGTTTTTATTTTAGAAATCCATAGTTTATTTTTATTTTACTGTAATAAAACGAAAGTTTAAAATATAATACAAACAATTTTAAAAAATAGATTGCATAACAAAAGTTTAGTTTAACTACATGTTGAATTGAGATAAATATTTATTTACGATAATAATCACTTTACAATTGATATTTTTACACTGACGTATTTTTATGATACTAAAACTGTGGTTGTACTAATTTTCAATTAAATATTTTTCGTGAAGGATTTATGAAAATGAGTTTTAATAGCAAATACCTCTCCAAAGTATTCCAAATTGAGACGTAAATTTCAAAGCTTTTCATTTCCATTTTTTAATATTCTTCTCTCTCGAAAAATTTTTGTTTTCGAGTGAAAAATGACTGAAATTTTAATAGAATTAAAAAAAAAATTGTTTAGGAATTACATATTAAAAATTTCTTCACAACTCATTAAATCGGAGATGTTGAGCACGAATATGGTCAAGATTTGGATAACCAACGACTAGGTTTCGAGATATGAATATGGCTGTACAAAATCTTTATTTACATTTTTTTTAATATACATATTGATAAAAATATTGCAAAAAGTGCAAAATATTAAATTTTTTATTTAAGTGGGCATATTTAGAACATGTTTTGGTTGGTACATACATTGGCTATCCGCGAATTAAACAGTCATTTTGGTGTTCTGAAAAATCGATTTTTTAAGTTTGCATTGTAGAAATCGTGTGCATAATATTATAATATTATTATTATTTTTTTAATGAGAAATAAGAAGAGATAATACAAGCGTATACTAAATATTTGTTCAAGAGATAAGAAAGAAAAAAATAAAAACAAGAAAACTACACTTGGTGATAACTACCGCTACAACGCTAAAGCAATAATATTCCGTGATAAAAATGGGTTTTCTCAAATAAAATTTTTCAAATATTTAATTCAGAAAAACCTAAAATTTAAAAAAAGAAAATGTGAAACATAATAAATCATAAACTACTTATGATGTCATTTATTTCAAATGAAATGTGTGTTTGTTTTTTGTTACATTTGCTTAATATTTTCTTATTAATTAAAAATAATGATAATTCGAAAATATTAAATTACAAAGGGCAAATGTTCAATAAGACAACACGTTTAAAAATCAGCACAAAAATAATACGACACCATAAATTAAATTCCAAATATAAAAATAAAAAACAAAAATTGACCACCATTGATATTTAAAATGCAGGCACGTATTCCTCGTCCTAATCGTCGAATATACACGAAATGCACACACACACTGATTAAATTCATTCCAGAGTCAACTAAACTATCAACATACAAGTGGCCACAATCAGCAAAAAATATCACAACAAAACAAGATTATTTGTGTGTATTTGTTTTATATTTGTTAATAACGTCTACATATTCTTATAGACACACTGGAATAATCGCAGTACAAACAAAAAATAAAATAAAAAAATGATTAATACAAATGAACAGTGAAATAATATACGAAAAACGTGATCTAATATGAACAAAAAAGAAAGTTTAACTTTAAATGTTTTGTTCATATTTCAAATTCCAGACACATACTGACCCTACAGTATTAGGTGCTGTCCCGTACTTAAGCCAAAATTAGTCAACAAGAAACACGAAGTGAAGTGTCAGTTGATCTTTTTAATAGTTTGTGGCGAGAGAGAGAGAGAGAATATTTGATGATTGTTTAATATTGAAGTAAAGGCCTAGTTAGCCACACGTAACCGTAACCAAACGTGTCAGCTGTTTCTTTCTGTTTCATGAAAAGCATTTAGAGCAGTTACCGAACTCAACTGTCACATAAACGGAACGTCCCAATCTGTTGAAAATAGATTTTTGCTACGTTTGTACGTGAAATTTATGAACAGCTGATAAAGTTTGGTTAATTTTACACAGCAACATGCTGGTTCGTTTTTTACGTTCTATAATTGCACTAAATGCCAACGTTACATTTACGATACCGGATACATTTTAACAACGTGTGGCTACCTAGGCCTTAAATGCCTGGTAAACGTAACTTAACGTATCAGCTGATCTATATTGTTACATGAAAAGCATTTAGAACAATTAACGAATGGAAATGTTAAATAAACGGAACGTCCCAATATGTCTAAAATAATTGGCCTTTATAATAAATATAATACTGGTTAAAAGCATTCCGACAGGATAAAAAATGTGTTGAAGAGATGGGCGCATTTGCGGGGCAGATACGTTAGGGAAATTTTATTTAACAAAGTTACATAAAATAAAACCTCGACAACCTATTGTTAAATCTGGTGAATATGGGTTATATCCTTCATATTTTTAGGAAGTTATTTGGTTTAATTCGCATATAAGAAAATAATTCTAAAATATTAACTATTTAGGACACCATTAACCCATATTATTTACCTGGGCCATTAACCAACTTAAAGTCGATTGAATAGGTATGTTAAAATTTAAAAAAATATATAATGGATAATGAAAGGAATACATCATTTCGATATTGAGACGGAATCGCTCCCTTATTAGACAAATATTCTGCTAATCTTATTCTTAAGTTCATTGAGGTTTGAGTTGTGTTATAAATGACCCCAAAGGCCGATCACCACTGGCTCTAATTTGACTTCTCCAGACTCCTTCTTGAACCATACCATATCCTTGCTCCCGATCCACATACTTTATTGGGCAATATGTGGTTATTAATTGGAACAAATATAAAATTATAATTCAGGTGATAATGTAATCAATATCCTGAAATCGTTGTCTTTGCATTGGTGTACTGTTGGGACGCTTAGATACATATATAGGGGACAGTTTGCGCCACAACATGGTTTTTCATAATTTGTGTCTCCACGCAATAGACTGAATGGACCATCCGTGAACCAAATACCAAGTGGTATACATATAATTTTTTTAGATTAACTATACAACGAAATTTATACTTACAGAAGAATAATTGCCAATCTCTCTTGTGGTGCAATACTTTGCCTCCCTCAGTGTTATTAAGACATCACCAATCAAAGTGTTCAATAAGTGTCAACTGATACGCGTATGTTTATAATTGTTCCTCATCAATACTTTTCATGTTAGTTAAAACCTTTCCATAGTATCCTGCGTTTGAGTAGTCCATATATATGGGTCGCACACCCCATCTTCTAATGCGGCGTCTTCCTTCTGTTTTAAGTTTTATGTACATTTTGAACAAATTTAAGATGCTTAAGTACACAAAAACGCTTATAAATCCATATTATTAATTGTTTTCACAAATTTTATTTATATTTTCTTATATAATGTTCAAGTCAATGGCTAGTGGAGACCGTTAATGTTCATGTCATGACTAAAAAATCCAACTTTTTGTCATGACAGTAAGTCTGTCATAAACTCAGTCATTTATTTGACGTTTCATTCGATTTTGACGTTTAAGTTTATTAAAATTAAATTAAATAAAAGCGAAATTATTAATTTCATTCTAAAAATGGATTCACTCAAAATCTTTCATTTTTTCTTCTTCAATTTATATTTTTAGTTTTTGTAACTCTTTTAAAGCATTGAGTACAATAACACATTTTTGTTGTTTACGGTTCAAAGACATTTTGGAAATGAAATGTCTAAACATAATTTGCCCACTTCGCATTTTCTCTCATATTGTTTCTCTGACTTGAACATGAACATTATCATAAATTATAGCTAGTCGAAACAGCGTGTAATATTAATAGGCAAGGCGATTTCTTGTGATATATTCTACACCTTCAATTACCAACCGATTCTGACATACCATTTCAAAGGTATTTTTTTTGCAATGTTTACCATATTTACAGATGTACACCATCTGGTATATATATATTTTTTTTTTTTTTGTGAAATTCATTTAAAGTTACTACTAACACATACAAAAAACAGATTTTTAAGCTTCCCTGAGTCGGCGTAGCTAGAGAATATCTAGCTATTTCCTTAACTACCAATCATTACCATTAACTACCAGCCGAATTACTAGCAATGCACACGACTGACTGACTGATGACATTGACGGTTTGACGGTAGTTAATTGCCTCCATCTGCATAACCTTTTACTAATGATTTCACTAATCACGTGTGATGTGCGATTTCACTGACACTGCTTCTATAGCAAAATAATTAATATATTTGCAATAACTATTTGTATAGTACGATCAGACCGATGAGATCAATGGTCAGCAAAACCTAACTATTCCTCTAGTCAAAATGTACCAATGATATTTCCATAATGAAAATACTGCAGAAACATAAAATTTTGTGATTTTTGTTTATTTAACAAAAAAAACTATTCGTATTCAAACTATAATTAAAACTTAAAATAAATTCCAGTTATTTCACATAAATTAAAAAAGTAAAAAAAAAAATTAAATAAGGAAAAGTATCAGTTGTTTGTTTATAAATGTTGTTTTTTTGAGACAGAGTTTTCTGAATAGCTTTTCTTAATTGGTCTTCAGCCGGGCCAGGGAATTTTGCGTTTATTGGTAGGGATTCTGAAAAAGGGATACATAAATAATCTGGAAATTAAATATATTATAATATTTTATTATATGATATTACCTATGAGCGCGGAGTACACATTTTCCAGTCCTTTGAGACTTTTTTTGCCATGGACGCCATCAATGTTGTAGGACATATTTACTATATTTTTATCTGATATTTTAAAATTTGTTTCCTAGTTACACCAAAGTCTATTCGGTGCATAGGGTCTAATATTATTTGTGAGATCATTTTCACGTTCTGTTTTTCTAAAGGCGATTTTTCATATAAATACATTTTCAAATGGTGAAATGGATACTTTCTAGATCAAAAATCTTCATCAGAGATCAGTGTGCCTGATGTTGTTGAATATGTCAAAACATTGTCTATCTTTTTTGCGACTTGAACACATTTCATGCAACCATGTCGTGACACGTGAGAAGGAGTGTCAGCAATATATGCCCTAGCGGGAGCATCACATATCACGGACCTTAAATTTACCTTTATATGTCTGCCTGCTACTTCCATACCGTTTTCCATATAATGAGATAGCTCAAAAACAAATTTATTTAAAAAATCATCACAGCTTTTGGTTTGCTGTGACCAGCAAATATACTGATCGGAAATATTGGTTGGTTTTTTAAGTTATTTACTCTAATTAAAATAGGCCAAAGTTGGCTTTTAGAGCTTCTAAACAGAGGCAATCCGTCAATATTTATGTCAATACTAATAGCCTCAGGAAAATAAATTTCTTTAGACAGCTTTTGTAAACTATGCGCCATGCCAAAATGAATGTACATATTTACCTCCGCCAATGCTTTCTATTTCGGGTTTTATGGGGACATAAACTCATGAAAAGATTCTACATAAATATGGTCAACCCTGAGAATTTTTATAAGGTCCTTCACACGGTTTCTTGACGGTCTATGTTTTAAATTCCATTCCTTTAATTTCTGTGAAAGGCTACATTCATTTAAATTGTTTTCACTTTCATTTACATATTTATTTGCTATTTTAATATTTTCTACAATGTCTTCACTTATTATGTCTATGTATATTTTGGTGCAATTCTTCACTAACTGCTTTGGAAATGTCTGTTTCATTATTTTCACAATTTTCTTTTTCAATATTAATAAATTTTTCAATTAATTGTACTTTTTCCTTTTTCATGCGACGTTTTAATTGACTTCTGCTGCTCTTTTTACCTTTCTAAAAAAATGCACGTTTTTCACTGACCGCGAACTAATTGAAATTGACGCCAACACAAAATCAAAATAACTGCTTCAAATAATTTTTTTCTTGTTGATTTTCTTTAGAATAACGGCATAGTTTTTTCACTCGCAAAATAAAATTGATGTTGAATGCATTAACATATTCATGAGATGAGAGTGAGAGAGTCAAAAGGCGAACTCTTGCATTACTTGGGACAACTTTAGTAGTTCGCTAGGTAAATACGTAACGATTTTGAGTCAATTTCTACTTTTAAAACTGCAGGGTTCAAATAAAAACCATATACAATGCTGTGTACATGTTTATTAAATTTGTGTTGAATTGTGAATTGGCTAAAATTGATTAGCATATATTTAGGCTCTTATAAAATTATTTATAAATGAAAAAATAAAATTTCCTAGAATTTGCACTCGAATTTCGAAGGCTGGGCTCTAGTAGTATTTATTATTGTTGTTAAAAATCACAATCTTAACAACAAACTCAATCGCGAAAAAGTAGCTTTTGTTTGTTTACGTCAAAATCATATGGTATGTTTTTAATATTCTATAATTGCACTAAATACCAACATTACATTACATCAACAGTTGGCTAACCTGGCCTTAACGTTAGGTGAAGTAGAATTCTATAGATTTTAGAATTTTTCTCCGCTTTTACGTGGCACTATAAAAGCAGCAAATACAAATGTAACTTGCTCCACGAAAAGGGACCTCTGCGCCGAAAAAATTTTTTTTTACTTTTTGAGTGATTCTTATAGGAAAAAACGCTCTTTCAAATGACGCAAACCGCAAGTTTCTATGTCTTTTAGTTTTTTTACAAATCACCTGTAAAGATGAACATAATTAATGAAAAAATTGAAAAATGTGATATAAACAGATAATATATATAATATTTGAAATTTAAAAAAAGTTCAATATCGTTTTTCTGAATAACTTCTTTTCGGCGCAGAGGTCCCTTTTCGTGGAGCAGGTCACAAATATACATAAAAAAATACAAACAAATCACCTAATAAATTAATAGTTAATACAAATTTTAAAGGAAATGAGATTTATGATATAATAATAATTTTATATAAAAAAAACCGAATTATTTGTTTAAAAACAGCTGATACAACAAATTCCATTTACTTTTACCTCAAGTTACTTTTATACTAACAAAGCTTTTACCCAAAACCGTTTCGGTATTCGAATTTGTGAAAATTCAAGATCATTAATATTGTTTGCAGTATTGTATGGTAGAGCATATCGCACCTGTACCTCTAAAGTGAGTCAACTCAAAATTTTTCAATTTTCACTTTTTGCAAGAAAACGATACACAGTGGTCATATCTATCCACTGTAAAAATCTTATATCGATTTTTCTAGTCTTTCGCAAAAAAAAAAAAAAAAAATACAGTTGTAACCGTCTTTGTGTTACAAGAGTAGCTTCTTTGGAATCCACATATTTTGAGTTGCACCCAAAAAACTTGCCATTATTGATGTCACTGCAAAATCGCAAAAACAGCTACTGTTGTATACTTATTATTCGCAATTCTTTACAATGAAACAACTGTTTTTAAATTTTATAGTAAATATTAAAAGAAACGTTTTTTGCCTCTACTGAGAATTTGTAAATTTTGAGTTGACTCACTTTAGAGGTACAGGTGCGATATATATACTTTTCGAAAAATCATAACAGCTCTGTGAATATTTTTAATCAGATCGTAATGTAATCATTGTTTTCTTATAATTAATTCGATTGTTTCTGTATCAAATTTTAATAAGGGCAGTCGAGATAATTGTTTCTTTTATTTATTTTTTTTTTGGATTTTAAAAAAAATTTTGTGATGTTTAAAGTTCTATTCTTTCTTTACTTTTTTGGGCTAAGAATATGAATTTTTATATATTTGTGAGATTATCTTTAGTTTACTCTTATTTTACCAAACTTTTTCCGTAAAATGCGGGAACAAACCTATTAATTAATTTGTCAGTATTAGTATGTAATCAAGCTTTTACCTTATTGAAAACTCTTTGTCAAAAGCCAATATGTTTCAAAAAGCAGACGGTTTATCTTAAAATTTAAATCTGTAAAGTTTGTGTCACCTATTTACTTCGGCACAGTGTTATATTATAAATAAAAAAAAATACTTTTATTTATAAAACCAATTAAATGTAAGAGTATAATTTAAATTAAATACAATAAATGACTTTGTATATTTAGTTTTAAATTAATAAAAAAAAAAAAGTAAATTAATTGAACACAAAACATACACATACATACAGTGAGTGACGATACAATGGAAACTTTTAACAAAATATATTTTTGACAACTTCAATACCAACGGTCAATACCAAAAAAATCATAAAAAAGAATACTTAAAAGTACTAATTGTTATGCTATTGAAAAAAAAATTGGAAACCTTTACTATACAATAATTGAGAACTTTCCCTGTATTTTAGGTTTCAATATTTTGTTCGGTATCCATTTTCTTTTAGGACTGCCGAGGCATGTGGTCAATTAAATTGTTGATGATATACATTAAAATTGTTTGCCAATCTGAATTAAATATCCCTCTGAGATCTTTGCTGGTTGTGTAATTGCGTGTCCGTATTTCTCGATTTTCAACTTCCCATAGATTTTCTATGGGATTGAAATCTGGTGATTGGCTGTCCATTCCAAAAGACTAACTTCATTAGATTTTAGCCATTCGGTTACAACTTTGAAGGTTTGGTTTTGGCTCATTGCCAGACCACGGGCATATTTTCCTCGCATGGATATATTACATCATTTAAAATTTTCCTGTATCCAATTCCAGTTAGAGTTTCTTTTAGCAAATGAATTGAAATCATTCCTTGGCCCGAAAAGCAACCCCATACCATAATATTGGCTCTGCCGAACTTAACACTTTTATTTGTATATTTTGGGTCCAGTATCTTTGGTCGTCGTGCAAACGTTCTTCCATCTGTCCATCTGTTAAATTAAACTTGGACTCATCTGCTAGGGTTGATATTTCAATTTTGAGAACAAGAGGATGTCAACCTCAAAACAAGAGGGCATTTGTCTCCGAGGAGGGGACAATTTTTAAATAAATTATATTTTCAAAAATCAACAACGCGAATAAATCTAAAAATAAAATTTATATTTTTAAAAGAAAAATTAATTTAATCCCACTGAAAAACCAACCAAAACCATAAACACTCATTCTGGACTTAAAATTCTAAAATTAAACTTTGGCAGTTATTTAATGCCAAATCATTTGAAAGAGCAGCGACAATATTGCGATGCCAACGCATCAAAAGTTTCGATGCAATACAAAAAATGATGGAGAAAAGTGCAAAAAGTAGGACAATCCCGGACTCCTGCTGAACAAGAAGGAGGACGGCTTCGGACACCCTAAAAAGAGGACGGTGCCCGGCGAAAAGAGGACGGATGCCAACGATTTTTCTCTTATATCAATGGTTTGCTCATCGGGAAACAGTTCGAGCACATATTTATACCCTATACCACTATGTGGGTATAATGACTTTGTGCTGCTGTTTGTAACTACCAAAAATATTTGACCTAGACCCATCTTTTATTATACCGATCGAATCAGAATCACTATCTGATTCGATTTAACGATGTCCGTCCGTCCGTCCGTCCGTCTGTGTGTCCATGTAAAGCTTGTAATCAAACTGCAGGTCGCAAATATGAATATATTTTGACGAAATTTGGTATATAAGCTTTTATCGGCCATGGGATGAACGCAATTGAAATTGGTGGGAATCGGTCCATGTTCAGACCTAGCCCCCATACAAATGGCCCCTATGAAATCGACTTAAATTGCCATAAGATACAAATTATCATATAAATCTTATTCAAATTGGGTTTGTATGTGTTTATTACATCCATTAATCAGTTGTCCCAAAATGATCTCTTAGTCATAGGCCCCATATAGAGCTGCTCCCCGATCTTCACTTAAATCTATCAAAAAACAAAAATATTGCACTGATTCTTCTCAAATTTTGTTTGTATATGTATGTATATTTTTGCAAAATACAAGAGACTTTACCAAACATGGTCAGGATCGGTCCGTTTTTGGGCCTAGTCCCCATATAGATATAGCATCCGATATGAAATTTTTTATATCTGCAGCCAAAAAAATTAAGAAAAATCCCATTCAAATTTGGTTTATGCTTACTTTCTATATCCAGTTAGTTGGGTCTGAGAGATAGGGTCTCTAAACGCATGGTATAGGGTATCATATAGTCGGTCTAGACCGACTATAATTTTCTTACTTGTTTTAGTTTCAGATTGTTAACGACCTTTATAGATATCATTTTTGGACATTTTTTAAACTCTCTTGCTATTAAATTATCCTGTCATTGACTAAATTTACAGGGTACGCCGCCTAAATGTTGAGTCGGCAACGTACCTCTTTCACGATATGTCTTGATAATTTTTGAAATTATGGATTTATTCATAGAATATTTTTCGCAAATTTTGGTTTGGTTATACGATTATAAGATTGTAAATTACAAATGTGTTTAAAAACCAATTGGAAAAATTGTCAGAAGCTATTAATATTTAAATAACTGTTACGTTTTTTTAAATTTTCATTCATATCATCTTCAATTTTTATTGTTTTAATCAACTCTGGTATAGGAGTTTAGAAATTTCCATTTTTTTTTTTGTATCACTAAACATATACATATGTACTTTTTTTCGTTTATCTAGTCAATATTTTAATTGTAGTTTTTGTAACACATATGATATCTTTCGATAGAGATCACATCAAAGAGTTATTTCGCAAAAAAATTGAAATGTTAGGACTTGGCGAATTCAGAATTTTTTAAAAGTTTCCAATATATGGTCACCCACTATATATTACACGAATTAAACTCAAATGTGCAATGATTTAAAAAAAATTATTTCGAACGAGCTTTACTTTTAAATAAAAACGATTATATACAAAACATTTAAAAAATTTTCACATATAAAAGTAAAAAACAAAAACAAACAACACCAAAATAAGATTTAATAAATATGTATGCATATAGGCACCTGTTGGGCCTCACGAGTTACAAAAATAAAAAAAATGAGTAACACAACAAAATTATTTACGAACACGTATACGCCGTGTAGTCACATCACTTACATCATTTCTATCAGGTGAATAACAAGCTCACCAAAAATGTACATAAAGACACACATACAAGTATTAACGTATAATACATATTTTGAAATATGTATATATACGTATGTACATATATATGTAAATTTAAGAGAAATAAAGTTTGTTGTAGATATTTAAAATAATGACAATTTAGCTATTTTTCAGCTAAATTATGAAATTAAGTTTTAAAAATATTTTATATTTTTATTACATCTTAAAATTTAAGAAAATTTTTGACATTTTTTTGTATACAGCATATTTTACACTCCTTTTCCTAAGGTATATCGAAGCCATCAACTTGAATATTATACTGAGGTATAATATTGGGTTTTAGAAGGATTTACTGAAATTTTCCATTTCTTAAAGTAATCAATTACGTTAACAGATGTTTTTAGATAACTTAATAGGTCGTTGTACAAAGTGGTGCAACTTAAGATAACAGTATTGTCAGCGAATATTGAGGATTCACATACAGACAATGATTGGAAATCTGAAGTAAAAATATTATAGAGAATAGGAGAAAGACATGAGCCTTGAGGACAACCAGCTAGAATTTTGTATTCTTCGGAAAAATGTTCACTAAACTGTACTCTCTATGACCGATTGGTCCGGTAAATTTTAAGAATTTTTATTGTTTGAATATCTAATTCAATGGAGATTGACTTATGAATAAGAGCGTCATGCCAAACTGTATTAAAGGCAGATTTTATGTCCAGTAAAGTCATGGCAGTAGATTTTTTATCATTGAAATTTTTTTAAACTATTTTCTTGATTCTAACTAAAGGTTGTATAGTATTGCGTTGAGCACGGAACCCGATTGCTGGACGGGAAGAATATTGCAATCTTCAATAAAATTAACTAATTTCTCCTTTATGAGTATCTCAATTATCTTGCACATAGATTTTTCCCCGGTGTGTGAATGGCTATTATTTTTGAGCAAGTATTTCAGATTATCGATTATTTGTTGTATACAATTTACCATTTAATTTGGAATGCATTTCGTCTTCTTACGTATAATTTTAGATATATTCCAAAACTTCGGAGAGTATTTATCAAAACTTTTCAGCAAATTATTTCATCTGGAGTTTTTAAACTTAAAAATATTTTTACGAATACTATTATTAAAAAAATTTCGTTTGAACTTTATAAAATAAAGGTCTATATGTATCTAATCCAGTTTCTTCTAGAATTATGTCTCAGAGTTATTAAATTAAAAATATGACTTGGCAAACGTTTAACATAAATTTTTGAAAATTTTTTTTTTGAGGACTGTGTTCAATAGCAGACTGCAAAAGTGATGTAAATTTCATTAGCAAATTGTTAATATCATTAGCATTGTTCAGCGGTACATTTAGTAAATGACCAGCATTAATATTAATGTATCTCTTCTGGAAATTCCAATTGGTGTGATAATAGTCATACTTAATGCTATCAGTAGATATCTTGAATTAAAAGTGGTATAAACCTGTAAATGGTCTAAAGCAAGCCCGTTTAGAGTAAACGACGCAGAAAGTTTATCGGTTATTAGAAATAAAAAAAAAGTTCCGAAGGATATACAATTCCAAATTTATTAGTTGCTATTAAATCGTAAAAAATCTTTCCCCAGCAGTTGGCGCTTAGGCAGCCCCATGATTGATTTCTACAGTTAAAATCACCTCCTAGGATATAATGCTCTTGAATCCCCAAAAATAACTTAAGATCCGACTTAAACGCAGTTCTTTTTATATCAGAGGGGCCTGAGGCACCTCCAGGAATATAACAACTATAAACGTTAGTACCATTGGCTAGTTTTATTCTAACACCCAAGTTTTCTATTAATTCCGTGTTAATTTCAGGTAAGAGTTCATGCCGTATATTTTTACGTACTATCACTGCTACACCACCACTTTTGGAGCAATCACGATCTCTTCGATAGAAAAAAAAAAATACTCTGGATGAGTCATAGAACTTTTATTGTCTAATGAAGTTTCACTAACTAAACAAATATCAATATTTTCCCGTATCATAAAATCAAAAAATTCAAGAAGTTTGCTGCGAATTCCTCTAGAATTCCATATATATTCATATATCGCACATGTACCTCTTAAGTGAGTCAACTCAAAATTTTTCAATTTTCGCTTTTTGCAAGAAAACGATACACAGTGGTCATATCTATCCACTGTAAAAATATTACATCGATTTTTCTAGTCTTTCGCAAAAAAAATACAGTTGTAACCCTCTTTGTGTTATAAGAGTAGCTGCTTTAGAATCCACTAAAAAGACATATTTTGAGTTGCACCCAAAAAACTTCTTATTTTTGATGATCACTGGAAAAATCGCAAAAACAACTACTGTTGTATACTTAAAATTCACAATTCTTTATAATGAAACAACCGTTTTAAAATTTTATAGTAAATATTAAAAAAAAAAAAACCGTTTTTGCCTCTACTGAATATTTTTAAATTTTGAGTTGACTCACTTTAGAGGTACAGGTACGATATGTTTTATTTGCGATGTTTTGGCTATTCTGTCTGATTCTGATGCTGCTTACACACCAGGCAACGGTTGATTCAACATGGTGTGTAGCTCTGTTTCGTGTTGTATCAACCGTTGCCAGAAATATCAATAAGTTTTGATATTTTGGTTGGTTGAGGCAACCGTTGCTACGTGTGTATCATTGTTTACTGCATTTACTTCAGTTCGTCGAAAACAAGCGAATAGGAAGGTTCGTGCGAAGTAACGTTAAGCGGAAAGCAGGAAAACAAGAAAATGGCTATTGAAAATAATGAAAATTAAGTTATCTTTATTAACGAATATAGAAATTTGAGAGAGCTATGGGACGTATTTTCTGAAAAATATAAAAATAAAGATCTACGAAAGCAGCATACGAACAATTAAAAAAGAATATAATAACATTGATGAAAATGCTAGAGTTGATACGGTGAAAAACAGAACCAAAAAAATGTGAAATTCAATTTTTCTTTTCTTCCGCATGTGTCATATCTGTACCACAGCTACACAGAGTAATGAGGTTGCGTCACTCGTTGTCGCGTGTGTAGTCAACAAACAAAACACGTTGCTACAACACATTGAAGCAACCGTTGCCTGGTTTTGTTAGGCAGCATGACAATGTCCAAAAGCAAACTTAATATTGTTACAAATTGTCTTTTGTTTCTTTAACATATTTTTAATTGCGAAAAGAAGTTTACCTTGAATCTATATACATAATATATTAGACAATATTGACGACGATGATGACTTATTTTGTTTACAAACACAGCCAAAAGTGATGCTAGTGTGACAATGCTGTACCAAATTTATGTAGTGGAGACTAAACTGCTAGTCTAGTTTCATATTTCTTCTGGGAGAGAAATTGTTAGTTTTATGTATGAATACGTACAATGAGAGCATGTGTAAATGATAAAATGATCAGTGTTGCCATTTTAGCATTTTAGTTGCTAGATTTAGCAACTTTTTATTTCGTTTAGCATCCAAAATTTATGAAAAGGTGCTAGATGCTAACTTAGCATCTTTAATTAATAAAAAGTTGCTTTTAGCATCTTTTTTTTTATTTTTTTCATTATTTTTGCATATACAATTTTAATTTTAATGATATTTATATGTCTTAATTTCTCAAAGTGTAATACGAGAATTTTGTGTACTATTCTTTTTACCATTCTACTCGTTTCTTTCAACAAATATAACAAAACATTTTGAAATAGAAGAATGTAAACAACAACAACAGTTTTTAATGATTGCCAAAAAATATTATTGTATTAAAAAATGCCATAATTTTCAATACAAAACACATTAAACCGTATAAAAGAACCGATAACAAATATATTAGAAGAGTTTAAATTTAGACCATCTGAAACTGAAATAATTCAAATCCAATGGAGTTATATCACAGAACAATATTGGGATACAACACTGAGGACAACCTCTTTATGGATTGAAGTTAACAAAAATTCTATTGGCAAAAATCCATTTAAAGAGTTATCAATATTTGTATTGTCTCTATTACGAGTAGTTTTGTCTTTCTCAAATGCAAACTTTGAGCAGAATAAAATCCGAGTTGTTATGTTCTGCAATACATATAAAAGAAGGTGCTGTTACAGTTACAATATACCGAGCGATGTCGTTGATAAAAGTCGATCGTCAGAAAAATATCAGAGCCAAGAAGAACATGAAAATGAAGACATCACAGAAATATTAAATTTCATAAAGCAATTATTGTAATACAATCGTATCTTTTGATAATGAAATTTAAAAAAAATCTCTCTAAAATTAAAAATATTTAATTTAAAATTAAAAAAAACTCAATTTGATGTTAAAAAAATTACAGATGAAATCCAAAATAATTTTAATTAAAATTTTAAAAAATATAAATCGAAACTTATGTTTTATATTAATTTTTCGATTTAAAAACCAAAGAATTTATTAATAAGTATTTAATTTTTCAATATAAAGGTAATTAATCTTTAAAAAAATTTAGCATCTTTTTTTTTTTGACTCCAGTACGTTTTAGCATCTTTATTTTTGCAATTTAGCATCTTTACAATGTCAAATTATGGCAACACTGAAAATGACGATAAATGAGATAACGAAGAATAGTAAACATGAAATTTACCCACTAAGAGTAAAACAACGTCATTAAATAAATTAAAAATTTCATTAAATTTACGAAAAAATTCAACCACATATACCACAAAATCTAGCCCTGTTAAGATTTTTTTTATTAAAATTTTGTCTTATAGCGATTTCTTTTCTGGCAAAAATGTTACACGTTTTTCCCACTTCGCACTTTTTTCTCTTTTTGGGTTCTTTTCTAAAAAAAAAAATGAACATTGCGAAAGGGTAACGTGTTCTTTTCTAAAAACGTCGCACTATAAATATGTGAAAAAGGTGAAAATTTCGCACTCTAAAAAATCTGAGGGGGAGAATAACACGATAAAACAGCTTACGTTTATGTGGTTTATAAATGTGTATTTGTGTGAAGAAACAAAAAAAAAATAATAGGAAAAATGTAATTTTTATTGTTTTGTTTAAAATAAATTATTAACGTGGAAAATCTCAATGTCCTTTTATATTATTTTTTTCTTTATGGTGTCCAAGAATGAAAACATCAACAAAATCAGCTGTTCATTAAAAAAAATGTTGCAAAGTTGTAATTTTATGTTCTATTCTGACCATTAAAAAGCAACATCTTAAGTGGGTGAGCCAAACATTATAAAAATGTAACATTATAAATTGTAAAATTTTTTGTTTTAGAAAAGAAAACACCAATAATTTTAGCTACATAAATTTATATTTTGAAAAGTTTGCATCATTGTCTTTATTACGCTTGAATTTCTTCTCTATATCTTCTTTACAATACACACATAAAAAAAATACGTCAGTGCTGCCAGTTTTGGGGTGGTTTACCTTAGTTTTGGGTGTATCTTTTTTTAGTTTAGGAGAATTTTTAAAAAGGGAGGGGTTTGTAAAAAATATTTTATAAACTGTGCAAGTAGAGACATGTGCGGAATAAATGGTTTCATCTTATTTCTGGTCCTAAGAAACGAACTGCATCATTATGGTCACGATGGTTCAATATTATTTATATCACTTTTTCAATTAGGTGGAGATTTTTACGAACCTAATTTATTTTATACAGGTTCTATCCTGTGCAGTAAATAGAAAAATGTTTTTATTTTTTGATAGAGTTAATCATTGTTTGAAAAATAAAAATTTTGAATATTTTTTAAATTTAAATGAAAATATAAAAAAATTTAAAAAATTATAAATTCAGAAATATAAGAAAGACTGGGAAACCGATATTGAAGTTTTTCTATTAAGAAATTATGTAGAAAAATATTAATTTTAGTAGATTTAAAAGCCATTTCCCTAGTTTTTATTTATTTTTTTTTTTTTTTGTTTTTGCTGAAAAAAAAGTATATTGATTATATTTAATAAACTCAATAAAAAATAAATTATTTCAATTAAAATATGTTGTGTTTTTTTATTGAAATTCGTCATAATATAGGAATTTTTTTAATTTTTTAGGCCAAGAACAAAAGTTGTTGGCAACACTACAATACACACACACAGTAATAATACGCCTTATTTTTTTTTTTTTTGTCATTTGTAATTGTGTAAGTTGTTTTTCTTGCTTTTATTTTTGTGTATTTTCTTCTTATGTTTTTTTTTTTTTGCCTATTGTGTTGTCAAGTGCTAAAATTTCACGATAACGGCACGTGCACACGTTTTTTCTGATGTTTTTTTTTATTGAAATAAAAATACCAGTTACCATTTTTTTGCTTGCTGTACAGGAAATTGCAGTTTCAGCATAAATATAAAGAAATAAATAGGTATCTTCTTTAAGTACGCTTGACTGGTGAATCCTCTTATTGTGGTATATATGTACATATGTATGTATGTAAGTACAAAAAATCGTTTTTTCTTTTCTGATTGTTGTTGTTTTGTTAATGATAATGAGGTACAACAGAATGTGTTATTATGTGTGAAAAATTAACAATTTAATTTATGACTGTCACAAAAATAAAACAACCTTACAATAATACTTTTATTAGTTGCGCAAGATATTATTATTTAATCATATTTTGAATTTGAATTTAATGATTTTTCAATTCTTCAAATCATTGCGTACCTATGTGTGGATTAAACCGAAAGACTATTTTCTTCCACGAAAATATATGTATATGTACCTATTTATAATCTGATTAATCTCTTATGCATCATTAAGTTTTCCTTAAGTTCAAATCTTTTACAAAATGAGTGATGGAATATTCCAATTTATTCATGACACAAAAACCATATTTTGTGTAAAATGATTCTTTACCAAACAGTGTGGTGGCCCCAACTTTAGGTAAATGTGTGAAAACAAATGGCCAAAAACTGCTATTACTAGCGTAGGTATGTGAAAAATGCGCAGGTTTCAATCTTCATACAGAAACAATGAAAATCAAAAACTGTCTTTAACCTACAATGCATTATTAAATTATTAATTGCTACTGGGATTCTCTAAACGAAGGGGAATTATTCATTTTAAAAATAATGATTAAACATTTTTTTACCACAATTTTCAAATCACGAATCATTTTTCGTTTATTTGTAATAAAAAACAAGTAAGAAAATTATAGTCGGTCTAGACCGACTATACGATACCCTATACCATGCGTGTAGAGACCCTATCTCTCAGGCCCAACTAACTGGATATAGAAAATAAGCATAAACCAAATTTGAGTGGGATTTATATTGATTTTTTTGGCTGCAGATATGAAAAAGTTCACATCGGATGCTATATCTATATGGGGACTAGGCCTAAAAATGGACCGATCTTGACCATGTTTGGTAAAGTCTCTTGTATTTTGCAAATATATGTATAAAATTTGAGAAGAATCAGTGCAATATTTTTGTTTTTTTGTTAGATTTAAGTGAAGATCGGGAAGCAGCTCTATATGGAGCCTATGACTAAGAGTTGTCCCATAGGGATCATTTTTGGACTACTAATTAATGGATGTAATAAACACATACAAACCCAATTTGACTGAGATCTGTTTCATAATTTGGATCTTATGGCAATTTATGTTGATTTCATAGGGGTCATTTGTATGGGGGCTAGGTCTGAACATGGACCGATTCTCACCAATTTCAATAGCGTTCATCCCATCGCCGATAAAAACTTATATACAAAATTTCATCAAAATATATTCATATTTGCGACCTGCAGTTTGATTACAAGCTTTACATGGACACACAGACGGACGGACGGACATCGTTAAATCGAATCAGATAGTGATTCTGATTCGATCGGTATAATTAAAGATGGGTGTAGCTCAAATATTTTTGGTTGTTACAAACAGCAGCACAAAGTCATTATACACAAACCACATAGTGGTATAGGGTATAAAAAGCAAATAACGGGTGATTTTTTAAGAGCTTGATAACTTTTTTTTAAAAAAAGACGCATAAAATTTGCAAAATCTCATCGGTTCTTTATTTGAAACGTTAGATTGGTCCATGACATTTACTTTTTGAAGATAATTTCATTTAAATGTTGACCGCGGCTGCGTCTTAGGTGGTCCATTCGGAAAGTCCAATTTTGGGCAACTTTTTCGAGCATTTCGGCCGGAATAGCCCGAATTTCTTCGGAAATGTTGTCTTCCAAAGCTGGAATAGTTGCTGGCTTATTTCTGTAGACTTTAGACTTGACGTAGCCCCACAAAAAATAGTCTAAAGGCGTCAAATCGCATGATCTTGGTGGCCAACTTACCGGTCCATTTCTTGAGATGAATTGTTCTCCGAAGTTTTCCCTCAAAATGGCCATAGAATCGCGAGCTGTGTGGCATGTAGCGCCATCTTGTTGAAACCACATGTCAACCAAGTTCAGTTCTTCCATTTTTGGCAACAAAAAGTTTGTTAGCATCGAACGATAGCGATCGCCATTCACCGTAACGTTGCGTCCAACAGCATCTTTGAAAAAATACGGTCCAATGATTCCACCAGCGTACAAACCACACCAAACAGTGCATTTTTCGGGATGCATGGGCAGTTCTTGAACGGCTTCTGGTTGCTCTTCACTCCAAATACGGCAATTTTGCTTATTTACGAAGCCATTCAACCAGAAATGAGCCTCATCGCTGAACAAAATTTGTCGATAAAAAAGCGGATTTTCTGCCAACTTTTCTAGGGCCCATTCACTGAAAATTAGACGTTGTGGCAGATCGTTCGGCTTCAGTTCTTGCACGAGCTGTATTTTATACGGTTTTACACCAAGATCTTTGCGTAAAATCTTCCATGTGGTCGAATAACACAAACCCAATTGCTGCGAACGGCGACGAATCGACATTTCACGGTCTTCAGCAACACTCTCAGAAACAGACGCAATATTCTCTTCTGTACGCACTGTACGCATTCGTGTGGTTGGTTTAATGTCCAATAAAGTAAACTGAGTGCGAAACTTGGTCACAATCGCATTAATTGTTTGCTCACTTGGTCGATTATGTAGACCATAAATCGGACGTAAAGCGCGAAACACATTTCGAACCGAACACTGATTTTGGTAATAAAATTCAATGATTTGCAAGCGTTGCTCGTTAGTAAGTCTATTCATGATGAAATGTCAAAGCATACTGAGCATCTTTCTCTTTGACACCATGTCTGAAATCCCACGTGATCTGTCAAATACTAATGCATGAAAATCCTAACCTCAAAAAAATCACCCGTTACTTGCTTACAAACCATGATTTATACCTCACGTTTTTAATTTGCGCTGTTGGTATCGCGTTTGAATGATTTAAAAATATTGATTAAAAAAAGTTACGTTTTTTTAAAGTTACTTTTCTACTTTTTAAAAAAAAATCTATAATAATCTACTAATATAAAAAAGAGGTAATGTGTGTTTGTTTGTTTGTAGGAGATAATCTCCGTAATTACTCATCTGCTCTTCCTGAAATTTGCATAGAGTCTTACTGCAGATATGGGAAATGCTATGAGGTGTCATACAAAGTAAATAATAAGTGTCATATATCTGGAGTACTGTAATAGTGAGAGCCTATATACATATATATATATATATATATATATATATATATATATATATAGTCTGGTTGGACTGACTACCCCACTTTACCATAGCCCAAGAACAGCAGCAATTATAAATTTCTATACAACAAAAAAAAAACTACAGTTTAACAACATATTGAATATGGACTGTTATGTTACTGCTTTTACGTATATGCGTCACACGATATGACAAAGATGTCGAATATAATCTATTTGTTCGAGTTCATACGGGACATTTGTATGGGCGCTAGGCCTGAACATCTATCAGTTTCAATCAATTTCAGTTGCATTCATCCCAAATATACCAAATTTTATGCTAATTTATTTTCCTATGCGACCTGAAGTTTGATTACAAACAGACGGACGAACTTTGTTAAATCAGATAAGATTCAGAGTCACACGGTAAGTGGTTACAAAGATTAGAACCCTGATCACAGAGAGGTATGGGAGATACAAATAATGTTATTTTGGATATTTGAACAGTTTCTAATAAGGAGTGTTTCGTTTCAAATTCGTAAAATTCAGAGCAGAATACGGGTCAAACTGCTAAAAATTCGATTAAAATGATTAAAGCGAAATATTCACTACATTTTATTATTGCAAAAGAAAGTAAGAACTATTGAAATTATTATCAACAAATAAGAAGATATAATCGGTTCTAGACCATGAGTTTCGAGAAATGGTATCAGATCCAACATTGCTGAGGTCATAATTTGATGTAGAAAATAAGCATAAACAAATTTGAATAGCATTGTTATTAATTTGTGGCCTGCTGATATGAGAAACTTGATATGGGTTATTATTTTTGTGTGGAGTCAAGATCAAAGAATGGACCGATAATAACCGTATTTAGTAAAATCACTTATTAACCCCAATTTTAAGAAAATCTATGCAATATATTTGTAGTTTTTTGATAGATTTAAGTAAATATTTGGAAGTACCGTTATATGTGGACTATGACAAAAATAGTCCGACAGGCATATTTCTGGAATGATGATACAAACACATAGAAACCAAATAAGACCGATATGTATACGATAATCTGAATCTTACTTAAATTTAAGTCGAACTCATAGCGGTTATATGCATGGGGGTAGGTCTAAATACGCACCGATTTTCCCGATTGAGATTTGTTATTTTTATTATCAGGTTTATCATACAACCCTCGCATACACACACTATTATCATTATTATTAAAAACTAAAATAATAATTCACGTGTTCAATACCTAACTTTACAAACATAAGTTAGCAAGCGGTTATGAAACAATGAAAATAGTCTACGAGAATTTCTATAATCTACAAAATAAAAAAACAGGAAACCATATATTTTCTTCTTCTAACTTAATGAAAATTTTGTAAAACAACACGTGTTTTTTGATATATGTATAATATATAAAAGAATTACCATAGTGTTGTTAGTACAATTGTATACACTCGGATGTATAAAGGTGTAGAAAGAAATTTACGTCAAGGCGTCTTGTTAGCACCTGTTTAAACTTGTGTGCATATGTGTGTGTTTTAATAAGTAATTAACACACTTATCAAAGTGTTGGTTTAATTTTTAGTTTAAACTGTTTTTAACCAGTTCTTTATCTAATTGTTTTGAAAATAAATATTCCACTATTACTACAAGTACATTCAATTTACAGTATACATATTTGAGGTTTTCACAGTTCACGTGCCACAGACGTAATACACTGTGTGACAGACATCTCAATGAAAATACATACAAATCTAATCTTTAAACTTTAAAGATTAAAGGCAGAATTAGTCCGGAAGTAACGTGAGGTAAGGTGTTAGTTATTTTTTTTTTTTTATATTTCTAGTTTATGGAGAGAGAGAGAGAGAGAAAATAGTTAAAGTGCCATTCTGTAGAACAGAATTTCTCTACGTTTTTATACCCTATACCACTATGTGGTTTGGGTATAATGACTTTGTGCTGCTGTTTGTAACAACCAAAAATATTTGACCTAGACCCATCTTTAATTATACCGATCGAATCAGAATCACTTTCTGAGTTGATTTAACAATGTCCGTCCGTCCGTCCGTCCGTCCGTCCGTCTGTGTGTCCATGTAAACCTTGTAATCAAACTGCAGGTCGCAAATATGAATATATTTTGATGAAATTTGGTATATAAGCTTCTATCACCCATGGGATGAACGCTATTGAAATTGGTGAGAATCGGTCCATGTTCAGACCTAGCCCCCATACAAATTACCCATATGAAATCGACATAAATTGCCATAAGATCCAAATTGTCATATAGATCTTACTCAAATTGGGTTTGTATGCGTTCATTACATACATTAATGAGTAGTCCAAAAATGATCCCTTTGACCCCACATAGAGCTGCTTCCCGATCTTCACTTAAATCTATTAAAAAACAAAAATATTGCACTGATTCTTCTCAAATTTTGTTTATATATATTTTTCCAAAATGCAAGAGACTTTACCAAACATGATCAGGATCGGTCCATTTTTGGACCTAGTCCCTATATAGATATAGCATCCGATATTAACTTTTTCATATCTGCAGCCAAAAAAATTAATAAAAATCCCACTCAAGTTTGATTTTTGCTTATTTTCTATGTCCAGTTAGTTGGGCCTAAGAGATAGGGTTTCTAAACGCATGGTATAGGGTATCGTATAGTCGGTCTAGACCGACTATAATTTTCTTACTTGTTTTTTTTTTTGACATTACAAAAAACAGCTGATACAAATATACATACATATGTACATCCATACATACATTCATAAAAAAGTAAACAAACTGGTTGCTTGGAATGAATGAAGAATGTGTCAACACAAGTTGAAAAAGAAATGGTAATTTTAGGTGTATTCCTCAATTAATTAATCATATTTATGATAAACAAATTTTTTATATCAATAACGTAAAAATATATCATTTATGTAAAATATTCCTATATTCTATTCCACCTCACTTTTAGAATATCGAAGACTTAAAGTTTTAACTCTTTCCGGCGTGGCGGTATGAAAAGTATACCACTTGACTAAATAATTTACCTACATTTTGTGTTCAATGGTAGATTCCAAATACCACTCTTATATGTAAAGTAATGCTTATATTTAACAAAAAAAAATATACCAAACGTTTGATAGAGATAGATATTGGTTTTTTTAAACTAAACTTTAGTCCCATCAGTCAAGTGTATAAAGTATTTTCCGTTACTTAGTAAATGAATACATTGATGAAGGAGAAAAGCCGGGATGTAGCGGAGTTTATAATTAGTATGAACAGTTTGATAGCGATGACGACATTCCTGTATACAATTTAAGCAGCCTCATGGTATTTACTCCACCAAATTGGAGTAAGCGAAATTCAACAGACACCAATTGCATTTACTGGCACGAAACTGTGACCTACAGAAGTTATTGAAATCATGGCATCCCATGACAATTTTTATATTTTTAATGAAATTGTAACAACCAGTAAGAACTATACTACGAAGATGTGCGCACTGTAGCAAGACGGGACACTAGAGAAGAACTCAGTGGATGTGCTCTACTTGCGATGTTCCACTTTGCATGAGAATAACGAAATCCTGCTTTAATGACTTCCATAAATAAAGCTATCACATAAGCACGGTGGTATGAATATCATACCACATCCTTGCGCGGAATCCTATAAAGATACATTTTTTTTACATTCTTTAAATAAAAGCAAATAAGAGTTTTTTTTTTTAATTTTTGTCAATCAATGAAATGTTAGCATTAGTTTTGGCTGTGAGAACCCTTATTTTGCAAATACGATTATAGGAAAAAAAAACTACATACAATTTCACAAGTCTCATTCAAAAACACACAAAATCTAATCAGAAATCACGTGTGTGAGAAATAATTATAAAGCCTTGGTATTTATTTTGAATGAACTCAGTAATAAATTTGATTGTTTATTCGTTGTGAACTAAACAACAATAAACCTGTAATCAAGTGGACCTACTTTATTGTTTAGTATTAAAAATTCAACACTTTTGTGTTTTTTTTTTTGTTTAATTTAAAAAAAATTCATTATCATTTATTTAAAATTAGCAGAAGATAAGATTATGGCTTTATTGCGTAAAAAAAATACGTACTACATATATGGAGTATATATTAAACTTTTAACATTTCCCAGTGGAATTGCAGGTATATGTATGTATGTGTATGTAAATTATTAATCAAATCTTTGGGAACCAGATACTGCATTTGCAACCATGGTGCTGTGCTGTGCTGGTGTTAGTAAATATCAAAAATAATTCACCTTACCTACATTTTATTATGCCTATCGTATTGGAATAATTTTCTTAGAAAATTTAATCCTGAAGTTTTTTATTTTATTTTAACGTCTCAAGGACGACATAAGAAGCGGTGTATCTTAAGATCTAGCCCACTTGTAAATTTTAATTGCATTTAGGCCCAGAAAACCATATGTGGTAAAATTAGGTTTGTTGCTAAGTAGTTAGAGTAATGTTTTAATAATTGTGTGTGTGTATGTGTTTGTGTGTTTTTCTATAATTTTATTTATTTTCGGATACGCGTGCAAAATTTTATTAGAAAGATTATAAAAGCTATTTTTAAAATTTATTTGTTGGCTTATAAGTTTATCAACAATTAAAAAACGTTTCTTCTAGTCACGATCGAAATTAGTAAATATATGTTAATAATATACCTACAACGAATCGTTGTTAATTGTATTTAATTGTACAGTGGTAGTATATTCCGTTCAATAATCTATAAATTCTCTTTTAAAAAGTCTATTATATTTTATATGTATTAAATTTTCGGTTTCTGGTTTCACGCTCCAAAAATATAATTGTTTTATTTTACAGGTATTTTAATTGGGTCAAATATTCACAATTTAATGAAAGGTAAAACTAGAAATTTAATAAAAATATAATTGAAATATAAAGCTAGTAAGAAAATTATAGTCGGTTTAGACCGACTATACGATACCCTATATCATGCGTTTAGAGACCCTATCTCTTGGGCCCAACTATTTGGATATAGAAAATAAGCATAAACCAAATTTGAGTGACATTTTTATTAATTTTTTTGGCTGTAGATATGAGAAAGTTCATATCGGATGCTATATTTATATTGGGACTAGGTCGAAAAATGGACCGATCCTGACCGTATTTGGTAAAGTCACTTATTTTTTGCAAAAACATATACAAACCAAATTCGAGAAAATTCTGTGCAATATTTTTGTTTTTTGATAGGTTTAAGTGAAAATCGGAAGCAACTTTATATGGGGGCCACTACTAAATATTGTCCTATAGGGTTTAATTTTGGACTACTGATTAACGGATGCAATAAACATATACCGACCCAATTTGACCGAGATCTATGTGATAATTTGGATATTATGACCATTTAAGTCGATATCATAAGGGTCATTTGTATTGTGACTAGGTCTGAACATGAACTGATTTTCACTAATTTAAGTAGGGTTTATTCTATGGCCGATAGAAGCTTATATACTAAATTTCATCAAAATATATTCATATTTGCGACCTGCAGTTTGATTACAAGGTTTGCATGCACACACAGACAGATGAACGGACGGACATCGTTAAATCGACTCAGAAAGTGATTCAGAAAGTGATTCTGAGTCGATCGGGGTAATAAAAGATGGATCTAGGTCAAATATTTTTGGTAGTTACAAACAGCAGCACAAAGTCAATATACCATAAACACATGGTGGTATAGGGTATAAAAACATGTCTTATTTAACTAAACTAAAAAAAATATTTTTTCTGTAAAGTTATACAATAATCATATAATTTGAAAGGAATCCTCCCTAATGAGGATAGTTCTAAAAGGAAAAATATATTGCTCTCGAAAAAGTATTAAGAGTCGATTATATCTATAATATTAATAGGCAAGGTGATTTCTTGTGACCGATGTAAGTTTCACAGTTTTACCCCGATTTTGACAAAAAAAATTATCATTTGAAAGGTATTTCTTTTTAGCTGTTACCCAGATTTACAGATTTTCATCGTCTGGAACATTTTTTTGGAGTTATGTGTTAATGCGTTGAGTTTGTTTTCTTCATTTAAAATGAGTTGAATTGTGAAGCATACCTTTAGGGTATTTATTTAATGAAAAAATAAAATTTCCTAGAATATGCACTCGAATTTCGAGCGCTGGAATCTGCTAGTATATATTAATCCTCTCTGAGCCCACCTATTGACTAAGTTAACAGTAGGAGGTTAATTCTTGCCTCCACTATAACACAAAAACGTGACGTGACCCGCAAAAAACTGGCATCAGATTCTGAAACATTAAAACCTTTTATGAAACACCATTTTTTTGAAAATTATTGTAGTGTTCTTTGTCCAAGTCTTTCGACAGAAAACAATTTACTATTATGTTATTAAGGAAATTTAATTGATTATAACGGAAATTTAATAATAATAAAATAATAACAAATATTAATATAAATTTATTATTTTATAAAAGGATTACACAGAAAAAACATTCAGTTATAAAAATTTAAAAAAATAATATTCATTGCTTCATTTTACGTTGCTAGTTAAAACAATCACTCGGTTAATTCATGAAAATTTAAATGACACCGATACCACAAATACTTGCGGTATCATCCTCAGTGATGACTACTACTTATAGACGACTAAAAGTGGTCACAATAGAGACACTTGTTTTACGATGTGCTTGAAATAGATTTAAAAATGATTTGGTTTTAATATGTATCTGTAAAAAAGGGGGCGTACGACTGACCCATATGGTTGTGTCGTAGCATTAACATTAGATGACGGTAATTAATGATCATTCGGCTAAAGTCTGCTAAATGCATGCATTATAAACGTGTTTCTAAGGCTGCCAGTACTGACTGCACACTGGGGGTATACGGATAGCATTTAAAATCGAATATAAACACATGAACACCACGCCCGTGAAATGGTTTTCTTGCCAAATTCTTAATGTTTAGAAGTTCAAATTAATGCTTTTTTTATGAAAACACAAGCTACAATTGTATTGTATGAACAATTTTTAACAAATTATAATCTACCTAATTTTAAAAATAAATCATGAATATCAACAATGAAATTAATTTTTAAAAAATTACTTGTTATGGTTTTCTACATGTTTAGAGCTGCATGAATTTTAAATATGTAAAACTTTGTTAAATTCGATAAATCTGAACAACTAAAACTACTATGGATCACCCAGTGTTAATATCTATCATTACGTATTTTAAACTGATTGTTTATATGATTAATTTGCATTATAATAAATTCAGCTATTTTGGGACTCTAAAAAAGCTCCTTATAGAGAGAGCTTCATTTGGTTTTCTATTTCTATTCTGCGTTCGAGAATCTAAAAGACTGTTGATGTAACTAACAGAAAATAGCCCACATTTCAAAAGACCCACTATAAAAACGGTTAATTTTGTACTGCGATGACATTCCTCTCGATCATTGTTTCCAATTATATTACTTCCATGTGCCATGGATGGAGGGGGGGAGTAAAACGGTACCTTTAATACGCGTCTTTTGTGTAATATGTTTTTATACCCTCCACACCAGATGGTATATATCAGTTTGTCATACCGTTTGTAACGCATCGAAATAATAATTTGGACCCCAAAGAGTATATTTATTGTAGATAGTTATAAAAACTTGATATAACGATTTCTGCCTGTATGTCTTATCCGTTGAAATCGCCCTCATTCACAACTTAAACCACTTACCTGGGTAAAATTAGGATAATAATAATGTTTTCCATTATTTCGAGCAGGTTGATATTCAAAATGGGGTAAATCGGACATCATTGTGCCAAGATATGGCCTAAAATATGGAGACACCTCTAAAAAATGCTAAAAATTCTGTGTGTTTGTTGTAATACTTTAGTATTAAGTTTATCAAATTGTTTACTTTCTTATTCGATATCAATGTAAATGTAAATTTAATTCCACATAGCCGAATTTAACACTCTAACTAATTTAATTTTGTAATTTTTCACACTACGGGTTTTTACTACGACAAAAATATTTACTAAACAGACATCTCGTTATTTTCTATCAATTACATTTCAATTTCATTTTAGATGTCAAATGATGTCATGTGTAGCAAATGACACACAATTGACAAAAATTTACATTGCAAACGACATTGTGAAAAACAGACATAAGTGGCAAAATTCTATTACGAATGACAAATTAACAAGATAAAACAAGTAAGAAAATTATAGTCGGTCTAGACCCTATACCATGCGTTTAGAAACTCTATCTCTTAGGCCCAAATAACTGGACATAGAAAATAAGCAAAAACCAAATTTGAGTGGGATTTTTATTAATTTTTTTGGCTGCAGATATGAAAAAGTTCATATCGGATGATATATATATATGGGGACTAGGTCCAAAAATGGACCGATCCTGATCATGTCTCTTTTATTTTGCAAAAATATATACAACCAAAATTTGAGAAGAATCAGTGCAATATTTTTGTTTTTTAATAGATTTAAGTGAAGATCGGGAAGCAGCTCTATATGGGGCCAAAGGGATCATTTTTGGACTACTCATTAATGGATGTAATGAACGCATACAAACCCAATTTGGGTAAGATCATATGACAATTTGGATCTTATGACAATTTATGTCGATTTCATAGGGGTAATTTGTATGGGGGCTAGGTCTGAACATGGACCGATTCTCACCGATTTCAATAGCGTTCATCCCATGGCCGATAAAAGCTTACATACCAAATTTCATCAAAATATATTCATATTTGCGACCTGCAGTTTGATTACAAGGTTTACATGGACACACAGACGGACGGACGGACGGACGGACATTGTTAAATCAACTCAGAAAGTAATTCTGGTTCGATTGGTATAATTAAAGATGGATCTAGGTCAAATATTTTTGGTTGTTAGAAACAGCAGCACAAAGTCATTATACCCAAACCACATAGTGGTATAGGGTATAAAAACAAAAAGCAAAACCATGCCATATGTTTTAAAGTTTTAGTAAGAGTAATATCACTATTTATGTTGTCTTATTGAACTCGCATTGTTACAGCTCCATGATATAAATTCTTAAAGCAATTGTCTTCGTCTCTGTACATTTTTATCATAAACAAAGTACCCTACAAGAACAGTGACGGTCATTTGACCGGTGATATGACCGGCACTACTGACTGAAGTGTCGGTCATCGCGTAGAACAAAGTTTCTATCATTTTATTAAGGCAAATATGCCAAAACTGACCGAAACTTTTGTGTACATGTGATTTTGCATCTTACTCTAACCTATGAAAGTATGTAAACCATATAATATATATCTGAACTGCTCACTCTACCGCTGTTTAGTAGTCAACGATGATAGATATATCCATCATCGCTGACCGGTCATACTTGATGGCTATATACATCATCATTGACCGGTCACGCTTGATTATAATGAAACACGACTTGTTATTTTTTATTTATATTTATTTATTGTATTAAAAATCAAAAATTCAAAAATAGAAATAAACAATATATTAAAAACACAACAATATCACCAATTCCGAAACGTGTCGATAACTTTGAGACAATGTTTGCTGACTTTTCACTCGAACCATCCCTCAAAGCGGTTCGTAACTTAGCACTGAATAAATTGACTAAACTCAATAGAAATTTCCGGTAATGGGCCTTAGTGCAATCAGTAGGTTCTTAAAGAAAACAATATATTATAACACATATATAACAAAAATTTATATTAAAGCTCACCTTTTGTGTGTTGTGAATTAACAATTTCGGCCAAAACTGATACACTCCATTTGGAAAATTGTTTGTACAGAACGGTGTGTGAGATATTGCGATAATACCTCCATAAATCAATTTGTTCAATATTTTTAGATCTTTATTCTTTTGAAAACTAATTTCATTATGGACGAATTTACGGATACTGCACATTCCTTAATATTCATATTATCAACATTATATTCCACACTATATTCCAGAATAGCATAAATTAAAACATTCGAGCCAAATATTAAAAAAAACATATCCATGTTATGGCAACAGACTGAAAGATAGATATAAGGATTAATGTAAAATTCTGCAAGGAAGATTTACTTTTTAATTTAATTTTAATTTAATTAATTACTTACCTTTCCTAAACCTTAACAACAGCAACAATGACAGTCATATGTTTTTAAATAGAAAAAAACTGCAAATGGGTTAGTACAAAAGTTGTTTATGTGTTAGTTTCAGTCATTCATTTCTTGTAGGGTAGTAAACCTCGTCGTGAGTTGCTACGACTTTAATAACTTTTGCACTTACATACGGCTTTAAGAATCTCTCTACCATGAATACATGGAGTATGTCATTATTTTATATGGAAGGTGTCATTCGTATGGAAGGTGTCATTCCCACTGATCCTATACCGCCCCCTTTTGGTTGGATTGCTTATATAAATAACTAATGTTTCAAGGCTCTGACTATAAAATTAGTCCAGTTATTAGTATTGAATAGGATGTGCCATGCCCTACAGTCTAATAATAGCCTACTCTCTTTAGTAACTTACGAACTCATACAATGTTTCAATGCTCTCACTATCATAACATTCCATATACAAAGTTTCAAGGTATGGCAGATTCCACGCCCACATGATATATAAAAAAAATATAGCCTTTGTTTTCTTTCGGAATATCGGTCCTACGGTTTAGCTTCCTATAAACTGCAAACACAAAAACAAACAAACAAATTTTCGCTTTTATTTATAAGGATAGAAGATACGAGAGCGATACCTGAACAACCCGACCTGACAAAGAAATCACATGAAAAATATTATTTAGTTCTCAACATAATCTCCTTTTAGCTCAATACACTTCTCCCAGCGATATTCAATAGCTTTGATACCCTATTTATAGTAGGAACTGTCTAGCTCCTTAAAAAAGCCAATAACCGCAAACTCCACGTCTTCACTCTTGGAAAATCTTTTACCACCGATACATTTTTTCAATATGGGAAATAGGAAATAATCTGGAGAGTAAGCTGCGTGATGAAGCAATTCGAACTTCAATTCAAGGATTTTCGCTGGTGCATTGTCTCGATGAAACAATACTCTCATTTTCGACAAATGTGCAATAATATTCGCCTTTTATTGTTTTTCCTTTCTGAAGATAATCACTAAGAATTATCCCACGCGCATTCCAAAAAACGGACGCCACCTTGCATGCAGATGGAACTGTCTCCGCCGTTTTTAGACACGATTATACCATTTCAGCCCACTGTTTTGACGGCTTTATTTGAAACATCTTCACGACGATATTTTTGTTCTATTGTGAACGGCACCCATTTTGCGGGCAGCATTTTCATCTCCAAATTTTCAGTCAATATGCGATGTATGTCACTTTTTGAAATGCCTATCATCTCAGCTAGCTCATGTACCTCCAGCCGAAAATCATCCAATGCCATTTTGTGGACTTTATCAACCGTTTCTGGCGTGGCCACCTCAATTGATCGACCATTACGGTGTTCGTCTTGTAGGCTCGTACGGCCTCTTTTAAACTCTGCTACCCAATATTTTATAGTCGTAATCAAAGGAGCAGACTCCCTCAGAGTAGAATCTAGCGCGGCTTTAATATTGGTTGGACTGAGACCTTACAAAAGAAAGTATTGAATTTCATAACGATGAAGAATTTTTTCCATGGTTACAAATCACTGAGATCGTCTTATTTTGATAGCTTCAAAGTAGTTTTTTGAAACTACTGTCGCCATCTATAAGTCAGGTCCGGTTGTTCCCTCGTAGATAAGAGATAAACTCTTATTAGAAAAATTGCAAAATAATCAAATATTTTACGATTTAAAGGAGCTTGGGATCGAAAGGGTTAAAGTTACGATTACGGTTTTAATTTTGTTGCAGAGCTACTCAAAGATAAATTTTACATAAAAGCTGAGATTGCAATTTAAAAAAACTCATTGAAGTCTTAAAGGATTTTTTTTTTTATACCCTATACCACTATGTGGTTTGGGTATAATGACTTTGTGCTGCTGTTTGTAACTACCAGAAATGTTTGACCTAGACCCATCTTTTATTATACCGATCTAATCAGAATCACTTTCTGAGTCGATTTGTTCGTCCGTCTATCCGTCCGTCCGTCCATCTGTGTGTCCATGTAAAATTTGTAATCAAACTGCAGGTCGCAAATATGAATGTATTTTGACGAAATTTGGTATATAAGCTTTCGTCGGCCATGGGATGAACGTAATTGGTGAGAATCGGTCCATGTTCAGACCTAGCTCCAATACAAATGACCCCTATGAAATCGACATAAATTGCCATAAGATCCAAATTGTCGTACAGATCTTAGTCAAATTGGGTTTGCATGTGTTTATTACATCCATTAATGAGTAGTCCAAAAACTATCCCTTAGTCATAGGCCCCATATAGAGCTGCTTCCCGATCTTCACTTAAATCTATAAAAAAAAAACAAAAATATTGCACTGATTCATCTCAAATTTTGTTTGTATATATTTTTGCAAAATACAAAAGACTTTACCAACCATGGTCAGAATCGGTCCATTTTTCGACCAAGTCCCATATAGATATAGCATCCGAAATGAACTTTTTCATATCTGCATCCAAAAAAAATTAATAAAAATGCCACTCAAATTTGGTTTATGCTTATTTGCTATGTCCAGTTAGTTGGGCCTAAGAGATAGGGTCTCTAAACGCATGGTATAGAGTATCGTATAGTCGGTCTAGACCGACTTTAATTTTTTTACTTGTTTTTTTTTTTTTTAATAAAAAGAGTTATTTCTATAAAACAAAAATGATGTTATAAAAGAAGATTTCAATTCAATTAATGCTCTTAAAAGACTCATGATGATTTTTTAAGAAGTCATTTCACCATAACTTAGAATGTTGTTGACCATAACAAAATGGTTTTAATCTACAATAATAAAATTCACGCAGTAAGTAAAGCACGTGTCAAACATCTAAATATTTGACTGAAGTCAGACATAGGTGTTTCGCTGCCAAATCATTGACCTCATAATATTATGGTTATATGTTCGAGCCTCCTCCAAGCAGATACGAGTATAATCGTTTGTATTTTATTTAGAGACAAAAAAAATAAAACTTTTTTTAGTGAATGCTAAAAACCTGTTTCTTTGAAGTATTAACTCAGTATTCAGCATTTATCCAATCAGAGATTATTTTGTTTTAAATTATATTTTGAAATTGTTGAACTATTTCAAGGTCATATAAATGCAAGTAGCCGAGTCATTAATTTGTAACACACTGTAAGTCGATACAAACATACATACGCGTATCTACGTAAGTACAAATAGATTTTTTGTATGGTATGTACATACATACATATGTACAGAAATAAATTATATGGTATAAAAACAAATTAAAGTCATTGACATTATTTACACATCATTTATAGAATTCAAGGAAACTTGCATACAAACTTATGTTACATACAATAAATACAACACAAAACCAAACAAAAAATGTTCGAACAACGACTGATTGTAGATATGAGAGGTTACAAAATCAAATTAAAAAAAAATGATGGAGACAAATGAAAAAGACACGTTTCCGAGTGCTTTGTAATTTAATAGTTTCAAAAAAGGAATTGTTTTCATTGTTAAGTTTAATAAATTTAGGTAAAATATACAGCTCACCCTTTATGCGAAAGATACTAATAAAAATATGTTAATTTTTCAAATATTGTTTGCCATGTGAATGAGAAGAATCCGTCATGTGAAAAAAATATTAATCATACAACGCATGTGACTTTAACTACAGATAGATAAATACTGTACTCGTGTGTATAATATAAATTGTATACCTACATATAAATATAATGTATTACGATTTGTTTATAATTTTTTTTTTGTTTTGTAATAAAGTTTGTGAATGAGGTCATAAGAATTTATTGAAAATTATATTAAAAATTTTTAAATAATAAAGTTTTTTGATGACTGATGTACGGGTATAAAATGTTGATTTTATTATTAGCGAATGATGTTTTTTTTTTTATTATTTTCCAACACGCACACTTTTCCATGTTTATGTTAATAAACACTATTCTCTAAATGTCAGTCTCTATTTAAATGAATATTTGGTATGAGTAATTCCCTCCTCCCCCATACGTCCGTTGATGTTGCTGGTTGTAGCACGTAGCATCATAATTATAATGTTAGCGCCATGGAATGTTAGTTTGTAGTCTAGTATAATAGAGTGTATTCATTTGTATATCATTAGAATCACTAGAATCTAAATTGTAAAAGTGTTGCCAAATAAATTTATTATTGGGTGAGTAAAAACATGCATTTGAATTGTCTACATTATATGTATGTATTGACTCAATCAATACCCATCCGAAACAATAAATTTTTAATATTTTTTTTTTATGTGTAAACATCTATACGCGCAGGGGGGTAAATTTATATTTAACAATACAATCACAAAACAAGTAAGAAAATTATAGTCGGTGTAGACCGACTCTATGCGTTTAGAGACCCTATCTCTCAGACCCAACTAACTGGATATAGAAAATAAGCATAAACCAAATTTTAGTGGGATTTTTCTTATTTTTTTTTTGGCTGCAGATATGAAAAATTTCATATCGGATGCTATATCTATATGGGGACTAGGCCCAAAAATGGACCGATCCTGACCATGTTTGGTAAGGTCTCTCGTATTTTGCAAGAATATATACAAACAAAATTTGAGAAGAATCAGTGCAATATTTTTCTTTCTTGATAGATTTAAGTGAAGATCGGGAAGCAGCTCTATATGGGGACTACGACTAAGAGTTGTCCTTAGGGATTCTTTTTGGACTACTGATTAATGGGTGTAATATATACATACAAACCCAATTTGACTAAGATTTGTATGATAATTTGGATCTTATGGCAATATATGTTGATTTCATAGGGGTCATTTGTATGGGGGCTAGGTCTGAACATGGACGGATTCTCACCAATTTCAATAGCGTTCATCCCATGGCCGACAGAAGATCAAATAACAAATTTCATCAAAATATATTCATAATTGCGACCTGCAGTTTGATTACAAGCTTTACATGGACACACAGACGGACGGACGGACGGACATCGTTAAATCGAATCAGATAGTGATTCTGATTCGATCGGTATAATTAAAGATGGGTGTAGGTCAAATATTTTTGGTTGTTACAAACAGCAGCACAAAGTCATTATACCCAAACCACATAGTGGTATAGGGTATAAACAGCGTAACTTGTGAGACGTAAGACAAAATCGGTGTGACTTATGATTGTATTGGTGAAAAAATTATGATATGTAATAAAAAATGAAAAACGAAAAAAGAAAAATAGAAAATAGAAAATAAAAAATAAAAAATGAAAAATGGAAAATAAAAAAAGAAAATGAAAAATGAAAAACGAAAAATTAGAAATGAAAAATAGAAAATAGAAAATAAAAAATGAAAAATAAAAATAAAAAATGGAAAATGAAAAATAAAAATGAAAAATCAAAAACGAAAAATTAAAAATAAAAAATAAAAAAATGAAAAATAAAAAAGAAAAATTAAAAATAAAAAATGGAAAATGAAAAATTAATAAAAATAAAAACGAAAAAAAAATGAAAAAAGAAAAATGAAAAATAAAAAGTTAAAAAAAAAATAAAAAATGAAAAACGAAAAAGGAAAAATGAAAAATAGAAAATAAAAAAAAAAATTCAAAATGGAAAATAAAAAAAGAAAATAAAAAATGAAAAACGAAAAATTAGAAATGAAAAATAGAAAATAAAAAATGAAAAATTAAAAATGAAAAATAAAAAATGGAAAATGAAAAATAAAAATGAAAAATCAAAAACGAAAAATTAAAATTAAAAAATAAAAAATGAAAAATTAAAAAGAAAAATTAAAAATAAAAAATGAAAAATGAAAAATAAAAAATGAAAAATGAAAAATAAAAATGGAAAATTAAAAATTAATAAAATAAAAACGAAAAAAAAATTAAAAAAGAAAAATGAAAAATAAAAAATTAAAAACGAAAAATAAAAATAAAAAATTAAAAATTAAAACTTAAAAATTAAAAATTAAAAATTAAAAAATAAAAATTAAAAATTAAAAATTTAAAATTAAAAATTAAAAATTAAAAAAAAAAATTAAAATTAAAATTAAAAATTAAAAATTAAAAATTAAAAATTAAAAATTAAAAATTAAAACTTAAAAATTAAAAATTAAAAATTAAAAATTAAAAATTAAAAATTAAAAATTAAAAATTAAAAATTAAAAATTAAAAATTAAAAATTAAAAATTAAAAATTAATAATTAAAAATTAAAAATTAAAAATTAAAAATTAAAAATTAAAAATTAAAAATTAAAAATTAAAAATTAAAAATTAAAAATTAAAAATTAAAAATTAAAAATTAAAAATTAAAAATTAAAAATTAAAAATTAAAAATTGAAAATTAAAAATTAAAAATAAAAAATTAAAAATTAAAAATTAAAAATTAAAAATTAAAAATTAAATTATTAAAAATTAAAAATTAAAAATTAAAAATTAAAAATTAAAAATGAAAAATTAAAAATTAAAAATTAAAAATTAAAAATTAAAAATTAAAAATTAAAAATTAAAAATTAAAAATTAAAAATTAAAAATTAAAAATTAAAAATTAAAAATTAAAAATTAAAAATTAAAAATTAAAAATTAAAAATTAAAAATTAAAAATTGAAAATTAAAAATTTAAAATTAAAAATTAAAAATTAAAAATTAAAAATTAAAAATTAAAGATTAAAAATTAAAAATTAAAAATTAAAAAATAAAAATTAAAAGTTAAAAATAAAATAAAAAAATAAAAAAATAAAAAATTAAAAATTAAAAATAAAAAAAGAAAACTAACAAATGAAAAATGAAAAATAAAAAATGAGAAATAAAAATGGAAAATGAAAAATAAAAATGAAAAATAAAAAATTTAAAATTAAAAATAGAAATTGAAAAACGAAAAATGAAAAATGAAAAACGAAAAGTGGAAAATGAAAAATAAAAAACAGAAAATTAAATATAAAAAGTAAAAAATTAAAAATGAAAAACGAAAAATGAAAGATAAAAAACAGAAAATTAAAAATTACTGGTTGAAATAATAAATAATAGCAGTTGACTGCTACAAGTGATACATAAATGACGCTTTCTGTTTGATTTTAAAAATAAAATATAAGTACTAGATTTTTACACATCTCCCCCGAAAACGGACTCACGTGATTTTTTTTTTTTATTGAACTGCTATTACACCTAGTCTTAAACTAACAAATATGTTTTTCTTCTTGTCTTGAAATTTAATTCTTCTTAACCTTCTTGATTATATACACTCCTTGTCACTTGAATAGGACACCCAGTACACTCTTTTTTCAATTGCCTCTAACTCAAAAGCGAAATGATAAAATAACTCAATTTTTGCACGTTCTCTTTGTGCAATTATTTATCTCTCTCAGCAACAAGCTGCAAGTTGTGGCAAAGAACCGTTATATTTTTTTTCTTGTTTTGTGTTGGAATTCGCTTGAAATTGAGTCAGTATTTTTGTGTCACTTGAATAGAACATGCGTTTTGTTTGTTCGTCTACTTTGGCACGTGCTCACGGAGTTTTCGCTGATCGAATTTTTTTGTGATTTTCGGCTATTGTCTTTAATATAAAGTTCAAATGGGTCGAGGAAAAGCCTTATCTGAAGAGGAAAAAGGCCCAGATGGTTATAGTTAATATTTCCATGATCTCCGCAAGGAACCCCATCATTTGGACCGTCTGCATAGCCGAGCTGGAGGTGTTATGGTGTGGGGGCCATTTCCTACTATGGCACCTGCAAACTAAAATTTATGTCATTAACGATGAATGCTTTGTGCTACAAAGAAATATTAAAAGAGGCGTTTCCATATTTTCAAAACCTCTCCCATGGATATATCAACAAGATAATGCGCCGATACATACAGCTCGGGTCGTAAAATCTTATATACAGAGCCAAAATGAGGACCTCTTAAGCTGGCCGCCATACTGACCCGATTTAAATATAATCGAAAATGTTTGGGGATGGCTGACACGTGAAATATATGGCGCAGGAAAGCAATATGCGAGTGTACCCGAACCAGTTACAGCAATCGAATTAGCTTGGGACTCGATTTCATTAAATTACTTGGCTAGCTTGTATCAATCTCTTCCAAAACGGATGACTGAAGTTTTGGAACATCAAGGTGGCTCGACGCATTATTAAAACAATTTTTTTTTCTTATAAATTAAACCTATTACCCTATATTTAAGTCATTTTTATGTTAAAAATAATCTGAGATCTCTGAACTGTTTTTTTTTTTTTTTGTTTAACTGTCCTATTCAAGTGACGCAAAATTTGAGCCCCTGAATTTGACGGATTGAGTTTAAGAATTTTTTGTTACTGATTAAAGCTTTACCATGAAGAATTCCTGCTGGTTAAGACAAAGCAATTAAATGATCTTTAATTAAAAAAAAAAATAAGTCTATTATCATTGGTTTGGGAGCAGTGGGTGATCGCAAACACACTTAGGGGGTGTCCTATTCAAGTGTCAAGGAGTGTATCTTCATTGCAAAGAATTAAAGCTTCGGGGTTTATGGGGTGTTGCAGTCTAATCGCATTGTTTGATGGAGAGATTGTTATAATTTCAGTGACTTTCTTCACTCCAAGATCTCTATGTAGATCATCGTTTCTTGCATACCCTGATGCATTTGAAATAATCCTAAATATTTTATTTTGTAATCGTTGTATTATTTCTATACCTGTCTTTGGTGGATTCCATAAGTCCAAATAGGCTTTAGTATTTGGTTGTATATCTGCAGTTTATTTCTAGCTGCGAGTATGTATTTTTTTTCCTATCATCCATTTTAGTTTCTGTAGTCTTAATTTATGTTAAGTAGCTTTAATTTCAATGTACTCCTTCCATTTAAGTTTAGCATCAAGCGCCATTCCGAGATACTTTGAACTGTTAGCATAACGGACTATAGTACTTGATATTTTTATTGTTTTGTTAGTAAAGTTGACATGCATCGACTTAGTGTCGTTTAGTTTCAGCCTCCACTAACCCATTGTATCTACGGATTTCTGAAGTTTATTTATTGATTCATTTTCCTTATCACCAATAGATAAGATACATGTGTCATCAACGAACGCTATTTAATATCTGAGTAATTTTGTTTCTGTTTTACTCTAAACAATCGATCAAAAAATCAGACAATAATTTTTTTCATCCGAATAGAAATAATTTAAATAATTTGTTTCTTTATACAAATTGAACTCTTTGCTTAATTTATACACAGTTGAATACATATTGTATATAACTTTTTTACATAGTACAATAATAGGCTAAATTTGTATTTCTACGTATGTCTATATTTTATGCATATATTTTTCGTTTTTAATGCATATTTTCCTTTTTTCACCATATAAGTTTTTTTTTTTTTTTTTTTTTTGTAGTGCATAAATTACTTTGCCGTATTAAAAGAAAATCTTAACAAATCTTGGTGGAATTTTTACCCCGTTTGTCGCTGAATTGTTGTTTTTTTTTAAAGGGCCCTAAATAAGGATGAATGGTCAATGCACACGTACTCTTTCTAAAAAAGAGATTTTTCAAAAAAAGTTGTCTTTTTAAATTAGCTTTATCTTAAAAACTTAATTATGTTAAAAAAACATTTGCTTCAAAAAGGATAATTTTTAAAAAATAACTTTTCTTAAAAAAGCACCTATTGTTAAGAAATTAATTTTTAAAAAAAACTTTTCTTAAACAGGTACAATTTCTTAAAAACGTAAATTTTCTTTAAAAAATTTTGTTAAAAAAAATACCTCTCTTTTCAAAAGTATTTTTTCCCAAATTATTATTTTGTTTAAATTGAATTTTTTAAATGTGCCTTATGTTAATATGACATATTATGTCATTTTCTACAAAAGGACAATTTTTTAAACAGGTACTTTTCTTTAAAAAATTTAAATTTTATTTCAAAAAGTAAATTTTTTTAAAAGTATCTCTTCTTAAAAATGTACTTTTCCTTATAAAATAAAATTTTCTTAAAAAAATATTTTCATCATTTTGCTTATAGCTGTCTAGTCTCTAAATATTAGAGAAAAAAAAGTAAAATTTGGCAATACTGTCTGCAACACAATCGAATGGATTGCAACTCATTTCACTATTATCGTGTGCCAAAATTAGCAAGATATTTTAGGTTAAACTCATGCTAAGGTGCCATAAAATATATTTGAAACAATTTTAAAAAATTAGCTATTGTAAGCAAAAAAAAAAAATAACAAAAATTCGTTAAATCAATTCGAAATTAGTTTTCTCAATTGTTACTTTCACAGTGTTTCGCTGAAGTGAAAAATAATTTAGCTATAATCATAGCATTATTTGGCCTTTGCACGAATATTTTTTTCACTTAAATCATTAATCAATTTGTGATGAAAAAATTTCCATTGAGCTTGTGAAATTTTTGCCTTTTCAGTCATTTGACATATGATTTATTATTATTATAATACGAGCGTGTTTAAAAATAAACTATATACAAACGTGTACACTTATTTATACATATACGAGTATGTACGAGTATGTTTGTATAGACAGACGTTCATACTTATATTTACTTACGTACTTATTCGAATTCGTTTAAGTAATATAGTGTTTATATTTAAACAATAACAATAAAATACATGCCAAGTGTGTATTTTTGTACTGAATGTGTTATTAAGAAAAAATAAATAAAAATAAAAAGCCAAAACGTGTTTATTTCAAATTTCGGACAACTCATGTGAGCGAAAACGTGTTTATTTGCAATATCATTTATATCAATTTTGAGTTTTATTATTTCAACCGTCATATACATACATATGTACGTACCCATGTAGTTGAGTCAGAAATTGTTACTAAGTGCGCACATACATATGAATACAAATTTATTCGAGAAACGACTTATTTTTTTCCTTTCTGAAATAATTTGATTTAAAATGAAAAAATTTGTTTAAGGCGTCAGTGAAATATTTGTATACAGTTTTTTGCATACATATAAGTAACATGCTTGGGAATTTTGCATTAGCTTTAAAATTTAGTTACCATTAACCTAACAAATGTTATTGGTATGACATTTCATTACCATTTTATAGTATTATTACTTTATTTGATGTGTAATCATCTATGCGCTCAGGGGGGTAAAATCCAATTTCACAATACAATCACAAAACCGGCGTAAGGGAAAATCGGTGTGAGGTATATGTAAGTTAGGGCGGGTCGATTTGTAGGGAGGCATAAAACTCGCTGAAGTGACAAGGAAAATCATATTCTAGGGATCAAAATAAGAAACTTTGCCCAAGGAACCACACCTTTAAAACGAATTCTGATGTCCCGACTTTTGACCTGTCTGTCTGTCTGTCTGCCATGGGGCAACCCCATTTCCCTCATGCAATTGATCTGAAACTTGGCCCATAGTCTTGTTGTGACTACAGATTAATTTTGGGGTAGTCACGCATAGTCACGGAGTGATCTAAAAGTTATTTACCTTCATCCGATCGATCTTTTTGAATAACGTAACATAGTCAAGTCGTATGATTATTGTTTATTAGCAGAGTAGAAGATACGTGTACGTATGAGTGTTAATTTTAATATTAAATCAAACATGGTCAGCCCAATTCTTAACAAAAAATGGTGATTTTTTTAATGTTTGTATGGGGAACCCCCCAGGGGTTCCAGGGGGTGTGCCACTGGCATGAGTGGTTCGGCCCTCCTAAGTTAGTGGGGGTCGATCATATATTTGGACTCGATTGGGGTACTCTAAATGGGTCAAAGTGAGACAGACAGACAGGTCAAAAGTCGGGACATCAGAATTCGTTTTAGAGGTATGGATCCTCGGGCATAGTTTCTTATTTTGATCCCTAGAATACGAATTTCCTTGTCCCTTTGGCGATTTTTAAATCGACCCGCTCTAATGTCAGTGTATTGGTGTATTTAGTAAGCAGAACCGCCGAGTTCGCTCTCTGTTTAGCGAAATCACAAATCTTTTTCGTTCATTTTAAATATTCAAGTGTATATTTACTAATGACAGAACTTTTTTAGTGAGTTTACCATGTTCACAAACTTACAGAGTTGGTATTGCCAGAACTAGTTTAAGAACATTGAAATTTTTATTAACAAACCAAAAGCTTAACTTAACCCTCAAGGGGTTAAAAATCTATTTCACAATACAATCAGAAAAACAGAGTAAGACAAAAACGGTGTGAGGTGTGAGTGTATTGGTGCAACGATTTTGATATTTTCTTCATTTCTCACTTGTGTTTCACTCTATTATCTGCACTTAAAACTTGCAAAAACTTCTTAATTTCATATTTTCTTTATAAATTTAATAAAAGCGCTTAAATTTCTTGAAGAAAAAAGAATAATAAACCTTTCTCGTAAACTTTTCCTCTTTCCACGTGTTTTTTACTTTTCTATTTGCCTACTTCCATAGATTTATTGTCGTCTTCATTTTTCTTGACATTTAACACAAATAGAGTTGAAATTCCATTATCTATTGTGAATAGCTACCTGATAGGTACATTATAAAGCTAAATACTAGGAAAACTTTGGAGAAGTCAAAAATATACTTAGATGTTTTTTTAATTACAACACCTTTACCAATTGTATTTCAGAAAACATCAATTGAATTTCAGAAGGTATCAATTGTGTTTCAGAAAGTATCAATTGTATTTCAGAAAACATCAATTTATTTTCATAAAGTATCAATTGAATTTCAGAAAACATCAATTGATTTTCAGAAATAATCAATTGTATTTCAGAAAGCATCAGTTGATTTTCAAAAAGTATCATTTGTATTTCAGAAAATATCAATTGAGTTTCAGAAATTCTCAAATGTATTTCAGAAAATATCAAATGTATTTCCAAAATTACCAAATGTATTTCAGCAATTATCAAATGTATTTCAGAAAATATCAACTGTGTTTTTTTTTTTTTGAAAACATCAAATGTATTTCAGAAATTATCAAATGTATTTCAGAAACCATCAAATGTATTTCGGAAAATTTTAAATGTATTTCAGAAAACATCAAATGTATTTCAGCAATTGTCTAATGTATTTCAGAAAACATCAAATGTAAAAAAATTTACTTCAGAAAATATTAATTGAATTTCAAAAATATCAATTGAGTCTCAGAAAAATAGTCAGAACGCTATATAAAAACATATTTTTTAAAGTATTACACTGGGTTTGTAATATTTCTTGAAAACTACATATCGTCACCTAAAATGGAAAAGGCCGTAACTAATATTTTTATTTTTTTACTGGAAAAGCGAAAAACATCATAAAACAAAAACTACTTTAAACTTAATACCCAAATTTTAAAATCAAGCTGAAAAATATAGATGGATTTTTATTTATAAAAACAAATTTATGGTAAAATAGTAGTTTTTAAGTAAAAGACTGTGACTACAATACAAAAGTCAATTTTTAACTTTTTGTTAGCTGCGGCCTTTTGCATTTTAGGTGACGATATAAACGTGTTTTTTTTTTCAAAATGATGACTTCAAAATCGGTCAAAATTCTATCCTGGTGTTTACATTGTAGCTGATTAACAAATTAAGTCCTCATCTTCTTTCGATTAAAAGGCCGCCCTTGATAGTTTATTTTCCAGTGCATAACAAATAAATCTAAATATTGCTAAACATTTTCTGCGACTCCAAATCACTAATAGAAACAATAATAACTTTTCGGTATTGTAGGGTGAACTACTTTTTAATTCTGAATTTCAATAGATATTTTCTGAAATTCAATTGATATTATCTGAAATACATTTGATAATTTCTGAAATACATTTGATGTTTTCTGAAGTATATTTGATACTATCTGAAATACATTCGCTGTTTTCTGAAATACCTTTGATACTTCCTAAAATTCAATTGATGTTTTCTGAAATATAGTTATGTATTTCTGAAAATCAATTGATGTTTTCTGAAATTCAATTGGTGTTTTCTGAAATACATTTAATACTTTCTGAAAATCAATTGATACTTTCTGAAATACAATTGGAAATGGTGTAGATGTTTCACATCTCCCCTGTGATCGGACTCACATTGATTTTTTTTATTTTCATTGTTTCAACCAATTGTAATAAAATTAATCGAATTCCTAAAGAAAATAATTACAATTGAGTCAATAATTACTTGTTTATAGAAAATTATTTTCCTATAAAAAAAATTTAAATAAAACAATTAAAAGTAAGTAACAATAAAATAAAATATATAACCGGGGGGCTAATCGCCGCATATCGAGTAAAATCAATCGAAATTTTATACTTTGCTTTATAAGACGGACAAACGTTAGACCTCGTTTCACTTCTATTCTTAGCTAGGAGCCATAAATCGTTAACTGTGACAGAATAAAATTGTTCTTAGTATTTTATAATGGAATCGGTAACGCATGAAGCAGAAAATTTTCGTGATTATTCCTGAAATCAATGCCACCATAACTAAGGAACCATAGTATACAGAAATATTTATTAGAAACAATCAACTTTAAAAAAAAGTTTCAAAAAAAGTTACTTCCAAAATGTAGAAAACCCACGACTTTACTGATCTAGTTGTACATCCCATTTGACTAAACTAATACTACTCGTACATTTATACCTGTGGTCATAACGTCATAAATGTGTGACTTCATAGTACTCGTATGTACAGTGTAATTTAAAGAATATCCAAAGGTATTTTTTCATTCCTTTCCGCTCATTTTCGAATAGATTGGGAATAAAAGCAAGAAGTAAGAAAATTATAGTCGGTCTAGACCGACTATACAAATATGAAATAGTTCAAATCGGATGCTATATTTATATGAGGACTATGTAGGTCCTGGCCATATTATTTTTTGCAAAAAGAGAACAATTCAAAATTGAAAAAAATTTGTGCAATTTTTTTTTTTTTTAGATTTAAGTGCAGGTCGGGAAGCAGCTTTATGTGGGGGCTATGACTAACAATTGTCCAACAGGGTTTATATATGGATGTATAAACACACACAAAATTTTACCGGGATTTGTATAAAAACTGGGTCTTAAAGCAATTTAATTCGATCTTATAGGGGTCATTTGTCCTGTGGCCGATGAAAGCTTATATACAAAATTTCATCAAAATATATTCATATTTGTAACCTCTAGTTTGATTACAAGGTTTACATGGACACACAGACTGACAGACGGACGGGCGAACATCGCTTAATAGACTCAGAAAGTAATTCTCATAAAGTTAATCTGAGTCGATCGGCATTAGAAGTTGGGTCTAGGTCAAATATTCTTGGTAGATACAAACATCAGCAAAAAGTCATAATACCCCAACGATACAGTGGTATAGGGCATAATAAATAATATCTGTAAAAAACTGAATGTCAGTAGTTGAAAAAATACTTAAAACAGTGCATAGATTAAATTTTTCTTTCACACTTCAGAAGTCAAAGTCAAAATTTGTGATTAAATTTTTTTTGAGTCGCGCTGTTATTTATTTTAATTTAATGAATGAAATCTTTAATTTTTCAATTTAAATTTTTTGAATAACATAACAAATTCAGGACGTATGATTATTATTTTTTAGTAGAGTAGAAGAGATGTATACATATGAGTGATATTTTTAACATTAAATCAAACATACATACATCAGTATTGTATTTTTTACATGGATATATTAATAAAAATTATTTATGTAATCCTTAGCTACAATTTTGCTGAAGAATTAAATGAGAAATCGTCAATGGTTATTGAGTTATAGCTAAAAAAAACTAAGCAAAAATGAAGATAATGAATATAAAAGGTCATACAAAACTTTGGTCTGAGATCAACACCCAATATTACCCTAGTACTTTGACCCGACTTGGAATTTCTCACCCCCCCCAGACTACGACCGGGGAAATGTTCCACAGTTTAATTTTACTGGTTGACTTTAATCTATTTCTGAAGCTTCTTTAATTTACCAATCAACTTGTATCCGCATGATGTATTCATGTAAGGTGTCTTTAATGCCGTTTTCTTTTCTGACAAAAAATGTCGCATTTTATTTGTACTTTTTTCGAAAAGTGTATTTTTTATATATTCTAAATTAAGAGTAACCTAATTTTATACATCAATCGAAAGGTCTAAAAGTGCTGTGTTCATAAAATACAAAAATTTTGATTATTATCCTTTTTGAAGTCATGGGGTGAAAATATTCAAAAAAGGGAAACAATGTGGAAATATTCTCACACTATGACCTGAAAGAAGTCAATGGCTACAATTTTTTACGATTTACGAGCGCATAAGATTCCATAAAGTTGATCTTAAAAAACATGCAGAATCAGTAAAACACATCGGTAATATATCTGTGTGGGGAAAAAATAATACATACATATGTACATAGTTTAAGGGAACGTCTTTAACAAATTGTTTTTGTTATTCAGTAATTCATCCGCAGTCAAATGATATGCATGACTCTAATCCTCTTGATTTTTAAATTCTTAAAATCTTTAAAAGGCAAAAAGAAGATTAATGTAATGATCCTCAAATAATTAAATTGAAAAGCATGTTTAACAATAACTGAAAAAATTTGGTTGTCCTAATATTTTACAAAATTCTAATTCACCTAAATTTCTCTATTCTATATTTGACTCTTAAAAATATTGAGGTTTTTACTCAGATATGGAAATAAAACAAAACGATTTTGAGCTTTTTTCCAACACTATATTTAAGTGTAACATATGGTCCTAAAAACGACCATTTTATTTATATTTTAATTATGTATACTTTACTTTACTTTTTGTGAATATTTTTTTTTTTAAAGGTTTACAATATGACGGGTATGTTGTTTTCTTTTAATTTCATCAATCATACACACATGCTATATGATGCAAACATAAATATATATATCGTGTTCTTTTTTCATTCTTTTTTTACTCAAGACTGGGTTAAGGTCCTAAAAACGTTCAATTATAAATGGGGTAAATGACCCTATTTGGTGCTCTGACGTCAAAAATCTATAGACAAACATATTTGAGACATTGATTCACAAAGGCCCTGGTGTTAAGCTGAGCCAAAACAAATGTGTCTATGTGTGTGTGTGTGTGTATTTGGATCGCCCAGAACTTTGCCAAATGATTGAAACACTATTTTGTTATTGTATTTATAGAATTAATGTTTAACTTATATTTAGTTTTAGCTTTAAATTAAAAATGAATTATTAAAAATAAACTTGTTTGAAAACAATTAAACTAAAGTATTATTGTTCTTCCTTTGTTTCTCTTTTTCCATAAACAACCAAATAAATGAAAACCAAAACAAATCAAATAAAATTAAACAACTACTGCTTCTGCCACTATCAACTACATACTTCTTTATCTTCACACCCCATACAATAAATAATAAAAAAACAAACAAAAAACAATTACAGTGAAGCAGCAGTATCCAGTTTTCCTTATTGTACAGAATCTAGTTTAAATTTTTCAACAAACACCACCGCTTACAGTGAGGATGATGCAGAATATGCAACCGGAAGACGTAATAAAACATCGAGGGTAAATATTTTTATATACTTTAGTATTTTAAATTGTTATACTCAAACACAAACTACACAAAAACCGAATGAAAATTTAGGATTTAGATACATACATACTTAATAATTAATTGAGTTCTTCCATATATGTAAATACAAATTTAAAGTCAATGCTTGACATCTACGCACGTATTATTTTGTTGTTACTGCCACAAAAACTACTACTTCTTCATCTATACTGCAGCTATGGGTTCAAACTACTGTGAAGGAGGCATCTAAATGTTCTGCATCATCGCACCAAATAATTTATATACTGAAAAATTATAAGAATATTATTTTTTTAATTTTAACATTCATATTTTATAAATTAATAAATTTACATGTGTCCTTAATTATGGAAAAGTTCTAAGTGATACTTTTTGGGATAATTACATTACATTGATTATAATAAAATGTGTTTAGAGGAACTGATAAACTCCTTTTTCTATTTTTTGACTCGGACCACTTTAATAATTATGGGCACAAGCATTGATAGATATATTGTGCGAAATTTTCAAAAATAAAATACATAATAAATTAAAATTAAAAGTCCATTTTCCGAATCCACAACTGGCTCTTCCTTCATATACATATCTACATATGTATGTATATACAAATATATTTGCGGTGCCAACCTGCCTTCAGTATAAACAAGTCTTGTGACTATTTTGAATAGTGATTTAAAGTTTTTAACATTCCAAGAGTCTGGTAGTTATTATTATTATTGAAAATTTCGTTGGATATACAATTAGTGAAAACTCTATAGTTTCTTTAATTCAATATAAATAAAATTAATTTAATAAATTTGTTTAAGTGGTTAAGGGTTCTCTTAACTTAGGTTTATTTATCTTCTAGTTGTGGAAATTAATTAAATAATTGTTTAGTAATTTATTTCGTTTTTCTTCACTTTTTTTATTTTTTTTTAGCAAGACCCGTTGTCACATCGTATTATCGAAAAGAGACGACGAGATCGGATGAATTCCTGTTTGGCTGACCTTTCACGACTAATCCCACCGCAATATCAACGTAAAGGTCGTGGTCGGATCGAAAAAACCGAAATCATTGAAATGGCAATACGTCATCTAAAGCACTTACAGAGTGAATGCCTGCAAAAAGATAATGAATATCGTATGGGCTATACGGACTGCATGAAAGAAGCAGCGAAATTTCTATACGATTCACAGATGCAAGAGTTTTGTTATCGTCTATTGGCCCGTTTGCAAGAGCACTGTGATGAGATAACGAAAAGTAAGTTAAATGAGGTTAAAGCTAATAAAGAAAAACAATAATATTTTCGTAAACTACTTTTTCCAGATGATTGTTATCGTACTCGTGGCGGAAATGGTGGTTGCCATGCCTCCGACAATGTAAGCGCATCTAGTGGTAGTCCCCACCAAACATTTCATCCTGTGCCTCCCTTATGCCAACTACGTGATATGTTGGGTACTTCCGATATAGAACATAGTAATGATCACAATGATGTTAAAGATCTCAGCTTTCGTAATCATATTTCACAACTACAACGCAGCGTACAAAGTTCCAACCAAATGGATGGCAATGCCAATGATGGTCATCACATAAGCGGTGGTATCAATGGTGCTAATATCATCACCAGCAATACTCATACACCGCCTGCTTCTTCAGCGTCAGCTGTTACTTCGAATAATCCTACCAGTTCAACAACATTGACTAACGGCATTGCCATTATCGGGGGTAGTGGTAGTTCGAATCAACAACAGCAACATCAAACACAGCCTCATCAAGCACCAGTTATAACCTCAACTGCCCCAGCATCTCTGCTTCATCATCATCATCATCATACCGATTCCAGTAATCACGATTTTGATTCATCCCGTGAACCTATTCTGCACACGGATACTTCAAATATGCATTCGCCCCCTCCAAGAGATACTTTACTCCACCTTCATCATCAGCTTTCACATTTAGGTCACAATCAAGACAGTTTGTTGCAAGGACGTTTACGCAACTACTCCGAGTCATCGCACGACATTGAGCAGAATAACAACTACAAGTACAAAAATCAAATTAAAGAACGTTTCAATCATGAACTACACGACGAAGAAACGTCCAGTGAACATTGTCCCGCCCCGCCTCTACTACAAAGTGAAAATTCTCATGCTCATTCCGAACATTCGAAAGATGGTACAGAACCGGAAATTGCTCCCATAATGGCCAAGAAACGGAAGCTAGCCGAAGCCGCTAGTAACCACAACGAAAGTACAATGGATGAAGCGGATATCGTCAGAGTTATGCCATCATCGAGGACAAGTAATGTTGCATACCTGACGTCTGCCGTACGCGACGAAAAGCCATTTGGTCCTTTCAGTGACATCAAAACCGAGTCTTCAACGGGACCCTTAATTCATAATAAAACACATTTAACAGCTCCAACCAGTACCACCGCACCACTGCCGTCCCGTACTTTTGCTGTGCCTATCTTTGCTCTACACAGTCAAGGTACCTACTACATACCCCTCAATGTGGACTACAATGTATTGATACCATTCCTTAATGGTGTTGATCTTTTGGAAAAGAATTTCAGCTCTATGCCGGTAGTGCATCCTATTAATATAAATGTAAATTTTATGCCCACCTCCTCATCATCTCTTTTGGCGGCAGCGGCAGCTGCAGCTGCAGTAGCTGCCGGCAAACAACAACATCCACCCGTTACAAATGGTTCAGTCGGCACAGTTGCTGCCAATGCTGTCGCCGCTGTAACTAAAGCCAAATTTGAGGCCATTACAAATGTTGCCAATGGTTGGTAAAATAAATCAAACAATTTTTTTTTCATTTATTTTTCTTATTTTGAGAAAAATATTTTTAAAAAAATTTTAAATGAGAATTTATGTTGAATTTGATTTCCTTGAAAGGATCCAAAACAAATGGAAAAACCACCTTTGAAATAGGGAATATAAATTGGAATTAAATGATAAACAAAACAAACACACACACAATTCAACCAAGAAATGGAACAACTACCTCAGACTTCTGTGAAAGAATAATCATATAATGGTTTTTTAGCTAGAATCTAAAGGTATATACAAATCATAAAACAAACTGAGAACTCTAATGCCATATTTTGTAACTGCAACTGATTAACAAAAAAAAATATTTTTTCAAAATTTTCTTGGAAATGATATGTAGTTAATTACGTCATGCTTTAAACATGTATTCATCAGCTCTCAATAGATATTATTTTTGCTTTTGAACTGATGTTGGTCGATAAATTTAATACTCAAAACTAAATATAACTGAAATTAAATATCTTTCGATAAAATCTTAAAAATTATTAAAAATTTATAGTTAGCAATGATGTTTCGGGCTAGTTCATACGTTAGAAATGAAATTTATTTATTATTTTAATATTTGAGAATTAAGTATTTCTTTGCGTTTTCTTTCGTCAACTTCAGCAAACTAAAAATATTGGAAGCGTTTTGAATTCAATAGTTTCTGATTGATTAAAATTAATTTAGCAACTCCCAAGCCCAAATTTTGTTTTCAACCAGTGATAATTAGGTTAAACATTCAGTTTTTTTTAAGTGTGTGTCTGCCAGAATTTTAGAAAACTGCTTAAAATCGATCGTTGGTTAGAACCGATCTAACAAAGTTAAGACGAAATTTTGAAAAAATAAAGTTCGACACACTTTTCCCAGCGATATTCAATAGGGTTTCACAATTGATAAGGGATCGACACTGTTTAGTGAGAACCGCCGAGTTTCTCAAAATAGTCACAGCCTTGTTGGCAAAGTTTGAAAAGAAAAATATTCCGAGAGGACTAAATCTGACAAATAGGATGCGTGATAAAGCAATTCGAAATTTATCTCATTGATTTTTGGTGATTATATTGATAAAAATAAGTAGTAAATTCTTAAACGCTGTAATAAGTTGGCATAATACGCACAGTTGATTATCTAGTATTTCTTTTTTTTTTTTTTAAGATTATCAATGAAAACTATTCCACACGCATTCTAAAAGCTCATGCTATGACCTGCCTGCATATGGAGTTTTCTTCTTCCCATTCTTCGGGTCGATTCTCCTCTTTCAGCCCACAGTTTTGACTGTTCCTTTGCCTCAGGTGTAAATTGATGAACCCATTGTTCTGGATCGACGCAAAAATAGGGCTTTATTTATTTGAAACATAACCTACGCTGTCATTCAATATTTTACTGCATGAAACGAAGAGACCATGGAGCGAGACCATACAAATGAAATATATTACATAACGTGATGTGACCAGTTTTTTTCATTTTTACAAAAGTCACTGAGATAGCTGCCAAACAAATGTGTGACATTTTATAAGGTTCCCACTTTTCATCTCAGAAATTTAAAAAAAAAAATCTATACGTCAAGTCGAGTATTGTTCTGGGACTACCCTCATAGGTCTTTTCTATTAGGTTTTTGTCAACACATTTCGATCGTGCGTTTAGTAAATGTATTGAAAGAACAGATGGTTGAATGCAATTCCCAAACAACAATTTTTCTGTATTGCACAATGTTAAAGGTGAAATGGGATTTATTGTAAAATTGCTAGATACCAGTTAAATAAAATAATAATATCAAAAATTATAAACCTAATTAGAATTTTGTTATAATTTTCCTTTTAAAGCATATTTAGCTTTTTAGTGTTTCAATAAATGTCGGCTCCCTTAGTTTGGTTTCAAAATATGGCATATGGATAAGTATTCATTATCAATGCATAAAGGGTATCACTTAAAATTTCTTAAACTTTTACAAATGAACATTTTATATCATAAATATAATTTACATAATTGTATTAAAAGAACTTTCACATCATTTTAGAAAATCCCTGTCAGCTCAGATTCAGGAAGGTAACCCTTAATTGGAAATTTTTAAATGATAAAAGTGATTCACACTAAAGAAAAAAGAATTTCAATTTGGAAAGCTTATCTTAATTCTATTTGAGCTTTTTTTGAAGGCATGTTATGGGTTTATTTTCCGGAGGCTTATATCAATTAAAATAGTGTTTAGCAATAAAAACAAAATATATTCATATTGGTGTGATAATGTAAGACTTTTTACTATGAGCCTTCCGAAAATCATCACCATACTCATGCAATGCTGCTGGCTGGCAAAGATAATTCGAAAAACTCATTTAAAAAAATTTTGAAACTATAATAAAATTCAATATAAAATAATATAAGAATATACATCATTAAATTATTTGTTTCTTTGTACCTGTTATAATTAAATCTATCCTTTTTTTTTACTTATTTAACAAAAAAAACAGAAAATTTAAATATAATTTTTATAAAATTCAAATTGGTGTTTCAAACTTCATTTAATTATGCATTCACAGATCGCATATAAATATTAGAAAATTAACAAAAAAAAAAGGCATAATATTATATATATATTACATATATATGTACATATATATATGTATATTCATACATACATAAATTCATAAACAAATTTTAGAAAAATAAATTAATAAAATTTGAGGGCACACCACCACCCACCACAAAAAAAAATCAAAATAGTTGTCTTAATAAATAAATAGTTTTAAATACTCGTACTATACTAGCACAAACTCAATTGTTGTGAATTTAAAATATTGAATTTTATTATTATTTCGAAGCAAATAAAGAGAAAAAAAACTACAAATAAAAACTAAAAGTTGTGTGTACTATTTGTAAATTATTTGGTTTAAGTACATATATATATATTTCCAAAAAGAAAAAATAAAAACAAAACCTATTCGTTGATGTTATTAAATGTTGTAATTGTTAAAAATTCGGGCAAATATCTTCAAAGGATACAAAATATTAAATGAATCAAAAACAAAAACTTAAAAATTACTAGTCATGAACTGCGTTAATTTTTTTTTGCAAAAAATTAAAAAAATAAAATTTCATATTTAGTTTTATTTGTGCTGACAAAAACTAGAATGTAATATGTTAATATAATTGGCAAAATAAAATAATGTAACAAAATTTTTGTTCAAACTAATAAATATTATAAACTAAAATATTAAATTTAATTGTTAAGTTTTTCTTGTTTTTATAATAAAAATATTAATTTTTAGTTAGTTACTATTAAAAATATATTACTATTGTTTCATAAAAACTGATTAATTTTTCTATACTTTACTACTATAAGATTTTATTCTAAACTTTTTTTATATGTGAAATATGAAATACTTTTTAGTTAGTTATATATGAAAAGAATATTATTTTTTAACGAAATTGTATTCAAAATCTAAAAATAAATAAAAATTTATATTAAATGTTGAAACTGTTGGTAGTTTGTATTATGTATCGAGTTATAAATAACAAGTGAGAAAATTATAGTCGGTCTTGACTGACCACATATACGATATCGTATACCATCAGTTTAGAGATATAGAAAATAAACCTAAGCCAAATTTCAGTGGCATTGTAAAAACTTGTTGCCTGCCGATATAAAAATGTTCATATCAGATTTGTTTGTATATATTTTTTCAAAAAATGAGAGACTTTACCAAATATGGTCATGATCGATCCATTTTTCGACTTAATCTCCATATAAATATAGCACCCGATAGTCGTTCTAGACTCGCTCGGTCTAGACCGACTATACTTGTTTCTTACTTGTTTTTATTTTATTTGATGTCAGGTATTTTTCGTATCGACTTTTGCAACATACGCGGACATAGATCGAATTTTTTCTCTGTATATGCCCACATTAGCTTTCAACAACCGGATGTTTTCGCCTTATGTAAGACCCAGGTAAGTGGTGATGCTGATCCACAGGATTTTCACATACGTGGTTATCACCTTCTATCCAGCAACATCGTAACTGTAATGATGCATTATTTAACTCACTTTGAGCTAAGTTCCATATCAGGTCACACATTTTGCACTTCGGGTTTCTATATAGAAGCCCAAATACAGAAAGGGGGCATACCTATACTGGCTTCGACGCCTTTTAGGAATCCATATCTAGAATCCTAGAGAGTTGCCCGAATAGTGAAATCGTTGTTGCTGGCGATTTTAATATTCATAACTCTTCTTGGCTTCACCATTCGAGTCAAACAACTCCCAAAGACCGTTACGTTGAGCTTTTCGCGGCGCGTAACCACCTAGCGCAACTAGTGAGTCAACCAACGCACATTCCGTGCATTGAGGGGAAATGACAAAATACCTCGACCATTTTCTCACTTCACACCATGATAAATATGAAGTAAAAATATTTCGACTTCTCGGTAATTCTGATCACTGCACCATTTCCGCATCCTTTTCGTACTCTGTACTTCAAAGTGTTTCAGCACCAGCTACGAAGCGCTTAGTTTTTATTTACGAAAAAGCTCGTTGGGCTGAGCTCAGCATTTCAACTGGAAACTTTGTTTCCTGGATAAAAATGTTGATGCTGCTGCGCAAATGGTGAAAAAAATAATAGTGCTTGGTATGCGATTATTCATTCCATCAAAGCACATTTCGGCTAAACCTAATCAAAAATCTTGGCTTAACCCAACTTGCAGAGACACAGATCCAGAGAGGGAGTCTTTCCCTCTTGTTGCAAGGTTGCTAATGTCCAACCAATCCCTAAAAAGGGTGAGGCTACTAGCGCTGAAAATTACCATCCAATTGCAATCTGCTCTGCGCTCTCAAAGGTCATGGAGAGCACGATAAATTTCCATCTTTTGAACTACCTAAAGGCCAACTCACTTCTTAATGATCGACAGTATGGCTTCTGTAGAAATCGTTCTACAGAAGACCTGTTAGCTATTCTTTCTGAGCGATGGAGTCGATTCATTCACAATTTTGGTGACAGTAAAGTGGTTGCTCTAGATATTTCCAACGCGTTCGATCGCGAGTGCATTGATATCAAAGCCTATTGCATTTGGGGTCGGTATTAACTTCCCTCGATTTATATCGAGTTTTCTCAGAGACCGCACAATACGTGTTGTTATTGATGGGTTCTCATCTAATGAGTTTCAGCTTAATTCAGGGGTACCCCAAGGTTCCGTTCTTTCTCCTTCTCTTTTCCTCGTCTTTCTGAACGACCTTCTTGGTATAATTCTATATACTCTTTCGCAGATGACAGCAATATTTGTCATTCATTTTCCTTTAATTGTAGCCCAAGCCTTTTGGAGGTTGGGGGCAAAAGGCGGACAATGAATGACACACTCAATCAAGAGCTATTAACAATCTCCGAGTGGGGTAAAGCGAATAGGGTTGATTTTAATGCGCAGAAGACTCAGTGTTGTTTGTTGACCCATAGGATCATGGATTCAACAATGTCATCTGTATATATGGGTGGTATAGGTATTGAGGAATCGGATACTCTTGATGTTCTGCTTATGAGAATTCAATATGATGTTCGTTGGAACGAGCATGTTTTTCAAGTGTCGAAAGAAGCATTCAAGTGTCTTGGTTTTCTAAAACGGTGCAAAAATTAATTCACTCCTTCTGATCTCCTTAACATCTATACCACCTACATCCGACCGAAATTGAATACAACTCCCATATATGGGCAGGAGCTTCAAAGTCTATTTTGAAACTACTGGACCATGTACAAAGGTGGGCGTTGATGCTCATTAATGACAATAGGGTATCCAACTCTATTGACTCGTTGGAACACCGGCGAAATGTGTTCTATAGATACTACCATGGGAAATGTTCTTCTGAGATTAGCGAACTCATTTTCCAAGTGACTCAGTTTCAGTTCGCTCAACCCGCTTCTCTAGTAGATCACATCCGTTTATAGTCTACTGTTCAGTTGACCGCGCAACGCATTACAGAGAAAATTCGTTTATCAATCGAACTAGCAGTATGTGGAATAAACTCCCCGCACAAGTCTTTCCTGACCGTTACCATATAATAAAATTTAAGTCAAATAACCACAAACACTACTCCCTCTTTCCTCCTTACCATAACCTATTTTCCTGAAATCAACACAGTGCACTGCATTTGTAGGGACTGAGTGTTGGTTAAAAAAAAATAGGTAAGGCGATGTCTTGTGACAGATGATTTGTTCCACAGTTTTCTGCCGATTTTGACCAAACGAATCTTATTTGAAAGGTATTTCTTTTTAACTGTCAACCAGATTTACAAATTTTAAAATTTTTTCTGGATAAAAACCATTTAAATTTGCTACTAACACATACATAAAAATATTCAATGCTATGTGTGTGTTTATTAAATTTGTTAATATGTTTGTGAGTTTGTTTTCTTCATTCGCAATAATAATTGTGTTGAATTGAAAAATAATTTTCGGGTACGCTATGGATATTTAAAAAGTGTTGAATTGAGAATTGGCTAAAATAGGTTAGCATACCTTTAGGGTCTTATAAAATAATTTATTAAATAGAAAAATAAATTTTTCTAGAATTTGCACTCGAATTTGGATGGCTGGGATCTGCAACACGGTAATCCTGGCTAAAATTAAATAAAAAATTACTGTACCACCAATTTTTTCAATGGAGTCTGTTCCTGGAAGTGTCAGGACATGTTTTCAACAGAAAAGTAAATCCTACAGGTGGCGCTTTTTTTAACTGCATAAAATGTATTTTATGTATTTTCGGCACATTTAAAATTTTTAAAATTGCTTAATATTGCTCATAATAGTAATACTACTACTACTACGACTGCTACTACTACTACTGCTGCTGCTAATAATAATAATAATAATGTAATGACAATCTCCTGTTTATTAATATCGAGAAAAATGAAAGCAACTGAAAATTTTTTTATATTGTAATTTTAATAATAATAACAAGTATAATTCATTAATATATTACTTTTCAAATTACAATTTAATAATAATAATCTTATATATTAAAAGAATTTATGAATAAACTTTTTTTTCAATATTTTTCTTCTCTCAAACCTCTATAACTGTAGTTCTAATTAACGTAGGCTGTTGACATAGGTCTAGGAACACTCAGTGGATCAAGCTTCTTCTATTAACTGCTTAAATTCGTTGGGTTTGAGGAAAGTTATGCGTGGAGAATCAACTTTACTTTTACTGTACGTTAACTTATCTTGGCATATTTTGGCATTACTGTACGTTAACTTCTCTTGGCAAATTCGTTGGGTTTGAGGAAAGTTATGCGTGGACAATCAGCTTTACTTTTACTGTAAGTTAACTTCTCTTGGCATATTTTGGCATTACTGTGCGTTAACTTCTCTTGGCAAATTTTGGTATTATATTATAAAAATTAATATAATATAATGCTGCGGACCAGCAGGGGTCCTCTAGTACTATTAATAATAAACTCAACTTTAAAGTAATTTTGATTTCTAAATATGCAAGCAATTATAAACAAGTAATGATCTTTTCAGTTGTTTGAAGTAACTATTATGATTTTTCAAAACTGCATAGTTTTTCCAAGTTGCATTAAAGTGCACAGCTTCCATAGCTTGTTCAGAATAATGTCCAAGACCTATATTAAAATGGTATTTAAATTTTAAGTATAATATATTTATAATATTGCAATTCAAGATTACTTATACCTTTTTTGCTATGATCACAAAATTCTGAAACATGCTCAAATATAATATGCATTTTTGGCGTTATAGATAGACCTAGTTCCATATAACTGCTTTTTAAACTTTTTAAAAAGTTTTTATAATGTGGATCTAGCTCTTTTGAAAAGCAGCCAGATACAACTTTTTTAGCTTTCTAAAAAAATCAACATATTTGCACAGTCCTATACATTTCATCGAATCTAGCACGTCGATGGATTTTAAAAGGGTATTACAATCGTTACCAACAAATGAATATCGACTTCCATGTGTGCATTTCCCAGTAATATGGCGTTTTGATGCCCACTGTAAAGCTTCATTTGGATATACAATTAACATCTTATCGTAAACTGTATTCACAGCGCCTAGCATAAGATGCAATTCAGGTGGTGGTATGAATAACAAAATTTTCTTATTTTCTAATGACAATAGTAGAAGATTAACACAGTTATTATAATGTTTGGCACGTTTTTTTGTATTTTTCTCAGAATTCAACCATTTTACATAATCCTTTTTACATCCAATCACAGTTCTTGAACAGCCACTCTCTCCTAAATTTGCTGACGAAGCATCACAATAAGGGCAGGCACCACCCTACAAGAACAGTGACGGTCATTTGACCGGTGATATGACCGTCACTACTGAACTGAAGTGTCGGCCATCGCGTAGAACAAAGTTTCTATCATTTTATTAAAGCAAATATGCCAAAACTGACCGAAACTTTTGTGTACATGTGATTTTGCATCTTACTCTAACCTATGAAAATATGTAAATCATATAATATATATCTGAACTGCTCACTCTACCGCTGTTTAGTAGTCAACGATGATAGATATATATATCATCGTTGACCGGTCACATTTGATGGATATATACATCATTGACCGGTCACGCTTGATTATAATGAAACACGACTTATTATTTTTTATTTATTTATTGTATTAAAAATCAAATTCAAAATTAAAAATAAACATTAAATATTAAAAACACAATATCACTAATTCCGAAACGTGGTGATAACTTTGAGACAATGTTGAAACAGGACAATGGGCTTAACTTAAAACAGATATTTAAACAACTTTGCTGACTTTTCACTCGAAACATCGCTAAACTCAATAGAAATTTCCGGCAATGGGCCTTAGTGCAATCAGTAGTTTCTTAAAGAAAACAATTTATTATAACACTTACATATATATCAACAATTTATATTAAAGCTTACCTTTTGAGTGTTGTGAATTAACAATTTCGGCCAAACCTGATACAATTCATTTGGAAAATTGATGAGTAAATGATGTATCCATTCAAATACTGCTACCTTTGTTTGTACAGAACGTTGGCTGAGATATTGTGATAATACCTCCATAAATCAATTTGTTCAATATTCTGAGATCTTTGTTCTTTTGAAGAAACTAATTTCATTTCATATTATAAACATCATATTCCAGACACTATATTCCAGAATGGCATTAATTAAAACAATAAAATATTAAAACAAACTCCCATATCCCTGTTATGGCAACAGACTGAAAGATAGATATAAGGATTAGTGTAAAATGTTGCAAGGAAGATTTACTTTGTTTCTAGCTACAATTTTTAATAAAATGTCAGTGCATTACCTTAGTAAGTTCATTTGGTGATTGCGCATGTATTAACAATATATTTATAGCGTCTTCCATGCGCACTTAACTGGAATCATTACGAATCGATTTAATAAACTATGTCAGCGTTGTTTCACACAATTATATTTCTTGTGTATTATCTTCCAACATCATAATAAGTCCATCAATAATATCAAATAGATAACCATATTATTTTCTGGTACAGCATTCACAATCGAAATCCAGGATATAACATATTGTCGCACAATATAATTCTTTACAAATGCGTTTCCTAAGAGGTATAAAAGTCCCAGATTGAAAGTTTGTGAAGATTCTACAGCAATATCTTTAAGTAACGATCCAACAGGAATTGGCCACAAGCGAGCCACCACAATTGAGAATGGCACTAACGAAATCACTAACATATTTTGAAGAATCCTAAAGAAACAACAAAAATTAACTTGAACTTTTAATTTAATTAATTACTTACCTTTCCTAAACCTTAACAAAAACAACTCTACAGCAGCAACAATGACAGTCATCCCACCAAACCAAATGTTCCAACTTTTTCTAAACTACCGACATCTCGTAACGAATTCGTTAAGACATTTCGGTAGTTTGTCTGAACTTAGCCTTATCTTAACGAATTCGTTAAGATATTTCGGTAGTTTGTCTGAATTGATATAAAGCGTTGGAAAATTTTCTCGGTTAATTCCTTTTTTATATTTATTTATAAATTATAATTAAAGTTTGTCGAAATATCTCTTTTTGAAAAAATATAAAATTCTGAGTTATATGTAAGTACAAAACAGTGAAAAGTGTTTAGATTGTTTTAAAGAAACATATTTAAGAACTTTAGCGCATTCAAGTATGAGAATTATACTTATAATATTAAAAAATTTGCGAAGAAAGGATCTTGCGTTCTATCGCAAATATCAAATAGAATAATTGAAAAAAGTTCAATGATTAAAAAAAGAACTGTTGGCAAAAAATATCCAATTTTAAAAGAACGCTTTAATGGAAACAATTTGAAAACCGTAATTTGCGAAAGCTTTAACCTATCAATTCGTCCCCAGATAATTGTTGCTGTGTCAACAACAAAATATATTTCATTACGAAAATTGTTTTAGAAGGTGAAGAAATTTATGTTATTGCTAAAGAAGTTCAAAGCCTTGAAAACGAAAACTTTATTTCGAAGATATTGAACACCAAATGTTTGCTGCTTTCGGATAGTGAAATTAAATTCAAATTTACAAACAGTGATTGTAATTACTTGCATTTTCATTTAGAATCTGTTTCCGAGCACACATTTATCCCATTGCTGCAAGATGGACAATTCGAATCAAATTAATTACAGTAAAGTATTGCCTTGAATCATCAGAAGATTTGTTGGCCTTTGAAAAAAGTTTAGTGGACGACGACGATATGGCATTCGAATTAGTAAGTTCATCTTCTTTTTGCTGTAGACAAAAATAACCTTATATTAATTTTATTTTCTTACTTCTTTTGAATAGATCACAAAGATTAGTAAGCAGACGAAGGACGACTTAAAGAAATTTACTTCTGAAAATTTAAAAGGAATATTCGGCAATGACAGTTTTGCATTTAAAATTTCATGGACAAGCGTCAACAAAAACATTGCCGTGAAGGATATTAAATTTATTACTATTCTTAAAGGTACGTTGTAACCACACAATAAAAGTAAATAGCAAATACTAAATTTTTCAAATTTTTTCAGATTCGTGCATCAACAATTATAGCCAGACAAACTACGAAAAAAATAGTGGACAACATAAAGAAATATTTTAATAGCGCAAAGGACCGACAGCAAAAATCATTAAAAAGAAAAGCAACTAACGAAAGTTAAGTTAAATTATTATATTAATTGTTATTTTTATGTTATTTTTTAAATGAATTAATAAAATGAATGAAAATAATTTTTTTTAAAAAGTTGAAGAAAATTCTTCACGCAATCGTTAAGAAAGTCTAAACTAAATCGTACATCCATGTCGTTGCGATTTTGTACCTACATATAGTTACGAAGTCGCTAATATTTCGGTTTCGAAATCGGAAGTTTTTGTTTTAACGAAATCGTACCTACATATCGTTGCGAAGTCATGTCAACCCTTCCATATGACAATCGTTACGATATCGATAATATTTCGATTCCAAAATCGGAAGATTTTGCCGACAGTCGTTACGTATTCTTTACGAAATCAGAACATTTGGTTTGGTGGGATATGTTTTTAAATAGAAAAAGTGTGTTAGTACAAAAATTGTTTATGTGTTAGTTTCAGTCATTCATTTCTTGTAGGGTAGACATTAAGTCACAGCTCATATTAGTTATCTTTAAATCAGATGCGAGTGTTCCATTTTCAAAATGAGATGACATATTCAATTTAGTCCAGACAAGATTCAGATTTGAATAATTCTCTTGCACATTAGGAGCAATGAAAATTACTAATAGTTTTTTTTACACCAGAGTCTGTATATTTTTTGTCATAATAAATTTTTTTTTTATTCATTTCTAGCTCAAGATTCAACCATTGAAGAGAAATACAAAATTTTAAAAATCCTCCTACTCCGTCAATGCCAAATTTAATAGATGTTTTAGCCATTCCACGTTTTTTCTTCATAAAATCAATGAGCCCACTCAAGTTATTGCAAACAACAGCTTTTCCTGGTTCTTTTGTAATTTTACAAAATCAAATTCGCTCACTTCAAAAAATTCATCAAGCTTGTGGGAATCTTCTTTCATTTTTATTTTACAATTAGTTTCGATCTTAATCGATTTTTTACTTTCTGAAACTATTGCGCTCGATATTCCATACACTTGCCTGTCACTTAAATTTCTTTGAATTTTTTGCATAGTTTCAGTCGAAATTATGCCCACTTTTGGTTTTTTTATTGGCTTTAAATAAATTTCCAAAGGTTTTTTCCGTTTTTGTGAGAGAGCAACTTTCTGATCGGCCTGGAGCTCTGACGATATTTTTTTCACCATAATCCTTGGGAGCATTTTTAGTATCAATTGTGTTTAACAGTTCCGTAGCAGTATGTTTAAGCTGTTTGTTATTCTCAAACAAGCTTGGTTTCACGTTAGCTAACAACGTTTCAAAATTACATTTATGATTTACTCCTTTCTTAATTGGAGAATTATTGTTATTTTTAAGTTTAGTAATTTTTGATTTTGAAATAAATACATTATATTTATGATTATTTTGTCACTAAATTGCATAAATAACAGTTGCAGTTATTAATTTTCTGTGATCGCAAGTAACATCGTAATTCACGTATTTTGGATTCTCTGTAAATGCACACTTTGCATGCTGGACATAGCACTGTAGGTAAAGGATTATCGAGCAAATTAATATTAACAAGTTTTTGCAATATCTGAAATATTTATCATTTTTTCCAACTTTTGACAGCATAATAAACATATTTTAATTCTATTGCCTTCATGATCACATTTCTTTTTATAATTTGGATAATCATTTTAAGATATATTAAAAAAAAAAAAAAAATTATAACAATAGAAATCAAGGAGTTACAAAGAGATAACGTTTCACGTCTAACACGTGAGAATGACAAATTAATAATCAAAACAAAATAAATATATATGAATTATTGTAAAGAATATCCGTCAAAAATATATTTAAAAAAAGCATAAAATACATTTTATGCAGTTAAAGATAAAGCGTCACCTGTAGAATTTACTTTTCTTCCAAAAACAGCCTCCATTGAAAAAAATAGGTGGTACAGTAGTTTTTTATTTAATTTTAGCCAGAGGCATCGTGGCAAGTTTTTATAAATGTACACCGTCTGTCTTTTTAAAGAAACCTATTTAGTATAATTCTTGTACTGTTTTCCCGAGATTATGGTTGTAGTTAACCGACTGAATCACATCAATTGACGTTATATACTCGACCAGAAGAGCTTAGTGCCCTACAAGAAATGAATGACTGAAACTAACACATCAACAATATTTGTACCAACACACTTGCAGTTTTTTTCTATTTAAAAACATATGACTGTGATTGTTGCTGTTGTAGAGTTGTTTTTGTTAAGGTTTAGGAAATGTAAGTAAATAATTAAATTAAAAGTTCAAGTTAATTTTTGTTGTTTCTTTAGGATTCTTCAAAATATGTCAGTGAATTCGTTAGTGCCATTCTCAATTGTGGTGGCACGTCCCTCCATTATACCCTTCCACAATTTATTTTTTGCTCGCTTGTGGCCTATTCCTGTTGGATCGTTAACTATTGCTGTAGAATCTTCACAAACTATCAATCTAGAACTTTTATACCTCTTAGGAAACGCATTTGTGTAAAGAATTATATTGTGCGACAATATGTTATATCCTGGATTTCGATTGTTAATGCTGTACCAGAAAATAATATGGTTATCTATTTGATATTATTGATGGACTTATTATGATGTTGGAAGATAATACACAAGAAATATAATTGTGTGAAACAACGCTGACATAGTTTATTAAATCGATTCGTAATGATTCCAGTTAAGAGCGCATGGAAGACACTATAAATATATTGTTAATACATGCGCAATCACCATATGAACTTACTAAGGTAATGCACTGACATTTTATTAAAAATTGTAGCTAGAAACAAAGTAAATCTTCCTTGCAGCATTTTACACTAATCCTTATATCTATCTTTCAGTCTGTTGCCATAACATGGATATGGGAGTTTGTTTTAATATTTGAATGTTTTAATTTATGCCATTCTGGAATATAGTGTCTGGAATATGATGTTGATAATATGAAATGAAATTAGTTTCTTCAAAAGAACAAAGATTTCAGAATATTGAACAAATTGATTTATGGAGGTATTATCACAATATCTCAACCAACGTTCTGTACAAACAAAGGTAGCAGTATTTGAATGGATACATCATTTACTCATCAATTTTCCAAATGAATTGTATCAGGTTTGGCCGAAATTGTTAATTCACAACACTCAAAAGGTAAGCTTTAATATAAATTGTTGATATATATGTGTTATAATAAATTGTTTTCTTTAAGAAACTACTGATTGCACTAAGGCCCATTACCGGAAATTTCTATTGAGTCAGCAAAGGTGTTTAAATATCTGTTTTAAGTTAAGCCCATTGTCCTGTTCCAACATTGTCTCAAAGTTATCACCACGTTTCGGAATTAGTGATATTGTTGTGTTTTTAATATTTAATGTCTATTTTTAATTTTGAATTTGATTTTTAATACAATAAATAAATAAATAAAAAATAATAAGTCGTGTTTCATTATAATCAAGCGTGACCGGTCAATGATGATGTATATATCCATCAAGTGTGACCGGTCAACGATGATGGATATATCCATCATGGATGGATGGATGGATATATCCATCATCGTTGGCTACTAAACGGCGGTAGAGTGAGCAGTTCAGATATATATTATATGGTTTACATATTTTCATAGGTTAGAGTAAGATGCAAAATCACATGTACACAAAAGTTTCGGTCAGTTTTGGCATATTTGCCTTAATATAATGATAGAAACATTGTTCTACGCGATGACCGACACTTCAGTCAGTAGTGACGGTCATATCACCGGTCAAATGACCGTCACTGTTCTTGTAGGGTGTTATTTTATACTGAAGGGTGATTTTTTAAGAGCTATAGGAAAGTTTTCCAATAAAAAACACATAAAATTCAGAAAAATGCATGAAATCTTTATTTGAATCGATAGCACGGTCCATATAATTTAATGTTCGAAGATTATTTCATGCAAATGTTGACCGTGACTGCGCCTCCAATGGTCCATCCGCTTAGTCCAATTTTGGCATATTCTTTCCAACATTTCGGCCGGTATCTCACGAATAAATGCTTCAATGTTGTCTTCCAATGCCTCAATTGAAGCGGGATTGTCTGTATAGACATGAGCTTTAACATAGGCCCACAAAAAATAGTCTAAAAGCGTTAAATCGCACGTTCTAGGCGGCCAATTGACCGGTCCCGAACGTGAAATAAAATGTTCACCGAACTCGCCTCTCAATAAGTCCATTGTGGCGCGTGCTATGTGGCATGTGGCACCGTCTTGTTGAATCCACATGTCATGCAAGTCGAGCTATTGCATTTTGGGCAAAAAAAAGTTGGATATCATCTCTCGGTAGCGCTCAATTGCTGCGAACGGCGACGAATCGATAATTGATGGTCATCATTAACACTGGCCGATACAGCTGCGATATTTTCTTTAGTTCGCACTCTACGTAAGCGTGTTGGTGGTTTAATGTCCAACAATGTAAATTTGGTGCGAAATTTAGTCACAATAGCCTGAATAGCCGCTTCAGTGGGTCGATTAAACTGACCATAAAATGGAACAAGCACGATGAACTTTCTTAACAGAGCACGCATTTTGATGTCTTTCGAAAAGTGACATTAGCAAATCTTATTTGTAAACAATTGAGAATGTATATCATTCTAATTCTCTCTTCATAAGTTAATTGTCCATTTTGTTTTACCCCCCAATCTCACATCACACTGAAATTGTAAAATCGTTGTGTACGTATTATCAACGAAAAATTGTTCGAATTTGTCGAATCCATCGCCATTAAATTTTATGCTCAAACATCTGACTGCAATCTCATTTTTAAAATGTTGTCGAAGCGTAAACTTGAAAAAAATTTGTATACTTCTCTCTCTTATTTTATTTTAAGTAGAGTTACCGAGTTTATTATACAGGCACATGTTTGAGGGAAAATGTTTACATTTATTATTATTAGTATTATTTTAATAATAGTTAATAATATTTATGCTCTATAATTAACAAACTTGCGTTTTTGTATGCGCATTTCAAAAAATAAATCATTATAATAGATTTAACAAGTTACAACTTTAATTACAATTTTACAGAATCCAGTAAATTTGCATTAAATTTATAACAGGGTAACATTAATCATCGTTAGTGTCTGCCACTACTCGCACGAAAAATTTTGTGCCATTAGTGTGACCACTGCGGAAAATGTGTGTGTATTAGTAAAAAAATGTGAGTGTATTGAGTTTTTCGAACTTTCAGTGTGATGTGAGATCGCTGGGTTAGTCGAATCCATCGCCATTAAATTTTATGCTCAAACATCTGACTGCAATCTCATTTTTAAAATGTTGTCGAAGCGTAAACTTGAAAAAATTTGTATACTTCTCTCTCTCTTATTTTATTTTAAGTAGAGTTACCAAGTTTATTATACAGGCACATGTTTGAGGGAAAATGTTTACATTTATTATTATTAGTATTATTTTAATAATAGTTAATAATATTTATGCTCTATAATTAACAAACTTGCGTTTTTGTATGCGCATTTCAAAAAAGAAATCATTATAATAGATTTAACAAGTTAAAACTTTAATTACAATTTTACAGAATCCAGTAAATTTGCATTAAATTTATAACAGGGTAACATTAATCATCGTTAGTGTCTGCCACTATTCGCACGAAAAATTTGGTGCCATTAGTGTGACCACTGCGGAAAATGTGTGTGTATTAGTAAAAAAAAATGTGAGTGTATTGAGTTTTTCGAACTTGCAGTGTGATGTGAGATTGGTGGGTTAATAATAATTACACAGTGCAACAGACATTCTCAGGCCAAACTTTTTTGTGACCTTTTGTTTATTTTTTGTGACCTTTTATTTATTTTTTTTTTAGTTTTTCAGCTGAAACTCAAAAATCATTAATGATTTCGTATTTCATTCTGCGCAAATGAATTTTTCAGTGCGTTACAAACTAATATAGAGCTATGGAGGGCATAAAAAAGTATATAGCGTAGTTTACAATTTTTTAAATATTTCCTAGTGCGTCATATGTTTCTTTCGTTTCTGTAATATCCGCGATTTCAACCGAAGGTTTTTCATTGATCTTATGCAGTAAAACCACATAAAACAAAAAGTAAATAAAGACATCAACTGGTGTGATTACTGGAGGTAATATTTCGGATTCTGGTGAAAAGCAGCTGCGATGGGGTAAATGAACATTGGGAGAGAAGGAGCAATCGTTATGAGACGGGACAAAAAGGCCTATTTATAGTTTATATTAATTCTTTAGCATTGGGGGCATTGATTCGAGATTAAAGATCCCAGCAAAATAGTTAAGATTGATTACGAGCGTTGCAAAATTCCATTTAATAATTATTGTATCTGCTATTAAATTTGCAGGACACAAAATAGAATCGAAGAAGGTTACGTATCAAGGATTTTTCCCCATATTGTCTCGAAGGTTGATATCATTTTTGACATATCTACGAAGAAAACAATGGAGGAGATCATGGAGATCGGGCAGATCGCCAATACCCGTTTTTAAATATATACATATGGAGTGCCGAAAAAATAATAAAGAATGCTTAATTTTCCGACACAAGGGGTTGTATATCCCAAAAGAGATACTTTTTGAATACCCTAAAATCCCGGTGTGGTATTTTAATCACTTTGCAGAACACTTTAAATAACGCACTGCACCTGACACGCGATAGTAAAGAACCATGTCTTGAAATGGAATGTACAAATTGTAAATTAACACACATTCCAACATCTAAAGAATGTATAGTATTTTTGGAAACAGGTTTGAGATGTTAGCAGACAACGAAAATATTGCCTTTCCAGCCTTAAAGTCGGGAACAAACAAAATTTCTGCCATTAATAGCAGCTAAGAATCAGCAGGGCACCTGCACTACCGTTTTTCCTATGTACAGGCAGCTCGGCTAATAATGCCAGAGAAGTAATGGAGCAACTTAATAATTTAATTAAAGATGTCAATTATATGGACAATACACCTAGAAAACAGATCACTAATTCTTTCAGGGCATTAGCGGCGGAATTAAATAATTTCATGAATGTTGGGGGCCGGGGCCAGGTTATCATGAGCTCAGCATAGAGAGAGAGAGGGAAAACTTTAATCTGCACTGATAATTTAAGTGCAACCAAAGCCTTTATTAAAAATAACGATGTATTGCAGGAACAAAATGAAACACACCAAGTTTTAATGCTATGGATTCCCTCCCACATTGGAATTCAAGGTATGGTGCCAAAAAAGCTTTAAACTTGTCCCAAATTTCAGAAATTCCATGCTTCCCATAAGCCATAAATAATACTTTTAAAATGTTTCAACAACAAAATCCAGTTACCACCAGATTGAAATTCAACAAAAATTTAACGAGGTCCAAATTTATTATAATCGTCCGCCTCAGACTGGGGAAATGCTTTTTCAATTAAAAGCACTGCACTAGAAAAAAATCTTGATTGTAGAAAAAATCATAAGATGTATACAACCCAACATTCAAGATATTTAGGCCAAATAAATTTTTCAACATATATTCCGTTAACGATCGTTTCAGTAATACGAGCGCTTATCGTTTTGTTATCGACGCCTTTTTTTTGTAAATATTTTATAAATATATTTATAAATAAATAAATAGCATATATCGTGAGGATGGTTATGAAGCTCCCTAGAAATAATAGCAGCTGAAGCTCCGAATTTGCGGAGGAATATGTTATTACAATCTAATATATAAATATACATCCTCAGTGAAATATTTCAAAGAGATGTTAACAAAATTATAACGTACCGGTAAAATATTTCAATGAAATAGCCGTTCGTTAGCGCGATAATCGCGTGAATTGGTGGTGGCGTAATAGTTTTGCAACTGGCCAAATAAATCATAACTTAGACAGGTGGAGTAACAAGACGATACAAAAAAAAATAATAATTATTAAATAGATTTGACAATCATAAGTCATCAGTCTGAAATTCATTATGAATAAACTACGTGCTAACGAGATGTCAAGACTAAACACATTCCTATATGCAGTATTACATCGTTACAAAAACGCAAAACAAATTAATATGATATTTGTTTGAATTAAGTTTTTTTTTTTAATTTTTATTTTTTTATACATCAAAAATGAACTTCATTAAGAATATTCTTTTGTATTAATAAGAGTTAGATTTATGAATAATTAACACTACATTTAAATGTAATATTTTTAATAGTATTTGAGTTTTTTTTTATTTAATTTTTTTAGATTTTTTGCTTCTTTAATTGAAGTTGCAAAGTATTTGGTAAAAATTACTACAATATTAAATACTAATTTTAGTGAATACAATAATTGTATTTAAACAAAGTTTATAACTCATTATATATTAAAAAATTATATATATAAAAACAAAATTATTGAAAATAATTATAAAACGTATAAATAATTCTGACAAAGAAAGAAATATCTACAAAACAAAAAATTCGATAGTAAAGTGAGAGAGTAATATAAAAGTAATATAAAATTTACAAATAATAGAACTGAAATTGAGTATAGCAATTTTTACAAAATTTGAAGAAACAATAATATTAAATAAAGCACTTTTCAAAATATTTAATTACATAATTTAATAATACCGATGCGACATCTCGGCTCATTTGTCAACACGAAAACTGACGTGGTTGGACATTTTATAATTTTCATTAATTAGTTATTAAACTTTTTGAAATCGTAAAACTGCAAAATAAATTATAAAAAAATATTTAAAAAGATACAAAGTTAAACGTAAAGAACTATTGCATAAATTAATTACGACGGTTTCGTCGTCGGCTAGAACCAGCATAAGCAGACGAATTTTGTTGTTGTTGCTGAGGATGTTGCCTACTATATAGATTATCGAGGAACTCGTGTAACGATGCTTCACTATTTTTGAAGAAATAACAATATATGAAACAATTGTAATTAAACTAATCAAAAAAAGTTGATATTACCTGGGTGGTATATTATCGCGATTAAATGTACCACCAACTCCGCTACTGGGATATTGAGATCCTGTATGTTGTTGATGTTGCTGCTGCTGTTGTTGTTGTTGATGATGTTGATGTGCATGCTGTTGTTGTTTTTGTTGTTGCTGCTGCTGTTGGGCACCTCGTACAATCCGATATTGCACCATATGAGAATTAGGTTCTAAGTGAGCCAAAGCCCCCTTCTGACAATTAGCCCATTCGGTAATATCATAGACTTTACCCTCCATTAATGCCAAATATTTCCAACGTAAACCCAACATGCTTGTTTCAGCCCAAATATCGCCCTTTTGAAGAAAAAGAATATTGTATTTGTTTTAATTATGGATTTTTTTTTTAATACTTACCTCTCTTGCTGAATGACGTATTTTGCATGAAGCACATTCACGAGCTGCATAATAAGGGCGATCTGTTATTTTACGCGGATGACGTAAGCCACAAGTACTACATCTGTTGTAAATGAAAAAATGAGTTATTATTTTATATTCTATTTATTTAATGAAATCGCAAAGACAGTATGGTTTCCGAAAGGCGAAATCAACAATCGAAGCGATCAACTATGTAATGAGTATAGCTAGGAGGGAAATTCGGGGCAAAGGCACTAACAGGAAATAGTGTGCCATCATTACTTCAGATATAAAAAACGCTTTCAACTCTGCGGGCTGGAAGCATATCGTATCGTCGTTGAGGAGCCAGATTACTTGATACGAATTGTCACGACCTATTTCTCGGATAGGACACTATGGTGCGAAACTGACAGGGGTACGGAGCGGTACGTCGTTTCGGCAGGAATTCCCTATGGCTCAGTTCTCGGACCCTTATTGTGGAACATCATATATGATGGAGTGTTCGGCTTAGAAGTTCCAGAGGAAGCGAAAATTATTGGTTTTGCAGATGACATCGCAGTAGGAATAGAAGCGAGACATCTAGAAGAAGTCCAACTGTATGCGAATGAAGCCATTCGGACTTTAAAAATTTGGAGAAGTTGCATAAGAGTATGTTCCGGATATCGAACGATATCTTTGGAGGCTGCTAGCGTTGTAGCCGGGATCATCCCAATAGATATAGCAGCAAAAGAGGTATCGGAGATATACGATGCAAGGAGAGAAACTCCGCCCATCCCGGGACGGACCATACGAATGGCTGAAAAGGATAAGTCAATGGGAAAATGGCAAAGAAGATGGGAAAACTCACTGAAACGTCCACCTTTAGACTGATCCCAAACATCGATCAGTGGATAAATCGCAGTTGCGGAGAGGTCCACTATAATCTGACACATTTCTGACTGGACATGGAGGTTACAGGAGCTACCTATATCGATTTGGACACGACAGCTAACCTATGTGCCCACAATGTCCCGACCGCGACGAAAATGTGGAACACGTAGTATTCGTGTGCCCACGGTCTGACGACCAACGAGCACAACTGGAATTCTGCATAGGTGAGAGCTTGACTGTCGAGAAGATGGTGAACGTGAACTGGGTTGTAATCAACAAATTGGTTATCCTGCCCTGCGACGTAATACGTTATCGGGTAGTCCCCCAGGACAAAAGGACGAAGTGGGAGGTGGGTTTTAGTCGGTAGAAATCCGACATACCCCGGACATGGAATGTCGGGGATCGTATGCAAGATTTCCCGCCGCCCGGACAGAAAAAAAGACATATGACAAACAGACAGACAGACAAACGAACGGACATAGCTAAATCGACTCAGAAAGTGATTCTGAAAGTGGGTCTAGGTCAAATATTTTTGGTAGCTACAAACATCGGAACACAGAGTGGTATAGGGTATAAATGATTTTGATTTAACTGAAAATGTAATAGTACGGTTTTTTATACCCTCCAGACTACTGTGCAGAGAGTATATACGGTCGCTCACAGCTTATTTGATGCAGATAAGTTTTTTTCAAAAACCGTTATAAATTTAAAAATTTTGTTCTAAAAATACAAAAACAAAGAATGTGGTTTAGTATATTATAGTGTTGTAATTTTATTTAACAAAAAAACAAAAACAAAAATGTGCTTTGTGCTCTCAAGAAACTGAAAAATGCAAAATAAGGTACAAAACTCATGTCACAGCTTAAATGATGCAGTTAATTTTACCGTTATCCTTGTTGTTGTCTTCAGCTTAAAATTTTAAAATTATTATCTGCAATCATTCTTAATTGTGTTTTTGACTGATACGCATTAAAAAAATAAAAATAAGTGCATTTTTTCAACCATGGCACCGCTTACATCCATTGAAATGCGTGAGTTAGTATGAAAGCACTATAAGAATGGGACCACTCCACGGAAAAATGCTGAATGGTTAATTTAAGCTCTTCAACAGTTCAGCATTTTAAACGCTATTTACATAGGTGAGAATCGTGTTGAAAACAAGGGTAGACAAGCTCCAAATAAAATTTTTTCTGAATGTGATTCTAAGTAGTTAGTGCAACAAAATCGTAAAAATCCAGCAACAAGCGCTCCGAAGCTGACTTATGGCCGAAAAATATTTGGGAAAGACATGTCATCCTGAAACAATTCACAGAATATTGAGGGACGCTGATTTTAATGGCAGAATTCCTCGAAACAAACCATTTATGAGCAAGGATGACACGCAAAATCGTGAAGCGTTCCACATTTTTAAAAAACTTCACCCAGTGTATAACTCGTCAATTAGAATTAGCCTTGGTGCTTTAAGAACTACACCAACAAAAAATATTATGACAGAATCCGGTTTACCAACTTTGCAACAAAGATTCCACTATCTCACATCGAATTTAATTATCAAAGTGATATTTCCATCAGAGCAACTCCTGTTAAAACGTATCCACTATATTCCCTCACAATTACCTCTTCGGTTCCCATCAACTTTATGCCTAACCATGAAATACGCGACTGATATGGACATTAATACCAAACCGCAAAAAGTCTATTTCCCCTTTGAACCATCCTGCAAATTAAAAAACAGCAGTTTTATAAATGATCTAATGGCTTTCCCAAAAGAATGTACACCAAACAACACCTATACATCAATTCAAGGAGATTTCATCTGCCCAATTAAACAAAAATTGGAAAATCCTGTATACCGATGAATCAAAAACTGACAATTCCACCTCATTTGCTGTAATTAACAACAACTTAAACATAGACCACCTAGCAATTTTAGATCAGAGATTCTCAATGTTTACAGCAGAATCAACAGCAATTTATTACGTATTAAATAAATACAAAAATATCCGTGGAAAGTTCATGATATGTTCTGACTCCAAATCTACAGTAATGGCAATTCAAAACATAAACAAGTAAGAAAATTATAGTCGGTCTAGACCGACTATACGATACCATATACCATGCTTTTAGAGACCCTATCTCTCAGGCCCAACTAACTGGATATAGAAAATAAGCATAAACCAAATTTGAGTGGGATTTTTATTAATTTTTTCGGCTGCAGATATGAAAAAGTTCATATCGGATGATATATCTATATGGGGACTAGGCCCAAAAATGGACCGATCCTGACCATATTTGGTAAAGTCTCTTGTATTTTGCAAAAATATATACAAACAAAATTTGAGAAGAATCTGTGCAATATTTTTCTTTTTTGATAGATTTAAGTGAAGATCGGGAAGCAGCTCTATATGGGGCATATGACTAAGAGTTGTCCCACAGGGATCATTTTTGGACTACTGATGAATGGATGTAATAAACACATACAAACCCAATTTGACTAAGATTTATATGATAATTTGGTCTTATGGCAATTTAAATCGATTTCATAGGGGTCATTATATACCAAATTTCATCAAAATATATTCATATTTCAGTCTTGCTTAGGCAATCGCCACGTAAAGTCGTTTTTGCTAGTTGTGTTAATATCGGATAACGGTTTTCTCATTTTGTCTTTGATAAACAACAACGCGTTTTTTTTTTACATTTCAATATAAATTAATAACAACAATAATAATAATAATATTATTTTAAAAAATTTTTCACCATCTAAGGATAGAGCCGCCCAAATATGGATGGCTCGGAATCCCTGAACCATAATCGGTTCAGGGAACTTGGTTCCATCGAGGACATTTCCAACAAAAATAAACGTTTTCGTAACGATGACTTTATTCCTCTCCCAGAATTTAGACAATGTGATGATCACATTCCACGTTTCATAATCGTATCAGCAAGAAGCACAAAGAGGGATGAAACACCCAAACCAATCGGTTCATACAATGTTTTTCAAATTGAAAAGGGTTTAAATTTCATATCTAAAGATTACTCAGACGTTGTCGAATTGAGATCAGGTGATCTGATGTTAAAAACGCATAACCTAAAAATTGCCCAAAAGTTTATAAAAGCTAATTACATCGATAATATTCCAGTGTCAATAACTTTCCATAAAAGTTTAAATTACATACAGGGAAAAATATACTCAAGGAAAACAATTGATCTCTCTGAAGAAGAAATCTTAGAAGGATTGAAGAGTCAAAAGGTAGTGGAAGTAAGAAAAATAATGAAAAAAGGTGAACAAGATAAACTAGTACCAACAGGTGCTGCTATCCTAACATTTGACTTAATAAGACGCCCAGAATATATCAAACTCGGATGGGAAAGGGTCATAGTTAACGAATATATACCAAATCCAATGCGTTGTGCAACTTGCCAAAAACTGGGACACACTAAAAACCGCTGTAGAAATGCAGAAATATGTAAAGAATGTGGTGAATTAGTACCCCATAACACCTGCGAAAGGAAATACTGTGTCAACTGTGGCGTAGAAACACATGCCTCTAATGAAAGCACATGCCCCTCGTTCCTTAAGCATAAAGCAGTTTTAAAAATAAAAATAAACAGACGGTGCACCATAAGAGAGGCCTGGAAAACATATAACGACAATCCCGAAGCACATAAAATTTATTCAAAAAATAACCCTAAACCCTCTTTTGCTAACATCACAAAAAAAATCAACCAGCGCATCAACTGAAAAAGTTTCAATACAACCACAACACAACAAACAACTGAAAAATAGTCAAAAAACAATATAACTGTTGAAGAAACTGAAATGCAAATTACTCAAAAAGACAATTCACTCAAAACATTAAAAAAACCTACTACTACAAGTAATACAACATCAAAAATAAATACGACAACAAAAACATTAACTACAGCATCGAAATTTACAGAAACAAAAATACTAGGAACACAACAAACAAAAACATCACTTAATAAACAATACACAGTACATCCTCTCGAAAATACTAATAATGCAATGGATATTGACAGCGAATCTAAATCAGGCTTTGATACTCCAAAAAAAAACAAGATATCAATTGAAGAATCTCCAGGAGCATCACTTACCCCATACTCGCGTGCAATTTATTAAAAGCCAAATGACTGGCGACACTACAAACAATGGGCAAAATAAAAAATGAGATCATAAAAACAAACCACAACATTTTATTTTTTTTTTTAATTTATTTTTTTTTACCACTAATTATGAATTTAGGACTGAATTTATCCATTATTCAATGGAACATTCAAGGTTTCCTCAACAACAAATTTGCCTTAGAAATATTAATAAATAAACACAAACCAAACATTATAATCCTTCAAGAAACCCACATTATACAAAAAACCAAAAAACTGCTGCACATGCCAAACTATAAAATTTTTCACCATAACAAAGAATACTCTTATGCTAAATCAGGAATCGCAATAATGATAAAAAATTCGCTTAATGTTACACAACATTTAACATCTGAAGGGGATCTCCTTCATCAAACTATCACTCTTCGCGGAACTAGTAACCTTCATATAACTAACATATATAAGGAGTCGGAAATATCAATAAATAAAGAATTATTAGATGCTATACCGAGCTTTAATTCTGATCATCATCTTATATGTGGTGACCTAAACACACAAAATACATTATGGGGATCTCAATATACATCTAGAACTGGCCACCTATGGGAATTTTTTACAAATGAGCGAAATCTAACGTTTTTAAATGATGGCTCTCCAACTCTGTTGAGTACAAGAAATTCTTTAACAGCGATTGACGTTTCAATGGCCACAAGCGATTTTGCAACCTCTCTAAACTGGCAATGCTATAGTCATGAAATGAGTGATCATTTCCCAATTTTTATCCACAACAACTTTAATAACAATTACAAAAAATATGTAAAAAAATTTAACGATAAACTAGCCGACTGGATTGCATTCTCGCAGAAGACTTGCGAATTATCGAATTTAATGCCTTTTTCTGAAAATATTAATAAAGAAGCTTCCACAATAGGTAAAATAATCAGAACCGCCGCTAACAAAACAATGCCTGTAAGCCAAGGCCCAAAACACGGGAAACAAAACAACAGCCCTGTTTGGTTTAACACAGAAATTGTTCAACTAATCAAGCAAAAAAACGACGCATGGAATCGTTTCAGAAAAAGAAGAAATGTATTAGATACAGTAAATTACAGAAAATTATGCGCGCAAGTAAGAAAAGCATGTAAAGAAGCGAAACGTAAAACTTGGACAAATTTTTTAAATTCTATTAACCCTTTAGCAGATGCTAGGACTTTGTGGAATAAAGTAAAAAAAATAACAAGCTCTAGGTCAATTAGCTTTCCAACAATATTCCTGGAAAATGAAATTCTGTCTCATCCTCAACAGATTGGAGACGCTTTTGCAAGAACATGGTGCTCAATTGGATCAGATAATTCATTTCATCCCCACATAATCAACAAAAAAAATCAACTAAATATTGATCAATTGGTAAACCACCCAAAGGAAATAATAAGACTCAACAACCCAATATCATTAGATGATCTTCAAAAAGCTTTAAAAAATTGTAAAGGCACGACACCAGGATGGGATAAAGTAACATATCCAATGATCAAGAACTCATCAGTCACCCTTAAAAGTAGATTATGCAAGCTTTACACAACAATCTTTTCTAAGGGAATTTATCCGCACGCTTGGAAACAAGCGATTTTATCTCCAATACCAAAACCAGGAAAAAACCCAAACAGCACGGAGGGATACAGACCAATATCATTGCTTCCGGTTATATCTAAAGTACTGGACAGAATTGTTTCCCAAAGGCTGTGGAAACACTGTAGAATAAACTTTGTCAACCAACAACATGCATACTTGCCGAATAGAGGAGTTTTTACATTATGCCACCAAATTGAGACCCAAATTAAAGAAAATATCAGGAAAAAAAGGCACTCCGTAGTTTTATCAGAAGATTTAGAGAAAGCCTTCGATAAAGTTGTAGATTTTGCAATAATAGAAGAATTATACAAATGGGGTGTACCAAAAAATATTTTGAAGCTTATAAAATCATTTTTATCAAATAGAAGAATAACAGTAAGAGTTGACGGTTTCCTCTCCAATACATGCAACCTGGATAATGGAGTACCACAGGGCTCTCCACTGTCTGTAGTATTGTACGCAGCATATATCAATTCATTGCTCAATAAGCTTACACAAGTCAATGGAATTGACCACATATCCATCTATGCAGACAACATATTCGTGATAGTCTCTGGATCACATGAAGAAATGACTTCAAAACTAAATTCCTGTGACTCAATCATAAACGAATAGACCAACGATGTAGGTGCGGTTATTCCAATAAACAAATGCGAAGCTCTTCATGTTTGCAAAAAATACAAATGCAACTTGTCGCCCATATGTATACAAGAATTTTCTGTCCCAATAAGAAAGAAAATGAGAATTCTTGGAATCACATTTACAAAAAATATCCTCTGGAATGATCAAACTAAAAACACTATTGATAAATTAAAAAAAGTAAATAATCTCCTGAAAATAATTTGTTCAAAACGCAAAGGCCCCCATATGGAAACAGCTATTTCAATCTGCCGTGCACTAGTAGAAGGATCAATACAACACTGTATAACAATGTATGGTTGGACAACACAAACAAACATCAGAAAAATAAACGCAGGCATAAACAGGTGTTTTCGCACGGCGACGGGCATACTTCAGGCAACTCGCATCGAGGCACTAGCAGTGGAAGCAAAAATAAATCAATTTGAGTTTTTATTAAACAAACAATCCATCAAAATGCTCTCTAAGGGGTTGACCAATTTTGACCATGTACTTCACAAACAACTTTGGCAATTAATGAATCAACCCGACTTACCTTACCCTTGTGGTCTCCAAAATATAATAAAATATGCCAAAGAAATTAGGATACCTCTGCCAATCCACAAGGACACAACAACAACTAGTACCTCATCAGAAACAAACTTAAGCATTAATACCTCACTGAATTTGGTAAAAAAAAGAAGGAACGAACCCACACGTTTTCCAACAACTTTTCTTACAAGAAAGAGATAACTACAATGCAAACCTTACAATATTTACAGATGGGTCTTTCTCGAATGGAAACACGTCGTATGCTGCAGTTGAACTAGAAAATGGTAACTTCAACATCATTCATCAATCCATGCTGCCCTATAATGCAGGAATCTTCTCTGCGGAACTAGCTGCCATACGATTTGCGATAAGTTATGCATCACAAAAACAACAAAAAGCGCTAATTTGCACCGACAGTCTCAGCGCAGTTAAATCGTTAAAGCGGGATGGTGAAACAAGAAAATATATCCTTAATGATATTCAACTGCTGAAAGAAGTTATGATTCTCTGGATTCCAGGACATCTTGGTATCTTAGGGAATGAATACGCTGATTCAGCAGCAAAAACAGCAATTAATCGCCCCCTAATAATTGAGGTGCCACCACTTTCGCAAGTAGTAACCAACATCCATAAACATTATCAGCAAGCTCAACTGCAACAATTATGGAATAATTCAGATAGTTTCCTAAGAACGCACAATAAGAGCATAACTAGACCGCCTTACAATATGAATTTCAGTCGAAAAGACTGTATAACCTTTGCTAGAACTAGACTCGGAACCACGAGATTCAGTACTCAGCATTTATACGAACAATCACATCCAAGGCAATGGGAACACTGTTTGGAAGACCTCACAATCTACCACATCTTCAAAGAATGCTCAGTAACCTCAACAGATGAACCGCTAGAAGAAATCTTTAACTGCAACAATAAAGATTCATTGAAAAAAATTAAGTACATTCTAAACTCTGCCAATGTATTAAATGAAATTTAAATTCAACATACATAGTGTCATGGCCCAGTAGCCCACACTGTTTTTCCTATAAGTATTTTATAAATTAATCTTTGTAAAATATCTTTTAAATAAATAAATAAATATTCATATTTGCGACCTGCAGTTTGATTACAAGCTTTACATGGACACACAGACGGACGGACGGACGGACCGACATCTTTAAATCGAATCAGATAGTGATTCTGATTCGATCGGTATAATTAAAGATGGGTGTAGGACAAATATTTTTGGTTGTTACAAACAGCAGCACAAAGTCATTATACCCAAACCACATAGTGGTATAGGGTATAAAAACAAAACCATTACCATCTCGAAAATAAGGGATATTCTAATAAAATTTCACACCAAATTCAAAATTATGTGGATCCCTAGCCACATTGGTATAATAGGAAACACCCTTGCAGATGAAGCAGCAAAATACGCAACACATGCCCCCATTATTCAGTATCCTTCAATAAATAAAAAAGACATCATAAAAACTATTTCATCACATCTAAACAAAATTGATAGGGATGACTGGAACAACTATCAGCATCACTACAAACTCATCAACCCGAACAAAACCAGACCAATTTATCCCTCTCACGCCACAAGACTAGATTTGCAAAAATACATCAGATTAAGACTGGGACACACCTACATCACAAATTGTCATTTGTTCATCAATTCAAGACCAGCAGAATGTCCTTTATGCAATACAGAAGTTATAAATATAAACCATCTAGTTTCCAATTGCAGTACCATAAACCGCGCTCAACTCACGCTATTTGGTAGAGTTTGTTTAAAAGATCTATTAAAAACCATTAACATTGAAAATATTAATGCAGTTCAAAGTATTTTAAAATTTTGTAATATATACCACTTGATATAAGTCCATCTACAACAAATTTAGGTCAAAAACCACTGCAGTTAGTACCTGAGAATAAAATTGTATTTACCTTCATAATTTATTACGATTGTAAATCTTGTAAATAAATAAATAAATGAAAACAATATAGTAAAATGGCTGCAGTTTGCGCGTGACCATTTAAATAAGAGTCCAGCATTTTGGAGAACTGTAATTTTTGTTGATGAAGTGAAAGTTAATATATTTGGACCAGATGCAAGTTAATACTGAGCTGAAACCTCACAATTTACGTGCCACTATGAAACACGGTGGTGGAAATGCTATGGTTTGGGGATGCATGTCTTCAAATGGAGTAGGTAACTTGGTATTTATCGTAGGGAATATTGATAAAAACATGAAACATGAAACTCAATAACCATTAGTACAGACTTGGTTGATATGGAAATGCCCGCATATAGTTCAAACTCCAGCACAATCACTTGACTTAAATGTGATTGAAAATTTGTGGTCAATACTGAAGACTAATATTCGAAAATACGATATCCATAACAAATCTAACTTAAAAAAGGTGTTGCAAAAAGAGTGGGATAAAATGTTGAAATTGTTTATAATGAATTAAAACTTGTTATATTGTTATATTATAACTATTCTATTAATCATGTTAGTTTTCTGTTTTGAACTGAAATGTTTTATTTACTATATTTTTTCTTCACTTCAATAAAAACAATTAATTCAATAGGTTATGGGACCAGCTCCTTAGAAAAATATTTCAAATAAATAAAAAAAAAGCAAAAAATTCGTGGAATTATTGAAGTTGTTAAATAAAACAAAAAGCGGTATTTTATTTTTAATAGTGTGATCGAGCCAATCAAGAAGAAAAGAAATTCAAGAAAAATATCAAGAAGATATTCAAGAATACAAAATGGAATTTTCAAAAACATTGAAACCATTATCTGGTGAGTCTGACTGGCCAATTTGGAAAAGGAAGATAAGAGATCTCCTTGAATTCTATGAGGGTGCTCTAGATGTAGTAGACAACAGTCTTACAAAGCCAGAACCCATAGAAACTGGTGCCACAGATGAGCAAATCAAGGAACACAAAAAGCAAGCTGAATTATACCGAAAAGCAAACTGCTATGCAAAAAGCCTTATAACCAGTACAATAACAGATGAAATCTATCAAAAGATGAAATCTATCAAACTGCAAAAGATCAATTGTACAAAATGTGCAATGATTTATTTTCGTTTAAATGGAGTGAAGATAATGATGTTTCTTCTCATGTTTCAACATTAAGAAGTCTTTGGGGATTACGTATGAAAGGAGAAAATACATTGCCAGAATTATTAATTGTTTGCAAAATTTTAAATGTTCTGCCAAGCTCTTTTGAGATGTTCAAATCAAGTTGGATGATGCTTACGAGGGATGCAAATAAATCGTTGGACGAACTAATTATGCAATTGTGTTTGTATGAACGAAATTTCAAAAAGAGTGATAATATTAGTTCTAGTCAAGAAGCTTTGACAATTAATCAGAAAAAAGGTGCTAGAGGCAAGTTTAATAATAAATTAAATAAAAAAAAATGATATGTGCCATTATTGCAAAAAGAGAGGTCGTTGGTTAAAAGAATGTCGCAAGTGGATAGCTGATGGATGTCCTAACAAGTTAAGGTCAACCATTTCAAATTCAAGCCATTCAAATGTTGCTCTTCATTCAGTATCTAGTGAATTAAATGCAGCTATATCAAGCACAGATTGGTGGGTGGATAATGGAGCTACCAGACACGTTACGAATTCTTGTGAATTTTATGAAGAATATGAAAAGTTTAATGAGCCTCATACCATTCAAGCAGCTGGTAAAGAAGTATTGAAAGCTCTAGGAAAAGGCACAATTAAAGTTATATCCATAGTTAGCAATAATAATCTAAAAATGGAATTGAAGGATGTGTGGTATGTACCAGGTATAAGTAGAAATCTATTTTCGGTATTAGCCGCACATGACAGAAATTCTTCAAGTGAATTTAAGTCTACAAGAACTAAATGTTATATGAAAGTTAATGATAATGTCATATTATGTGGAAATCGTTTTGCAAATGGATCGTTATATAAAATTAATTTTACACCAATAACTCCAAATCAAAAAGTTAACTCAGCAGTTGACATTTCAATGTTGCAGCTATACCATGAAAGGTGGGGACATCAAGATAAAAATCATGTTAAGAGGAAACTTGAAAAGGAAATGGGCATTATAGTCAAATATCAGAATGACTTGTGTGAGCCTTGTATCTATGGAAAAGCATGCAGATTACCATTTGGAAGACGTCATACAGCAACAGCTCCAGGTGAGGTTTAAAGGTTTTAAATACTTAATTGTATACAAAGATGATTACACCAAATACAGATATGGTTATATAGTAAAAAACAAATCTGATGTAAGAGATACCTTAGTGGAAATGCTAGCACATGCTAAAAGTCAAGGTCATACTATTAAAACATTGCTCAGTGACAATGGTGGAGAATTTACAAATGCTGCTGTTAAGAAGATATTATCGCAGAATGGAATAAATCGAAAATTGACTGCTCCATATACTCCTCAACAGAATGGTAGCGCTGAAAGAGAGAACAGAACAATTGTAGAGATGTCAAGGACTTTCAAGTATTTAAATTCCGAAGTTGTATTTCCAGAATTTTTATGGGCTGAGTTTGCAAAAACAGCTATTTACATTCTTAACAGAACTGGGAAATCATCAGTTGCAGATGTTAGTCCTCATGAATTATGGTGTGGCAAGAAGCCTAGAATACGTCACCTACGCATAATTGGTTCTACTTGCTATGTTCATGTTCCTAGTCAAAAACGTAGAAAAATGGATAAGAAAGCTGAAAAGGGTTACCTTATTGGATATGACGGTGATGAGAGATATAGAGTCTACATTAAAAAAGGAAACAAAGTTCAAGTTTCAAGAGACATCAAATTTGTTGAAAATATCGATGATTATGTTGATAGAAATTGTGATCAGTTCAAAGAACAATCTAATAAAATTAAGAGTGCAACAAAATCTGATATAAAAGATTAATTTGAGAGATAATAACGAAAGCTTAACAGAAGACTTTGAGGGTTTTGAAGAATCGTCTTTAGATGAAGCGATGCAAGATGCTGAATCGCAATGTGAACAAGTTCAAGAAGAAGAAGATGTAGTGCAAGATGCCGAACTACAAAATGATGAATTTCGAAGAGGTAATGTAGTTCAAGATGCAAAACTGCAATGTGGTAAACGTCAAAGAGAGAATTCCGATACAAGTGATGAAGAAGATGAACCAAATACAAAACGTCTAAGAAATCGTACCATCCTTATTAAGAATTCAATTCATAATGATTTCATAATGATGTCGCAAGAATTTGTTAATAAGATTTCTACTCCAACATCATATGCTGAAGCTATTGAAAGTATTCAAAGAGAAGAATGGGTTAAAGCTATGAAATCAGAAATAAATTCTTTAAAGGATAACCAAACATGGGTACTAACAGAATTACCAAAAGGAACAATTGCTCTTCCTGGAAAATGGGTTTTCAAAATAAAAACAAATTCTGATGGTAGCGTTGACAAGTATAAGGCAAGACTTGTGATCAAAGGGTTTAAACAGAAAAAAGGAGTTGACTACGATCAAACTTTTAGCCCAGTTGCCAAGATGTCAACTATTCGATCACTGTTAAGTATTGCCGCTACTGAAAATTTACATTTAGCACAATTTGATGTGTCCACAGCCTTTTTATATGGTGAGTTAGAAGAAAATATATACATGAAACAACCAGAAGGATTTAGTGATCGCACAAACAAAGTTTGTCATTTGAAACGAAGTTTGTACGGTTTGAAACAAGCGCCTAGATGCTGGAATGCTCGCATGGGAAAATTCTTGCAAAGACTTGGTTTTCAAACAAGCTCAGCTGATACTTGTTTATATGTAAGGGAGAAAAATGGAAATAAGTTGATTCTAGCTCTCTATGTAGATGACGGTTTGGTTGCTGCTTCCGAAATTAAAGATTTAAATGAATTTTTAAAAGAACTTAAATCAGAGTTTAAAATCGTATATAAAGATGCAAATTATTTTCTTGGCTTGGAAATAGAGAAAAGTGCTGAACATATCAAGATATCTCAAAAAGCCTATGCAAAGAAAATACTGGAACGATTTAATTTCTCGGAATGTCGACCTGTTTCAACACCAGTGGAAAAGGTTGGAACTAATACAATAAAAGCAGGGAAGAAATAAAAGACTTTCCATACAGACAAGCAGTTAGTGCTCTAATGTACCTTATGTTAGGAACTAGACCAGACTTGGCGTATGCCGTTGGTTTTCTGTCAAGATCTCTAGAAAATCCTACTACAGAAGATGTCCTACGTGTCAAACGTGTATTCAGATATATTTCTGGGACGTTAAATATTGGCATTGTTTATAAAAAGAAAGGACCGAAGATGCTAGAGTGTTTTAGTGATGCTGATTTTGGTGGATGTATGAGTACAGGGCGTTCTACATCAGGTGTTGTTGTTTCTTATGCTGGTGGAGCAATATCCTGGTTAAGTCAGAGACAAACTACGGTATCAATCAACAACTGAAGCTGAAATTGTAACGACTCTATGGGGATGTTACAAATTTTAACAAAATTCCTGTAACACAAATTGACAATACTGCAGCTATTCGTTTAGCTCAAAATCCCGAGTTTCATAAAAGGACGAAACATATTGCATTGAAGCATTATTTTATAAGAGAAAAGGTTACAGAGGGTCATTTGTTAGTATCTCAAGTATCTACTGAATTTCGAAATGGTGATATGATGACTAAACCTTTATCTAAAACTCGATTAAAATTTTTGTGTGATCGTTTAAATATTTGTTAATTCAAGGGAAAGTGTTGAAATTGTTTATAATGAATTAAAACTTGTTATATTGTTATATTATAACTATTCTGTTTTGAACTGAAATGTCTTATTTACTATATTATTTCTTCACTTCAATAAAAGCAATTAATTCAATATAAAATAGATCCAGATTATAAAAAAAAGCTAGTGGACTCTATGCCGAAAAGGCTTCAAGCGGTTATAGATAAAATACTAAGCAATTGAAAAAAAATTTAAAATTACAGTAAATCCTTTTTTATTTAATGTTTTTAAAATTACATCATTTAAGCTGTGACCTGAATTTCGTACCTTATTTTATATTTTGAATTTCTAGAGAACTTAAAGCAGATATATATATTTTTTTTTTTTTTTTGTAAATATAAATAACCCATAATTATTAACTAATCCACATATGTCGTTTTTGTTTTTTCAGAACAAAATTTTTTAATATATATTTTTAAACATATAAAATTTATCTGCATCAAATAAGCTGTGAGCGACTGTATATGCGTTTGTAACTCAGCGAAATAAATTCCGGAGACCCCTTAAACTATATAAATATTGTTGGCTTATGCTTATGTATTTTTCTATGTCATTATTTGCCGCTAATACTTTATATACATTTATGGTTCACAAGCCTTTTGTATTGTCTTTTGTATTGTTAACAAGTATATACGCGGTAATTACATTATAATAGTTTTATTTTTTTATTATTTTTATTTTATATGTTATTTATTATTTTAAATAAAGGTTAATGTTGGGTTTATAATAGTAATCACTACTGTCTATTTATTGGCCCCTCAATAACATAACAGTGGCAACGAGATCATAACAAATATATTCTTGATCCTTATAAAAGGAGAAGTCGATCTGGCAATGTCCGTCTGTCTATCTGTTGAAAATATTCTCCTGACCGCCGGACAGTTTGCTATTGGAGCCTCTAGACCCAATAGGTGAGAAATAACGTACAAAAATGTAGAGATACTCCGATAAAATTTCATATAAAAAACTAAAAATAGTGAAATAGTTATGTTTATACGTAACAGAACATGTGCATATACTCGTCGATATATGTACATATATCAACGATGCATACACATTTTTGTTTGCTTGTTGTTTTGTTTTTTTTTACAAACAAAAATGTGTATGTATCGCTGCTAAACAAACAAACAAAATTGTGATTGTATGTATTTAAATTTATGCTCATTGTTTAATTTCTTTTAATTAAAAAAACACGAAAATACCTTAGTTTTTGTTAATTATCTTATTAATTTTAAACACCATTGCAAAAATTCTAGCCGTTATAATTTGAAATCTAACCTTTTTTGTCTCTTAGTGTTAACAACATTGGTTATAATAATGTGTTTAGAACACGGGTGGAGGGTATCAAAACTTCGGCACAGCCGAATTTATTTCGCTTACTTGTTAGGTGTATATTCATTTGTTTTAATATATACTTTATCAGTTATAAATACAAAATATTTTGAGTTTGTCCTTCGTCTTGTTTATGTTTTTTATCAGTTGCTTATGTCGTAATAATCCTAACTTGAGCTAACTGTTCAATCTTGCTCGGTTAAACTCGGCTTAAAAACAAGATAAATCACAGAATACCATAGTTAACTCTGGTTTAACTCGAGTATAACCGAGCACGACTGGGCATTTAAACTAGAGTTAGAATTGTTAAAATATAAACAACTGATAAAAAAAAAACACAGCACAGCATTTCAACAAAAAACTATGTTCTACCTGAAATAATTATTTTATTCCAAGATTTGTTTTAAAATATATTTCAATTGGGGAAGTCCATAACAAAACGCAATAATTCCACCAGAACACTTTTTTGGAAAAACTAATAAATTTAAATAAAGTCAGTAGAATATATATTGGAATTGTTTCATTTTAGTCTAAATCATTATTTTTGGTATTGAATTACAGTAAAATTATTGCCTTTGGTATGTTTTATAACAATGTGCATATATATTTCAATATGTAGAACCGTATTTAGTCAAAAAATCTAAAAACTTAAAAAGTGGAATTATTGCGTTTTGTTATGGACCTCCTCAATTACAGTAGGAACTGTTTTAAAACAAATGAAATGAAATTCAATGTTATTTTAAATGTAACTTTTATTTTCGATTTAATAAACTCAATTTTGTATCCCGTAAAATATTGTTCGTCTGCTCTATGAAAATAAAAATTTATTGTAAAAATTTATTTTTGTTTCTTCATTGTCGACGTAAACAAACAAATCGGCCTTGAGAGCGCCACCCTTCAAGTATAAGTTGTGCCAAAGACTTTTCTTTTATTTAAATATTATATAGTGTGAATTTGAGCCAAATCATTGCACAAATAAGAATTTTCACGCCACATAGGGGCTCTAACACAAACAAAAACAATTCGGAGCACCTCATGAACATATCGTTTGAATATAAGGTGGATAGCTTTCGTGGTTCAGTTGATGTGGTGATTGAAGATTCAATATATACTTTGTATGTACCACGCCCCATGGGAGCTACGTCATCCAAATTATCAAAGATGTCCCTGTTATAATACTCGAAATATATGACTATAACTATTTTGTATGGGAGGTTTCGGATCCGATACCAAGGTATATGATATTGAAAATGAACTTTGTATGGGAGGTGACATGTTCTCCGTATAATAGTACTCTAACTACATGTATATGATTTTCAATAATTTCTTTGTAAGGGCGGAACCATATCCATTTACCTAACTTATATTTATAAGGTTTGGAACGTTGCCTAAAAAGGCATAAATTAGCATAATTGGTTAATACCGGATAAATTTGTTTTCAGATTAACGTATCTGATGGTTAATTTAGGTATAACTCACATCCCAAAAACCAGCACTTAATCACATTCCCATCTATGTACTTACCTAATGGTATTGGCAGCTTCAGTTATTTTAGTTTGTAGTTGTGATAACAAATCATGAAGTTCTGTCCAAGCTTTTTCAGCATGCAAAGCCTCAGCCAAACTCTGATCATATGCTAGTCGGTTTTCCTTAAGAATAAATAATTTAGAAAATAGCAATTAACAATCATAACAAAATGCTTAGAAATATAATAATATTTATATGTATATCGAATTACCGGTTCTCCAATTAATTCGAAAGCTCTTTGTAAAACTTTAAAAGCTTCTTCAGCTCCAGGTTGTTTATTTTTATCTGGATGTACCAACACTGCAATTTTCTTATAATGTTTACGAATTTGTTCTTGAGAACTATTGGGTGGAACACCTAAAATACTTAAAATTAAAAAAGATATAATTAGTTTGAAAACTCAATCAGAACGACGAAATTTATTTATCTACCTATAAGCATCTTTCCCTTTACAATTTAGTAACTGATACATTGCCTCATCGCCAGTTGCTGGAAGACGTCCCGTTTTAATAGCTTCACCAGATGATTCCGGCGGTTTTTTCTTAAAAAATCTTCGCCAAAACGCCCATTTCGATGTTTTGCAAAATTTAGCATCAAATTTACGACAAGAGTTTTTAAACCATATTCCCGGTTTATTCGAATTTTGTTTAAGATCTCTATGCAATTGTTTCAAATACGTTTTGCTTAAATCATAGGCATATGTTAGACGTTCATAGAGTATGCTACAGCCGAGAACAACAATATCGTAGACCAAATAGAATAGCCATGTCAATATCATAATTGTGTATGTAAACCAGGCTTGTAAAAATCGCTTCGCTAACTCATAGTTGCGATTACTACCAGGCCTGTTGACATAAGCGGCACTGTTTAACGATGATGATATGCCATAAGAGCTGTTATTACGACCACGTTTAGTAGACAAATAGGAGTACGAAGCATTTGAATTGTTTTGGTAACGTGATCTTTGCGGATTTGTTGCCGATGATGTTGATGATGTTGCAGAGTATGTCGCATTGCCAGAATTCAATGATTTCGTTGGTTTACGTGCGTATGTATTATTAGTGGAATTGTATGCATTTGATGATAATGTAGAACTATTGGATGTATTATTACCATTATTTTTGGATGAGCCACGTTGTTGTTCGTTATTATTTTTAGCTGAAAAATTGGAAAAAAAAAAGAACAGAAAATAAATGTCCATACAAAAAACAATTATAAAATGTAGCAAAAGCCTCTGTTATTTAATTTTTCGATCGATCATTGCTTATAAATCGCTAAATTATTGTGTATTGATCTAAATATAAAATCTTTAGATTTTATGATTTTAAAGCTACTTGAAAATTATTATTTAAAAACTTTTTAAGACTTCGAGACTAACATCCGGGGCTGTGGAGTCTTCAAAAAAAGTTCCAACTCAAACTCCGACTCCATCCGCTGAAATTTTTAAGGTCCGACTCCGATTGCAACTCTAAATCTGACTTCGATGCTATATGTAGAGACATATTTGTAAAAACTGATAATTATGTTGTGGGTAATTGAAAGAAAACTGTAAATTTAAATTAAAAATGTTAACTTTTAATCAGAATATATGATAATATTTAATTAATATGAAATGTCATTTAAAAGTATTTAAATACTACTAATAATAATAAATTATTCCAAAACCATAGTTCATACAGCTTATGCTGCAACAGAACTTATCCCGTGGTTCGTACCAGGGATGAGTAATCTCTAGCATATGCGGACCTATAATAATTGATGCCAGTGAAACAATATAACATTAATTTTTTGAAATATTTTATTTATTTCTATTAATTCTTTTAATAATAAACAAAATACAATAAGATCGGAAACTTAAAATATCTTCAAATAAAATAACAAAACTTCAAAAAATAACTGTACATTTGCCTTTAGAAATTGGATAGCCTCAATAATATCTGGCTTCAAATCGGATCTGATGATTCTGAGTGCAGAAGATAAACGTTTTGCGGACACTTCTTTCGGTGGATAATCTCAAGGTACTTTGGAATTGCATCTTTTGCTAAATCCGAAAAATTGTCAAATTTCTCATCTTTAATGCCTGGTAAAAGTCATTTTAAATGTAGCTAAGACTGTTGGAGAGTCTGTGTCTTTCTACTGAATTTGAGCGACAACACTTGGACTGCTCCTGCTCGTCTAATTTTTTTTTTTTTTTTTCAAAATTAACATTTTTTTAATTTTTATTAAAAATTACATTAAATATTTGGTGTTAAAATTATTTATTAGTATGCTAAGCTACTAATATGAAGCTTAAACTTCACTTTGACTTTTAGTTTTCAATGTAATTCTTTTTTTTTTAATAAGAAATTAAATAAAACACCACTATAGTATTTATAACACAAACAAGTCAATTTTAATTTTATGCTGAATATTGTTCAAATTCAATTAAATTAACCACAAACCTTAAAAGGAACAAACATCTATTCTCAACTTGATCAATAACCGAGTATTAGTTATGCCAATTCAATTTAGACTCTTTCTTGTCCGCACTAATATATAAAATTCAAAAATAATTTAAATTATGAAACACTTTTATATTATCTAATTTAAGTAATTGAATGAACTTACTTTCATGAAATTAAAAACTACTTATTCATAGTAATCTGTAAATTATTACGTTCCCAATTTGGAATAGAACGAAAAATTTTGGAGTCGGAGTCGCGAGTTTTTATAGTCCGACTCCGACTCCGGTACAAACACCGCGACTCCGACTCCACAACTCCGACTCCACAACTCTAAGGCTCTGCTAACATCCATAATCAGATTGTGAGAATTTTTATTAACAATATCCTCAAATGGAGATATTGTGTCTATTGAGTTCTAGTGTCTTTTTTTTTCCATAATATCAGATTATCAGTTTATCGATTAATTGCCAGCCAAAATCCCAATATACGAGCGCTAGATTCAGAATGAATTTTTATGTGATTGTTAGAAACAATAAAAAAATAATTTAATTTTAATATTAATTATTCACACTTCTGTTATCTTTGAACTCAAAATGTTTTTACTTTATCAAAATCAAGTGGACGTATTAAATTATTAAATTTTATGAGGTACCATAATATTGACATTTGCTTCTTATAGGAAACGAATTTAAGAATTGAAAATTATAACTTAACGTAAGAGATATCTCAGGTAACAACAATTGTTTTTAACAAAAAAATAAAATATGTTGTTGTTAATATTGCAAATATTAAATTCCCAAATTGTTTTGTTGAAATTTCTCCATTTTTTCCGGTAACATAAAGAAAATTCTCTTCGGTAATGTTTGTTTGGATCCTATTAAATGTTTCTCTAATAATTATGGTGTTTTTATAGGGGTAATTCATGATTATTAGAAAAGAAGAGAACAAGATCTAAAAGCCTTAAAAATTATATAATTTTTTCTTGTCATCTGCCACCAACGGATTACCACCACTTAGGTCACTTCTTTTAAATTAAGTACGAGATTTAATAAACAAGATAAAAAGATTTATATAAACTTACATCCAATGTTTTGAATATCTGAATTTTTATTCAAACGTAGTTTTTTCTGCTGCTGTTGTGGATTTTCATATCCGTTGTTACTAGTTGCTTTTGAATTATTTGTTAAATTTTTTTGCGAAGTTGATGTTGTTGCTGATGGTTTATTTGAAGTTGAGCTACTGTTGTTACCATTCAAAGTATTAGTAGAATTGTTATTACTTATAGCGGAAACTGAAGAACGTTTCGGATTATTATTCAATTTATTATTTATTATATGTTGCTGTTGTTGTTGATTCTCTTTATTATCATGAGTGGGAGATTTTTTTGCAGTACGTACTTGTTGTTGTTCTTCAATAATGCGTCTTTGACTCAATGAATTAAGAGAGTTGGAAGAATTATTGCCATTCTGGGTGTCCGATTTCGAAGATTTTTGTTGATTTCGTTGATTTGTTGTAGTTGTTGAATTTATGAGTTTATTTTGATTTTGCTGTTGTTCTTGGGAGTTTTGCATTTGATTATTAAATTTACTTAAAACATCCGAATATGTCATACGCATTGGTTTGACTTCGGCTACAATACGTTTCCTGGGAACAGACTCCTGATGACGTGGTATTTCAGTTTTACTTAAAGTTGTTGGTGGTGCAGTTAGGGATGTGGAAGAAGATAACGATGAAGAAGTATGAATTATATTAGCTTCATTTATGTGTAATTTCATGGATGGATTTTGTTGTTGTTGTTGTTGTATGGCAATATGGGCATTTATAGTTTCCTCTATGGAGGCATCATTTAGTGTAATGTCATTGTTGAGTGGCAAGGACATTCCATCAGTATTAATTGGATGAGTTTGCGTAAGTGTTTCAATATCGTGATGTTGTTTGACATTTTCAAATTGTGCGTACAAAGGAGCAGAGGTGTTTCCTCCTCCGCTCCAATTATTTGGCAAACTTTGTATTAATATGTTTTTTTCTATATTTGTTTGAGGCTCCGTATTCATTTGCTCAGTTTTGGACGTCATTGTTTTTGTATTGGGTCCCAGTAAGAGTATGGGAGGCATTTCAGCCGATGGCAGTTGCGTGAATGTATTGCTTGAAAATAATTCATAACTATTGAAAACTTGAGTAGTTCCCGTATTAGGTGTGGCTGAAATTGGAGGCTGTGGTGGCTGCTGTTGTTGGGGTGCAGACTGTGTTCCGGCAGTCTGATGATTTATATGTTGAAAGGCTGTCGGTTGGCTTTGACTGTATTGCGGCATAGGAGTAAATGATGTTTCACCCGGCATAGGTCCCATAGCATTTTCTGGACAATGATAAATTTTTAGAAAATTTCCATTACCCACACGTAAAACGGAATAAGTTTCCTGTTGATTCGACATTGGCGGCCCCTGTGTCGGTTGTACCGTGGTAGCAGCAGCAGCATATGCTGCTTGCGCTTGAATATTAAATAAAAAATCGTTAAACTGCTGTTGAGGAGGTGCAGGTTGCGCCTGTTGCTGTAAGAAGGGTGCACCTCCCATCAGGGGATTTGTCCACTGGACAAATTGGGGTGTTGCTGCTTCGGCAGATCCAGCAACAGCTGGTTGAGATTGTTGATGTTGCGCTGATAAAGGTACATTTGCAGCAGGAAGTGGTTGTTGTTGCTGCTGTAATACAACGCTATTTGCAAATGTGTGCTGCTGTTGCTGCATGTGTTGTGAAGTTAAATCGTGATTTATCCCATGTCTAAAGTACTCATCTCCTCCAGTTTGCTCATCATTTCGTGACGATGGCGTTGACATTACAATTGAAGTTTACGTGGTAATCTATTTTGATGGTCAAATACAATATATTTTTTTTATTGGTTTATATTCTCTTTGCATCAATTCTTAATACACAAAGTTTATCTCTTATAAAAAAATAATAAAAAAAAACTTATTAAGGTAAGTAAAACACAATTTTCGCTACTTTGTTTTGAGAACTATTCAAAAATCTATTAAAAAAGATATATTTAAGCAAAAAGGTTACATTTTACTAAATGAATTAAAAATTTTTTTGGAGAACAAAATACTTTTGCTTAAAAACGCCACTTGGTACGAATAAAAATAATAATGAGAAAATGACAAATATTAAGACGTGAAGTTGGTTGCACTAGTAAACAATACTTATACAGTTCCTACAGCTGTACACGAGCTCATGTTTTTACAGTACATTAATTTTATGCACAGTGGAACCATCGGCCATTAACAATAAAACAGACATGCACAAAACGACTTTTACTTTCTGAAACTTAAGGCCTAGTTAGCCACACGTAACCGTAACCAAACGTGTCAGCTGTTTTTATGTTACATGAAAAGCATTTAGAGCAGTTACCGAACTGAATTGTCACGTAACCGGAACGTCCCAATTTGTTTAAAATAGATGTTTGCTACGTTTGTACGTGGCATTTGTGAGCAGCTAATAAAGTCAACATGTGGTTAGCTAGGCCTTAAATTTTTTAGCACCCGCAGACCGCGATGAAACTTCGTATGTTATTGAAACCGGAAACTGAAGCGACCCGTAATTTTTTTTTAGCTACACGTACAACCTCAGAAATGGACTTTTTTTCTTTTATTTTGTTAGATTTTTCACATTTGATCCAAGTAAACCATATATATCACATGAAAGGTATTTGAAAGGTCTATCCAATAGTTATAATACATGCACGATCGTGCTTATCATATTATTTATTTATTTATTTAATAAATACAACTCTACAAATTTTAAAAGTATTACTGATAGTTATGTTCTAGTGCGGACGTATTTAATCTTTTTTCGATATAGCGGTTCGTGTTTTAGCCGATTATTCCCGAAGAGACCTCTTATGCTGATGACAAATATGTGCCTAAAATATCAATCATTTTATTTTTATGAGTACATAACTAGTTTAGATCTCATTATAGGCTTCAATACTCAATTATCATTATCCTTTACCACAATTTCAATGCAATGAAAATAATTGTTTTGTTGTTTAAGTAAAACTTTTTTTTATTTGTTTTGAAAAGTGTATAAAATATATATATTATAAAAAAATTCTGTTGTTTGAAAGGTGTTGACATTATGTAATTTTGTTTTTTTATTGAAAATATATAATAATAAAAAATTGTGTACGAAAACATGTTTGAAAATAGCATATAATTGATAATTGGGTAAATACATAAGTATTAAAGCCTGGATCTTTAGAATAAACTACTAATAATGAAAATTAGTTGGAACAATCCTCAAATTATTTGGTTAAAGTTTAAAAATATATCTAGGTTCTTATTAAAATATATATATATATATATATATTACAAACTTTTGTTAAGGTGTGTAACAAAAATCTACTCTTCAAAAGTGTTATAAGGCCGATATTAACATACGCGTGTCCTATTTTTATATTATTTTTAATGATTTTTAAAGGAAAATGGGACAAAAACTATTTAATATCTTTAGATCCTACGTATTATTTGTTGCAATATCTATATGTAAAGATAAGATCTCATATGTAAATATCAAAATTTGTTAAAATATGAAAATAAAGGAAGAATATTTAATTGATAATTGATTGTTAAGGTGTGTTTACAATATATGTATTTTCCATATGTAAATTCAGTATTACGATCCATACGTAATTCCGTGTGTGTGTGTCAAAATTGGCGTTTTACATACGACTCATAATTTTTGCGCTCAAACGTACATACGTATTTCCGTATGACATAACCTCTAACTGTAAACAACAGCTGATTTAATTTGTGAATTTACAAAAATTTATTGTTAAAAATGAAGTTATATATTTTATATATTTTTTAATTGTTAATTAATATTAAACAATTCGTTTTTCTTTCAATATTAATCTTTATAATTTACGCCGTTTTTCTTTCGCCACAAGCAGTGTTGTATTTTCATATGTTTGTCTTGCCAAAATAGAACCTGCTCTAATTGAAAAATTTACATATGTCTTGCAAAATGTGTAGTACATAAACAATGTTTTTGAAAGGGTTCACACTATGTGTACAAATTACACGTGCTAAAAAAAATAAGAAAAACACGAGCAAAACACGTAGTGTGAACGCAGCTTTAGCTGTCAAATTTGTATGTGGTTGCTTTGTATCAGATTTGAATATTCTGCAAAACACGGTATAACTGATATCAAAAAAGTTCTTTTATGAAAGTTATTTTGTAAGTTTAGCAAAAAAAAAAACATCTAAAACAGTTATTTTTTAACGTAAAAATAAAATGTCGGATGAAACTCTTAAAAAGAGAGTTTTATTTTGCCGTCATAAAATAAAACTCTTCAGAAAATAAAACTCATTATATGAAAATTGACACCCAAATAAAAAAATATGTATGTTGTTAATTTGCTAATCGCCGCATTCGATATCGAGTAAAATCAACCGAAATGTCATATTTTGGTTTATTGTTTAAAGAAGACGGACAAACGTCAGACCTCGTTTCACTTTTACTCTTAACTAGGGACTATAATTCGTTATTGTAGCAGAGTAAAATTATTATTTTGGGAAATAAAATAATTTCGATCGAAAAAAGTTGAATACGAATACGAATACGACTATTAGACCCCTGTTTTTGAGTCTTCTGGGTATAAAAAATAATAATTGCAAAATAATTAGTTTTCTATACAAAATCGCTTTTTAATATAGTAAGGTAAGTAGCGTGACTGCCACACGTATATTTTTATTGAATGTTTATTAATTTTACTTTTGCGATAAGATAAAATCGTGCATTTGTATCAAAATTCCGATAATTTTTCTCCAAGGCCCTTATCGATTGATAAACCTCTTTTTGAGTTCTGGGAGCCAACAAAAATTGTATATTATCCGTATTTATATAAATTGGCCAAAACTGTACAGTGTGTTCCTACAACCCAGGTAAGCGTGGAAAAAGCATTGTCTGCTCTTAAGTTGGTGTTGAGCGACTTGCGTTCAAATCTTTCCGCAGAAAATTTGGAAAAAGTTTTGTTCGTAAAATCAAACAAATAAAATTTTATTTAAATTGCTACACACACTATAAATAAACAAAATGAGTTTTATTTTAGAGGGAAAAAATAAAACTCCTCAAAAGAGTTTTATTTTATGACGACAAAATAAAATTCTCTTTTTAAGAGTTTCATGCTGTTTTATTTTTCGTTGAAAAATAACTCTTAACTGTGGAGTTGAGATAATTTTTCTAAGATCACCACAGGTTCTGAAAGAGCACTTCAATACGAATTTATTGGTATATGACAGTGTAGATCTCCGCTGACTCTAACATGGAGAGTTTTTGAGTTTAAATTTTCTGATTAACTATTATTTACGGTCCCTGATTTTTTTAAATAGTTATAAATGTATATATTTAAATTGTGATTGTTTGGATTGTGAAGCTTCGCGGTTTTTTTTTCAATGAAGTTTTCATAAGCTTTCCAACGATGTATGCAATATTTCGTCACAAAATTGACAAGATATACCGAAATCGATACCTACACTTAGAAACAAGCTTTGTTTTGTTTGGCTTACCAGATGAAGTCGCCAAAAAAATTATTCATTTCGAGTGAATTAGTAATTAAAAATGTTAATTCATTCAATTGTAAAGAATTTTGGGAATGGAAAAATCATCAAAGTATTTTCGCAAATGCAATTAAATAATTCTTTCGAGGCTCTGTATATTAGTATTAACTAAAACAGCTGTGTTTATTAAGGTTTTCACTATTTAAAAAATGCGAATTTTTATTAAATAAAACATGTCTAAATTTAAACCATTAATTACAGTTATAAGAACTGGTTTAACAAAATACCAGACCGGTTTGCAGCTACAGAAGTTATTAACGCAGCAACCCAATGAACCATTTACAGAATTTCGTAATTATTTAGTTTTACAAGAATTTCATCCAGTCTATACCATAGGTATACGTACCAAAGGCTACACAGAGGAAGATGAGCTTAAGCTACGAAAGCTGGGTGCAGAATTTTATCGCGCCAATCGTGGAGGTCTTATAACATTTCATGGACCTGGACAATTAGTGGCATATCCGTTAATACATTTAAAACAATTTAAACCCAGTATGCGTTGGTATGTTAGAACATTAGAAGAGATGGTTATTGAAACCTGTGCTCAAATGGGTATAATGAATGCCTGTACTACACAGGATACCGGAATCTGGGTAAATGATCGCAAAATATGTGCCATTGGGGTACATGGTTCACATTATGTCACTACCCATGGTCTTGGATTCAATTGTTCGACCGATCTTAAATGGTTCGAACATATAGTCCCCTGTGGTATTGAAGGTAAGGGTGTAACATCTTTAACCCAAGAACTTCAAAGAGAAGTTACCACTCAAGAAACTTCAGACGTGTTAATGAAAACATTTTCTAAAGTATTCCAATGTGATATGCAAGAAACTTCTTCCCAGGAAGATCAAGATCTAGTTAAAAAAGTTACACAAATTACTCGTTAAAACATTCTAGTTATAGGATAAAAACCTAAATAAAAACATTTATTTCATATTTAAAATAGTATTTATTTATCTATATTGGTAAATCTAGCCTTATTCAAATTGCACTTCAGTTCTCGACCATCCGCCACTACTTTTCCTCGCTTTAATGCCTCTAAACGACCTTGTTCGCGTTGTTCTGCCTTTCGCATTCGCCGTTCGCTACGTGTTTCTAAACCATTATCGAAATAACGTTCTCTAAAATCTAACGTTAAGGCGGAATCAACAATCACATCATTTTCTTGAGGCTGCCTAGACGGATCGGAAATTTTTTCATAGGTTAATAGTCGTCTTGCAGTTTGACCAGTTAACGGTTGTTCTGAATTTGAGATCAATATCAGATGTTTGTGTAAAGGTATCATTTCGTCTGAATAATCCTCTCTAAAATTAAATACAATTCGTTTTTAATATTTTGTAAAAAATACACTATAAGTATTTTTTAATAGAAATTTTATTAGAAAAGTTTCTTAACTTATCCCAAAACAATAATTTACAGTTTGTGTGGTTCTTACCTATGAAATGGTAGCCAACACACTAATCTACCACCAATTCTTAAATGACGAGCAGCAAATATAAGTAAATCTTTATATAAATGCTGTAAAGCATAGTGTGAGGTAGATGGATAATGTGGCATATCGGGGTTACGAATATTATCTTTGCAAACAGGTTTATTCTCCACTTTTTCCGTAGATTCCCTAATGCCATAAGGCGCTACAAAGACAAGACAATAAAAACTTTGATGTTCGATCTTTTATTACTTACGATCTGTTATGATACTATCAAATTTGAGATTATCACTCCACAAAGGATTCGAAAAGTCGGCCACTACAACATCCATATAACGATCTTCACAGTTATACTGTTTCAAATTTGCACGTATACTTTCATCTTTTTCACGTACTTTTTGTGTTATACGACTAGGTCTTGCTCTGGCATGTAACATCATAAAATCTATATCAGCACCTAAAACATAACCACCAAATTTAGCAGCACTAACCAACAACGAACCAGTACCCACAAAGGGATCAAATACTAAATCACCAGATCTTATTAATGCTTGGTTGGCCATTAATATACTTAATTGAGCATCCATGCTGGTATTACCAATAAACTTACGTTTTTTCAGAGACATATCTTTAATTAAATGCCTTTGACCATTGGCTAGCTAAAAAATAGTTCTTTTAGTAATATTGACCTTAGAAAAACAAAATAAACTTACCCATTTACCAAATAACACATCTTGCGGTTGTTCAGGAACTTGAGTTGGATCTAAACCCCAAAATTCTATATACCACCACTCTACTTCGGGATTTTTTAAATCGACATTCCCTTCCAATGGCAAGTAGTCCATAGTTTCAATTTTTGTTATTTTTTCCTTATGGGTAAAATGTTTGTTGTAGGTTTCAACAGTTATTTTGAAGGAACAATCTTTTTGGAAAAAGGGTTTAATTATTTGGCCATTATCTTTGATAAACTTTTTTAAATTGCTATGATATTGCCTGAAATCATGACCATGAGACCATAATTCAAAGATGGCCCTTAAACCTATGGATCTTGAAGCAAATTTTAAAGCGATTTCATCATTTGGAAATTCCACGATCCAAAAAGGATTCTATTTACAAGATAATCATAATTTTCATAAAAATTAATTTATATATTTTTTATGGTGTATTCTTACCAATGATTCTGGACTTAATTTACGATATCCCAAGTTGAAAAGTTTAACCACTGAATTAAATTCCTTTTAAAATTATAAAATTGTCACTTAAAAATTAAATTTTATATTTTTCAGCACTTACTGCCGCTCGAAAGTCCACATGCTCCTGAGCAAACCACAGGATATATCTTTTCCAATTTTTTGTCATTTTCACTAACATAAAATGCTTTAAGTTCCAATGTAAGCGTGTTATTGTTTACATTTCTATTAGTGGTGTTAAATTACCAGATACTTGTTTTTAAAGCGATTAGTCTGGATTCACACAAAGCAATTTTTGTTCGCAACTTTTTTTCAATTCTCTTTTAAAGTTGCCTTAATGTTCACACAGAGTAATTTATTGCCGCAACTTTTCGTTTTCTTTTACTAACAAATTCTTACATTTTTGACAGTTCACTTTATTAGCTTGTGTAAAAAGAATTTATTATTGGTCCAAAGTGAAAAATCTATTTGTGTGAAAAAAATGGAAGTCAAAGAAAAAATGAAATAATAACAAAAATAATAAAATAAATGAAATAATAATAATCATTTTTCACAGCGAAGCAAAGAATAAAAAGAAATGTCAAATAACACATGTCAAATTGCACAACAAAACGAGTTGCCGAGTACAAGCAACTCCGTACCAAATACCACTCTTCTCTCCCCTCTCTCCTACAAACTCAAGAATTGCGCAACAAAAGTTGCCTTGTGTGAATTCGGACTTAATATTTAACTGAAATAGTTGTATGGATATAAAAACCAACTGCATGCCCTATATTTGATATATTCATTTTATATCTAAAATTTTTATTTTTTTATTTGAGTGTTCACTCTGCCTTCTCTTTCCAATGTGTACATGGTAATTACAATTTGAAAGATGTGTTCAAAAATATACATAAATTGCGTAGAAAAGAGTGAATATAACTTTTAAAATTGGCGTTCTATTACAGTTCGAATCTAAGTCTGGGTTCAGACAAGGCAATTTTTGTTGCGGCAATTTTTTGCACTTCTCTTTTAAAGTTGCTTTAATGTTCACACAGAGAAATTTGTTGCCGCAACTTTTTGTTTTCTTTTGCTTTCAAATTCTTTCATTTTTGACAGTTCATTTTATTTAGTTTGTGTAAAAAGAATTTATTGTTGGTTAAAAGTGTAAAATCTATTTGTATGAAAAAATGGATGTCAAAAAAAAAAATTAAATAATAAAAAAAATAATAAAATAAATGAGATAATAATAATAATTTTTCACAGCGAAGCAAATAATGAAAAGAAAAGTCAAATAATAACCTGCAGCTAACTTCTGTTTACAATTACGAATTGCACAACAAAACGAGTTGCCGAGTACAAGCAACTCCGTACCAAATACCACTCTTCTTTCCCCTCTCTCCTACAAACACAAGAATTGCGCAACAAAAGTTGCCTTGTGTGAACTGCGACTAATTCTCTTTACGAACGGTCTTGTAAATAATTAAAGCGCTTAGAGTACAACTATTTAAAATTAACAACCCTACAAGAAATGAATGACTGAAACTAACACATAAACAATTTTTGTACTAACACACTTGCAGTTTTTTCTATTTAAAAACATATGACTGTCATTGTTGCTGTTGTAGAGTTGTTTTTGTTAAGGTTTAGGAAAGGTAAGTAATTAATTAAATTAAAAGTTCAAGTTAATTTTTGTTGTTTCTTTAGGATTCTTCAAAATATGTCAGTGAATTCGTTAGTGCCATTCTCAATTGTGGTGGCACGTCCCTCCATTGTACCCTTCCACAATTTATTTTTTGCTCGCTTGTGGCCTATTCCTGTTGGATCGTTAACTTAAAGATATTGCTGTAGAATCTTCACAAACTTTCAATCTAGAACTTTTATACCTCTTAGGAAACGCATTTGTGTAAAGAATTATATTGTGCGACATTATGTTATATCCTGGATTTCGATTGTGAATGCTGCACCAGGAAATAATATGGTTATCTATTTGATATTATTGATCGACTTTTTTGATGTTGGAAGATAATACACAATATAATTGTGTGAAACAACGCTGACACAGTTTGTTAAATCAATTCGTAATGATTCCAGTTAAGTCCGCATGGAAGACACTATAAATATATTGTTAATACATGCACAATCACCAAATGAACTTATTAAGGTAATGCACTGACATTTTATTAAAAATTGTAGCTAGAAACAAAGTAAATCTTCCTTGCAGCATTTTACACTAATCCTTATATCTATCTTTCAGTCTGTTGCCATAACATGGATATGGGAGTTTGTTTTAATATTTCAATGTTTTAATTTATGCCATTCTGGAATATAGTGTCTGGAATATGATTTTGATAATATGAAATGAAATTAGTTTGTTCAAAAGAACAAAGATCTCAGAATATTGAACAAATTGATTTATGGAGGTATTATCACAATATCTCACCCACCGTTCTGTACAAACAAAGGTAACAAAGGTATTTGAATGGATACATCATTTCCTCATCAATTTTCCAAATGAATTGTATCAGGTTTGGCCGAAATTGTTAATTCACAACACTAAAGGTAAGCTTTAATATAAATTGTTGATATATATGTAAGTGTTATAATAAATTGTTTTCTTTAAGAAACTACTGATTGCACTAAGGCCCATTACCGGAAATTTCTATTGAGTTTAGGGATGTTTCGAGCGAAAAGTCAGCAAAGTTGTTTAAATATCTGTTTTAAGTTAAGCCCATTGTCCTGTTTCAACATTGTCTCAAAGTTATCACCACGTTTCGGACTTAGTGATATTGTTGTGTTTTTAATATTTAATGTTTATTTTTAATTTTGAATTTGATTTTAAATACAATAAATAAATAAATAAAAAATAATAAGTCGTGTTTCATTATAATCAAGAGTAACCGGTCAATGATGATGTATATATCCATCAAATGTGACCGGTCAACGTTGATATATATATCGATCATCGTTGACTACTAAACAGCGGTAGAGTGAGCAGTCCAGATATATATTATATGGTTTGCATACTTTCATAGGTTAGAGTAAGATGCAAAATCACTTGTACAAAAAAGTTTCGGTTAGTTTTGGCATATTTGCCTTAATAAAATGATAGAAACTTTGTTCTACGCGATGACCGACACTTCAGTCAGTAGTGACGGTCTATCACCGGTCAAATGACCGTCACTGTTCTTGTAGGGAAGTGTATATTTTTGTTTTTGCGATTGCCTATTCTTGATCTCATTTGAACTCACGTGGTAGTCAATTCAGCTTAAAACAGGAATAAAAATTTAGCGATGGCCCGAGAGGCCAAATCTTCATCTAAAAGAAAGCTCCTTGCGAACAAGAAGATGACAAAACTTCCTCCGGGTTTTGTTAACCCGAACATCGCGTCAACTTCCAGCAACAGATTCAGCCTGCTTGCTGGCCTCAATGATATGGACGTAACTCCTGCATCAAATGTTAATGATATTAAACAACACAAACCTCCACCTATAGTTGTAGAAGCCAACGCCTCATTTGCAGAAATTCGAAAACTACTTGGTAAAGATTGTATTTTCAAACGTACTTCAATTGGTACCAAAATATTTGCTCCAACTAAAGAATTGTACGAATGCTATAAGCAAATTCTTAAAGAGAGTAAAATGGAGTTTCAGTCATATGGCTCCAAAGATAATAGGTTATACACAACCTTTCTACACGGCTTACCCCGCATAAACTCTGAGGACATCACCGAAGAGTTAAAAAACTATAACCTATCCCCTTCTTCGGTGGCTGAAATAGTCACCAAATTCAGTTCGAACAACAATGCTGTTTACAAAGTTCAATTTGTTCGTAAAAATTTTAACCCAACTGCCTTAAAAAATGTAAGGACAATTTCCAATATCATAATTTCTTGGAAAAAATACAAATCTAGATCCAGAAATAAACCAACTCAATGCTGGAACTGCTTAATGTATGGCCATGGCGGTGAACATTGCCATCGAAGTGCTGCATGTATGATATGTGCAGAACAACATCATACAAGTGTGTGTCCGTTTAACACAAATGAAAAAAGACCAGCTGTTTTTACATGCTTTAATTGCAAAAAACATGGAAAAGAGAGAACTGATCACTCTGCAAACGACATCAACTGTCCGTTACGTTCTCTCTATTTGGAAACTAGAACAAGAGTAACTTCCAAAAGTCATAACAACAGCAGGCAACAACAAAATATTTCATTTCAATCAAAGGTTGATTTCCCAAATTTAAGTAACAACAACACAAATTGTAACAATAACATCAATAATAACAGCTACATATGCTAACCAGCTGAAAACAAACAACGATTTATTTAGCATTGATGGGCTTTTTGATATTTTCACTACAGCTATGGATGATTTGCATAGGTGCACCTCAAAAGTACAACAAATCAAAGTTGTAATGTCAATGGCAAAATACGCCCATGGATTATACTAATAATTTAAACGAATTCAAAATGCTTCACTTGAATGCTAATGGCATTTCAAACTTTACTAAATTAAAACAATTTGAGATACTAATTGAACGAGAAAATATTAAAATAGCGTCTTGAATGAAACTTTTTTTTCAGAAAATCATAGACCCTATTTTAAAAATTATTATTTATATAGAAGTGACAGAACAGATGCAAGAGGAGGAGGAGTAGCTCTGTTAATTCATAAATCTGTCGCTCATAAAAACCTCTTTATTTCAAACACCTCATCAATCGAAAACATCTCAATTGAAGTTATTATAAATAATAGACCTATTGTATCTTCGTTATAATCACACCTTCCACCAAAGAATATATAGTTTTTGGTGACCTAAATGCCAAACATTGTTCATGGAATTGTCGTTCAAATAATACTGCAGGAATCGCACTTAACAACCTACAGCAATCAAGCAATTTTTTTATTCACTATCCTAATAGTCCAACCCTATTCCCCCATCAACACAATCGCGAAGAATCTACAGTCGATATTATTTTAAGCAACTCCGCTTTAAATATAGACGTAAAAACAATGGATTACGAAATACCATCAAACCATCGCCCCATTATATGTACACTTAAAAGGTCAATGGCCTTGCAGGTTGACCTCAATTATTATGATTATAGTGCAACCAACTGGAACATTTATATGAATTTTTTAGACAATAAAATCACGTTATATTCCGATATATACAATACCAAGGAAGTAATTGATCAGGAAATCCAAAAATTTATAAATGTAGTTTTCGAAGCAAGGGATGTGTCTACACCTAAAATAACTCAACAAAATAATTACACATTACCAGAAAGTACTGTGAAATATATAAAACTAAGAAGAAGATTTAAAAGAAAAAGCCAACGATCTTCAAATATAGCCGAGCAAACTTTTTATAATCAATGTACTAAGTTTCTAAGTAACATGATTGATAAAAGTATTAATTCGGAGCGCAATAAGAAATGGTCTCAATTATTATCCAATTTAAAACCAGGTGATAAATCGTTTTGGAAAATAAGCAGGAACTTGCGAGGAAAAGGAAAAAATCAAATCGCTCACTTCAAATTTGGAAATACAAAAATAACATCTGATAAGGACAAGGCTGAAGTCCTGGCAAATACATTTGTCCAAGCAAATAACCTCACTTCGAACTATAACCACTCGGCAGATACACTAATAAATACAACAGTAAATAATTTTAAGAAGGAAAATCCCAGTTCTGAATCTGCAATTTATATCTCTTAAAGAAGTAATGAATATTGTCTCATCAATAAAACCCTCAAAATCCCCTGGTTTTGACAATGTTCCCAACCTGCTCTTAAAGAAACTACCACTCAAAGCTCTAAAATTACTGGTTATAATATTTAACAGCTGCATCAAACTCAACTATTTCCCAAACCATTTCAAAAATGCTAAGGTTATAGCTATTAACAAACCTAGCAAGCCAAAAACTAACCCAAACAGCTACAGACCTATCAGTCTATTAAGTAACTTTGGTAAAATATTTGAAAAAATTCTACATTCTCGTCTTAGTGAATTTGTAACGACCAATTCTATTGTTGCTAAAGAACAATTTGGATTTAAAAAAGGACATAGCACTACTCACCAAATAAACAGAATTAAAAATCAAATAATCACCAATAAAAACAATAAACGTTCAACGGGTGTAATATTGTTAGATATTGAAAAAGCGTTTGACACCGTTTGGCATAATGGCCTCTTATTTAAACTTCTTGATGCAAATATACCAAAATATCTATGTAAACTTATTTCAGATTTCATTCACGACAGAAGCTTTAAAGTTGCAATTAATAATGAAACATCAACTCCAAAAACCATTACCTCAGGGTTACCTCAAGGATCAGTCTTGTCGCCATTGCTTTACTCGATATATACATCCGATTTTAAAGTCCCAAAATATATGAAAATTGCCTATTACGCAGATGACACTGCGTTAATTTCTTCAAACAAACTTACAAGTGCACTCCTGAAGAAAATGGAAAAGGGACTTGTAAATTGCAGTAAATATTTCCACAAATGGAAAATCAAAATTAATCCAAACAAGACCCAAGCAATAATTTTTCCATTCAACAAATCTCCCAAAAGACTGCCAAGACGTCATCTTCTTATTGGAAATAATACCATAAATGTACTTAACGAGGTCAAATATCTCGGAGTTGTCTTGGACAAAAAGCTTACATTTAAACAACATATTATGGCAACGTGTCAAAAAGCTATAAAATCATTTAAAGCATTATGGCCACTTCTAAATAGGTCATTTCTAAACCCCAAAAATAAAAATCTCCTATTCAAAAGCGTTATAAGGCCAATATTAACATACGCGTGTCCTATTTGGAGTGACGCTGCCAACTGCCACCTAAACCCCTTACAAATTATACAAAACAAATGTCTTAAAATGATAAATAAAAAGCCCTGGAGGTATCCTACAAATCTTCTTCATGAAGAAACAGGTTATGAAAAAATTATCGATTTCATAACAAGGATTAATAACAATTACTTTGCCAAAATTGAAAATTCCTCTTACCCACTGATAAGAGAATGTAGAGAAACAACTTTAAATTAAAAAGAAATCACCAAATTGAAAATTATGTGCTTATAGAGGTCTATTATTTCTAATAAACCTCCTATAAGCACATAAATATTTGAATTTATTAAATCAGATAAAGGTTTTTTTCCTCCCATTTTCCTTTAAAAATCATTAAAAAATAAAATAAAAACTATTTAATATCTAGATCCTATGTATTGTTGCAATATCTATATGTAAAGATAAGATCTCATATGTAAATATCAAATTTGTTAAAATATGTAAATAAAGGAAGAATATATAATTGAAAAAAATTGGCGTTCTATTATTAATTTCAATAAATTAGTTTAGTGAAATAGATATTATCATTGTTACATATGCAATAAAAATCTGAAGTAATTTTCACTATAGAATTTACCCTTTTTTTGGGCCTAAAAATTACAACACTGTTAAATTTTGTCGTGTCGTCAAAAGAAATGACACTCGGCCATTTTGCATAAATTTCGACGGCAGACGCAATTTGGCCGAAGATTTTTATAAATTTTCCCCATAAAAACGCATTAGAATTGTGCAAATTTTGTATTAAACTCAAGTTAAAGTGTTCCAACGTTAAAATTGCATGAATTAATAATGGCACGTTATACTCAACGCCCGGAAAACGCTTTGAAAAGAGCGAATGGTAAGTGCTAAAAGTGGAAAACTCAATTTTGCGAGAAAAATTCCATGCGGACATCTAACCACTACATACAAAACAATACACACGATGACGGGTGGATTTATTTTTAAATGTAGTGGTTATTGGTGGGTAAGAAAATAAAAGTAAAATGTCAAACAAAAAATATATTTTGTAAAATGTTGTGGCAATCATAGAAACTAACAATTAATCGGGATTTTTCTTTTATTTATCTTTTTAGAATTTATTGAAGTTGGCAAACCCTTGCGTGCCTTGGACACCTTGCAAGAAGTGTTCCGTAACAAACGCTGGAATTATGCTTACTCTGAGACAATTATTGAACCCCTTATGTACAAGTACTTGTACTTGTGTGTGGAACTTAAAAAGTCTCACATTGCTAAGGAGGGTTTATTCCAGTACCGCAACATGTTTCAATTGGTGAATGTCAACTCATTGGAAAATGTTATCCGGGCCTATTTACGTATGGCGGAAGAACATACTGAAGCAGCACAAGCTCAGTCTTCTGCAGCTGTTGCCGTCTTAGAATTAGATGATTTGGATAATATTGCTACTCCCGAAAGTATCTTGATGAGTGCTGTGTGTGGTGAAGATGCCCAAGATCGTTCGGATCGTACCATTTTGTTACCCTGGGTAAAATTCTTATGGGAATCGTACTGCCAATGTTTGGAATTGTTACGTATCAACACCCATTGCGAAGCTTTGTACCATGATATTGCCCGTATGGCTTTTAATTTCTGTTTGAAATATAATCGCAAAAGTGAATTCCGTCGTTTGTGCGATAAGTTGCGTAAACATTTGGAAGACATTTGCAAGAGCACTAATCAAACGACGGGTGTTTCCATCACCAAAGTAGAAACTCAACAATTGTGCCTGGATACCAGGCTATTCCAATTGGATTGTGCCATTCAGATGGAGTTATGGCAAGAAGCTTACAAAGCCATTGAAGACATACATGGTTTAATGGCCTTGTCAAAGAAAACACCAGTTCCCAAAACTATGGCCAATTACTATCAAAAGTTGGCTATGGTTTTCTCCAAGGCTGGTAATCAATTATTCCATGCTGCTGCTTTATTGAAACTTTTCCAATTGACTCGTGAATTAAAAAAAAATCTGACTAAAGATGATATGCAACGTATGGCATCTCATGTATTGATTGCTACTTTGTCTATTCCATTGCCATCATCTCATCCCGAATTTGACCGTTTTATTGAGGCCGATAAAAGTCCATTGGAAAAGGCTCAAAAATTGGCTGTCTTGTTGGGATTACAACAACCTCCAACTAGAGTTTCGTTGTTAAAGGAAGTGGTAAGTTTTCGATAACTCGTGAAGAGCAAGTAATTTTTTTTTTATTTTGAAAAGAATTTTCCTAGATAAATTTATATTATAGAAAATTGTCTTTAATTTTAAAAAAGAAAACATATTTCAACTTATGTATATGTTATGTTGTAATTAGGCTTTGATTTCGAAATTTATTGTCATGGTCTTTTGCATTTTAGGCGATGATATACATTCAATTCAATTAAATATTCTTCCTTTATTTACATATTTTAACAAATTTTTTGATATTTACATATGAGATCTTATCTTTACATATAGATATTGCAACATATAATACATAGGATCTAAAGATATTAAATAGTTTTTATATTATTTTTTAATGATTTTTAAAGGAAAATGGGAGGAAAAAAACCTTTATCTGATTTAATAAATTCAAATATTTATGTGCTTATAGGAGGTTTATTAGAAATAATAGACCTCTATAAGCACATAATTTTCAATTTGGTGATTTCTTTTTAATTTAAAGTTGTTTCTCTACATTCTCTTATCAGTGGGTAAGAGGAATTTTCAATTTTGGCAAAGTAATTGTTATTAATCCTTGTTATGAAATCGAAAATTTTTTCATAACCTGTTTCTTCATGAAGAAGATTTGTAGGATACCTCCAGGGCTTTTTATTTATCATTTTAAGACATTTGTTTTGTATAATTTGTAAGCGTTTTAGGTGGCAGTTGGCAGCGTCACTCCAAATAGGACACGCGTATGTTAATATTGGCCTTATAACGCTTTTGAATAGGAGATTTTTATTTTTGGGGTTTAGAAATGACCTATTTAGAAGTGGCCATAATGCTTTAAATGATTTTATAGCTTTTTGACACGTTGCCATAATATGTTGTTTAAATGTAAGCTTTTTGTCCAAGACAACTCCGAGATATTTGACCTCGTTAAGTACATTTATGGTATTATTTCCAATAAGAAGATGACGTCTTGGCAGTCTTTTGTGAGATTTGTTGAATGGAAAAATTATTGCTTGGGTCTTGTTTGGATTAATTTTGATTTTCCATTTGTGGAAATATTTACTGCAATTTACAAGTCCCTTTTCCATTTTCTTCAGGAGTGCACTTGTAAGTTTGTTTGAAGAAATTAACGCAGTGTCATCTGCGTAATAGGCAATTTTCATATATTTTGGGACTTTAAAATCGGATGTATATATCGAGTAAAGCAATGGCGACAAGACTGATCCTTGAGGTAACCCTGAGGTAATGGTTTTTGGAGTTGATGTTTCATTATTAATTGCAACTTTAAAGCTTCTGTCGTGAATGAAATCTGAAATAAGTTTACATAGATATTTTGGTATATTTGCATCAAGAAGTTTAAATAAGAGGCCATTATGCCAAACGGTGTCAAACGCTTTTTCAATATCTAACAATATTACACCCGTTGAACGTTTATTGTTTTTATTGGTGATTATTTGATTTTTAATTCTGTTTATTTGGTGAGTAGTGCTATGTCCTTTTTTAAATCCAAATTGTTCTTTAGCAACAATAGAATTGGTCGTTACAAATTCACTAAGACGAGAATGTAGTATTTTTTCAAATATTTTACCTAAGTTACTTAATAGACTGATAGGTCTGTAGCTGTTTGGGTTAGTTTTTGGCTTGCTAGGTTTGTTAATAGCTATAACCTTACCATTTTTGAAATGGTTTGGGAAATAGTTGAGTTTGACGCAGCTGTTAAATATTATAACCAGTAATTTTAGAGCTTTGAGTGGTAGTTTCTTTAAGAGCAGGTTCGGAACATTGTCAAAACCAGGGGATTTTGAGGGTTTTATTGATGAGACAATATTCATTACTTCTTCAAGAGATGTATAAATAGCTGATTCAGAACTAGGATTTTCCTTTTTAAAATTATTTACTGTTGTATTTATTAATGTATCCGCTGAGTGGTTGTAGTTCGAAGTGAGGTTATTTGCTTGGACAAATGTATTTGCCAGGATTTCAGCCTTGCCCTTATCAGATGATATTTTTGTATTTCCAATTTTAAAGTGAGAGATTTGATTTTTTCCCTTTCCTAGCAAGTTCCTGCTTATTTTCCAGAATGATTTATCACCTGGTTTTAAATTGGATAATAAATGACACCATTTCTTATTGCGCTCCGAATTAATACTTTTATCAATCATGTTACTTAGAAACTTAGTACATTGATTATAAAAAGTTGCTCGGCTATATTTGAAGATCGTTGGCTTTTTCTTTTAAAGCTTCGTCTTAGTTTAATATATTTCACAATACTTTCTGGTAATGTGTAATTATTTTGTTGAGTTATTTTAGGTGTAGACGCATCCCTTGCTTCGAAAACTACATTTATAAATTTTTGTATTTCCTGATTAATTACTACCTTGGTATTGTATATATCCGAATTTAATATGATTTTATTGTCTAAAAAATTCATATAAATGTTCCAGTTGGTTGCACTATAATCATAGTAATTGAGGTCAACCTGCAAGGCCATTGATCTTTTAAGTGTACATATAATGGGGCGATGGTCTGATGGTATTTCGTAATCTAATGTTTTTACGTCTATATTTAAAGCGGTATTGCTTAAAATAATATCGACTGTGGATGTTTCGCGATTGTGTTGATGGGGGAATAGGGTTGGACTATTAGGATAGTGTATGAAAAAATTGTTTGATTGCTGTAGATTGTTGAGTGCAGTATTATTTGAACGGCAATTCCAAGAACAATGTTTGGCATTTAGGTCACCAAAAACTATATATTCTTTGGTGGAAGGTGTTAGGTTCAAGATATCAGCACAGAAGTTATGGGTATATCTTGGTGAATATAACGAAGATACAACAATAGGTCTATTATTTATAATAACTTCAATTGAGATGTTTTCGATTGATGAGGTGTTTGAAATAAAGAGGTTTTTATGAGCGACAGATTTATGAATTAACAGAGCTACTCCTCCTCCTCTTGCATCTGTTCTGTCACTTCTATATAAATAATAATTTTTAAAATAGGGTCTATGATTTTCTAAAAAAAAATGTTTCATTCAATGACGCTATTTTAATATTTTCTCGTTCAATTAGTATCTCTAATTGTTTTAATTTAGAAAAGTTTGAAATGCCATTAGCATTCAAGTGAAGCATTTTGAATTCGTTTAAATTATTAGTATAATCCATGGGCGTATTTTACCATTGACATTACAATTTGATTTGTTGTACTTTTGAAGTGCACCTATGCAAATCATCCATAGCTGTAGTGAAAATATCAAAAAGCTCATCAATGCTAAATAAATCGTTGTTTGTTTTCAGCTGGTTAGCATATGTAGCTTTGCTGTTATTATTGATGTTATTGTTACAATTTGTGTTGTTTCTTAAATTAGGGAAATCTCCCACATTAAATTGAAATGAGTTATTTTGTTGTTGTCCGCTTTTATTCGGACTTTTAGAAGTAACTCTTGTTCTAGTTTCCAAATAGAGAGAACGTAACGGACAGTTGATATCGTTTGCAGAGTGATCAGTTCTCTCTTTTCCATGTTTTTTGCAATTAAAGCATGTAAAAACAGCTGGTCTTTTTTCATTTGTGTTAAACGGACACATACTTGTATGATGTTGTTCTGCACATATCATACAGTGGTTAACAAAACCCGGAGGAAGTTTTGTCATCTTCTTGTTCACAAGCTTTCTTTTTGATGAAGATTTGGCCCCTCGGGCCATCGCAAAATTTTTATTCCTGTTTTAAGCTGGATTGTCTACCACGTGAGTTCAAATGAGATCAAGAATAGGCCATTACAAAAACAAAAATATACACTTGTTTTTAATTTTAAATAGTTGTACTCTAAGCGCTTTAATTTTTTACACGACCGTTCGTAAAGAGAGTTAGATTCGAACTGCGATGATATACATTAGAGAGTAGAAGTCATAAGAAACATTATAACAACGCCAAATATATATTTTTTAAATTTTATTTCTTGTAGCAAAACGGTTTGTAATTCAAGGAGTTAGGAAACAGATTCAGCGACGAAAAATAAATAATAAAAAAAAGTTATTTCGGAACTGTTTTTAACTACAAAGAAATATAAATAATTATTTATTTATTTAGAAAATATTTTACAAATAAATTTATAAAATATAAATTAAAGGCGCCGGGTAACTAGACCAAATGCGCACGAATTTGAACAAATGGAAACATTTACAAATTAAGAGATTATTTACATTGTTATATGCATTTTTACATATAAAGATATTCTTAATAAGTTTAATAAAATTAATGAAACATATTAATTAAAATGTAGGTTGTAATTAGTGTTAATATATAATATAATTTTGACCTTATACATCACTAATGTGATGTTTCGAAAGGGACTGCTGTATCTCCGATAGGTATTCGTCGGATGCACAGTCCAAAATCTTCTCCAGTGGTACATCAATACGGGATTCTGGACATTCAGAAAAGATGTGAGGAATTGTAAGAACTACATTGCAGAAAATACATGTTGGGGGATTTGTTCTGTCGTAATAATGTTTGGTATTGAATAATATATAATATATAATTATGTTATCAGTTTTGTGATCTGTGCTGTAGGTATGCCAAATTTTAGCTTTCGAGGTCATTGGGGTTTCAAAAAGTTTATACAAAAAAAAATAATTTGCCATGCCCTCTCGTTTCTACGGTCTATGGTATAATATTTTACGTGGCCTGAAGTCCATTTAAATTTGTTTTTTTTACGCATCCTTTGGCTTTTCATCTCTATCATCATGCAATGCTTTCCCACATCCGTTAAAAGCTTTCGGTGTCAGAAGACTTGCATGTAGGAGCTATAGTACACCTCTGATTGAGTCTTATGACCACTGATTGGCATATTTTAAGTTGTCTAGCTATTATTCGTTGCGAGAAGCCATTTTTGTCATGGACGCAATACTATCCTCCACGTCTCGTAATATGTTTTCACAATTTTAAAAAGTTCATTATTTTAATAATCTGAGAAAGCTTCAAATTTGACTATAAAAAAATTTAAAGCTTTCTTAGATAATTAAACTTATTCTCAAACTTAATAACTGACCATAAACAAAAACCGCTAAATTCAAAACAAAGGTAAATTTAAGTTCCTTATACCCTCCACACCAGTGTACAAAGGGTATATAAATTTGTCATTTCGTTTATAATTATTAGGGAAAAAATCTGGCCTCCATATTATATACATATGTATATATATTCTTGATACTTGTAACAGGCGGAGTTGATATAGCGATGTCCGTCTGTGGTAATCACATTCACGTCCTAAATAGTTCAGCTGAGTTGCTCATTTTTGGTGAAAATGATTCATTGACATCATGAGCAGGTTTCTATTTAAAATCATCAAAATCGGTTCAATAAGTCACGAGATTTCAATGAAAATGTAAAAATGCTCTTGAAAAAAGTACGGTTGTTCTTGTAATGGTTGTTAGTCTAAATTTTGTTTCTTGTATTTGTGGCATTTGCTTCATTAGTGTGGACCACGTGTCAAGAGGTCAAAGACGTGGGCTGGCTTTATTTAGGAGAAAATATATTTAACTAAAGTATTGAAATTAAAAATTTTGCTAATAAAAAAAAAATTTTGTGTTTTTTCTGAACCAACTTGCAATTGTCATATTGGTAATTCCATGCAAAGGTCAACGTTAGGTCCAATTTTTAAAATTTAAATAATTTTTATTGATACTATTTCGAAGTATCATGAAAATATGACAATAGTTTGTTATATGTATTTTTATAGCCCCTATTTTTCCAGTAAGAAAGGAAAAGTGTATTTAAGTAATTTTGAAACTAAAAGCAGTGCCATGTATGTCACATTAAAAAATACCTAGTTTTACTATAATTTATTTTAGAATTAATGTTTTTTATATGCTTTATTAATTAACTAACCCTTATATTAACTATAAACAACTGTTTCTTATTTGTCATACAAATAACTTCAGAGTTTTTCTGTGTTTTACAAACATCCTCTAAAATGATGACTGTTTGTTGTCATGTATGTCACTACTACTTTTTGCCCCCAATTATTAATAACGATAATACTTTCTCACTTTTTCTAATGGTAAATATGTTGTTCAGGTCCATCTGCATAATTTTGTATATTTTTATGAACAATGAAAAACTTTTTTACTGTATAATATTGGATTAGAAAGATCTCTGAATGTCATGTCTGTCACTATGGAATTAGCCATAGACGTATATCTATCTGCTTTTTAATTGCATTAGAGTTTAGCCGATTATTTTAGCTTCTACGTATGATCTAGCAATGGAAAGCCTACTCTTAATAACAGAAAAATAAAGCTATTTTTCAAATAGAAGTTAATTTTTTCTATGAGTTTAAGATACAGGTGGAGGCTATGAAATATTCGGTACAGCTTAGATGCAAAATTGAGTCCATGGGAGTTTTAGTATTATTGTTTTTTTTTTTCGTTGTTTAGAATTGCACTAGAATTAAAGGAAAATTTTTTAATTTGCTAGGTTCTTGTTAAGAAGTACAAAAAGTGCATCTGTATGTATAATCTTTATATAAAAGTGTACTAAAGTTACGCCCAATGAAATGAAAAAACCCCCTACTCATGCCCACCATACATGCTTCCTAAATGAGATATTTTTTTGTTTTTAATTTCCCAAGAGTGTTTTCAGGGTAATAGGACATCTACTAAGAAAATATTTGATTGAAATTTTCTTTCTTTCAGGTACGTCTTAATGTACCTCAACTTGCTTCGGAGGAATATCGTAACTTGCACAATTGGCTTGAGGTTGACTTCAATCCCTTGAACTTGTGTAAACGAGTACAAACTGTTGTGGACGCCATTGAAGCCATTCCCGGTGAAAATAATCCTTTGGCTCCCTATATTAAACCTTTGAAGGATGTTACCGTAATGCGTTTAATTCGTCAAATTTCACAAGTTTATGAGAGCATTGAATTTGCTCGTCTGCTCAATTTGGCACCATTCAGCAACATTTTTGATTTGGAAAAACTTTTGGTCGAATCTGTCCGTCACAATGATATGCAGATTCGTATTGATCATCAGAAACGTTGTATTTACTTTGGTACTGATCTTACCGAAAGTCAACGTGAAGATCATCCTGATGGACCCACTCTACAATCTATGCCTTCGGAACAAATCCGTTCCCAATTGGTCAATATGTCGTCGGTGTTACATCGCGCCGTCACTATTGTGTATCCCAATCGTGACCGTGATCAACGTTCCAAGTTACGCACTTCAATGGTTCAGCACTATCATGACATCAAGGATCGTGAACATCAACGAATTTTACAACGCCAAAAGATCATTGAAGATCGTAAAGAGTTTATTGAGAAACAAAACAATGCTCGCGAAGAGGAAGAAGCACGTCGTTTGGAAGAAGAAGCTCGCAAAGCCAAATTGGCTGAACAAAAACGTCTCGATCAAGAGAATGAAGAACGTGAACGCAAGCGTCATCAAAACGAGATCCAAGCCATTAAAGAGAAGAGCTTAAAGGAAAAGGTGCAACAAATTTCTCAAACTGCTCACGGCAAGAAAATGTTGGAAAAACTGGATGCTGAAAGCATTAAGAAATTGGATGCCGAACAAATTGCCCTTAAGGAATCAGAGGAATTACAGCGTGAACGCAAGGAGCTGAATAATAAACTTAAGTCGCAAGAGAAGAAGATTGATTACTTTGAGCGTAGCAAACGTATGAAGGAAATTCCTCTCTTCGAAAAGTATTTGAGTGAAAAAATGGTAAAGGACAAGGAATTCTGGGAAGCCCAAGAGGCTACACGCATCGAGAATGCTATTGCCGAACGTAAGGATGCTGTCATCCAACAAGAGCGTCTCCAACGCATGCATCCCGATCGCGATATCTATTTGGAGTCTCTTAAAGCTGAACGTGCTAACTTGTATGTCGAGAAACTGAAGCAATTCGAAATTGCCTTGGCCGAAGAGCGTAAAAAGCGTTTGGCTAAACGTGTTGAATTGCGTCGTGAACAACGTCGTGCTCAATGGTTACGTGAAAAAGAAGAAGAACGCATGCGTAAGGAAGATGAAATTCGTCGTGCCAAGGAGGAGGAAGAACGTGTTATTGCCGAAGCTCGCCGCAAGGAACGCGAAGCCGAAGAGGAGAAACGTCGTATTCAATATGAAAAACAACGTGCCAAGGAAGAGGAAGTCGAACGCAGAATACAAGAAGAAAGAGATCAACGTTTGACTCGTGAAATAGACACAGACCGCGAGTATGAAAAGCCTGCCGACAAAGGTCGTGATGCCTGGCGTACACGTGGTGGAGATCGTGATGTGGGACGTGGTGAACGTAGTGGCGATAATACATCTAGCGATTGGCGTCGTGGTGGTCCAGGTGCACCAGTTGAACGTGGCGAGCGTGTCGACCGTGAGCGTCCAATGGAACGTAAGGAAGGCGGAGAAGGTGGTGCCGATGCAAGTTCATGGCGCGTACGTCGTGATCAGCAAGAATCAGCTTCAGCTCGTTCTGTTAATGCTGCTCCAGCAGGTGCTGCTACTACTGGTGGACGCGACGATAAATGGCGCCGTGGTGGTCCTGGAACTAGTGCTGATGACGACCGTCCACAACGTGGAGGAGATTTCCGTCGTGGTGGGGATCGTGACCGTGATGAACGTCCACGCGGTGGTGATTTTCGTCGTGGAGGTGACGACCGTCGTGGTGGAGATCGTGAAGAACGTCGTGGTGGTGATCGTGATGATCGTCGTGAAAGTGGACGTCGTGATGAACAATCTGGTGGAGGTGGTGGCGGTGCCGGTAACTGGCGTGATGCTCCACGTGCTGCTGCCGATCGTGATAATCGCGATAATCGTCGTCCAGGAGGTGATCGTGATCGTCGCGATCGTGGTGGCCCTGGCGCTGGAGCCGGTAGTGGCAAAGATTCTGGTAATTGGCGTACAGAACGCCCATCCGCACGTGAAGAAAAGGATAAACCTAAAAGAGAACAACCACAAGATAAAGGTAATTTTTATTTCTACATTATATACAATTTCAGTGGATATTTTAAAAACTTTTCTGCAACAGAAAAGAAAATACATTTAAATATTCGTTTGTTTTCTTTACAGAAAATAAAGCCGGTGATGATGGTGAATGGACTAGTGTAAGACGTCGTTAAATATAAAGATCACTTTTTATACTTGTTCATCTATTCAAGTTTATTATTTACGATACGAGCAGAAAAATTAGCCGCCTCCTGCATTTTTTTTTCTAAACACAAATTTTCTAATATACATCCTCTTTTTATAATCTGTATTTTATCCATTTAATTTTAAGCGTTACATTGTGCCCTACTTGGTGCCAAGTTTAAGGATCATACAATATTTATGTACGTATAATGATGTATTGTATTTTCTATTTGTATTTTCTGTTTATACATATATTTGAAATGCCGCTATGGTCTACTAGCGATTTCATTAAATATTTTACTATAAACCTCAAAATACGGTATATTCCATTAATGGAGATCTACCCTTTATTCTTTAAAAGTAATAATATAATGTAATCCATACAAAAAACAAACGAAGATCCAAACATCATACATATTATATACATTATAGTAACAAAAAATAAGCGTTAAAAAGACGCCCATGAAAATTTAATTAACTACATAAAAAATAAATTTATAACAATATAATGAAATAATGCTCGGAGGAGAAATTGCTTTTTGAATTTATTTCTAGTGTTTACGTCAGTTACGCTTGATCACTTTATGGAAAAAGTCATATCGTATTCAATTTCTTTGTGGAGCCTAGTTTTAAAAAGTGTGTAATCATGGTTTCTAAGGACGCTTACTAACAGTTTAAAATAAAATATTTCATTTATATAAACAATGCCATTAATAACATATGAAATTATTATATGATATTAAATATTACGGCTAATGCTTTGTCCATTTTTGACTACTAACATTAATATCCTAAGGACTGCCGAAGGTTTCAAGGCTCGTTATCATCGTACTTCAAATATTTTACTTTGTATGGGAGGTGCCATGCCAACAGTTTCAAGACTCGTTATCATAGTACTCTAGATATAGTTTTTTTATGTTCTTTATTTGCAATAATCAAATTTGATAGCTTAATTATTACATAACAGGAGTTAAGTAGCCATTGAGCTACATATCTATAAAAGCGATACATTAATTGCATACTTTAAATATGATTTGGTTAGCCTCTAGCACGTGTACACGTTTCAGTCTTTTTCGTTTCGTCGCTGTCATCAAGAAGTGATATAGACAGAGGATTTGTATGGTTGCTTAATCTTTGAAGATAGTTTCCGCTAGACCTTCGTATTTCTTCAATAACTATACACATAGAGATCGTTTTAAATTATTTTGTTTGTCACGAACCATGGCGGATTAGTCTTAATGTTTTGGACTGGTATTTTTATATGATATCAGTATTTGATTTGCTTGATGAATGCCATATGACCAAACCGGTTTCAGGATAGCTTTATAGATTCTTAGTTTGTTGTTTAACTTGAGTTCCGATTTTTGTCGCAGTAGCCAGCACAATTTACGGGTTTTTAAATCAAGTTTTTTTTTTAGCTTTTGTGTGTAGCTTCCATGATATTCAACAGTGTTTTGTTGTAGGATTTCTCCTTTTGTATACACTGAGGAACAATCTTCTTGTCTTAAAGTGATAGTGATATGCTGTGCTTTGTTAGAATTTACTTTTATATTCCACTTTTTGAGCCAATTTGTAATGAAGTTAATTTCATTCTGTACAAATATTGGTGCTTTTGTTTATCAATGGCTTGATACAACAATTGCTGTGTCATCTGCATATCTAACTACTGTGACGTCATTAGTGAGATGCATGTCTGCTGTAAAAATTGTATATAGAATAGGCCCAAGTACACTACCTTGGAGAATTCCACTTTAATTTCAAAATTATTTGATTTTTTATCTTTAATTTTCACAAAGACTTGCCTCTGAGAGAGATAGCTCTTAAAAAATAAATAAGATGGAGCCGGTAAAACTTTTTTATTTTAAAAAGTAAACTGTCGTGCCGTAATCTGTTAAAGACTTGTTAATTATCGATAAAATGGCTGAAGAATACCATTTATTCTTCAGGGTAGCATTTCCGATTCGGTGACATTGTTCTGGAGTTCCATGCTTACGACGAAAACCGAATTGAAAGCTCTGGAATGATTTTTCTTTATCTAAAACAGGCAAGTAAACTTATAGTCTGTGTGACAACAGTAAATTTTCTGGTTTATTCGGTTTTAAAATCATAATTATTTCGACGCGTTTCCACTGTGATCGAAAGTGGTTTAATCTTAATATAGAAGGAACAAGTCTAGTTTAGGGGCGATGCCCCGATATTTTAGTTTTTTTTGGGGGGTAGGGGATTTTAAGGTGATTCCAGGGAAATATTTTTTTTGTCGGTCGAGCCTATTTTCTGAGTTATGGACCCCCAAAGTTTTGATATTGACTAGTGTATAACTTTGTTATTTAGTATCGGATTTCGACAATATGTATATCGTTGGAAAGCTTATATGAGCGCCTTCTGTGTGGTATTTTCTGTATAAAATTTGAAATCCATTAACCCATTATGAACCTTTTGAAAATTTTGCATTTTTGTGAGTTTTTTTTTAATATGGAATTATCTCGTAAATAGACGTATGTCATGTATGATTTTATATTAACTGAATAAAAGGTAGCTTTATTTTGATATATGTCATGACAACTTAACCCTTTCAGAACCGGATACATTTGGTATTTTATCTACATATTTATGCTTTTTGAAAGATATATTGATATTTTATGGATTTTTCATATTTTTTTTATTTTATTTATATATTTATTTTATATATTTAAGTCATATTTGTAATGCTTTTTGGAAAATATATTTGCATTTCTAAGGTAGTTAAAATTTATATTATTTTTTTTTATAATATACCCAATTAGTTGTTATTTTAAAGCGCCGCAGGCGAAAATTTTTTAGAAAAAATCGCGCGAAATTTTCATAATAGGACGGATAAAGAATTTTGTTGTGTTGTTTTAAAGCGCCGCAGGCTAGAATTAGGAATAAATTTTTCAAAAAGCCTTAAAAATTAAGATAAAATACCAAATATATCCGGTTCTGAAAGGGTTAAGTGGTCATGAGATACATCAAAATAAAGCTTATGGACCTACCTTTTATTCACGTGATATAAAACCATACATGACATACGTCTTTTTATGAGATAATCCCATATTAAAAAAAAACTCTCACAAAAATGCAAAATTTTCGATAGGTTCATAATGGGTTAATGGATTTCAAATTTTAAAATACCACACAGAAGGCGCTCATATAACCTTTCCAACGATATATATATTGTCGAAATCCGATATTAAATAACAAAGTTATACACTAGTCAATATCAAAACTTTGGGGGTCCATAACTCGGAAAATAGGCTTGACCGACAAAAAATAATATTTCCCTGGAATCACATTAAAAAGTTTTATAAGTGGTAAAAATTTTGAACCGATCGGGGTATCGCCCCTAAACTAGACTTAAGGCCAGTATACACGGTCAAAATGCCTGACGTCAAATTCATGTATGTGTGCATGAAGCTTTGAACATACACGGTACTGCATAGCACTTCAATCATTCATTTGGTTTTTGATTTTGTGCGGTAAACATCATGCCGGTAGCGGACGATACACTTGTCGCCATTTTGGCAGTGTGCTTAAAAGCAAAAGAAAATGAAAAAAAAAGAAGAAGAGACGTATCTGGATGAAGGAGTGGTTAAAAAAAGGAATTCATTTACCCATGAAAACTTAACTTAAGCTTCCAGCAATTCTAAAATATTTTTCCTTTCATCCGACATCTCCTCACAACCATTTGCTTCAAAGTCACATTAAAAATGAGAACATGCTTGATCAATCAACGATATACACACATCAAATTCGTACGTCATGCAAGCAGAAAATCTAAAATTTTTGATTTTGCTTCAATCATCGTCGGTGTGACACACACAAACACATTTTCACTAATACCACCAAAATGCAGTTCAATCATTTTGACCGTGTATATCCCGCTTTAGATTAATATTAAAAATATTATACTTTAGCGAGTGAGATATTTTTTTTTGTAGGTCCATTTGACATGGTGAATCTAGAAACTGAAAGATATCATTATTTTCTACCGCACTATTAAAGGTGTGTTTACATTATGTGTATTTTCCATGTGTAAATTCAGTTTTACGATCCATACGTAATTCCGTGTGTGTGTCAAAATTGCCGTTTTGCATACGATTCATGACTTGCGTTCAAACGTACATATGTATTTCCGTATGACATAACCTCTAAATGTAAACAACAGCTGATTTAATTTGTGAATTTACAAAAAATTATTGTTAAAAATAAAGTTATATATTTTATATATTTTTTAATTGTTAATTAATATTAAACAATTTATTTTTCTCTCAATATTAATCTTTATAAATTACTCTGTTTTTCTTTCGCTACAAGCAGTGTTGTATTTTCATATGTTTATCTTGCCAAAATAGAACCTGCTCTAATTGAAAATTTTACATATGTCTTGCAAAATGTGTTGTACATAAACAATGTTTGAAAGGGTTCACACTATGTGTACAAATTACACGTGCTAAAAAAAAAAGATAAACACGAGCAAAACACGTAGTGTGAACGCAGCTTAAGCACATATGGCTGAAATATATTTGTTAAAGGTGCTATTACATGATGTGTTTTTTACGTATGTACTGTCAAATTTTCCAACAACAAAAGTTGTACACATCGTGTGATACATACATATGAAACATTGTTTATATACAATACATGAGGAAAGTCACATGTACATTTTTCAATTAGAACAGGTTCTATTTTTGCATGACAAACATATGAAAATACAACACTGCTTTTGACGAAAGAAAAACAGAGTAAATTTTATAGATTAATATTGAAAGGAAAATAAATTGTTTATCTTGTTGTTTTTATTTGGCCAAGTGTTAATTATGTGGTTTAAAGTTTCCTTTATTAAGCTATTTGGGCCTATTGTTGTTGATGTAAATAAAACAAATTAATTACATATTTTTCCCGACGTTTCGTCGATTTTTTGTCGACTTTTTCAAGGGAATTCGTAATAATCTGGGATTATATCACATTTAAATAAATTTTAATTAATTTTGAACTAACAAAAACATAAAGCATAAATTTGTGATATTAAACTAAACCGTGTTGTATTAATTATTAATTATTTAATTTTAGTACTGATCAATATGCAGGTTACCCTAATTACGTAATGAATTGACATATCAAGTGATGACGTTACAAGTCAACGTTTGGGCAACGCAATCTCGTAGTGATTTACAAAATAACATTTTTTACATCTTGCGTTGGCGTTAGCGTTGGCGTGGCGTTCAACGCAGGTGATTTACAAAATTAAGACTTTATAGTTGTATAATCGGCTTGTGAAAAGGAAAGCAAAATTAGGCAACGCTATTATTATATGATAATAGGTATATTCTTATAAACATCCATTAAGGTGGTATCAGATGGCATATATGTCACGTTTGCGAGCCATATTTAAACCCGTCTCTATTAAAAAATTGGAGTTTTCGAGACGATCCATAATTTTTACGTTGATAAATACATACAGTGGTGTCTCGTTGATAATAAAGGTATCCAATACACCCCGTGTTTCTGTTATTCTCTGCAGTTGTAATAAACTAGTTTAAGTTATGTTTAAATAAGTTTAACGAATAAAAATTTTTGGTTAGTTCACCTGACCATTGACCATTTCGCAAAGTCAGGGCGCTTCCTTTTTTTTTGACTTTATTAAAGAGTGGTTTCTTTTCTGGTCGTCTAGCAAGTAAATTTGCTTCATTTAATCTACGGCTCATTATATTGTGATATTTGGATCGCGATCCATAAACGCAGAGTGGTTTCCTATTCTGAAATCCTTTAAAATGGATGGTGATCCATCAATACTGCATGCTAAACGTTCATACATATCGCATACTGGATCGCGGTCAATATATATTGAACTTGTAGCACTGCCCTAAAAAATTGTATGCAACGACATTGTGATAACCTTTACTACCGTTACCATTAGATTTTCAATTCGTCTTTGACGAACGAATATTATTGAGTATTTTGTTTTTGTACTTCTTACAAATATTCGATTGTATCTGCTGAAAAGTGCAACCGAAACCGGGAAATCGGTTATTAATGTCCTTTTAAATTTTTAAACGAAAAGCGTTATTTACCTCCCTTACTGGTTTTTATATAAGAAGCGGCAACTCTAAAACGAATTCCCACGTGCTATATACATTTCGACGTTTCTTCATTACAGCTAATTCGTAAATTCGCCGCAACAACAATTGTATTTGATGTGGAAAAGCCGCACGTATAGCATAACAAAAACGGAATGTCAAAACATTCCAATTCATACTAGTATTCGTTTGTCGCGCAGTCCACGTGAAAAATTTTCTTTTAAAGCATTTAAGCAACTAAAAAAATAAAAATTGAATTAAAAAGCTTGAATATCAAAACAAAACGTACAGGGAAATATTAACGTAAATAAATAAAAGTGTATATCCGAGAAAATTTGGTTAAAATTAACAAAAGTTGTAGGCCCCCACACTAACTCATTGGCTGGTTAGATGGTGGGCAACATGTGAGGTTAAAATAGACAAGCCAATAACCAAAGCAAAGTATTCAAGAAGAAGCAGATTCAAAAGATAAGCAAAAAACAGCCAACAACCACAATACAACGGTAGATACTACAGAAAGTGAACACGTTTTTGTGTTGAGAAAACAAAAAATTAATTTAAATTTAAAAAAAAAAAGTGATCAAAGAAATATATAAATTAGTCTATCTACTAAAGGATAATTCAAAAGAAAATTGTCGTATTTAAAAGGTAATTTAAAGATAAAAGATCCTGAAAAATGAACTCATCCATATGAGAAGGCAAATAGCGCTTTTGCTTAAAATATAGTTAAGATGTGGGTGTCATATAATTTGAGAATCGTTACAAAAAATTCACTTCATAAATATTAACTTGTTTCTATATAAAGGAGTAATTTAAAAATTAGTTAATATTGTTTACCGTTTACTTGTCTTCATGGCGTTGAAAATAGAAAAAGGTCATTGCTCTAATTAACGGTACATATTGAAAAGTCTACACTTGTAAAATGTATAATCTGCAAAATATTAATGTATAAATAAAGTGCAAAAGTGAACAAAAATTCACAAAAATGTGATAAAAACTGAATTAAATGCAACGTGTCAGTAGCTTTATTTATTCAAGTGGTGTATCAAGATTTATTTTTCAATCGATTCAAATAATGTACAAAAAATTTTGAAGATACTTTTAGACAAATAATTATTAATAAAGTTGAAACCTTTAAATCTCAATTATCTATTAAATTAAAAATTAATTAACAAACTGTATTTTAATACACGTAGATATTCATATAAAACAAATCTTAATAAATTAATTGGAGAAGTAAAAAAGCACATGGTATTAACACATATTCCTTATTATTGTTGTTTTATTTGATTTTTACTATTTTGTATATTATTCGCTTTCGTTAAACCCAACAAAATTTTCAAACACACATGTTTGCTCTAAGCTTGTTGTGTATTGTTGTTATTGTTTTTATTGTTCGGTTTTTGATGTTGTTGCTATTTTTTGACTTATATTTTCCTTTAAAATGTGTTCTCATACAGATTGTGCATTCCCAACAGTCATGCACATACATACATATATATATAAATATTTAGAATAAAACAAGCACATGCTTTTTAAATTATTAATTTGAAATTTAGCCGATGTTCTAAAATTATAATAAATGACTGATTTAATTTAAAATGTTTTATTCTGTTTTTCATTAAAACGATTTTGATGTTGTGTTATAAATTTGTTTCTTTTACTCCCTTTATTTTAACTCGTACCTCGTGTCTGTATGTCTGCCGAAAAAACTCGATCGATTTTTAACCCCTTTTTCCGTGATCTAATCGAGCTGAAACTTTGCAGACAGACTCATGGTGACGATAAAAAATTTTGGTTAAAAAATTTAATTATAGTTTTAATTTTTTTCCGAAATTTTAACGGTTTTTTATTTTCAGACATTCAATTATTTAATTACATGAGGGTAAACTTAATTTGCAAGAAAAGGTAGTATAATAAAATGTTGGTTTTTATGGGTTAGTTTTTTTTGATGTGTAAACATCTATACGCGCAGGGGGGTAAATTTCTAATTCACAATAAAATCACAAAAACAGCGTAATATGTGAGCGTAAGATCTTCCGCGTAACATGTAAGCATTAAGACAAATCGGTGTGACATGATTGTTTGGTGAAAAAATTATGATATGTAATAACCTTTTTGTCACTGTTTTCTGCATTTTATTTATTACCAGATGTTTACACATCTTCTCTGTGATCGGACTCACATGATTTTTCTTTAAATAGGTATTACTTTATCATTTTGTTTTTGTATCTTTTTAATTAAAACTAGCAGATTCCAACGCTCGAAATTCGAGTGCAATTTCTAGGCAGCTTTATTTTTCAACTTAGTCAATTCACAAACCCACACTTTTATGGTTTATTGTTATTGTGAATGAAGATAAACTCATTAACAATCATATTAACAAATTTAATAAACACACACATAGTGTTAGTAGCATCTTTAAATGAAATTTAATCAAAATAAAGAAAAAAATTTAAAAATCTGTAAATCTGCAAAATGCCTAAAATGAAATACCTTTCAAACAATATACGTTTGGTCGAAATCGGGATAAAACGGTAGAACAAAACATCAGTCACAAGAAATCGCCTAGCCTATTAATATTATGCTGGCTACACACCAGGCAACTGTTGCTTTTATGTGTTGTAGCAACAGTAAAAAGTTTTGATATTTCTGGTTGGTTGAAGCAACCGTTGATCATACAACCAAAATGTTGTGGTTGTATATCTCTTATTGTCTCTTATACATACAACCACAACATTTTGGTTGTATACTTTATAATTTCAATTATACATACAACCAAAATGTTGTGGTTGTATATCTCTTATTGTCCCTTATACATACAACCACAACATTTTGGTTGCATACTTCATAATTTCCATTATAACAACCAAAATCATTGTTGCTACAACCATGTACATATTTCAATTTTTTGTATGAAAATCTAACTTTCATATATTAATGGAATGTTCCGAGGGGAATGAAAGTGATGGTTGGGTTTTCCAAAGAGTATTTTTTAGATTTTATTATGAAGTTTAGTACTTTTCAAATATATTATTAAGTCAGAGTTCACACAAGGCAATTTTTGTTGCGCAATTCTTGAGTTTGTAGATGTTTGCGGTGAGGGGAATAAAAAGGGAAAAATAATTGCCGGTTCTCGGCTATTTCAAGCAATTCTCTCATTCGCTTTTTTATTTTTGTTGAATATTTGACATTTCTTTTCATTCGGTGTTTCGCTTCTTGGTGTGAATAATTCGTAATTAATGTTTACTTTATTAAAATGGCCTTTAAATGGAATTTTTTTCTTTTGAATTCATTTTTCAACAAAACCAATTAAATTAACTTATGTATGTATGTATTTAATTTTATTATTGTTCTTTACGACTAGAGCACAAATGTCAAATTATAAGAAAATAAAAACAAAACAAAACAGTAAAATTGCCGAAGAAATTGTCGTGTGTGGACATAAAAGCAATTTCAAAAGAGAATTGCCAAAAAGTTGCGCAATAAAAATTGCGTTGTGTGACCCCCGACTAATTTGTTAATGGAATGTTCCGAGGGGAATGCAAGTGATGGTTGGTCAAAGAGTAGAATTTACCCTGGAAAGTAATTATCATATATAAATATTCTGATACGTCATTAATAGATCTCTCTTTACTCTCCTTAGAGCTTTGTTAAACAAATTTGTTTGTTTCTTTGCTACTTAAATTTTAATTTATCTTCGCACACATAAAGAGTTAATAACACTGTGTAACTTTTTCGGTGTCATTGTCTGGGGGTGCTAGTATAATAGAACCTCCAAAGGGTTTGGTGTTCTAAGGCCGAACTGTAGCAAAATTTTAGCTAAGGCTTAAATAAATATTTTTTTAATATATCATGTAAAAAATAGATTAGAAAATACTGATGTATGTTTGATTTAATATTAAATATTTCAATCATACATATACATCTCTTTTACTGTAGTAGTAAATAATAAACATACGGCCTGAATATGTTATTCAAAAAATTTATAAAGAAAAAGAGGAAAAACTAAAAAAAATTCCAAGGTTTCATTCGATAGTGCTGAACAATGATATGTGAAACATCAATGGCTCTTGAGTTATAGCTGAAAAATTAAGCAAACAAACATCAAGATAAGGTCATAAAAAAGTTTGGCATGAGAACGCCAAACCCTCTGAAGGTTTTACTATATTTGCGTAGTACTTTCAACCTGACTTGAAATTTCTCACCCCCAGAATGGCAGTTTCACTCTTTTTTAACAGTTTGGCCTGAGAACACAAAACCCTTTGGAGGTTCTACTATACTGCCCTAGTACTTTCAACTTGACTTGAAATTTTTGAATAAAATTGTATATTAACATCCCAAAGGAGTTACTATTTAAAATCTTCAAAATCGGTTAAAGGGGTCACGAGATATGAATGAAACTTTGAAAAAACTCTTGAAAATATAAAATTTTTCAGTGTGTTTGTTGTTTTTCTTAAGATATGTTGTAATTCTTCTTAGTGTTGAAGTCATTGCAGTTGTATATATATTAATACTGCACGTGTACATTGGCCTAAAAATTCTTCTTAGTGTTGAAGTCATTGCAGTTGTATGTATATTAATACTGCACGTGTCACTTTGTCTAAAAATCAAAAATAAAAAACTTAAAATTAAAATTTAAAAATTAAAAATGAAAAATGAAAAATTAAAAATAAAAAAAAAAAAAAAAAATTAAAATTAAAAATTAAAAATTAAAATTTAAAAAATAAAAATGTAAATAAAAATTAAGATTAAGAATACAGTGCAGTTATGAATTTTTGAAATATATGCTTTCTTCTTCTTTACCACGCACCATTTAAACAAAATTAAAAATTGCATATTAATTACAGTAGTAATTGCAATATGTCTGAAAAATGACGATAAATCTAACAAACAAAAAATTTTCTTAGCTTCAAAGCGTCATCTCAAATATATGTAAAGTGCATATGTAGGTATGTACAAAAACCGTACATCACATATGACAACTCTTACGAAAACTGAGAATAGTGGAAATTAGAAGTATAAATGCAAAAAAAAAAAAATATCCAAAAATTCAAAAATAACGATTGTTTGTTTGGACAGAGTTGTATCTTCTGAAATTAATACAAAGTAAAGCTGTATGGTACGAAAACTGAAACTAACCACACTGCTCGTAGGCCTGACTTTAGGTGAGTGTGTTAAAGCGCTGACCAAAAAGTGCAAGTACGAGTGTATGTGAAGGTTCATGGTTCAAAACCTCACGGCCGCCCTAAGTAGAAAAAATTTTCATATAGAAACAATCTATTCAATTAAAACATAACAATTATCACAATGTTCAATAAAAATCGCTGATGAAGGCTGAAATGCCAGAAACCGGTCCGATTAAGAATACAGTGCAGTTATGAATTTTTGAAATATATGCTTTCTTCTTCTTTACCACGCACCATTTAAATAAAAATAAAAAATTAAAAATTAAAAATTAAAAATTAAAAATTTTAAATTAAAAATTAAACATTAGAAATTAAAACTTAAAAATTAAAAACATAAAATTAAAATTTAAAATTTAAAAATTAAAAATTAAAAATTGAAAATTAAAAATGAAAAACTAAAAATTAAAAATTAAAAATTGAAAAATGAAAATTAAAAATTAGAAATTAGAAATTAAAAATTAAAAATTAAAAATTTTAAAATTAAAAATTGAAAATTAAAAATTTAAAATTTAAAATTTAAAAATTTAAAATTAAAAGTTAAAATTTTTAAATTAAAAATTGAAAATTAAAAATTAACAATTTTAGTTTCTTACCTGTTGTTATTATTATTTTTTTATTAAATAAAATTATTTTAAAATTTAATTTCCTAATAATTTGTAGCCAAGAGCCATTTTTTTTGGAATTATTGTATGACTTCTAAGGTTTTTAGACCATATAGAGATATAGGGATCAAACTTTGGGTATTATTACGATGCCGGCTGAGTTAAATAATGAATTTTATTGGTGTTGTATGAAGTCCTTAAAAGTTTTCTACTCTAGTAAAAGAAAAATAATGAAAATTTTCAAATAGTAATTAATTCTTTTTAAGGATCATTGTTTTTTAGAATAGAAATTGGCCAATTTTTAATTCTTCTTTTTTAAATTCTTTATCTACTATAAACCCCAAGTATTTTATAATATCAACTTTTTCTATTATTTCGTTATTTATTTTAAATACTGATTCGCTTTTCATGTTAATTTCTATTAGTTTTGTTTTATTCTCATTTAGTTCTAGTTTATTCATTTTTAAACAATTATTTATAGTTTTCATGTTTTCTAAGTTCATGTGGCATTGTTCATTTGTACTTGCTTCTGTAAAAATTAAAGTATCATATGCATATAATACAATTTCATATTTTTCTATAATGTTTGGCATATAATTTATGTAAATAATAAATAGCACTCCCAGGATGGAACCTTGTGGCACTCCGAATCCGTTACTTATCGGATCTGATTTAACACCATTAACTTTTGTGATTTGTTTTCTATGTACGATATGATTTTCCCCATTTCAGTTCGTTTTCTGTGATACCGTACATATTTAGTTTTTGTCTTAATATTTTCCTATCTATTTCTTTAAGAATATTGTCATAATTTTTATATTTTTCTCTACTACCTATTTTCAAACGATTTATAACGTAATTAACTGTTGGTTCGCATGAAAATTTCGTACGAAAACCAGATTGGTATTTCGATAATTGGTTGTTTGTTTCCATATAGTTTTTCAATTATTCTTTTACAACTTTTTATATAAATTTCTCACATGTCTTTAAGGTATTTATTGGGGGAAACTCTTCGCATTTTTTTGTTTTAGCAATTTTTCCAATTGGCGTTACCGTTGATTCTTTCCAGCTGTCCGGGAAAATTCCAGTTTCTAGTGATTTGTTTATTAAATTTAGTATAATATTGCCTGTTATGTTCCAGTTATCTAGTATAGTTTTTGGTGATACATTAATGTAGTCAGGTTTGTTTTTAAACTCTTTTAACTCATACTCTCTGTTAGGTTGCAAATTTGAATATTTTTATTATTTTTTATTTATTTATTTAATAGATATTTATTTACAAAATATATTAACATATCAACAAAGATTTTTTTATTGCGTAATTATCTATACTAGCAGATTCCAGCGCTCGAAATTCGATTGCAATTTCTAGGCAATTTTATTTGTCAACTTAGGGAATTCACAAACCAATGAGGTAACAAACTCATTAACAAACACATTAACAAATTTAAAAAACACACACAAAGAATATGTGTAATTTTATGTATGTGTTACTAGCAACTTTAAATGCAATTTACTCAAAATAAAGGACAAAATTTAAAAATCTGTAAATCTGGAAAACAGCTAAAAAGAAATACCTTTCAAATAATATACTTTTGGTCAAAATCGGGATAAAACGGTAGAACAAAACTTCGGTCACAAGAAATCGCCTAGCCTATTAATATTATAGATATTGGCATAACATCGTAGTTGTGTGCCAGATTGGCTAAAAACAGTAGTTATTAATTCAGTAATTCAAGAAAATTTTAAAAATTTTATAATTAAAAATCATAAGAAAGAATAAGGGTTTATTTTTTGTAAATATGAATATATTGTGACAAAATTAGTTATGTAAGCTTTTATCGATCATAGGACGAACGCTATTTAAATTGGTGAAAATCGGCGAATGTAGGGACCTAGTCCCCATACATATGTCCCCTATGAGATGGACTTAAATTGCCATAAGATCCAAATTATCATATAGATCTTTTTTAAATTAGGTTTGCGTGTGTGAGTAGTCCAAAGCTGATTCCCATATAAAGTTGTTTCCCGATCTTCACTTAAATCTATCAAAAAACAAAAATGTTGCATAGATTTCTCTCAAATTTGGTTTGTATAGGTTTTTGAGTAAAATAAGTCATTACCAATCATGGCAAGGATCGGTTAATTTTTCGACCTAATCCCCATATAAATATAGCATTCGATATGAACTTTTTCGTAGTGGATACAAGACACTTTCTTTAAACGCATGGTGTAGGGTATCGTATAGTCGTGATGTTTGTTTGCATAGTTTTTCAGCTGTAATTCAAGAACGATTGATTATTTCTCATTTCATTCTTAAGCATATTTGTAGTTAAGTCTACATAAAAAAGTTTGTTTCTTTGGAATTTTACTATACTGACCCACTACTTTCCTCCTGACTTCGAATTTCTCTCCCCCCCAGGCAATGACCTCGAAAATGTTGCACAGTGTTATTTATCACAGTTATTTCGTTTTAGTATTGCACATCAAAAGAAACTACTTGTCTCAAAATGCAGAACTCGTCCTCTAGTTTATATAATACAGACTTACGACGCCCTAAAATTGCAAAATCTGACACTGCGCATCGTATGCTTTATGATTGTCGTTCTTCTTCTTTAACACTATTCCTACCGACATTTGATGTATACCTATTCCTACCACGAGTAGTTAGATGACCACTTTGGGAAAAAACATACATTAATAATATAGAATGTAATTTTAGTCAATTGGATAGTGAACAAAATATTTACTTTTGTGTAGAAACGAATAATACACCTTGACCACGCGTGGTAGAAGTAGTGTTAATACAATTTTTAATTTAATCATTAGTATCGATTTAGTTTTTTTATACAAAAAAGCATACTTATATACACGTTCTTATATTCTATACCGATCTATGGTCAGAGTATAGTGAATTTGAGCTGATGTTTTTAACTACCAGAACGATGATTTAATGATGTCCGTTCGTCCGTCCATCCGCCTGTCTGTCTGTGTGTCCATGTGAACTTAAACTGCAGGTCGCAGAAATTAAAATATTTTGATGAAATTTGGTATGTAATCTTTGAACGGTATTGAAATTGGTGAAAATCGGTGGGTGTTCAAACCCCATACAAATGACCCCTATGAGATCGATTTAAATTGCCCTAAGATCCAAATTAGGTTATTGATATCGGTCAAATTTAGTTTGTGTCTTTTTATTTCACCCATTAATTAGTACTCCTAAAATAAACCCTGTAGTACAATTTTTAGTTAGTCCCCCAAATTTAGTTTTATAATGGTTTTGCGAAAATATACGACTACCAAATACGGTCATGATCGGTACACATAAAAATAGCAAACGATATGTACTTTTTCATATCCGCAGGCAACAAATTTATAACAATGCCACTCAAATTTTGTTTATGCTTATCTTCTCTAGAACTTTTCTCTAAACTCATGATATAGGGTATCGTATACTGGGTCTAGACCTACTATATTTTTTCTTACTTGTTTTTGATTGTGTTTTAGGACTGTGACCTCTAGTTAGTGCAGCATTAATTGTAAGGGTTAGGTCTAGTTTTTAAACTATTTCCGATTGAGCTAAGTCAAAAATGCATAATGCCTTATTAAAATGGATCAAGAACATTCAGATAGTGTAATAAGTAATTCGAGTATCATTGTTTCTCTTCCATTTCTTATATAAATAAATAAACTTACAAAAAAAAAAAACGTATATTGAAAACCTTTTTATAAATTTTTACATAAATATCTTTTTTTTCAAGTGTTCAACTTTTGCTAAAAATTTAAGGCCGTTATGGATTCCAGTCTTTTAAACGTGGTCTATGATGATCCGTTTGACGGCAACTATGTAAAATATGGCAATGATTCAGAGTTTTGGTCAAGTGGAAGCGAGTAAGTCAAGAATAAAAATCAAGTTATATCTAATACATGTTTTATTTTATAAAATTACTCAAAAAATTTATAATTTATTTAATTTTTAAACAAATAGAACAATGGGTATGCAATTAACTGAAACATTACACGGTATATTGCCAATAGCACCCACAGAAGATTTTCACAAGGATGATAATTCTACATCCATAAATTTACAAAACAATAAAAATGCGGTAGGTTTCCAAAATCCAAAACCCAATATGAAAACAGGAAACAACATTAATTTTCTTCTTCATATTCTTAAAAAAAAATAAAATTTTTGTAGTTTAATTATGGAGACTTTGCTGGGCAGCATTTAGCAGCTGGTGGAGCCATAGAAATAGTAACAGTAGATCCAAATGCTGATGACTATGACACCGACAGCGAAGATGAAGAAGAAAGTAATGACGATGCGAATGATGATGATAATGATAATGAGGATATTGAGTTTGATCGTCAAAGTCAATGCAGTAATGCTACGTTTCGTACAAGAACTGATAGTTCTTCTATAGGAGATTATGAATCACATACAAGTGATTATGACGATGAAAGCGATGATGAAGAAAACGTTATGGCCGATAATGTCTTATTACAAAAATCACAAAATGTCATTAATGGTAGTGTTAATCATACAATACTTGACCGTCATTCTAGTATAGTAGCACCCGACGATTTAATCTTAGATAATTCGTATCATTACAAAAGTCGTACTCTTAGCACGAATACCATTAATTCGGATGGCGATGGTTTCGGCTTACAAATAGATGATGCTAACAATTTCGATTTGGCTGAATTTATAACAAAAGATGATTTCAACATACAAAATATGACTACCTTGATAGCCAGTAACAAAAATAATAACAACAAGAACAATACTAAATCAAATTTTGCCATAGCCAAAAAGGATGCTTTAACAATTGCAGCTCATGCACAGTCGGCAGTAGTGCATTTTATGTCATCCAAACAAAATGACTCTGATTCCGATTCTGATGTTATTGTTGACGTTGAGACGGTCGAAGTAGATGAAGATGATGTTAGTTCATTGAGAAAAGCTTCAGAAATTCTTAAACCTTCGTGTATTGAAACTTCACAACTTCAACCTGAGGAAGATGTTCCTTATGTTGATAATATAAGTTCAGATCCATCTTGGTGTCCCACGCAACCGGTCAAGAAATTAGAAGATCATAAAGTTGTGGTAAGTTTTGTATATTTTCTATACAACCACTTTCTCTCATATGTTTTTAATTATATCAATAAACCTGAAATTGTCAAATGAATCCTATAACTACTATAAACAAAATAGGAAAATCTTTTATAATATAATCATTTTTTTGAGCGTTGTATATGTATATATAGATATATGTATATATAGAAAAGTCGAATTTGGAGTCTGTCCGGTTACTATAATGTAAAGAAAATAATAAGTCAAACAGCTTAACTAAATAGAAGCAATCCACGATCACGTGTGAAAAAATTCAACTATTTTTATATGCTTATTACATCCAGTTCTAAAATCATTCGTAAGATATCTTATCTCTTTTTTTAATTTAATAAATTGGACACTACTTAGTCGTTGAACCTATTTTTAAATGTGGAACAAAAAAAAATAATTAACAAATAAACAAAAGCCGTTACGTGTCGGGCATTCTGAATAACAATTCAAATTTCAGCAAAACTATTATAGATTAAAAAGAAAGTATTGTAAAAGCAGAATAAAAGTGAGAATAAGTGAGCTTACTGTTATAATAAAAAATAGATTTTTCATTTTTGTTATGTACAGACAAATTCCATTAGTTATCTAACAGAGTTGATCTTAAATATATAAAATGAATAAATAACACTGTCTTGATATATGGCTGCAACTATCGACCTGTAAGATACTGCAAAGTTTAGAAGGATGCAATTTTTCAAATAATATATTTAAATGCTTATACTCATCCTATGATGCCCTATCTGTGTCAAATGAAAGATTAGAATCTTGGAAATTTAATACAAAATTTTTATTTCAACATATCACGACAATAGAATGTCTATAGTTTCCTTTCAAAACTTTATCTTTTATTTTATTTTATTTATTTATTTATTTGCTTTCCTGTACAACAAGAACAAATTTTATAATTACAGTACAGGAATAATAATGCTAAGGCATGAGAATTGTTAGTTACAAAATACATACATTTTTAATACAGAAAATATTTAAGAAAAAATGGTAAACAATAACCAAGAAAATAATACAAGATTACAAAAAAAGAAAAAAATAAAATAAGTTAAAATAATTAATTAATAAAATTGTTATGCAAAACATTCAAAAAGGAATTTTTTAAAATTTGAAGCGTTGCTGTTAAGTTGCTGAGATTGTGAAAGCATATTCCAAAGACGTATAGCGTTGACGTAGAAATGCCATTCAGATATCAAATAACGATGACGAGGTAGAATTAATTTTTTCCTCGGTTTGATCTGGCGAACCGGAGATTTTCATACAGGTAAAGTGGTTTTGCGGTGAAAATTACTTTATGAAGAAACAAAAGAACTCTAATTTTCATCAGATTTTCAAATGATACGCCGAAAGTTTATTCGTGAAGGAAGAAGTTCCGGCAGACCTTCTTAGTCTAAAAACATATCTAATTATGCTGTTATATAAAACATTAAGTTTGCCTTTACTAAAAGAATCACAGCTTGCAAAAAGTTCACACCCGTATAAAATACCGGGAATTAAATACGTTTTGGCTAGAAGTATTCTTATATTTAAGGGAGTGAAAGATTGAGTGTGCCATAGAGTTCTGAGCTTCATGTAAGTTTGAACAACAGTCGTATTTATGTGGTTCGACCAAGTTAGAGTGTTATTAAAAGTTACACCAAGATTTTTTGTTTTTGTAACAAAGTCAATTCTATCGCCGTTGATAACTATTTCATTCCCAAACTATGGATTTTCATTTCGTTTGCGTATTAGCAGACATTTTGACTTGCTAGGATTAATGCATAAACCATTTGCTGACGCCCATCTGTACAATTGACTAAGGTCATAGTTAATTCTGTCTATATTTTCATCTATTGACTCGATTGGGGTGCTCAGAAAGAGTTGTACATCGTCAGCGTACATGTGTATCTTACAATGAGAAAGATAATCTGGTAAATCATTGATATAGATTGAGAACAAAAGTGGCCCTAATACAGATCCTTGCGGTACACCTTTTATAAGTTGTAAAGTTTCAGATGAGTTGCTATTTACGTATACGGATTGTGTGCGATTTGTGAGGAAAGAGGAAATTAAAAGCGTTGTTGTTGAGGAAAAATTAAAGAAACGTCTTAATTTTATGCAGAGAGTTTGATGATCAACTGTGTCAAACGCCTTGGAATGATCTAGAAGTACAAGGAAGGTTATTTTGCTGTCGTCTATGTCACGTCTTATGTTTTCGCAAACGTCAGTTAAGGCTGTCACGCAACTGTGGTTTGCTTGAAAGCCGGATTGTTTGTGGGACATTAAGTTGTGTTCAGTTATATATTCATTCATTTGAAAAAAATTATCTTTTCAAAAACTTTTGACAAATAACATAGAATGGCTATTGGTCGTTACTCAGAATTTGATTTTGGGATAGGTATTATTTTAGCATGTTTCCATATGGTAGGGAAACTGCTTGAAGTTATAATGCAGTTGAAGAAAAATGTTATATAAGGCAGTAAAAGTGGAGGAACTATTTTAATAAATTTCGGATTTACATTATCATATCCTACAGAGTTTGACTTTACCAGAGAAAAGCATTTTATAATATCAAGTTGATTAACGCATTTAAATTCAAAGGAATTTTCCTCGGCAAAATTTGGAGTATTTCGTATATTATTGTAATATTCATGATCAACTTCTACCGAAGGTAGATTCGTAAATTTTAAGTTCAATTCGTCAGCGTCTATCGAACAGGTATTATTATTGCATCTTCCAATGCCAATATCTCTAATTGTCTTCCACGTTTGTTTAGAGTCAATGGCAGAATTAAATTTTATAGAAAAGAAATTGCACTTAGCAGTTTTGATTTTTCGATTAACATCTCTCCTAGCCGTATGATATTCGTTTTGCAGTTCAGGTGTTTTAAACCTCTTCCATCTGGAGTATGCAATATCCCTTCGATAGATCAAGTCTTTTATAGTAGTAGTAAACCAAGGTTTAATACTGACTGTTTTGGATTTTGTTTTCAGAAGTACCGCTTCGTCGAAAAGTTGTAATAAATTGTTCTGTCGAAAGGTTAATTGATCATCAACAGATGTCATACAGTAAATACAATCCCAGTCAATTTGGTAAAAGTTTGAGTAAAGTAATGCGTAGTTTAGATTTTTGAAGTCACGGTATGAGTAAACCATATTAGCTCGTTTTGATAGTTGTAAGTCAGGAAGATCAAATCGTGTTTTGAAAAGCATGGTGCTGAAATTTGATCATACAATAACACGTTAGACAAATCACTGACAAAGAAGATATCAAGCAGACTATTGCTATTGGTGGTGTAGTGTGTAGCATTGTAACGATTTACAGGTTCTCCTCCAATTTTCTTTGATATTACCAATAAATTCTTTCGAAAAAAGTCTTTATTTGTAAAATGGTTGAAAGTTCGGCTTTTGCTCCGATAGAATATTTTAATAAAAACTATAAAAATATTTATAATTAACTCGCAGGCCCCCATATACTGTTTTCCAATGCTTTGACAACTCTCAGATTATAACATCCTTATACGCAGTGTTTTGAATGGCAAAGCAATGCCCCAAGAAATGTTATAGAAAAATCCCTTTTTGCAAGCGTAGGAAAGGCGTTAATTTTCCGGTACTTTGTCAGTATTTTTTATAAGTAGTTGTAAATTTAATGAAACATCTACTTTAACAGGGATTTTCATAAACTTTGGCAACATATCCCCCAAATCACTATTTTAAAGTGTAAAATTAAACATCCCAAACACTATCTACACAGCGCTGTTTTTGTTCTGTTGTGAGTAAACGCGGCTTTGTATATTACACACTTTTAGCCGACGATCATCCAATACCATTTTGTGGATTTTCTTAACCCTTTCTGGCGTGGCCACCTCAATTGGTCGATCACTGCAGTGTTTGCCTGTTTAAACTGTGCCACCCAATATTTTATAGACGTGAACGAAGAAGCAGACTCTCCCAGATTAAAATCTAGCTTGGCTTCGGCTATAAACGCAGTTTGCAATGCAACACTGCAAAGAAATTCATTTACAAGGCAAAGCAATGTTTTATGGCAGAACTGCTATGTCAAATAATGAAATGGCATTTTAGTACATTTATGAACGCGCAGTTCTTTGTTCGATTAACTTTTTGTAAAATTCAGTATTTTAAAATGAATATTCAGAAAAAATCATTCGCTATTCTTTTGAAACTCGTTTTCAAATTGGCTGATTGTAAAAATTCAAGCAACACTTTGATCAAATATATTATAAACAAAAGAAAGCGTCGTCGTATAGCATTATTAGCCAAAATTCAAGGAGAAAAATTTCAAAAATTTAAATTTTTGTAAAATTATCGCAAGCATTCTCATTTTCGAATGAAAAAAGTACATTTCAAGTATTTATTACCAAATGTTATAATTTGATAAAACTAATTAATACTTTCAATTTTAAGAAGTTGCAGATTGCGATTAAACCTTGGTGGCATTCACGTACAATTGGACATATTGGAATTACTTTACAAAAGGCATTAGAAATTACAATTTGGAAACTTAGGAATAATTGTTCTTTCAGAGATGTCGGCGATTGCTTTGGCGTGACAATTGGTCTCACATATAATGTGTTTGTTAAAATCATTAAAATGATTTGCTGCTTAAAGGGAGATGTTATCAAATTTCCAAAAACTCCAGCTGAAATCTGGCTCATGTCTCAAATGAACTTCTATCAGTAGATGCTTTCTTTCGTGGTTCCACTTTTTTCACTATAAATAAATACATATACATATAAAAAATCATAAATAATCGTAAAATTGCAAATTTTAAATAAACAAAAGTTTAACATACCATAAATCCGCCATTTCTACCACAAATTGAAATATTTGATGTTCTTTTAGTTTTACCGCCAAGAAGGTAAAAATAAACATATACCAAGCACCAAAGAATCACAAATAAAACCAATGCACAAATTTGACAGATGTTGCTTATTGAAAAGCATCGCCATGTAATAATGAACTTGCGACATTGCCAAAACTCAAGTCTACTGTGTTTATGAACACTAAGCATTGCAGTGTTGTATTGCAAAAAATTTCCTAACGCAAAACACTACGGTTGCTGGTTTCATTTTTACCAAGCAATTAGGTGCAACATCTCACAAAAATTCAGAAATCTCGCAGAGTACATTAGAGCAAACAAAAAGTGTTCTCAAGTGTACCATAAATTTTTGTCGTTGCCTCTCCTTCCGCCAAAATCCAATTAGAAAATTTTTCTGTCTTCAAATTAAGTACACGTTCGACATCTGCTATCGAAGCATACAATGGCATTTGGGTCGTCTAATACAAAAACGAGGACATTTCTTCAAATTTATTGGAGTTCTTCGGGATGAAGAATTTTCGAAAAGCAGGGCTATGAAGCTTTTAGTCGAAAGTGGTGACATACTTGGAGGAAAAAGAATAAGGCGACCATATGCGGAGAAAAACGTTTAATATTAGAGGCTACAGAAGCTTTGGAACAGGAACTATAACTATCACTTCTTTCCTTACTCGATTGGTATTTACCAAAAATAACATATGCACCGATTGGGAGCCTTATAACGATATATTTGAAAGTGAATCGGAGGAAACCAGATGTTGATGACGAGCCACCAGAAGAAGACAACAGAAGTTCAAGTACTGCGAAATGCATAATATGCCTGGAGCAATCTCCCAATACAGTATTGTTGTCTTGCCGTCATTTGAAATACTGCAATGAGTGCGTACTTAAATTGCAGACAAAAAGTTTGGCTGAAGGCTTTAAGCAGTACTTCTGTCCATACTGTCGCGCAGCTGCTGAAGAAGCAATGAATGTTTTCATTTGAAAATAAAGAACAATTTTCATAACTTGGGTGATTTTTCTTTTATTTTTCAATATTTCATTTGGGCGATTTTTAATTTTTTTTGGGCGATATTTCCTAACGCCTTACACATACTTAAATGTATTTTTTTTATATTCTATCGAAAGCCATACATATGCACATGCAAAGTATTAAACCTATTTTTATGATTCTCATTTAGTTTATACTTTTATTTATTAAATAGAATAAGTTTGTACACACACATTATTATTATGCGGGGTGAAATTTAAAGAATAAATATAAATATAAATAAGTCGCCAATATGAAATAAAGGTATAGGAGTGTTGCCAGTACTTTTTTTATTCGCCACTATTGGATTCTTGGTTTCCGAGAAATTGGAGAAAATTCAATAATCCGGATAAATCGATAATCCGGATTATCGATGTTTTATTGTATATAATTTCAATTGAAAATATTTTCAATACAGAGAAAAACAGATTAATATTATTTTTTTTTTTTTTAAGAAATAGTTTTTGTTGGCGCTGAGTACTTAGGCCCCAATGAACAAATGTCCCAAAAAAAATGAACAAATGCCCCAAAACCTTAAAAAAGCCCCAAAAAATTAACCAATGCCCCAATTTTTCAAAAAACCAAATAAAAAATGAACTTACGCCCCAAAAAACATTCCGCAAAATTTTTCGCATATTTTTTATACCCTCCACACCTCAGTGGCAGAGGGTATATATAGGTTTGTCATTCCGTTTGTAACGCATCGAAATAAATTCCTGAGACCCCAAAAAAATATATTTTCTTGATCCTTATATAAAGGGAAGTTGATTTACCGATGACCGTCTGTCCGTCAGTCTGTGGAAATCATGATCACGCCGTCAATATCTAAGCTAGACCGTTCGTTTTTGTTTAAAATCGTTTATAAACATCCTAAAGGAGTTGCTATTTAAAATCGTCAAAATCAGTCAAAGGGTTATGAATTATGAATGAAACTTTGAAAAAACTCTTGAAAAAATAAAATTTTTCAGTGTGTTTGTTGTTTTTCTTAAGATATGTTGTATATGTATGTTGTAATTCTTCGTATTGTTGAACTCATTACAGTTGTGTGTATATTAATACTGCACGTGTCACATTGGCCTAAGTAAGTTTTACCACACATTTTTTATCATTAAAATTAAATATTAAAAATTAAAAATTAATCTATATATATAAAATTGAATGTGTGTTTGTTTATTTGTTTGTTTGTGTGTACCTTATAGGAGACCAAACCTCTGGACCGATCTTCCTGAAATTTTCACAGCATTTAACTGGGACTCTGGCATGATTAATAGGGTACTTTTTTTTGACCACGCCCACTTTTACGCCCACTTTTTTAAAATTATGTAATTGCTCCCATATAGTTTTTAACAGATTTACTTCAAATTGTATACACATTATACTCCAGGCGAGGTAGAAATAAACATTTCTTACGCCACGCCCCCTTTCACGCCCCTTTTCACGCCAAATTTTGTTTGAAAGTTTTAAACTTTTTTTTCTCTGTACAAATTTGTTCCTTCCAACGGATTTTTTTATTTGGTAGTATATTGCTCTTAATACTGTTAACGTCGCCATATAACTATGAACCACGCCCATTTCACCGCCCCCCTTTTTTTTTACTTATACCACTAACAATGTTTGCTATACAAAATAATTTTTTTGTAATATGTATTTATCTAAAGTTTTATACACTTTTTATCTACAGGTAAGGTAGCCATACACTTTTTTTTATTACCAAGTCCCCCTTTTTCGCCCCATTTTACCTTAAATCATAATTAATCTGCTTTCAATCTATCTATATATATAAAAATGAATGTGTGTTTGTTTGTGCTTTATAGGAGGCCAAACCAAAGAACCGATCTTCCTGAAATTTTCAGAGCGTGTTACTGTGACTCTGGAAGGAATAATATGCTATATAAATTTTTGATTGGACAAAGGGGCGGTGCCACGCCCATATAACCCAAAATTTGAAAAAGTCATATCACGGGAATTTTTTTACCTACAGCAGTCATATTTGGTACATATGGTATTAGCATGAATAGAAATACATACAAGAAGAAAAGTGGGCGGGACCACGCCCCTTTTTAGAAAAATAAAAAATCGTAATATCTTCTAAACTACTGGAAGGATCGTCATGAAATTTTCACAAAAAGATATTTTTGCGAAATAATAAGACCTTAGATATATAAAGTTGTTAGTGGGCAAAGGGGCGTGGCGTATATATAAAAACGTTGATGCATTCTGTGTTTTTTTTTTAGTTTTAACCCTCTAGCTGGCGTTGGGGTCAAGTTAAAAACAAAAATTTTTACTTTCAGCGCGATTTGACTGCAATTCAGAATGAACGTATGTTTCGTCATAAGAAATTTTTGTATGTATAAATGGACGCGATAGGTGGCGCTGGGTAAAGTTATTTCGAATATTCTTATTTATGGTGTGATTTTAATGAAACTAAGAATGTACATATATGTATGTTAGAAACATTTTTTTATTGGACCCGGTAGATGGCGCTGTCGTTCGAAAAATAATGAGTTGTCAAATTTATATAAATTTTAATAAATAAACTCACCAACGTTTTTATATATAAATATTCTAACGAAAAAGAAGGAAAAAGCCGCTACATTATTGCATGGTGGCCGCACAGCTCATTCAGCACTCAAATCACCGTTAAACGTACAAAAAAATGAGAATGCCGTCTGTAATATCAAAAAACATTCCGGTATGGCAAAAGTTCTGCAAAAATTCAGTATTTTTATTTGGGATGAATGTACCATGGCTCACAAATATTGTGATTTGATTTGATAAAAGATTTGAAAGGCAATGAAAGATTTTTTGGTGAAGCTCTCATTTTATTATCTGGAGATCTTCGTCACACATTTTATATAGGTATATACAGATTCTAACTAAAATAAAAATTCATTGAGGGCAAAACAACGTTTGCCGGGTCCAGCTAGTAAAAATATAAAATGAAAAATGAAAAATGGAAAATGAAAAATAAAAAACGGAAAACGAAAAATTAAAAATGGAAAATGGAAAATTAAAAATGAAAATTATAAAATGAAAATGAAAAATGATAAATGGAAAATGGAAAATGGAAAATGGAAAATTAAAAATGAAAAACGAAAATGAAAAATGGAAAATGGAAACTGAAAATTTTTAAATTAAAAATGGCAAATGGAAAATCAAAAATTAAAAATTAAAAATTAAAAATTAAAAATCAAAAATCAAAAATTAAAAATTAAAAATTAAAAATTAAAAATTAAAAATTAAAAATTAAAAATTAAAAATTAAAAATTAAAAATTAAAAATTAAAAATTAAAAATTAAAAATTAAAAATTAAAAATTAAAAATTAAAAATTAAAAATTAAAAATTAAAAATTAAAAATTAAAAATTAAAAATTAAAAATTAAAAATTAAAAATTAAAAATTAAAAATTAAAAATTAAAAATTAAAAATTAAAAATTAAAAATTAAAAATTAAAAATTAAAAATTAAAAATTAAAAATTAAAAATTAAAAATTAAAAATAAAAATTAAAAATTAAAAATTAAAAATTAAAAATTAAAAATTAAAAATTAAAATTTAAAATTTAAAAATTAAAAATTAAAAATTTAAAATTTAAAATTAAAAATTAAAAATTAAAAATTAAAAATTAAAAATTAAAAATTAAAAATTAAAAATTAAAAATTAAAAATTAAAAATTAAAAATTAAAAATTAAAAATTAAAAATTAAACATTAAAAATTAAAAATTAAAAATTAAAAATTAAAAATTAAAATTTAAAATGAAAAACTAAAAATTAAATATTAAAAATGAGAATTAAAAATTAAAAATTAAAAATTAAAATTTTAAAATTTAAAATTAAAAATTAAAAATTAAAAATTAAAAATTAAAAATTAAAAATTAAAAATTAAAAATTAAAAATTAAAAATTAAAAATTACAAATTAAAAATTAAATTTTAAAAATTAAAAATTAAAAATTAAAAATTAAAAATTAAAAATTAAAAATTAAAAATTAAAAATTAAAAATTAAAAATTAAAAATTAAAAATTAAAAATTAAAAATTAAAAATTAAAAATTAAAAATTAAAAATTAAAAATTAAAAATTAAAAATTAAAAATTAAAATTTAAAAACTAAAAATTAAATATTAAAAATGAAAATTAAAAATTAAAAATTTAAAATTAAAAATTTAAAATTGAAAATTTAAAATTAAAAATTAAAAATTAAAAATTAAAAAATAACAATTAAAAATTAAAAAATAAAAATTAAAAATTAAAAATTAAAAATTAAAAATTAATAATTAAAAATTAAAAATTAAAAATTAAAAATTAATAATTAAAAATTAAAAATTAAAAATTAAAAATTAAAAATTAAAAATTAAAAATTAAAAATTAAAAATTAAAAATTAAAAATTAAAAATTAAAAATTAAAAGTTAAAAATTAAAAATTAAAAATTAAAAATTAAAAATTAAAAATTAAAAATTAAAAATTAAAAATTAAAAATTAAAAATTAAAAATCAAAAATTCAAAATGAAAAATGGAAAGTGGAATGAGGAAAATAAAACATGAAAATATAAAAATGAAAAATGATAAATGGAAAATGAAAAATGGAAAACGGAAAATGAAAAATTAAAAATGGAAAATGGAAAATGAAAAATGAAGATTGAAAAAATGAAAAATGGAAAATGAAAAATGAAAAATTAAAAATTAAAAATTAAAAATTAAAAATTAAAATTTAAAATTAAAAATTAAAAATTATAAATTAAAAATTAAAAATTAAAAATTGAAAATTAAAAATTAAAAATTAAAAATTAAAAATTAAAAATTAAAAATTAAAAATTAAGAATTAAAAATTAAAAATTAAAAATTAAAAATTAAAAATTAAAATTTAAAAATTAAAAATTAAAAATTAAAAATTAAAAATTAAAAATTAAAAATTAAAAATTAAAAATTAAAAATTAAAAATTAAAAATTAAAAATTAAAAATTAAAAATTAAAAATTAAAAATTAAAAATTAAAAATTAAAAATTAAAAATTAAAAATTTAAATTTAAAAATTAAAAATTAAAAATTAAAAATTAAAAATTAAAAATTAAAAATTAAAAATTAAAAATTAAAAATTAAAAATAAAAATTAAAAATTAAAAATTAAAAATTAAAAATTAAAAATTAAAAATTAAAAATTAAAAATAAAAATTAAAAATTAAAAATTAAAAATTAAAAATTAAAAATTAAAATTTAAAAATTAAAAATTAAAAATTAAAAATTAAAAATTAAAAATTAAAAATTAAAAATTAAAAATTAAAAATTAAAAATAAAAATTAAAAATTAAAAATTAAAAATTAAAAATTAAAAATTAAAAATTAAAAATTAAAAATTAAAAATTAAAAATCAAAAATTAAAAATTAAAAATTTAAAATTAAAAATCAAAAATCAAAAATTAAAAATTAAAAATTAAAAATTAAAAATTAAAAATTAAAAATTAAAAATTAAAAATTAAAAATTAAAAATTAAAAATTAAAAATTAAAAATTAAAAATTAAAAATTAAAAATTAAAAATTAAAAATTAAAAATTAAAAATTAAAAATTAAAAATTAAAAATTAAAAATTAAAAATTAAAAATTAAAAATTAAAAATTAAAAATTAAAAATTAAAAATTAAAAATTAAAAATTAAAAATTAAAAATTAAAAATAAAAATTAAAAATTAAAAATTAAAAATTAAAAATTAAAAATTAAAAATTAAGAATTAAAAATTAAAAATTAAAATTTAAAATTTAAAAATTAAAAATTAAAAATTTAAAATTTAAAATTTAAAATTAAAAATTAAAAATTAAAAATTAAAAATTAAAAATTAAAAATTAAAAATTAAAAATTAAAAATTAAAAATTAAAAATTAAAAATTAAAAATTAAAAATTAAAAATTAAAAATTAAACATTAAAAATTAAAAATTAAAAATTAAAAATTAAAAATTAAAAATTAAAATTTAAAATGAAAAACTAAAAATTAAATATTAAAAATGAGAATTAAAAATTAAAAATTAAAAATTAAAATTTTAAAATTAAAAATTAAAAATTAAAAATTAAAAATTAAAAATTAAAAATTAAAAATTAAAAATTAAAAATTAAAAATTACAAATTAAAAATTAAATTTTAAAAATTAAAAATTAAAAATAAAAAATTAAAAATTAAAAATTAAAAATTAAAAATTAAAAATTAAAAATTAAAAATTAAAAATTAAAAATTAAAAATTAAAAATTAAAAATTAAAAATTAAAAATTAAAAATTAAAAATTAAAAATTAAAAATTAAAAATTAAAAATTAAAAATTAAAAATTAAAATTTAAAATTTAAAAACTAAAAATTAAATATTAAAAATGAAAATTAAAAATTAAAAATTAAAAATTTAAAATTTAAAATTAAAAATTTAAAATTGAAAATTTAAAATTAAAAATTAAAAATTAAAAAATAACAATTAAAAATTAAAAAATAAAAATTAAAAATTAAAAATTAAAAATTAAAAATTAAAAATTAAAAATTAAAAATTAAAAATTAAAAATTAATAATTAAAAATTAAAAATTAAAAATTAATAATTAAAAATTAAAAATTAAAAATTAAAAATTAAAAATTAAAAATTAAAAATTAAAAATTAAAAATTAAAAATTAAAAATTAAAAATTAAAAATTAAAAATTAAAAATTAAAAATTAAAATTTAAAAATTAAAAATTAAAAATTAAAAATTAAAAATTAAAAGTTAAAAATTAAAAATTAAAAATTAAAAATTAAAAATTAAAAATTAAAAATTAAAAATTAAAAATTAAAAATTAAAAATCAAAAATTCAAAATGAAAAATGGAAAGTGGAATGAGGAAAATAAAACATGAAAATATAAAAATGAAAAATGATAAATGGAAAATGAAAAATGGAAAACGGAAAATGAAAAATTAAAAATGGAAAATGGAAAATGAAAAATGAAGATTGAAAAAATGAAAAATGGAAAATGAAAAATTAAAAATTAAAAATTAAAAATTAAAAATTAAAAATTAAAAATTAAAATTTAAAATTAAAAATTAAAAATTAAAAATTAAAAATTAAAAATTATAAATTAAAAATTAAAAATTAAAAATTGAAAATTAAAAATTAAAAATTAAAAATTAAAAATTAAGAATTAAAAATTAAAAATTAAAAATTAAAAATTAAAATTTAAAATTTAAAAATTAAAAATTAAAAATTAAAAATTAAAAATTAAAAATTAAAAATTAAAAATTAAAAATTAAAAATTAAAAATTAAAATTTAAAAATTAAAAATTAAAAATTAAAAATTAAAAATTAAAAATTAAAAATTAAAAATTAAAAATTAAAAATTAAAAATTAAAAATTAAAAATTAAAAATTAAAAATTAAAAATTAAAAATTAAAAATTAAAAATTAAAAATTAAAAATTAAAAATTAAAAATTAAAAATTAAAAATTAAAAATGAAAAATGGAAAGTGGAATATGGAAAATAAAACATGAAAATATAAAAATGAAAAATGATAAATGGAAAATGAAAAATGGAAAACGGAAAATGAAAAATTAAAAATGGAAAATGGAAAATGAAAAATGAAGATTGAAAAATGAAAAATGGAAAATGAAAAATCGAAATTGGAAAATGGAATATGAAAAATTAAAAGTGGAAAATGGAAAATGAGAAATTAAAAATGAAAAACTAAAAATGAAAAAAAAAAAGATGAAAATTGAAAAGTGAAAAATGGAAAATGATAAAAAAAAATAAAAATTGAAAATGAAAAAGGTGGAGGGTATCAAATATTCGGCCCAGCCGAATTTCACACTTGTTTTATTTAAAGTTTTTTTTTCGCCAAATATCTATTCAAATGAAAATTTGCATACTGCTCTCAATATTTCTTCTATAATAAACGCATTTAAATTCTGTATTCTCTTCGGTAGCATCATTTCGGAGCTTAAGCTCGCAACCACAGTATATCTTGCAATATTTGCAAAACTTTCATAGCATTTTTGCGTTTTCTCTTATCCATCAAAATGTAAAATATCTGAATGATCTGCAAAAAATGTGTTTTGCGGCGATTACAAATAAGTTAACGGCACCTGAGCGGCGCGGGTGTGGCTGCCAAACCCGTGCGGATGCGGGAGCGACGCGCTCGCGGAACACAGTTACGATAAATTTTATTTACTAATTACTTCAATTTACAAACTATTTCCGATATTTTTTCAGTTTACGAAAATAAATAAACTACAAACAAAACAGTAACATAAACCGGTTTCGTAGTTTATTTTTGGAGTATGTATATTTGTTCGTCAGTCTTGTAAAAAAAAAAAATGAATTTAGGCCCCAAACTTACAAATTAAAAATGAACAAATGCTCCAAAATATTTCAAATTGGAATAAAAAATGAACTTGTGCCCTAAAAACCATAAATATTGGGCCATTTGTTCATCAGGAACAATGCCCCAATCCCATACAAATATTTTGGGGCATTTGTTTATTTTTTTTTGTGGCATTTGTTCGTTGAGGGCTAAGTACTCAGCGCCGTTTTTGTTTGGTTCGAGATCATGTATATAATTTCTAATAATAGATAAGATAACTTTTTTTAATATAAGAGAAATATGAAAAATATTTAAGACAGAGCTAGATGGAGTAGCCATTTTCAAACAACACGTCTTGTTCATCGCCAGCAAGCTTTTTTCTGCCTATTACTTCCAAAAAAACATGGGAATTTTTTGTTTTTCTTGTAAGAGAGTTAGAGCGCAATCGTGTTGAGTTTCTCTACATCAACATAGTCATATCAAATACAAGACTTGTAGTATGAAAAGCTTTTTTTAAAACATAAAAAACTAAATAATTATTTTTACATTATTCTTATTATAATCTGCTTCACTTTTCTAATGATGCTTGTTTTGTATTTTGGATCTTTTTAGGAGAAACCTCCAATACAAAAACAAAATTTTGGACGTAGTTTTACTTTAGTGCCAAGTAAAAAACAATGCGATATTCTAAAAGGTAAATCCGCCAAGGTCATCAAAGCAAAACCCATACAAAAACCGACAAAATTCAATCAAGCAAAGAATTTTAAAACGGAAAATGCACCGCTTCAAGAAACTACTACCAGCACAGTGAAAACAGAAATGTGCTTAAGAAAAGCTGGTATGGGTATGGGAGGTAAAAATTTAGCTCTACTTAAACACGAACGTATTAGTATATCAGAACATAGTTCCGAAGATAACAACACGCCCATTAAAGTTTTTAGTAATAATACACCAGCAATACCAACACCAACGCAAACACCACCGGCTCCAGTCCAGCAAATGCTTTTAACAATAAATAGTGAAGAAGAAACCCCTGCACACTTCAGCAAAGCACATGCTGTTAAAAGAAAATTAAATTTAGAAGAATACAAAAAGAGACGTGGTGTAGAACTATCTTTAACATCAGTTACTAGTTCACAAAATAAAATTGAATCCAATAAAATACCAAAATTAGAGATAAATAACACGAATGAAAGAAAACCGAGTGTTTTCAATATAAACACAACACCCACTAAACATAGTGAAGCCGTAACTTCCATTGTAAAATCCCTTAAAGAGCAACAGAATCTTATTAAAAATCCTAAAACCGATCCCATTACAGAGGCCAAGAATAAGGTGTTGCGTATGCAAGAATTGAAAAGAGCCCAACAAATGCGTATAATAGACTCCACAATATCAGCCAAAGTACCCAGGGTGACAAAGCTATTGTCGTTACGTGAAATTGTCAAGGATACCCCATATTTGAATGGAGAAGAAAATAAAGTAAGCTCAACAAAGTCACAAAAAACTACTCAACATGCTTACGAAGAAATCATTATAGTCTCCGCCAGTTGCAATACTGATATCTCTATACCACCAATTCCCAGTCAGAATATACAACCAGTAAACAATGCCTCAAGATCTTTACTGAAATCATCGGCTTTGTTGTCGTCGATATCGAATTCCTTTCAAAAAGTTAATGCTGCGGATAATATAAAAATATCCACAAGTTCTCTTATAGCCAGTATACAGGATGTAGTAGCTAAGAAATCTCTACCAGTGGAGCAGGAGTCTAAAGCAGAAAAAGGCTTAAAAAATGATTATTCTAAACCCGAAAATCATGGTGAAGATAAAATCATTATGCACTTACGGAAAGATAGAATACGTAAACGCATGTGTACCATTGCTATACAAACTGAATTACAACTAGAATTTCCTCCATTACCTTTGCCCAAATCTAGTATACAACACAAGTCCCGAGAACGCGCTCGAAAACAACGTATTAGTAAACGTCAGTATCGTAAACATAACGTTCAATCTTATTCGTCATCTTCGGAATATACGTCGGACGAACATACAGATACCCACTCTTCGTCTTTAACACGTTCGCGTGATAACAGTTGTTCCTCTTCGATCGAACGTATGCGTACATATGACAGTGCCATTGGTACTGGTGGTTATTCCTCGAGAAGTAGCCGCAGACATCGGTCATCGATTTCATCTTCCTATTCCGAATCAGCTGATCGAATAGCTCGTGGTCAACGGCGTCAGCGTCGTACGAGTTATACAAAACGCTCAACACGTTCGAAACGTTCTCGTTCCCCGTATTCATCGTCGTCATCATTTACATCCGATTCGGATCGTTCACGTTCACCTAAATACAGACGTAGTTCACGCAGTAGATCAAACTCGCGAACACGATCCAGACATTCTAGTTATCGACAAACAAATAACAATAACAACTTTTTGGATCGCAATGTTTCAAAACCGGCCGTTGAAGAACGTCGCATTGTTTATGTTGGCCGTATTGAACAGGATACAACCAAGGATATGTTGAGGCGTAAATTTTTGACATACGGTACTATAAAGCACATTAGTTTACATTTCAAGGATACCGGGTAAGTAAATGATGCTATGAAATTCAGATTCTGAATAATTAAAAACAAATTTTAAATATACAGATTTGTTTATTATTTGACATTTAAAACCCGTACTTTCAATAAAATATAAAATTTTCAAAAAAAAAAAAAAATAGCTCTATTAACTTGCATAAAATTTGTACATAGAACCTAATTTGGTATTTCCGTACTTTAAATTTCGTAGAACCAACTCTTTAAATATAAAGTATAGTAAGGAGAATCTGAAAATATACAGTGTTAGTCAGAAAAATGCAACCAAAATCACTATTGACTTTTTATGTATTTTTAAACATGTTATTGTTGTTTTTCCAAAATCTTTATCATTTCTTACTCTTTATAACAATACAATAAAAAACACAAAAACTCAAAGTGGCACTATTTCAGTTGAACAAAACAAAAGCAACATTAATAATTATTCAATATTTAGTGAAGAATAATATTGACTGGAATGCTTTTCCACTCAGTTTCCAGCGCTTCTTTTAAAGATTGTTTAGAAGTGAAAGCTCGATCGGCTACCCGCCGCTTTAAAATGCCAAACAAGTTCTCAATAGGGTTCAAATCCGGTGATTGATTATATAAATGGGCATTTTTGCACAATTTGTACAATGTGACGGTCTGTCCTTTCATCCGTCTTCAGTGGTGATCCTCCCAAAATGCAACGTTTTTACAGATTTTGTTGTTTTATATTTTTTTATAAGCCGAGATATTATAGATTTATTAATATTATGGTTTTTTGCTAGTTCTATTTGGCTCTTTCCATTCATAAAATCCTAATTATTTAATTTTTTAAGTTTTCGGAGTATTTATCACGAGCCATGACGATATGATTTAAATATGATCAAATTGATCAATTAAATTAAATTGAAAGATAATGCAAAAATAAGCCGTTAAACTTGAAAGTAGAGACATTACAATTTGTTCATGCTTAAAGTTGCTTTTGTTTTGTCCAACTGAAATAGTGTCATTTTGAATTTTTTTGCAAAAAATATAACGGTTCTTTTAGTTTACAACTTTAGTTTTTTCATTTTATTTGTAATGTTATAAAGAGTAAGAAATGATAAAGAAGATTTTGGAAAAACAACAATAACATGTTTAAAAATACATAAAAGGTCAATAGTGACTTTGGTTGCATTTGTTCTGACCAACACTGTAGGTTTTGAAATTTGTTTTCAAATTAACACTTATTTTGTTTTTGGATTGAATTGAAATCTTTGCCATCTTACATTTGAGATACTATAAGTGTTAAATTATCTTGTTATTATTCAGATGGTTTATTTTTATCCAATTTGACGATGTCTGTCCGTCCGTCTGTCATTCCATCTATGTGTTCAAATTTGAGGTCGTATCTGTAAATCTTATTGGATTAATTCATGCATGTCCTTTGCTCGGCTCAGGGTCGATTGCAGTCATAAAAATGTTTCCTCTGTGTTGGACTTAAATTACACGTAGACCCATATAATCACCTGTATCTTGATTTATTTGAGCATTGGTCTTCATGAATCATTTGTCTTAAAATAAAATTTACAATGAAGTGTCATATTTAGTGTATTCACTAAAATTTAAAGACACAAGATATATTTTACTCAAAATTGTTTTTTATATGTTTTTATATCGAACCTAGTCCCCATAAATTAACGTCATCCAAAACTTATGAACTAACAATGAAAGGTATTAATTTTAAATCGAAACGAAAATGCGTGTACTAACCCCATTTTGCATACTTAAACAAAATTGAAAGATTATTAGTCTCTTCTTGTTACTTCACACTTAAAAACTATTTTTAACTTAAACGGCGAATATTTTTCTTATGCCAGTAACTTGTTCCGCTTGTACATTTGTTGTTTCTGTTTTAGCATGAAATATGGTTTCGTTACCTTTGAACGTTCCCAAGATGCTTTTGCTGCCATTGATTGTAGTACACGTGATCCGCAAATTAGTATGTATGATGTTAGTTTTGGTGGTAGACGTGCATTCTGCAGATCATCTTATGCAGATTTAGGTAAGTTTTTAGTTAAACAACGCTAACTTTATTCAAAAGAAATTTCTAAAAAAAAATATTTTTCTGTAGACAATGCTGGCATTAACACCTATCACTCATATGTCTTTCCACAACCAACACCACAGCCTAAAGAAGAGGATTCCTTTGAGGCTCTACTTAAGAAGATGAAAGCTAAATTAAATGCTAATAAAACCACAACAGTTGCAACAGCAGCTTCAACTACAGCTAAAAATTCAGCACCTGTCACAAATAATAAAATTTGACGAATATGCAGCAAGAGTTATAGAAAAAATTGTTGTTGTTTTTATTGTTGTCAAAGGCTGTTTTCATTTTCGAATTCTTCAACAATATTTTTCGATTTAGTTATTATATTAATCTTAAATTTTTTTACAATCTATCTAAAAATGCCTTATATTGATGTTTTTATAAAGAGACTTTTCATTTAATTTTTATTTTAACGGTAATTTTCTACTTGCAATTTATTTATTTACAATAGAGACTAACAATGATTGCCAAAAAAATACGGTTTACAAAAAAGTCTGTTGTTAGTATATTTTAATATTAATTTTCGTAATGTTTTTCTTTTAAGTTTTAATATATTTAAGTTTTAACGGAAAGAAAATCTTTAAATAAACAAAGGGGGATGATAAGAGTGCGTATTAAATAAAATTAAAAAAAAAATAAATGTATAAAAAGATCTAAATTAATAATGTGAAATAATAATGGAACTAAAATAATAATGTTGGAATGAAACTGTTCCCCCGCCGTATTTAAAGATCCTTTTTTTTTGGTTATGGTATAAACATGTGATATTACAAAACTATAAATAAAAACACACACACACACACATACAACAAGTCATTTTATAAGAGTAAGTTCTAAGACTTCAAAGAGAAATGAGAATCGTTTACTCCGTTCCCTCACCTTCATTAAGAAAACACAAACAAACACTCAATAGAATTTTTAAATCTACAATTACAAAAATATTATTTTTATATAGTGACACCATTTTCAATATAATTTTTATAATAGAAATTCGACTTTTATTACGAATTTTTCTTTAAGTTCGATTTCACATTAAAGCATGTTTTTTTAAAAGTACTTTTTTTAATTATACATACTTTGAAATTAATTTTCGACATCATTGAAATAAAATAATTACAATAAGGAAATTTTCATAAATAAAATTGAAAATGTTGTTAAAAACTTCAATAATTTAAAATTATCATATTGTTTTTACAACTGTTAACAAGTAGAAAATTTATTTAAAATTTAGTTTTAACTTTTGCAATTTAAGGCTTGAACAACAAACCAAACGTCTAAAGCAAAAAGAAAATATTACGTTTATATTAGGAAATGTGGATTTCATTTCCTAAATGTGTGGTAAACGTAAAATGTAAATAAATGCTTATAATAAAAATGCTTTAAGTAATAAATTAAGTTTAAATCTTTAAACTTCAAACTTAGTTTATCACGTCTCAGATGTCTTAGAAAAAAGCATACAAAACACACATTAACATCTTGATTTAATAACTTAAATTTTGTTAAGCTCTAGAAAATTTCCTTCAAGTTTAACACGAATTAAACAAAACCTTTATATTAGTTTGCATACAAGACACACATTAACATCTTGATTTAATAACTTAAATTTTGTTAAGCTCTAGGAAATTTCCTTCAAGTTTAACACGAATTAAACTGTTGATAACACAACCTTGATATTAGTTTGTAATTAATTTTTCTTTTTTTTTACGATTTTTATTTAAAAATTGTATTACTCACCCTCTCCTTTCCACGACCTAGTTGATGCTTAGTTAAACAAAAATAAAAAAGTAAAATCTTTAAAGAGTTATATAATCTGTTTAGGTACATTTTAAAATTTTGTTTAAAATTTAAAGTTTTGTATGAAATTTGTTTGTAATTTAAATTAAAATTATCTTTAGCTTATTTACTTTTCTAAGATATGAGTTCTTCATTTCTTATTAACATAAAATACGCGCATGCTAAAAAAGCGTTAGAAATCTTTAAGAAAATGTTATCTTTTTAATTACGTATCCTTCATTTTATATATTGTAAAACTGTGTAATTTCATTAAAATAAAATTTGCATATGATTTTTAAATAATGTTAATTTTTTATTATTGACATCACAAATTCTGGGTTCTAAGGTCGTCCAGAAGGTGGGAGGGCGACGGGGACAGGTAGCTACTGCTAGAGGAAAGGATCCTGAGGTCTGCACTAGTTTATGCACAAATGACAAAAAAAGCGCGAGTGACGATGCTTTTAACTTTCCCAAAAACATTCAAGACCTTTTAGACCTCTGTGCTGACCGCGAGTTAGTCCCCATTGATCAAGTCTTCTATGATACGACCGTGAAGGTGTGGTTTGATCCTCCTTTTATAGAGGATGAGGCCACACTGACACCGATTTAAGGTTAAAATATGGAGCTGGAATCTCTGGCTAAAGGTCAGCGACAATTCTGAGTATTATTCAGCTACTGTGTATGTCTAAAGGTGGTCCTTCTCCGGGGGATCGCAGCATTTTGGCCAACGGCATGTGAGTGATCTTAAGAATTTCATGACATGATTTTCCATAAAAAAAGAAAAATATTTGTTTCTGTTTTATTACGAGCAAATCAAAAAAGAAGTGTTCCGATATATTTAATTAAGCAGAGTGCGGGAATATTCGCTGACAATTGATTACAGAAGGGAACAAAATTGAACTTTTTGGTGTTGACAATTGCTATTTTTTACTAATTTGAGGGCGCTGATTTCAAATCTGCACTTGGTTTTTTTCTATTAGCTCGACTGTTCGCTATATACCGTTATGTCCAAACTGAGAAATAGAAAGTTTTGGGCCAATCAAAAAACATTTAGAGGTGGCTCAACACGATTGAAAATTTCAAGTGTGTTTTTCCGACAAATTGTTATATAATTCGGGATCAGTATTAAATTATCTTTCCAAGAAGCTATAGAACTTAAAAATCGAAAAAAAAAACTCGCCAATAAATAGCAAATGCCCCAGACCACTTTTGTACCAAAAAAAAAAAAACAAACTAGATCATGAAATTTAATGGCATTTTTTTAAACTTTACGAAATTAATTAAAGCCAACATTTTGTTTTAGTCTCTATACCTGTAAGTACTCAGATATGAAGTATTGTTTTATTACCAGCTTGTTAACCTATTAAGTATTGAGACCGAAAATGGAAAATTTTTTTTTATAAAATTTTGAAAACTCCTTTTTCAAGTTTTGAAAAGTTTTCTTTAACAAAATTCAAAAAAATTGATCTATCTCTTTAAGGTCTTGTTAAATGCATGTTAGAGATTAACTGTGTGAGTTTTTAGGTAAATCCCTATGCCAGAATTTTTTGGCAAGGATTTTATTTTTGCGGATTTCGAGAAAAATGGCATTTTTGAAAAATATTCTGTAAATGTACTATTTCTAAATACTTTGTATGAAAAATTCATCACTTGTCTACTTTTAAATGTTTCGGAAAACAATAATATGACCCCATTAACCCTTTTGGAATTGGGGTCACATATGACCCCAAGCTAATAAAAAATAATTTATTCAAAAAATTCAAATATTTTGTAAGTGCTATTGAATTTTTAGATGCGACGCTTAAAATATAATAACCAAATGTGTAGAACTTCCGTTCCTAATAATTGGGATAAATCCGAGAACTTTAACCCATTATTTGCCAAGGCCAGCTTTGGATTTTAAGATATTTTTGAATAAAAATGACCGAAACCGAGTTTTTCTGTTAAGCTCGATGAAACCACTATTTAGAATTTGAGAAAAATAATTCGTTTAATTTTTATTTATTTAACCCTTCAGTGCTCCTGGCATCAAAATAATCCATTGTGATATTTCTTTGGTGCAATTATGTGCTTATTGCTCGTGAATATAAATTAAAACAACTTTTAACCAATTTTGTTATAAAATTATTTTATGTATAAAAACTATATATTCCTAAATACAATAAGAATACAAGAAGACCCACAAATAACCCAAAGCTAATAAAAGACAATTTATTCAAAGGAATATGAAATATAAAATTAATTCTATTTAATTTGGTGTATTTAAGGATGATTTAGTGTGCGATTCAAATTGTTTTCTGTAATCACGTACGACTTGGCAATAAGTATTGCTTTTCTTTAATTTTATATTTCATATTCCTTTGAATAAATTGTCTATTATTAGCTTGGGGTCATATGTGACCCCGATTCCAAAAGGGTTAATGGGGTCATATTATTTTTTTCCGAAACCCTAAGCTATTAAAAAATTTTTCAAAGAAGGCAGTCCTTTTTTCCTTAAAAAATAAAAAAAATATTTGAAAGAAAAAATAAATAAATAAATTAAATTTTCTTAATTTTTTAATTTTATCAATTAATTTTGATTTGTCAATTATTGTGTGTGTACTTCGTGGAAATAATTTTTTTCCTTTTTTTTCTATAAAATTAGTATATTTTTTTTTCTTTTTTACCAATTGGACATTTTTTGATTATTAAGTAAGAGTTTTTTAATCGTAAGCCATGAACGGGGTTCACCCCCCGAACCAAAACAGTTTCGATTTGCTCAGCTCTGCTTCTGGTAAGAGTAAGGGCAACAAGAACAAACGTTTACGTTCAAAAGACTTTATGCCATTACCAGAACTTACACAAAGTGATCAATACCGCCCACGCTACATCGTTGCATCAACTAGACCGACCAAAAAAGATGAAGAAGTATTGCCGTTACCATCGTACAATGTGTTCCAGGTAGAAAGGGGGCTTAACTATATTTCAACAGAACGTTTAGAGGTGAACGAGATGAGAAGTGGGGATCTATTAATAAAAGTTCCGGATAACAAAACAACAGAAAAATTCCTTAAAAATTCTTTCCTGGACATCATTCCAGTTAAATTTGCCTTACACAAAACTTTAAACACCATACAAGGTCGAATCTTCTCTAGTAAGATTATACAAATTACAGAAGAAGAATTGCTTTCATCCCTCAAAAACCAAAAAGTAGTTGAAGTGCGCAAAATTACGAATAAAGATGGCAATGAAATTTTATCCACAGGTGCAGCAATCATAACATTCGATCTCTTCCATCTCTCCTCAAAAACCAAAAAGTAGTTGAAGTGCGCAAAATTACGAATAAAGATGGCAATGAAATTTTATCCACAGGTGCAGCAATCATAACATTCGATCTCTTCCATCTCCCGGAATATCTTAAACTTGGATGGGAAAGGGTTTCTGTGGAAGAATATAATTCCAAACCCTATGAAATGTGCCAATTGCCACAAACTAGGACACACCAAAAACCGATGTAAAAACATGGAACACTGCAAGGAATGCGGATTTCCTAAACCCCATGAATCATGTTCACGCATATTTTGTGTCAATTGCCAAACCGAACAACATACGTCTTATGATCCAGATTGTCCTTCTTTCTGGAAAAAACAAATCAGTTAATTATTTGCGCATCACTAAAAGATGTACAACCCGAGAGGCATGGAAGATTTACAACGACAATCCTTCTTTAAACACCCTCAAACCCTCGACAAAAAAAGGTAAAAATATTGCAACATATGCACAAATTTTAGGTTTAGAAAACAACAAAAATACCGATACTTCGATTAAATCTACTTCTTTACAATTAACCACATCAAATCATGACATCGTTCAAAATTCATCTTCTGAGAAATTTGATTTAACTGATAAACACGAAAAGGAAAAAAAAACTCTATTTCTACTAAAAACTCAACGCAATCAAACAAAATCGTTTTCAACGCTTCTACCACTCCAACAACCACAAACAGCGAAGCAGACATAGAATTTTCTTTGGAATCTCTCGATTATAGCTCATCTCACGTATATTCACTCAATACGGAAAAGAACACCAAAACAAATGAAAAAAATAAAATCTCATTTGAAGATGACATTTTTGCCGATATTTCGAAAAACGATAATATAAATATTTTCAATGATCAAAATATTACAGATGAAATGATTGTGAATGAAATTACTGAAGGTTTGGGTTTAGATAGTCCGAAAAGAACAATTGTTAAAAACTCTGCAGGTGAAACTACATCTTGTACTAATTTGTACAAGAAATTTCCCCAAATGAGTACAATTATAACATCAAACACTCTAAAGAACACAATGCCACCCAAGGATAAAAAAAATAATAAATTAAAATGGATTTTGACCTTAATTTAAATTTACTTCAGTGGAATATGCAAGGTTTTTTGAATCATAAATATGCTCTGGAACTACTAGTGTCCAGACATAAACTAAATATTATAGCTTTACAAGAAACGCACATTATAGACAAAAACCTACATCTTTTACATCTACCTGGATATAGAATTTACCACCATAACAAGGACAAGGAACATGATTCTAGTCGAACATTTTCTATTGTTAATAACATTGAACTGACTGGAAATACACATCACATTTTGCTTGGCGATCTCAACTGTCAGAATGTTCTATGGGGTTCGGCTTCAAATTCTTCTGGAGGTAATATTTGGGAATCTTTTGCTGATGACAAGGGATTGGTTATCTTGAATGATGGTTCACCAACTTTACTTAGCACTAAACACACACTGACAGCCGTAGATGTTTCTATGTCCAGTGTTGACATGGCTCCATGTTTGAACTGGATCTGTTTACCAATGCCGGAAGTTGGCGATCATTTCCCCATCCTAATTTCAAATAGCAAAGAAAGCATAAAAAGAAAATTCTGTCCACGATTTAATGATAAAAACGCTGATTGGGACCTTTTCAAACAAAAAGCATCTTTAATAACTGAAGAATATGAACCAGCATCGAATATGTATAAATAAGGAAGCTTCCAATATCAAACGCATATTAAGAAGAACAGCTAACGCAACAATCCCTCTTACCCGTGCTTCTCGAAACAAAAACAATCCGGTTTGGTTTAATACGGAAATTGCAAAAGTAATTCGCTTTAAAAATCAATCTTGGAAAACATTTAAGAGACATCGCAATCAAAAAAATGCTATAGAATACAGAAAGTCATGTGCTTTAGTTAAAAGGCAGAGTAAAATAGCGAAGAGGCTCACCTGGGAAAATTTTTTGAACTCACTCAACCCTTCCATGGATATTCGTTATTTATGGAACAAAGTAAACAACTTAAGATCCGAAAGAATAAATAATTTTCCTTCTATATGTGTTAATAACAACAGTATATCTCATCCTACGAAAATTGCCAACAAATTTGCCGACTATTGGTTTTCTCTTGGATCCGACGGTGCATTTGAACCTGAAATTATTTCAGAGAAGGAGAATCTTAATATTAACAACCTACCACAATGCAACATAATTTATCAATCTTTTAATAATAAAATTGACATTGCTGAACTTGAAGACATTCTGAGAACCCTTAAGGGATCAACACCTGCCCTGGATAAAATAACATACTCTATGGTTAAAAATTCCCCTAGAAATTTGAAAGATCGACTTTGTGCTCCATACAATAACATATTGGCCAGTAGTATTTTTCCTCATGATGGGAAAATTGCAGTTCTGTCTCCTATCACGTAACCGGGTAAGAATCCAAACCAACTGGAGGGCTACCGCCCGATTTCTTTGCTGCCAGTCCTTTCCAAGATCTTTGAAAAGATTTTGGCTAAACGTTTTTGGAAGCTCACTAAGGAAAACATTTCTAAAATTCAACATGCTTTTATTCCTAGACATGGGGTACATACGATATGTCACCACCTGGAAGACACACTTCGCCATAATATTAAAAACAGGAAACACAGTCTTGTTCTTTCCGAAGATATAGAAAAAGCATTCGATAAGGTGATTTCAACCTATATAATTATAGAGCTTAATGAATGGGGAGTCCTAATGTAACTCCTTAAATTGCTAAAGTCTTTTCTCGAGAATCGTAGAGTTATAGTTAAAATCGATGGCTTTTTCTCATCAACATATCTTCTGGATAATGGAGTCCCTCAAGGCTCGCCATTGTCTGTGATTCTCTACACCATATATGCTAACTCTTTGGCAAGGGCAATTGAAAATCTTCCAGGAATTGATTTTGTGGGAATTTATGCGGATAACATTTTTGCTGTTTCATCAGGTAAGCCTGAAATAGTTCGAATGAATTTATTGAATTTGGATGGGCTAAAAATAGAGGAGCAGTAATTCCAGCTGACAAAACAGAAATTCTTCACGTTTGCAGAAAAAAAGGTTGTAATGCTGATACATTTTGTATCAGAAATACTAATATTTAACTTTTAGAACAAATGAGGATTTTAGGCATTCAATTTACTAAAAATTTACTCTGGAATCATATTAACTTTTTGTCTACAAAATTAAGCAAAATAAATAATCTTGTTAAATTAATTTGTTCTCGTAACAAGGGGCATCACATCGAGAACTGGTGTCCTTCTTCATGGAATTACTGTTTATGGTTGGACCTCTAAAAAGAACATTACAAAGCTCAACACCTTAATAAACAACTGCTTTAGGACGGCTACAGGTCTTTTAAGGCCAACGCCCATCGTGTCTCTTAGAAATGAGGCAAAATACTCTGATTTTCAGAACCTCTTAGAGAAAACTGCAGTCAACATGGCATCTAAATCCATAACTATACCACATGAAGGGCTTCATCAAACATTCTGGAAATATATTGATAATCCACAACATAACACACAATCTTCCATCAAATATATTATTTTTCTCTTGCATAAAAACATTATTTCATTACCACCAAAACCCTCACCTGATATAAATTCGGGCGTAATGATCAAAATAGATGACAGCTTACGAAAATATAAAAAAGATGAAACCAATCCAACCTGCTTCAAAAGATTATTGGCGGAAAAAATTACGCATTTTTCTCCAAACGTTATATTATACACAGATGGATCTTTTCACTGTGGTACTACAACTTTTGCTATAGTCAATCAATTATCGCCAACTCATTTTGAAACTGTTAAAAAAATACGTCTACCAAATCATGCTGGTATATTCACTGCCGAAGTTGCTGCTATTAAATGTGCCATTGAACATGCTGTTGAACTCAGGAGTACTACTTTAATATGCACAGACAGCCTAAGCGCTACTAGGGCTGTGATGAAAAATCAAAATGGAACTTATGATGATATGCTTTACCCGAATTCCAACTTTTCTATTTCGCTGCTTTGGATACTCTCTCACATCGGGATTCAAGGAACCGAAAAAGCAGATTTCGAGGCAAAGGATGCACTTAACCTACCTGATATTACGGAAATACCTTGCTTCCCAAGAATTATTATGAACCCATACTTGATGAATCATAGGGAAGATAATGAAACAACTCAGAGGCCTAGATACAACAACAATTTCAGTAGATCCCAATGTATTACGATGGCACGTCTTAGAGTTGGTAAAGCATTATTTAATACCAAACATTATTAGGACAGCACAAATCCTCCAACATGTATTTTCTGTAATGTAGTTCTTACAATTCCTCACATCTTTTCTGAATGTCCAGAATCCCGTATTGATGTACCACTGGAGAAGATTTTGGACTGTGCATCCGACGAATACCTATCGGATATACAGCAGTCCCTTTCGAAACATCACATTAGTGATGTATAAGGTCAAAATTATATTATATAAATATTATTTTTTAACACTAATTACAACCTACACTTTAATTAATATGTTTCATTAATTTTATTAAACTCATTAAGAATATCTTTATATGTATGTTAAAATGCATATAACAATGTAAATAATCTCTTAATTTGTAAATGTTTCCATTTGTTCAAATTCGTGCGCATTTGGTCTAGTTACCCGGCGCCTTTAATTTATATTTTATAAATTTATTTGTAAAATATTTTCTAAATAAATAAATAAATAAATAAATATCGAATTTTTATATTAAATCTTGTGTAATATGAATTAGAAATTGTATCAAAAGTGAAGATCCCTTCACAAACACTGCTCCTAATTGCACTGTTAGTATTAATAAATATTTTATAAAGTATTGAATAGATAATCCTGTATTTTATTTTTGGGCTGATGTGAACATATTTGTTACACTGTACGTAGGTAAGATAAACGGTCATAAAGAACATGAACAATGATTTCTTTTGTCGGTAGTTACAAAAAAAAGGTTATCTCAATGAACAAAAAACAAAAAAAAACCGATCCAAATAACTCACGAAATCCACTGGCAAATTGTAAGAGAACAAGTGGATGGATGTCTTAGTTTACGTTTTCTTAACCCTTTCCGTGGATTTGTCGAATATATTCGACATTGCATGTACGCATTACTTAAAGGCATTTAATTTACAGTTAGTTATTGTTTGTTTTGTCTTGTTTGTTTTATTCGTTGCATAAAGACTACAATTATTCAGAATTGTGATCGTAGTAGGCGTTCGATATGTTTTATCAGTATTAAACGAGCTGTCAAGAAATAGATACGGAGTAATTGAAAACAACAAAATTCAGCAGCAAAGCAAATATATTCCGAGTGATCAAGCGATAGTGACAAAAAATTGTGAGTATTGATACAGGTGTAAATAAACGTTTTGTGAAAGAATAATTATGGAATCATAGAGCGGCTACTGTTGGCGACCTTTTTTCGGGTGTCGAATATATTCGACATTTACCTTGAAGGGTCGTTTTTTTTTTGTAGTGCTATACAGTGTAAAATTAAGTTTTTGTTCGGAAATTTTATCAATTTTGATTTGCATAGATAATGGCAGGATTATTGGATGATGAAATAATGGTCATTCTAGAAGCTGAATCAGATGTGGACGAGCTTATTGAAGATGAAGATGAAGTTTTATTCGAAGTGCCGAAAGTACAAACCATGGATATTGTGCCTGGCGACCACGAAGCTGTCTCTACGGGAAATATTGACGATGTCGAATATCATATCGAGCATATCAATATCTCCACTGATAATCAAGCCGGGCCAAGCAGTGGAATAGCATCGGATACTTCACTCACTTGGACACATAAATAAAACATAAGCTGGCGAACAGTTCGACAATTCACAGCTCGAGAAGGCATACCCTATAAACCAGCATCAGAAACAGCAGAATTATTTAAAGTTGGGACACCGTTCTCATATTTCAATAAATATTTAACGGATGAGTTCTTCAGGGAAACGGCACACTACACAAGTATGTATGCGCAAGGTAATGGAAAACAGTATTCAAATTATGTACGGTGGACGAAGTACGTCTAATGCAGTTACCATTGGAAGAAAATCTTAGCATCGACGAGCAAATCATCCCGTTTAAAGGTAAGTTCACTACTAAGCAGTACATAAAAGGGAAACCGTGTCCATGGGGAATAAAAGTGTTATTCATGTGCGGTAAAAGCGGAATGCCGTATGACTTTATTGTCTATCAAGGCTCAACAACACCCTTGAACCAAGATTGGGTAAATGCAGTTGGATTTGGTTCAACTATTGTGCTTCATCTAACGCAACGCATACCGAAAAATGAAATTGGCCATAATTTATTTTTCGACAATTACTTCCCATCCTATACATTGTTTGAAATTTTAAACAAAAACAATATCAATGCTGCTGGAACAATACGCATGAACAGATTTGCCAATCCTCGCCTGCCAAGCGAAAAAGAACTCAAACAAAGAGGACGAGGATCATCCACTGAATGTGAAAGTGCCGATGGCAATGTAATTATCACTTGCTGGTACGACAATAAAGTTGTGAATCTTGGCTCCAATTTTGTTGGAATCGGCATAGAAGATAAAACTAAGCGTTGGGACAGCAAAAAAAATGAGTTTGTAGTCATTGATAGGCCTCAAGTTGTTCGAATGTATAACGAAAGCATGGGCGGTGTGGATTTGTTGGATCGAATGCTGCAATATTACCGCATAAATTTTCGCTCAGTTAAGTGGACACTGCGAGTTATGATGCATTTTGTCGATTTGGCATTAACTGCGGCATGGATGGAGTATCGTCGGGTATCGCAATGAAAATGCCGAAAAATAAAATCCTAGATTCCATGAACTTTCGGATTCAGGTTGCTCGAGCTCTGCTCGCCTCTCAACCAGAAGATGTGTCACAGCCGTATACGCCGCGACAATGAGGAAGACCATCAAAAACAAGTTTCAGAGGGGACCAATCAGCACCATCTACATCCGCGAACATCAGCAACAGCTCAGATAGCGACGACTCGATGTCGCCACCACCCCAAAAAAGAAAGAGAACTTTTCAAAAAATACTACCACAAGAGGTTCGTCACTACAAGAAGTTACATATGCCAATATTTTTGCCAGCTAAGAGGGTTAAAAAGATACTGAACTGGAGCTAAGTTTTAGCAACCAAAAGAAAGCTCAATTGTGCATACTTTTAGAATATAAATGTAAATCTGAAATTTTTCATATTTTGTTAATTAAAAATAGATGTAATAAGAAGACTTAATTTAAAGTTATCTTACATTTAACTGAGTAAATTAGAATTTTAGCAACTAAAAAATCTTTACTCTGCACACAGTAGTTAGAATCGTATACCGAATACATTTCCTATAAAATGTAAAATAAATAAAATAAAATTTTTTGGATGTTGAAAGAGCTAACTTATGACCGACGAAGAGTAAATAAATATACAGTACAAGTATGCGAACTGATGCCCAAAAAAAGAAAAGTAAAGTAAAGTAGATTACATACCATTACAATAGTTTATATAATCATATACCCTCCACCAAAAATTTACATTTACATTATATAAATTATATTGTTATTATACATTACATTATATTGTTATACTTTTAGTATTATTTTGTTTGTATTTTAAGTTTAAATCTTTTAAATTTATATTTTCTTTTGGTAATATAGTACGCATCCGTAATATTAAATAATGGACTTAGCATTGTTGGACAGTGGGGAAATCAAATATGAATTGTTGATTAGAGGAATAGAGACCGAGGGAGGTATTAGAACTTTAACAACAAAATTTAAGAAAGTTATGCAGGAAGAAAGTTAGGGAACTAGGAAGACAGAATTTATACCAATTAACACAGGAGTATGAGATATGTGAAGAAAAAGTAAAGGACATAGTAAGAACAGTACAAGCAGTCTAAAAGAAAACTGATTTTCTAAAACAGAGCAAAGCTGTCACTAAGGGTGAACATGTTATGAATTGGTTAGATAGACCTCAACAAAGAGCCCCTGAATTTAAGGAATTTATTGCTAAATTGAGAAATAATTTGAATGAAACATTAAGTAGTTTAGTAGCCACGAATACAAATACTCGTGCTAATGCTAATATAGGTGATGTACATTCAAATCTAGAGCTTAGTTTAGAATTCCTGAATATTGCCAATACACACCAGAAAGAGGTAAATTCAGCAACAATAGAAGATAAGCATGTTAGTCAAACATTCCATCATTATAAAGGTGGACAAAAGAAAAACTTCAAGACCTTCAGTACCAAGGACACCAAGTTGGCGAGATAAATCCAACATCAGGTATAATTCTAATACTTCACATATAGTGGGATCTGTTCCACCACTAAAACCACGTAGAAGACAGATTTTTCCTCCTAATCGATATGAATATGACCAGTTGGACGAAGGTAGAAATGACTACACTCAAAACTTACAGGCGAATAATAGCAACGTTTCAGCATATCGAGGGCTTATATTCAAAAAGTGCTATCTGCATCAATAATTATATTAAAGAGAGCGTGTAAAACTAATTTGTTAATAAGATCTGAAAGTAATTGTAATTGTAATTTGCTACAATATCTATTTAGAAATAGTCGTACTAAGCATGTATGATATCAAAATTAATATTATATTTGACAGTTATATCAGAGAACAGTTTGAAATCAAAAATTAATATTGCTGTCAAATGTAGATAGCACTTTTTGAATATAAGCCCTCGATATGATAGTTATAATTTTCGTAAGCTGTCTAATATTTCTAAATGGAATGTGAGTTTCAATGGGTTGTCATCTCCTATTAGCGTTGAACAATTTATAATGCGTATTGCAATTTTAGCTCGTAGTAAGGGAATCCCATTAATGATGTATGCCTTTCACCTACACACTTACTGGAATTGCAAATAGTTGGTTCTGGATTTTTGTTACTAAGAATAGAATTGTTACTCGGTATAATTTTCGTCGTGGATTAATTGAAGAATTTAAAACTCTGAAAAGTGATCATGAAATTAGAAGACGTATTGAAAATAGGCGTCAGAAACCAAGAGAGAGGTTTACAGAATTAAATTAGCTATAGAGAGCAAGAACACTGAATTGAGTGTATACTATACTGATAATGAACTTATCAACATTTTTTTTTAATAACATGCACCCAGCTTTGAAAAAGTGTTTAGTTTTGCTTAGAGCGGTTACGTTGGATGAGTTAAGAACAAAATGTGTAGAAGTGGAGAAAATACCAGGTGATATAGGAGAAACTTTAGAAGATCAGATGCTAGGTAGATGGAGGGTGATCAATGAGATGTCAATTAGTACAGATAGAAACTTTGAAGATCTCAAACATAACTATCAGCTAGAAGAGAATAATTTAACCATTTATTGGAATTGTGATGATATAGGTCACAAAAATTCAAGAGAGTCCATCAAATCGTAGAAATTTATTCTTAACCAAACTATCCCAGATGTAGATTTAATTTAAACTCGCAAAGGGGTGTGAAAGAAATGAGGGCACGTTCACCACCCATAGCACAGTCCCTACTAATCAAGACATTATAGAAAATCATGCAACGCCCTGTACGCAAACAGTCAGGTACACAGACAGAAATATAAGAGTGAGAACTTACTTTAGGACTAAGAAAGATATGAAAAAAATTATAGAAAGTTTTAAAATAAATACACACTTTGATAGAAGAATCTTCACAGAGTTTTTCGTAAATGAAGCAAAGTTTAAGGGGTTATTAGATAGTGGCTGGTATATCTCTTTTTGGTAGAGATTTTATCAAAATCTTAGATAACTTAAATTTATCATTTTCGAAGTCAGCAACAAAATTATATATCGCGGATGGTTCAGCTCATAAAATTATTGGCTTTGTTTTCATACCAGTGTATTATCGCAATCACCAAAACAATTATATTTTTTATCTCCCCTGATCTACCACGGTTATTCACCTTGGAAGTTGACTTTTGGTTAGAGTTTGGTTTAGTGTCAGCTATAGTGGATGAGGTAACATCCAAGGATGAGGAGAGATCACACTTATTATCTAAAGAATAAAGAGAGGAGTTACAGAGTGCAATTTCCACTATACCATCATATCATAGAGAAGGGCTAGGGCCTATTAATTTGATTGAGCATGATATTAAAACTAGTTCGGTTGAACCAATGAAACAGAAAATTTATTACATGTCCCATTATAAACGATGAAGTAGATAGAATGTTGGGAGAAAATATCATAGAAAAAAGCGAAAGTAGTTGGCGTTCTCCCTGTACTTTAGTTCCAAAAAGCAACAATAAATGGAGGCTATGCCTAGATGCAAGGGAATATAATAGAGTAACTGAAAGAGATGCATATCCGATGCCTTGCATTGAAAGGGTTTTGACAAATTTAAAGAAGGCAAAATATATTTCAGCTCTAGACTTAAAAGATAGTTTTTGGCAAAGTTCGCAGATTTAGCAAATTGCAAAACGGCTTTTCCCGTTCCTGGAAGAGGCTTACTCCAATATAAAGTTATGCCTTTTGCGATTAAAAATGCTACGCAATCTTTGTATAAGTTAATTGATAAAGTTATACCTTATAAAACGGAAACTGAGGTTTATTCTTATGTAGATGACATGTTGCTAACTCGGAAACATTTGAGGACCATATTGCACTGATAAAGAAAGTAGCTGAAAGATTGAAGTTAGCAAACCTCACGATTAATTTAGAGAAATCCCGTTTTGTTCAAAAGACGGTCTGAAACCCAATCCTCAGAAAATGGAAGCAATTGTAAACATGAAGAAACCTACCGCTTTAAAGGAACTACGTAGATTTCTGTGTATGTGCCAATGGTTTATGAGAATGTTACCAAATTATTCTGCAAATTGGTCAAGCGAAGCTGAAGAAGCTTTCCTTAAATTAAAGGAAATTCTGACAACGACACCTGTTCTTGTTGCCCCTAATTATGATAAAATCTTTTACGTACATTGTGATGGTTGTGCCAATGGTGCTGGTGCAGCGTTAGTTAAAGTAAATGACCAGGGAAAAGAACAACCAATCGCATATATGTCAAGAAACCTATCCCCAGCTCAAAGAAAGTATAGTGTGAGTGAAATCGAATGTCTAAAAACCTTCAAAAATAGGTTTAAGGAAATTTAGGCCCTATTTTGAAGGAACGAAATTTTTGGTTGTAACAGATCATGCAGACTTAAAATGGCTGATGTCTACCAAAGATTTGCAAGGACGTCTAGCACGTTGGGCATTAAACTACAACACCATGAATTTGAAATAGTCCATAGGAAGGGAAAAAACAATGTGATAGCTGATATATTATCTAGGGTTAATCTTAAGGTTGATAAAATTAATTTTGAGGTAGATTTGAATTCAGAATGGTTTAATGGTCAGGAATATTTGGATAAGATGAAATTGGTTGAAGCAGATAAAAAAAAATTTCCTAGTCTAAAAGTTATACAAAAGGATAATTCAGAAAAATTTAGAAGGTAGGGAAGATGGGAAAGTTTGTTTATCTTCTACTTTGTACTCAATTTTTACTGCTGATTTCGTGGTTCTTAAGAATCAAGATGTGGCTTTCTACGCCGGAGACACTGCACTCATCTACAAGGAAAAAGTTTCAAATGCTATAATTAAAAGATTACAAACCTCATTAATTTCTGCTGAAAATTTTTTTGATAAACGGAAAGTAGAGTAAACCAGGAGAAAACCATGACAATTATATTTCCATTCAACAAATCAGCTAAACATACATCCATAATACCATTGGAAATGCAAGTATACATCAATATAAATGACGGACACTTTCCCCTACTCAATAGGAAATCAACAATTAATTGGGAAAACAAAACCGTTTCGTATAAAATGTGTACTCGTATATTACCAATATTGACCTATGATTGCTATGATTGCTCCATGTCACGCCTACATAGCCGTTTTAGTCTTAGAATGTAGACAATTTGACGATTTAACCCAGTCCTTAAAAGAAATATGCATGTTGTCAAGCATTCAATAAGAAGTTTACTGACATGAATTCTCATAATTTATCTTATTTAAGAATAATATAATTTTATTTAAAATTTCTTATACTTTTTTTTTAGCATTTAAAAGGTTTTATAACACCACAAGTTTTTCCTTAAACTGTTATATACATATTCTAGCTTTTATTTTTAAATTCACTTTGCTATAAAATCTCATAGTTTGCTCCAATAAAATTGAATAAAGGAAATTTATATATATATATATATATATATAAAAAATATATTTCCAAAAAAAAAAAAAAAAATTACTACAGACTCCTCGACTCCGACTCCGAAGCCCTGGTACAAGTGGCTAGTATCTTTTTTGTTGTTGGTTTAATTAGTTATGAACAACAGTAAAGCAAATACTTGTTCTTTTCTATCGTAAGGAAAATGGAAGTAATTTTTATTTTATTTAATGACAGTTATTTTTCGTATCGACTTTTGTAACATACACGGACTAAGATATAATTTTTTCTGTGTACTCGTATATGCCCGGATTTTTTCGCTTTATGCGAGACCCAGGTAAGTGGCGATGTTGATCACCTTCTGTCCGTTTTTATTCTTGTTATGTGCATTCGGATTATTTTGTGTACCAGTACCAGCAAAATCTTAACTGTAATGATGTAGAATTTAATTCACTTTTGATTAAGTTCAAAATCAGGTCACACATTTTGCAATTTGGGTCTTTATATAGAAGCCCAAACAAAGATAGGGAGCATATATATAATGGCTTCGATGCCCTTTCTGAATCCACATCACATCCTGACAAGTATGAAGTGCAAATATTTCATTTGCACCTCTCGGCAATTCGGATCACTGCACCATTTCTGCATCCTTTTTATACTCTGTATTTCAAAGTGTTTCAGCGCCAACTATGAAGCGCTCAGTTTTTATTTACAAAATGGCTCGTTGGGCTGAGCTCAATGATTTCTTTAAGCATTTCAACTGGAAAATTTATTTCTTAGATAAAAAATGTGGATGCTACTGCGAAAATGGTAGATAATGGTATGAAATTTTTGATTCCATCAAAACGCATTTCGGCTAAAATCTTGGTTTAACCAGACTTGCAGAAATGCAGTCAGATCCAGAGAGGAAGCATTCAAATATTGTCGTAAAAGTAAAAATTCCGTTACTGATTTGCTACGCAAACAGGCAAGAACTGAATGTGCCAAAGTACTAAGACGCGAAAAGTTTCTTTACTAACAGCGTCTTCGTGCTAAAGTTCTTTCTGCTCCTCGGGGCAGTAAGAGCTTTTGGTTATTTGTTAAACGAGAAAAAGAATAATGCTAGTTCTGCTTTCCCAACTCTTATAATGAAGGACCAAATATTCACTGACCCGGTTGATAAGGCTAACCTTTTAGCTGAACTTTTTGCGAAAAATTCGTTTTTGCCGGATAAAGAGTATCTCGTACTATGCCAAAAATATTCTTCCGAGCACGTGCAGTTAAAAAGGTTCTTTCGGATCTCAACATTAATAAGTCTCCGTGACCGGATGGTATACCAGCACTGGTGCTGAAATAGTGCTCTTCGACGCTAGCCAGTCCATTAGCCAACCTTTTTAGCCTTTCGTATCGTGCGGTGGTCTTTCCCTCTTGCTGGAAGGTTGCTAAAGTCCAACCAATCCCTAAAAAGGGTGCGGCTAATAACCCTGAAAATTACCGTCGTATTGCAATCTGCTCTGCACTCTGAAAGGTGATGGAGAGCATGATCAATTTCCATCTTGTGAACTACCTAGAGGCCAACTCACTTATTAATGATATGGCTTCCGTAGAAATCGTTCCACGGGAGACATGTTAGCTCTACTTTCTTAGCGCTGGAGTCGATCCATTCGCAATTTTGTTGAAAGTAAAGTGGTTGCTCTACATACTTCCAAGGCATTCGATCACGTGTGGCACGGTGCACTGATATCCAGTCTTATCGCATTTGGGGTCGGTAGTGACTTCTCTCGATTTATAACGAGTTTTCTCGGAGATCAAACAATACGTGTTGTTATTGATGGGTTCTCATCTCATCCAATGAGTTTCAGCTTAATTCAGGGGTACCCCAAGGTTCCGTTCTTTCTCCTTCTCTTTTCCTTATCTTTCTGAACGACCATCTTGGTCAAACTTCTAACTCTATATACTCTTTCCCAGATGACAGCAGCATTTGTCATTCATTTTCCTTTAATTGTAGGCCAAGCCTGTTGGAGGTTGGGGGCAAAAGGCGGACAATGAATGACACACTCAATCAAGACCTGTTAACAATCTGCGAGTGGGGTAAAGCGAATAGGGTTGATTTTAATGCGCAGAAGACTCAATGTTGTATGTTGATCCATAGGGCCATGGATTCAACAATGTCATCTGTATATATGGGTGGTATAGGTATTAGGAGTCAGATACTCTTGATGTTCTAGGCATTAGAATTCAATGTGATGTTCGTTGGAACGAGGATGTTTTTCAAGTGTCGAAAGAAGCATTCAAGTGTCTTGGTTTTCTAAAACGGTGCAAAAATTACTTCACTCCCTCTGACCTCCTTAAAATCTATACACCTTACATCCGACCGAAAATGGAATACAACTCCCATATATGGGCAGGAGTCTATTTTGGAGCTACTGGACCGTGTGCAAAGGAGGGCGTTTACGCTCATCAATGACAGTAGGGTAACCAATTCTATTGACTCATTGGAACATCGTCGGAATGTAGGTTGTGTATCACTGTTCTATAGATACTACCATGGGAAATGTTCTTCTGAGATGAATTATCAAATATTCACTGACCCGGTTGGCTAAAATTTTAACTGAACTTTTTACAAAAAATTCGTTTTTGCCGGGTAGTGATCAACCAATGCCCGAACTTGAAAGGGTATCTTGTACTATGCTAAAATATACTTCCGAGCTAGCGCAGTCAATAGGGCAATCTTTTCAGCTCTTCTTACCGTGCGGGAGTCTTTCCCACTTGCTGGAAGGTTGCCAATGTCCAACCAATCCCTAAAAATGGTGAGGTTATTAACTCTGAATATTGCCGTCCAATTGCGATCTGCTCTGCGCTCTCAAAGTTGATGGAGAGCATGATCAATTTCCATCTTGTGAACTACCTAGAGACCAACTCACATCTCACTGATCGATAGTATGGCTTCCGTAGAAATCGTTCTACGGGAGACCTGTTACCTCTTCTTTCTAAGCGCTGGAGTCGATCTATTGTTTGTCAAAGTAAAGTGGTTGCTTTAGATATTTCCATTCGATCGCGTGTGGCATGGTGCATTAATATCAAAGCTTATTACATTTCGTGACTTCTCTCGATTTATATCGAGTTTTCTCAGAGATCGCACCATACGTGTTGTTATTTATGGTGTCTCATCCAATGAGTTTCAGCTTAATTCAGGGGTACCCCAAGGTTCTGTTCTTTTTCCCTCTCTTTTCCTTCCTTTTTTAATGACTTTCTTAGTCAAACCTTCAATTCAATGAGTGACACACTCAATCAGCACCTGTTAACAATCTCTGAGCGGGGTTTAGCGAATAGGGTTGATTTTAATGCGCAGAATTCTCAATGATATATATTGCAATAATTTTTATTGATACCATTTCAAAGAACAGGGTATGAAAATATGACAATAGTTTGTTAGATGTATTTTTGAAAATTTTTATAGCCCCTATTTTTCCAGTAAGGAAGGAAAAAGTTTAGTTAAGTAATTTTGAAAAAAGCAGTATCATGTCTGTCACATTATAAAACACTTCTTTTACTGTAATCTATTTTATATGCTTTATTAATAAACTAGCTCTTATATTAACAATAAACAACTGTTTCTTATTTGTCATACAAATAACTTCAGAGCTTTTCTGTGTTTTACGAACTTCCTCTAAAATGATGTCTGTTCGTTGTCATGTCTGTCACGACTGATTTTTGCCTCCAATTATTAAGAATAGTAATACTTTCTCACTTTTTCTAATGGTAAATACGTTGGTAAGGTCCGTCTGCATAATTTTGTATATTTTTATGAAAAATTAAAAACTTTTACTGTATAATATTGAATTAGAAAGATCACTTAATGTCATGTCTGTCACTATGGAATCAATCCAATATCATCTGTAAATATGGGGGGTATAGGTATTGATAAATCGGAGGAGGGCGTTGATGCTCATTAATGACAGTAGGGTATCCAACTCTGTTGACTCATTTCAGCATCGTCCAAATGTGGGTTATGTAACACTATTCTAAGGATACTACTATGTGAAATGTTGATTAGCGAACTCATTCCAAGTGCCCGAGAGCACATCACTTTGTAGTCTATTGTCCAGAAGACCGCACAGAGAAATTAGTTTATCAATCGAACTAGCCGTATGTGGAATAAATTCTTCACAAAAGTCTTTCCTAACAGTTACTATCTAATAAAATTTAAGGCAAATATCTACAAACTTTACTTCCTCGTTCCTCCTTCCCATAACATATTTTCCTGAAATCAACACAGAGAACTGCATATGTAGAGGGCATCCCCTGAGTGTTGGTTAATAATAAAAGAAAATCAAACGCTAAAAATATAATTGCCAACCGTGTTACTGTGCGAAATTTAATTTATCATTCCTATTGAATACTATTTCAATACATTGAATATTATTTCTAAAGTAAATTTTTCATTTTGCAAAAGCAATCAATCCATTAATAAAAATAAGTAAATTGGATATGCACTCGTATGAATATTGCCTGATACTACTAGTGCGTGTATGTACGTTAATAATACTTATTAACATTAATTTCAAACAGGCAGGCATATGGCCTAGTTCTGTGTATATTATACTCGTATGTGTACGCGTTATTAGGGATGCCAAATGACCCAGAATGCGAGAATGTTTAAAAGAATTTTAATGCAATTTTATTTTATTTGTAATGTTCAACATATTCAAGTCCAAAACTTTTAATTTATTTAATAATACTGACATGCAACATGATGTTTTCCCAAAGCTAAAAGGAAAAAATATGAAAAAAATATATATTTTTTTTCTTATTCAAATATAACAGGTATCATAATAAAGCTTTTTTTGTTTTTAACTATCAATTATTAAGGCAATGAACAACTTTTTTTTTCTATGTGTTATACGATTTTTTAAAACCTCTTTATATTGTAGTGGATTTTTATCCGTTTTTTCATGCTTTTTGCTACTTTTAAATATAAGTGCAATTTTTAAAAAACCATTTTAGTAATTTTTTTCGGATTTTTTTTAAAATTCTGTGCCTATATAAGTTAGATCAAAGACTATATTCACACAGAAAAATAGTCACGTAACGTAGAAGAAAATTTAAGTGAGTTCCCTATGGTTTTCAGTAAAGAGGGCAACCACATTAAAATTACGTGATTTATCACGTAAAATCTATAATTTTCAATAAATGTGTATTCACGTCAAATTTACGTGAAAATATGTAAAAATTTCTAATTTTTGTTAACGTCAATTCACGTCAAATTTAAGTGAAAATCTTTTAACCCGACATGTGATATCACATTATTTTTTATAGGGAACCTCGTTAATTTCAATACGGATTTCTATTGGTTTTTAAGAGTATTCACGTTTTTTTTTAGATATTCACGTATATTCACGTTTTTTTCAGCGTATTGAATTAAGGTGATGTACTGTAAAAAATAAACAGATTTTCTAGTTCGTTTTCATCGCAGGGAAGTTTTAATTGATCGTTAATTATTATAGCTTAAGCTATAATTTTGTCATTATCAATTATCACTACCAAATAAAAAATAATTTTATTTTTTTTTCAATTCAAAAAATTTATTAATATTTATTTTCAATATAAATGTAATACTTATAGTAAATAAAAATAATACATTAATCATATATGTATTTTATATTTATTTTAATTTTTAATTTTAAAATTAAAAATATTTTTTAACTTATACTATTTAAAAAGTATCGCTTAAGTCGGATTAATTTTATACCATTAGCTAAACAATAGAAATGAATCGGGGGGCCATCAAAGGCGATTATATTATATAAATATAATGATTGCTCATCACAGGAATCAATAACATATGATTGGAAATGTTTTGAAAATCTACTAACTTTCCATTCCTTACAAACTAAATAGCAATCATCCTTTTTAAAAAAAATTTCAACTATCTCAAATACTTGCGGGATTTTATTATGAGAAGTTATAGTAAGAACGTATCCTATTTTATAAACCGTTCCTCTGAACTTAATTAATTCAGTCTGTTCAGAGGGCAGTTCTGTTACATCACATTTAATATTTAATATAGAAAAATATTCTTTTGATTTTATATCTACTTTTAGTATCGGTTTATTTAAAACAATTTGTTTTTGAAAAAATGAATTAGTATGTAGATTATGAGAAAATCGTAAGGCTGCTTTTATTCCTAGTGTCAGAGGAATATGAACCCTTGAATTTATTGCTCCCGCATATTTTTTATGTATCTGGTTTTCGGATTCAAATCGAAAGCACCATATGTGTCGCAGAGGACCGAGTTGCTCTATTATAGTTGGGTAATGTACACTTAAATGGAATTTGGGTTTTAATGTATCTTTGAAATGTTTCTTATAGAGTTCATGGTGGTATTCTATTTCGTCCTTTAGTTTTTCTATGGAAGCAGCATCATACCTTGGAAGTAATATTAAATCCAGAACTCGAATTAATTGAATTAAATATTCATAAACCTCATTATTAGGCATGATTAAATCTCCAATCATGGGAAGAATCAAATGACAAAAACTTTTCAATTGAGATGCACTCATTTTAAATGAAGCATTATCAATGTGACTTTTTTCAATGGGCATGCTAACATTACCTATTTCTGTATCCCCATAATTAAACATTTGCTTTCTATAATTTAATGTTTCTAGCGAGAAAAATTTCTTTTCGAAAATAAAATAAAGTAGGGTCTTAGATAGTGCATATCGGCAAATTCCTAAATACCAATCATGCATAATGTCACTAGCAATATTAGAAGTAACGTGGAAATCACTCAGCTCATTAAATATGGAATTTTCTTTAATTCCAGTTTTCTTTGAATTATTTAGAGTCAAATCCTCTTCATAATTAGATTTGTTTCGAAGCGAGCTAGGTATTTCAAGTGTATCGGATTCTGTTTCAGGTTTACTCCTCCTACATACTCTGCAGAAATATTGTGCCGAAAAAGATTTATTATATCCTAGTACTGTATTTAGTGCTAAATTATCACCTACAATTTGGATTAATTTAAATTTTATATGATAACTTTTTTGTTTTGTGTTTATCTCTATCCCTTCAGTTTCTAATTGTTTAATACTATCTAACAGTGGCTTGAGAGACCTTCGATTCCCATATTCACTAAAGTCTTTTGATTTTATGAAACCCGCTACAAAAATATTGCTAAGTAATGATGCTTGATATTGTGGAATTGTCGGAAAGGTATAGTATATACCACAAATTGAGTGACGACCGGACTTTGATCCTCTTCACACAACTTTCCGTTTATAATATTTTCAATATATATTGAACTCTTCAAGCGATCCATGTTAGTTAAAGTTTCAGATAATATGTCACCGGTTTCAAAGTATCTTTTTATTTGAAAATTTATATCCATTAAACAACCTTCCACCTTGTTTCCACATATAATTGGAATATCATTTATTATAACTTCCGATAAGTTATTACTAATTAAGAATGTGGTTGGTGTTTTATATAACAATTCATTTTGTAGTTTCTTAATAAATTTGTATTCTGATTCAATTTCACTAAAAGGTTGGGCTATATATACTATTAAATCATTGATATTAACTGATGATTGACTATGACCATTATTTACGTTTGACAAAACTGATTTTAATATTTTTGATATAGGTTTAGTTATAAAATCCGTAACAGAATTTTGAATTTGTATTACATCTTTTCGTGTGAATTCGTTTCGATTGTGTAATTGTAATGAAAAATTTAATACAGAGTTTTTTATTTCTGACAAATAGTCGACATTTAAATCCAACGGTTCATAACTTGGCGTAGTATCTACAACATGCAAATTTATATTGCTTAATTCTGTATTAGATTTTTCTATAATAATCGAACCTAATTCCTGCCTTTCATTTTCAGTTGTATTATGCAAATGTTTACTTAAATGTCATCGAAAAGAATGAATGTTTTGAAATTTTTGGCGGCAGTTATTTTGTTTGCATTTAAATTTGTAAATGGACGGAACGCCATGAAAATATTTAAGATGTCTTATAAATATATCCAGTATTTTGAACACTGATTCACACATAAAGCAAACTAAGTGTGTCATTTTTGAAGTTAATTTCAACACTTTTATTGTTTTAATCTATTAATTAAATTTACAACTTCGGAGAAACGTTCCGATTCTAAACCATAAAAGAAACTTTCCAAAAATAACCAAACTTGCTTGCTAATGTGTGAATATTCCAATTGAAATACATAACTTATTTTGATTACCATATCGAGGCACTTCTTGAACGATCCCATTTTATATTTAAGCTCGTCTAAATATACGTAGAAGTGTTTCAAATCATTTAATGTTGGTCCAACTACAACTATCTTAGGTTGAATTTTGCTCTTATTCTCTTTATTTATTGCCTTAATTTTTGTAGTTTTTGCTGCATAATACAGAGTTTTTTATTTCTGACAAATAGTCGACATTTAAATCCAACGGTTCATAACTTGGCGTAGTATCTACAACATGCAAATTTATATTGCTTAATTCTGTATTAGATTTTTCTATAATAATCGAACCTAATTCCTGCCTTTCATTTTCAGTTGTATTATGCAAATGTTTACTTAAATGTCATCGAAAAGAATGAATGTTTTGAAATTTTTGGCGGCAGTTATTTTGTTTGCATTTAAATTTGTAAATGGACGGAACGCCATGAAAATATTTAAGATGTCTTATAAATATATCCAGTATTTTGAACACTGATTCACACATAAAGCAAACTAAGTGTGTCATTTTTGAAGTTAATTTCAACACTTTTATTGTTTTAATCTATTAATTAAATTTACAACTTCGGAGAAACGTTCCGATTCTAAACCATAAAAGAAACTTTCCAAAAATAACCAAACTTGCTTGCTAATGTGTGAATATTCCAATTGAAATACATAACTTATTTTGATTACCATATCGAGGCACTTCTTGAACGATCCCATTTTATATTTAAGCTCGTCTAAATATACGTAGAAGTGTTTCAAATCATTTAATGTTGGTCCAACTACAACTATCTTACGTTGAATTTTGCTCTTATTCTCTTTATTTATTGCCTTAATTTTTGTAGTTTTTGCTGCATAACATTAAACGTTTGTACATGGAGTACAAAATCTTCTTGAGCTTCTAAAATTGTTGGCTTTATATTTTTGTTAACCCTTTTAGGGTGAAGAATTGCGTGAAGTAAAATTGTTATTATGCAATCTCTCGAATCTAAAAACAAGATTTAAAGGGTGAATTACCTTGTGCTCATGAAATGAAATCAATATAAATATTAAGAAAATATTTACTTACTCATATCAATTCCATCTTTTAGTACTGATTGAAATAAAATACGGGAAGCCTTATCCTTAATTTCTGTTTCGAAGACCGGTATAATTTTGGTGACAAAGTTATCGAATTCTGATAATAAATTGTTAATTTTTCCAGAAAACATAAATTCAAAGTCGATATCAATCTGTAAAAAAAATATTTAGAATAAATTTTGCTTATTGAGAATATAATTTTTCAAACCAAAGATAAAAACTTACGAGGTGGTACCCGTTTTCGTCGTTGAACCTGGGCCATTCGTCCAACAACTCTTGGATGGAAGAATTTTGAAGGTTTTGCAGCTGTCGCGTTCTTAATGCCGCGGTCTTCTTCCAATTGGTTATTACCGATTCCCAAGGAGATATATTGCTAAACAGCCACAACTTCAAATCTTCCATTTCATCTGTAATGCGCAATTTTTTAATAGAGAATAGAATGATAGATATTAATGAAAATACCTGCATTCAACAAATTTTGTGGAATTTCTAAAATGGATTCAGAAACAGCAGTTGGAGCATTTACTAAAGGCACATTGCTCCCTTTTGATGGCAATTTACCAGTCGGATTTTTTTTACCCGTTTTGCGTGGCATAAAATATGTTGCCTGTATAATAGAAACAGTTTATCAAACTTGAGAATTATAATAATTGTGTCTTTCTATACTTATTGATTTTTCATTAGGAAATTTTTCTTCAATTGTGTTTGCCCATTGTTGCATCTCCAAATACGACATTTTTCGATTCTTATTTTTATAAAAATCAACCAAACAGTGCGTCAAGTGCTTCTGCTGTGTTGAGTTTAAGCTGGAATGGCTTTCATAGTATTTAAGAACGTGCTGTCCATTTATAGTTTCCTTCAATACGGATTCGACAGTTTCACCGTTAGGACAAAGTGTTATTGCCATATCTAAAATTGCAGAATTAGATGTAGCTATCGATGAGCTTTCTGTATGTGAAATTCCATTTGAGATTTTTTCTAGCCAATCTATTACTTTACTGGTTGCTTCATTGGACATTGATACAGTTGCCTCATAACTAGTGATTACACCCTGGAAAGAATATATAATTATGAAGATTAAAGTTATAGAAGCGTTTAATAATGGAAATGAAGGTTAAAACAAAGATATATTTGTTGGTACAATTTTACGAGAATTACTGTGCATATAAACATTTTCCATCTTCTTCAATTTCACTACAGTTTTTCTATACGTTTTCTATACTAAAATTTTCCTTTCGATTTTATCTATAGGTACTATTTAAATTTGAACTTACTTTTTTTGCTTTCCATTCATATAATCTCTTTTTGAGCAGTGAGCGCTCCCCAAAAAAACTGAAATTAAGGTTTAAAAAAATTTCATCGATATCAGCTGGTTGCAATGCCTCTAAATGTGCCACTGAATTATAACCGTATGTCTTTAATATTTCACACGTCGATCTACGTAATCCCCACGATTTTAATATTTTTTGAGCTTCCTCAATTTCTGAATCTTGAAATTGTAATGGCGGTATAACCACGCATGAAATAATTTTATTGTCAAGTGAAATATCATTATTGTTTATTTCAATTTCATTATTGTTGTTTTCGTCACTGTCACTATTATAATTCCTAATCACTTCACAATTTGTTTCCATATTTTTTTTAATATTTCACGATATATAGTTATATTTTATATTTTCACGAGATATAGTTTTTTGGTTATTTAGTTTCAAAATTGTATTAACTGAATTATAATTTTGATTCACTCACTTTAAAATACATACAATCACTTGGAATAAAAATTATCATTTGATTCTTTTGATAACTTTAGATTAAAAAAAATACGCAAATTAAAATCACGTGTTCTTTCTGCTTCATCGTTCACTACAATGTGGTTTTCTATTTAATGCTTTTATTCTTCGAATACATCGATCGTAAATAACGTGCACTCTATTTAAAATAATAATGTTTCACACAAAACACTCGCAATTTACCGTTAAGAAATCAATGTTGTTTTTCACTTTGATTTTACGTGAACTCTATTAAAAAATCAAAATGAAATCATTTTACACTATGAATTTTTACGTGAGATCCCAAAAATTGAATTGATGGGACGATCCTCTTAAAAATACGTGCTTTTTTTTCTGTGTGTTTGTGTCAAATTTCATTTAATTCGAAAAGGGTTAAAGTCCAAAATGCTTCTATTTTACGGAAAAACATAAAACAAAAACAAGTAAGAAAATTATAGTCGGTCTAGACCGACTATACGATACCCTATACCATGCGTTTAGAGACCCTATCTCTTAGGCCTAACTAACTGGACATAGAAAATGAGCAAAAACCAAATTTGAGTGTGATTTTTATTAATTTTTTTGGCTGCAGATATGAAAAAGTTCATATCGGATGCTATATCTATATAGGGACTTGGTCCAAAAATGGACCGATCCTGATCATGTTTGGTAAAGTCTCTTGTATTTTGCAAAAATATATACAAACAAAATTTGAGAAGAATCAGTGCAATATTTTTGTTTTTTAATAGATTTAAGTGAAGATCGGGAAGCAGCTCTATATGGGGTCAAAGGGATCATTTTTGGACTACTCATTAATGGATGTAATGAACGCATACAAACCCAATTTGAGTAAGATCTATATGACAATTTGGATCTTATGGCAATTTATGTCGATTTCATATGGGTAATTTATATGGGGGCTAGGTCTGAACATGGACCGATTCTCACCATTTTCAATAGCGTTCATTCCATGGCCGATAAAAGCTTATGTACCAAATTTCATCAAAATACATTCATATTTGCGACCTGCAGTTTGATTACAAGCTTTACATGGACACACAGACTGACGGACGGACGGACGGACGGACGGACGGACATTGTTAAATCAACTCAGAAAGTGATTCTGATTCGATCAGTATAATTAAAGATGGGTCTAGGTCAAATATTTTTGGTTGTTACAAACAGCAGCACAAAGTCATTATACCCAAACCACATAGTGGTATAGGGTATAACAAAAAAGAAAATTTGGCATTTCATGAATGTAGAAATACAATTTAAATAAACCAACAAAAAGTAATTTTATATGAATTTATAATTGATGAATTTCTCAAAATTCCGCAATCCCGGGATTCAGTTTTCAAAATCCCGATTCACGGGATTTGTAACATCGTCTATCTGCCTGTGTGTCCATGTAAACCTAGTCATGAAAGTACAGGTCGCGAATTTGAATAAATTTTAAAGAATTTAATTTATATATAAGATTCTTTCGACTATAGCGGGAACAGTATTGAAATTGGCGAAAATCGGTGCATGGTCAGACCTAGTTCACATACAAATGTCCTTATGAGATCGACTTAAATTGCCATAAGATCCAAATTATCGTATAGATCTCGGTCAGATTCGAGTGTAGCTTTATTTTATTTTATCCACTCGCTATCGGAAAAAAAGAAATTAATTCATAAACAACATATAAAATTTCTCTGTTTTCTATTTTATTACTATCTTTTTATTTATTTTTTTTTTTTTATTATTTTTTTATTTGTATTTTTTTTATAAATGCTAATGAATTATTTTGATTTTTTTTAATAAATTTGGTTAAAACAATTGTTGTCGTTATTATAGGCGTGTTTCAGATTTTTCCGATCGCGAGTGGAAAATGTCTTAATTTTTAGATGAACGCGTTGAAGAACATGTTCTGTTTTTTTTTTAGCAGAACACGTGCAAGAAAACGAACTTAAAATAAAGCTACACTCTGTGTGGTTTATGTATGTTCGAAACAAAAAATACTTGATAGAAAAATGTTCGTGTAGATAACGAAATATTAAAACGAAACACGGTCATGATTGTGTTGGGCACCGTACAAAATTTAGTAACACACGTAATTGATATGAAAATAAAAATATGTGTTTGTTGGTCTGAGCTATGTTTGTTTACATATATGTACGACTTTTTTTTTATTCAGTGTGTGTTTTTTTCTGAACTCTGAAAATAAGTGACTGTAACTTTCTAAATAGTGCTTTGTTTACACCAGAAATAAATATATTTAATTCTGTTTTTATAAAAAAAACATTTTTAAATAGCAGATTTAGTATTTAATATTTTTCAAAAATTGTTAACAGAAAAAAATTTTTTAAAAAAATTCCTGGAAATTCGGCATTTCCAGGTTGGCATCCATAGTGTATTTGTGTGTACAAAAATAAAAAAGCACGTTAAAGTTCATTTTGAATAGGAAGAATATGTTAAAATACACGGTTATTATGATAGACCATACTCAGGCTTCTTGTGTCTGTGTGTGTGATCGTCATTTATAAACATTAATGAGTTTTCCCTTTTATATACATACGTATGAAAACTTAATGAATAAAGATGTAATCTAATATACATTATTATAATTGAATGATTTTCTACATGAAAGAAGAGTTTTATATGAACTGAACTGAAGAACTTGAAACATCCAGATGAATAATAAGTATCATATTAAGAATGAGAACAAGTTAAAGATGTTATACAATTTATAGTTAATTTATAAGAAAAATTGTGGTTTGTAATAAATAGTAAAGGGTTGTAAAAATGATAAACACCAACAAAAATCTTCGCAAATTTACAGGAATAGTTTTTCTTGATATTGAAAAAGCGTTTGAATGCGTATAGCACAATATAGTTATTTTTAACCTCAATATATTTACAAAAAATTATAAAAAGTTTTTTTTTTATCGTACAGATACTTTGCGGTCCATTTAATGAGGAGTGCAATAGTGAAGAATATAAAAAAAGCTTTAATGCTGAAAAATACTTCAACAAATGGAAAATAAAAATAAATCTTGGGAAAGCGGAAGCAAATTCTGAATAGAAGATGCAAGAACTATCTTTTTACTTATCTATAATATTAATAGGCAAGGCGATTTCTTGTGACCGATTTTAAACCTTCAATTACCAATCGATTTTGACAACAAAATACCCTATTTGAAAGATATTTCTTTTTAGCTGTCCACCGCACAGTGGACCATTTGACGAGAAGGCGGTCAAAAATCTATAACTTTTGATTGGATTGGAATTTTGATATGCGGTTTTTTTTGTTTGGTAGGTGAGACTTTAGCCTTTAAGTTTTGCTACAAAACGTAATTATCGACTGAAATTAAAAAAAGTTACGGAGGGTTTAAAATACATTTTCATTTGTAGTTGAATTTTAGTACAAAAGTGAAGTGTTAAAAGGTAAAAAAAAGTTTTTTTTTTTAATATAATGTCTTATTTTTTCAGCTAATCTTACAACTAATGCTTTTTAACAATTTTTTAAGTTAATTTTTTCAGAAAATGCCAAACTTTGGCCCCGTAAACTTTTTAGTCCTAATGTGCACAAGGGCCAAAAGTTGTTTTTTTTTTTTTGAAAGATCCCGAGTTAAAATATAATTTATTAAGCAGCGAACGTAAAAGTTACCTTATATTGGTTCAAGATAGAGAAGTTTCAATGAAAAACTCGTATGTTTTTGCTTTAGTTACATTTTTTTTTATTGTCTTTTTAAATATTTCTATATCAATTTTTATGGTAAATTTATGAAATATAACAATTTTTATTGTAAATTTATAAAATATATAAATTTTTAAATCAAGAAAATTTTTTAATTATATAAAAAAAAAGTGTAACTTATTGTTAGTGTAATGAGAAAGTACTTTAAATCAACCAATTTAAGTAAAAATTTCTTCTAAATAGCCTTGATTTTCATCTTCTAGAAGTTGTTTAGCATCTTCGTCTAATTCAATAGAGGTAGTTTTCCATTTTTGATGAATGTTGGACATATATGGATCTGAAGTGCACAACATAATAGTGATGAGGTCTTCATTAGTACATCATCTGGACATTTTCCTTGTGTTGTGCTCGCGAAAGAATCTGTAGTCCTTGTTGCTTTTTTCTTGCGCTTCTTCAGATAGATCTCCTATTGGTAGCATATTGTTTTGAATTATTTGTTCACCATGGTACAAAATTTTATGAACTGTGGATGGCATATATCTCCAAGAGTATTTTTCATTATAAAGTATAGCTGTTTTATTGGCGTACTCTCCAAATTTTTTTTGCACATATCTTTCTGCTGCATGCTAGAACTTGTAATATGATTTTGAATCGTCTTATTAATTCACGATCTACACCTGTGATAGATGCTGCAGTTTCCGGATCGGAAAAAATCTCCTTGCAGTATTTCCATCATTTGTGTTTCCTTCCACTTGTTTTGGTTGGTCGATTACGAGGCCTAGCTGTAGATATTTTTTGTTGAATTTGTTTTTTTTTTGCTTTCTTTTTTCTTCATTTTCTTTATTTTTTCTCACTGTTTCGCCTAACGGACCAAATTCCAAATCATAACCCAATTTAAGAATATGCTCCATGAAACGTATTCTAGCATGAAGAGGGGACATTCCAAATTCGTAGGCTTCCTTAAAACTATCGTCTTCTGGTGGGGGTTGGCTTAATTGACTTGATGTCTTTTGGCATATAATGCAGCTTGACGTTGACTTTGTTCCAGTTAAAGCTTTTTAAAATGTACTTCAATGTCTTGGTCATCAAATTTAAATATTACTGGTTGAACTTCCTTAATTTGATCTTTTATTTTTTGAACTTCTTCAGTTATGACATCTTTGGTTTCCTTTTTGAATGCAAATTTTATTGGTCTGCAATACTTTGTTGAAGAAGGAATTTCATTTTTCCATTTATCAATTTCTGTTGCTCTACTAGTTGACGGCTCTAAGACGCTATACCTTTTTGTTAAGCGCAATGGAACGAAAGATACCATAAATAAATTATCTGATGAATTTTCGTCATTAAATTGCTTGTATTGTTTCTGACCAGAAGATCCATCACATCCCCATTTAGAAATTAAAGTAATGCTGCCATTACCAATTTTTTTTAAATGATCAGTATCAAGCGTATTTAGCAATCGTTCTGCAGTATGTTCAAGGAGATCTTGCAATTTCATTTCTGCTGATGTTGAAGTGACACTAATAGCAGATTGTGAAGGTAAGCATTCTTTTTTGGCAGAAACTAAATCTCGATACTCTGGAAAAATCCCACAATTCTTTTCATTGGTTCACTTCCGCAATTCCTTATATTGATTTTTGGGCAATTTCAAATCCAAAAATAGGGCGAACGCTTCTTCCGGCGTAAATTTCTTATCTTCAATTGGTGTAGGAATGCTTTTCAAAATCCTTTTTGTGCGCCTTGGGCTCGCTTCTACTATTTTTTCAATTATTTCAATTTTATTTTTTTTATTTTGGGTTGGTTGAATTTGGTGCAAAAATGAATCCTTAATAATTCTTTGAGAAATTTCTTCATTGATATTCTCCAGCTTGCGCCTTCGAGATCTTTCACTACATCCGTCAATTGGTTTTGCTGGTCGACCCTTTTTTCCACTTTCGTTGGCAGTTGTAGATGCACTCTCAAAAATAAGTTCCTCTATTAGCCAGTCTTGGTAACGTTTGTACATCTTTGCCTTGCTATGAGAGCATTCAATGTACCGTCGTTTCAAATTCTATGCAAAGTTAGTAATTTTGCCTTTGTGCATTTCAATGTCTTCTAGGTTACAATTCTTAAAGAAGTCGTTGCTCACTATGTGCAAAATTACATCGTCTACATCTTTTCGTTGAAAATAAATATCTGCCAGATCTCTGTGACAGTACTTAGCCATTGCACAAATTGTAATGAATAATAATTGTGGAAACATTATTATAAATACTCTTTCTTGCAATTATGTAAAATAAAAATTTTTATCTTTTATTACCACTTTTAGAAGCATAAAAAACCCACACCCTAACCCCTTTTAAAATGTGAAGCATACCTGCTCATATCTTAAAGGACTATGTCGCAATAGTTTTTTTTTTTACCATTTAGCTGTCATTTAAATTGTTTCCCATTTTGTCAGGTATTTAAACTATATAACTCTAATTCAGACTATTAATGTTTTTGAAAGATACCTATGTAAATGTACCTGTAACAATTAAGCGCATTATATCTCAACCCTTTTTTGTAAGTATATAACAACTCCTGACAACTCTACCGACACGCAAAAAAATACACCGCGGTGCACCGGTATGACCAACTTTTGTATTCATAACACTCACTGAGTCGATCCGTATTTTATTATTACCACTTTTAGAAGCATAAAAAAGTGTTTTTGAGTCGATCCGTATAATAAAAGATGGATAAAGGTCCAATATTTTTGGCAGCCTCAAACTTAATATATCCTAACCACATAGTGGACAACTTTTTTATTCATAAATTTTGCAGAAAATATCTAACCTTGGGTCAGAAAAATTGCTCTGGTGCACACGGGCGGAAACTGGCGGGAACTGGAACTGGCGGGTGTATAATGGATATAGGAGTATAGGGGAGGGTTCGGACTATAGAAGAGTGCAAGATTTTTTCTGACTGCTTTTGACTGGCAGGAGTTATGCTCTATTAAGTAGGAGATTTTCGGAAAGTTTGAACCTTTTTTAAAAATTTTTTTTTTTAAATTTCGGAATCACTCAGTGAATTTACATTTTTAACATTTATAGCATGGAAGCCACAAAATTATACAAAATTTATTTCACTTCAAAATCTTTTAAATCAAAAAAGTTACAGTTATTCAAAAATAAAAATTTACAAAGAAATTTTTAATTTTAGCAAAATACTGAGAAAGCCCATTTTCGAAGACCCTGTTCGTTGTGATATAGTTGAGGTAGAGTCGCAATTTTTTGGCTCCCGAGGTTTACTAGTATTTGCTTTCAAATGAATAACATAACTTTAAAATCAGCAACAAAAAAAAAACAAATGATTTTTGGCCGCCTTCTCAAAATATGGTCCACTGTGCACCGTCTGGAACATTTTTTTTTTGAGTCAAATGCATTTAAAGTTGCTACCAATATAAAACACATATTTAAGCTTCAAATAAATAACTACCCTATAAGCAAATCGGTAGTCGACCACGAAAAAACAATTGAAATTAGTGAAATTCGGACCATGTTCAGACCCAGTTCACATACAAATGACCCCTCTGAAATAGACTTGAATTGCCTAAGATCCAAATTATAATATAGATCTCGGTCAAATTGGGCTTGTGTGTGTTTATTACATCCATTTATCAGTTCTAAAAAAAAAAAAACCATATGGCAATTCTTTGTCATAGCTCCCATATAAAGCTGCTTCCCGATTTTCACTTAAATCTTTCAAAAAAACAAAAATATTGCACAGTTTTTTTCTCAAATTTGGTTTGTATATATTTTTTCAAAATATACGTGACTTTACCAAATATGGTCAGGATCGGTCCATTTTTCGACCTAGTCCCCATATAAATATAGCACCCGATATGAATTTTTTCATATCTGGAGCCAAAAAAATTAATAACAATGCCACTCAAATTTGCTTTATGCTTATTTTCTATATCCACTTAATTGCACCGAAGAGATAGGGTCTCTAAGCCACGGTATAGAGTATCGTATAGTCGGTCTAGGCCGACTATTATTTTCTTTCTTGTTTTAATTTTATATATACTTTATCTGTATTACAAATGTATTTCAATCAAAACAAAAATGATACGAAATGAGAAACCACGTTTTTCTAATGAGATAAGGGCTTTGATTATTAAAAGAAAGGAACCATATGGAAGGTAAAAACGTTTCAAAACAACGGAGCTGCATAACACTTTTAAAAACTGCCGAAAAAAGTGATCTCTAAAATAAGATTTGCAAAATCAAATTATTATAAGGAAAAATTTTAATCAGCTGTTTGCTCAAAAACGAAGTTGAAAGAAATTCGAAATATGGTTATGTAAACATAGATGCAAAAGTTGAAAATTATATTGATATTAACCAGAGTTCAGAAAAAAACACACACTGAATAAAAAACTCGTACATATATGTAAACAAACATAACTTAGACCAACACACACATATTTTTATTTTCATATCAATTATGTTTGTTTTTAAATTTTCTTCGGTGCCCAACACAACCATGACTGTGTTCGTTTTAATATTTCGTTATTTACACGAACATTTTTGTATCACGTACTTTTTGTTTCAATCACACATAAAGCACACATTTTTGAGTGTTGCTTTATTTGAAGTTCATGTTCTGGTACGTGTACTGCAAAAAAAAACAGAACATATACAATAAACAGGTTCGAGTTCAGTTATATTTTAAGTCGTGTTGTGGCTCGTGTAGTAAGAAAATACAGAACATGTACAATAAACACGTTCGAGTTCAGTTATATTTAAAGTCGTGTTGGGCACCAAAGAAAATTTAAAAACAAACATAATTGATATGAAAATAAAGATATGTGTTGGCTGCTTTTGAACAGAACATTGTGTGTTACATGTGTGTATTTTCTGAACCTTGATATTAACAAACTAAATCATGAATTTACCAGTATATCAATGCCTGCTGTGAATGTTAACTTTTACAATAACAATACTTCGTATACCAATAACCCCAATTCAACAACTAACTTGGAAGGCAATTAAACCGATCAAAATCTGCAAAATTTTGATTTTGCACATTTCACTCAGGAAGACATTTTGGAATCTATTCTTACCATTAAATCAAATTCTCTTGGACATTATGGAGTTCATCCTAAATTTTTGAAGTTACTTCTGCCATATATTGTATCACATATAACACATTTTTTCAACGCGATAATTACAACTTCGACTTTTCCTATGACGTGGAAACATGCAGGAATTATTCCCATCCCAAAAAATAATAAAACATAGCGACCAATAGCAATATTACCTTATCTTTCTATAGTATTTGAAAGTTTAATTCATATTCAAATGAGCAAAATTTTAAATGAAAATTCAGTAGTTACTGACAAAAAGTTGGGTTCAGACCTAAACATAGTTGTGTTTCTGCCCTGATCTACGTTTCGGAGGAGCTATGAGCTAATTTGGATAATAGTATGATATCATTTCTTATTTTGCTGGATCATTGTAAAGCATTCTCTTCCTTGACATAAACTCAAGTGGATGTGCAAATTTTCAAATACCACTGTTAAGTTAATTTATTGTTATCCTTATCTACATGATAGAAGTCACCATGTGTACCATGGATTTGATAAATCTACTAGTCTATTAGTTTCCAGAGGGCTTCCATAGAGTTCGATACTTGGACCACTTCTTTTTGCTTCGATTACTGTGGAAAACAAATGTATGCAGATGATGTGCAGCTATACATAAGCTGTTAACTTACTAATATAGATGACTGTATAAATAAAATAAATCATGATTTACATAAAATTTGGGAATGGGCTTCAGAAAATGGTCTTTGCGTAAATTCAAGCAAGTCTAAAGCCTTAATTATTGGCAAAACAGAATACATATTAAATGAATTTCCACCAATTTTGATTAACAACTCTAGGCTTGGATTATCTGAAACTGCTAAAAATTTAGATTTATTATTCAACAGAGAACTCAACTGGTCGAATCATATTAATTCTATTTGTGGAAAAACTTACGCAATGCTGCGAAATCTGTGGATGACCCAGTGTTATACTCCATTCAATTGTTCGTATGTTACTTGCTAAAACTTACTTGCTGCCAACATTGCTTTATGGATGCGACCTATTCGCAAACTGTGATCCATTATGCATGAGAAAACTTAGTGTTACTTATAACAATATAGCAATATACGTTTTTGGTCGCACAAGAAGAAGCGGCATTTCTGAGTTCTCGAAACAGATTTGTAATATCTCGCTCGAAAATCTTTTAAAATGTCTTACACTTTTATTTTTACACAAAATCTACACAAGACAACCTGAATACCTTTATAAAAGACTAATTTTTTCAAGATAAAATAGAGGAAAACTAATAAACACCATTCCACATCGGAAAAAAATGTCGAAAAGACACTTCTTTAAAAACTCCATTTCAAATCCGCTATTTTTGATTTTTTATACCCTCCACCCCAGTGTGCAGAGGGTATATATAAGTTGGTCATTCCATTTGTAATAATTAGAAAAAAAAATTCTGAACCCCAAAAAATATATATATTTGTGATCCTTATAACAAGCGGAGTTGATATAGCGATGTCTGTCTGTCCGTCTGTACGTCTGTGGAGATCACGATGACAACTTCAATCGGGCAGCTAGGGTGCTCAGTGGCATAAAAAATAATTCACGAATTTCCTGAGAAGTTTGCTGTTTTAAATCGCCCATATCGGTTGATTAAGTCCCGAGATTTGAATGAAGAACTAAAAACAGTCTTGAAAAAAATATGATTTTCTATGTTGTTCTTGTCACGATCACACCCTCAATAGGACAGTTGGGGTGATCATTTTTAGTGAGAATGATTCACCAAGATCATGAGAAGATTCCCATTTCAAAAATCATAATTTAAAAGTTTCCATTGTTTTGGCATCACTAAAAAAATTTGTCAGATCATTTGTTCCATCGCCACGAGCCTGCTTGCAAAGTTTCAGATCAATTGGGTCACGGGAAAGGGGTTAAAAATCGATCCCAAAATTTGTCGACAAGCAGAGAAGCAGACACTCTCACTAATATAAAGGGAGTAAAAATTCACCAACAGTTAAGCAAATAATGCTAAACTACCTAGTTGTTAATAAAAAATGTATGTATTAATTTATTTAAAGAAAAACACAATAATAACTTTTGATGTTGTATTTTTTGTGTGTAATATTTACATATATAAAAAATATATATAATATATATAATAAATTTCAATATTCTGGAATTTTTATAACACAGTGTCTCGACTAGCTGTAATTCATGGCAATGTTATTTTTCAAGTCAGAGAAATATAATAATGTTAAAACGCGAAGTGGGCAAATTATGTCTAGACATTTCATTTCCAAAATGTCTTTATACTGCAAACACTTAAATTTGTGTCCAATTTCCTACCACGCTTCCCTTTTTAAATCCGTTTTTTATAGTTTTCACTTTTGTAGTTCCATAAACACTCATATTCGCGATACATATTAACGAAATTATAATTTGGCTTTTATTTGATTTAAGTTGCGCCATTTTAAAATACTTAAACGTCAAAATCGAATGAAACTTCAAATTAATAGCAGGGTTTAATGCAGAATTTCTGTCATTTCAACACTAGCGGTCTCCACTAGCTATTGACTTGTTCATTGCCGTGAATTATGGCTAGTCGAGACACCATGTAACATCGCAAGTTTTGCAAATATCAAAATACCCTAAATAATCTTATATATAAAATTCTTCTGTCGCGGTGTTTGTAGTAAAATTCCGCCGAAACGGCTCGACCGATTCTCATGAAATTTTGTGCGCATATTGGGTAGGTCTGAGAATCCAACAGCGTGTATTTTTTTTTGATAGGGCCACTGGGAGGGGTACCCCCATACAAAATGAACTTTTAAAATCAGATATATGGAGTACTATGATAGCCATAAGTGCCACGCCCACTTGGGATATCAAAATAATCAATCAAAAATCCTGTTGTCCATTTCTGAGACCTACCCAATATCCACACAAAATTTCATGAGAATCGGCCAAGCCGTTTCGGAGGAGTTCAATTACAGAGACTACGACACGAGAATTTTATATATAAGAAGTTAAACTCCTCCTTTTTTGGTTTTTTTTTTTTAATTTAATTTTTTTTTTAAATTTTTTTTTTTAATTTTATTTTTTTTTAATTTTTTTTTATTTTTCTTTTAATTTTTTTTTTCTTTTATTTTTTTTTTTATTTTTTATTTTTTTTAAATTTTTTTCTTTTTTTTTATTTTTTTTTATATTTGGAGTACTATATTTGGAGTACTATGATAGCCAGAGTCTTGAAATTTTGTTTTAGATGTAAGAGTATGAATTTAAATAGTCTTGCCAAAAATGGGCGGGATCGGGCCACTGCAAAGTGAGTTTTTGAAGTTAAACTCCTCCGAAACGGCTTGACCAATTCTCATGAAATTTTTTTTATATCTCAAGTGGGCGTAGCACCTCCCATACAAAGTGAATTTTTAATCTTATATATCTGGAGTTCTATGATAACCAGAGCCCTGAAATTTTGTTGTATACGGCATTAACATTACAAGCGAAATCACGTTTAAACGTCATTTTGACGTCATTTTAGGCAGGTAGTTTAAAAAAGAATACGGTAGTTAAGGGGTTTACCCATAATATAAATTGAAATTTAAGAAAATTTCCTTTTAGACAGGTACGGTAGTTAAGAGGTTTACCTATAATATAAGTAAAACCTTCCTTATTTCGCTACTTCTTGCCGAGATACGATCAAAAAATGGCATCGCATTGGCCGTTGCATCTTCTGGCATTGCAGCAACTTTATTAGATGGAGGCAGAACAGCTCATTCAGCATTTAAGCTGCCATTGAACATTCAAAATAATCCAGATGCAGTGTGCAACATAAAAAAACAATCGTCTATGGGAACAGTGCTGAAACAATGTAAAATTATTATCTGGGATGAATGCACTATGGCACACAAACATTCGCTTGAGGCATTGGATAGGACATTAAAGGATATAAGAAACAACGATAAACTATTTGGCGGCACTTTGTTACTCCTTTCAGGTGATTTTAGACAAACACTTCCCGTTATTAAACGTTCAACGTACGCTGATGAAATCAACGCTTGCTTAAAATCATCGCGACTGTAGCGTAATGCTGAAAAAATTAAACTGACGGTGAACATGCGCGTTCAAATCCTTCAGGATCCATCCGCCGAAACTTTCTCTAAACAACTGTTAGATATTAGCGATGAGAAAGTTGCTGTTCATGAAAATACTGGATGCATTAAATTACAGACGGACTTCTGCACAATCATCGACTCGCAAAATATTTTCATCGATCACATATTTCCCGATGTACACACACAATATGAAAATCATAAGAGGCTGGCAGAAAGAGCGATTTTGGCACCAAAAAAAGTGGACGTCAATAGGTTAAATTTAAAGATACAACAGTTTTTGCCTGGGGACTTGGTGTCATACAAATCTATCGATGCTGTTTGCAATACCAACGAAATTGTGAATTATCCAATTGAGTTTTTAAATTCATTGGATTTGCCAGGCATGCCACCACACCATTTACAATTGAAGGTTGGATCTCCAATCATTCTGCTTCGTAACTTGAACCCACCACGGCTGTGTAATGGCACACGATTAGTCATTAAAAAATTAATGAAAAAAGTTATTGAAGCAATCATTTTGAATCGAAAGTTTCAAGGCGAACCCCTATGATTCCTACAGATGTGCCAATTGAGTTGAAACGCACTCAATTCCCAATTAGATTGGTATTCGCTATGACGATCATTAAGTCACAAGGCCAGACATTCTCTGTATGTGGCTTAGATTTGGAAACACCATGCTTTTCCCACGGACAGCTATATGTGGCATGTTCTCGCGTGGGAAAACCATCCAGTTTGTTTGTGTTGGCTAAAGACGGACTAACCAAGAATATTGTACACTCTATTGCGCTGAGAGATTAATCTTAATTTTTTTTCAACTGCCATAATTGATAGTAAAAATATGAATAATTATTTTTGATGTTTACATAGCTACCGAGAATTGTGATTTAAGATATATCTGTTAATTTAATAAAGATTAATTTATTAACCTAAATAAAGCGTACTTTCATTGTCTACAACGCTTTGGATTATAAGTAAATCCCCGCACACTTATAGTAGATAATTTTTTTCATTGAACTAAAAAAATGTTATCTATCTAGCATTAAATAAAATTTTAGGCAGGATAACGTCTGCCGGGTCAGCTAGTATATACATATATAATATAATATACATATACGTATACATGAAAAGTATTTAGGACATTACTGAACGTAAACGGAACGTCCCAACGCTTTTCATGTAACTAAAAAACGGCTGAAACGTTACTGTTACGTGTGGTTAACTAGGTCTTAAGTTAGTTCTTGCTTGCTGCCACTAATAATGATTAATATTACCCTGTTAAAAACGTAATGCAAATTTATTTCTTGAAATGCGCATATAAAAACGGAAGTTTGTTAATTATAGAGCATAAATATTATTTAAATAATACTAATGATAATAAATGTTAACCGTTTCCCCAAAAATATGCATATATGATGAACACGGTAACTCTATTTTGTAAACACAACAAGAAGTTAATATGCCAAACTTATGGTCATATGTATTTGTAAAAGAATTATGGAAAAACGTATGGTTTTTGTTTATTATTAAAAAAGTAATATTTATTTATTAGCTAAAAAAAGTAATATAAAATACATTGATGTTGAGTTTGTAGTATTTTTTGTGTGTAATATTTACATATACATACATATATATATTAAATAATAAAATAATATACATATATTCTATATATGTATATCCATAATAACCGCATGTTAGAAATAAATTGGTATATTATTTTATTTATATAAAATTCTGTAATATTTTGTTTAAGGGAAAATACATTTCTTCTGCATTAACAAACAGAGTGTCACTTCATTTTGCGCAGTGTAACTATGCCACAGTAGATGGCGCCACAATTTTTGTTCTAATTAGCTTTGCAATAGTTACTTCTAATTTAAAATGGATGTCAACAGTTCTACATAGTTATATAAAATTATTAGTCTGCTCTACCTACAAATTATCTGATTGCGATTATATATAATTTTTAAAAATTTTTTATAATTACTAAAGCATTATTTTTCACATAAATACAAAATCGCATCTTTTAAATTTTCCATTCAAATTTAAGAAAATATCAATTCTAAAAACTGGATTTCAGATTACCAATTATAAATTATAATATATCAATTGAATTTCAGAAAATCATATTAAAACGTCGGAAATAATAACTTGAAATTTAGAAGACATCGATTGAATTTTAAAAAAATAAATTTTATTCTTTAAACACAAATTGAAATTCAAATAACACATTTAAAAATGTTTACATTTAAACAAAATATTGCCGTTCAGGAGACATTAATATCATTTCAGGATAAGAAAACATTAATTTAAATTCAATGAATTTTAGAAAACCTCAAATGATATTTAAGAATTGCGAACATAAAAATCGTTATATAAATAAAGCGCAATTTGCTGAGAATGTTATTTGTATATTGTTTTTCACAATTTTTGTGGATGAAAATTTGAAGTTTGTCAGAAAATAAATAAGTTTTTGGGACATCTGGTTTTCTGCGTTTGGCATCCCTAATTTGAACCAGTGTTCAAGATGACTTCAAAATTTGACTTCATGGTAGGCAAAGCAAAACCCAAGAAATTTAAGTTCGATAATAATTCCCAGGAGTCAATAAATGAAAATATATTTTACTAACATAAATTAATTCAAAATCAAAAGTTGACATCACTGGGTTAGATTTTGTATTGTATTGTGTTATTTTATGTTACCACAAAATCTAATAGAGAAAACTCCCCTTTAATTGTAAAAAAAATTATTTTCCAAATATGGCAATATTTTAGCAAAGAAAAAAAAAAAATTGAGAGAGCTTTTTGGCAATGAAGGTTAGGGCGAGCAATTTAATTTGCAAAAACTTTAAATTAAAAGAGAGGTTATATCATATAACCGGAAACGCATGCATATAGTTATATAACCTAAATAGGTATATAACATAAATGCATGCCGATCAGCAACCACGATGACCAAAACACCGAAACGTATTTTCTTTTATCCGCAATAATATAAAAAACGAAAACGATCTTTCCTCGTTGGAGCGCGAATTAATAATGTGAGAGAGCTTTATAGACCAACTCTTGAAATAAACAAAAATCATCTGTTACGGATCAACTCAAAGAATTTGCTGAAATAATTTGGTATTAAGTTTAACAAATCGTTTACTTTTTCAAATATATTGTTTACATTTATTATCAATACTCAAACCGAGGTGGAGGGTATCAAAGATTCGGCACAGCCGAATTTAACACTCTTACTTGTTTTAGAGGTTTTATTTCTTTTAATTTACGATTTTTATTATTCTTTATCTTTCGCATTAACTTTAACATTTTCCATTGAATGTAATCATCATTAATTGTAATTATTATTATTTTTTAATTAATTTTTCTGTCTCCCTTTTTTCTAACAAAATTTAATTTGTACCTATATCTCCCCAGTATTGTAATATAAGACTCGTTCTTGTTATAGTATATTGTTAAATAAATAAATAAAATAGATAAATACTATAATTATCAGAAGGGAAATGTTTTTTTTAAACGTCCGTTATGAATGAATATAAATACATATCTCGATTGACTCATAGTTGTTCCAAATCTACAAATTCTAAACAATTATGTATTTAATATAAATATGAAGTGTACAAAACAAAGGTGTTCGGTTTGATATGATGTCAATCAGATAATGCAACCTTGATATCATATATAATGCTAATTTGCCAATAACTATTTGGAGATGTTATTTTTCTGAAAAATCGAGTAAGAGTTAAATTAATTTCAATACCTAAAGAATACAGAAAAACGTGATAATCCATGTTCATATAGTTATGTATGTTTTGTACATATATAAGTAATGTAATTTTACACATACCTTTCATGTAAAATCTAAATTAAACTGTAGATAAACATAAATACATATTATACTCGTATTGCCGTCGAATCGTATTTAAGGTTTTTTTTGTTTAAAAAAGTGTCACGTTTTCGTTGTCAATAAGTAATCATGCGAACATGTATAATTTTGATGATAATGTGAGACAACACACAATGTGTAACCATGGGCAACTTAATTTAAATGTTTATTTTCAGATTTTATTTCCTATTTTTTTATTATATACTTATATATAGTCAAAGGGAATAATAAAAAAAAAAAACAAGTAAGAAAATTATAGTCGTTTTAGACCGATACCCTATACAATGCGTTTAGAGACTCTATCTCTAAGGGCCAACTAATGGGGTATAGAGAATAAGCCATAAACCAAATTTCAGTGGCATTGTTATTAACTTTTTTGCCTTCGAATATGAAAAAGTTCATATCGGATGTTATATGTATTTATATGGAGACTAGGTAACAAAGCTTACCGATCCTAACCATATTTGGTAAGGTCACTTTTTTTTGGCAAAAATATATAAGTACCAAATTTGAGATAAATCTGTGCAATGTTTTTGTTTTTTGATAGATTTAAGTGAAGATCGGGAAGCCGCTTTATATGGGGGCTATGACTAATACTTGTCGTAGATGATTCATTTTTGGGCTACTGATTAGTGGGAGTAATAAACGCACACAAACCAAATTTGACCAAGATCTATATGATAATTTGGATATTGTGACAATTTAAGTCGATTTCATAGGGGTCATTTGTATGGGGACTAGCTCTGAACATGAACCGATTTTCACCAATTTCCATAGCTTTCGTGCTATGGCCGATAGAAGCTTATCTACAAAAAATATTCATATTTGCGACCTAATTACAAGGTTTACATGGACACACAGGCAGGCGGACGGACGGCAAGGCGAACATCGCTAAATCGGCTCAGAAAGTGATTCTGAGTAGATTGGTATAATGTAAGATGTGTCTTGGTCAAATATTTTTGGTAGTTACAAACATCAGCACAAAGTCACATAGTGGTATGGAGGATATGATTGATGGGGTAGCAGTTCGTAACCCAATTTATGGATTTTTGCCTTTGCGACAACAAACGTCTGCGCCAGTATGGATTGTATTGACGATTTCTGTTTTGTGCTGGTATTACCCCATAGTATTTATGGATGAAAACTTGCTTTCGGTGATGGTTTTATTCCGCAAAAAAAATTATGCGCTATGAGCACTCGCGAAAACATCAGCACAAAGTCATTATACCCAAACCACATAGTTGTATAGAGTATAATCAATGCTTCGAAATTCAGAATATCAGCATATCAATAAGTCAGTGATGAGCGTAACTCTTGTAACGATATTGTGTGCTTATATCTAATAAACTAGCATTATACCCGCTACGTTGTTAGCGTAATTATTATATCAATTATTTAAGCCATAATAATATTTAAAAACAATAAGAAATATGGTGTGAGTGACAATACGATGGAAACTTATAACAAAATATATTTTTGACGACTTGGACGGTCAACACCAAAAAATTTTATCATAAAATGAAAAACTATTTTAACAAAGAAGAAATATTAACATAACTTCAGAAAAAATTAACAAAACTTAAAAGTATTCATTTTTATGCTGTTGACATAACAATGGAAACCTTTACTATACAATAACACATGGCCTTGGGGGGTAGATGATTCTTAAAGCGAACGATTGTATTAATTTATTTTAGTTAAACCCCCGAAGCGTGTAGCCGTTTTGTGGCCGTTTAAATATTCAAATTTTTCGTCAACTCTATTCGCCAACAGTATTCTAATTCGAGTTAATGTGTTCTTTAGCAAGATTAATGCTAGTCAGACGATTTTATGGATTTATTCATAGAATATTTCTCACAAATATTCTTTTGGTTACCACCATCACGAAAATCATCTATTATTCCGGTTTTTAACTCTTCACAAAACTTTATTATGGCCATTATTTTATAACTAGATGACTGTGTGGCGCCTAGGCGCCCGTTTATTTTGACTTTAACAAACAATTTTTTTTCATTTCAGAATTTTCCTATATTTTATATATATACGTATGTTTAAAAAATTAATTTTAATGTTTTTAAAATTTCTTTAAAAAAAAAATCGAAAAACAGTTGTAAAAAATACAAAACAAAAACTCCGATTTTCAAATGTAGTTTTGAAATGGTCTTTTTATGAATATTTTGCCAGTAGCCAACCTTTGCTTTATACTTTCTGCTTCTATATATAAGGAGTTTTTAATATTATATGAATTTAAAAAAATATTTTATTTTGATAGAAACTCGGTAATTTCAGTCTTATTAGGAAATAAAAAACGTTTTAGAGCAAGGTTCCTAAAAGTTTCTTGAGGGGGGGTAAGGTTTTAAATGTTAAAAAAAGTCGTATTTTCATAATTCTTTTTTGAAGATATGAATAATGTTGGATTATTTATTTCATATACATGTTATAGCATAACATTTGAAGAATCTTTGAAAAAATCCGGAGGCGTTGTTGTTTTGGGGTGAACATCAAACCTCCTTACCGGATCATGTGAAATAAGAAAATCGAAATGCGTTTAAAAGGGGACATGTTTCCTAAGGTACTGACCAAGAGTTTTTTCACTCTTTTTTTTTGGCAGCATTTTGAAGTGAAAAACGGCTTTTGCTATACAATTTTGGGTATTTGTTGTTAAGAAATGGGGAAGAAAATGGAATTAAAAAAATCATTCGTGGTTACCTGATGATTTATGTGTAGATATAGTGTCTAAAATTTCAAAAGAATCGGTCAAGTAGATTTTGAGTTATGATGTTCACGGACTTCGAACATTTATTTGCGAGAAAGTCGGTTAAAAGTTTTTTAAAAACTCATTTATATACCGTATGAGGCCGGTCGCTGGAAACGCTGTATCTTCTTAAGTTTTGCTCTGATTTACTTAAAATTTTAATACAACATGTTGTGAATTCAGAAAGTGAAATGCAAAAATAGGTTTTAAAACCTACCACCCCTTCAGGAAGCGCAAACACCAATAAACCTACACAAAAGAGAAAAAAATATTTCATATTTCATCATACATGTAAACTGAAAAAAGAGAAGTACATTTTTTGCAAAGTTATCTATAAATCCAAAAAAAAAAAATAAAAAATAAGGGCGTATTAGTTTTATTTCAAAAAAAAAAAACATATTATTCCAAATCGCCTTTAATACTTCAATAAATTATTGAAATTAAAATCTTAAATATACCTATTTACGTAATTTATGTTTGTCTAAATTTTTTGAAAGCAAATTATGCAAAAATTAATACTATGAGTGAAAAAAAATTATTTTCCCACCTCTCTTCTGAAATTACAATGTAATTTAATTATGCAAAGTTAGAATAATTTAAATTTGAAACTTAATATTGCACTATTTTTTCAAGTGCTTTTCAATACAGAGCTTTAAACGAAATCATACGTTAGATAACAACAAAATCCACATTGAAGATCCCTGTTTTCTAAAATATTTATCAAAAAAGCATACTCTTTGGTAAGTGCTGGCCATCAGAGAACCTGAGCGAAAGCACTCCTAACAATTCAAAACAATTTTGAGATGAAAAACAAAACAAACAAACGGAAAACTTTAGTTTGATAAAAGAAGTATGTATGAATATCGGACGATGTTAAATGAGAAAAATAAAAATGTTTAAAATTTCATTAATTAACTTTTTTTATAAACTTTTTGCGTTCAATTTATTCCATATGTCGTTAGCAGTGCTGCCAATTTAGACAACTTATTGTAATTTCGACGATTTTTCAATTTGTTAAAATGATTACAAAATATGTGTAGATTTACTTCTGGGTCAAGTCGTTTCAAAACGGAAATACGTTGAATAACATCTCCATTTAGATTTAAGTTTTAATTACGGCGATATTTTAAACCTATATTATATGTTTCAGCTATAGATACATATCAATAAAATTATTTAGTTGATTGCTGTGTTCAATTTTTTTCGTTAAAATTTCATCACTAATACATTTTTATATATAGAAATAACCAATGCTGTAATAATATTCGTAATATGAATGATATAAATAAATTTTATTGCTTCCTTTTGTAATATTTTTTCGAGTTTTATAAGCGGTAAAATTTTCTTGACAATATCTTGTTTTAAAAACGACAATTTTGGCGATTTAGTTTCCAAAATTGTAGATTTTTTGAAGATTTTATTAGCAGCACTGGTCGGTAACAAAGAAGAGAGAAAATTGTGTGTGGGTTTGTATAAAATGAGAAAGTTTAAATTTTGTTTTTGTATTTCCCATAGCTTTGTAGGGAGTGCTATGTGTGTGTATTATTTCAGCGTTACAGAATCAGTCAGTCAGTCAGTGAGTCAGGGATCAGCGTAAATATATTTAAGAAGATAATTGAAAGAAAATGTCAAAATCTATATTTAAATAACGGCTAAGTTTTTTTTTACATTTTCTTTCTCTCGTTCTTCTATTTTTATTATTTTAGTCAACTCTAGTAAAGAAGTTTAACAGTTTCCACTGTTTTGGCATCTCTAAAAAATATTTCTTTTTCACTTATCTATTTTTTTAATTGTATATTTTGTAACGAATGTGTTATCTTCCAATATAGAACACACCAAATAGCGATTTCGCAAAAAAAAAACAATTATTTTATTAAAAATTTGCAAATTTAGAATTTTATAAAAGTTTAAAATGTATTGCCACCTACTCTATTTAAGTACCACTTTTTTATTAATAGTAGGTTCGAAAATTATGCAAATTATAAAGATAAAAAATAATATTATTTTATTTATTAAGCCATAGGACAAATGCTATTGAAATTGGTGAAAATGGGCCCATGTTCAGACCTACTCTCCATTCAAATGACCCCTATGATATCGACTTAACTTCCCATAAGATTTATTACATCCATTAATCCGTAGACCAAAAATAAACAATGTAGGACAATTCACTTAAACCTATCAAAAACAAAAATATTGCACAGATTTTTCTCCAAATCGGTTTGTATATATTGTTGCAAAAAATAAGTGACTTTACCAAATATGGTCAGAATCGGTCCAATTTTCGACGTGGATTTGGATTGGTTTATGCTTTTTTTCTAAACCGAATTAGTTTTACCTAAGACCAATTCTCCAAACGCATGGAATAGGGTATCGGTCTATACCGACTATAAATTATTTACTGAAAATTTACAAGTTGAAAAGTATCAGTTTTCCCCTTAAGGCTCGAATTAAATGAAATTTTATTCTTCTCCGATGTTTGTGTTTCAGGTTTATATTCCTAAATTACTTTGTATAGAAAATACAAAAAGGTACACTCTTACATTTATTGACAAAAAACGCAGTAAATAAAGGCGAAAAAGCTGGATGAAGGACTGGGTATTTAAAAATTTACAATACTTAAATACTTCATCAGCTACAATAAATTAAGTATAAAAATAGTTATGATATAAATGGATCTAATGCAATTAAGATTAAATTTTAATAAATTATTTATCTTTTTATTATTTTTAATATTGTTATTATTATACATTAATTTAATTATTATTAAAAATAAATAAAAATAATAATTTTTCAACATTTCTATAGAAAAAAAGCGATTTTTTTCCTGAGGTTAACATATTCTGGGTATTACAGTATCGAGGGTATAAAATTTTAGTTAGGTATGTTATATACCATCGGAAAGGTTAATTTGTCTAGTTTCTCAGTATAAGTTTTATTTGTAAGGTTTTACACATAAATAGGAAAAAATTCAAAATAGTGCATTTGTGAAAAATTGAAAAACCGTTGTCTTGAGTTACAAAACATTTTTTTGATAGATATCCCACTCCCATGCCACTAAGCGACCAAAAAGCTCTTAAAGGAAAAATTCTAAGCTTCCTTATGAAAAAATAAAAAAAAATAAAAAAAATGCCCTTTTTGAAAAAAAGGCAAAAACGCTTTAATTTAGCAAAAAAAGAAGTCTACAAAATTTATTTTTTTTTTAAGTATTTTTTTCCGAAATACTGAAGAAATAGCTATCTAAACTCTTTGGGAGAAATTTTTCTAGAAACAATAGGTAATAAGTTACATGGATGAGAAAAAACACCTGTTTGGCCAAAATGTCAAATTTTGATCCCCTCTAGCTCAGAGAGATCTGGACCGATCTTTTTGAAAAATTGTGTCTAAACTACTATCCAATAGGACTAACCTTGGTGCAAATTTCATCCCGATCGGAAGACATCGGTTTCAAAAGTTGGTGCACTTGACATGAAATCCCCAATATATTAATATGTTAAGAAGATGCAGGAAGGTATAATTTTTACCCCTTTTTGGGCGTTTTACCCCTTAAATGGCCGAATTTCGGAAAAATTAATCCTGAGCCCATGTTTGTTTCTCGAACGAAGTCTACGCACCAGATTTCATACTGCTAGACTCATTTGTTACCATTTTCCCCCTTTTCGTCCGCTTAGTCATATATAGTAATTAGTTCAGTCTCAAACCAAAAAAGCATTCACAAAAATAACGTCAATAAAATTGTTAATAAAAATTATTTTATAGAATTTCAGTAAATGGGTTTTCTTTTTAATTAAAGATAATTTTTAAATAAGTAGTCTCTCAAATATTCGGTGGAATCTGTATACCAAAATTCATATATATAGATTAATTAAATAATATGTTAAGAAAATGCAGCAAGATACAATTTTTTACTTTTTATCAGTTTTTTTTCCTTAAATGGCCGAATTTTGAAAAAAAAATCCTGGGCCCATATTTGTTTCTCTGATGGAGTCTACACACCAAATTTCATATTCCTAGATTCATTTGTTACAATTTCCCCAATTTTTGGCCGCTTTTACCCCCTAAAGGCTCGAATTTAAACTTTTTTTATTCTTTGGCGATGTGAATCTACATGTAAAATTTCGTATTCCCAAGTTACTTTGTAAAGAAGATACAAAAAGTTGCCCTTTTACATTTACGGACCCTTTTTACCGCCCTTAACATCCGAATTTCCAAAAGTTTTCCTCTTATCTGATGTTCCTATCTCTATTGGAATCCACATACTACATATATTTCATATTCCTACATTCTTTTGTTTAGTAGATACCAAATATACAATTTTTCCCTTTTTGGCCGTTTTTCCTCCCCTAGATGTTAGAATTAGCAATAAAATCATTATTGACTGATGCCCGCGTATGCGGTGGAGACTGTATAACAAAGTTCGTAGATATAAATTAATATGTGAAGAAGATGCAGAAAGATACAAATTTGACCCTTTTTGGCTTTTTAGAAAAATTTAGAAAAAATTGGTTCTGAGCCCAAATTTGTTTCTCGGATGGAGTCTATACACCAAATTTCATATTCCTAGATTAATTTGTTACCATTTTCCCCATTTTTGTCCGCTTTTACCCCGTTAATGTATGAGTTTTTAAAAATCCGTTCTTAGTGAATCTTTACGCCGCGAGAGGAACCTACAGTCCAAATTTCAGGCTTCTGGGTCGAATGGTTTGGGCTGGGCGACGATCATCCTCGCAACTCTTTTATATATATAAATAAACTGAGAACGCTTACATAGCGTTACAGAGTAGGTGAGTCAGTGGTGAGCGTAAATTTTTAATTTTTGTTTCCTTATGCTAAATACTTTTGTACTAAAACCACCCTCACGACAATTTTTAAATTGTTGTCATTCAGTATGATTGTTATTTGATCGCTCCTCCAACACTCATACGTTTGGGTGGTAATTTACCACACACACACACACAGACATCATGTTCAGCTCATTAAAGCATTAGTTGAAAAAACACAAACATTTATGTTCTTTCATTTTCACTTCAGAAAATAAATTAAATAGATAAAACTTTTCTATCTTTACATTTACTCACTTTTTCTTTTCATTTTTGAAGGGTCACAATATATTTTCGTTGTCATTTATTACAAAATTCTTTGTTTGTTTTTCTTTCTTTTTCTTCTTCTGTAGATTGACTGTTGATAGATACATATTTTGTGAATATTTAGTGTTCTGTGTTAAAATAGCTAAATTTTGAGTGGACATAATTTGTTTTATTTAAGTATTTTATGGAAATCAATTTTTTTATATACACGAATATTTGGTCTAAACTTGCTTTATTTGTGTTTATTAAAAGTAGGTCCATTTTTGATCACGGTCGCTACATAAATCAACCTCCCTAAAAGCACTCAAATTTGTCTAAAATCATAATTATAGGAATTACTTTGTTCAAAACAGATTTCTATATGTAACTAGAACACATTATTGATCTCGCAAACTATGACCATGATCGTAGAATTTATAAATCTAGTAAAAATATATAATTATAACAACCGATATGAAATTTAAGTTATAAATGAAATTTGCTTCATGCTTATGGTTATGCCCTTTCTTTTCTATTGCGTATATTGCATTTTTTTATTTAATCAGCCTACAGCGAGTTTAACTTTCTGAATAAATTTTTGTTGCTGTTTTGTCACTACGATCTTCAGTTGAGAAGTCAAAAGTTTATATTCATATGTGTGAATGTCTGGTCACCTTATCAACGCAGACATAAATATAAATTAATTGAAATTTCTAACTGTTTTTATTTTTATCGCTTACAAGTACAATTCTCAAATATTTAACAATAATTTGACAATTTGAAATTCTGCCATTTATTCTAATTAATAATTTTAAAAAAATTGTGTTTTTGTTTAATTCTTTTTTGTCTCACCTAAATAGTTTTTATCTGCAATGTTCCTCGACAAAGCGGGAATATAATTTAACCCTTTTACGACCGAACCTAAATTGCTGGAAAATTTTTATTTTTTTTGTGGATTCGTAATTAATGACCCAATATTTCTAAACAAAAGTGTCGTCAAAAATATTATTTTTCAATTCCATCAAGGAAAAAATCCATAGGACAGTGAGCAACTAATTTACTCCGCTCAAAGCAAGTCAGTTATTTTTGTTTTTATTTTTTACATAAATAACTGTAGTTCCGGTTTTTTATTTGTTGTAAATTTTTAAATATAGATAACAGAGAATCGATTACTACTTTTTTAGTTTGTACAAAAATGGAAAGGAAAATTGGACAAACGCAATATGTTAATTTGGTTCATTTGAGATATTTAGAATTAACCTTTTTCTAAGTCTTTTTGTTTATAGTTTAATTAATTGTTGATTTAATATTATGAATTTTTTGCTGAATAATAACCCGATTCCAAATATTTTGGTGTTTCTGAAAAACATTAATACTGGTCCATGTTATGTCAAAATTTTAATGTTTTTGGTTCAATAACGTCCGAATTAATGACATCCAAATATGATTAAAAAAAACGTAATTTTCAGATTTTGGGGTCACCGTCTTAGGTCCTCGGAATACATGTGCCAAATTTTTTGGCACAGTCTGAAAGCTAAAACTAGCCTCTGTCGACTCAAGTCAGCCTTAAAAAAATCGGTTGGAAAATGCGGAAAATATATAAGAAATAAAAATGGGATATATATGTAATAAAATAAAAAAATCCTTTTTAAGAAAAGGTACTTTGTTAAGAAGGGATAATTTTTCAAAAAGGTACTTTGAAAAAGGACACTGTTAAAAATAGGTACTTTTTTAAAAAATTACTATTTCATAAAAGATACTTTTATAATAAAATGTACTTTTTTAAAAAGGCACATTTTTAAAAACGGTACTTTTTTAAACAAGCACACTTTTGAAATTATTTTTGAAAGAGATATTTTAAAAAAAAGGTGCTCTAAAAACTAAGATTTAAAAAAAAGAACTTGCTTTTTTATGAGAAGGTACTTTTCTTAAGAAACGGCACTTTATTAAAAATTTACCTTTCTTAGAAAATGTACTATGGTAGGACCCTTATTTGTTTTAATTAAAATCGATTATTTCGTTTAAAAATTACTGCAATTTATTTATGTTACAATTTTTATGTGCTGAATCCTTCTATCTTCATTTAAATGTTTTTTCTTTGCTTAAAAAACTATTTTTTTTAATCTTAACCCTTTCACGACCAATGCGATATATATGTCCCATTTATATTTTTTTATATTTTCCACATTTTCCAACCGATGTTTTTAAAGTTGGCTTGAGTCAACAGATAAGAGTTTTAGTTTTCAGACCGTACCAAAAAATTTGGCAAATGTATTCCCAGGACCTAAGACGGTGACCCGAAAATCTGAAAATTATTTTTTTTAAATCATATTTGGATGTCATTAATTCGGACGTTATTGAACCGAAAACATTAAAATTTTGATATAACATAGACCAGTATTAATGGTTTTCAGAAACACCATCGTCTATTACTCAGCAATATTCAGTACGGGACATATATGTCCAAGTGGTCGTGAATGGTAAAAAAGATGTTTTATAGTCTTATATTTTTCTTAAATTAAAAATATTCATAATATTAAATCAACAATTAATTAAACTATAAAAAAAAAGACTTAGAAAAAGGTTAATTCTAAATATCTCAAAATTACAAAATCAATTATGGTAATCTTCGAAGCAATTACGGTTTTTTGTGAAACAAATAGGTTTTTTACAAAAGGAACATATTGCGTTTGTCCGATTTTCCTTTCCATTTTTGTACAAACTAAAAAAGTAGCAATCGATTCTCTGTGAAAATTTACAACAAATACAAAACCGAAGCTACAGTTATTTATGTAAAAAATAAAAACAAAAACAAGTAAGAGTGTTAAATTCGGCTGTGCCGAATCTTTGATACCCTCCACCTCGGTTTGAGTATTGATAATAAATGTAAACAAAATATTGGAAAAATATGCATGCGTTTCCGGTTATATGACATAACTTCTCGTTTAATTTAGTTTTTGCTAATTAAATAGCTCGCCTTAACCTCCATTGCAAAGGTAATGGTTGTGTAGGGTGGCTATATGCATTAAATCGTGCTTTTTTGTCTTTTAACTGGCCAAATATTTCTTCATTGCGGTCATATAGGTCGGATGGAGCAACAAAATAATAACCAAAAAAAAGTTCTCTCAATTTTTTTATTAAAATATTGCCATATTTGGAAAACATAGAGAATAAATTTATAATAATAAATAATTAAATTAGGGACGCCAAACGCAAAAAACCAAATGTCCCAAACATTTTAAATAAAATATTTTGTTATCTTTATTTTCTGAAAAACTTCAAATATTCATCAAAAAAAAAATTGTGAAAAACAATATATAAATAACATTCTCATCAAATTGCGTTTATTTATGTAACAATTTTTATGTTCGCAATTCTTAAATATCATTTGAGGTTTTCTAAAAATCATTGAATTTAAATTAATGTTTTCTGTAGTGCGAATTCAACGATCCGACAGAATTTGAACGATCCGACAATCGCAAAATATATCGACAGCTATTGTTGTTTGCACTGAGGATTAAGTGATTCACTAAGTACACACATCTTAACGACAAATCTATTTTTCTATTTATTTAAATTGTAAACGAGTGGCATCTCTGTCAAAATATGCGAAAAACACAAAGAAGACAGGAAGATTTTATGTTTATGTTTAATATCTTTATTTTTTTACTAATATTTCTGTGTATTTATTTGAAAATGAAATAATGAATTGAATATGCTATTTAATTTTTTTATTTATATAAAAAAGTTTTTTAATAAAACAAAATATTTTCACTATTTTATGATATTTATTTATGTATGACGACATTTCAACCTAAAAATTTAAGTTTTTATCGATTGAATAAACAACACAAAAATGGTTGTCGTTTAGATAACAACAACAGCTGACTTTAACAATAGCGAATATCGTTTAAAAATTTTACTGATAATTTTGCTTTTCTTTTTTAACGATTCGACAATCGTTAAAAGAAGTTACTGAAAAGCTATTAATTTCTCCTGAATGCCAATATTTTTTTTTAATGTAAACATTTTTTAAATGTAAACATATTTGGTGTTTTATTTGGAATTTCAATTTGTGTTTAACGAATAAAATTTATATTTATATTAAAGATGCAATTGATGTCTTCTAAATTTAAAATTATTATTTCCGACGATTTGATATGATTTTCTGAAATTCAGTTATATTTTCTAATTTATAATTGGAAATTTTAATTCCAGTTTTTAGAATTGATATTTTCTTAAATTTGAATGGAAAATTTAAAAAGTGCAATTTTGTATTTATGCTTTAGTAATTATAAACAATTTTTAAAAATTAGATGTAATCGCAATCAGATATTTTGTAGGTAAAGCAGAATAATTATTCTATATAACTATCTAGAACTGTTTTGAAAGCAAAAAACTCATTGATGAACTCGGTAACTCTATTTTGTAAAGACAACAAAAAGTTAATATGCCAAACTTATGTTCATATTTGTAAAAGAATAATGAAAAAACGTATGAAATAAAAGACCAGCCCGTGTATATTCTTAACAGTGTTATGTATAATATCTCTCCAACTCTCTTTTCTGGAGCAAAACATAAATTATCTGTTCGATCTAACTGTACCAATAAAATCGAAGATTAGTAGTAATAAACAAAAACCCTGGTTTTCTTCTGAAATTAAAGATTGTATCAATCGAAGAGATTTTGTCTATGCACGTTGGAAAAGATTAAAAACAACAACATTACATGATGATTATCTGACTGCTAAGAGAAACACAAATAAAATGATTAAAAAGGCCAAATCCAAATTTTATGCTGAAAAATTTTCTTCTGCCATTGGCTCCAAAAGAACATGGCAAACGATACGCGAAGTTGGTATCGGTAAATCTACGCATCGAGAACCATGTTCGGTTGATGCAGATACAATTAATACAAAGTTTTTAAGTGTTCCTATGGTTCAAGCAGATAAAGATTACTATATCAATAGTCACTCGAATAACGATGCTGAATCTTTTTTTTCTTTTGCTGCAGTAGACCAATGTGACGTTTTATCTAGTTTATTGTCTATAAAATCGAACTCTATAGGAGTGGACGGGATTAATACTAAGTTTCTTAAGATTCTTTTACCTCAGCTACTTCCAATTATAACTTTTTTCTTTAACAAAATATTAACTTCAAGCCACTTCCCATCGAATTGGAAAATAGCTAAAATCATTCCAATACCGAAAGCTGGTTCCGATTACAGACCAATAGCTATTCTTCCATTTCTCTCTAAAGTATTCGAGCGTATTATGCACAAACAAATGACTAGTTTCTTGGATGACAATAACTTGCTAAGAGATCGTCAATCTGGGTTCAGGAGGAAACACAGCTGCCTAACAGCCTTAGTTGATGCTACAGAGGAGATTAGGGAGAAACTTGATGATGGCAAGACTACATTTTTAATACTTTTAGATCATTCAAAAGCGTTTGATACCGTGGATCATAACATTCTTTGTTACAAACTTAAAAACTTTTTTAATTTTTCTTCGACCGCTACTCAGTTATTGTCAACATACTTACGTGGCAGGTATCACTATGTTGAAACTAGAATCCAAAATTCAATGACACTACCTGTAGCAAGGGGCGTACCTCAGGGGTCCATTGTTGGGCCACTATTATTCTCATTGTACTCAAATGACCTCCCAGGCATTTTAACAAATTGTAATGTAAGAATGTATGCGGATGACGTTCAGCTTTATACCAGCTGTAGTAATGCCCTAATCGACCAGTGTATTATCTCTATTTATACATGGGCAACGGCAAATGGATTAGAGATAAATCCGAAAAAATCTAAATGCATTGTAATTCAAAAGCGACTTTCCAAACTAAATATTACACCTAATATAATTATAAATAATCAGAAAATTGAAATCGTTAAATCTGCTAAGAATCTAGGTATTTTTTTTAATGACACTCTTACGTGGTCGAACCATATTAACTATGCCTGTGGTCGTACTTTCTCTATGACTAGAACTCTGTGGCAAACCCAGCATTGTACACCTATGAAAATAAGAATCCCACTTGCCAAAACTTATCTGATGCCTGTTTTACTGTATGGTTGTGAGCTATTTGCGAAATGTGATACAATTAGTAAAGGGAAATTGAACGTTGCATTTAACAACATAATCAGATATGTGGATGGACTTAATAGACGTTCTAGTGTATCTTTGTTTTCATCGCAGCTATATGGCGTTTCTTTAGATAATCTTTTAAATACAAGAGTTTTAGTTTTTTTACATAAAATAGTGTATACCCACAAACCGGATCATCTGTACGACAAACTTTATATTTCAGATATAAGCAGGGGAAAAAGAATTAGATCAATTAGATATAAAAGTTTAATATCGGAGTGGCATTTCTACATATTCGCAGTATCTCTCTGGAATTCTATACCTCATAGCTCTCAACTTTTAAGTAACGCACGAAAATTTAAAGAAAATATTTTTCAACTGTTTTCGGCATAACAATTTAAAACATTAAATATTATTTGATATTATAATACATTTGATTAAATTCCATACTGCAAAATAAGACTTTTAGTATTGTGTATGGAGCAGTTCCAATAAATAAATAAATAAATAAATAAATATCTATTTGAAAATATTGACATTCGTGTTAAAATAGAAATAACTATTGCAAAGCTAATTAGAACAAAAATTGTGGCGCCATCTACTGTGGCATAGTCACGCTGAGCAAAATGAAGTGACACTCTGTTAATGCAAAAGAAATGTATTTTCCCCACAACAAAATATTGCAGAATTTTATGTAAATAAAATAATATACCGATTTATTTCTAACATGCAGTTATTATGGATATACATATATAGAATATATGTATATTATTTGTATTATTTAATATGTGTACGAATGTATATGTAAATATTACACACAAAAAATACAACATCAAACGTTATTTTTGTATTTTTCTCTTTAAATAAATTAATACATAAAAATTTTTTTTGCTAAATTTACATTGTTTTCTTTTTATTAACAACTAGGTATTTTAGCATTATTTGCTTTAGATGCTGGTGAATTTTTACTCACTTTATATTAACTCGTAGTGTCTGCTTGTCGAAAAAATTTTGGATCGATTTGAACCCCTTTCCCGTGACCCAATCGATCTGAAACTTTGCAGACAGGCTCGTGGCAATGACAGAAATGATCTAGTAAATTTTTTTTAGTGATGCCAAAACAAAGGAAACTTTTAAATTTTTCTACCAGAGTTGATAAAAAAAATGTACAAAGGTTTAGTTTTTATAATATTATTACCACAACGACCACAAAAACAACAAGTCCAGCAATGACAACAATATAACATTTAGAATAACAACAAGAACACTATAGAAACATCATATTTTTCATTTCTTTTTTACTTTTTCAGAGATTACCCTGGACCTGTTCAACCGATTTTAATGACTTTTGAAACAGAATTCTTCCAATGAATTTGGTGAATCATTCGCTAAAAATGATCACCTTAGCTATTCTATTGAGGGCGTGATCGTGACAAGAACAACATAGAAAATTATATTTTTTTAAGACTTTTTTTAGTTCTTCATTTAAATCTCGGGCCCTAATCGACCGATTTGGACGATTTCAAATAGCAAACTTTTCATGATATTAGTGAACCATTTTTTAAGTCAGCGATCACCCTAGCTGCCCGATTGATGCCGCCATCGTGATTTCCACAGACGAACAGACGGACAGACGGACATCGCTATATCAACTCCGGTTGTTATAAGGATCACAAATATATAAATTTTATGGGGTCCAAAATTTTTTTTCTAATTATTACAAACGGAATGACAAACTTATATATACCCTCTGCACACTGGAGTGGAGGGTATAATAACTGACTTGCTTTGAGCGGAGTAAATTAGTTGCTCACTAATTTTGACCATTGGTGACCAATGGGATATATGTCCCATGGATTTTTTCCTTGAAGGAATTGAAAAATAATATTTTTGACGACACTTTTGTTTATAAATATTTGGTCATTAATTACGAATCCACAAAAAAACAAGTAAGAGTGTTAAATTCGGCTGTGCCGAATCTTTGATACCCTCCACCTCGGTTTGAGTCTTGATAATATATGTAAATGAAAAAGTAAACAATTTGTTAAACTTAATACCAAATTATTTCAGCAAATTCTTTGGGTTGGTTTTCGTCTTTTCTATTATTTCGGATTTATTTCAGTGTTTGCTTTTTGGTCATCGTGGTTGCTGATCGGCATGCATTTAGGTTATATGCATGCGTTTCCGGTTATATGACATAACTTCTCGTTTAATTTAGTTTTTGCTAATTAAATAGCTCGCCCTAACCTCCATTGCAAAGGTAATGGTTGTGTAGGGTGGCTACATGCATTAAATCGTGCTAATTGGAGATGGCTGTATAGTTTCTTTTAACTGGCCAAATATTTCGTCATTGTGGCCATATAGGTTGGATGGAGTAACAAAATAATAACCAAAAAAAAAGCTCTCTCAACTTTTTTTTAAAATATTGCCATATTTTGAAAACATAGAGAATAAATTTATAATAATTAATAATCAAATTAGGGATGAAAAACGCAAAAAACGAAAAGTCCCAAACATTTTAAATAAAATAATTTAATGTTATCTTTATTTTCTGAAAAACTTCAAATTTTCATCCAAAAAAAATTGTGAAAATTTATATATAAAAAATAACATTCTCATAAAATTACGTTTACTTATGTAACAATTTTTATGTTAGCAATTCTTAAATATCATTTGAGGTTTTCTTAAATTCATTGAATTTAAATTAATATCGACAAATCTGTTTTTCTATTTATTTAAATTGTAAAAGAGTGGCATCTCTGTCAAAATAAGCGAAAAACACAAAGAATAGAAAAAAACAAATTACTTCGTGTTTGACAGGATGCTTTTATGTTTATGTTTAATATCTTTATTATTTTTACTAATATTTCTGTTTATTTATTTGAAAATGAAATAATGAATTGAATATGCTATTTAATTTTTTTATTTATATAAAACAGTTTTTTAATTAAAGCAAAATATTTTCACTATTTTATGATTTTTATTTATGTATGACGACATTTCAACCTAAAAATTTAAGTTTTTATCGATTGGATAAACAACACAAAAATGGTTGTCGTTTAGATAACAACAACAGCTAACTTTAACAATAGCGAATATCGTTTCAAAATTTTACTGATAATTTTGTAATTTTCTTTTTTTTTACAATTCGACTATCCTTAAAAGAAGTTACTGAATCGCGGTACTGAAAAGTTATTAATATCTCCTGAATGGCAATATTTTTTTTAAATGTAAACATTTTTAAATGTAAAGATATTTCTAAATTTAAAATTATTATTTCCGACGTTTTGATATGATTTTCTGAAACTCAATTAATATTATCTAATTTATAATTGCAAATTTTATTTTCAGTTTTTATTATAATTGATATTTTCTTAAATTTGAATGGAAAATTTAAAAAGTGAAATTTTGTATTTATGTGAATAATAATGCTTTATTAATTATAAACAATTTTTAAAAATTAGATGTAATCGCAATCAGATATTTTATAGGTAAAGCAGAATAATAATTCTATATAACTATGTAGAACTGTTTTGTAAGCAAAAAACTCATTGACGAACTCGGTAACTCTATTTTGTAAAGACAACAAAAAGTTAACCCCCCAATCTCACATCACACTGAAATTGTAAAATATTATAAAAACATTTGAATTAATATTAACTCCATTTTTTTATATTTTAAAGTTTGGTTTATATATTAAACAACCATAAAAGGTTAGAGCATTTAAATTACAAAATTTTATGATTGCTTGAGCTAGTTATCGAACCTGCTACCACGTTCTGATTGCAAAACCCCCACACCATGGTGACAGCTTTTATAATGCCTTACAATTTCACAAAGGTTTGTTTGAAGTTTCTAAAAACTTTGATTTCTTACAGTCCTCAATATTTTGATTTGTATTAATCTACAACTGAACTTAATTTCATTTACAAATAGTTAATTTTCTATGGTTGGAAGTATTGAAATAAAAAAAAAAACCTTATGTCGTAAAGCCATTAAGTAACTCATATTCTACTCCACAACATAGATAACGAATACTTTCAAAACATATCAACGAAAAATTGTTCGAATTAGTCGAATCCATCGCCATTAAATTTTATGCTCAAACATCTGACTGCAATCTCATTTTTAAAATGTTGTCGAAGCGTAAACTTGAAAAAATTTGTATACTTCTCTCTCTCTTATTTTATTTTAAGTAGAGTTACCAAGTTTATTATACAGGCACATGTTTGAGGGAAAATGTTTACATTTATTATTATTAGTATTATTTTAATAATAGTTAATAATATTTATGCTCTATAATTAACAAACTTGCGTTTTTGTATGCGCATTTCAAAAAATAAATCATTATAATAGATTTAACAAGTTAAAACTTTAATTACAATTTTACAGAATCCAGTAAATTTGCATTAAATTTATAACAGGGTAACATTAATCATCGTTAGTGTCTGCCACTATTCGCACGAAAAATTTGGTGCCATTAGTGTGACCACTGCGGAAAATGTGTGTGTATTAGTAAAAAAAATGTGAGTGTATTGAGTTTTTCGAACTTGCAGTGTGATGTGAGATTGGTGGGTAATATGCCAAACTTATGTTCATATTTGTAAAAGAATAATGAAAAAACGTATGAAATAAAAGACCAACTACTCTTAACATTGTTCTGTATGATATCTAGTTGAAAATATTAACATTCATGTTAAAATAGAAATAACTATTGCAAAGCTAATTAGAACAAACAAAAATTATGGCGGCATCTACTGTGGCATAGTCACGCTGAGCAAAATGAAGTGACACTCTGTTAATACAAAAGAAATGTATTTTCCCCACAACAAAATACTGCAGAATTTTATGTAAATAAAATAACCGATTTATTTTTAACATGCAGTTACTATGAATATACATACATACATATATATAATATATGTACATTATTTGTATTATTTAATATGTGTATGTATGTATATTTAAATATTACACACAAAAAATACAACATCAAACGTTATTTTTGTGTTTTTCTCTTTAAAGGTGCTATTACATGATGTGTTTTTTACATATGTACTGTCAAATTTTCCCACAACAAAAGTTGTACACATCGTGTGATACATATGAAACATTGTTTGTGTACAACACATGAGGAAAGTCACATGTACATTTTTCAATTAGAACTGGTTCTATTTTTGCATGACAAACATATGAAAATACAACACTGCTTGTGGCGAAAGAAAAACAGAGTAAATTTTAAAGATTAATATTGAAAGAAAAATAAATTCTTTAGTATTAATTAACAATTAAAAAATAAATAACCTTTTTTTAACAATAAATTTTTGTAAATTCACAAATTAAATTAGCTGTTGTTTACATTTAGAGGTTATGTCAGACGGAAATACATATGCACGTGTGATAGCAAAAATTATGAATCGTATGTAAAAGACAATTTTGACAGACATGAGGAATTTCATATGGATAAAAAAAGTGACAGTACATATGTAAAAAACATTTCGTGTAATAGCACCTTAAATAAATTAATACATAAATTTTTTTGCTAAATTTACATTTGGGCAATTCACAACATGTGTTGTATATTGTATGTTGTATTGAAATACACAATACAATCATTTGTTGTGAACACTCAGTTGTATTTTCATATTGTAAAACGCTTTCTTTAGTAATTTTCGATCCAACGAGGAAAGATCGCTTCGTCGCTTCTGCTATTTTCTATAAGAGAAAACACTTGTCAGTGTTTGCTTTTTGGTCGTGAGATGTACCCTGGAGTTTTAGTTACGTACCTCTTGCATTTTAATTTATAATGAAAAAAAAAATGTTAAATGTTTTGGTTGGTACTGAAAGAGAAAATACATACTACAAATATAAACATTAATTTTTATATAAATAAACTTATCGATGTATTTGCGTTATTTGCATTATTTGCCATATTTTATTTTATAATTATTTATGCTGATAATATTCTATGTATTTGTTTTTTCTTTTTCATAAAAACTGGCATTCACTTGGAACTGATATGTTATGATACAATATACAACATTTACTAAACATAGCAAATGAAGTTGGATCGTGTATCAGATTTTTCAAGAAAATTGTATAATATGAAATGTCTTTAATTTATTTCATAGAAAACAATTTTTTGAGGTGCGTGGATTTTCCATATTTACTGTTTTACAATTTTCGTAACGAGGTTAAATGAGTTAAAAAGAATTTAAAATATTTGAAAATATTAGGTGAGGATCCTCAAGATGTAATATACGGTCGGTCTAAAACTTTTCACTTAGAGCCACAGTTAAATTCGAAACAACAAAAACCCATATATTTTGTGCATAAAGTTTAACATTAAATGTGCTTTTCTAAAATGTTTATATATTTTTTCTCATTCATTTCTGACCATCTTCAATGTAAATTTACCAAAGTTTTTTTTATTCAAAAATGTATCAATTATTGCAAATTTGAAATTTGACAGTATTGTATTTTGTATTTGTACATATATTTGTATAGATTTCGCAGTATGAAAAGAACAATTATTTCTTTATTTAGAATATATGTAAGTATTGCTCGCAAAAATATGCAACATCATGAATGAAACACATAGACGACTGCTGGCAGCAGCATTTGTAGTCGTATAGTCAGCTACTTGATTTTTCTGAATACGACAGCAACATATAATACAAATGCATTTTTATTTAAATATACAATTACTTTTACTTATTTAAAATGCATTAGTACAACGTAAAAATAAATAAATTAGTTTAACGCCTTTTGATTATTAATGGAATTATAGCCTTTCATTTTGCGATTTTTTTTTTAAACAAAATAAAATATTTCATAGCACTAACTTCTTTTACATATTTTGTTATATTGTCAACACTATTTTTGTTTAGTAGCCAACAAAACACACTTGCCGTTTTTTTTTTCTATTTGAAGAACATATGACTGCCATTGTTGATGTTGTAGAGTTGTTTTTTTTTTTTTTTTGATTTTGTTTCGTTAACTCTTTTGTATTAAAGCACCTCCAATATATGTATCCATTTTAGTTTGCAAATTCAGTATATTTATAATTTATTACTTACAGCAAAAAATAATAGAAACAATTTTATCAGTTATGCTTACGAAACTATATAAATAGACTTGAAGTTGGCTGCAAAAGCAGTAGCCTGTGTAAAGAACAAGTTAGCGACATGTAACTGTTACGTAACGTGTCAGCCTTTTTTTCACATGAAAAGTATTGGGACGTTCCGGTTACGTTCGGTAACTGTTTTAAATGATTTTCATGTAAAAAAAAACAACTGACTCGTTACGGTTACGGTTAGAAAACATTGACCTTTTATATGTATTATAATGCTATGAATGCATTTATCTTTATTTTATTTTATTTATATATTCTTTTTTTTTTGTATTGTATATTATTTTTTTTTATTATTATTACTATTCCATTTAATTATTTTTTTCTTTAAATAAATTAATACATAAAAATTTGTTTTTTAAATTATTGGTGAACTTTTACTCCCTTTACTTACTGCCTTTATATTAACTGGTAGTGTCTGGATCGATCGATTTTGGATCGATTTTTAGCCCCTTTCCCGTGAGCCAATCGATCTGAAATTTTGCATGCAGACTCGTGGCAATGACAGAAATGATCTAACAAATTTTTTTAGTGATGCCAAAACAATGGAAACTTTTAAAATTTTCTACCAGAGTTCACAAAAAAAATGTACAAAGGGTTTGTTTTTATTATATTATTACCACAACGACCACAAAAACAACAAGTCCAGCTATGACAACAATGCAACATTTAGAATAACAACAGGAACAATATGGAAACATCATGTTTTTCATTTTTTTTTAATTTTTCATAGATTTACCTGGACCTGTTCCACCGATTTTAATGATTTTTGAAGTAGAAATCTTCCCATGAATTTCGTGAATCATTCTCACTAAAAATTATCACCCTAGCTATCCTATTGAGGGCGTGAACGTGACAAGAACAACATAGAAAATTATATTTTTTCAAGACTTTTTTTAGTTCTTCATTCAAATCTCGGGCCCTAATCGACCGATTTGGACGATTTTAAATAGCAAACTTTTCAGGATGTTAATGAATCATTTTTTATGCCAACGAGCACCCTAGCTGCCCGATTGATGCCGTCATCGTGATTTCCACAGACGGACAGACGGACAGACGGACAGACGGACATCGCTATATCAACTCCGGTTGTTATAAGGATCACAAATATATATATTTTATGGGGTCCAAATTTTTTTTTCTAATTATTACAAACGGAATGACAAAGTTATATATACCCTCTGCACACTGGAGTGGAGGGTATAAATAAAAATTTTTAAGCAATTTAGGTTCGGTCGTGAAAGGGTTAAATTATATTCCCGCTTTGTCGAGGAACATTGCAGATAAAAACTATTTAGGTGAGACAAAAAAGAATTAAACAAAAACACAATTTTTTTAAAATTATTAATTAGAATAAATGGCAGAATTTCAAATTGTCAAATTATTGTTAAATATTTGAGAATTGTACTTGTAAGCGATAAAAATAAAAACAGTTAGAAATTTCAATTAATTTATATTTATGTCTGCGTTGATAAGGTGACCAGACATTCACACATACGAATATAAACTTTTGACTTCTCCACTGAAGATCGTAGTGAAAAAAACAGCAACAAAAATTTATTCAGAAAGTTAAATTCGCTGTAGGCTGATTAAATAAAAAAATGCAATATACGCAATAGAAAAGAAAGGGCATAACCATAAGCATGAAGCAAATTTCATTTATAACTTAAATTTCATATCGGTTGTTATAATTATATATGGACTAGATTTATAAATTCTACGATCATGGTCATAGTTTGCGAGATCAATAATGTGTTCTAGTTACATATAGAAATCTGTTTTGAACAAAGTAATTCCTATAATTATGATTTTAGACAAATTTGAGTGCTTTTAGGGAGGTTGATTTATGTAGCGACCGTGATCAAAAATGGACCTACTTTTAATAAACACAAATAAAGCAAGTTTAGACCAAATATTCGTGTATATAAAAAAATTGATTTCCATAAAATACTTAAATAAAACAAATTATGTCCACTCAAAATTTAGCTATTTTAACACAGAACACTAAATATTCACAAAATATGTATCTATCAACAGTCAATCTACAGAAGAAGAAAAAGAAAGAAAAACAAACAAAGAATTTTGTAATAAATGACAACGAAAATATATTGTGACCCTTCAAAAATGAAAAGAAAAAGTGAGTAAATGTAAAGATAGAAAAGTTTTATCTATTTAATTTATTTTCTGAAGTGAAAATGAAAGAACATAAATGTTTGTGTTTTTTCAACTAATGCTTTAATGAGCTGAACATGATGTCTGTGTGTGTGTGTGGCAAATTACCACCCAAACGTATGAGTGATGGATGAGCGATCAAATAACAATCATACTGAATGACAGTAATTTAAAAATTGTCGTGAGGGTGGTGTTAGTACAAAAGTATTTAGCATAAGTAAATAAAAATGAAAAATTTACGCTCACCACTGACTCACCTGCTCTATAACGCTATGTAAACGTTCTTATTTTATTTATTACATATAAGTCAAGTCAGGTTTAAAAAAATCGGTTGGAAAATGTGGAAAATATAAAAAATTAAAATGGGACATATATATCGCATTGGTCGTGAAAGGTTTATGATAAAAATTAAAAAAAAAAATAGATTTTAAACAAAGAAAAAACATTAGGATGTAGATAGAAGGATTCAGTACATAAAAATTGTAACATAAATAAATTGAAATAATTTTTAAACGAAATAAGCGATATTAATTAAAACAAATAAGGGTGCTAAATCTGCATCTTAAACTCGATATTACAACCAATGTTGGGCACGGCTAATACTTTACTAATTTTGCCGATACTTAAACTTTAAAATTTATTGCCATTTAAATTTTAGGTTAATAGTTTTTTTGTATAGTTTAATTTTAAAGCTGCCGGTGTTAAATAATTAAAAAAAAGATCCTTTTTAAGAAAGGATAATTTTTCAAAAAAGTACTTTGAAAAAGAACACTGTTAAAAGTAGGTACTTTTGTGAAAAGGTACTTTTTTAAATAAAATTACTATTTCATAAGAGATACTTTTTTAAGAAAAAGTACTTTTTTAAAAGGATACATTTTTAAAAACGGTACTTTTTTAAACAAGCACACTTTTGAATATATTTTTTGAAAGCGATATTTTTTAAAAAAAGGTGCCTTAAAAACTAAGATTTAAAAAAAGAACTTGCTTTTTATGTGAAGGTACTTTTCTTAAGAAACGGCACTTTATTAAAAAATTTACATTTCTTAGAAAATGTATTTTGGTAGGAAAGTTTACTTTTTTAGATAAGATACTTTTTTAAAAAAGATAAAATTGGGAATCAGGTAAAATGGTTTATAAAATCATAGGGAAAACTTACCTTTTGAGTCATTTTTGTTCTAACTATATTTTCCTGTTCCTTATCGTAGTGGCGATTTAGATCTGTAACGAAGGTCTCAGGGAAGGCATCCGAAAATCTCGATGAAATTTACTTATGTTATAGAAAACAAAAAAATAAAAGAGCAGTATTTTTTGGACGCCCAACATTTTTACCCCTTAAATATGAGATTGGCCATTTAAATATAATACTGGTTACTTGTTTTTTCTTATTCCATAACGTATCCTAGTTTTATCATGATCTGCAGTTCCCCTATGAAGCCTTTCTTGTTAGGTTTTTAAATTTTGAATAGCAGTTTGTTTGGATCTATGCGATTAGCAAGATGAACTACGAAGAATTCGACCGAATTTTCGATTAATTTCACGATAACTTACATTTTTGGCTTTAAATGCCACATTTGGCCTTTATCAAACCATTTATATCGTCCCGATCTTACTCTAGGTCTGGTACTAATAAATGTCTACTTTGTGCCTATTTTAGGCATAGTAATTTTATAACTGCTCGTGTGAAACAAACACAAACGGAATATGGAGAAACTAATCTTTGCAACTTGAAAATCAATTCAATTCAATTATTTATTAACACAATATTTACATGTGAGTTAGCTTAACAATTTTGATAGAGTTTACGGCTTTTATCCTTTGCAACTTAAGAATTATATAATCGATTTGGCTTTAAATTATATTAAAAAGAAGGAAACATTTTCAATAAACCTTTATGAACATTTATAAATCAATACTAATAGTAGCTGCTTAGTTATTACTGTAATTATTATATTAATTATTTAACCCATAATAATATTTAAAAACAATGAGAAATATAGTGTGAGTGACAATACGATGGAAACTTTTAACAAAATATATTTTTGACGACTTGGACGGTCAACACCAAAAAATTTTATATAAAATTAAAAACTATTTTTAATTTAAACACTTGCATGTTTTATTTCTTTAACAAAGAATAAATATTAACATAACTTCAAAACAAACAAAACTTAAAATATTCATTTTTATGCTGTTGGTCATATCTTTCCACTGTAAAAATATTACATCGATTTTTCTAGTCTTTCGCAAAAAAAATACAGTTGTAGCCCTATTTGTGTTGTAAGAGTAGCTGCTTTAGAATCCACTAAAAAGACATATTTTGAGTTCCACCCAAAAAACTTCTTATTTTTGATGATCACTGGAAAAATCGCAAAAACAACTACTGTTGTATACTTATTATTCTTTACAATGAAACAACTGTTTTTAAATTTTATAGTAAACTAGCTGACCCGGCAAACTTCGCTTTGTCCAAATGAGATTTTTGGATTGAAATAATTTCGAAATTCTTTTTTTATCGAAAATTATCGACCGTTAACAGATGACGCAATAATATAATTTGAATACAACACGGTTGAATTCAATATCTTATAATTATATGGATAGCTGACCCCACGCACAGTGGACCATTTGACGAGGAGGCGGTCAAAAATCTATAACTTTTGATTGGATTGGAATTCTGATTTTTTTGTTTGGTAGGTGAGACTTTAGCCTTTAAGTTTTGCTATAAAATGTTACGGAGGGTTTAAAATACATTTTCATATGTAGTTGAATTTTAGTACAAAAGTGAAGTGTTAAAAGGTAAAAAAAGGTTTTTTTAATATAATGTCTTATTTTTTCAGTTAATATTACAACCAATACTTTTTAACAATTTCTTAAGTTAATTTTTTTAGAAAATGCCAAACTTTGGCCCCCGTAAACTTTTTAGTCCTAATGTGCACAAGGGCCAAAGGTTGTTTTTTTTTTTAAAGATCCCGAGTTAAAATATAATTTATTAAGCAGCGAACGTAAAAGTTACCTTATATTGGTTCAAGATAGAGAAGTTTCAATGAAAAACTCGTATGTTTTTGCTTTAGTTAAATTTTTTTTTATTGTCTTTTTAAATATTTCTATATCAATTTTTATGGTAAATTTATGAAATATAACAATTTTTATTATAAATTTACAAAATATATAAATCTTTAAATCAAGAAAATTTTTTAACTATATAAAAAAAGTGTAACTTATTGTTGGTGTAATGAAAAAGTACTTTAAATCAACCAATTTTAGTAAAAATTTCTTCTAAATAGCCTTGATTTTCGTCTTCTAGAAGTTGTTTAGCTTCTTCGGCTAATTCAATAGAGGTAGTTTTCCATTTTTGACGAATGTTGGACATATATGGATCTGAAGTGCACAACAAAATAGTGATAAGGTCTTCATTAGTACAACATCTGGATATTTTCCTTGTGTTGTGCTCGCGAAAGAATCTGTAGTCCTTGTTCCTTTTTTCTTGCGCTTCTTCAGATAGATCACCTATTGGTAGCATATTGTTTTGAATTATTTGTTCCCCATGGTACAAAATTTTATGAACTGTGGATGGCATATATCTCCAAGAGTATTTTTCATTATAAAGTATAGCTGTTTTATTGGCGTACTCTCCAAATTTTTTTTGCACATATCTTTCTGCTGCATGCTAGAACTTGTAATATGATTTTGAATCGTCTTATTAATTCATGATCTACACCTGTGATAGATGCTGCAGTTTCCGGATCGGAAAAAAATCTCCTTGCAGTATATCTATCATTTGTGTTTCCTTCCCCTTTTTTTGGTTGGTCGATTACGAGGCCTAGCTGTAGATATTTTTGTTGAATTTGTTTTTTTTTTGCTTTCTTTTTTCTTTGTTTTTTCTCACTGTTTCGCCTAACGGACCAAATTCCAAATCATAACCCAATTTAAGAATATGCTCCATGAAACGTATTCTAGCATGAAGAGGGGACATTCCAAATTCGTAGGCTTCCTTAAACCTATCGTCTTCTGGTGAGGGTTGGTTTAATTGACTTGATGTCTTTTGGCATATAATGCAACTTGACGTTGACTTTGTTCCAGTTAAAGCTTGTGCAACTTTTCCATCAATCATTGTGAGACACATTTTAATATGTACTTCAATGTCTTGGTCATCAAATTTAAATATTACTGGTTGAAGTTCCTTAATTTGATCTTCAATTTTTTGAACTTCTTAAGTTATGTCATCTTTGGTTTTCTTTTTGAATGCAAATTTTATTGGTCTGCAATACTTTGTTGAAGAAGGAATTTCATTTTTCCATATATCAGTTTCTGTTGCTCTACTAGTTGACGGCTCTAAGACGCTATACCTTTTTGTTAAGCGCAATGGAACGAAAGATACCATAAATAAATTAGCATCTGATGAATTTTTGGCATTAAATTGCTTGTATTGTTTCTGACCAGAGGATCCATCACATCCCCATTTAGAAATTAAAATAAAGCTGCCATTACCAATTTTTTTAAATGATCAGTATCAAGCGTGTTTAGCAATCGTTCTGCAGTATGTTCAAGGAGATCTTGCAATTTTATTTCTGCTGATGTTGAAGTGACACTAATAGCAGATGGTAAGCAATTTTTTTTGGCAGAAACTAAATATCGATACTCTGGAAAAATCCCACAATTCTTTTCATTGGTTCGCTTCCGCAATTCCTTATATTGATTTTTGGTCAATTTCAAATCCAAAAATAGGGCGAACGCTTCTTCTTCTTCTATCTTCAATTGGTGTAGGAATGCTTTTCAAAATCCTCTTTGTGCGCCTTGGGCTCGCTTCTACTATTTTTTCAATTATTTCAATTTTATTTTTTTATTTTGGGTTGGTTGAATTTGGTGCAAAAATGAATCCTTAATAATTCTTTGAGAAATTTCTTCATTGATATTCTCCAGCTTGCGCCTTCGAGATCTTTCACTACATCCGTCAATTGGTTTTGTTGGTCGACCCTTCTTTCCACTTTCGTTGGCAGTTGTAGATGCACTCTCAAAAATAAGTTCCTTTATTAACCAGTCTTGGTAACGTTTTACGTCTTTGCCTTGCTATGAGAGCATTCAATGTACCGTCTTTTCAAATTCGATGCAAAATTAGTAATTTTTCCTTTGTGCATTTCAATGTCTTCTAGGTTACAATTTTTAAAGAAGTCGTTGCTCACTATGTGCAAAATTACATCGTCTACATCATTTCGTTGAAAATAAATATCTGCCAGATCTCTGTAACAGTACTTAGCCATTGCACAAATTGTAATGAATAATAATTGTGGAAACATTATTATAAATACTCTTTCTTGCAATTATGTAAAATAAAAATTTTTATCTTTTATTACCACTTTTAGAATCATAAAAAACCCACACCCTAACCCCTTTTAAAAGGTGAAGCATACCTGCTCATATCTTAAAGAGCTATGTCGCAATAGTTTAAACTATATAACCCTTATTCAGACAATTAATGTTTTTGAAAGATATCTATGTAAATGTACCTGTAACAATTAAGCGCATTATATCTCAACCCTTTTTTATAAGTATATAACAACTCCTGACAACTCTACCGACACGCAAAAAAATACACCACGGTGCACCGGTACGACCAACTTTTGTATTCATAACACTCAGACGGACGGACGGACATCGTTTAATCGACTCAGAAAGTGTTTTTTAGTCGATCCGTACCATAAAAGATGGATAAAGGTCCAATATTTTTGGCAGTTACAAACATCACCTCAAACTTAATATATCCTAACCACATAGTGGACAGCTTTTGTATTCATAAATTTTGCAGAAAATATCTAACCTTGGGTCAGAAAAATTGTTCTGGTGCACACGGGCGGAAACTGGCGGGTATATAATGGGATATAGGAGTATAGGAGAGGGTTCGTACTATAGAAGAGTGCAAGATTTTTTCTGACTGCTTTTGACTGGTAGGAGTTATGCTCTATTAAGTAGGAGATTTTAGGAAAATTTGGACCTTTTTAAAAAAATCTTTTTTTTTTAAATTTCCGAATGACTCAGTGATTTTATGTTTTTAACGTTAATAGCATGGAAGCCACAAAATTACACAAAATTTATTTCACTTCAAAATCTTTTAAATCAAAAAAGTTACAGTCATTCAAAAATAAAAATTTACAAAGAAATTTTTAATTTTAGCAAAATACTGAGAAAGCCCATTTTCGAAGACCCTGTTCGCTGTGGTATAGTTGAGATAGAGTCGCAATTTTTTGGCTCCCGACGTTTACTAGTATTTACTTTTAAATGAATAACATAACTTTAGAATCGGTAACAAAAAAAAAAAAATGATTTTTGGCCGCCTTCTCAAAATATGGTCCACTGTGCGACGGTCTTCGTCCCGTCCAACATTTGGCGAAAATAGAATAAAATCAAATATTAATTAAAAAAAGAATAGAACAATGATTGTAATCATTTTAATGCTGCACGATATACAACATTTTTTGTTTTCTGCTCCGGAGAGTAAATGAATAGTGAGGATGGTTTCCAACTCGGGAACACGCAACATATAGCTGGCCTTGTGAAAAGCATGACATTTTCATATTTATGCCGCACACTTCCAGGGACTGTCTTTGTGACTTGATTATTGTCATCGCAAATGCAAGTTTCACTGAGAACTGAACACCTTTGAACTGGAACGTCAAATCGTTTGAAGTCAAGGGAATTCGCGGAATTAAGCATCTCCCTTGAACCGCCTTTTCAAAATCCTTGCCACTATGACATTACTCATTAATTTCACCACAATCACTCAGGTTCCATTGCATAGTTTCGGGGCTTCAGGATGACAAATCCAACTTTAATTCGAATTGGAGGATTCAGCGTAAAGCAGCGTGCATAATGGCTCTGGTGTTGGAAGCAATTTGGCAATTTCACCTTTCCACCCACGCACACAATCCAGGCGGTTCTTTCTCAAATTTAACTGCATTGCAATGCTCACAAACGACAGACATCTGGCCGAATTGAAACGATTGGGCTCATATCGAAAGCATGCACAATCTTCACCTGAATAATTTTTTGTAGCCTACGTTGTCGTTCAAAAGTCGCACATTGTGATCTGGCTTCATCACTTTGCCGAGCACGAACTTCTCTTCTTCTCAATCATTGCTGCTCATTGTGTGCTTCGTTGATCTCTTCTGACTGTCGCGCACGATTTCCAACCATTCTGGTCGAACTGATTCCCTTCCAATAGCGCGTTTCTCTTCCGTTCGACGTGTTCGACATTTCGATGCTGAAATCTTCTTTGCATTGTTATAAAAATGATAAAATTATCCGAAAGTCAAAAAGTATATGTGTTTTTAAAGAAACAGTTGTGACCCGGTCTATGAAAAGGTGGCTTATGACTCAAAAACAAAATTTCGAGAAATGAGCTGTTAAAGATAAACAATGCATTTCGTCAGTTTTTATACCCTATACCACTATGTGGTTTGGGTATAATGACTTTGTGCTGCTGTTTGTAACAACCAAAAATATTTGACCTAGACCCATCTTTAATTATACCGATCGAATCAGAATCACTTTTTGAGTTGATTCAACAATGTCCGTCCGTCCGTCCGTCCGTCCGTCTGTGTGTCCATGTAAACTTTGTAATCAAACTGCAGGTCGCAAATATGAATATATTTTGATGAAATTTGGTATGTAAGCCTTTATTGGCCATGGGATGAACGCTATTGAAATTGGTGAGAATCGGTCCATGTTCAGACCTAGCCCCCATACAAATTATACCTATGAAATCGACATAAATTGCCATAAAATCCAAATTGTCATATAGATCTTACTCAAATTGGGTTTGTATGCGTTCATTACATCCATTAATGAGTAGTCCAAAAATGATCCCTTTGGGCCCACATAGACTGCTTCCCGATCTTCACTTAAATCTATTAAAAACAAAAATATTGCACTGATTTTTCTCAAATTTTGTTTGTATATATTTTTGCAAAATACAAGAGGCTTTACCAAACATGATCAGGATTGGTCCATTTTTGGACCTAGTTCCCATATAGATATAGCTTCCAATATGAACTTTTTCATATCTGCAGCCAAAAAAATTAATAAAAATCCCACTCAAATTTGGTTTTTGCTTATTTTCTATGTCCAGTTAGTTGGGCCTAAGAGATAGGGTTTCTAAACGCATGGTATAGGGTATCGTATAGTCGGTCTAGACCGACTATAATTTTCTTACTTGTTTTTTGTTATCTTGTTGGTGTAATTGTTTCTGTTGGTCTTTTCCGTTATGAGCTAGTGAATAATGTCTGTCGATGAAGAATTTAGCGAGGTGATGATTCTTTCGATAATATTGGTACCAATTACGATGAGGAACTACAATCATTATTTCAAGCTGAAGATCAAATGGAAAGTGGAACAAAGTTTTTTTACAATGGACTTGTCTACTATAGATAACAAAGAAAAGGAATTCGTAAATAAATTTATTTCGGAAGATTGCTGTAATAAGAAATGCCAAAAAATTATACCGCGAAAGATAATAGAAAATGCAAGAAACAACTATCTAGAATTATCAGAACATGAACTTGATTTGGTTATGCTGTGCCATACCGAATCAGCAATAATATTCACAGACAAACTTGGAGATGCCTACACAAAAATGACCAAATGGAGGAACATGAAAGGCAAAAAGGTAAAGATGTTGAAAGGCATAAATTGATGTTCATTTTTTATCACTTAACTATTTGCCGTTCATTTTTCCTTTTTGTGCATGCGTCTGGAAGAAAACGTTTTGAAAATTTACTTCGGCAAATAAACCATCTACACATTGGAGAGCGTTTCAACCATCTGATATACAAAAAGCTTTCAAATTTATTGAGTATACAGCCGATCTATTGGCTCTTCCACTACCAGGATAATGAAGATACCATCTAATGAGAGAAAGGCCTCAGTTTATCGAAAATACATTGCTTCACTCGCTGATGATGAACTGAGGATGAGTATTTTGTTCCTTTCGACGCATATGGGCCAAATACATACCTTATGTTACAGTAATGAAACCAGCGAATGATCTCTGTGATAACTGTCGTAGTAAGTAAGCCATTGTTTACTTCTTTTTAAGTTGTTTCTATTGTAATTAAAATTAACGTTTTCTTCAATAGTGAACACAATATCAATTACGCCAGCCAAAAAAGTTCCTGACCCTGAACGTGAAGAAAAGCTGAATCAATTCTTCGATCACCTCCACAAAGCTCGAAATCAACGTGCATACTATCAAAAATGGTGTGACAATACTGATGATGGTGTAAAGTTCTTTTCATTTGATTTCGCCCAAACTGTTCATTATACAGTGAATCCTCAACAACCGGGAACAGCTTACTTCAAGGCAACAAAGAAGTGCGCAGTGTTTGGAATTACAGATGAAAAGGAAAAATACAGGTTAGGATTTCATTGTACAAATTCAAATCACTTGCTTTGAAAGTATCTTGACTATTTTTTTTTTTCGATAGTATAATTACATGATAGATGAGGAACATCCTGGATTATCACTTGGAAACGTATCGCAAAAATGTACAAACAATTGTCCTTTTCTGCGATAACTGCGTTGGGCAGAACAAAAATAAAATAAATATAAATAAATAAAAATAAAAATAATGTTATCATATCTGCAATGACGGTTGGTTCGAGGACACAACGATTTTATTGAATTTGCTTTTGCTAGGGCATACCAAGTTCACCCCGGATCGCTTCTTCGGTGTTTTCAAGGCCAAGTATGCTGTTACTAATATTGATACGTATGAAGATTTACTGCAGTGCGTCATACAATCATCATCAGGTGGCTATAATACAGCTGTATCGTCGAAAAATGTCTTTTGGTATGAGGATGTTGGATCATTTCAACTGTCATTAATTCCAGTTGATGACAACATGCCCGAAATTATCCAACCAGTTGGTTTATCTCTGCAGCGTCAGTGGTATATTTATCAGAATCTCAGAAGCTTTGTTTCAGATCCCATGAATGCGGATATTTTGGCTCCATTGCCATCGAAAAATACCATCAAAGAAATCTGAAGATGCTTTACCAGCCACAAAAGTGGCATCGAAGGAACCCAAAGCTTCATCCTCAAAACCTCTAGCTTCATCGTCGAAACAGAAACCGAAACCTATAGCTGCATCGTCAAATCACGATCCAAAAAATAAAAAACTGAAGAAACCTGCGAATTCAACTCCAATAAAAAAATCAAGAAAACGTAAGGCCTCATCTCCAGAAGAAGATTAAAAAAACGAGCAACTTCAAAGGTTTAAACAAAGATGGCGGCGTAGAAAACTACTACACATTGCTAAATAAATATTTTTTTTTGCAAAATAGCTTGTTTTTTTTGGTTAACTCATTTTTGTAGCGTTCAATCCTTTTTTTTTTCATTTTCAATTCCATGTATTATCTTGATTCTCGATTTTCAATAAAATTCTGTTTTTCTTTCATTTGTGCTCTTTTTTTTCTCTACATTATTAGTACACTTCTAAGCAAGTTAGAACTCTCTGATTTTCACCATGTGAAAGAGCGTCTCAAAAACTATCCGAACCAAAATAAAAGTGAAAAATAATTTTTTGAGTCATAAGCCACCTTTTCATAGACCGGGTCACAGTTATTCAATGATAGACCAATTTTTTTAAATTGAAGCGCTTATGTAAGCTTACATTTAAGTACATTATTTTAAGATCCAACTTTGCTATTAAATTATGTGATGGAAGACCTGGCAAATAAAGTAAATTAAAAAGTCTTTTGATAAATTCACTCCTTCGTCATATACTACCACAGTAGCAATTAACTTGAATGAAAATTGCGGAAATTTCAATTTTTGTTATGCTGCTGAAATTGCCATTTCTCTTAAACATTTTCCTTCAAAACGATCCAATATATAAAACTTCAGAAATTACTTTTATGGAATTAACCCCACCCATTTATCCGATTCCGCACATTATCACACTCACACTAATAACCTATGAACTCACACAAATTATCTTCATTTTCCCTTTTATTTTATACTTTTATTATTTTGAAAATTTATTTTATACTGTAGGTGACACGCTCACCTGTCCAATCCCGCCCATTTTCGCCAGGGCTAATCACAGAAATAATAGATGAAGTCACACAAACATGGAAAGCTCTCCCTCTCATTATACACGGTACATGCACATAATATTTAATCAGTACTTTGTAGGGGATGTACACCGCCCACTTATCCGATCCAACCTATTTTCGTCAGGTGCATTTACACTAATAAGAAATGACGTCACATAAAGTATCCAAGCTCTTCCTGTCATGATATTAAGTCTGATATTCAGTGATTATTTTTTTTGTAGGTGCCACGCCCACTGTTCCGATAACGCTAATTTTTACAACGGCTATAATAGATGATCTCATACAAAGTTGCAAAGCTCTCCCTAAAACAGTACTCAAGATATATGATGTTAAAAATTAGTTTTGTATGGGAGGTACCACGCCCACTTAACCGATACCGACCATTTTCGGTATGACTATCTATGTTAATAATAGATGGCCTCACACAAATTTACAAAGCTCTCCCTCTCATAGTACTCAATAATTATGATGTTAAAATGGAATAACCGCGTACAGCGCCATCTGTTGAGACTTTTTGTACTTTTCTTTTTTCCTAAACCTTTGCATGGCAGTTACAAACAAACTCGCAGAAGAAAGTATCCCTTTTGGTCCTGTGGTTTTCAAGTTTTAAGCGGACGAACAAACCACGATTCATTTTTATATATATATAGATATTAAAAAAAACCCGTTTTTTGCCTCTACTGAAAATTTGTAAATTTTGAGTTGACTCACTTTAGAGGTATAGGTGCGATTTAATTTTTTCGTCAACACTATTCGCCAACAGAATTCTTATTCCAGTTCATGCGTTCTTTAGCAAGATTAATGCTAGCCACACGATTTTATGGATTAATCATAGAATATTTCCTACAAATATTCTTTTGCCTACGACCATCTCCTTAATCATCTATTATTGTGGTTTTTAAATCTTCGTAAAATTTTATTCTTGCCATTATTTAATAATAATTGAAAAAAAATGTCAGAATCCATAAATATTTATACAAAGGTTAAGATTTTTTACATTTTCTTTCACTCGTTCTTCCATTTTTATTATTTTAATCCACTGTGGCAAAGAAGTTTAAAAGTTTCCACTGTTTTGGCATCACTAAACAAAATATTTCTCTTTCATTTACCTATTTTTTTTAAATTGTATTTTGTGTGACATATGTGTTATCTTCCAATATAGAACACACCAAACAGTGATTTCGAAAAAAATCCATAATTTTATTACTAAGTGCGAAATTATTAAAAAACAAAAGTGGCAAATTTAGAATTTGTAAAAATTTCAAATGTATTGCCACCTACTTTATTTAAGTACCACTTTTTTATTCATAATAGGTTCCAAAATTATACAAATTATAATAAAGACTAAAAATAATATTATTTTAATATCGATGGGATGGCTTAATTTGGAAGAGAAGTAACTCAAGCCATAGGACAAACGCTATTGAAATTGGTGAAAATGGGTGCATTGTTAGACCTAGTCTCCATTCAAACGACCGCTGTGATATCGACTTAACTTGCCATAAGATCCAAATTATCAAACAGATCTTAGTCGAATTGGGTTTGTATGTGTTTATTACATCCATTCAACAATTCACTTAAACCTATTAAAAACATATGTATATGTGGCTTTACAAAATATGGTCAGGATCGGTCCAATTTTCGACGTAGATTTGGTTTATGTTTTTTTCTAAACACAATTAGTTGGACCTAAGACCAGTTCTCTAAACGTATGGTGTAGGGTATCGGTCTAGACCGACTATTATTTTCTTACTTGTTTTCTTAAGAAAATGTACTTTCAAATGCAAATATACTTGTTGAAAAGTATCAGCTTTCCCATTTTTTGGGCGTTTTTACCCCCTAAAGGCAGAATTAAAACAAATTTTATTCTTCTCCGATGCTTGTGTCTCTGGTGAAAAGATACAAAAAGATACACCCTTACACCTAGGGACCGTTTTTACCCCCTTTAACATCTGAATTTCCAAAAGATTTCGTCTCATTTGATGTTTCTATCTCTAGTGGAATCCACAAACTATATTTTATATTCATTTGTTTAGAAGATACCAAATGTCCAGTTATTCCCCATTTTGGCAATTTTTCCTCCTCTAGACGTTAGAATTACTAATTATTTCATCCATGACTGATGCCCACGTATTCGGTGGAGTCTGTATGACAAAATTCATGTATACAGATTAATGTGTGAAGAAGTTGCAAAAAAGAACCATTTCCCCTTTTTTTTTTTTGCCGTTTTTACCCCCTTAACATCCGAATTTCCATAAGTTTTCCTCGCATCTGATGTTTCTATCTCTAGTGGAATCCACAAACTATATTTTGTATTCGTTTGTTTAGAAGATACCAAATGTAAAATTTTTCCCCTAAATGTTAGAATTACCAATAAATTCATTATTGCCTGATGCCCACGTATTTGGTGGAGTATGTACATAAAAATTCATATATATAAATTTATATGTTAAGAAGATGCAGAAAGGTAAAATTTTTACCTTTTTTAGCCATTTTTCCCCTTAAATGGCCGGATTTCGAAAAAATTAATCATGAGTCCATGTTTGTTTTTCGGGTAGAGTCTACACACCAAACTTTATATTCCTAGATTCATTTGTTACCACTTTCTTCCTTTTTGTCCGCTTTCACCCCCTTAATGCACAAATTTTTGAATATCCCTTCTTAGTGGATCTTTACGCCGAGAGGGGAACCTACAGTCCAAATTCCAAGTTTCTGGGACGTATTGTTTGGGCTGGGCGATGATGATCAATCACGCAACTCTTTTATATTTCTATAATATTAATAGACAAGGCGATTTCTTGTGACCGATGTAAGTTTCACAGTTTTACCCCGATTTTGACAAAAAATTTATCATTTGAAAGGTATTTCTTTTTAGTTGTTACCCAGATTTACAGATTTTCATCCTCATACATAATATCATACAATGCTATATGTGTGTTAATTAAATTTGTTAATGTGTTTGTGTTAATGTGTTGAGTTTGTTTGCTTCATTTGAAGTGAGTTGAATTGTGAAGCATACCTTTAGGGTCTTTATTTAATGAAAAATAAAACTTAATTAATAGGCGAGGTGATTTCTTGTGACCGATGTTGACAAAAAATTTGTCATTTGAAAGATATTTTTTTTTAGCTATTACCCAAATTTACAGATTTTGATCGTCTGGAATATTTTTTTTTGGAGTTATGATCGTTTAACACATACATAAAATCATACAATGCTATGTGTGTGTTTATTAAATTTGTCAATGTGTTTGTGTTAATGCATTGAGTTTGTTTTCTTCATTTAGAATGAGTTGAATTGTGAAGCATACCTTTAGGCTCTTTATTAAATGAAAAGATAAAATTTCCTAGGATTTGCACTCGAATTTCGAGTGCTGGAATCTGCTAACATATATAGACAAGGAAGATAATAAAGAGGTAATGTTTGTTTGTTTGGTTGTTTGTACGAGGTAATCTCCGTAACTACTCATCTGATCTTCCTGAAATTTTGTAGAGTCTTGTGCGGATATGGGGAATTCTAATTTGCCTTGCTTCATCTATTATTAACGTGAGTAGTCAGACAAAAAATGGGCGGGATCGGAAAAAAGGGTGTGGCACCCCCGTACAAAGTATATATTAAATGTCATATATCTGGAGTCCTGTAATAGTGAGAGCTTCGCGTGAGTCTTTTCATTACGATGCGAAGTACATCTAGTTTTTGATAAAAGAACAAAGTTGACTTGGGAATAAAATTACGATGAGCCAAGTTCATTGATATAACCATGCTCAGATGTATCTAAGGTTCAGAACTTTTAACTTCATTTTTGAAGCACAGAAAACTCACACAGCAGAAAGTTAGCGCCTTCAAAGGATATTGTTTAATTCATGTTTTGCCTTTTGCTACATTTTTCATACATTTTTCGAATTTTCGATGTAAAATACAGCTGGAAAATTAATAATTTTTTTTATTTTGATGGAAATAATGTCTAAAAAAATAGATCTTTGCGGATGAAAATTTTTCGACATTCAAACTATTTTGAGGAACTAGATGCAGTTTGTTTTACAGTTCTTTTCTCCTAGTCTATATCTACAATTGTGCCGAAGACAGGAAAATAAAATTTCAATTTGTTTCCGAGATATAGCCTTGTGAGAAATTGAATGTTCTTCGGTAAAATTAAGTATAAGCAGTTAAACTAGCAAAACCAAAATGGGATTTTGTTAGTTTCGATAAGTACTTCGAAAAACACTCCAAAAATGTTGCACTGTGTTATATATGGAATATGGTCTTCGAGTTTTATTTTAGTATCCAGCAATACTCCTAAATATTTGATCTTGTCCTCCCATATTATGGAGCGACTATTAAAATTTATATGTTGTTAAGGTATGAATCATGGTTTACGTCTTCCGGAGAAGTACGTGGCTTGTGTCTGTTATGGATTAACTAAAGTTTTAAATTTTTTAAAGTAAGAATGAACTTCAAACAGTGCAGATATTAGTTTGTTTACTACTTCAGCCACAGGTATACCCCAGATAAGCAATGCAGTGTCATCAGCACAAATCGAAGTAACGCAGCTATCAAGTATTGGAAAGTCTGCTTTGTAAATCTAATAAAGAGGTTGTGTGTGTTTTTTTGTTTGTTTGTTTGTTTGCAGGAGGTAATCTCCGTAACTACTCATCATGAAATTTTCACAGAGTCTTACTTCGGATATGGGAAGTGCTATAGGCTCTAATTTTTTTAAATATTTTTAGTGGGCATGGCACCTCCCACACAAAGTAAATTTTTAATATCATATATATTGAATACTATGATAGGGAGAGCTTTGCAAATTGGTGTGATGTCATCTATTGTTTATATTAGTAGCTACGCCGGATCGGATAAGTGGGCGTGGTACCTCCCATACAAGTATTAATTCAATATTATATATCTCGAATACTGTGATAGAGAGAGCTTTTCAAATTTGTCTGATGTCACTTATTATTAATGCGAGTAGTTGGACACAAAATGGGCAGTATCGGACCAGTAGGCGTGGCACCTGCCATACAAAGTAAATATAAATTGCCATATGTCGGGAGTACTGTAATAGTGGGAGTCTTGGGACTTTGTGCGAGCCCATAAGTTATTCATGTGATTAGTTAGACAAAAAATGGGCTTGATCGGAGCGGTGGGCGTGGCACCGCCCATACAAAGTAAATATATGATATCATATAACTGGTGTGCTAAAAAGGGAAGCTTTGACACTTTGCACGAGCCCAGCAGATCTTAGTACAAGTAGTCGAACAAAAAATTGGCGGGTTCACACCAATGGGCGTGGCACTCCCCATGCAAAGTAACTATTTAATGTCTTATATCTAGAGTACCGTAAAAGAGAGCTTTGTGGCTTTGCGTGAGCCCATAGGTTCTTTTTGTGATTAGTCGAACAAAAAAAGGGGTTGATCGAAGCAGTGGGCGTAGCACCGCCTATGCAAAGTAAATATCTAATATCATATAACTGGTGTACTATAAAAGGGAAAGACTCGACATTTTGCACGAGTCCATCAGATATTAATGTGAGCAGTCCAATAAAAATTGGGCGGGATGGGATTAGAGGGCGTGGCACCTCCTATATAAAAAATATGAAGTACTAACGAAAACGACAGTCTTTTGACAAGTACATTTGTTATCAATGAGATTTGTCGTGGAAAATATATGGCCAAAATCAAAAATTGCCAAACCCAAAAATCGCGAATAATAAAAATCGCCCAAAAAACAAAAATCTTCAAAATCAAAACTGGGCGAAATCAAAAATCGCTAAAAAGAAAAATTTCCAAATGATATTCTAAATTCAAGGCCAATAGTTAAGTGTTACCAGATCTAATTTGGAAAATCCATGTTCTTCTAATGTGCATCTACATGTACCTTGGTCCAGGGTAGGAACGCCGAAAAAACTGATAATTATTGTACCGAATTAAACAACAAAAAACATTGTATATCAGCAGGCAATAATAATCTATACTATCTATATCTGAAGTACTGTAATAGTGAAAGCCTTGGAACTTGAGTTATTAATGTGAGTAGTCCCATAAAAAATGGGCGAGACTCAACCAGTAGGCGTGGTACCCCCCATACAGAGTAAGTATTTAATATAACATAACTGGAGTACTATAATAATGAAAGTCTAGCGACTTGGTTTGAGTTCATAAGTTATTAATGTAAGTAGTTGCCCAAAAAATGGGCGGAATCAGACTAATGGGCGTGGCACCTGCTATACAAAATAATAGTTTTATACAAAACGTATTGCCTGCTTTTTATTTCGTTACGAGGAGTGTAGCGAAGCGCATCGGGTTACTGCTAGTGATAGATAAAGCTTTGCAAATTTGTCTCAGGTCATCTATTATTAACGTGAGTAGTCAGGCAAAAAATGGGCGGGATTAGCCAAATGCGCATGGCACCCCCACATAAACTTAATATTAAATGTGATATATTTAAATTACTGTAATAGTGAGAGCCTTGGGACTTTGTTTGAGCCCTTTCATTACGATTCAGGGGGGGAGGGGGTAGCACACCGTGTTACATTTAGTGAGTTAATAAATTGTATAGCCCCCTTTGGCTTCAATAACTTTTTGACGGCGTCTTGAAGCTGAGTGCAGTAAAGTTTGAAGAACACCTGAGGACATCTCATTCCAAACGGAAGTGACCTCGGAAATTGTCTCTTCTTTGATTTTATGTAAATAACCAATTATTTTACGTTTGATAAGAGACCACACGTTTTCAATGGTATTCAAGTCTAGACTTTGATGTTGTCAGTCCAGAGTAACCAACATCTTTCAAATATTTGGATATCATCCTGCTTTTGTGGCATGGGGCATTGTCCTGTTGCAGTATAAATGATTCTCCAACCAACCTGTCACCGGAAGGGAAAACGTTATCATTTAGGGTGCTCAAATATGGGCCTTAGTTCATCGAGCCGGCGATGGCTCATTTTTTGGCCTTCGTACCTGTATCAGCCTTACAAAAATTTTTTGTTTCGATGACCTGAACTCAAAGTAGCTTTGATCTGTCAATAGAACGCGTTTCCAAAACTCTTTTAGCTTCTTAAGATGCTCCTTTGGGAAGGCCAATCTTTTCTGCTTGTATTATATAATGGGGCAACAAGCCAATATTTCTTTATGTGTCGAGTAGTTCAATCCAATATAAACATTAAAAAAGCATTCTGAAAGAAAACTCATATTATTTTTATAAGCTTAATTGGAATATCAATGCAATGCCAAACAGAGTCAAACGCAGCTTTAGTATCCATTAAGATTATACGAGTGGATTTTCTGATATTACAGTTTGAAGTTACAATGTTTCGCATTCTTACTAATGGTTGAACTGTCATGCTTTCCTATCGAAAACCAAATTGTTGCGGTGGAGTATAATTTTTACTTTATTTACTTTCTTAAGAACTTTGCTTAACGATGATAGGAGACTTATGCATCTGTGCTAAAATTTCCATACTTTAGAAAAATATTGAAATTTTTATCAATTGGCAGAGCTTTTAAACATTTCTTTGTTATCCCGTCTGTACCAGAATTAATAGATATCTATTAATATATAAATATTTAATTAATTAATATACTACACATCTATTAATTTAGATTTAAAAAAAATGCAATTCAATTAAAAATATCGGTATAATAAATTGTTAATAAATTTAATTTTATATAATTATTTTGTAGATTTTTTCACAAAAATATATGTATTATTTATATTTCTTTGTAATATTTATATATTATTATATAAATTAGTTATATATAATTAAATAAACATTATTATATACATAATTTGATATATTTATAAATTTATGTATATAATTATATATAAAATGCAAAAATTAATTATTTAAAAACAAAATATATTTTTAATTATATTAATTTTAATTATTTATACTAATTTTTAATTATAAATTTTTTTTTATTTAATTATTATATAAAAATAATTTTAAAAAAAATAATTGAATTTTTATTTATTTTAAAAAATTATAAAAATTATTAATTAATATTCTTAATTATTATTAATTAATATCTTAATTTTTATGGCTTTTTAATTTTTTTTTTTTAAATTCAACTTCATAACTAATAGGATTAATAGATATCTATTAATATATCAATATTTAATTAATTAATATATATGTATCTATTAATCCAGATTTAAAAACAAAAAAATTCAATTTAATTAAGAATATCGCTATATTAAATTTTTAATAAATTTTACTTTATATAATTATTTTGTTCTAGTTTTAAGATTCTTCATAATTTCTGATATTTTGTTTATATATATCGCCACTGGAGTACAGGTTACTAAAAGCACTGTTTAGATCTGCAATAGTTAACGAATCACTAAGATTTGCTGAAACCGTGTGATTTAGATTGAATGTTTGTGCTAGTATTTCACATTTCTCTAACTGTGTGTTGTAGATGGAATTATTATATTTTAAGGGGGATGTTGGTACACTTTTTCTTTAAAATTGTTTATATATTCCAAATAAGAGCTTTTATTCAGTATTGGGAGCTTTTTATTCCAATTATTATATTTAAATTTGTTTATCTTTTAAGAAATGTGAGTATTGAACATTTTCAATTGAATATCATCATGTGTGTCTCTGTGCCATTTCCAGTTTCTCCTATAGATGTTTCTCAATTGAATTAAATGCTTTATAAAAAAATGGTAATGTTCTATTGTTGACTGCATAAATTCTTCTTGGATCTCTATGGTTAACAACATTTGATATTGCATTACTAAGTGTTTCTATCATTGAATCGACATATTCATTATCAGTTTGGAAATATTCATTTGGCACTGTTAAATTTCTTTTGATGTATGTCGTATATCGTGTCAAATTCTTTTTTTTTTAATGATAAAAAGATTTTTAAACAGCGTTGTATTCATTGTTTAGAGTAATTTTGATAGGAAAATGGTCGAAGGAGAGATCATTAATTACACTAATTGGTGTAACATAGTTGGCTGAGTCAATTAAAAAGAAATCTAATGTGGATGATTGTCTTCTTGGATCTGAGGGAATATATGTGTGATTACTTGGATAAAATATTTTAAAGTTTTCGGAATTTGATTTTAATTTAATACGGTTGAAATCACATCCAAAAATTGAATTATCATACCGATGTGTAGTTTTTGAAGATCAGATTTGGATTTTGATTTTTTCTCTACCGGAAGTACCGCCAGAAAAAAACAGGAAAATATATTTATATACTTTCTATTCGATGTAAATACTTTGACAACGATATTTTTAACGAGAAAAGGGTTTAAAGGAGGTATGAAAGTGTGTTCAATATTTTTGGTAATCAAAACAGCTGCACCTTCGCCTCTGCCTTGCTCTCTATCCTTTCTGTAACAATAGAACTCGCGGATGTTTCAATGAAATATTTTTATTTTTATTACGCATTAATTTCGAAATGAGACAATGAATATTTCTACTTAATAGATAATTAAAAAGTTCGTATTTTTTTAACGAATACATCTTTGGTTTAGACTAGTTGGAAACTCTGTGCTGTAAATTGAATTGTAGTTATTTTTAATGCGAGAAATATTTGGTTGCTGAATTGAGGCTGAGAGGGTGGCCATATTTGTTGATATTGTTGTCTACTTGGACAATCTAATGATGAAGATATATGTCGGCCCTTAAAATTTGCACTCTGCACTTTTGCCATTACCGGCACATTTTTCACAAACTGATTTGACTCTGCAACAACCGGAGCCAACATGTCACATTGGGTAAAGTTTGATTATCTATTTCCTTGGAAATCGCTTCTCACTTTAGGGAGTGGTTCTGTCTTAACTCGTTAATACTGATAGACTTTCTTTGAAAATAAATTATACATATAGATTGCTTCCTCGTTATAAGAGTCGTTTGATTTGATTACCAGTTTAACATCTAACATTCATTTTTAGTTCCATATCTTTACATATGGAACTAAAAATTCAATTTTTGGAAATCAGATTAAAATCTTTCATTATATTATAAAATAACTTTTGACCAAATAATATTTTCCGAATAGCAAATTTCGTTACTTTAAAAGCATTAAAAATATCCTTAATTTGAATGTTTTTTTTCTTTTAAAATAGTTATGTACATGAATTTGAACTTGTTAATTAAATATTATTTCAGTTTCTCCGTCTTCACCATCATAAATAACTTTTTATTTATTATTATGTTATGCCTAATTGAACCATTAGTATCTTCACAATGTGTTCGTTTGATTTTGTTTTTGTTTTACTTTGTAAAGAGATTAACTAATCGGTATTTGAAACAATTACATGTTTGTTTTGAACAAAATAGCCTATATGGTTTTGTTTTTGTTTGTGTTTGTAATACTTTAAAAAAAAAATTCACAACACAGCACGTCTGTTTATGACCATGGTTAATTTAAGAGTGTTATTTATTTAATAGATATAATAAATATATACATTTTAGATAGACATTGTACATTAAAAACAACAACGACATTATAGATATGAAACGATCTATATGAATATAATTATTTTATTTATTTATTTAGCCTATTTACATAATGACAGACATGACATTCAGTGATTTTTCTAATCCAATATTATACAGTAAAAGCTTTTCATTGTTCATAAAAATATAAAAAAATTATGCAGACGGACGTGACCAACATATTAACCATTAGCACAAATGAGAAAGTATTATTGTTACTAATAATTGGGGCAAAAAGCAGTCATGACAGACATGACAACAATCAGACATCATTTTAGAGGATGTTTGTAAAACACAGAAAAGTTCTTTGTATGACAAATAAGAAACAGTTGTTAATAATTAATATAACAGTTAGTTTATTTATAAAGCATATAAAAAAAAAAAAGAAGTTTAAAATAAATTATAGTAAAACTATTTGTAATATGACCGACATGACACTGCCTTTATTTTCAAAATTACTTAATTACTCTTTTCCTTTCTTACCTGAAAAATATTCAAAAATGGATCTAAAAAACTATTTTCATATTTTCATACCCTTTTCTCTGAAATGGTATCAGTATCAAAAATCAGTTCTCAAATCGAAGAGAGACGGTTGTGTTTTAATTGGGCTCCGATTCGTTTTTAAATATCAATATAAACAATGGTTTTTAATTATTTTTTTTCATCTAATTGGTACATTTATGTGTCAGCTTTTCTCAACATCAATTTAAAAGAATAATACTATAAATTAAATTAGTAAAAAACTAAAACAAAAATTTCGTTATTACTTTAAACAATCTAACATAAAACTTGCAAATAATCAAACGATCATTCCAAAGGTCAACAAAACAAAATAAAGAGTGTAACAATTATCTGCTTCAAAGAGTGTTACTATATGTATAAAAAGGACGAAACATTAACACAGCAGTTAAAACAATAAATGTATAACATTAAGTTACAAACCAAAATTAAGAAAAATAAAAAGGCAAACAAAAAGAATAAGGAAGACAGTATCACAATGGAAAACAACAATAATAAAACAGCCAACAAAAAAAATCCTACAAGTAAAAGATTAAGAGAAGTTGTGCAAGTTTCTCTTAATGAAAGCGTAGCAAAATCACCACGCATAACTAACACGGAATCTCCCTTCAAATTAATAACAACTATGGATAAACGTTTTGATAAGCAATCTTACGAATTAACAGAAAAATTACAAACAATTATACAAACTATGTTTCGTGAGTGTGAAGATCGTCTCTTAAATGAAATAGACAAAAGATTAAACATGACTAAGAACGATTTACATAAAGTAATAGAAAGTGTGTCGAATTTAGAGTCAGCTGTTGCAGTAATAAACAAGTAAGAAAATTATAGTCGGTCTAGACCGTCCAAATTTAAGTGGCATTGTTATTAATTTTTTTGGCTGCAGATATGAAAAAGTTCATATCGGGTGCTATATTGATATGGGGACTAGGTCGAAAAATGGACCGATCTTGACCATATTTTGTGAAGTCACTTATATTTTGAAAAAATATGTATAACCCAAATTTGAGAAAAATCTGTGCAATATATTTGTTTTTTGTAAGATTTAATTGAAGATCGGGAAGCAGCTTATACGGGACCAATGACTACGAATTGTCCTATAGGGTTTATTTTTGGACTACTGATTAATGGATGTAATAAACACATACAAACCCAATTTGACTGAGATCTATATTATAATTTGGATCTTATGGCACTTCATGTTGGTTTCATAGGGGTCATATGTATGGGGGCTAGGTCTGAACATGGACCGATTCCCACCAATTTCAACAGCGTTCATCCTATGGCTGATGAAAGCTTATATACCAAATTTCATCAAAATACATTCATATTTGCGACCTGTAGTTTGATTACAAGCTTTACATGGACACACAGACGGACGGACGGACGGACTGACGGACATCGTTAAATCGAATCAGATAGTGATTCTGATTCGATCGGTATAATAAAAGATGGGTCTAGGTCAAATATTTTTGGTAGTTACAAACAGCAGCACAAAGTCATTGTACACAAACCACATAGTGGTATAGGGTATAAAAATACAGCTATGGACGAAATAAAAGCACTAAAAAATGAAACTGAAGAATTAAAGAATGAAATTGCTTTCTTGAAAAGCTGTAATAGAAAACAAGAAAATTCAATTGTGGCACACGACATTCGTATTATCAATGTGCCCAGCGAACAAAATGAGAATCTCGGTGATATGTATTTAAAACTTTGTAATTCCGTGCATATATCACCCCCAAATATAAAGGCTATTTATCGTTTGAATGTTAATAGTAAAAAACATAGTAATAATCCAATGAATAACAAAAACACTAAAAAAATACGAGATGCAGCAATCATTATAAAATTTAAATGGCCTTATGAACGAAATTTTGTTCTAAAATCAATAACAAGCTTTGTTAAACATCATAAGAGGTCCTTACGTCTGAATTTTATTGGGTTTAATAGTTCGGTTCCTTTTTACGTAAATGAAAACCTAACTCCCGAAAATCACCATATTTTCCTGAAAGCTCGCGAACTGAAAAAACAACAATTAATTTTTACTGCCTTTACAAACCGAGGTTTAGTGTACGTCAAACAATTTGAAAATGGCGAACCAATATGCATCAGTTATTATGATCAACTGAACCAGTTATTTCGCTTACAGCGCCATGATGATGGAAACATACCTGGTAGTCTTTGAACAGTTTTGCAGAATTCTGGCCATAATGAATAAATTTTTAAATAGTTCTACACTTGCATGTTTATTAACTTTCCCCAATATTAACTATACATATAATGAAATTTTTTGGAATTTTTTAAGCATTTACTTTTTAATGAAAAACAATATTGTTGCTTGCATTGCTATTATAAAGTTCTCTTATAAAAATGGTTGTACCACATAATTATAGTAGGGTTGGTTCTAAAGATAACCTCTACAGTATGATTAGAATTCTTTCTAAGCAAAATTCTGGTTTCAATATCTGCCACATAAATGCTCAAAGCCTTAACAATAAAATGGATGAACTAATATTTATTTTTGAAGAGTCGGCTATGGACGTAATATGTGTCTCACAAACTTGGTTTTACCCTGATATTCGTGATAATATTTACAACCTTAGTGGCTATCGTCTTTTTCGAGCAGGTAGATTACACAAGGGAACAAAATTGAACTTTTTTGTGTTGATTTGAAATTTATAGCAAATTTTTACTAATTTGAGGTCGCTGATTTCAAATCTGCACTTGGTTTTTTTCTATCAGCTCGACTTTTCGAGATATACCGTTATGTTCAAAATTAAGGCACTTCCGCTACATATATTGGAATAACTTGAAAACGGTTCACCATATTAAATTAAAAAAAAAATCCGAAACTCGCAAACAGTATTCTCTTAAAGCCGTGCTTACTTTGTTTTTAAATTTTCCAAGTAGTTTTAGAGATATCGTTCAAGTTTTGAAAAAAAAATTAAAATTTTTTAAAAAAAAACATTTTTTTTGTTCTTTAAAAATTCCTAAAAAATAAAAATGGGATAAAAATCACAGTTTTGATCCACAAACAGTTAGTTAGATATATTTCGAATAAAATGAGCTTTATTTCATTGCAATCGGTGCACAACTTTTGATTTTGTTCACGATTTACTGAATTGATATAAATCGCGATTTCCATACAAAAATAACATTTTCTAATGTGTAAGTGTTTGTATGTAATAAGTTAGTTTTTTATGATTCTAAGAATTAAAAAAATTAAGTAATAAAAAAAGATTATTTCATTTTTATGGTCAGCTATACTTTTTAATTTAACACAAAAAGAGAATTTTAAAGAAAAATAAAAAATTTTAATACACAAATATTACAATGTAATTACAACTCATCGAAAAATTTTCTTTTATAAGATTTTCTTAAATAACCTTGTTTAGAGGGATTTGTTTTAATGCTCCAGCAATAGTCCGCCATCATATGCTTATCCCAGTGACCCTGGTACCGCTCCTCTATAGTGCGGATATCTTGATGGAAACGTTCACCTTGTTCTTCACTGAAGTCTCCAAGATTTTCAGGGAAACAATCCAAATGACTGTGTAGGTAGTGCACCTTAATGCTCATATTACAACCAAGCTGCTTGTAATGTGACAACATGTTATCCACGTGGTCCGAATAGTGCTCACCCTTTTTGTTTCCCAGGAAATTGCGCACTATCCAAACAAATTCATTCCAAGCATTTCTTTCAATATCTGTCATGGAATTACTAAAATTTTCATCATTGATTAATTTTTTGATTTGAGGGCCATCAAAAATGCCAGCTTTCAGTTTCTCCGAACTCAAATTGTTGAACTTTTTACTGATATATCTAAAACAATCACCGTCCTTGTTGAGAGCTTTGACAAATTGTTTCATAAGTCCTAGCTTGATATGGAGAGGTGGCAGTATTATGCGATCCCTAGGCACAAGTGGTTGATTAACTATATTGTGGTTTCCTGGAACCATAGCTTCCCTCGAAGGCCAGTCTTTCTTACTCCAGTGTTCAGATCTGGCTCTGCTATCCCATAAACAAATGAAACACGGATATTTTGTGTAGCCACCTTGTTGGCCTAGAAGAAAATTCACCATTTTTAGATCCACACAAATTAGCCAGCGGTGTTCGTTGTACTTTATTTTATTTATAACTGAGGCAATTGTAGAATATTCTTCTTTAGCTTTAGTTGAATGTGCAATGGGCAACGAACCCAATTTATTATTACAAAAATAGTTGGGATTGATTTTACAGGTGTTTCTTGACGTAGCCATTGCACAATTTTGAAGTATATATCAAAGTAACACAATTTTCAATAAATAACACACGGGAACAAAATTGAACTTTTTTGTGTTGACTGATTAAATGTTCAATGTAAAATGATTTATATTTTTTGTCGTTATACTTTTCGCTTTCGTAAACACTTGTTGAATGAGAAAAATTGGTTGAATGAACCCATATAAATACTTAGTAGTTTTTTACTGAAGTACCAAAAAAAATTATATCCACAATTTTATTGACAGTCACTTATGAATGAACACATGTGTTCAGGGGAATTCCTTTAAAAAATCATCCGTTACCAACGGTAAACCACACATCAATAAAAACAAGTAGACTTTTCTTTTTTCTCTTTAATTGACTGTGAACTGACTAGGTGTCATAAAGGGACAATAAAATTTATAGGCGTTATGAGTTTGCTACCGCAACCATAAAAATGAAATAATCTTTTTTTATTACTTAATTTTTTTAATTCTTAGGGCCATTATTACAACTTGCCGTTAGTTAAAGGCAGGATTTTGTCGGACCGATAAATGGCTTTACATTATAAAACCTTTATTTATTACTTTTTTATCCATTAAGTATTATTATTATTAATAGTAATAACAATAACAAATTAAAGTTGTAATAATACAAAGCTATTTATCGGGCAGACAAAATCCTGCCTTTAACTAACGGCAAGTTGTAATAATGGCCCTTAGAATCATAAAAAACTAACTTATTACATACAAACACTTACACATTAGAAAATGTTATTTTTGTATGGAAATCGCGATTTATATCAATTCAGTAAATCGTGAACAAAATCAAAAGTTGTGCACCGATTGCAATGAAATAAAGCTCATTTTATTCGAAATATATTTAGCTAACTGTTTGTAGACCAAAACTGTGATTTTTGTCCCATTTTTATTTTTTTAGGAATTTTTAAAGAACAAAAAAAATGTTTTTTTTAAAAAAATTTTAATTTTTTTTTTCAAAACTTGAACGATATCTCTAAAACTACTTGGAAAATTTAAAAACAAAGTAAGCACGGCTTTAAGAGAATATTGTTTGCGAGTTTCGGATTTTTTTTTTAATTTAATATGGTGAACCGTTTTCAAGTTATTCCAATATATGTAGCGGAAGTGCCTTAATTTTGAACATAACGGTATATCTCGAAAAGTCGAGCTGATAGAAAAAAACCAAGGGCAGATTTGGATTCAGCGTCCCAAATAACCTTAAAAACAATATTCAGTCCTTAATCTAATCAGTTGTTATCTAATGCTGGTGGTGTTGCCATATATATAAAATCATCAATTAGCTGTAAATTGAAATCCAAAGCCGCCCAAAATGAACAAAATGAATATATATTTCTCGAAGTTTTTAACGGCAACAACCAAAAACTCTTAATTGGTACCATATATACTACTAGGAATACTGCCAACAGTTACAGTTGGTTACTCAGATGTTATTATAACTGGCGACTTTAATTCTAATATATTAATGGATAAAAGTTTAATGGATGATATGTATGCCATTGGTCTGATTTTAGTAAATTCATCTATGCCTACACATTTTACAAAAACTACAAGCACTCTGCTTGATCTTTGTTTCATTAATAACCATTCTCAGCTTCTGTTATTTGATCAGCTATCAGCGTCTCTGTTCTCAAAACATGATTTAATTTTTATGTCTTATAACTATAATAAGACCGCTCAAAAAAAATACACAAACTATAAAATTTAGAGACTTTCTGAATATTGATTATCAATCGCTGGAAATGGAACTATCTTCAATTTTCTGGGACGAAATCTTTGTTATGCCTACTGTTGATGAACAAGCATCGTTTTTAAATTACCATATAATTTATTTGTATGACAAATATATTTCAATCAAAACTAAAATGATACGAAATGAGAAACCGTGGTTTTCTAACGAAATAAGGGCTTTGATTAATAAATGAAACGTGGAAACGTTTCAAAAGAACGGAGCTGCATAACACTTTTAAAAATTGCCGAAAAGAAGTGAACTCTAAAATTAGATCGGCAAAATCAAATTATTGTGAGGAAAAATTTAAATTAGCTGTTTGCTCAAAAAAAGAAGTGGAAAGAAATTCCAAATATGGGTATTGTAAACGTGGATGCAAAAGTCGAAAATGATATTGATATTAACAAATTAAATGATGAATTTACCAATATAGCAATGCATGATGTGAATGTTAACTATTACAATAACAATACTTCATATACCAATAACCCCAATTCAACAACTAACATAGAAGGCAAAATTTTGATTTCGTACATTTCACTCAGGAAGACATTTTGGAATTTATTCTTACCATTAAATCAAATTCTCTTGGACATGATGGAGTTCATCCCAAATTTTTGAAGTTACTTCTGCCATATATTTTATAACACATAACACATTTTTTCAACGCGATAATTACAACTTCTACTTTCCCTACGACGTGGAGACATGCAAAAATTATTCCGATCCCAAAAAATGATAAAACCCATCGACCAATAGCAATATTGCCTTATCTTTCTAAAGTATTTGAACGTTTAATCCATATTCAAACGACCAATTTTTTAAATGAAAATTCGTTACTTACTGATAAACAGTCTGGGTTCAGACCTATACATAGTTGTGTTTCTGCCCTGGTTGATGTTTCGGAGGAGCTTAGAGCTAATTTCGATAATAATATGATATCATTTCTTATTTTGCTGGATCATTCTAAAGCATTTGATACAGTAGAACACCCTCTTCTTTGCCTTAACTCAAGTGTATTTGCAAATTTTCAAATACCGCTGTTAAGTTAATTTATTCTTATTCCAGAGGGGTTCCACAGGGTTCGATACTTGGACCTCTTCTTTTTGCAATATATTCCTTGTTGTCTCGATTATTGTGGAATACAAATGTATGCAGATGATGTGCAGCTCTACATAAGCTGTAAATCAACTAATATAGACGACTGTATTAACAAAATAAATCATGATTTACATAAAATTTGGGAATGGGCTTCAGAAAATGGTCTTTGCGTAAATGCAAGCAAGTCTAAAGCCTTGATTATTGGCAAAACAGAATACATATTAAATGAATTTCCACCAATTTTGATTAACAACTCTAGGCTTGGATTATCTGAAACTGCTAAAAATTTAGGTTTATTATTCAACAGAGAACTCAACTGGTCGAATCATATTAATTTTATTTGTGGAAAAACTTACGCAATGCTGCGAAATCTGTGGATGACCCAGTATTGTACTCCATTCAATTTTCGTATGTTACTTGCTAAAACTTACTTGCTGCCAACACTTCTTTATGGATGCGAAACATTTCGCAAACTTTGATACATTATGCATGAGAAAGCTTAATGTTACTTATAACAATACTAGTTGATTGTTGGGTTCGATTGAATATGTATCATAACTTGGCTTGCAACTTTTGATCGTGACAAAGCCACATACAGTTGGCCGTGTGAAAATACCACGGTCTCCAAATTAGTGCCACCGTAATCAAATGACTGGCCTTGAGCCTTGTTTATGGTAATTGCATATGAAGGAATTACTGGAAACTGGCGGCGTTTTAATATGAAAGGTAATATGGTGTCGGTTGGGGCGAGATCAATCCTAGGAATTAGAACCGTATCATTTTGGTCAGCGTTACAGAATTTGTCAGTCACTGAGTCAGGGATCAGCGTAAATATATTTAAGATATTAGGTTTTAATGCACTCACACTTTTTTACTCTTTTTTACTAAACAATCATACGTTTCAATTCTCTCTTTCAATTTTTCAATGGGACAGTTGCTTAACAATTTTTTGACTATTGGATGTGTGATCATTTTGATTTGAACATGGGAAGGCCGGGTAAAGTGAGGAGATTGGAGATTACCAAAATTATTAAAATTTAATACAATGGAGTTCGCTTATAACGAACCCTGGTTGTAATAAATTTTTGTTTATAGCGAAGAATTTTTTCGGTCCCAAGAGTTTTAATCACATTTTTCATACAAATTGATTCTCTTATAGCGAACAGTGGTTACTCAAACTTTTGACATTTCAGAATTTTCGTATATTTTATATATTTAAAAAAAATTAATTTCAATTTAATTTAATTTTATTTTCATTTAATTTTAATACAAAACAAAAACTTCGATTTTCAAATGAAGTTTTGTAAAAGGTCCTTTTATGCATATTTTCGTAAAAGTTTGCCAGTAGCCAACCTTTGCTTTGTACTTTCTGCTTCTATACATAAGGAGTTTTTCATATTATGATTTTAAAAAAATATTTTATTTTGATAGAAAATCGTTAATTTCAGTCTTATTAAGACAAACAATTAATATGTATCTTTTTAGTAATTTAATTTATGTTTTATAACTTTATAAAATGGCCCAAAATAATTAAACTTATTCAACTAAAAAAAACTTTTTAAACCTTTCGGACAAAACAAAAAAATACTACGGTTATAACGAACTTAGTCTATAAGGAACTAATTTGGCCGGTCCCGCCGAGTTCGTTATAACCTAACTCCATTATATTGTAGAAAAATAGAACAGCATAGAAAAAAAAACGTTTTAGAGCAAGGTTCCTAAAAGTTTCTTAAGGGGGGTAAAGTTTTAAAAGTTAAAAAAAGTCGTATTTTCATAATTCTTTTTTGAAGATATGAATGATGTTGGATTATTTATTTCATATATACGTTATAGCATGATATTTGAGGAATCTTTGAAAAAAATTTCAATTAAAAATTTTAATAAATAAGTCCGTGACAGCGAATCTCCGGAGGCGTTATTGTTTTGCGGTGAACATCATAACTCTTTACTGGAGCATGTGAAACAAAAAATCGAAACGCGTTTCAAAGGTGACATGTTTCCTGTGGTAGTGACGAAGAGTTTTTTCAATTTTTTTTTTTTTTTTTTTTTTTTTGCCAGCATTTTGAAGTGAAAAACGATTTTTGCTATACAATTTCGGGAATTTGTTGTTAAAAAATGGGAAAGAAAATGGAATTAAAAAAAACCCTTCGTGGTTACCTGATGATTTATGTATCGATATAGTGTCTAAAATTGCAAAAGAATCGGTGAAGTAGATTTTGAGTTATGATGTTGACGGACTTCGAATTTATATACTATGATTTATATACTATATACCGTATGAGGCTGGTCGCAGGAAACGCTGTATCTTCTTAAGTTTTCCTCTGATTTACTTAAAATTTTGACACAACACTCTCGAAACATTGTGCATTCAGAAAGAGAAATGCATAAAAAGTTTTATAACCTACCACCGATTAAGGAAGTGCAAACACCAATACACCTACAAAAAAGAGAAAAAAATATTTCATATGTCATCATAAATGTAAACTGTAAAAAGCGAAAATTTTTTCCAGTTATCTATAAATCCAAAAAAGATAAAATAAGGGCGTATTAGTTTTACTTACAAAACAAAATTATTATTCCAAATCGCCTTTAATTCTTCCATGATAATTTCAATAAATTATTCAAATTACAATCTTAAATATACCTATTTACGTAATTTATGTTTGTCTAAATTTTTTGAAAGCAAATTATGCAAAAATTAATATTTTGAGTGAAAAAAAATTATTTTCCCACCTCTCTTCTGAAATTACAATTTAATTTAATTATGCAAAGTAACAATAATTTAAATTTTAAACTTAATATTGCACTATTTTTGCAAGGGCTTTTCAATACAGAGCTATGTATAAACGAAATCGTACGTTGGACAACAACAAAATCCACATTGAAGATCTCTTTTTTCTCAAATAGTTATCAAAAAAAGCATACTCTTTGGTAAGTGCTGGCCATCAGAGAACCTGAGCGAAAGCACTCCTAACAATTCAAAACAATTTTGAGATGAAAAACAAAACAGACAAACGGAAAAGTTTAGTTTGATAAAAAAAAGCATGTATGCATATCGGACGACGTTAAATGAGAAAAAATAAAAATGTTTAAAATTTCATTTATTACTTTTTTGCAGAATTTTTTTATTGACCAACAAAAGGAATTTAAAGAAGAATTTGAATAGATATTAGTTATTTTTTTATGCATTTTTTGCGTTCAACTTATTCCATATGTAACACGAAATCTGCATATGTAGTGCTATTGTCGTTAGCAGTGCTGCTAATTTTGACAACCTATTTTAATTTTGACGATTTTTCAATTTGTTAAAATGATTTGTTAAATTTGTTAAAATGATGATTGAAGATTTTAAATTTTCAGTAGTATAAAAATTAGGATTTCAAGGGTTAACAATTAATGGATTGTAAATCGAAAATTGATAGTTTTAGTTCAGTGTAAATGTAAATTAAAAAATATGTATAGATTTAATTCTGGGTCAAGTCGTTTCAAAACGGAAACACCTTGAATAGCATCTCCATTTAAGATTTAAGTTTTAATTACGGCGATACTTTAAACCTATATTATATGTTTCATTTATAGATACATATCAATAAAATTATTTAGTTGATTGCTGTGTTAAATTTTTTTCGCTGAAATTTCACCATTAATACATTTTTATATATAGACATAACCAATGCTGTAATAATATTCGTAATATGAATGATATAAATAAATTTGATTGCTTCCTTCTGCAATATTTTTTCGAGTTTTATAAGCGGTAAAATTTTCTTGACAATTTCTTGTTTTAAAAATGACAATTTTGGCGATTTAGTTTCCAAAATTGTAGATTTTCAGAAGATTTTATTAGCAGCACTGGTCGGTAACAAAGAAGAGAGAAAATTGTGTGTGGGTTTATATAAAATGAGAAAGATTAAATTTTGTTTGTGTATTTCGCATATCTTTGTATGGAGTGCTATGTGTGTGTATTATTTCAGCGTTACAGAATCAGTCAGTCAGTCAGTGAGTCAGGGATCAGCGTAAATATATATAAGAATAGCAAGATACATTTTTGGCCGCACAAGAAGAAGCAGCAAAAATCGAAAATCTTTTAAAATGCCGTACACTTTTATTTCTACACAAACTGATCTACACAAGACAACCTGGATACCTTTATAAAAGAATAATTTTTTCAAGATCAAGCAGAGGAAAATGAATAAACACCATTCCACATCGGAAAGAAATGTCGAAAAGACATTTCTTTTTAAACTCCATCTGTCGTTGGAACCATCTACCCCCTACTATTCAAATTATAAGCAATGCAAGCCATTTTAAATCCGCTATTTTTGATTATCTATACTAATATTATAAAGAGGTAATGTGTGTTTGTTTGTTTGTTTGTTTGTAGGAGGTAATCTCCGTAAATACCCATCTGATATTCCTGAAATTTTCACAGAGTCTTTCTGCGGATATGGGAAGTGCTATAGGCTATAATTTTTAAGCATTTTTAGTGGGCGTGGCACCACCCACAAAAAGTAAATTTTTAATATCATATACATATATTGAGTATTATGACAGGGAGAGCTTTGCAAATTTGTGTGAGGTCACCTATTGTTAATATTAGTGGCTACGCCGGTAATGGGTGGGATGTCAAGTGAAACGAAGGAACCTTGGCAATTTTATAATTTCTTTATTTTATAATAGCAGCAAAATAGATTTAAAATAATGTATTTAAAAAACTTTATCCCTCAACATCCTTTTAAGTATACTACTTTCGAAAAACGTTGTTACTTGGACCAAAATATTATTCTGCTAGCTTTAGTAGTTGACTGGTGATAACAGTTTTAAATTTTGTTCCACAAACAATAATTTAATACATCGTCCAAAAAATAATATTTTTTCGTTATACATACAAATGTAATCTAATCTTATTGTACATGAGTAAAATTGCGTTTAAAAGTTTTCATTTCGTAATTTTTTTTCCTTAATATATCAAAGTATAAAATTTTTAAAAAACTTGAACTCATGTTACGATGTTGTTATTGATGTCAAATGCAAGAAGGGTATCTTGGACACTTTAATAATATTTTCGTATTATTGTATCAGCACAAAAATATGTTCTTTGACAATTTTATCCTTTAATATCCTTTGAAATTTCTAATAAATTCTCACGAAGAGAATTTTCTTGAGGACTACAACATGTAGTCGCATGTACCAATTTCATTCTTCTATTTATATTAGATAAGTGTTACTGGAAATTTGAGTTAAATAGGAAAAAGAAAACTTATTTTTTAATACATGAAAAAATCTGCAATATTCAAAAAGTAGGAGACAACTAATACACTTGACTAATAAAGCTGGAGGGATAAAATTTTGGTATGTCTTACGACATATTTAAGTCATCAACATATTTTATTTTCTAGAAAATTTATTAATATGTTCAAAGGATATTGAAGGATAAAGATATCAAAATACATTATTAACAATTTTATATTGTTTGTTTGTAGGAGGTAATCTCTGTTACTACTCATCTGATCTTCCTGAAATTTTCACAGAGTCTTACTGCGGTTATGAGAACTGCTTTAGGCTATAATTTTTTAAATATTTTTAGTGGCCGTGGCACCTCCCACACAAAGTAAATTTTTAATATCATATATATTGAATACTATGGATAGGGAGAGCTTTGCCAACTTGTGTGGGGTCACCTTTTGTTTATATTAGTACCTACGCCGGATCGGATAAATGGGCGTGGTACCTCCCATACATGTAATAATTCAATATTATATATCTCGAGTAATGTGATAGATCGAGCTTTTCAAATTTGTCTGATGCCACCTGTTATTAATGTGAGTAGTCGGACCAAAAATGGGTAGTATCGGACCAACAGGCGTGGCACCTGCCATACAAAGTAAATATAAAATGCCATATATCTGGAGTACTGTAATAGTGAGAGTCTTGGTAGTTTGTGTGAGCCCAAAAGTTATTCATGTGATTAGTTAGACAAAAAATGGGCGCGATCGGAACAGTGGGCGTGGTGTACTAAAAAAGGGAAGCTTTGACACTTTGCACGACCCCATCAGATCTTAGTATGAGTAGTCGAACAAAAAATTGGCGGGTTCACACCAATGGGCGTGGCAGTCCCCATGCAAAGTAACTATTTAATGTCATATATCTGGAGTACTGTAAAAAAATAGCTTTGTGGCTTTGCATGAGCCCATAGGTTCTTTGTATGATTAGCCGAACAAAAAAGTGGGCGTAAAAGAAGCAGTGGGCGTAGCACCGCCCATGCAAAGCAGATATATAATATTAAATAACTGGTGTACTATAAAAGGGAAAGACTCGACATTTTGCACGAGTCCATCAGATATTAATGTGATTAGTGGGCATGGATTAGTGGGCGTGGCACCTCCTATATAAAAAATAAGAAGTACTATGAAAGCGACAGTCTTTTGATAAGTACATTAGTAATCAATGTGATTTGTCGTGGAAAATATATCACCAAAATCAAAAATCGCTAAACCCAAATATCGCGAAAAATAAAAATCGCCCAAAAAACTAAAATCTTCAAAATCAAAAATGGGCAAAATCAAAAATCGATAATAAGAAAAATTGCCAAATGATATTTTAAGTTCAAGGCGTATAGTTAAGTGTTGCCAGATCTAATTTGGAAAATCCATGTTCTTCTCATGGGCAGCTCCATGTACCTTTCTCCAGGGTAGGAACGCCGAAAAATCTGATAATTGTTGTACCGAATAAAAAAACAAAAAACATTGTATAAGTTAACACATTATTTATTTTGCAATACTAAATTGCAAGTTAACATTTTATTATTTGTTTCGCAATATTAAATTGCACTAATTATTCCCACAGCGTCTGCACTTTTGCTTAAAAACAAAAGTGTCTTGTTGCAAGTCAACAACAGACAAAAAAAAATAAAGTCTCAGGTTTGCGCTACACGCGCAAACCATCTTTTTGCTATTCTAGCATTTTTGGTAGCTCGCGTGTGTGTCGGTAGGGTTAAATATTAAGAATAAAAATATTTGTAAGTTAGTAAAAAAACTCAACTGGAAGCACATAGTGCTGTAGAAAATAAAACAAAGAAATAAATAATAAAGAAAAAGCACATAGTGCTGTTATAATAAAAAATAAGTGTTAATTTATTTCTATTTGGCGCCCAACGTGGGGCACTGAAGGAAAACAAGATCCTTTCAGTCTCCAAAAAAAAAAAATGTCTTGACGCGGCTCCTGAGTAGTTTACCAAACATTTACAAAAGGGGGCGTACGTAGTGTCGCGGCCTGTCAAGCCCGGTTGACGGATATCAAAAAAAAAAAAAAAAAAAAAAAAATTTTTTTTAAGTTAAAAAAACTAAAATAATAAAATAGTTTTATAAATAAATAAAAAACAATTATGTGAAATTAAACTTAAACAAATTTCTGAACAAAATAAATTTTCAAAACAAAGGGAAATGATAAACTAAAAATTTTAGCAAATAAAATTGAAACTGAATTTCGAACTACAAGTGAAAATAAATTTTCAAACTTAAAAAAAAAAAAAAAAATTTCTGAAAAAATCTAACGCACACTATTGGTAAAATTAAAGTTCTCAAAATAAGTGATAAACAAAAAATTTTTTTTTTGAATGAAGATATCGATTAAGCAAATCGATCGGTGCGGCCAATGCACCTTGATTCAACAACAACAACAACAACAGAGATTCGACAACAGCAACACATCATCATCGTCCGAACACCAACAACAACGACTCCAGCAACGGAAAATTGGTCAACCATGTTCCAGTGGATCACAATATTAATGTAAGATTAAAACTATTGCAATTTATTGATGTTTAGTTAAGATTGTGAATCTAGTTGCAAGTTTATTGATAATTGTGAGAAATTTAAAATTAAAAGGAATTTAAATTCCAAAATTTTAAGTTGATAAAATAGTATTTAATAATTTTGAAATTCTCAAATTAGTAAAAGATAACAAAATTGAATTATAAAAATTTTTTAAGTTGATAACATGATATTTAATAAGTAATGAAATTCTTAAATTGGTAGAAACAAAATATTTTCGAAATTTACATATTACTGAAATTTATTGATAATAATAGAAAGGGAAAGAAAGGGAAAATCCTGAAAATGAACCAAGAAGAACAAATAGCTGCGACTTTGTCAAAGCTAAGCTTAGCAGCTTCCTCTAGTAGTACTAACACATCATCTTCCTTTACTAACAACCAAAAAAAGGAACTTGTTAATCTAATATCAGAAACGGTCACTTCCATTTTGAATCCCAGAGCTGAACAGGATGAGGAATTAAATATAGATTTTAGTAGAAACACTGACGCATCAGAACGCGTTCCTGATGTAGTGAAATATCTAAGAGAGTTTTCCGGGAAACCAGGGGAATTCAATTCCTGGAGGAAATCGGTGGACAGAATTCTTTTAATGTACGGACAGAATAGAAACACAGCAAAATACTTTGCTATATTACACACAATCCGGCATAAAATTATTGGTGAGGCCGATGCCGCACTTGAATCGTATCGAACGCCATTAAGTTGGGAGAAGATAAAGAAATGTCTAATGTTGCATTACGCAGACAAGAGGGACGTCGGTACTCTGGAGTATCAAATGACAACTCTTGCCCAGCGAGGCAACACAGTTGAAGAATTTTACCAACGGGTTTATCAGTACCTTTCCTTGATTTTGGACAAAATTGATTGTCTAGACTTGGGAGAGGAAGCACTGTCTGCAATGATAGCGGCCTATAGAGGAAAGGCCTTAGATACTTTCGTTAGGGGTTTAAATGGCAACTTGCCAAGTCTTTTGAGTGTTAGGGAACCAACCAGCCTACCACAGGCTCTACAAATGTGCCTTAAGCTGAGCAATTTGAATTATAGAACAATTCATGCAAATAGCGTAGAAAAAGCACAATCAGGTCAGCAGCGTCCCGTCCCACTGAGAAGACCATTTTATCCGGAACTTACTAATCCACATGGACAGTTTCCCAGAACAATTAATTATTGTCCACATAGACAAACCCAAGTAGTTCCGAATTATTCCAACTATCCAAAACTGAATAACACTAGGCCTCTTTTACCGCCAAAACCGCCAGTGCCTATGGAGGTAGATAGATCGATCCAGACGAGACAAGTTAATTATCAGAACAGACCACAGTATCACCTGGGTCAGAATTTTGGACGACCATCATGGCAACAATCAAATAATAAATTTTCTCAAGGTGGTTTCAACCAGAACATTAAAAGACCACCCTCACAAAATTCGCCACAACCCAACAAGGTTCAACGCGTTTTCAATACGGAAGCAGCAAATTTTATTCCGTCCGAATGTACCAACTATGTAGAAAATAATCCCGAAGAATGCTATGAATACGAAGATGAGAAATATGAGGGAGAACAATCAGAATTTACTAACGACGATATTAATTTTTTAGATTAGGCTTTTCTTCTTTGCCGTACTTTCTATTTAAAATGAAAAACGGCAAAGAATTGAAATTTCTTTTGGACACCGGATCAAATAAAAACAAGTAAGAAAATTATAGTCGGTCTAGACCGACTATACGATACCCTATACCATGCGTTTAGAAACCCTATCTCTTAGGCCCAACTAACTGGACATTGAAAATAAGCAAAAACCAAATTTGAGTGGGATTTTTATTAATTTTTTTGGCTGCAGATATGAAAAAGTTCATATCGGATGCTATATCTATAAAGGGACTAGGTCCAAAATTGGACCGATCCTGATCATGTTTGGTAAAGTCTCTTGTATTTTGCAAAAATACGTACAAACAAAATTTGAGAAGAATCAGTGCAATATTTTTGTTTTTTAATAGATTTAAGTGAAGATCGGGAAGCAGCTCTATATGGGGTCAAAGGGATCATTTTTGGACTACTCATTAGTGGATGTAATGAACGCATACAAACCCAATTTGAGTAAGATCTATATGACAATTTGGATCTTATGGCAATTTATGTCGATTTCATATGGGTAATTTGTATGGGGGCTAGGTCTGAACATGGACCGATTCTCACCAATTTCAATAGCGTTCATCCCATGGCCGATAAAAGCTTATATACCAAATTTCGTCAAAATATATTCATATTTGCGACCTGCAGTTTGATTACAAGCTTTACATGGACACACAGACGGACGGACGGACGGACGGACGGACGGACGGACGGACATTGTTAAATCAACTCAGAAAGTGATTCTGATTCGATCGGTATAATTAAAGATGGGTCTAGGTCAAATATTTTTGGTTGTTACAAACAGCAGCACAAAGTCATTATACCCAAACCACATAGTGGTATAGGGTATAATTACGTTAATCCTAAGTATATTCGAAATCCCATTCCTAACAAATCCTTTTTTGCCAATTCAATTGGTGGAGTGGTTGAAATTACTCACCACGCAAATATTAGCATTTTTAATGACGAAATAGGTAAATTAAAATTTTATATTTTACCAAATTTGACGACGTTCGATGCCATAATAGGCAATGATACATTGAAATTTTTGAATGCAATTATTTTCACTAAAGAAAATTATTTTACATTACTAGATAAGTACAGATGTCCCATTCATCAGTTGAAAATTAATTCCATAGCACATGTCACATTGAGAATTGATCACCTTTGTCACGAAGACAATGGAAAATTGAAACAACTTTTTGAAATTTATCCAACTTTATTTTCTGAGCCCGATAAAAAACTAACCTTTGTTACAAATGTCAAGGCAGAAATTAGAACTAAGAGTGATAGACCAATATATTCCAAAACATATCCGTACCCAATGCCACTGAAAAAGGAAATAGACAGACAAATTGAAGAATTACTAAAAGATGGCATTATTCGTCCATCAAAATCTCCCTATAATTCACCGGTATGGATCGTACCGAAAAAACAAGATGCTTCAGGTGAAAAAAAGTTTCGTATGGTAATCGATTATCGTAAATTAAACGAAGATACTATACCAGATAAGTACCCAATTCCAGATATTACCACTATTTTGGCGAATTTAGGTTCAAATAAATATTTCTCGACAATTGATCTTAAAAGTGGTTTCCACCAAATCGCCCTTAATGAGGCTGATATTGAGAAGACTGCATTCTCCGTTGTCAATGGGAAGTTTGAATTCACCCGACTTCCATTTGGACTGAGAAATGCTCCTGCTATTTTCCAGCGCACCTTAGATGATGTGCTGAGGGAACACATCGGTATTCGTTGCTACATTTATATCGATGATATAATTATTTTTAGCAAAACTAAGGAAGAACATTTTGATAACTTAAGTGTTATCTTTACCACTTTAGAAAAAGCTCACTTAAAAGTGCAATTCGATAAATGCGAATTTATCAAAGAGGAAACAGAATTTCTTGGTATTATAGTTGGTCAAAGGGGTATTCGCACAACACCAAAAAAGACCGAAGCAATAGTAAATTTTCCACAACCAAGAAGTGTCCATGATTTGCGTTCCTTTTTGGGAATGACGGGACATTATCGGAGATTTATAAAGGCTTACGCACAAATTGCAAAACCGCTTACCGAAATACTCAGAGGAGAATTCGGAAGAATAGCTAAGAATTTGTCTAAAAAGACACAACTGAAATTTACAGAACAACAAACTGAAGCTTTTGTTCAATTGAAAAAATGTTTGACATCAGATGATGTTATGCTTCACTATCCCAATTTCGATAAAGCCTTTGAGTTGACTACGGACGCATCTGATTATGCTTTAGGAGCCGTACTCTCTCAAGATGGCCAACCAATCAGTTTCCTTTCTAGAACTTTAAGCAGAGCAGAAGAAAATTTCGCAGCAAACGAAAAGGAAATGCTAGCGATAATTTGGGCTTTACAATCCCTCAAATGTTTCCTTTACGGATCGAAAAAAATTAAAATCTTTACTGACCACCAACCACTGACTTTCGCTCTCAGTAATAAGAACACAAACGCGAAAATGAAAAGATGGAAGGCGCAGTTAGAGGAATATAATCACGAGCTTATTTACAAACCAGGCAACATGAATGTTGTTGCGGACTTTCTTTCAAGGCCACCAATGGCGAACTGTAACTCCATTACTGTCCACAGTAGTGATAGCTCTTCTGAAAATTTAATACCGTCTGTGGAAACACCAATTAATGTTTTTAAGAATCAGATTTTCATCTCGGAAGATGCTGAGAGTTCATATAAATTTGAAATAGTTTTCCCTACGTACCATAGACATTTGATAACGGAGAAAACCCTCTCCGAAGAATCACTAAAATCACTTCTAGGAAAATATTTGAACCCTTCAGTGATAAATTGTGTGAAGACAACTGAACCGATAATGCTGAAGATCCAGGCAATTTATCCAACATATTTTGGCAATTATAAAATTCGGTTTACGCAGCAAGTAGTGAAGGATATTGTCAATACGGACGACCAAGATAGAATCATAATAGAGGAGCATAACCGTGCTCATAGAAACGAGAAGGAAAACAAACTGCAGATTCTAGGGAAATTTTATTTTCCAGCTATGGCAAGGAAAATCAAACGCATCACTGGGATGTGTAAGGTCTGCAAGGAAAATAAATACGACCGACACCCAAGTAATACAAAATTAGGCGCTACACCATTACCAGAATACCCAGGTCACACCATTCATATTGACATATTTTCAACGGACAAACATAAAGTACTCACCTCCATAGACAAATTCTCCAAGTTAGCTGTAGTAAGGACAGTTGATGGGAAAAGCATAGAAAATATAAAGAAGCCATTAAGAGAAATAATATTTTACTTTGGAGTTCCAAAAGCAATAGTCTTCGATAATGAGAAAACATTTAGTTCCCAACCAATAAAGTTTATGCTGGAAGGCGAATTTGGTATTAAGATATTTACTGCACCACCGTATAAAAGTGAGGTAAATGGGCAGATCGAAAGGTTTCATTCGACCTTGTCGGAAATTATGAGGTGCTTAAGGCATGAATACCCTGAGAAAAATTTTGACGAATTAATAGAGCGGTCCGTAAATGAGTATAATCATTCCATTCACTCTGTAACAGGAAAAAAACCCGTCGATGTATTTTTTGGCAGACCCACTTCAGCAAAATCCGACAATATAGAAGAGGTTAGAAAGGGAATATTTGAGAAACTGAGGGCAAAACAAGATAAAGATTTGCAATATCATAATAAAAACAGACAGGAAGTTGTTGACTATAAAGTGGGAGAGAAAATCTTTGTCAGACAAAATAAAAGACTAGGAACCAAACTGTCGAAGAGGTTTAGGGAGGAAATAGTTAAGGAAAACAGAAATTCCACTGTAACAACAGAATCAGGCAAAGTAGTTCATAAAGACCGAATACGCTAACATGATCATGTATTTATACCCTATACCACTATGTGGTTTGGGTATAATGACTTTGTGCTGCTGTTTGTAACAACCAATAATATTTGACCTAGACCCATCTTTAATTATACCGATCGAATCAGAATCACTTTCTGAGTTGATTTAACAATGTCCGTCCGTCCGTCCGTCTGTGTGTCCATGTAAAGCTTGTAATCAAACTGCAGGTCGCAAATATGAATGTATTTTGACGAAATTTGGTACATAAGCTTTTATCGGCCATGGGATGAACGCTATTGAAATTGGTGAGAATCGGTCCATGTTCAGACCTAGCCCCCATACAAATTACCCATATGAAATCGACATAAATTGCCATAAGATACAAATTGTCACATAGATGTTACTCAAATTGGGTTTGTATGCGTTTATTACATCCATTAATGAGTAGTCCAAAAATGATCCCTTTGACCCCATATAGAGCTGCTTCCCGATCTTCACTTAAATCTATTAAAAAACAAAAATGTTGCACTGATTCTTCTCAAATTTTGTTTGTATATATTTTTGCAAAATACAAGAGACTTTCCCAAACATGATCAGGATCGGTCCATTTTTGGACCAAGTCCCTATATAGATATAGCATCCGATATGAACTTTTTCATATCTGCAGCCAAAAAATTAATAAAAATCCCACTCAAATTTGGTTTTTTCTTATTTTCTATGTCCATTTAGTTGGGCCTAAGAGATAGGGTCTCTAAACGCATGGTAGAGGGTATCGTATAGTCGGTCTAGACCGACTATAATTTTCTTACTTGTTTTTAGATCACTCCTTTCCCTAAATGTTAATTTTTGCTGGGGATCAGTCGAAATATTAGACTACTCTCAATCCGAGATAGTTACCATAGAGGATGGCACCGGCAAGATTCAAACGGGAACATATAGGATTATGCACTTAATTAATCTGACGGAGTATTCCACGATAATAGAAGACCTCAAAACTAACTTTGGCAAGAACATACCCTCATCTCATCCACTACATCCATTCATTACAGAGGAAATTAACAACATGATTTCAACCATTAACAACATCATCCCTACTAATAAAAATAAACGTTCATTAGATTTCATAGGATCTGCATGGAAATGGGTTGCAGGAAACCCAGATCATGACGATCTCGTGGCCATTAATGGTAAATTTGCGGAAGTAATCGAAAATAACAACCAACAACTTGTTATTAACAAAAACTTATTTGATAGAATTAACAATATAACTCAAATTAGTAACTCAATAATAAAAACTTTGAAAGGTAGTAATGATTTTCAAACCGTACTAATACTTCAATACAAATTTAAAATTGATATAATTAAAGAGGAAATAGAAAATATCAGAAAAGCAATTCATCTCACAAAAGCTAATATTGTTAACACATTTATGCTATCAAATCAAGAAACTCATAAAATTAATGATATTTTTGTAGAGGAAAATATGCCATTTGCTTCTTTAGAAGAATCATTGAATTTCGCGGACATTCAAATAGCCTTTAAGGATAAAATGTTACTTTATGTTGTAAAACTGCCCAAAACGGGATCGGAAATTTGTAATTTCTTTTTAATTAAGCCTTTAAGTAAAAATGAAACCATTCTAAAAATAAATTTTGAGAAAATGTTAAAATGTAATGGAGAATATTATGGTATTAAGAATGAATGTAATTTAATAAATAATATAAAAATTTGCAAACAGAATGAAATTATTAATTTAAGAAATGAAAATTGTATAAGAAATTTATTAGAAAACAAACCATATAATTGTATTGCAACAAATACGCAACATATAAAAAAAGTAGAAGAAATAAGTAGCGGACTAATTTTATTGAATGATTTTAAAGGAAATATTTCTATTAAAAATAATACAAAATACTTACATGGATCATATTTGATAAACATTTTTAATGATACTATAAACATTGATAATTTAAGTTTTTCATCTATAGAAACACACAGCTCGAGACCATTACCCTCATTAATAAAGCACGCAAACTCTCGTTCCGAGTTCAAAGAAGTGCTATCGTTGGAATTCATGAAGGAACTGAATATCAAAAATATCAGAAAAATTAGTTCCATAAACCTGTTAGCCAAATCTAGCTTGTTTACACACTTCGGGCTTTTAGCCTTCATAATAATCATAATCATGTTTTTCAAATGTAAAAAGAACAAGAAAACGGAAATTATCATAGAAAAAAACGAATCCTTCCAGATGCCGACTAGGATAGCTCCACGGCACATAAGTCTAAATGACATCCCATATTTTTAAACCAATCGGGGACGATTGGAATTTCGGAGGGAGGTGTTAACACATTATTTATTTTGCAATACTAAATTGCAAGTTAACATTTTATTATTTGTTTCGCAATATTAAATTGCACTAATTATTCCCACAGCGTCTGCACTTTTGCTTAAAAACAAAAGTGTCTTGTTGCAAGTCAACAACAGACAAAAAAAATAAAGTCTCAGGTTTGCGCTACACGCACAAACCATCTTTTTGCTATTCTAGCATTTTTGGTAGCTCGCGTGTGTGTCGGTAGGGTTAAATCTATATATATAAAATTCATTTTCTGTTTGTTTGTTTGTTTGTTTGTTTGTTTGTTTGTTTGACCGCTATACAAATTTTTATTTTTCAACGGATTTTTCTGAAATTTTGTACACACGATCTCTATACCCCAAGAAAGGTCGCCATATACTTTTTACCGGCCACGCCTACTTTTACGCCCACTTTTTATGTAAAATTCATTTTCTGTTTTATTCATATTTGTTCACTATACAAATTTTTATTTGTTAACAGATTTCTCTGAAATTCGGTACACACGATCCCTGCACTCCAGCTAAGGTCATCATATACTTTTTATCGACCACGCCTACTTTTACGCCCACTTTTTATATGCAATTCATTTTCTGCTTTTTGGTATATTTGTTCGCTATACAAATCTTTATTTTTCAACGGATTTCTCTGAAATCCGGTACACACGATCCCTGTACTCCAGCTAAGGTCGCCATATGATTCCTACCGGCCACGCCTACTTCTGCGCCCACTTTTAGTATACAATTCATTTTCTGTTTTTTGGTATATTTGTTCGCTATACAAATTTTTATTTTTCAACGCATTTCTCTGAAATTTGGTACACATGGTCTTTGCACCCCAGGCCAGGTCATCGTGTGATTCTTGCGGCCACACCTACTTTTACGCCCACTTTTTGTATACAATTCTTTTTCTGTTTTTTGGCATATTTGTTTGCTATACAAATTTTTGTTTGTTAACAGATTTCTCTGAAATTCGGTACACACGATCCTTGCACTCCAGCTAAGGTAATCATATACTTTTTTATCGACCACGCCTACTTTTACGCCCACTTTTTGTATGCAATTCATTTTCTGCTTTTTGGTATATTTGTTCGCTATACAAATTTTTATTTATCAACGGATTTCTCTGAAATTCGGTACACACGATCCCTGTACTCCAGCTAAGGTCGCCATATGATTCTTGCAGGCCACGCCTACTTCTACGTCCACTTTTTATACAAAATTAATTTTCTGTTTTTTGTTCACTATAGAAATTTTTATTTTTCAAGGGATATCTAAAATATGGTCACACGATCTCTATACTACAGGGAAAGTCACCATATGCTTCTTAGAGGCCACGCCTACTTTGCGCCCACTTCTATGTATATAAAACTTATTTTTTCCTTTTATTTGTTTCTTTATTTGATTGCTATACAAACATTTATTTTTCAATGGCTTTCTCCGAAGTTTAGTATATATTTCAGGGAAGGTCGCCATATGATTTTACCGACCACGCATAATTTTACGCCCAATTTTCATATAAAATCCACATTTTGTTGTGTGGTATATTTCTTCCTTATACAAATTTGTACTTTTCAACGGATTTCTCTGAAATTTGGTTTACCCGGGAATAGCTACATGGTAAACAAATTCCCCAAACTTAAAATAAGATACCCAAAAGAAATTAACAAATTCCCCATTTTTTTGAATCGAAATAAAAAATGAACTTACTCCCAAAATTCATTCTTAAATTTTTAAATATATTTATTTAATGAATTCTGTTAAATATTTATTTTAGTGAACATTTGCGTACTGCTCTCAATATATGTCCTACAATAAATGCATTTAAAATGAGTATTCTTTTCAATAGCATCATTTCGTTGCGCGGAATCAATGCGCACGGGGAATACAGCTTAGCTAGAATATCGGAATGATCTGAAAAATATATTTTGACAATTAAAATAAGTTGGCAACAGCTCCGCGGCAGCACAGGTGTGGCTGCCAAACGCGCGGAACCGGCGCGCGGCGCGCGAACGCGACTGATGCGGACGCGACGCGCTCTCGGACCACAGCTCAGCTCAAATATCGCAATGCACTAAAAAATATGTTTTTGGAATTAAATTAAGTGAACGAGAACTAAGCGGCAGCACGGGTAGTAGCTGCGAGAAAGCGGCGCGAGGCGCACGGACGCGGACGCGACGGATGTGGACGCGACGCGCTCGCGGAACACAGCTCAGCTAAAATATCGCAATGCTCTAAAAAATATGTTTAGGAATTAAAATAAGTTAACGAGAACTAAGCGGCAGCACGGGTAGTAGCTGCGAGGAAGCGGCGCGAGGCGCACGGACGCGAACGCGACGGATGCGGACGCGAAACGCTCGCGGAACACAGCTCAGCTAAAATATCGCAATGATCTGAAAAATATATTTTGACGATTAAAATAAGTTAACAACAACTGCGCAGCAGCAAGGGTGTGGCTGCCAAACGCGCGGAAGCGAACGCGACTCGCTCGCGGAACACAGCTTAGTGAAATGTCGTATGATAAATTTTATCTACGTATGTGAAATAATTATCTGTTGATCAAAATAGGCCACACATATACTATAAGCAGTTGTTTAAAGAAACCTTGCGACACAATATTAAACGTCGCATTAGTATTTCATTTCTGAAACTTGAATTTGACGTCTCTGCTCAATGATGATCACTTATTGAATGAAGTAATTCAGCATCTTATAAAAAACTTCAAATTAAAAAATCAAAAAAAATTTAATTGAAATAAAAAATGAATTTACTGCCCATACAAATTTTTGGGGAGAAAGTTCATTTTATTGGGGAATTTGTTAATTGGGGACTAAGTACTCAGTGCCAGGTAAGCATAGTGAACATTTTTCATCAAGTCAAAGGCCTTTTTATCCCGGGCAAGACCGGGTAAAAACAGCTAGTCTATATATATAAAATTCATTTTCTGTTTGTTTGTTTATTTGTTTGTTTGTTTGTTTGTTTGACCGCTATACAAATTTTTAATTTTCAACCGATTTCCCTGAAATTTTGTACACGCGATCTGTATACCCCAGGAAAGGTCGCCATATACTTTCTACCGGCCACGCCTACTTCCACGCCCACTTTTTATGTAAAATTCATTTTCTGTTTTATTCATATTTGTTCACTATACAAATTTTTATTTGTTAACAGATTTCTCTGAAATTCGGTACACACTATCCCTGTACTCCACCTAAGGTCACCATATACTTTTTATCGACCACGCCTACTTTTACGCCCCTTTTTATATACAATTCATTTTCTGCTTTTTGGTATATTTGTTCGCTATAAAAATTATTATTTTTCAACGGATTTCTCTGAATTTTGGTATACACGATCTTTGTATCCCAGGCCAGGTCACCGGGTGATTCTTTCGGCCACACCTACTTTTACGCCCACTTTTTGTACACAATTCGTTTTCTGTTTTTTGGTATATTTGTTTGCTATACAAATTTTTATTTTTCAACGGAATTCTCTGAAATTTGGTACACATTATCTCTGTACTCCAGAAAAGCTCGCCATATGCTTCGTACCGGCCACGCCTACTTTAACGCCCACTTTTTGTATACAATTCACTTCGTTTTTTTGGTATATTTGTTCCCTATACAAATTTGTATTTTTCAACCGATTTCTCTGAAATTTGGTAAACACGATCTCTCTGCTCCAGGGAAGGTCGACATATTCTGCATACCGGTCACGCCTACTGTTACGCCCACTTTTTGTATACAATTCATATTCTGTTTTTTGGTACATTTGTTCGCTACACAATTTTTTTTTAAACGGATTTCTCTGAAATTTGCTACGCACGATCTCTTTACTCCAGAGAGCTCGCCATATAATTCTTGCCGGCCACGCCTACTTCTACGCCCACTTTTTATACAAAATTAATTTTCTATTTTTTGGTATATTTTTTCACTATAGAAATTTTTATTTTTCTAGGGATGTCTAAAATTTGGTCACACGACAGGGAAGGTCACCATATGCTTCTTACAGGCAACGCCTACTTTGCGCCAACTTCTATGTATATAAAACTTATTTTTTTCCTTTTATTTGTTTCTTTATTTGATTGCTATACAAACTTTTATTTTTCAATGGCTTTCTCCGAAATTTAGTACATATTCCAAGGAAGGTCGCCATATGATTTTTACCGACTACGCCTACTTTTACGCCCAATTTTCATATAAAATTCACATTTTGTTGTGTGGTATATTTCTTCCCTATACAAATTTGTACTTTTCAACGGATTTCTCTGATATTTGGTTTCCACGGAAATAACTACACGGTGAACAAATTCCCCAAACTTAAAAAAAAGGTACCCAAAAGAAATGAACAAATTCCCCTTTTTTTTAATCGGAAGAAAGAATGAACTTACTCCCCAAATTCATTCTTAAATTTTTACATATTTTTATTTAATGAATTTTGTTAAATATTTATTTCAGTAAACATTTGAATACTGCTCTTAATATATGTCCTACAATAAATGCATTTAAAATGAGTATTCTTTTCAATAGCGTCATTTCGTTGCGCGGAAGCTACGCACACGGGGAATACAGCTTAGCTAGAATATCGCAATGATCTGAAAAATATATTTTGACAATTAAAATAAGTTGGAAACAGCTGCGCGGCAACACTGGTGTGGTTGCCAAATGCACGGAAGCGGCGCGCGACCGCGGACTCAGACGCGACGGGTGCGGACGCGACGCGCTCTCGGAACACAGCTCAGCTAAAATATCGCAATTCTCTAAAAAAATATGTTTTAGGAATTAAAATAAGTTAACGAGAACTAAGCGGCAGAACGGGTAGTAGCTGCGAGGAAACGGCGCGAGGCCTGCGGACGCGGACGCGATACGCTCGCGGAACACAGCTCAGCTAAAATATCGCAATGATCTGAAAAATATATTTTGGCGATTAAAAAAAGTTGACAACAACTGCGCGGCAGCACGGGTGTGGCTACCAAACGTGCGGAAGCGGCGCGCGGTGCGCGACCACGGACGCGACGGATGCGGACGCGACGCGCTCGCGGAACACAGCTCAGCAAAAATATCGCAATGATCTGAAAAATATATTTTGGCGATTAAAATAATTTGACATCAACTGCACGGCAGCATGGGTCTGGCTGCCAAACGCGCGGAATCGTGCGCGACTCGCTCGCGGAACACAGCTTAGTGAAATGTCGTATGATAAATTTTATCTACGAATGTGAAATAATTACGTGTTGATCGAAATAGGCCACACATATACTATAAGCAGTTGCTTAAAGAAATCTTGCGACACAATATTAAACGTCGCATTAGTCTTTCATTTCTGAAACTTGAATTTGACGTCTCTGCTCAATGATGATCACTTATTGAATGAAGTAATTCAATTTTTAAAAGTTGTGATTTCTTTAATTTGCGAACCATTGCGTTATATTTGATGTTTATAAAAAAACTGAAAAAAAAAACTTAAAGCGGTTTCGCAACTTATTTTTGAAGCATTTTTGCTGCAGCATCTTAAAAAACTTCTAAATTAAAAAATCAAAAAATTTTTAATTGAAATAAAAAATGAATTCACTGCTCATACAAATTTTTGGGGAGAAAGTTCATTTTATTGAGGAATTTGTTAAGTGGGGACTAAGTACTCAGTGCCTGGTAAGCATAGTTAACCATTTTTCAAGTCAAAGGCCTTTGTATCCCGGGCAAGACCGGGTAAAAACAGCTAGTATTAAGAATAAAAATATTTGTAAGTTAGTAAAAAAACTCAACTGGAAGCACATAGTGCTGTAGAAAATAAAACAAAGAAATAAATAATAAAGAAAAAGCACATAGTGCTGTTATAATAAAAAATAAGTGTTAATTTATTTCTAATTTATATCAGCAAGTATCGAAATAAAAAAATCTATACTAACAATCTATACCAGCATAATAAAGAGGTGAAAGTGCTACAGGCCGTATTTTATTGTAATATTGTATTATAATATTTTTAGTGGGCCTCCCATACACAGTAAATTTTTAATATCATATACATTAAGCACTATGATAGAGACAGCTTTGCAAATTTGTCTCAGGTCATCTATTATTAACGTGAGTAGTCAGACAAAAAAAAAAATGGGCGGGATTGGACAAATGCGTGTGACACCCCCACACAAACTTAATATTAAATGTGATATATCTGAATTACTTTAATTGTGAGAGCCTTGGGACTTTGCGTGAGCCCTTTAATTACAATTGGGGGGGGGGGGGAGGGGGCAGCGAAGCACACCGGGGTACATCTAGTGATATAATAAAATGAAAAAAATCATAAAATTGCTAAAATTCCATTTTTATACCCTCCACTTCAGTGTGCAGAGGGTATATATAAGTTTGTCATTCCGTTTGTAATAATTAGAAAAAAAATTTTGGACCCCATAAAATATATATATTTGTGATCCTTATAACAACCGGAGTTGATATAGCGATGTCCGTCTGTCCGTCTGTCCGTCTGTGGAAATCACGATGACGGCATCAATCGGGCAGGTAGGGTACTCGTTGACATAAAAAATGATTCTTTAACATCCTGATAAGTTTGCTGTTTAAAATCGTCCAAATCGGTCGTTTAGGGCCAGATTTGTATGGAGAACTAAAAAAAGTCTTGAAAAAATATAATTTTCTATGTTGTTCTTGTCACGATCACGCCCTCAATAGGATAGCTAAGGTGATGATTTTTAGTGAGAATGATTAACCACCAAATTCATGAAAAGATGTCTGTTTCAAAAATCATTAAAATCGGTGGAACAGGTCCAGGGAAATCTCTGAAAAAGTAAAAAAAAAATGAAAAATATGATGTTTCTATATTGTTCTTGTTGTTATTCTAAATGTTGTATTGTTGTTATAGGTGGACTTGTTGTTTTGGTGGTCATTGTGGTAATAATATAATAAAAACTCACCCTTTGTACTTTTTTTTTTATCAAATCTGGTAGAAAATTGTAACAGTTTCCATTGTTTTGGCATCACTAAAAAATTTATTAGATTATTTCTGTTATTGCCACGAGCCTGCTTGCAAACTTTCAGATCGATTGGGTCACGGGAAAGGGGTTAAAATCGATCCAAAATTTTTTACAAGCAGACACTACGAGTTAATATAAAGGGAGTAAAAATTCACCATCATCTAAAGCAAATAATGCTAAAATACCTAGTTGTTAATAAAAAAAAAAACAATGTAAATTTAACAAAAAAAATTTTTATGTATTAATTTATTTAAAGAGAAAAACTCAAATATAACGTTTGATGTTGTATTTTTTGTGTATAATATTTACATACATATACATACATACACATATTAAATAATACAAATAATATACATATATTATATATGTATATGTATATCCATAACAACTACATGTTAGAAATAAATCGGTATATTATTTTATTTACATAAAATTCATTAACAGAGTGTCACTTCATTTTGCTCAGCGTGACTATGCCACAGTAGATGGCGCCACAATTTTTGTTTTAATTAGCTTTGCAATAGTTATTTCTATTTTAACATGAATGTCAATATTTTCAAATAGATGTCATAAAGAACAATGTTAAGAGTATACACGGGCTGGTCTTTTATTTCATACGTATTTTCATTATTCTTTTACAAATATGAACATAAGTTTGGCATATTAACTTTTTGTTGTCTTCACAAAATAGAGTTACCAAGTTCAGTTTCAGTTTTGCTTTCAAAACAGTTCTACATAGTTATATAGAATTATTATTCTGATTTACCTACAAAATATCTGATTGCGATTACATCTAATTTTTAAAAATTTTTTATAATTACTAAAGCATTATTATTCACATAAATACAAAATTGCACTTTTTAAATTTTCCATTCAAATTTTATAAAATATCAATTCTAAAAACTGGAATTAAAATTTCCGATTATAAGTTATAAAATATTAATTGAATTTCAGAAAATCATATCAAAACGTCAGAAATAATAATTTTAAATTTAGAAGACATGAATTGCATCAAATTCAAAAAAAAAAACACCAAATGTGTTTACATTTTAAAAATGTTTACATTAAAAAAAATATTGGCATTCAGGAGAAATTAATAGCTTTTCAGTAACTTCTTTCAACGATAGTCAGTAAACTTTTTAAACGATATTCGCTATTGTTAAAGTAAGCTGTTGTTGTTATCTAAACGACAACCATTTTTGTGTTGTTTATTCAATCGATAAAAACTTAAATTTTTAGGTTGAAATGTCGTCATACATAAATAAAAATCATAAAATAGTGAAAATATTTTGCTTTTATTAAAAAACTTTTTTATATAAATAAATAAATTAAATAGCATATTCAATTCATTATTTAATTTTCAAATAAATACACAGAAATATTAGTAAAAATAGAGATATTAAATATAAACATAAAAGTATCCTGTCAAACACGTAGTAATTTGTTTTTTTCTATTCTTCTTTGTGTTTTTCGCTTATTTTGACAGAGATGCCACTCGTTTACAATTTAAATAAATAGAAAAATAGATTTGTCGACTGTCGTTAACATGTATGTACTTAGTGAATCACTTAATCCTTGGTGCAAACAACAATAGCTGTCGATATATTTTGCGATTGTCGTATCGTTGAAATTTACAGAATTGGACTACAGAAAACATTAATTTAAATTCAATGAATTTTAGAAAACGTCAAATGACATTTAAGAATTGCGAACATAAAAACTGTTACATAAATAAACGCAATTTGATAAGAGTGTTATTTTTTATACATAAATTTTCGCAATTTTTTTTGGATGAATATTTGAAGTTTTTCAGAAAATAAAGATAGCAAATTATTTTATTTAAAATTTTTGGGACATTTGGTTTTTTGCGCTTGGCATCCCTAATTTGATTATTTATTATTATAAATTTATTCTCTATGTTTTCCAACTATGGCAATATTTTAATAAAAAAGTTGAGAGAGCTTTTTTTTGGTTATTATTTTGTTACTCCATCCGACCTATATTGCCGCAATGAAGAAATATATGGCCAGTTAAAAGAAACTATACAGCCATCTCCAATTAGCACGATTTAATGCATGTAGCCACCCTACACAATCATTACCTTTGCAATGGAGGTTAGGGCGAGCTATTTAATTAGCAAAAACTAAACTAAACGAGAAGTTATGCCATATAACCGGAAACGCATGCATATAGGAAACGCATGCATATTTTTGCAATATTTTGTTTACATTTATTATCAACTAGATGTAACCAGTGTGCATCGCTATCAAAATTAGATCTGGCAACACTTAACTATTGGCCTTGAACTTAGATTGTCAATTGGCAATTTTTCTTTTAAGCAATTTTTGATTTTACCCATTTTTGGGTTTTAAGATTTTTTGGGCGATTTTTATTTTTCGCAATTTTCGGTTTTGGCGAATTTTTGATTTTGGCGATATATTTTCCACAACAAAACATATTGATAACTAATGTACTTAACAAAAGACTGTTGCTTTCATAGTACTTCATATTATTTATATAGGAGGTGGCACGCCCACTAATCCCATCCCGCCCAATTTTTATTTAACTACTCACATTAATATCTGATGGACTCGTGCAGAATGTCGAGTCTTTCCCTTTTATAGAACACCAGTTATATGATATTAGATATCTACTTTGCATGGGCTGTGCTACGTCCACTGCTACGATCACGCCCATTTTTTTGTTCGACTAATCATACAAAGAACCTATCGGCTCATGCAAAGCCACAAAGCCCTCTCGTTTACAGTACTCCAGATATATGACATTAAATAGTTACTTTGCATGGGGAGTGCCACGCCCGTTGATGTGAACCCCTCCAATTTTTTGTCCGACTACTCTTACTAAGATCTGATGGTGTCGTGCAAAGTGTCAAAACTTCCCTTTTTTAGTACACCGGTTATACGGTATCATATATTTACTTTGTACGGGCGGTGCCACGCCCACTGCTCCGATCACGTCCATTTTTTGTCTAACTAACCACATGAATAACTTATTGGCTCACACAAAGTCCCAAGACTCTCACCATAACAGTACTCTATATATATGGAATTTTATATTTAATTTGTATGGCAGGTGCCACGCCTATTGGTCCGATACTGCCCATTTTTTGTCCGACTACTCACATTAATAATAGGTGACATCAGACAAACTTGAAAAGCTCTCTCTATCACAGTACTCGATATATATAATATTGAATTATTACTTGTATGGGAGGTACCACGCCCACTTTCCGGCGTAGCTACTAATATTAACAATAGGTGACCTCACACAAATTTGCAAAGCTCTCCTTATCATAATACTCAATATATGTATATGATATTAAAAATTTACTTTGTATGGGAGGTGCCTTGCCCACTAAAAATATTTAAAAAATTATAGCCTATAGCACTTCCCATATCCGCAGTAAGACTCTGTGAAAATTTCAGGAATATCAGATGGGTAGTTACGGAGATTACCTCCTACAAACAAACAAACAAACAAACAAACACACATTACCTCTTTATAATATTAGAATAGATATTCAAACCGAGGTGTAGGGTATCAAAGATTCGGCACAGCCGAATTTAACACTCTTACTTGTTTTATTTGAGATCAAAAATCTAATGTCAAAAGTTTTTAAAAATACAATTTTTTTCTCAAATTAATGAATACACTTCGTTACACTTGAATAGCATACTTGGGAAGGTGCATTTCATTTCACGATAGCTTTTAAACAAATGAAAGTAAAGAATAATTCTTGGCTTGAATTTATTGTTAAAGTATTTAGTTTGTATTACAACAAACAAAACCAAAATTTATTGAGTATTTTTCAAGTAACAGGGCTTAAAAAGTAAATAACCTAAAAGTAGCGCGTACATTTTGTTTCATTTGAATAGCACACTTCGTTTTGAACTACATTAAATATTATTTAATTAATTTTAACACGTTCGCTGCCATGTGACCCACCGGTGCACAGTGGCGCCCGTAGAGCAAACGAGGTTGCGAAAATCAAAATTTTCATGTGCGCCGACGAAGTTTTGAATAAACCCATGTTATAGGGTTACTATAACAAATATGCTACTCTTAATAATATCACATTTCTAGTTTAGAAGATATAACCGTTCAAAGTTGACCGACTTTCGGTTTTCAAAAAAACACACAATTTTTAGTCAATTTGTTGCGATTTCAGGTGTAATATCACGAAAAATAGGTAACGAATAGCCTTATTTTTTGTTTGTGTTGATTGATGTATTTATTAAATGTATAATGATAAAAAAAAAATTAACTGTTTGCTTTGTGTTTCTCCTGGTAAATCACTATTTAAAAACCACCCGTTTTTTCACTATTTTTCAACTTTGAAAAAAAAAAAAATAAAAAAAATCTATATTATTCTATATTTGCCATATTTGCAAAACATGTTCTTTGATTATTTTTTTTACATAATTCAAAAGGTTTTATCTGGCCGTACGTGCCCGTTTGGCTTCTAGAGGTAAAAAAGGTTAAAAAGACATGGTTGCAGAAATTGTATGGCGTGCATCCCTTACATGTTTTGACTGACAGTAGTTTGATCTAATAGTTTGAAAATTGCATTTTAAGTCGGTTGTCTACCTGTGAGCCTCTGCCAAAGTCTACTCCCAATATTCTGTTACAGACACAGGATGCACAAAAAACTACTCATTGAAATTCGGAGGTACGCACCTCACTTAAAAATTACTTTGGAGTACAAATGGTCAAGAACAATATTGACTTATGGTCCCTCCAGGTAGGCACAAATCTTATTTAGACACGAGCATAATATCAAAATTGCATAATTCAGCCTAAATCCATATGTATGCAGGGAACAGGTAAATTTTTAGGCATGGTAGCATAAGCCTATATATTGCAAAATAAGCATAATGCCTGGATTAGTCTACGACTGAAAGTTGGCGCAACAAGTACTGAAACCATGGCGTTAAACAATTTAAAATTATTTGAACTGTTTAGAAGGTCAACCACACCGAAGCTTTTCACGGAAGCTGCTTTAGAAGAACTTGATAGCTTATACGGAAATATTGAGAGAAGCGAAGTTATAAAAAATAATTTTTATCTGATATATGCAAATATTAAGGCAAAATGGGTGAAATCTAATCGAACCATTCAGAATTTCAACTCCAAATACGAGTACTGGCTTAATGAAGACACCATCCTGGATATATTGGCAGTAGATAAACCCACCACATCAACCAGATGAGCAAAATGAAGGCCAAAAAAAAGTATTGAGGAGTGTTCAATTTTCACAAGAAAGAGGAAACTTGCCGATGCCACCAATGACTTGACCACGAAGCATTTATCGGACGCGCTGTCTATTAAATATACAAAGGATAGTGAAAGAGTTAGGTCGCAGATTACAAAATCTGTTGCTGATGCAAGCCCACTGCGACTAAAAAGGATTAAGGAAAGCATTCCCGCGCCCACAAACGCGCACATTAAAAAGTATGGTTCCGAAGAAGCCTTGGTCTTGTTTATGGACTTTCAACTTTCCAAAGAAAAATATGAGATGCTACGGGCATCCTTGATGCGACACTGGGCTGAAGTTTTATCAGGATACAAGCATATTACGCAAGCCAAAATAAATTCACGACCACTGCATACGGAGTTTACGGAAGTCTCTGTGAAAGCCAATCTGCAGGATCTCATGGGCCATACAGCAAAACGGTTGTTGGAGACTCTTCCTGAAAATGAGGTGAAAATTCTTCCTGAGAAACTGACATTGATCAGCAAATGGGGCTGCGATGGATCATCCGGACAAAGCGTTTATAAGCAAAGGATATCTTCCGATGACTCTACAATATCGGACGGAAATATGTTTTTGGCATCTGTTGTTCCCTTGCGGCTAAAATCTGATGTTTCCCTACAGTGGAAATATCCACGTCCGTCATCAGTGCATTATTGCCGACCAATAATGTTTCAGTTTGCAAGGGAATCGGCAGAACTCATAAGGACCACGGTGAAGGACATTGAAGAACAAATAAGCAAGATTAAGCCTACAAAGCTGCAAATTGGAGAAGGAAAATATATTGAATGCAATTACGAGTTCCACCTGACCATGGTTGACGGAAAAGTCGTAAACGAACTGACAGGAACAACCTCAACATTGTCATGTCCGACTTGCAAAAAGAGTCAGAAGAATTTTGGTAATTTAAACGATTCTACAAACGAGAAGAATTACGAATATGGAATGTCACCATTGCACGCAAGGATAAGGTGTATGGAGTTCTTGCTAAAACTGGCGTATACCCTACCACAAGAGGAGGAAAACTTCGATGAAAATACAACAATAAAGGATAAGGAAAAGATCAGAAAGAAGCAAATACAGGATGCTTTTTTTAAACATGTTGGACTAAAAGTAGACTGTCCCAAGCATGGATACGGTAACTCAAAGGATGGAAACACTTCTAGGAGATTTTTTGAAAATGATGAGGCAGTAACTAGAATCACTGGAATTGACAATCAAATCGTGAAAAGATTGGGAAGGATCTTGAATATTTTAAACTGCAAAGAAAATGTCAATTCTACAAAATATGGAGAATATGCATCGAAAACTGCATCTTTTTTTAGCAGAAATGTATCCACAGAAGAAGTTGACCCCGACCGTCCATAAAATATTGGCGCATGCCAATTGGAGAGCTTTCTGAAGAAACACAGGAGTCTCTTAACAAATTTTGTAAAAAATATAGATTGCAGAACACATTCAAAGCATCAAGGGTAAGGCAAAATGAGGACCTCTTCAACATATTGGCAGCATCTTCCGATCCACTTATTTCTTCCCTGCGGCATGTGAAGTCACGAATAGAGTTACGAAATAATTATAGTTTAGAAATGATTAGTCTTTTAGATATACTTACCTTCTCTTACGAATTGTGATGATATTTTACAGAAAATTGAAAAAATAAATTTAAAAAAGAAGTAATTTTTTTTTAATTTATTGGGTAATAATTTATAACATAAAACCCTAAAGAAAAAAAATAAGAACAATCTAAAAATGTAAAAATAATTTTTTTTAGTTACCATAAAATTGATTTTTCTACAAATTTTAACTTTGATAACCCATAAGTAGGCCCCTATAAAGCGTAGCACCCTTTCCAAACGCTCATTTCATAGGCTGAACAGTTATCTATCATATGCTGTTTAAACTGTTCAATTATGTTATTCGGTTCAAAAGATATGATTTTTGCAACGAAAAAACTCAAATGGCGCCACTGTGCGGTGGTTCACACTATTTTTTTTCATGAGGCCATGTGCACCACCGGTGGGTCACACGCTACATAATATTATAAGACTGTTTTTACCACAGCCTGCGAACCAAACTATTTTTTGTCTTCACTGGCACCTACCTGCAAGCTTTACCTTTGTTATACAAAAACAAATAGTTGATTCGAGACACTATTTAGAAGTTATTTAAGTTTTATTTTATTCGAAAAAAGTATAACAAAAATTATTCCATAGCTTTATAACTTAAAAAACTCAATTCATCTTCATGGAAAACATAAATCAGTATTCATTCTATAAATGTTTGGTAAAGCATTCCAAGCAAAATGCAGGATTGCCTTCACAATCACTGCAAAAGATTGATACTTTTTTGCCTTTTTCGCAGCGGCGCTCCTTCCTTAAATTTTTTTCGTAACAACTCAAACATCCCTTTCTTGTTTTTCTGTTTGTACTGTCTCTTGTGTCGAATTCTTTCAATTTGTTTTCCTGATTTGAAGTTGACGGCTGCTGCTCAAGTTTTATATCACAAATAGCTTCACAAATAGATTGCCTGAACTCGAGGATCGTAATAGTTTTAGTATTTTTATATATTATTAAGACGTTCACAGCTGCTGTTGAAAGCAGATATCTGAACGCAATTTTGTGGTACCATCTAATGGTTTTCCTCAAGGAGGTGGAATAACAGGCCATTTGGTCGGATATGTCGATACCCTGTTTTGCATGATTGTAATCTACAATTACCTTCAGCTTCGTTACTTCCTCCCCTTGTCTTGTTTTCTTTTCTGTTGGAGCTTACCCTAGACCATGCTTTGTGCTAAGCATAAGGACTTCGCGCTTGTCCTTCCACTTGGATATTACAATAGAAGAATTTTCACGCCCAATGATTTCAGATCTATTTAGCTTAGCCATGGTAACTTCTTTGGGATTTCCTATTCGAAGAGTTCCAATAAGGTGAGTTTTACGAGCAAGAAGCATTTTAGCTAAAAAAACCGACGTGTAGAAGTTGTCAGTTGCTAAAGTTCTTCCGTGGTCTAGGTATTTATCTGCTAGATCTAGAACAATTTGTGTACTGTGTGATGTTGTTGTTGTGGGCTTATCCGTTTGGTGGACTTCAATTTTTTCCTGCATAAACGGAACTTGTATACGTTTAGCCGCTCGGATCGCAAAGTTTGTACACTTTGACTCGATATTTGTGCGATTTACCAGGATTATACTGCCAAAATTGCAGTCTTCCTCGCCAAGGAATCATTGACTCGTCAACTGCCAAAATTTAACCCGGGCGTCTAGCAATTGTGTTCGAGCATTTCTAACAGTCCACTCACTTTTCCTAAGCGATCGCTTCCAACCAAAAAATTGTCGGAAAAATGAATAAATTTCAAAATCAATTGAAATCTATTTCTCGACATCACTTGCGAAACGAATAAATTTGTGTAGAATTGGTCAGTTTTGCAGTGGTGGGAAATGGATGGATATTTCACGATTCCCATATACATTACTAATCCCAAAAGCTTTTTTTATTTCGGCTACTGTCATACCAACCCATTCCTTTGTATGAGACTTTCGTGTAATCGTATTGTTTTGTAGGAAATTGTTGGCATTTGTATTTGTTTGAGTCACAATAAGATCAAATATTTCCTCAGTGACCATTACCCCAAATGCATCCACCCGGAAACAACATTGATTGCCCTCTTTGGATACCAAATATTGGAACTTCATCAAAAACGAAAGCATTCAAAGATGTTCCACTTACAAGGGTCCATAGGTTTGCGGAAACGAGAAGCAAATCAGGTGCAACTGGAAAATTTTCTTCAACCACCGATGGTTCTGAGTCTCTTGAAAGGTCAGATCCGCTTGACTCAGCTTCGGATGGAACGTAATCCTCTGAATCCGATCCCTCAAAATCGATTTCATCGGTGTCGGAGCTTTCGTTCCTATCTCGGTTTCCATAAAAATGGTTGGATTTATTCCAGAATTGTTGTTCGCCATTTTGAGCATCTTTTATTTCTTTTTATTAAATCAAAACCTGATGAGATGAGAAAGATGAGATCAAGATGTATAAATACCTCAAAAATATCACTGTGACCACCGGTGGGTCACATTCTAACAACACAAAAAAAAAACAACACAAACGTGAAACTAAAGACACAGAACGGTCCACTAACACTTAACATATACTTTTAAACAAAAAAAAACTTTTGGCACACAGGTAATTTTTTGTTTAATATACGGCGCACAGTGGACCATATTTTGAGAAGGCGGCCAAAAATCATTTTTTTTTTGTTACCGATTTTAAAGTTATGTTATTCATTTGAAAGTAAATACTAGTAAACGTCGGGAGCCAAAAAATTGCGACTCTATCTCAACTATATCACAGCGAACAGGGTCTTCGAAAATGGGCTTTCTCAGTATTTTTCTAAAATTAAAAATTTCTTTGTAAATTTTTATTTTTGAATGACCGAAACTTTTATGATTTAAAAGATTTTGAAGTGAAATAAATTTTCTGCAATTTTGTGGCTTCCATGCTATTAATGTTAAGAATGTTAAATCACTGAGTCATTCCGAAATTTAAAAAAAAATTTTTTTAAGAAAGGTCCAAATTTTCCGAAAATCTCCTACTTAATAGAGCATAACTCCTGCCAGTCAAAAGCAGTCAGAAAAAATCTTGCACTCTACTATAGTACGAACCCTCCCCTATACTCGTATACCCCATTATACAGCCGATAGTTTCCGCCCGTGTGCACCAGAACAATTTTTCTGACCCAAAGTTAGATATTTTCTGCAAAATTTATGAATACAAAAGTTGTCCACTATGTGGTTAGGATATATTAAGTTTGAGGTGATGTTTGCAACTACCACAAATATTGGACCTTTATCCATCTTTTATTATACGGATCGACTCAAAAGTTGTTATATACTTATAAAAAAGGGTTGAGATATAATGCGCTTAATTGTTACAGGTACATTTACATAGGTATCTTTCAAAAACATTAATAGGCTGAATTAGAGTTATATAGTTTAAATACCTGACAAAATTGGAAACAATTTAAATAACAGGTAAATGGTAAAAAAAAACTATTGCAACATAGCCCTTTATGATATGAACAGGTATGCTTCACCTTTTAAAAGGGGTTAGGGTGTGGGTTTTTTATGCTTCTAAAAGTGGTAATAAAAGATAAAAATTTTTACTTTACATAATTGCAAGAAAGAGTATTTATAATAATGTTTCCACAATTATTATTCATTACAATTTGTGCAATGGCTAAGTACTGTTACAGAGATCTGGCAGATATTTATTTTCAACGAAATAATGTAGACGATGTAATTTTGCACATAGTGAGCAACGACTTCTTTAAGAATTGTAACCTAGAAGACATTGAAATGCACAAAGGAAAAATGACTAATTTTGCATCGAATTTGTAAAGACGGTACATTGAATGCTCTCATAGCAAGGCAAAGATGTACAAACGTTACCAAGACTGGTTAATAAAGGAACTTATTTTTGACAGTGCATCTACAACTACCAACGAAAGTGGAAAAAAGGGTCGACCAGCAAAACCAATTGACGGGTGTAGTGAAAGATCTCGAAGGCGCAAGCTGAAGAATATCAATGAAGAAATTTCTCAAAGAATTATTAAGGATTCAGTTTTGCACCAAATTCAACCAACCCAAAATAAAAAAAATAAAATTGAAATAATTGAAAAAATAGTAGAAGCGAGCCCAAGGCGCACAAAGACGATTTTGAAAAGCATTCCTACACCAACTGAAGATAAGAAATTTACGCCGGAAGAAGCGTTCGCCCTATTTTTGTGTTTGAAATTGACCAAAAATCAATATAAGGAATTGCGGAAGCGAACCAATGAAAAGAATTGTGGAATTTTTTCAGAGTATCGAGATTTAGTTTCTTCCTTTACAATCTGCTATTAGTATCACTTCAACATCAGCAGAAATAAGATTGTAAGATCTCCTTGAACATACTGCAGAACGATTGCTACATACGCTCGATACTGATCATTTAAAAAAATTGGTAATGGCAGCTTTACTTTAATTTCTAAATGGGGATGTGATGGATCCTCTGGTCAGAAACAATACAAGCAATTTAATGCCGAAAATTCATCAGATGCTAATTTATTTATGGTATCTTTCGTTCCATTGCGCTTAACAAAAAGGTATAGCGTCTTAGAACCGTCAACTAGTAGAGCAACAGAAATTGATATATGGAAAAATGAAATTCCTTCTTCAACAAAGTATTGCAGACCAATAAAATATGCATTCAAAAAGGAAACCAAAAATGTCATAACTGAAGAAGTTCAAAAAATAAAAGATCAAATTAAGGAACTTCAACCAGTAATATTTAAATTTGATGACCAACACATTGAAGTACATTTTAAAAAGCTTCAACTGGAACAAAGTCAACGTCAAGCTGCATTATATGCCATAAGGCATCAAGTCAATTAAACCAACCCCCACCAGAAGACGATAGTTTTAAGGAAGCCTACAAATTTGGAATGTCCCCTCTTCATGCTAGAATACGTTTCATGGAGCATATTATTAAATTGGATTGTGATTTGGAATTTGGTCCGTTAGGCGAAACAGTGAGAAAAAACAAAGAAAATGAAAAAAAAGAAAGCAAAAAAAAACAAATTCAACAAAAATATCTACAGCTAGGCCTCCTAATCGACCAACCAAAACAAGGGGAAGGAAACACAAATGATGGAAATACTGCAAGGAGATTTTCTTCCGATCCGGAAACTGCAGCATCTATCACAGGTGTAGATCATGAATTAATAAGACGATTCAAAATCATATTACAAATTCTAGCATGCAGCAGAAAGATAAATGCAAAAAAATTTGGAGAGTACGCCAATAAAACAGCTATACTTTATAATGAAAAATACTCTTGGAGATATATGCCATCCACAGTTCATAAAATTTTGTACCAATATGCTACGAATAGGAGGTCTATCTGAAGAAGCGCAAGAAAAAAGGAACAAGGACTACAGATTCTTTCGCGAGCACAACACAAGGAAAATGTCCAGATGTTGTACTAATGAAGACCTTATAACTATTTTGTTGTGCACTTCAGATCCATATATGTCCAACATTCGTCAAAAATGGAAAACTATCTCTATTGAATTAGACGAAGAAGCTAAACAACTTCTAGAAGATGAAAATCAAGGCTATTTAGATGAAATTTTTACTAAAATTGGTTGATTTTAAGTAATTTTTCATTACACTAACAATAAGTTACACTTTTTTTTATATAGTTAAAAAATTTTCTTGATTTAAAAATTTATATATTTTGTAAATTTACAATAAAAATTGTTATATTTCATAAATTTGCCATAAAAATTGATATAGAAATATTTAAAAAGACAATAAAAAAAAATTTAACTAAAGCAAAAACATACGAGTTTTTCATTGAAACTTCTCTATCTTGAACCAATATAAGGTAACTTTTACGTTCGCTGCTTTATAAATTATATTTTAACTCGGGATCTTTAAAAAAAACAGCCTTTGGCTCTTGTGCACATTAGGACTAAAAAGTTTACGGGGGCAAAGTTGGCATTTTCTGAAAAAATTAACTTAAATTAAAAGTATTAGTTGTAAAATTAACTGAAAAAATAAGACATTATATTAAAAAAAACCTTTTCTTACCTTTAACACTTCACTTTTGTACTAAAATTCAACTACAAATGAAAATGTATTTTAAACCCTCCGTAACTTTTTTTATTTTCGGTCGAGAATTACGTTATATAGCAAAACTTAAAGGCTTAAATCTCACCTACCAAACAAAAAAAAAAAAAAAAAAACGCATATCAAAATTCCAATCCAATCAAAAGTTATAGATTTTGACCGCCTTCTCGTCAAATGGTCTACTGTGCGGCGGAAGCGAACGTGTTAAACAACTTGTTTTGGGTTAATTATATAAATTTTTTTTTTTTTTTTTTGGGTAGAACCTCCTTTGTTTAGAATAGCTTCATAAATCCTATATGGTAAAGAATCATATAGCTTTTTAATATAGTCAAGGGAAATTGAAGCACATGCTTCCCGAATAGCCTGAATTGGCTCAGCTTTGCACAGTGGCCAATTTGGCTTCGCTAGCGGCATTTTATTCATAGCTTCCAAAGTAAAGAAGATATCTTCAAAATTTTCTCAATTCAGAAAAAAATCAAACAATTTTTGGAAAAAAAATTAAATTTTTTTTTTTTAATTTTAAATTTTTTTTTTAATTTAAAATTTTTTATTTTTAATTTTTTTTTAATTTTTTATTTTGTTTTTAATTCAATAAAAATTTTCCACCATATATTCATATATAAAATAAGAAAAAAATTGTCAACTCAAAGAGAAACCATATTATAAAAGAAATATTAATCAGATTCTTCAGTATCAGATTCAGAGAAATCATCTTCAAAATGATGCATTATAAGCAAGCTTTTAACTTCCTTATCGAAATAATATTTCTGGAATAGGAAATTGATGAGCCGTTGGACAATGAAGATATTAAGGGATCAGAAGAAACAAAAAGAGCGTTAATTATATCTTCCATTGTATTTTTCCTGCAATTTCTTCTGGTGTTATTTTCACGGATGTTCCGATAATCTTTATTTCTGGCTTCAAGCGCTTCCTCGGACATCATACCAATTGGAAGCGAAAAATGATTGATTATGTCTGCTCCATGAATTAAAATTCTGTGAACAGACGAGGGCATGTAAAACCAAGGGTATAAACTAACAAAAATTTCGGCAGTTTCCATTGCGTAAAGTCTGAATGCCTCCTGTTTTTATCTCATCCACATGCAAGTGCTCGTAAGACGACGCTGAATAGATATATTAAATTTTCGTTCACTCCAGTTATACGAGCGGCTAAATCTGGTTGTTGAAAGAACCTTCTTGCCGTATTTCCGTTGTTGGTATTTCCAGTAACAGCCATTGGTATGTCGACCAACAAATGCATTTCTTCTCGTAGCTTCTGCTGTATATTTGTTTTATTTTGTCCAACAATATCCTTGTCAGCACCACGAGTTTGCCACTTTTTTATTGGTATTCTATAGGATATGTGCAAAATACATTCAAAAAACCTTATCCAGGCGTGGAGACTGGATAGCCCATATTGAAAGAGGTTCACTTTAATTGGAAAGCTCTTCACCAAATTTAAGTCATTAATTTTTTTCGGTGTTGCGTTGCAGATTCTGCATATTTGCGAAGAAGATTCTGAAATGACGCTGAAAGTTTTATCATCAAGCATGGTAATGTGAAATTGGTGATCAATAATCAATGAGTTTACTTATGTTGGTACAATATTTAATATTTGGCTCTTAATATTTTCAATTTCCCTGTGACTCGGGTCCGCCGTTTCCTTCTCGCAAAGTATTTTGATTGGTTGACAGTATCGTGTAGAAGAAGAAGTCGATTGTTTTTCCATAAAACTGTCGGTCCATTCTGCACTTGCAGTGGTACAATACAAATTGAAAATAAATATTGGTCTCTCATGTTTCCTTCGCAGTCGTTAAATTTTTGCCTATATGTGGAATGGCCGCTGCTGCCATCACAACCCCATTTGTAGACAGCAGTTAAATGGGTGTTATTATTACTTGTAGATGGGATTTCAAAACTTTCAGAGTGTGCTTCCATGATCCTATTTATTGTATGGTCCACAAGACTTTGTAGTGGCACTTCAGCATAATAATCAGTGATTGTAATGTCACTAGGATAGCACTTTTTTTTGGCGAAGCGTAATTTTTCGTAGCATGGATATATATCGGCGTTTTGGTTTCTTGCTGATTTCTTGTTCAAGTTCCAAGTGTATCTGGTATGTCCAAGATCTACAAATAGCGCAAGCGCTTTATCGTCCGAAAATTTTGATGGAAGGGGCTTTGGTTTGTTTATATTTTTTATTACCTTTCCGCTAAACTCCTCATCGCCATTTACCATTTCTACAACTTTGGAAGCACTGCGCTTTCCAGCTTTATATAAACTGCAGCTTGCAGCTACAATCCTTCACATGACACTTCCTCTGTAAGCGCTGACATCTTATTGACTTGCGTTTTTCTGCAGCACTCGGAAAGTTCTTTTTCCGGTCGTCCAATATTTTCATTTGCTTTTTTCCCAATAATACCAATGGTGTATCTAGCCAGCCATTCTTGGTTAATTTTTTCGAAAAACACCTTACTTCTGCCACAGGCCTTCCACTTTTGGATAAGCCTACTAGCAAAATTTCGCAGTTTCCTTCCAATTTCGCACTGCTCCTTCTGAGTATAGGTAATTTTGATCAAAACGGTACCAAAAACATAATTTTCCACGGCGAGGAACTTCTTGGTGGGGATCGCTTCTTCATGCCATATTAAAACAAGTAAGAAAATTATAGTCGGTCTAGACCGACTATACGATACCCTATACCATGCGTTTAGAAACCCTATCTCTTAGGCCCAACTAACTGGACATTGAAAATAAGCAAAAACCAAATTTGAGTGGGATTTTTATTAATTTTTTTGGCTGCAGATATGAAAAAGTTCATATCGGATGCTATATCTATAAAGGGACTAGGTCCAAAAAAGGACCGATCCTGATCATGTTTGGTAAAGTCTCTTGTATTTTGCAAAAATATGTACAAACAAAATTTGAGAAGAATCAGTGCAATATTTTTGTTTTTTAATAGATTTAAGTGAAGATCGGGAAGCAGCTCTATATGGGGTCAAACGGATCATTTTTGGACTACTCATTAGTGGATGTAATGAACGCATACAAACCCAATTTGAGTAAGATCTATATGACAATTTGGATCTTATGGCAATTTATGTCGATTTCATATGGGTAATTTGTATGGGGGCTAGGTCTGAACATGGACCGATTCTCACCAATTTCAATAGCGTTCATCCCATGGCCGATAAAAGCTTATATACCAAATTTCATCAAAATATATTCATATTTGCGACCTGCAGTTTGATTACAAGCTTTACATGGACACACAGACGGACGGACGGACGGACGGACGGACGGACGGACGGACATTGTTAAATCAACTCAGAAAGTGATTCTGATTCGATCGGTATAATTAAAGATGGGTCTAGGTCAAATATTTTTGGTTGTTACAAACAGCAGCACAAAGTCATTATACCCAAACCACATAGTGGTATAGGGTATAAAAATTGAAAAAACTCTTCGTCACTACCACAGGAAACATGTCACCTTTGAAACGCGTTTCGATTTTTTGTTTCACATGCTCCACTAAAGAGTTATGATGTTCACCGCAAAACAATAACGCCTCCGGAGATTCGCTGTCACGGACTTATTTATTAAAATTTTTAATTGAAATTTTTTTCAAAGATTCCTCAAATATCATGCTATAACGTATATATGAAATAAATAACCCAACATCATTCATATCTTCAAACAAGTAAGAAAATTATAGTCGGTCTAGACCGACTATACGATACCCTATACCATGCGTTTAGAAACCCTATCTCTTAGGCCCAACTAACTGGACATAGAAAATAAGCAAAAACCAAATTTGAGTGGCATTTTTATTAATTTTTTTGGCTGCAGATATGAAAAAGTTCATATCGGATGCTATATCTATATAGGGACTAGGTCCAAAAATGGACCGATCCTGATCATGTTTGGTAAAGTCTCTTGTATTTTGCAAAAATATATACAAACAAAATTTGAGAAGAATCAGTGCAATATTTTTGTTTTTTAATAGATTTAAGTGAAGATCGGGAAGCAGCTCTGTATGGGGTCAAAGGGATCATTTTTGGACTACTCATTAATGGATGTAATGAACGCATACAAACCCAATTTGAGTAAGATCTATATGACAATTTGGATCTTATGGCAATTTATGTCGATTTCATATGGGTAATTTGTATGGGGGCTAGGTCTGAACATGGACCGATTCTCACCAATTTCAATAGCGTTCATCCCATGGCCGATAAAAGCTTATATACCAAATTTCATCAAAATATATTCATATTTGCGACCTGCAGTTTGATTACAAGCTTTACATGGACACACAGACGGACGGACGGACGGACGGACGGACGGACGGACGGACGGACGGACGGACGGACGGACGGACATTGTTAAATCAACTCAGAAAGTGATTCTGATTCGATCGGTATAATTAAAGATGGGTCTAGGTCAAATATTTTTGGTTGTTACAAACAGCAGCACAAAGTCATTATACCCAAACCACATAGTGGTATAGGGTGTAAAAAGAATTATGAAAATACGACTTTTTTAACTTTTAAAACTTTACCCCCCTTAAGAAACTTTTAGGAACCTTGCTCTAAAACGTTTTTTTTTTTCTATGCTGTTCTATTTTTCTACAATATAATGGAGTTAGGTTATAACGAACTCGGCGGGACCGGCCAAATTAGTTCCTTATAGACTAAGTTCGTTATAACCGTAGTATTTTTTTGTTTTGTCCGAAAGGTTTAAAAAGTTTTTTTAGTTGAATAAGTTTAATTATTTTGGGCCATTTTATAAAGTTATAAAACATAAATTAAATTACTAAAAAGATACATATTAATTGTTTGTCTTAATAAGACTGAAATTACCGATTTTCTATCAAAATAAAATATTTTTTTAAAATCATAATATGAACAAGTAAGAAAATTATAGTCGGTCTAGACCGACTATACGATACCCTATACCATGCGTTTAGAAACCCTATCTCTTAGGCCCAACTAACTGGACATTGAAAATAAGCAAAAACCAAATTTGAGTGGGATTTTTATTAATTTTTTTGGCTGCAGATATGAAAAAGTTCATATCGGATGCTATATCTATAAAGGGACTAGGTCCAAAATTGGACCGATCCTGATCATGTTTGGTAAAGTCTCTTGTATTTTGCAAAAATACGTACAAACAAAATTTGAGAAGAATCAGTGCAATATTTTTGTTTTTTAATAGATTTAAGTGAAGATCGGGAAGCAGCTCTATATGGGGTCAAAGGGATCATTTTTGGACTACTCATTAGTGGATGTAATGAACGCATACAAACCCAATTTGAGTAAGATCTATATGACAATTTGGATCTTATGGCAATTTATGTCGATTTCATATGGGTAATTTGTATGGGGGCTAGGTCTGAACATGGACCGATTCTCACCAATTTCAATAGCGTTCATCCCATGGCCGATAAAAGCTTATATACCAAATTTCGTCAAAATATATTCATATTTGCGACCTGCAGTTTGATTACAAGCTTTACATGGACACACAGACGGACGGACATTGTTAAATCAACTCAGAAAGTGATTCTGATTCGATCGGTATAATTAAAGATGGGTCTAGGTCAAATATTTTTGGTTGTTACAAACAGCAGCACAAAGTCATTATACCCAAACCACATAGTGGTATAGGGTATAAAAACTCCTTATGTATAGAAGCAGAAATTACTGGCTACTGGCAAACTTTTACGAAAATATGCATAAAAGGACCTTTTACAAAACTTCATTTGAAAATCGAAGTTTTTGTTTTGTATTAAAATTAAATGAAAATAAAATTAAATTAAATTGAAATTAATTTTTTTTAAATATATAAAATATACGAAAATTCTGAAATGTCAAAAGTTTGAGTAACCACTGTTCGCTATAAGAGAATCAATTTGTATGAAAAATGTGATTAAAACTCTTGGGACCGAAAAAATTCTTCGCTATAAACAAAAATTTATTACAACCAGGGTTCGTTATAAGCGAACTCCATTGTATTAAATTTTAATAATTTTGGTAATCTTCAATCTCCTCACTTTACCCGGCCTTCCCATGTTCAAATCAAAATGATCACACATCCAATAGTCAAAAAATTGTTAAGCAACTGTCCCATTGAAAATTGAAAGAGAGAATTGAAACGTATGATTGTTTAGTAAAAAAGAGTAAAAAAGTGTGAGTGCATTAAAACCTAATATCTTAAATATATTTACGCTGATCCCTGACTCAGTGACTGACAAATTCTGTAACGCTGACCAAAATGATACGGTTCTAATTCCTAGGATTGATCTCGCCCCAACCGACACCATATTACCTTTCATATTAAAACGCCGCCAGTTTCCAGTAATTCCTTCATACGCAATTACCATAAACAAGGCTCAAGGCCAGTCATTTGATTACGGTGGCACTAATTTGGAGACCGCGGTATTTTCACACGGCCAACTGTATGTGGCTTTGTCACGATCAAAAGTTGCAAGCCAAGTTATGATACATATTCAATCGAACCCACAGCAAGGAAAACTATTAAATGACCAACGATATTTCACACGAAATATAGTTTTTCAAGAGATTGTAAATTGAAAAACTTTTTTGCCAATATTTCTTATCTATTTTGATACTTATGTATATAATTTCTACAGACACAATCATTTTTCACATGTACATATGTAACAATATAATTTTCAATTTACTAATATATTAAAAGAAATATAATTTATTATAAATTTTTCGTGTATGTAAATTTAAACTGTTTTATTCATAATTTTTAAACGGGCGCCTAGGCGCCACACAATCAACTAGTTAGATATGTTTTCGGACTAAGAAGGTTTCCCGAACTACTTCCTTCATGAATATGTTTTTCGCTTTAGAGTTCTTTTGTTTCTTCATAAAGTAATTTTCATCGCAAAACCACTTTACCTGTATGAAAATCTTAGTATCTGAATGGCATGTCTACGTCTACGCTATACGTCTTTGAAATATGGTTCCACAATCTCAGCAAATAAACAGCAACGCTTCAAATTTTAAAAAATTCTTTATTGAATAATTCACATAACAATTTTTTTAATTAATTAAGTTTATTTATAATTTTGTTTATTTTTTGGAATCTTGTATTGTTTTCGTGCATATTCTTTAACATTTTCCTTAAACATTTTCTGTAATTAAATATGTATGTATTTTGTAAAGCCAAATTAAAACTAACAATTGTCATGGCTTAGCATAATTATTATATAATTATAATTATACTGTGGAACAAATTCAGGTTAGCAAAAGTTAGGTCGAATCTGAGAGTGAGGGGTGAAAATAGAGGCTAAATTAAAAGATCCGTATCGCGGCTTTTGTTTATGTTAGTTCGTATTTTTTTTTAAATCGACCTTCGAACTTTGCAGTCAAATGCCGATTTTCAGCATATTGTTTATATGGTTTTTTGCCTATAACTCGTCGACTGATTGATATTTTTTCAATCTGTAAATGCCAAATTATTGCTAGAGACCTGTGCAACAATTAATATTTTAAAAAAAAATTGATTTAGAAAATTTTTGTGGTGCTTATGAAGCAAAATGTTGGAAAAATTATTTTTTTTTCATGATTTTTGAAAATATTTTCAACAAAACTAAGTCTTTTTGCTTTCTGTTTGATCTTCAATAAATTTCATTTGAAAAGAAAATGGTCTTAGTCGATAATTTGCGTTAAAAATCCCAAAACCATTAATAAATAGCGATTTAGGTAGAAGTAATTAAAAAGGGAAGTTCCAAGACTTAGGAATTAGTAAAACAACTTTTTTGTTTTCAACCACCGCACAGGTAGCGATTTTTTTTTATTTCGTACAAGCGAACTAATTTCAAAAATGAAGATTCAGTTAAGACTCGAAACTCAGCCGAAGCTGATGTCTTTTAATTTTCGCTCGGTCGTGATAAAATTCGCTATTAATTGTTTTGGAACTTATTTCATTTTGTGAGTGATTTAAGGTTAAGTGCATCGGTTTCATAAAAATAACAAAAAAAAAAAAAAACATTGTATAATATATGTATATTTTATTAAAAATGTCGGAACCATATTGTAAAATGGACCATTTTTGTAATGTTTGTGGACGTTTCATAGGAAGCGATGAAAAATGTGGCAATGCGAGTGATTTTTTTTTTGGAAACCTATAAACAATATTTCTCGCAAGAGTTTGTCACTGACGTAAACTATGCCTCTAAAAAAGTTTGCTTTAATTGCTATTCAAATCTTATGCAATGGAAAAGTGAAAAGAAGAAGGCTATACTTTTTGGTATACTAATTATGTGGTTAGACAACAGACCGCATCAAGAAGAAAATTGCTATGGATGTATCAACTACCATAAAACTTTGAATAGAAGGAAATCAAAGAATAAAACTTATGTAACAGTGCCAAGTGTCCAATTACCATTACCGCACTCAAAATTCATTCCAGTACCAACATACCGAAGTATTGATCTTCAAACAGATATCAGTACTACAACCGCCGCTGCTACATTCATGGATTTCTTCTCTCCCTGGTGAAGGTACATCCTATGAAACATCAAAGGACCCAATCCTAGTCACACAAAACCAATTGGATTGAATTGTTGCAAATTTGTGTTGGACTCAGAAAAAATCAGAACTACTGGCTTCATTTTTGAAAGGAAATAATTTGCTGGCGAAAGGTACCAAAGTAACAGCATATCGAAAACGCCAAAAAGAGTTAGAAGAGTTCTTCAACGTGAATGATGCAAAAAATTTCGCTTATTGCAACGATATTGGAAAGTTAATGGAGACGATAGGGTTAACCTATAAAAAAGATGATTGGCGTTTATTCACCGATAGTTCATAATCAGCTTAAAAGTTGTGCTTTTGCACAAGACAAATAGAATGCCTTCTGTTCCGATTGCGTATAACCCTAACACTAGTGATAATTTCGATAATATGAAACACATTCTGGAAGTAGTCAAGCGAACACCAGTGGCGCATTTGCTGCGACCTCAAAATAGTTTCATTGATTACAGGCTTAACAACATCTGGCCGTCCAAAATATCCGTGTTTTTTGTGCGATTGGGATTCACGATACGGAGAAGGTATTAAAGGAAGAAACCAGTACAAACAGCATAACTGGAATAGTCGCATTGGACGGTAATGGCCTAAAGACAATAAGCTGCACGAAAGTCTTGTTCCTGAAATGAAAATTTTGTTGCCGTTGCTCCACAATGAATTTGGCATTGCTAAAAATTTTTTGAAATGTATCGCAAAAAGACCAGCAGTATTCAACCGCTTAAAAGACATTTTCCCAAGACTAAGTAATGCCAAAATTCAGGAAGGGGTTGTTAATGGTCCCGACATACGGAAACTAATGAGTCGTCAAGATTTTGACCAGGTTCTGACAGACCGAGAATTAAATGCATGGCTCGCATTAAAGGACTTTTAGATAAAGAACGCAAAGACAACTACAGGCAATCTGTTGCAAACATGTTGGCAGCTTTCGATGAAATTGGGGTTAATATGTCGTACAAAATTCATCTCTTGCATCAGCATCTTGATCAACTCGCTCAACAGTTGCCAACTGAATCTGATGAGCAAGGCGAACGTTATCACCAACCTGCGCTTCCATTTGAAATAAGGTAACTATAGAGTGTGCATATTTTGAATTCCTAGATTTTTCTAATATCTTTGTCAGAGTGCACAATTTAAACATGTTAACGATTGAAAACTATTTTCGTTTCAGGTACAGAGGAAAGAAATCTCCAGATGCAATACTCGCTGAAATTTGTTGGTGGTATAAAAACACCTTTGAAGAAGAGGAAGACGAGGAAAATGAGGAGGAAGGGGAATACAAAGATGAAATTCCAGAATATCTGTTGGACGAAATTATCGACCTTTCTGATGATGATGACGATGACCGAGTTATTAGGGAGAGCAGTGATGTTGATCCACAGCAGCCTGTTAAACGGCAACTGGCCAAATCATTAATTTAATTTGTTTAATTTTTTTACTTAAAACTTTTCATAACTAACATTTCAAAGATATATTTTTTTTCCATATTTTTATAATTTATTTTTCAATGTTTCTTCAAAACCAACACTGAACAAAATTGGTACATAAAAAATGAGAAGTAAATTAATATTAAACTGGAAAACGCAAGTTTTGTATTTTGATTGTTTTCTTTTCAAATGAAATTTATTGAAGAAACTGAGAAGCATATTATAGATCAAACAGAAAGCAAAAAAGACTTAGTTTTGTGGAAAATATTTTCAAAAAGCATGAAAAAAAAATAATTTTTCCAACATTTTGCTTCATAAGCAACACAAAAATATTCTAAATCAATTTTTTAAAAAATTTTAATTGTTGCACAGGTCTCTAGCAATAATTTGGCTTTTACAGATTGAAAAAATATCAATTAAACGACGAGTTATAGCCAAAAAAAACCATATAAACAATATGCTGAAAATCGGCATTTGACTGCAAAGTTCGAAGGTCGATTAAAAAAAAAATTCGAACTAACATAAACAAACGCCGCGATACGGGTCTTCTAATTTAGCCTCTATTTTCACCCCTCACTCTCAGAATCGACCTAACTTTTGCTAACCTGAATTTGTTCCACAGTGTAATAAAAGCATAAGCATAAGCAATTTAAACTAAATTTTTCCTTGTATTTTTTGTAACAAAATTGTTCAATTTGTTCTCAAGTTATAATAAAAACGGTGGAGAATTCTCATTAAAAATTAAAAATTTTAGAATTTTTAAAATTTTAAATTAGAAATTTTAGAATTTTTAATTTCGTTTATTTTTGTTGCTAAATGACCATAACTCATCAAAAGATATAGTTGCTATCGTTTTTATTTTTGTTGTTGCATAGTGTTATCAAATCATTCAACTCTAGTGAGTAACGTGAGGTGATGTTCCTGATATTTAGTATACCGTGATAAACTTTTCATAGATTTCTTTACTGTATTTTACAATTTAGGAACATTTTAGCACATTCACAATTCTCTCTCTTCTGTGCACTTAACTCAACATATAACACTGTATTTAAAGGGAACATCAGGAGAGTAGGTTCAAATGAAAAATTGTACGCAAATTTATCTCTAACCATCGCAGTAAAATAAAGATTTTCAGTTATTACTAAATGTTTCCAAAAAAATACCAATGAATTTCAATTAATTATAAAATTAATTTCAGAACTTGTTGAATGGATTGTGACGGTGATCTGTTTTGCTCTGCACTGTAGCAAAAGAATTTCTGTTACAAGCAGAATAAGAAAGAAGAAAAAAAAAATAATAACCTTGATCTTGAAATTATTTTCAAGTTCAAGTATGTACATATAAACAACACCTTATATGGTAATATGTTGATGGCTTTTTTTTTTGGCAAACTGATTTATGGCGTGTTTTTTTCTCTTCATTGTGTTGTATTATATCATGAACACATTCATATGCAATCATGCTGGTCAAACCACGTATTTTCTTGTATTGATCTCACTTGCTCTCATAGTCATATATGAGTGGGAGTGTTATAAGTACTAGAGAATATTATGAATGCATATGAATGTTCTCAATGAATTGTTGGTGATTTTGTTTTTTTAATAAACAGGTTTTTATCTGCAGATGAATGAATGAAGATGAGAAGGTTTAATGTAATAATGTTAAATTTAAATCGAGGAGTTAAGTTTTGAGTTTTGAAGAATAAGGTTGAGGAAAAACCTTTTAAGTATATAAAATGTAGTTTTAAAAAAAAAGAAGGTTGAGGAAAAACCTCTTAAAATTAAAAATGTAGATTAAGTGAAATTTAAAAGTAGTAAAAGTTAAGAAATAAAAACAAATAAAAATTAAATAAACTTTAAGAAAAAAAACTAGACTTTAATGACATGTGAATATAAAAAAAAAAAATTTTTTTTTTGTGTTAATTAATAAAATTTCTGTTTGTGCTAAAGAAAGCGTTCTGAGCAAAAAATTTTAAGTTAATTTAAAAAAAAAAAAAGACAATAATGTTAAGAAAAGAACAGAATGTTTACAAAAAAATTATTAATGTTTAAGAACTAAAGAAACTGTGGAAGAACATTTTTAAAGAAACTTAAAATTAAATTATATTTAAGAACTTAAATACTGTTAAGAAAAGAAAAGAAGGTTAAAAAAAAAATAAATAATTGAAAAATAATATAAAAATATAAAACAACACAAGTTGATTAAACCAAATTAAGGAATTATAAACATTTTGTAGGGAAATCAGCAACAATATCGTTATTAATGCAGCTATGGCCGATTTGTTTAAATGGCATATTGCGAGACACAACCACGGCGTCGGGCGGCAGCAGCTTCATCCTCAACACCTACAACCATATGGCGGTAATTAAAAGAAACTAATTAAATTGTTTTCTTAAATCTCAATTAAATAAAAAAATTTCCTAAGATTTGTCTAACCATAAATTAAAATTATTTTTTTTTAAGATTTTTCTAATTAGAATTTAAAAGTTTTCTAAATGTGAGGTTTTCTAATTAAACCAAATTTTTGTCATTAAAAATTAGCTAAGTGTAAGGTATTCTAAATACAAAAATTTACCTAAATACAAAATTTTTCTAAAATTACATAAAAAAGTTTTCTAATTATAAAATTTAAATAAATATATAATTTTCGAAATGTCAAAATTCGCAAAATATAAAATATTCGAAATATAAAATTTGTATAAATATAAGAATTTTCTAATTATTAAAAGAAAAAATTTTACTAAATATAAAATTTATCTAATCATAAAGTTAAAAATAGAAATGTTGCTAAAATTTTCCTAAAACAAAATTTAGCTAAAATTTAAAAATTCTTCTAAAATTAAAATTAAGCTAAATTTAAAATTTTTTCCTAAAATTAAAATTTCCCTAAAATTAAAATTTTGCTAAGAAATAAAATTTTGCTAAACTTAAAATTTTTCTAAAAAGTAAAATTTTGCTAAAATATAAAAAAAAATTAAATAAGTTTTGCTAAATATGTATAATTTAAATTTTGAACACCTTAAAAATGAAGGTGAAATAAAATAAATTTTTGTTGTTAAACCCAATGTAGAAAACCAAAGCCAAGTCAAATCTTATTATTGCGGTGGGTTACCTCCAATTCAGATGGAGTCGAGGTAACATGGTAGGGAGGGCAAAAGGGGCAGAACACCTCGTCCCCAATCCCAAGGTAAGTATGGCCATCCGTCCCATTTAGCGTCCGTGTTTTTGACAGTTGTTTTTTTTTTAATCGCACGTGAAAATCTGTAGTGCGGTTTCCCTGGGCCTGAGCAAGACCCCACCCATCCGGCGAGCTAGGCCCCTACGCCAGCACGTGCGACCAGCAAAGGCTCAGGGAAACGGAAGCGGATCTTCCACCAACGCCGCACCATTACAGGATTTCAGAAAATAACACTATTCCATGTCGATCGGCATAATAAAATGTGGATCTAGGTCAAGTATTTTCGATAGTAATAAAAAACAGGACAAACGTATTATTACCTGACCATGGAGTGGTGCAGGGTATAAAAATTAAACAACATCATAATTGTTCTATTGTCTGCTTTAAAGTTTACTTGTTCTTATTTCAAATTTTAGTTTTAACTATCAGTTTTGAGATCTCGATTTTAATGCAAAATAAGAGCGATTTGATTTTGATACTACATTTTTTATGTGTCTTCTTTATAGAATGAATTTTGCAAAAAACTATTATAGATGAAATACAATGTATTTTAAAGGAAAAGTTGAACAATCAGTTAATCTATAAGTCAACTCATTTTATTCTTTTATTCCAAACTACAAGTGGTTCATTTAGTACCAGTTCTGAATATTTTCCATATCCTGTTCTACTATGAATTGTTTTGAGCTTTTTAAAGAAATTTTTGAAAACTTTTGTCACTTTAATATAGAAATTCTAAATTAATATTTTATTTCACAATAGAAAGTTTAACTATGTAAGTACAAATGTATATCACTTGCATAAATATAACTGTCTACGAGAAATTTAAGTGTTTTTTTAATTGCGAATCTCAAGTATGGCGTCAGTCTCGCGAACTGTTTAAGAAAACGAAAACAATAAAAATATTTTAATGCGTATTTTGTACTGCTTTTCTGAAGCGAAAATAAGATGATGTAGGGGTTTTCTTATCATACAGTCGAAATAATGCCATTAATTGATATTTAAAAAAAGTTTATTATTTGCCTAAATTTCTTAAAGCAAGCTTTAATTTTTATGGACAGATGAATTTGAAGTGTTGTCTCTAAAAATCTAACCTAAATATTTCCTGTCTCATTTCATTTGTATGACTGTCACCATACAAAAAAATTTTATAGCGTACCTCCACAGTAAAAATTTGGTAAAAATGACGTGCATCACATGTGATACACGGAGCAATATTTATACAATTTATTATTCAAACGTTCTGTGCATCACACATGATTCATGTCATTTTACATGATACCACTCAGTCGTATGATTTTTCGACATAAAAATCCGATGAAATTCATCAGACTGTCATAAAATCGTACCGACATTATTTCTGCACACTAAGGACATTTAAACCATCACACTCAAGTCTAATGAACACAGCTGTTTAGAATAACAAGCAAATTTATTTTGATATTTATATTTTATTCTTTGTTTTTGTTTACATTTTTTTTAATTTTACCAAAAAAACAGCTCTGGTCCAATGAAAATGATAAGTTTTTATAATATTTTATTAAAAAAAACCATCGTACTTTGAAAATAAAATCATAAAGACTATCAATTTCATATCATAAGATTTTTACATGATACGACTTTTGCATAATACTCAACTTTTTGGCAGATCGTAATACAAAGTGTGATAGTGTAAACTGGTCTTTAGCAACACTGAAATAAATACGTGTGTAGAGTAAAATTATGGTATCAGAGACCAGAATGAAGGCATTCGTTTTCATTGTTCAGTCATACATTCGTTGCTTCTGCTATGCATTCATTCAACAACAATGACTATTGCTGTTGCTATTTTGTACATTAATTGTTTCCTATGTGTTACATGTCAAGCAACGAAATTATGTGAAGACACAGTAATAAAATAAAATCAATCACACCATTTGTTTTGTATTCGTTGTTATAATAATTTGAAAAACGCAGTGTGAAAATATTTTGGAAAAAATAAATACCGGTGTTGTTCGTACAATTAAGAAAAATACAAAAAGCAAAATATGGAAAATTTTATCTCTTATACAAAATGAGAATAATGAAATAGTAAATGGATTCGAGCATTGCGAAAAGTGTAATCACTCGTTTAAATACAACGGAAAACGGACATCAAATTTAATTCGGCACAAATGCTACGCAGAACAAAATTCTAATACTGAGTTAAAAAAAGTCAGCAGTTTTGACAAAGATGATTTTATAAATGTGTGCGCCCAATGGGTTGTAGAGGACTGTCGTCCATTTTCTGGCGTTAGTGGGAACGGGCTTAAAAAACTATTTCAAGCCCTAATAAATATCGGAGCAAAATATGGGAGTAAAGCAGATATATTTGATCTAATACCAGATCCGACAACAATATCAACTCGCATACAAATCAAGGCGGAGGAAAAAAGAAATGAAATAAAAAAGGAAGTTAAAGAAGCAGTGATAAATGAAGTGGCATCAATAACAACCGACTTGTGGACGGACGATTTTGAAAATATAAATTTTTTGTGTGTTACATTTTGTGAAGGAATCTCAGTTGAAACATATTGTATTAGGTGTAAAGTCAATGGATTTTCAAAGTTGCGCAGGAGAACATATATTGGCTAAAGTAAAATGTGTTTTGAATGATTTTGAAGTAACTTAGATAAAGTTAAATTCGTTACAGACAGATGAGCAAACATTATAAAAGCTCTACAAAATTACACTCACCTTAATTGTTCAAGCCACTTGTTTAATAATGTGTTACGTTCTGCTGTGAATAATACTGCAGAATTACAGCCTATGCTAGAATCTTGCAAAAAGCTGGTTAAATATTAAAAAAAAAAAAAGGAATTTGCAGCATGAACACATTTGTTCAAATCGATTTTGAACAACTGGGTTGCTATACAAGAAATACTTTCATTTTTCTATGCTAGTAGAACTTTTTGAAAATTTTGACATAATAAGTAAAAAATTACAAGGCGTTAATTACGTCACATGTAACTATATTTGTTTGTCAATTAACAGCCTAAAAAATATTTGTGCAATTAAAACCCCCTGATTCTCCGGCTATAGTTAATTTAAAAACAAACATTATAAAGGAGATAGATAGCAAATGGATTCCCAATATATCCGTATTTACCAAATCGCGGATTGGTTTTTGTGTCCACCAACAAATCTTTCTGTGGAAGAAGGAGTTCTAAGGGAGGTAAAATATTTTTCTATTGCACAAATTTTGAGTGATCAAGAGTGTCTACCATAATAAATAATAAATCATCTACAAGTGATTGTGAATTATTCTTTTCGGAGTTCATCAATAGTCCAAACCTATAGAAGAAAGCGTCTCTGATGAAGTTAATCGGTATTCTTTCTCTCATATTAATTTCTTTTATTAACATCGATATAAACTTCAATGCTTAAGAATGGTGGGAATATCCCAGGTTGTCTAAACTTGTGAAAATTTTTTTTAGCTATTCTGCCAGTAGTGCTGCCTCGGCGAGAGTTTTTTCTGCGGCAGGCAATTTAATTACAGAAAAAAGAAATCGATTGGATCCGAAATCAGTGAATAATATACTGTTTTTGAATTAAATTTTTAAATATGTACAAACTTAATATGTCTTAGTATCTCTTCTTGCCAAGAAGCATCTCGTCTAAGAACAGAATTAAAATCTAACAAGTAAGAAAATTATAGTCGGTCTGGATGCCATATACCAGGTTTTATAGACCCTATCTCTTCGGTCCAACTAATTGGATATAGAAAATAAGCATAAACAAAATTTGAGTGCCATTGTTTTTAATATCTTTGGCTGCAGATATGAAAAAGTTCATATCGGGTGCTATATTTATATAGTTGGTAAAGTCACTTATATTTTGAAAAACTATACACAAATCAAATTTGAGAAAAATCTGTGCAATATTTTTGTTTTTTGATAGATTTAAGTGAAGATCGGGTAGCAGCTCTATATGGGGCCTATGACCAAGAATTGTCCTATAGGTATTATTTTTGGACTACTGATTAAAGAATACAATGAACGCATACAAACCCAATTTGACTAGGATCTATGCGAAAATTTGGATCTTATGGCAATTTATGTCGATTTCATAGGGGTCATTTGTATCGGGGCTATATTCATATTTGCGACGTGTAGTTTGATTACAAGCTTGACATGGACACACAGACGGCCGGACGGACGGACATCGCTAAAACGACTCAGAAAGTAATTCTGAGCTGATCGGTATAATAAAAGATGGGTCTAGGTCAAATATTTTTGGAAGTTACAAACAGCAGCACAAAGTCATTATACCCAAACCACGTAGTGGTATAGGGTATAAAAACTTATATAAGAAGTTGGTGAAGTTTTCTTATTTCCCATATAAGTTTATACAAGACTTAAGTGGTGTTGTTAGTCAAGTTGATAAATGTTTGTTACTCCATAGATGCTTCTTGTTCTTGTTTAATTATATGTATTTTTTTGTAATAACTACGAAATAGCATATCTAGGACCTTGATTTTATTTTCCGTTTTTATACCCTATACCACTATGTGGTTTGGGTATATTGACTTTGTGCTGCTGTTTGTAACAACCAAAAATATTTGACCTACATCCATCTTAAATTATACCGATCGAATCAGAATCACTATCTGATTCGATTTAACGATGTCCGTTCGTCCGTCCGTCTGTGTGTCCATGTAAATTTTGTAATCAAACTGCAGGTCGCAAATATGAATATATTTTGATGAAATTTGGTATATAAGCTTTTATCGGCCATGCGATTAACGCCATTGAAATTTGTGATAACCGGTCCATGTTCAGACCTAGCCCCCATACAAATGACCCCTATGAAATCAACATATATTGTCATAAGATCCAAATTATCATACAAATCTTAATCAAATTGGGTTTCTATGTATATATTACATTCATTAATCAGTAGTTCAAAAACGATCCCTATTGGACAACTTTTAGTCATAGGCCCCATATAGAGCTGCTTCCCGATCTTCACTTAAATTTATCAAAAAACAAAAATATTCACTGATTCTTCTCAAATTTTGTTTGTATATATTTTTGCAAAATACAAGAGACTTTACCACATATGGTCAGGATCGGTCCATTTTTGGGCCTAGTCCCCATATAGATATAGCATCCGATATGAACTTTTTCATATCTGCAGCCGAAAAAATTAATAAAAATCCCACTCAAATTTGGTTTATGCTTATTTTCTATATCCAGTTAGTTGGGTCTGAGAGATAGGGTCTCTAAACGCATGGTATAGGGTGAATAAGTAATTTACCGGGTCTGAAGTGTTCTCGGTGGCCAGCTATCGAACATCGGTTATTAGGTGAATTTTTAAAATTAAAATTTAGCTTGATGATTAATTCTATTCCAATATTAGGTTTTGCTTCTTGCCCAATATTCTGTGTTGTTACTGCGTATTTGTGTCAGCTATTATGTTTGTTATGCATATCGAACCTGAAATTCTTATAAACAGTCACAAAATTTAAATAGTGCAGTCAGTAAAATTAAGAATGCTTTGCGCAACCCATGTGTTTTCACCTCTAAGATTTTAGATACTTCTGGCAACGTCCTATCTTGTTCCGGGACTTACCTATGGCTGTGTGCCTTTTTCCAATTGCGACTCTACTAGCAGAAACAAGCATAATGTTTTATACAACAGTATACAACATTAGTTTTGTTCCTGGGCTAAGAAAAAACGATCATATGACACCTTTCACAAAAGTCTTTTGAAAGTCTTCTGAAGATATGGGTACTGTTATCTATGTAAATTAGGGCCGGTCGATTTGTAGGGAGGCAAAAAAATCGCTCAAGTGACAAGGAAAATCATATTCTAGGGATCAAAATAAGAAACTTTGCCCAAGGATCCATACCTTTAAAACGAATTCTGATGTCCCGACTTTTGACCTGTCTGTCTGTCTGCCATGGGGCAACCCCATTCCCTCTCATGCAATTGATCTTAAACTTGGCCCATAGTCTTGTTGTGACTACAGATTAATTTTGGGGTAGTCACGCAGAGTCACGCATAGACACGGAGTGATCTAAAAGTTATTTACACTCATCCGATCGATCTTTTTGAATAACATAACATAGTCAAGGCGTATGATAATTATTTATTAGCAGAGTAAAAGATACGTATATGTCTGAGTGTTAATTTTAATATTAAATCAAACATAGTCAGCCCAATTCTAAACAAAAAATGGTGATTTTTTGAAATGTTTGTATGGGGAACCCCCAGAGGCTTCCAGGGGGTATGCCACTAACATGAGTGGGTTGGCACTCCAATGTTAGTGGGGATCGATCATAAATTTGGACTCGATTGGGGCACTCTAAATGGGACAAAGTGAGACAGACAGACAGACAGGTCAAAAGTCGGGACATCAGAATTCGTTTTAGAGGTATGGTTCCTCGGGCAAAGTTTGTGTGTATTTTTCTTTCCAGAGCTTTCTGAAGCCCCTTTATGACATAGAATGCTGAAAATTGGTTAGCTTATAGTGCTAACCAACAGAAGAACCTAGCAAACACCCACTTCTGATGTTTGGTCTGTGGACGGAATGGCGTGGCAATTTATAATTTAATTATTTTTGCTAGGGGTTTTATAGCGTTTTTTAATCTTTCCAGAGTTTTTTGGTGGGTAACAAAAATGGTGCGTAAGGAAGATCGATTTTAAATTTTCGGTTTGTGGGCTTGGGGGCGTAGCAAAAGCGTTTTTAAGAATGAAGTACTTTCTACAAATCTAATCTGCTGACCTGGGAAGTTGAAAAACAGTATACATATAGTATCAACCGCAAGAAAGATGTATCTTCAGACATATCTCCAAAATTCAGTCTGTTGGTTGAGTGGCGTGAAAAAAGAGATTTTCAATATTAAAACAATTTTTATTCTACATCTACAATTTCTCTTAGTTGCTAATACTATAGTTTATCTGCCTATGTTTTGTTTTTGCCAGAGCTTTTTTAAGCCCCCTGATGATAGTGAAAAATAGCATAGTTATAGTAAATCTCGGAGCCGGATTTGCTATTTTTGATCTGTAGGGGGAAGGACATGGCAAACTATTTTTTTTACATTTCTGCATATAATACATATCTATAATATTGATAGGCTAGGCGATTTCTTGTGACCGATGTTTTGTTCTACCCTTTTATCCCGATTTTGACCAAACGTATATTATTTGAGAGGTATTTCTTTTTAGCTATTTTGCAGATTTACAGATTTTTAAATTTTTTTTTCTTTATTTTGAGTAAATCGCATTTAAATTTGCTACTAACACATACATAAAATTATACAATGCTATGTGCGTGTTTATTAAATTTCTTAATGTGTTTGTAATAAAAATGAGTTTGCTTTTTTGTGTTGATTTGCGAATTGGCTATAATTGATTAGCATACCTTTAGGGCCTTTCTTTAAAGAAAAAATAAAATTTCCTAAAAAATTTTCACTCGGATGGGCGTATATTTCACTGCTGAAAATATGACAGCATTTATATTTAGATTCACCATTCGATAGCATATGTTAAAATTAGGCACCTATAAAGTATTTTTGCGAGTAAACATTAAAAATAGAGATATTTTTTTATATAAAAAAAATTATTATGCGTTCTCTGTGTTGTTTTTCAAGATCTAATTTGTTAACTATCTTAGATCATATGGGTGATACTCTTGATATGAAATAGCGTTTTTTTTTTAGTATACAGCAATATGCAAACAAAAAAAAATAGTTGTTCTTTGTACACTGACTATATTCGATTTGTATTTTTTGTTAGTTGTCGTGTATATTAAAATAATAATACATAAAAAAAATTAAAGTAAATCACAAAGTGAAATATAGAAAATTTTGTGGCAAATATATGCATAATTACAATATTAAAAAATGGTATTAAACTAAAGAGGAGCCTGATTTGATTATTTATGAATTAATTGTGGATACAATAGAGCACGTGTATTGCAAACTCCTTTTAACATAAACTTTTCTAATCCTCAAATCAAATACATTTTAGTCAGAATTTTGAATCAATTAAATAATCGTTGAAGGACCTATTAAGTTTGATTATTTTTTTTTTAATTCATAGTTTATCAAATACATATGAAACGACACATTTCCTTACTTTATTCACAAAAAAAGAAAAACAAAATACATAGGATTTGCAATTTTTCTTTTATATATTAAGTATTTCATTTATTTGATACAATTCAATAATATAACAATAATAACTAGCAGATTGCAGCCCTCGAAATTCGAGCGCAAATTCTAAGAAATTTTATTTTTTCATTAAATAAGGACCCTAAAGATATGCTAATCAATTATGGCCAATTCACAAATCAACACAAAAAATAAATTCATTTTTATTACAAACATTTTAACAAATTTAATAATGTATGTGTTAGTGGCAACTTTAAATGCAATTTGCTCAAAATGAAGGAAAAAATTTTTAAATCTGTAAATCTGCGAAACGGCTAAAAATAAATACCTTTCAAATAATATACGCTTCGTCAAAATCGAGATAAAACGGTAGAACAAAACGTCGGTCACAAGAAATAGCCTAGCCTATTAATATTATAGATATGTTATTGGATTCAAATAAATTTTTACGAGATTATAACGATTAAATTCTTACTACCAAACAGATTTTCAAGAGCATTTGCAGAAGTTTCATTTTACGTTTTATATTACACTTCTTCAAAATTCTCTACCAGTTTGAGCTGTTGGCCGTATGGGTATTAAAGGCTTTCATTCAAATACAAAAACAAATTTATGTGTTTTCGCTTCAGTGTATATAAGTTAATTTAGAAAAATGAATATGGACACACTGTGTCTCTTCTTATGACAATTCTCAGAATAATTTAATTTTTGGGGTTTAAATACAAAATTTATGTATTTCGATTGTACAGATATGAACAAGAGCAACTTAAATGCGTTCACGTTTGTAAAGAGACATATGTATTCAAAGTTTTTTTTTTTTGGTACCAATATATCGTTTTTTTTAATAACAAAGTACACATAAATTCTATAAATTTTCATAATACATTTCATTCTTCGTACAATACAGAGTTCTTTTGCTATTTTTTTTTTCTATATCTTTTATTTTAGAAAATTTTAATTAAATATTTTAATTGATATGGAGCGAGTAACTTTTCTAATAATAACGAAGATTTAAATTAAATATATCATTCATAATTATGATTAAGCCCTAAACAAAGTTATAATGAGATAAGTTAGCAGGCATAATTAAAATTTTTTTTACAAATTTTGAGATTATTTAATTGATATGGTTCAAAGTTTAGTTGGTTATAATTAAATAAATTTTTTATTGTATTTACAAATACTTTAATTGCCACTCGATTTTAGTTTTTTCTATTTACAGATTAACTAAACTAACTTAACGTCATTAATTGTTGAGTGTTCCTAGACAATTTATTGGACATCAAGTTTGCCAAACACATGGCATATTCGCGTTCACACAAGATTACAAGTTACAAAACGTTCTCCAATTATAATATGTGCAACAATATTGACTCGCACTGCCGAAGGAAGTCCCGCATTTATTCCACGAGTTGAACTGGCCCTAATTAATCATGACCTTCCAATTATTATGCGTCGAAGACACTTTTCCTATAAGACTGGCATTTTCAATTACAATTAATAAAGTGAATGGTCAAACATGGGAAAAAGTCGGTATATTTTTATCAGGATCCGTGTTTAACACGAATGTATGTTGCGTTTTCGAGGGTGAGGTTCGCAAATGATGTTATAATCAATGTGCTTTTTCCCGATGGAAAGCAAGGAACATATTTTGGTGTAAATCAAAAGTATATCTAAATCAAAAAGTAAGTATGTTAATAAATACCCACTACTTTTTGCAGAGAAAAATACCGAAAGACAGAAGGGCCAGCAGTAATATTTTGAATAAATACATGTCTGTATACAAAACAGAGAAAATTCCAAATGAGAGAAAATTCCAAATGGATCAAAATTAAAAAAGTCAACAAGTAAGAAAATTATAGTCGGTCTAGACCGACTATACGATACCCTATACCATGCGTTTAGAGACCCTATCTCTTAGGTCCAACTAATTAGATATAGAAAATAAGCATAAAATAAATTTGAATGGCATTTTTATTAATTTTTTTTTTGGCTGCAGATATGAAAAACTTCATATCGGATGCTATATTAACATGGGGACTAGGTCGAAAAATGGACCGATCCTGACCATATTTGGTAAAGTAGCTTATATTAAAAAATATGTACAAACCAAATTTGAGAAAAATCTGTGCAATATTTTTATACCCTATACCACTATTTGTTTTGGGTATAATGACTTTGTGCTGCTGTTTGTAACTACCAAAAATATTTGACCTAGACCCATCTTTTATTATACCGATCGACTCAGAATCACTTTCTGAGTCGATTTAGCGATGTCCGTCCGTCCGTTCCTCCGTTTGTGTGTCCATGTAAAGTTTGTAATCAAACTACAGGTCGCAAATATGAATATATTTGAATGAAACTTGGTATACAAGCTTTTATCAGCCATAGGATGAACGCCATTGAAATTGGTGAAATTCAGTCCATGCTCAGACCTAGCCCCCATACAAATGACCCCTATGAAATCAACATATATTGTCATAAGATCCAAATTATCATACAAATCTTAATCAAATTGGGTTTCTATGTATATATTACATTCATTAATCAGTAGTTCAAAAACGATCCCTATTGGACAACTTTTAGTCATAGGCCCCATATAGAGCTGCTTCCCGATCTTCACTTAAATCTATCAAAAAACAAAAATATTCACTGATTCTTCTCAAATTTTGTTTGTATATATTTTTGCAAATTACAAGAGACTTTACCAAACATGGTCAGGATCGGTCCATTTTTGGGCCTAGTCCCCATATAGATATAGCATCCGATATGAACTTTTTCATATCTGCAGCCGAAAAAATTAATAAAAATCCCACTCAAATTTGGTTTATGCTTATTTTCTATATCCAGTTAGTTGGGCCTGAGAGATAGGGTCTCTAAACGCATGGTATAGGGTATCGTATAGTCGGTCTAGACCGACTATAATTTCCTTGCTTGTTTTGATTTTCGGTCTGTGGACGGAATGGCGTGGAAATTTTAATCTTTAACACTTCTCTATTTTTGTTAGGGGTTTTATAGGTTTTTTCTCCCTTCCAGAGATTTCTAAAGCTCCCTGATGACCTAGAAAGCTGAAATTTGGCATACATACAGTGGGCACCACAAAATGGTGCATAACAAAAGCCGATTTTTTTTTCGCTTGGTGGGTTGGGGGGCTTAACAAAGGCGTTTTTAAGAATGAAGTAATTTCTACAATATTGATCTTCTGAATTGGGAAGTTGAAAACTGGCATACATGTAGTACCAACCGCAAGAAAGATGCATCTTAAGACAGATGTTCAAAATTCGGTCTGTTGGTTGGATGGCTTAAAAAATAGATTTTCAATATAAAAACAATTTTTGATCTACAACCTACAATTTTCCCAAGTTGGTAGTACTATTGTTTATCTGCCTGTGTTATAGTAAATCTCTCGAGACAGATCCATTTGGAGCCGGATTTTTTATTTGCGTTCTGTGGGCGGAGGGACAGAGTAAATTTAATTTTTTACATTTCTACATATAATACATATACATTTTTTATGGGCGTATCATTTCATTGATGCAGACTTACTCCCAAACAGATTTTTAAGAGCCTTTGCAAAAGGAGTGTATATATCGTTTCATTTTACACTTCTTCATTATTCTCGACAAGGTATATAACATTTTGAGCTGTTGGCCCTCTAATACAATAGGAGTATTAAGGGCTTTCATTCAAAATACAAAAAAAAAATCATGTGTTTTCGCTTCAGTGTATATAAGATAACTTAGAATAACGAATGTGGACACACTGTTTCTCTTCTTATGATATATGAATAATTCTTATGATATATGAATTAAATACAAAATTCATATAATCTTAGATATGAGCATCTTAAATCCATTGACGTTTTGTTTATGCTTTACCTCTTAAGTATAAAGAGGCATATGGATTCAAAGATTTTTTTGTATCCTTTTTTTTTAAATAACGAAGTACACATAAATTCTATAAATGCATTTCATTCTCTGCGTATGCATATTGCGATTTAGAGGGTGAGGTCCCCAATTGATGTTAGAGTCAAAGTTTTGTTTCTCGGTGGAAAGCAATGTATGCTTCGTAATGGAAGGTTTGGAGTATTTTCAAGAAATATTGTGTGCAAAGAAGTTCTTTGAAGTTTTTTATGGTTAAATGAAGTTCGTGTTATGCTTATGTTAAATGATGCTTGTTATATGTTGAGTTTAATTGTTTGTATGCAAGTTAAGATATGGCATACCATCCCTTAATATAAAAAATTCCTAAGTCGCACGCGCAACCCATTTTACACGCGCTGAATAAAATAGCAACCTTCATATAATTCGTGGAATACAAGAAATGTTATTTCAAATGTTCCCACAGATTTGGCAACACCAATTTCCGCTATCGTACAAAAATTGTACTTTTATCATTCCCACGAATTTTCAATATCAACTATCGTACAAAATTGCAATATCTTCATTCCCACAAATCCACTACTGCAAAGTGTGACACCTGCAACAGACGATTTCCATGGAACTCAGGAAATCGTTGCACACGATAAATAGTTAATGCTGACATCAACACTTTTACTAAAGTAAATAAAATGCTCAATAAAATTGATTCCCACAATAATTATTACTCTTTATTTTTATACAATTATTTCTCTTAATATTTAAGCTTACTCTTTATTTTCAAATCTGTTCTAGCTTTAATTATTCTCACAAAATACTTTAAGCCCGTTAATACTTTAAGCTTACTTTACTCTTTATTTTTAGTACTCTCACAAATTATTTTAAGTTAACACCTTTGTAAAACATATAAAAGTTAGAACATTAAATAAAGAACAGTTAGATCAAGTTTGGATTTAAAAACATAAACATTCAAAGTGTTTCATTTTAGTGGAAGAAAAAAAAAAAAATTTAATTTTTTAATAATATTTTTAGTGATTTAATTAATTTGCATTTAAATGTAATAAATTAAAATTGAACGGAAAAATAAAATTGTATTTTAAAATATAAAATTTAAAACTTTAATGGCGAAATATAAATATTTATAACTTAACCTGTAACAGACAGGGACTGCCTTTTAAGCTGCCTGGCATGGACAGTGTTTTTAACTACATAGTGTAATATAAATGTCATAAATAAATAAAATTGTTCCCTTGTGATCGCATTTGTGATATTTATCAAGATGTTTGGCAATTCATTACAAATTGTGGGAAATATAACTTTAAGTGTCCGAACTCCGTAGTTGTTTGTGATGGTTTTGAGCTTACATCATTGAAGTGGGTGTTGTAGTGTTGATTTATTCCCTAGTCTGTTGTTGTTAAATTTAGTTCAATTAAGAACTGTAAGACGATATATGCCTTTGACGTTAAGTATTTTCAGTTTGCGTGGCAAATTTTTTATACCCATTGACGAATCCTTTTGAAATGTTAACTGTATCAGCAAGATGTCTAATTGTCAATCGATAATTTGTCATATAAATTGACACGAAACCTTCATGTCCTTGATGTGTTGTTCATCAGTTGATATTTTTCTCATCTGGGTTACTCTTTGTGTTCAATGCTTTCTCTGTCTTCTTGGAGCTGTTCGTTCCACCTGTAAACAATTTTTTTTGACATTGTCTGGTCACCAAGGGCCAGAAATATAATTTCACCATAATCACAAAAACGAACGTCACTATCGAACCAATGAGATATTGATATGCGATTTATCTCACACGCCAAAAACAGTGCTACCTGCGGCAATCGATAAACCAGCAAAGATTTAATTGAATAGTCACCTTTTCATTTCGACAGAGTATTTAAATAATTTTTAAATTTATACAGAAACTAGATATAACCCGGTGTGCTTTGCTACCCCCTCCACATCCTGACCCCCCGAATCGTAATAACAGGACTCACACAAAGTCCCAAGGCTCTCACAATTACAGTACTCCAGATGCATGACATTTATTATTTGATCTGTAACAATCGAAAATTTAATTTTTATTGAAATTAACTTTAGATCGTAATTCCAAAAATAACAAGTAAAAAATTATAGTCGGTCTAGACCGGTATAAAAAGTGTAGCACCAATTTTGGTCATATAACCGCATACAAAGCAGTCACAAAATCTTCACTTAAATCTATCTGAAGACATATCAGCATGAATTATTTTACCGGACCATATATGTACCTGGTCTATGTGTAATAATTACATCCGTTATGAATTATAAAACGATTGCTGAAAAATAATTCTAATATTGTCTCACTTAATATTGTTTTATAATTATATTTATGCCGTCGGACAATATAGTTGGCCACAAAAAATATAAACGGGTCGCAATGCCACACATTTGGCTATATCCAAAACTTGTTTTTTTTAAAATAGAAAGCCTGACTTTAACTTTCTTACTTGTTTTGAGTATTAAAATTTCGCTTAATACTTCCACTTTCTAAAGTTATTGTATGAGACTAATCCAGGTCAAAGACCTCACATCTTCTACTAGTCTTTGTAAAGTATTAAGTTTAAGTATTTCGCAATAATAATTGTATAGAAAACATGACATACACATGTTTAAATTATTCCAAGAAGATATTCGAATTCACGTGGCGTATTATGAATTCGACGTTAACTTTGTCGATTTGGTTTGTTATTGTATATTTGCAAAAATGTTTAAAAAGCAAACAATTAAAATGTAAAATAAATTATCAATAAGAAAACATGACAGCTTTAAGCGTGTCTAGGAAACGTGATATATTAAATGTATAAAACAATTTTTTTTAATATTTGAACTTTTTGAATAAATTGTCTTATATTAGCTTGGGCTCATAATGTGACCCTAAGTCCAAAAGGGATAATGGGGTCATATAATTTTCCTCCGAAACCCTAGGCTATTAAGATAAAATATAACATTTGAATGTAGAAAACTGATAAATTTTTGCTACAAATTAATTAGAAAGAGTACATTTACTGAATATTTCACAAAAAACTAATTTTTCTCGAAACTCGCAAAAAAAATTCCTTGTAAAAAAAAATCTGGCAGAGGAATTTACTTAAAAATTCACACAGTTAATCCTTATTACATATTTAACAAGTAAGAAAATTATAGTCGGTCTAGACCGACTATACGATACCCTATACCAGGCGTTTAGAAACCCTATCTCTTAGGCCCAACTAACTGGACATAGAAAATAAGCAAAAACCAAATTTGAGTGGGATTTTTATTAATTTTTTTGGCTGCAGATATGAAAAAGTTCATATCGGATGCTATATCTGTGTGGAGACTAGGTCCAAAAATGGACCAATCCTGATCATGTTTGGTAAAGTCTCTTGTATTTTGGAAAAATATATACAAACAAAATTAGAATCAGTGCAATATTTTTGTTTTTAATAGATTTAAGTGAATATCGGGAAGCAGTCTATATGGGGCCAAAGGGATCATTTTTGGACTACTCATTAATGGATGCAATGAACATACAAACCCAATTTGAGTAAGATCTATATGACAATTTGGATCTTATGGCAATTTATGTCGATTTCATAGGGGTAATTTGTATGGGGGCTAGGTCTGAACATGGACCGATTCCCACCAATTTCAACAGCGTTCATCCCATGGCCGATAAAAGCTTATATACCAAATTTCATCAAAATATATTCATATTTGCGACCTGCAGTTTGATTACAAGGTTTACATGGACACACAGACGGACGGACGGACGGACGGACGGACGGACGGACATTGTTAAATCAACTCAGAAAGTGATTCTGATTCGATCGGTATAATTAAAGATGGGTCTAGGTCAAATATTTTTGGTTGTTACAAACAGCAGCACAAAGTCATTATACCCAAACCACATAGTGGTATAGGGTATAAAAATGGATAAGCGAAAAAGAAATATTTTTTTAGAGATCCCAAAAAGGTGGAAACTGTTAAACTTCTTTACCAGAGTTGCACTGATTCTTCTAAAATTTTGTTTGTATATATTTTTGCAAAACACAAGAGACTTTACCAAACACGGTCCATTTTTGGATCTAGTCCTATATATAGATATAGCATCCGATATGAACTTTTTCATATCTGCAGCCAAAAAAATTAATAAAAATCCCTCTCAAATTTGGTTTTTGCTTATTTTCTATGTCCAGTTAGTTGGGCCTAAGAGATAGGGTTTCTAAACGCATGGTATAGGGTATCGTATAGTCGGTATAGACCGACTATAATTTTCTTACTTGTTTTAATTGTATTTTTTGTAACAAATGTGTTATCTTCCAATATAGAACACACCAAATAGCGATTTCACAAAAAACAAGTAAGAGTGTTAAATTCGGCTGTGCCGAATCTTTGATACCCTCCACCTCGGTTTGAGTCTTGATAATAAATGTAAATGAAAAAGTAAACAATTTGTTAAACTTAATACCAAATTATTTCAACAAATTCTTTGGGTTGGTTTTCTTCTTTTCATTATTTCGGATTTATTTCGGTGTTTGCTTTTTGGTCATCGTGGTTGCTGATCGGCATGCATTTTGGTTATACACCTATATGCATGCGTTTCCGGTTATATGACATAACTTCTCGTTTAATTTAGTTTTTGCTAATTAAATAGCTCGCCCTAACCTCCATTGCAAAGGTAATGGTTGTGTAGAGTGGCTATATGCATTAAATCGTTCTAATTGGAGATGGCTGTATAGTTTCTTTTAACTGGCCAAATATTTCTTCATTGTGGCCATATAGGTCGGATGGAGTAACAAAATAATAACCAAAAAAAAAGCTCTCTCAACTTTTTTTTAAAATATTGCCATATTTTGAAAACATAGAGAATAAATTTATAATAATAAATAATCAAATTAGGGATGAAAAACGCAAAAAACGAAAAGTCCCAAACATTTTAAATAAAATAATTTAATGTTATCTTTATTTTCTGAAAAACTTCAAATTTTCATCCAAAAAAAATTGTGAAATTTTATATATAAATAAAAATAACATTCTCATAAAATTACGTTTACTTATGTAACAATTTTTATGTTAGCAATTCTTAAATATCATTTGAGGTTTTCTTAAATTCATTGAATTTAAATTAATATCGACAAATCTGTTTTTCTATTTATTTAAATTGTAAAGGAGTGGCATCTCTGTCAAAATAAGCGAAAAACACAAAGAATAGAAAAAAACAAATTACTTCGTGTTTGACACGATGATTTTATGTTTATGTTTAATATCTTTATTTTTTTTACTAATATATCTGTTTATTTATTTGAAAATGAAATAATGAATTGAATATGCTATTTAATTATTTTTTTATTTATATAAAAAAGTTTTTTAATTAAAGCAAAATATTTTCACTATTTCATGATTTTTATTTATGTATGACGACATTTCAACCTAAAAATTTAAGTTTTTATCGATTGGATAAACAACACAAAAATGGTTGTCGTTTAGATAACAACAACAGCTGACTTTAACAATTTTACTGATAATTTTGCAATTTTCTTTTTTTTTACAATTCGACTATCGTTAAAAGAAGTTACTGAATCGCGGTACTGAAAAGTTATTAATATCTCCTGAATGGCAATATTTTTTTTAAATGTAAACATTTTTAAATGTAAAGATATTTCTAAATTTAAAATTATTATTTCCGACGTTTTGATATGATTTTCTGAAACTCAATTAATATTTTCTAATTTATAATTGGAAATTTTATTTTCAGTTTTTATTATAATTGATATTTTCTTAAATTTGAATGGAAAATTTAAAAAGTGAAATTTTGTATTTATGTGAATAATAATGCTTTATTAATTATAAACAATTTTTAAAAATTAGATGTAATCGCAATCAGATATTTTATAGGTAAAGCAGAATAATAATTCTATATAACTATGTAGAACTGTTTTGTAAGCAAAGAACTCATTGACGAACTCGGTAACTCTATTTTGTAAAGACAACAAAAAGTTAACCCCCCAATCTCACATCACACTGAAATTGTAAAATCGTTGTGTACGTATTATCAACGAAAAATTGTTCGAATTAGTCGAATCCATCGCCATTAATTTTTATGCTCAAACATCTGACTGCAATCTCATTTTTAAAATGTTGTCGAAGCGTAAACTTGAAAAAATTTGTATACTTCTCTCTCTTATTTTATTTTAAGTAGAGTTACCAAGTTTATTATACAGGCACATGTTTGAGGGAAAATGTTTACATTTATTATTATTAGTATTATTTTAATAATAGTTAATAATATTTATGCTCTATAATTAACAAACTTGCGTTTTTGTATGCGCATTTCAAAAAATAAATCATTATAATAGATTTAACAAGTTAAAACTTTAATAACAATTTTACAGAATCCAGTAAATTTGCATTAAATTTATAATAGGGTAACATTAATCATCGTTAGTGTCTGCCACTATTCGCACGAAAAATTTGGTGCCATTAGTGTGACCACTGCGGAAAATGTGTGTGTATTAGTAAAAAAAATGTGAGTGTATTGAGTTTTTCGAACTTGCAGTGTGATGTGAGATTGGTGGTTAATATGCCAAACTTATGTTCATATTTGTAAAAGAATAATGAAAAAACGTATGAAATAAAAGACCAACCCGTGTATACTCTTAACATTGTTCTGTATGATATCTAGTTGAAAATATTAACATTCATGTTAAAATAGAAATAACTATTGCAAAGCTAATTAGAACAAACAAAAATTATGGCGGCATCTACTGTGGCATAGTCACGCTGAGCAAAATGAAGTGACACTCTGTTAATACAAAAGAAATGTATTTTCCCCACAACAAAATACTGCAGAATTTTATGTAACTAAAATAACCGATTTATTTCTAACATGCAGTTACTATGAATATACATACATACATATATATAATATATGTACATTATTTGTATTATTTAATATGTGTATGTATGTATATTTAAATATTACACACAAAAAATACAACATCAAACGTTATTTTTGTGTTTTTCTCTTTAAATAAATTAATACATAAATTTTTTTGCTAAATTTACATTTGGGCAATTCACAACAGGTGTTGTATATTGTATGTTGTATTGAAATACACAATACAATCATTTGTTGTGAACACTCAGTTGTATTTTCATATTGTAAAACGCTTTCTTCAGTAATTTTCGATCCAACGAGGAAAGATCGCTTCGTCGCTTCTACTATTTTGTATAAGAGAAAACACTTGTCAGTGTTTGCTTTTTGGTCGTGAGATATACCCTGGAGTTTTAGTTACGTACCTCTTACATTTTAATTTATAATGAAAAAAAAAAAATTTTTAAATGTTTTGGTTGGTACTGAAAGAGAAAATATGTACATACTAAAAATATAAACATTAATTTTTATATAAATAAACTTATCGATGTATTTGCGTTATATGCATTATTTGCCATATTTTATTTTATAATTATTTATGCTGATAATATTCTATGTATTTGTTTTTTCTTTTTCATAAAAACTGGCATTCACTTGGAACTGATATGTTATGATACAATATACAACATTTACTAAACATAGCAAATGAAGTTGGATCGTGTATCAGATTTTTCAGTGAAAATTACCGACAACAATTTTACACTATTGTAAAGTGATACACGATACAAGAGATACAACGATATATTACCCATTGTGAATTGCCCAATTGTTTTTTTTATTAACAACTAGGTATTTTAGCATTATTTGCTTTAGATGTTGGTGAATTTTTACTCCCTTTATATTAACTCGTAGTGTCTGCTTGTCGAAAAAATTTTGGATCGATTTTAACCACTTTCCCGTGACCCAATCGATCTGAAATTTTGCAGGCAGGCTTGTGGCAATGACAGAAATGATCTAACATATTTTTTTAGTGATGCCAAAACAATGGAAACTTTTAAATTTTTCTACCAGAGTTGATAAAAAAATGTACAAAGGGTTTGTTTTTGTTATATTATTACCATAACGACCACAAAAACAACAAGTCCAGCTATGAAAACAATGCAACATTTAGAATAACAACAAGAACAATATAGAAATATCATGTTTTTCATTTTTTTTTTACTTTTTCAGAGATTTCCCTGGACCTGTTCCACCGATTTTAATGATTTTTGAAGTAGAAATCTTTCCATGAATTTGGTGAATCATTCTCACTAAAAATGATCACTGTAGCTGCACTATTGAGGGCGTGATCGTGACAAGAAGAACATAGAAAATTATTTTTTTTTCAAGACTTTTTTAGTTCTTCATTCAAATCTCGGGCCCTAATCGACCGATTTGGACGATTTTAAATAGGATGTTAGTGAATCATTTTTATTTCAACGAGTACCCTAGCTGCCGGATTGATGCCGTCATCGTGATTTCCACAGGCGGACAGACGGACATCGCTATATCAACTCCGGTTGTTATAAGGATCACAAATATATAAATTTTATGGGGTCCAAAATTTTTTTTCTAATTATTACAAACGGAATGACACTGGAGTGGAGGGTATAACAACTCTACAACAGCAACAATGACAGTCATATGTTTTTCAAATAGGAAAAAACTGTTTATGTGTTAGTTTCGGTCATTCCCCAGTATGCATTGAAATATTATTTCTCCAATGTTGTGAGAAAAGTTAAGTTCTTAAATTGATGTCAAATGTAATTCTCAACTTGGGTTGAACAATTTTTCTCCTTGTTTGCTTTCAACTTGACATCAAGTTGAGACTTAACATTTTTTCCAATCTTTGAGAAACATTTTTACTCTCAATTGGATATCCAACACTTTTCTCCACTTGAGACCAAACATTTATTCAACTTGAATACGATTTGTGTTAAGTCTGAGATATTATTCAAATATGTCATAAATAATAAATTAAATTAAAAAAAAAAATGCCAAAAAAGTACAAATAAATCATTGATATATTTTTAATTATTTCTGCTTTTTGTCGAATTTTTCAAAAAATGTACAACTAATTAATTCATTTATTTTTAATTCTAGATTTTAAAAAATGTACATAATATGTACATTTAATGTTAAATATGTACATAGTAATGTTAAATATATAATGAAATTAAATTGAAACATTAAAAAAAGTACATTGTTTTCATTTCTAAAATTAGTATAATATTTTTTAATATGGCAATTCCGTACCTTCCATTTGATACCGATTGGAAATATTTCTTTGCTATCAAGTTGAGAATCACAAATTTCTCAATTTGATAACTATGAAAATCGCCATATAAAAAATGTGCCTTTTAAGTTGAGAAGACTATATTCGAACTATGGAGGGCATTTGAGAATTAACGTTGGAGATTTGAAAAATGTATTTGATCTCAAATGCACCTCAAGTTGATAGCAAACAAAAATGTTTATTGGGACATTTATTGTAGGGTCGTTTGCACACACACAAAAAATAGAAAATAAATTGTCAATAAAGGTGCTATTACATGATGTGTTTTTTCCATATGTACTGTCAAATTTTCCCACAACAAAAGTTGTACACATCGTGTGATACATATGAAACATTGTTTATGTACAATACATGAGGAAAGTCACAAGTACATTTTTCAATTAGAACAGGTTCTATTTTTGCATGACAACCATATGAAAATACAACACTGCTTGTGGCGAAAAAAAAACAGAGTAAATTTTAAAGATTAATATTGAAAGAAAAATAAATTGTGTAGTATTAATTAACAATTAAAAAATATATAACTTTTTTTTAACAATAAATTTTTTTAAATTCACAAATTAAATCAGCTGTTGTTTACATTTAGAGGTTATGTCATACCGAAGTACATATGCACGTGTGATAGCAAAAATTATGAATCGTATGTAAAAGACAATTTTGACAGACATGAGGAATTTCATATGGATAAAAAAAGTGACAGTACATATGTAAAAAACATTTCGTGTAATAGCACCTTAAGCAAAGCAAGTGGCTTCGAAATTCGATGATGCCAGTTAATCATTTTTTGTTCACGCGGAATTTATAATTGGAGGAATTTTTTTCTCGAGAAATGTATTTTCCGTGAGAAAGAAATTCCTTGAGAATATTCATAATTGGGATGAATAACTTTTAATTGGAACTTTTTAGTCAGAATAAATCATAATTCTAGTTAGATATTGGTTAATATTTAATTAGAAAAAATATTGTGGTGGCATCTACGCAATTATTGAGGCAGTAACGGAAAAATTAAATGCAAGTCTGTTTTTTTTTAATATAACAAAAATGGATTTTCCCTTTAACAAAATATGGCAGAATTCTTTATAATTGAAATGCAAAATGGAAAATCAATTTTGTGCTAATTCTTAACAAAATTAACAAAATATATATATGTATTATTATATTTATTAATATTTGTAATTTTATTTGACACAATTTCACACACAGTTTTACAGATCAACTGTTTTAATTAGAAAAAATATTGTGGTGGCATCTACGCAATTATTGAGGCAGTCATGGAAAAATTAAATGCAAGTCTGTTTTTTTTATACCCTCCACATCTCAGTGGCAGAGGGTATATATAGGTTTGTCATTCCGTTTGTAACGCATCGAAAAACTAATTTCCGACCCAATAAAGTATATATATTCTTGATCCTTATCACAGCTCGAGTCGATATAGCGATGTCCGTCTGTCCGTCTGTCCGTCTGTCCGTCTGTCCGTGTGTCTGTTGAAATCACGCTCATTAAAAAAAAAAGCATTTACTTAGGTCAGGTTACGAAAAAATTATTTGCCATAATTCCCACCAGGTTGGTATTGAAATCGGAGTAAATCGGGAGCCTCTGCGCTGAGAAATGAACAAAAGTTTATAGATACCTCTAAAAAAAACATGAAACCTAGTGTTTTCTTGTAATAGTTTAGTGGTTGAACATACAACAACATAAAAAAAGCCACAAAAAAAATGTGATTCATACATATTAACAATAACAAGAACACAACTACCATGAGCTATGTTAATAGTATTGCCACAAACCGAGGTGGAGGGTATCAAAGGTTCGGCACAGCCGAATTTAACACTCTTACTTGTTTTAATATAACAAAAATGGATTTTCCCTTTAACAAAATATGGCAGAATTCTTTATAAATGAAATGCAAAATGGAAAATCAATTTTGTGCTAATTCTTAACAAAATTAATAAAATATATATATATGTATTATTATATTTATTAATATTTGTAATTTTATTTGACACAATTTCAGACACAGTTTTACAGATCAACTGTTTTCAACTGATTTAGAAGTTTTCTGTTTTTGAAACAGTAGTGCCAATTTGTAACATTTTGTGATGTAATGAAAATCGCAGAATAATAAGTTAATACACAATAAAAAATATTAAATTTTTAAGTTTTATATACATATTGCAATAAAAAAAACTTTGGTAAATTTACATTGAAGATGGTCAGAAATGAATGAGAAAAAATATATAGACATTTTAGAAAAGCACATTTAATGTTAAACTTTATGCACAAAATATATGGGTTTTTGTTGTTTCGAATTTAACTGTGGCACTAAGTGAAAAGTTTTAGACCGATCGTATATTACATCTTGAGGATCGTCACCTAATATTTTCAAATATTTTAAATTCTTTTTAACTCATTTAACCTCATTACGAAAATAGTAAAACAATAAATATGGAAAATCCACGCACTTCAAAAAATTGTTTTCTATGAAATAAATTAAAGACATTTCATATTATACAATTTTCTTTCAAAAATGTATCAATTATTGCAAATTTGAAATTTGACATATAGTATTTGTACATATATTTGTATAGATTTCGCAGTATGAAAAGAACTATTATTTCTTTATTTAGAATATATGTAGTAAGTATTGCTCGCAAAAAAATGCAACATCATGAATGAAACACATAGACGACTGCTGGCAGCAGCATTTGTAGTCGTATAGTCAGCTACTTGATTTTTCTGAATACGACAGCAACATATAATACAAATGCATTTTTATTTAAATATACAATTACTTTTACTTATTTAAAATGCATTAGTACAACGTAAAAATAAATAAATTAGTTTAACGCGTTTTGATTATTAATGGAATTATAGCCTTTCATTTTGCGATTTTTTTTTAAACAAAATAAAATATTTCATAGCACTAACTTCTTTTACATATTTTGTTATATTGTAAACACTATTTTTGTTTTGTAGCCAACAAAACACACTTGCAGTTTTTTTTTCTATTTGAAGAACATATGACTGCCATTGTTGATGTTGTAGAGTTGTTTTTTTTTTTTATTTTGTTTCGTTAACTCTTTTGTATTAAAGCACCTCCAATATATGTATCCATTTTAGTTTGCAAATTCAGTATATTTATAATTTATTACTTACAGCAAAAAATAATAGAAACAATTTTATCAGTTATGCTTACGAAACTATATAAATAGACTTGAAGTTGGCTGCAAAAGCAGTAGCCTGTGTAAAGAACAAGTTAGCGACATGTAACTGTTACGTAACGTGTCAGCCTTTTTTTCACATGAAAAGTATTGGGACGTTCCGGTTACGTTCGGTAACTGTTTTAAATGATTTTCATGTAAAAAAAAACAACTGACTCGTTACGGTTACGGTTAGAAAACATTGACCTTTTATATGTATTATAATGCTATGAATGCATTTATCTTTATTTTATTTTATTTATATATTCTTTTTTTTTTGTATTGTATATTATTTTTTTTTATTATTATTACTATTTCATTTAATTATTTTTTTCTTTAAATAAATTAATACATAAAAATTTGTTTTTTAAATTATTGGTGAACTTTTACTCCCTTTATTTACTGCCTTTATATTAACTGGTAGTGTCTGCTTGTCGACAAAATTTTGGATCGATTTTTAGCCCCTTTCCCGTGAGCCAATCGATCTGAAATTTTGCATGCAGGCTCGTGGCAATGACAGAAATGATCTAACAAATTTTTTTAGTGATGCCAAAACAATGGAAACTTTTAAAATTTTCTACCAGAGTTCACAAAAAAATGTACAAAGGGTTTGTTTTTATTATATTATTACCACAACGACCACAAAAACAACAAGTCCAGCTATGACAACAATGCAACATTTAGAATAACAACAGGAACAATATGGAAACATCATGTTTTTCATTTTTTTTTTAATTTTTCATAGATTTACCTGGACCTGTTCCACCGATTTTAATGATTTTTGAAGAAGAAATCTTCCCATGAATTTGGTGAATCATTCTCACTAAAAATTATCACCCTAGCTATCCTACTGAGGGCGTGATCGTGACAAGAACAACATAGAAAATTATATTTTTTCAAGACTTTTTTTAGTTCTTCATTCAAATCTCGGGCCCTAATCGACCGATTTGGACGATTTTAAATAGCAAACTTTTCAGGATGTTAATGAATCATTTTTTATGCCAACGAGCACCCTAGCTGCCCGATTGATGCCGTCATCGTGATTTCCACAGACGGACAGACGGACAGACGGACATCGCTATATCAACTCCGGTTGTTATAAGGATCACAAATATATATATTTTATGGGGTCCAAATTTTTTTTTCTAATTATTACAAACGGAATGACAAACTTATATATACCCTCTGCACACTGGAGTGGAGGGTATAAAAAAAAAACAATTATTTTATTACAAAATTGGCAAATTTAGAATTTTGTAAAAGTTTAAAATGTATTGCCACCTACTCTATTTAAGTACCACTTTTTTTATTAATAGTAGGTTCGAAAATTATTCAAATTATAAAGATAAAAAATAATATTATTTTATTTATTAAGCCATAGGACAAACGCTATTGAAATTGGTGCAAATGGGCCCATATTCAGACCTACTCTCCATTCAGTTAACCCCTATGATATCGACTTAACTTGCCATAAGATTCAAATTATGAAATAGATCTCAGTCGAAATGGGTTTTTGCGCGTTTAATACATCCATTAATCCGTAGACCAAAAATAAACAATGTAGGACAATTCACTTAAACCTATCAAAAACAAAAATATTGGTTTATGCTTTTTTTCTAAACCTAATTAGTTTTACCTAAGACCAATTCTCCAAACGCATGGTATAGGATATCGGTCTATACCGACTATAAATTTCTTACTTCTTTTGTTAAGAAAATGTACTTTCAAATGAAAATTTACCAGTTGAAATTTATCAGTTTTCCCCTTAAGCCTCGAATTAAAACAAATAAATCGCTGATGAAGGCTGAAATGCCAGAAACCGGTCCGATTAAGAATACAGTGCAGTTATGAATTTTTGAAATATATGCTTTCTTCTTCTTTACCACGCACCATTTAAACAAAATTATAATTTGCAGTAATTGCAATATGTCTGAAAAATGACTAAATCTAACAAACAAAAAATTTCTTCGCTTCAAAAGCGTCATCTCAAATATATGTAAAAGTGCATATGTAGTGTGTACAAAACCGTACATCACATATGACAACTCTTACGAAAACTGAGAATAGTGGAAATTAGAAGTATAAATGCAAAAAATATTCAAAAAAATTCAAAAATAACGATTGTTTGTTTGGACAGAGTTGTATCTTCTGAAATTAATACAAAGTAAAGCTGCATGGTACGAAAACTGAATCTAACCACACTGCTCGTAGGCCTGACTTTAGGTGAGTGTGTTAAAGCGCTGACCAAAAAGTGCAAGTACGAGTGTATGTGAAGGTTCATGGTTCAAAACCTCACGGCCGCCCTAAGTAGAAAAATTTTCATATAGAAACAATCTATTCAATTAAAACATAACAATTATCACAATGTTCAATAAATCGCTGATGGAGGCTGAAATGCCAGAAACCGGTCCGATTAAGAATACAGTGCAGTTATGAATTTTTGAAATATATGCTTTCTTCTTCTTTACCACGCACCATTTAAACAAAATTATAATTTGCAGTAATTGCAATATGTCTGAAAAATGACTAAATCTAACAAACAAACTTTATTCCTCTCCGATGTTTGTGTTTCTGGTGGAATCACAATATCAAATTTTATATTCCTAAATTACTTTGCATAGAAAATACAAAAAGGTACATTTACGGGCCTTTTTGGCCCCGTTTTAAGATCCGAATTTCCAAAAGATTTCATTTCGTTTGATGTTTCTATCCACAAACTATATTTGATATTCGTTTGACTATAAGATACCAAATGTAGAATTTTTCCCCTTTTTGGCCGTTTTTCCTCCCTAGACGTTAGAATAAGCAATAAATTCATTCTGGACTGATGCCCACGTATTCGGTAGAGTGTGTATACCAAAATTCATGTATATGTATATATTAATATGTTAAGGTATAATTTTTACCCTTTTTGGGCGTTTTACCCCTTAAATGGCCGAATTTCGGAAAAATTAATCCTGAGCCCATGTTTGTTTCTCGAACGAAGTCTACGCACCATATTTCATACTCCTAGACTCATTTGTTACCATTTTCCCCCTTTTTGTCCGCTTAGTCATATATAGTAATTAGTTCAGTCTCAAACCAAAAAAGCATTCACAAAAATAACGTCAATAAAATTGTTAATAAAAATTATTTTATTTTTCAGTAAATGGGTTTTCTTTTTAATTAAAGATAATTTTTAAACAAGTAGTCTCTCAAATATTCGGTGGAATCTGTATACCAAAATTCATATATATAGATTAATTAAATAATATGTTAAGAAAATGTAACAAGATACAATTTCTACCTTTTTGTCCTTAAATGGCCGAATTTTGAAAAAAAAAAAAAAAATCCTGTGCCCATATTTGTTTCTCTGATGGAGTCTACACACCAAATTTCATATTCCTAGATTCATTTGTTACAATTTTCCCCCTTTTTGGCCGCTTTTACCCCCCTAAAGGCTCGAATTTAAACTTTTTTTATTATTTTGCGATGTGAATCTACATGTAAAATTTCGTATTACTAAATTACTTTGAAAAGGAAATACAAAAAGGTGCCCTTTTACTTTTACGGGCCCCTTTTACCGCCCTTAACATCCGAATTTCCAAAAGTTTTCCTCTTATCTGATGTTTCTATCTCTATTGGAATCCACATACTATGTTTCATATTCCTACATTCTTTTGTTTAGTAGATACAAAATATACAATTTTCCCCTTTTTGGCCGTTATTCCTCCCCTAGACGTTAGAATTAGCAATAAAATCATTATTGACTGATGCCCACGTATTCGGTGGAGACTGTATAACAAAGTTCATAGATATAGATTAATATGTGAAGAAGATGCAGAAAGGTAAAATTTTTACCCTATTTGGCCGTCTTTTCCCCTTAAATGGCCGAATTTCGAAAAAACTGGTTCTCAGCCCACATTTGTTTCTCGGATGGAGTCTACACACCAAATTTCATAATCCTAAATTAATTTGTTACCATTTTCCCCATTTTTGTCCGCTTTTACCCCGGTTATGTAAGAATTTTTTAAAATCCGTTCTTAGTGGATCTTTATGCCGAGAGAGGAACCTACAGTCCAAATTTCAAGCTTCTGGGTCAAATGGCGTGGGCTGGGCGATGATCATCCTCGCAACTCTTTTATATATATAGATAGACTCGTCATTTTTATTAATAATTAATATTTTATTTCCTTTTTATTCAACTTGTTTGCTTTTGTTCCTAAATGTCAATTTTTCAGTCACTGCAATATTAAAAAAACACAGTAGTATCATTTGGTAGTGCCCAAGTTTGACAAGATTTTATGAGATTTTGCACAAATCTAGTAACGAGCTAGATTTTATTTTGGAAAATCTAGTAAAAATGAGCTAGATTTCGCTCGAAATCTCGTATATACTAGATTTTGCTTAAATGTAAACGCACTATAAATCGACTTATAAAATGATTCTGATTGGATCGGTATAATAAAAGTTGGGTTTGAAATGAAATTTTTGATAGTTACAAACATTGGCACAAATTCATTATGCCCTGTCCACGGAGGCCATTAGGGTATAATAAGCAAATTAAGTAGGACTGCGTTTACGCCTTTTATTTTAGAGAACTTATTTCCTTTTTATCAAAAAATTTCCAACAATCCCTTCATGAAATGAAAAACCATAATGACGGCTTTACTTCATTTGCTCTCCCGTTTCAGAAAAACGTATCAGTCTTAAACTGTACTTTCGACACTGTAGCTTTAATAATGTAATGTAAGTATTTAATTTAAAATATACAATAGCTTTAATAACGATACCGCAACTTTTCAACCAATTTAAAGGGAAGTGAAAAATATTGTACAACGAGTGTTATGCCCTTCTCTCGCTTTAAGTAAAAACAACACACATACAAACACATGATATATAAACTTATGTAAATTCAGTGTAAAAAATCATACTTATTGTTGTTATTTTGCTTATGAGTGACAGACATTAAGCCAAATTGGAATCCTTAAAGTAAGAAATTTATAGTAGGTATAGACCGACTATATGATAGCCTATACCATGCTTTCTTTGATTCAATTTTGCTGAGCCAATAACTGGATACATAAAATAAGCATAAAACACATTTTAGTGATAGTTACAAAATGTTATTTTCATTTAAGAATTTCAATAAAAAATTCTTTATATATTCGTTCTTTTATACGCATTTCGTTACTGTAATTGTTCAGGACTATAAGATGCCAACACATTAGAAAAAGGTACACACTTCAATACAAAAAAAAAAACGATGTTTAGTCAATATTAATGGTGTCAAAAAAACCTATGCATAATGAGTGAAGACAACAATAAATGCGTTAATTTTCTTCGAATGTGGTGAATCTGATTTTTTCATGATTGCTACTGCGTGTGAAAAAGGTTGCATAAAATTTATATACAAAATAATTGTCCTGCGTATAACAAGTGACCGCATATTTAAATAAAAAAAGTGCCAGGAAAACGAGTTTACAAAAGTATTATTCAAATGAATCATTTTAATTATTCTAAGGGCAATTCACCCAGGGAAATCGCTTAAAATAAGAACTGTGTACAACATCATATCTCGTGCTGAAAAGGAATGAAGACTCGAATTAAAAGGGTCACCATTCAGACCAAAAAAGTGACGCGGTGTGTTAAAAGTAAAATAACTAAAAAAATAATTACGATAAGTCGCAATCCAGTACAGGAGAATTAGCCCTTCAAGTGAGTAATGATTATGGGCTGAGTGTTTCATATGAAACCATCCGAAATGTATTGCAAAAATACAAGCGCCCCGGTAGGTGAGTAGGTAGCATGCTCGCCTATCATGCGGGGGTCGTGGGTTCGATTCCCACCAGAGGCTTTGGTCTGTCGCTGCAAAAAAAAAAAAAAAAAAAAATTAAAAAAAAAACTTGCCAAAATTAGAATCTGCAGACAGGCCACTCGGCTTCGCGGAACTAGGCTTAAAAAAAAAAATAAAATAAAAAAAAAACCTGTCATTAAGTGTGATTTAAATTCGCTTCTTCCAGAATACTGGGATGACGTTATTTTCTGTGATGAGACGAAAGTGATGCTGTACTATCATGATGCTAGGTTCAGAAAATACACACATCAAACACACAATGTTCTGTTCTAAAGCAGCCAACACATATTTTTATTTTCATATCAATTATGTGTGTTTCTAAATTTTGTACGGTGCCGAACACAATCATGACTGTGTTTCGTTTTAATATTTTGTTATCTACACGAACATTTTTCTATCACGTATTTTTTGTTTCAAACATACATAAACCATATAGATTCGAGTGTAGCTTCATTTTAAGTTCGTGTTCTTGCACGTGTACTGCTAAAAAAAAACAGAACATGTTCTTGAACGCGTACATCTAAAAATTTAAACATTATCCACTCGCGATCGGAAAAAATACACCCCTATAAAAACGACAACAACTGTTTCAACCAAATTTGTTAAAAAAAATCTAAAATAATTCATTAGCAGTTATAAAAAGATAAAAATAATAATAATAAAGATAATAAAAATGAAACATGTTCGTGTACATAACGAAATATTAAAATAAAAATATCAAAATAAAAATATGTGTTTGTTGGTCTGAGCTATGTTTGTTTCAATATATGTACGAGTTTTTTATTCAGTGTGCGTTTTTTTCTGAACTCTGTCATGATGGACCCCAAAAAGGTTAGTGAAAACCTCGAACAGCATTAGAAAATTAAAAATATAATTCCTACAGTGAAGATTGTAAAACTGCCAGTTATGGTATATGGCTGAATATCAAGCAAGGGTGTTGGTAAAATCAGTATTTTGGATGAAATAATGACCAACGAAGTTTATCTTAATTTTTTTTTTTTAAATGTGCTGACCGATAGTGTTCGATAATTAGGTTTTGTTGACCCGAAAAATTCGTATATAGTCCTGATATGAACCCAATCGAAAATTTTAGGGTTCATCTAAACAAAAATTAATCATTTAGTAAAGAGGAGTCGGAAAAATACCTGGAGAATATAATGTCCCAAAATTTATTCATGGAATGGGCAGACGATTGCAATTAGTAATTGATGCTCAGGTGGACACACAAAATATTAGTAATTAAAAACCTAAATGTGCAACAAATTAAAAATTTTATCGAATTAAGCTTAAGTGTACAAAACATTTATTTGACAGCACAGAAATTGAACTGTTGTCTTTTTTATGATCAATAGAATATTTAAACCCTATACCACTATGTGGTTTGGTTATAATGACTTTGTGCTGCTGTTTGTAACAACCAGAAATATTTGACCTAGACCCATCTTTAATTATACCGATCGAATCAGAATCACTTTCTGAGTTGATTTAACAATGTCCGTCCGTCCGTCCGTCCGTCCGTCCGTCCGTCCGTCTCTGTGTCCATGTAAAGCTTGTAATCAAACTGCAGGTCGCATATATGAATATATTTTGATGAAATTTGGTATATAAGCTTTTGTCGGCCATTGGATGAACGCTAGTGAAATTGATGAGAATCGGTCCATGTTCAGACCTAGACCCCATACAAATAACCCATATGAAATCGACATAAATTGCCATAAGATCCAAATTGTCATATAGATCTTACTCAAATTGGGTTTGTATACGTTCATTACATCCACTAATGAGTAGTCCAAAAATGATCCCTTTGACCCCATATAGAGCTGCTTCCCGATCTTCACTTAAATCTATTAAAAAACAAAAATATTGCACTGATTGTTCTCAAATTTTGTTTGTATATATTTTTGCAAAATACAAGAGACTTTACCAAACATGATCAGGATCGATCCATTTTTGGACCTAGTCCCTATATAGATATAGCATCCGATATGAACTTTTTCATATCTGCAGCCAAAAAAATTAATAAAAATCCCACTCAAATTTGGTTTTTGCTTATTTTCTATGTCCAGTTAGTTGGGCCTAAGAGATAGGGTTTATAAACGCATGGTATAGGGTATCGTATAGTCGGTCTAGACCGACTATAATTTTATTACTTGTTTTTATTGAAGTTGAACTTTTTTATACACTAGTCAGCATAATTATTTTGACATACGCAACTGTAATGTTTTCTTGTCCAGTTCGTTTCGTTGCATGAAGTAACGGTAGACGGGATATGTTCAAAATAAAATGCATATTTATAGCTATAAGCGTGCCCAATATTTTGTCGTTTACGCTTTGCATTCTCTTTCTGCTAATAAGAAAGCTAGCAGACAGCGAATTTTCTCGAGGCATATTATTTTGACAAAATCTTTGTGGCAGTGTTCGCGCATGGTTTAGCAAGTGTCAATCAAAAAACTTTGGTATATAAATTTTATTAAAATGTTTTTATTATGTTTAAATAATATATTAAATAAAATTTATTGGAGACCATAAGAAAAACGACTGAGATAAGCTGTGTTGCTAGAGCGCAATATTGGCAATTTTAATTTTGGCGTCGCAGTAATTTGTCGCGCCAAACAGTACACTATTAAAACAACGCTAATTGAAGACCGAATCCTTCTTCGGGAATTTCAAAAAAATATTCAACTATAGCCTCAAGCTGCTGCAAATAAATGGAATCATTCGGCGAAGAATCCAATCTTTTAACTCATACTCTCTGTCTGTCGTGGGTGGACCCCATTCCCCTCATCCAATTGATCACGCACAGTCTCACATAGTCACGCGCAGTGACGGGGTGATCTAAATGTCACCCTCATCTGATCGATCTGAAACTTAGTCCATACAATTGCTGTGAAAAAAAGATTAACTTTGACTTAGACACGCACAGTCACGCATGATCACGCGCAGTCACGTAGTGACGTAAAACCCATTTCCCCTATAGTGTAAGAGGGGGGAGTGTCGGACGCCCGCTAGGATCACCAAATTATATAAGAATCGCTGGACCGTTATATAATGTATGCCTTGTAGCAATCTACGTACATAGTGGCATTTAAATTGAATATAGTGTATGTATGGTGTATAGAAGAACACTAAGTTTGGGTGAGAACCGGACCAATCTCAGGAGGAATATTGTCAAGTGCTTTCCTCAAAGCAGTTCCCGCATGCACGCTAGATGCACTTTTTAATGTTTTACAGAGATAGCACGTAGGCAGATTATGCCAATGTTTAAACCCTTTGGCAGAATATGCCAGTAAAAAAAAAGGAAAATCTCTGTTTGGTTTTAATTACAACCCTTTCGAATCAGAATTATAATTGATTATTTATTTGAAAATGCTGGTCTTTTATATCATTATAATTTAATATTTGTACTTAATTTAAATAATAGTCTTCTCTTTTCTTTACATTCGCATATTACAAATTCATTGATTTTTGAACGTTGGGCTCAATAGCCAATCAGAAAACGTTCAATAATCAATTTAAATTTTTCCCCTCAAAATTTGAGTGACATTCCTATTTGTCATAGGTTATTGACACAATTTGAATTTTCACAAATTTGTCACTTTGCATTCCAGTGATATTTAATTACATAATTTGTGGTATGCGTTGAATGAAAAGAAAATATATGCAAAAAAATAAATAAATGTATACAAATAAATACAAATAAATATGTGCATGTGCATATGGTAAACTAAAATAAACAAAAAAAAAAATATAAACAAATAAAGATGTATAAATGAAATAAATAAAGATAAATGAAGATGTGTGTAACATCATCACACCCCTTATCCGATCGATCTGAAACTTGGTCGATAGACTTGCTGTGAAAAATATTAAGTTTGACATAGTCATGCACAGTCACGGACAGTGTGAGGATCAAAATCGGGACTCATTTTGACCCACACTAATATGATTGAATTTATTATCGTATTAAATTTATTACTATATTAAATTTATTAGTTTATAAGGACATACTTATATACCTAACCAGTAGCATTGAATTTATTATTTTATAAGGTTATATAGTTATAACATTTTCGACCATACTAGTAAGTTCTGTATAACACTTAACATGTATATAACGTCCTCTAACGTTAATTAGCTGACATAAAAATATTAACAGCAAAGACTTCACCCAACCTGGAGTTGTACGAATAACCTACGGTCATGTACAATTACGAACCAAAACAACTGTGTGACGCTAACAATTGACACGTCAGCTTATGCTGATTGGTCGATGAGATTCGTAACGTACAAGTATACATGTGCGTGTGTTTCACAACTCATTTTGCGGGTATAAAAGGCCGAACAACAGACAAATAGAGATCAGTCATCGTGTAGCTGTTGAGGTAAGACTGTTAGAGGACAGCTTACTGCATTGAGATATTTCGGTGGAAATTATTATTCCTAGTCAAAAGCATAATCCGATAGTGGTCGTTTATGTGGGAGACTTGGGATAACCAAAACAAATTTGATAGTGGTCATTTGCTTTGGGTTTCCATGCGGATAACTAAATGTAAACCTCAGTACCGTGTTTAACATTTTGTCGTGATATTAAATTCGTGTAATATCTGTAGTCAATTACACCCAATTCTCTTTTTACATGATAGATACGTTCCCAATAAATTCGTGTAAAAAAAATTCGTGTAAAAAAAGATACTAGCCAAAGATGAAAATAGTAGATTGGTTCCAGACCTAAAAAATAACGTAAAAGTACAATAAACAACAATAAAAAATTTTTGTTAAAGTTTACTTGAGAATTTATTTAACGTGCTTACACATTTTAATATCTTAAATACATATAAATACATACATATATTATAAAAAAAAAAAATAATGATTTGGAAAAAAGAAAATAATATCAGAAATTCATTAATATAAAAAAGGAAAACTAATATAAACATAAACAACTTTTATTTGCTGTCACTTCCCGACAATAATCGTTTACGTTTGCGTAAGGCTGCAATATCACTGCTCTCACTAGATCTATTTTGTTCATCATTTTGGGAAATTATGTCTCTATTATTATCAGTATTTTTGATTGTTGATAAGTCATTAGTTTTAGGAATGAAATCAGTTATTAAAGATTGTGTTTGAATGCGTGATAAACCTTTATAAAGTTCCCTGTAAGATGACGTTAATAATTTCAGTTCACGTTGAAATTTCGCAGCTCGTTCCTTATCAGGATCATGTTGTTCAAAATGATTACCTAAATTCCTTGCAATATCAAGACCTTCTTTAATTAGAGTTGCATTTAAAACTGGAATATCCTCTTCGTCATTATCGCTTTGTGCGTTGTTATGATGAGTCTCAATGCTAAGGTCTATAATTTCATTTTCACTCAAGCTTTGATCAACTAACAATTCCTCTATATCTGCAGATGACAGGTCATCGAAACCATCTCCACCAATTGTATGTGCCAATGTTATGATGTCAGCAAATTCATCGTTATTATGGATGTCAGGATCTTTGCTTTTGACACAATCTGGCCAAATATTTTTCCAACATGAGTTCAAAGTTGATGGCTTTAATTCAGCTAACGCTTTCCCAACATGGTTAACGCAGTCCATAATAGAAAATTGTTTCCAAACATCAATGACTGTTAATTCCTCATTTTGATCTAGTTTGTCTAGCACGTATTGGAATGAACGTTTTATGTAGTACGTTTTAAATGTAGCAATTATTCCTTGGTCTAACGGTTGTATTAAGGATGTAGTATTGGGCGGTAGGAAACAAAGTTGAACATTTGGGTGCTCCACAACCGTATGGCCAGGTGCATTGTCTATAATTAAAAGAACTTTAAATTCTAAACATTTTCCGTTCATGTAGCGTCTAACTTCTGGGATGAAGTAGTTCTGAAACCATTCTGTAAAGATTGCACTGGTCACCCAGGCCTTTTTGTTTGCCATCCAGTGAATTGGCAATTTATTGTAATCAATACCTTTCATAGAACGTGGTTTTAAAGCACGATTTACTAGCAGCGGTTTTAACATTCGTTCTCCTGACGCATTGGAACAAAACAATAGTGTAATACGGTCCTTTGCTACTTTAAAACCACCGGCAGTTTTCTGTGATTTTGCAACATAAGTTCTGCTGGGCATTTTTTTCCAAAAAAGACCAGTTTCATCTGCATTCCAAACTTGATCTGGGGTGTATCCTCCCTCTTCAATAATTTTTAAAAGTTTTTGAGGAAACTCTTTAGCAGCCAATTCATCTGCAGATGCAGTTTCTCCCTTAATTTTTATATTGTGAAGAGCATGTCTTTTAAGAAAACCTGTCATCCAACCTGTACTTGCTGAAAATTCAGGTTGTTTTGACTGAGATGAAGTGCTTGGCTCTATTTCTTTAATATGTTTATATATTCTTAATGCTGTTTGCTTGATAGTCATTCCGTCTACTGGTATTCTTTTTTGTGATTTATCTTCAATCCATATTACCAAAGCTTTTTCCATCTTCTCTTTGACAACATCTCTTATATATGACGATGATTTAGCACTTATTTTTGTTCCAGAACATACAGATTTTCTAATCGCAGTTTCATTTTTCTTAATCGTTCTTATGGTAGCTTCATGAATACCAAAATGGTTTCCTACAGCCGTTGCACCTTGTCCTGTTGCAAGTTGATCTAAAATTTTAATTTTAGTATCAAGACTAATGGCTTTCCTCTTATTTATTACAGGTGATTTATGTGACATTGTGACCGGGCTACCAATATACAATAGTTAAGAAATAGTTATAATTAAACACAATTCTGATTTTCAATTATAATTAATAATGCAGCGATTTGGAAATTATTTAAAACTTACCTGTTATTGAGTTGATAAATTTGTACGAGCACTAACTTTACAGCAATTAAACGTCTTTTCTTTTCTATTCTCAAAACCATACTAATTTGCGTACATAATACATTGCATTTTTACTTTATGTTTAATTCGGGGAATCCCACTCAAAGACAAAATACATACGCATAAATATAATCGACATAAACGGGATGCCATACCGTTAAATTAATTGAAATGTGTAATTTGTGAGTAGTGAGAATAAAAAAAAATCATAGAACATAAAAAATAAAAATTTATAAAAAGAATTTGTAGAATATTTAAAATCGTGTTAAAACAAAACAATTCGTGTAAAAAGAGAAAAATGTTAACTTTTTAACTCGTGTTAAATAAAAATTCGTGTAAAAATAATTCGTGTAAAAAGAGAATTAGGTGTACTGTATTTGTTTTAAAAATAAATCAATAAAGTTTATAACGTTTTTCACAAAAATATCGAGTGTCCGTCCTTCTTCAACATAGTCGAAAACCGGCAGTTCAACACATCGGACGTGTCCGTCCTCCAGCTCTCCAACCAACTGAAATTCCACCCACCAAACGTGTCCGTCCTGCCGCAGAAGTCTACTGGTGTGTCCGTCCTTCTCCAATAATTCGATAACGGCAGAGCTACACATTGGATGTGTCCGTCCGTCCCAGCTATTCATCAACCGCAACATCACACATCAAACGTGTCCGTCCTTCCACAGGAATCTACTGGTGTGTCCGTCCTTCTCCAATAATTCGATAACGGCAGAGCAACACATTGGACGTGTCCGTCCGTCCCAGCTATTCATCAACCGCAACATCACACATCAAACGTGTCCGTCCTTCCACAGAAATCTACTGGTGTGTCCGTCCTTCTCCAATAATTCGATAACGGCAGAGCAACACATTGGACGTGTCCGTCCGTCCCAGCTATTCATCAACCACAACATCACACTTCAAACGTGTCCGTCCTTCTGCACTAATTATACACCGTCTGTCCTTCCAGGCCAAACGTCGAGTGATTTTTCAATTTTCTGTTAACGACCCTGGACAAGGCTGAGCTTACCCAGGCTAAGGCAAAATTGCGTCGTTACAACAGTTACGCACAGTCACGTAGTGATCTAAATGTCATTTTCCTTCATCCGTTCGATCTGAAACTTGGTCCATAGTCTTGTTGTGAAAAAACGATTAACTTTGACATAGTCACGCACAGTCGCTGAGAGATTAAAACCCCACTTCCCTCATCCCGATGGATCTGAAACTTTGTCCTTAGACTTGTTGTGGCCAAAGATTAATTTTAAGATAGTCACATACAGTCACCCACAGTCGCGGAGATATTCAAAACTCATATCCGTAAGGAAAGAAAGGGTTTTAATAAAAACTTTGTTTTTATGGGTTAGATTGTTAGTTTATATTAGCAATATCTAAACAAAACAAAACAAAAAAAAAATTATTATATTCTACAAAGACTACAGAAAAATTAATACCAAAAATTCAAAATTTTATTTTTGTCAAAATAATTATGCCGACTAGTGTATTTATTATGTTTATAAATATATAAAATCTTCAAAGCTGTACAAATGTACAAGGACAAACCGACATATAGACAAATAGACAGGCAGACAGACACAGATACAGACAGACGGACAGACAGACAGACAGACGAACAGGCAGACAGTGACCACATAGTGATATAGGGCATAACAACGCTATGAAAAAAATATATATTTACATATTTACATATCGAAAAAGTCTTATGAGATGGAAGAACTTACAATAATTCTTACAAGTTTACAAAACATTTACGGGTATTTCAAAACAATATGCAGTAATAAGGACAGTATACTGCCGCTGCAGCATATGTTGTTGCAGATGTCATAAAAAAAATTCTTAGGCCGGGTAATTTTCTATAAGAAGGTATGGTAAAATGCTTGAATTTTATCAGCATATCATAATTGTTGATTAATCTATAATTCCATTTTCTTTATTTTGTTAAAAGTTCGCAAAATTTTTATATGTTGTTACTTATAACGACCATAACTGTTTTTTTTTTTTTTTTTTTTGATATTGTACAAAAGCTCTCTTATTATAACTTATACCACTGTGGTCAGGGTATAATGACTTTGTCCTGATGTTTGTAACTACCAAAAATATGTGACCTGCCTATCAACTTTTTATCACACTACAGGTTGCAAATATGACTATATTGTGATGAAATTAAGTATATAAGCTTCTATCGACTTATTGATATTGATATTGAAATTTGTTAGAATCGGTGCATGTTAAGACCCCATACAAATGGCCCATATAATATCGACTTACATTACCATAAGATCCAAATTATCATATAGTTTTCGGTCAAATTGGTTTGTATGTGTTTATTACATCCATTAATCAGTAGTCCACAAATAAACCCCATATGGTATAAAGTTGCTTCCCGATCTTCACTTAAACCTATAAAAAACAAAAATATTGTACAGATTTTTCTAAAATGTGGTTTGTACGTGTTTATGCAAAAAACAAGTGACTTTCCCAAATATGATCAGGAGCGGTCTATTCTTTCCTAGTCCCCATATAAATATAGCATCCGATATTAACTTTTTCAGATCTGCAGGCAAAAAAAATGAATAAAAATTCCACTCAAATTTGGTTTATGCTTATTTTCTATACCCAATTAGTTGAACCAAAGAACAATTCTCTAAACGCATGGTTCTTGAAGGCGAAGCGAATGCGATATGTTACCAAAACTCCATTCATGTTCTGCAGAATTGTTTAATTTGCAACTTCAGCATAAAAAAATATTCTTCGGAGGTACAAGATGTCAGCAGATACCGTTCCTCAAGCTAGCAACAAAAAGCTACAAATAATATTGAGAATATATCAAAAATAAAATTAAGAAATTTATTTTTTTATTTATTACATTTGTTATTATTGTTTTTAATACTTATCATAACAATTTATATACATTTTTAAATTTTTTAACTTAAATTTTGTGAAAATAATTCAATAAAGCATTTATTAAAAACATATTTTTCGTAATCAATTTTTTTTTCAGAAGTAAAAGGAAAAATTTCACAAAATAACATAGTTAAATGTATCTATAAACTATCAAAGATTATGTTTACTCATTGTTTATTTAGGCACATATGTACATATGTACATGTACTCGTAATGTAACTTTACTCGCCGGTAGTAGTAAAGCCGTGTGTACCTAAACATTCTTTATATACTTAAGTTTGCATGTTTACAGTTTTAGTGTTTATTATTTTATATACATGTGTATGTAAAGGGTCCGCCAAATTACTTTTTTTTTTTTTTTTAAATGCTACAAAAAAAAAACTACTGAAAATTATCTCAAATTTCTTTTTTTATTTGAAAGCACAATTCTTCCGGTTAATAATGGAAAATAATTTCATTCAAATGACTGCCTCGGCTGGCCGTGCAGTAGCCTACACGATCGGTCCAATTTTTAAGCACATTATCGATTGTGTGCAGCTGTATTTCACCAATGGCTTCACGAATATTGTCCTTTAAGGCGTCAATTGTCTCTGGCTTGTTGGCGTAACACTGATCTTTGAGGGCACCCCACAAATAATAGTCCAACGGTGTCAAATCGCAGCTCCGAGGTGGCCAAACGACTTCAGCTCTGCGGCTGATAATGCGATCTTCAAAAACAGGGCGCAAAACATCGAGTGTAGCCTCGGCTGCGTGGCACGTAGCGCCATCCTGTTAAAACCAAATGTTGCCAATATCCTCCTCTTCAATTTTTGTGAACAAAAATTCGTTCAACATGGCCCGATAACGATCGCCATTGACTGTAACGGCCACTCCTTGCTCATTTTCGAAGAAAAATGGCCCAATTATGCCTCTGGACCAAAATCCGCACCAAACAGTGACTCGTTTTGGGTGTATCGGCTTTTCAATGTATGTGTGCGGGTTTTCTGTGCCCCAAATGCGACAATTTTGCTTGTTTACATACCCGCCAAGATAAAAATGAGCTTCATCTGAAAAGATGATTTTTTTTTTGGCAAAATCGGCATCTTCTGTAAGTCGATCGCAGGCCCACTTAGCGAAGCGAAAACGCATTGGATGGTCAGTTGGCTTCAACTCCTGAACCAATTGGACTTTGTATGGCGTCATACCAAGGTCTTTATGCAAAATTCGTCTCAATGATGCCTCCGAAATGTTCAATTCTTGAGAACGACGGTGAATTGATGTTGATGGCGCTTCACGCACACTTTCTGCCACAGCAGCAATATTCTCGGGTGTACGCACTGTTTTTGGCTTTTCACGCTTTGGTTTATCGATGAGGATGCCAGTTTCCTTCACTTTTTTCACAAGATAACGAACATACGAAGCTGACGGTGCTTCTCTTCTTCCAAAATCCGTACGCAATTTTCGCACACATTCTGCAACATTATCATGATTTTCAAAGTAATGTCGCAATATTTCCCAGCGTTGTTCAAGCGTATGCACAACCATATTCGTTCAGCGGAAGGATAAAACTAATTATCTGTCAAATCAGACATGAGCTAAGTGTTACCATTCACGAAATAAGCACTAGTTGAAAAAAAAATGTTAGATGGCGGACCCTTTACTTTTTTGATAAAAAAACTTTTAAAATGTAAACGCAAAACACAAAATTTCTACTTTCAGAATTCAGAAAAAGAGGTTTTATGCCGATTTTTGTTTCGAAAATTTTTCCAAAATCGAAAATTTAAACTATTGTAAAAATTAAAGGAGATGTGTGGGGTGGTACAAAAATAAATTTTTCAGACTCATTCATTAATTTTTGTGGAATTTAAAATAAAATCGGTTGCGATATATAAAATAAAAATAAAATTAAAAAAAAATACATATGTATTACTGGTAAATTCGATTGGGAGGGGATTATTTCTAAAAAAATTTATTCTGGGATACATAAAATTAAACTTAAACAAGTAACAAAACTATAGTCGGTCTAGACACAGATTTTAAAATTTGTTTCCTTTATTTTGAGTAAATTGCATTTAAAGTTGCTACTAACACATACATAGAATTATACAATGCTATGTGTGTGTTTATTAAATCTGTTAATGTGTTTGTAATAAAAATGAGTTTGTTTGTTGTGTTGATTTTGGACTTGGCTATAATTGATTAGCATACCTTTAGGGTCTTTATTTAATTAAAAAATAAAATTTCCTAGATTTGCACTCGAATTTCGAGGGCTGGAATCTGCTAGTTTTTAATAATTTCGTGCTGTTTACTCGTATTTTACCACATGCTTAAAAGTTTTTAAATGTAAAACTGACAAAAAAAGATTTTATGTAAGTTGAATTTTTCAGATGATGTTATGTTATCCCTTGTTGTTATTAAATTGTACTATTTTAATTGTTTTTGGTAATGTTGCTAGATTCAATAAAACAAAATCTCTGAAAATGTTGGGATACTCCCAACGAAACGTCAGATTGAAAAAATGGAATAATCTTTTATTTGCATTTGAAACCCATGGCCTTGAAAGCTTGATTAGAGTAATTTCTAGTAAAAAATTTTTAAATAAAAACTAAAAAAAGGTCGATTAAATTTCATTCTCAATAACTTATTAAGTATATAAAAATGATAATATAAGCATAAGCATAAGCAATTTAAACTAAATTTTTCCTTGTATTTTTTATAACAAAATCGTTCAATTTGTTCTCAAGTTATAATAAAAATGGTGGAGAATCCTCATCAAAAATTAAAAATTTTAGAATTTTTAATTTCGCTAAATGACCATAACTCATCATGCATAGTGCTGTCAAATCATTCAACTCTAGTGAGTAACGTGAGGTGATGTTCTGTTGAGATAAAACTTGATTTTTAGTATACCATAATAAACTTTTCATAGATTTCTTTACTGTATTTTACAAATCAGAAACATTTTAGCACATTCACAATTCTCTCTTTTATTTGCACTTAAGTCAACATATAACACTGTATTTAAAGGAAACCTCAGGAGAGTAGGTTCAAATGAAAAATTGTACGCAAATTTATCTCTAACCATCGCAGTAAAACAAAGATTTTCAGTTATTACAAAATGTTTTCCAGAAAATATCAATGAATTTCAAGAAATTATAAAATTAATTTCAGAACTTGTTGAATGTATTTCAGAAAATATCAAAACAATTCCAAGTCGATCGGCATAATAAAATGTGGGTGTAGGTCAAGTAAAAAACAAGACAAACGTATTATTACCTGACCATAGGGTGGTGCAGGTTATAAAAATTAAACAACATCATAATTGTTCTATTGTCTGCTTTAAAGTTTACATGTTATTTTAAATTTTAGTTTTTACTATCAGTTCTGAGATCTCGATTTTTATGCAAAATAAGAGCGATTTGATTTTGATAATATAAAATTTTCACAATAACTTTATGCATACTAAATTTTTTATAAGTGTCTTCTTTATAGAATGAATTTTGCAAAAACTATTATAGATGAAATACAATGTATTTTTAAGGAGTAGTTGAACAATCAGTTAATCTATAGGTCAACCCATTTTAGAGATCAACCGGTTCTTTTATTCTGAATATTTTCCATATCCTGTTCTACTATGAATTGTTTTGAATTTTTTAAAGTAATTTTTGAAATTTTTTGTCACTTTAATACAGAAATTCTAAATTAATATTTCATTTTACAATAGAAAGTTTAACTATGTGAGTACAAATGTATATCAGTTGCATAAATATATATGATAATTGTCTACGAGAAATTTAAGTGTTTTTTTAATTGCGAATCTCAAGTGTGGCGTCAGTCTCACTAACTGTTTAAGAAAACGAAAACAATAAAAATATTTTAATGCGTATTTTATACTGCTTTTCTGAAGCGAAAATAAGATGATGTAGGGGATTTCTTAACATACAGTCGCAATACTGCCATTAATTGATATTTAAAAAAAGTTTATTATTTGCCTAAATTTCTTAAAGCAAGCTTTAATTTTTATGGACAGATGAATTTGAAGTGTTGTCTCTAAAAATCTTACCTATATATTTCCTGTATCATTACAAACTAAATCGAAGATATGCAAAAATAATTTGTAGTCCAATTTATTATATATTTGTACTTTTAATAATACAGTTCAATAATAATACGCTTCAAGATCATTCAATTGTACACTTAAATATAAATCTTTGTATACTAATACAGTAACACTTCTACGAGTCGCGTTGGATGAGTGCGTATGTTTCATATTTATTTACTGGTGATTACTCATACGTTTTGTTTTTATTAGAAAAACACAGCGATGCCAACTTTTTCCAAGCAAAAAGCGTAAAACAGTACCACAAAAATCGCTAAAGAATGAAACGAAAAGCAATAAAAAAACGCTACAATATGATGATGCTTTTGTGTTTTGATGTGTATATCAATAAAAAAAAATATAAAATGTGTTCTACATTTTTATTACAATCGCTCATTTTCAAATACAAACGAATCCGTTTTATACCTGATGTTCAGGTCATAGTATTGTTTTTTATAACATTTTGATTTTTTTATTTGTTTGAAGTGTCTTAATTTTGGTACAAAAAGTTTGTTAGTCCATATTTAATGTGTATTTAAGAACTAACGGAATTATGTATAAAAGAAATTTAAAAACTTCATTGCTCTCGACATCAGCGTTTGAGTATCTATAACTAAACTTTTTTAATTCTAACTACAGATATTCAAAAAAAAAAAAAAAATGTATTTAATTCATTAAAGCAATTTTTGTATTCCTTGTTGGGTCAATTGCATTCTAAACGTAATTCTTTTGTTCCCACTGTGTCCACTCTGTTTTCAGGTAAAAACAGAGAAAAAAGATGAAAAAAAAAATAGGAGAGGAATCATTTAAGAATATTGTACAAGAAAAATATTTCTCAGAATTCCAAAATTTTAATTAATTGAGATCAATATTTTATTGCTCCCTTATGCTAGTTCCATACAAATCCGTGGTCTCTAGCTGCACCTTGTGCTAAACAATATGAAAAAAAACTTAAAAGAAAGTAAATTGAAAACACGTAATAATTATTTTTAAAATATTGTAATTGTTTATTAATTTTGTTATATTTTCATTCGCAAATAATTGTGATTGCTGATTAGAATTTTTAAAAGCATTTTGTCCCTGTGCATTGTCATGAACGCCCACGCTCTTTCAATTTTTTTAAAATTTAATGATTAGATGATCCAACTGAACTGAGGAGTATTAGGATAAGGAAGTCCTTTCTTTAAGAAACACAAAATATAAAAATTATAAAAACAATAACTAAAGTGTTCTTATACGTCGGTTTTTAGTAAGCAGTGGTCAGTACGTGAATTAATGTCTTGAACGCCATAAGAAATTTCGGTAAAAAAACAACTATATTAAGAAAAATTTTAGTTCAAAATCATTGTTTCGCAGGCTTTGATTCATTTATTTTCATTTTTAGTGCATTTTCAAAATAAACTTCTTAAAAAAATCTAAAAAGTAGTAAATGTTTGAACGCTACTTTTAAGATATGTCGTACCAGCAAATAAGTTATTAATTTTGTATTTTTCTTCCAACTACTTAAGAGTTAACGTACACAATTAACGGTCGCTGAAATATCTCGAAGGTATAGAAATTAACAAAGATCGGTAAGAAACTTAACGAAGTAGAAAAAAGTTAGCAAAAATACAGATTTTTATTTTCACTTAGTAATACCACTATAAATAGAAATGTGAAAAGAATGAAAAGAGGTGACATGGCCAAGAGGGTACTTCAGCGGGAATGAGCAAAATAAAGGGAATATGTTCGTAGTAAAAGAGAACCCAAAAAGAAAGAGAAATTTCAAATAAATAATAGCACAATTACAGCAACTCCAGTATTTTTCTGGTTTCATCAAAACTTTCAAGTAATGAAAGACAAATTTTACGAAGATCAGCCGAACTATACCAAGGAGAAATCAAGAACTACAATTAGAAATCAAACGTTTAAAACATAAACTTAGTTTATGTTTTCTTATAACATCATCTGAAGATGACGACCAAAGTTGGTCAAGTGTTGCGAACTAAATATTAAAAATAAAAATATAAATATTTTATAGATGTTTTTTAAATTTTTTTCTGACCTCAAGCAGAACAAATAAAGTACACAATAAATTAATTAAGCGCAAAAATAACACACACACAAGAAAAAAAAAAAAACTATTTAAAATAATTGTATTTTCAATTTTGTACTTTTTATTCTGTTGCTCTGTTTCAGTAATTGCTTTTATATCCATTTTTCAACAATGTATAGACCATGTCTTAAGCACATTTACCACACCATTTTACCATTCTATTATTCTAATCAATGGGATATTAGCAATACGTGACTCGAGTGGTAAATAAATAGTTTAATAGTGGAAACACAAAAAATACCATGTGAAGTGTATTCTATTGGATAAAAAATTTAAAAAGTTGGCATTTAAAAAATGAAAATTTAAACGGAAGTATATGATATGACAGTTATTTGCGACATCAAATGTCCTCTCTAAGCATCAGTTGAAATGTAATATAGATTTGTAAACATACTCGCATCTCAATTTAAAATTATCAGGATTACAGAATTTTTTTTTTGCAAAAAAAATTTTTTTTGAACTTAAACAAATCATTTGAGATGTAAAACAACTTGAGGCGGTAGTGCGGGCCAATTTCAAATAATTTTTGCAAAAAAAAAACCATGTAACTTAAATCTTTACTTTGATACTTCATATTGAGCCCGTAATATCAAACTGAACATTTTTTTGCTGAGCTGAACACTTTGGTTTTATGAGATACAAGGTTATTCCAGAAAATCACAGTTAAATAAGTAACATTGAAACAGAGACTGTTGTCTATGAAAAACTTTTAATGAAGGCACACAGATACAATTAAGCCAATGGCATAACGCACAATAAAGAAAATCCGTTCACGTATCTAACTAGCCATATGTGCTCATATAAAAAACTCACCGTCGCACAGTGGACCAAATTATGAGAAGGCGGGCAAAAATAATTTTTTTTTTGTTATCGATTTTAAAGTTATGATATTCATTTGAAAGTAAATACTAGTAAACCTCAGGAGCCAAAAAATTGCGACTCTATGTCAACTATATCACAGCGAACAGGGTCTTCGAAAATGGGCTTTCTCAGTATTTTGCTAAAATTAAAAATTTCTTTGTAAATTTTTATTTTTGAATGACTATAACTTTTTGATTTAAAAGATTTTGAAGTGAAATAAATTTTGTATAATTTCGTGGCTTCCATACTATTAATGTTAAAAATGCAAAATTACTGAGTCATTCCGAAATTAAAAAAAAAAAAATTTAAGAAAAGGTCATACTTTTCCGAAAATCTCCTACTTAATAGAGCATAACTCCTGCCAGTCAAAAACAGTCAGAAAAAATCTTGCACTCTTCTATAGTCCGAACCCTCCCCTATACTCCTATACCCCATTATATACCCGCCAGTTTTCGCCCGTGTGCACCAGAAAAATTTTTCTGACCCAAGGTTAGATATTTTCTGCAAAATTTATAAATACAAAAGTAGTGGACAACTTTTGTATTCATAAATTGGTTAGGATATATTAGGTTTGAGGTGATGTTTGTAACTGCCAAAAATATTGGACCTTTATCCATCTTTTATTATACGGATCGACTCAAAAACACTTTCTGAGTCGATTAAACGATGTCCATCCGTCCGTCTGAGTGTTATGAATACAAAAGTTGGTCGTACCGCTGCACCGTGGTGTATTTTTTTGCGTGTCGGTAGAGTTGTCAGGAGTTGTTATATACTTATAAAAAAGGGTTGAGATATAATGCGCTTAATTGTTACAGGTACATTTACATAGGTATCTTTCAAAAACATTAATAGTCTGAATTAGAGTTATATAGTTTAAATACCTGACAAAATGGGAAATAATTTAAATAACAGGTAATGCTTCACCTTTTAAAAGGGGTTAGGGTGTGGGTTTTTTATGCTTCTAAAAGTGGCAATAAAAGATAAAAATTTGTAAATGGTAAAAAAAAAAACTATTGCGACATAGCCCTTTAAGATATGAGCAGGTATGCTTCACCTTTTAAAAGGGGTTAGGGTGTGGGTTTTTTATGCTTCTAAAAGTGGTAATAAAAGATAAAAATTTGTAAATGGTAAAAAAAAACTATTGCTACATAGCCCTTTAAGATATGAGCAGGTATGCTTCACCTTTTAAAAGGGGTTAGGGTGTGGGTTTTTTATGCTTCTAAAAGTGGTAATAAAAGATAAAAATTTGTAAATGAAAAAAAAAAAAACTATTGCGACATAGCCCTTTAAGATATGAGCAGGTATGCTTCACCTTTTAAAAGGGGTTAGGGTGTGGGTTTTTTATGCTTCTAAAAGTGGTAATAAAAGATAAAAATTTGTAAATGGTAAAAAAAAACTATTGCGACATAGCCCTTTAAGATATGAGCAGGTATGCTTCACCTTTGAAAAGGGGCTAGGGTGTGGGTTTTTTATGCTTCTAAAAGTGGTAATAAAAGATAAAAAATTTTATTTTACATAATTGCAAGAAAGAGTTTTTATAATAATGTTTCCACAATTATTATTCATTACAATTTGTGCAATGGCTAAGTACTATTACAGAGATCTGGCAGATATTTATTTTCAACGAAATGATGTAGACGATGTAATTTTGCACATAACGAAATGATGTAGACGATGTAATTTTGCACATAGTGAGCAGCGACTTCTTTAAGAATTGTAACCTAGAAGACATTGAAATGCACAAAGGCAAAATTACTAATTTTGCATCGAATTTGAAAAGACGGTACATTGAATGCTCTCATAGCAAGGCAAAGATGTACAAACGTTACCAAGACTGGTTAATAAAGGTACTTATTTTTGAGAGTGCATCTACAACTGCCAACGAAAGTGGAAAAAGGGTGGACCCGCAAAACCAATTGACGGATGTAGTGAAAGATCTCGAAGGCGCAAGCTGGAGAATATCAATGAAGAAATTTCTCAAAGAATTATTAAGGATTCATTTTTGCACCAAATTCAACCAACCCAAAATAAAAAAAATAAAATTGAAATAATTGAAAAATAGTAGATGCTAGCCCAAGGTGCACGAAGAGGATTTTGAATAGCATTCCTACACCAACTGAAGATAAGAAATTTACGCCGGAAGAAGCGTTCGCCGTATTTTTGGATTTGAAATTGTCCAAAAATCAATATATAAGGAATTGCGGAAGTGAACCAATGAAAAGAAATGTGGGATGTTTCCAGAGTATCGAGATTTAGTTTCTGCCAAAAAAGAATGCTTACCTTCACAATCTGCTTTTAGTGTCACTTCAACTTCAGCAGAAATAAAATTGCAAGATCTCCTTGAACATTCTGCAAAACGATTGCTAAATACGCTTGATACTGATCATTTAAAAAATATTGGTAATGGCAGCATTATTTTAATTTCTAAATGGGGATGTGATGGATCCTCTGGTCAGAAACAACACAAGCAATTTAGTGCCGAAAATTCATCAGATGCTAATTTATTTATGGTTTCGTTCGTTCCGTTGCGCTTAACAAAAAGATATAGCATCTTAGAGCCGTCAACTAGTAGAGCAACAGAAATTGATATATGGAAAAATGAAATTCCTTCTTCAACAAAGTATTGCAGACCAATAAAATATGCATTCAAAAAGGAAACCAAAAATGTCATAACTGAAGAAGTTCAAAAAATAACAGATCAAATTAAGGAACTTCAACCAGTAATATTTAAATTTGATGACCAAGACATTGAAGTATATTTTAAAATGTGTCTCACAATGGTTGATGGAAAAGTTGCACAAGCTTTAACTGAAACAAAGTCAACGTCAAGCTGCATTATATGCCAAAAGACATCAAGTCAATTAAGCCAACCCCCACCAGAAGACGATAGTTTTAAGGAAGCCTACGAATTTGGAATGTCCCCTCTTCATGCTAGAATACGTTTCATGGAGCATATTCTTAAATTGGGTTATGATTTGGAATTTGGTCCGTTAGCCGAAACAGTGAGAAAAAACAAAGAAAATGAAGAAAAAATAAAGCAAACAAAACAAATTCAACAAAAATATCTACAGTTAGGCCTCGTAATCGACCAACCAAAACAAGGGGAAGGAAACACAAATGATGGAAATACTGCAAGGAGATTTTTTTCCGATCCGGAAACTTGTGCATCTATCTCCGGTGTAGATCATGAATTAATAAGACGATTCAAAATCATATTACAAGTTCTAGCATGCAGCAGGAAGATAAATGCAAAAAAATTTGGAGAGTACGCCAATAAAACAGCTATACTATATAATGAGAAATACTCTTGGAGATATATGCCATCCACAGTTCATAAAATTTTGTACCATGGGGACCAAATAATTCAAAACAATATGCTACCAATAGGAGATCTATCTGAAGAAGCGCAAGAAAAAAAATTAACAATGACTACAGATTCTTTCGCGAGCACAACACAAGGAAAATGTCCAGATGTTATACTAATGAACCCCTTATCACTATTTTGTTGTGCACTTCAGATCCATATATGTCCAACATTCGCCAAAAATGGAAAACTACCTCTATTGAATTAGACGAAGAAGCTAAACAACTTCTAGAAGATGAAAATCAAGGCTATTTAGAAGAAATTTTTACTAAAATTGGTTGATTTAAAGTACTTTTTCATTACACTAACAATAAGTTACACTTTTCTTTTATATAGTTAAAAAATTTTCTTGATTTAAAAATTTATATATTTTGTAAATTTACAATAAAAATTGTTATATTTCATAAATTTACTATAAAAATTGATATCGAAATATTTAAAAAGACAATAAAAAAAAATTTAACTAAAGCAAAAACATACGAGTTTTTCATTGAAACTTCTCTATCTTGAACCAATATAAGGTAACTTTTACGTTCGCTGCTTAAAAAATTATATTTTAACTCGGGATCTTTAAAAAAAAACAACCTTTGGCCCTTGTGCACATTGGACTAAAAAGTTTACTGGGGCCAAAGTTTGGCATTTTCTGAAAAAATTAACTTAAAAATTGTTAAAATGTATTAGTTGTAATATTAACTGAAAAAATAAAACTTTATATTAAAAAAAAAACCTTTTTTTACCTTTTAACACTTCACTTTTGTACTAAAATTCAACTACAAATGAAAATGTATTTTAAACCCTCCGTAACTTTTTTTATTTTCGGTCGAGAATTACGTTTTATAGCAAAACTTAAAGGCTAAAGTCTCACCTACCGCATATCAAAATTCCAATCCAATCAAAAGTTATAGATTTTTGACCGCCTTCTCGTCAAATGATCCACTGTGCGTCGTCTATAGCCATTTTTATTCAAAAGTTATTTTTAGAAAAAAAAAAAATCGCGTCATTATAGAGATTCTATATAATGTATGCGTATGTATGGGTCGTTTTATTTATAGTCAACGAAGAAAATAAGTACATTGAATTTGATAAAATTTGGCGTAAATGATGGAACATTTAATAACTATATGAATAAAAGAACATTTTACTTTAATTAAAGAACATTTAACTCATATGGAAAATTTATTTTTAAATGTGTTAGTTATAATTGTTTTCGACTTTCTTCGTCGATGTTGGCTCCTATACACATTTTTTGTACATGTCTTGTAATTCCATACCACAGCACTTCACATAAAACGTAGAAAAACTTGACTCACAAAAAACTGCACCAAACTTATTTTATAACCGGAAGCAAATAAACTTATTGAATTTGCTGGTAAAATTTTGAGCGACCTCTTTCGTTGCCGATTAGTTAGCTCCTTTACTCGGCAACCCTGACAAATTTGTTGGGTTTCACATTGGCACTTCAAAGCCTTGTTAATTAAACAACCGGGGCAGGGCATGCCAGTGATGATATGGCCGGTGACAGTCTTTTGATACTTGAAGGGTGAGTTCGTAAGAATGAGTAGGGCGGAAACCGTCCAACTTTCTTAAACATTGTAGCATTTGGACAATCAATGAATGAAAATAATAACTCTTATGATTTAAAATGTTAAAATAATTTTTATAAAAAAATTACAATAAAACAGAATCCACATAAAAGTTTTAGTTTTATTTTTATTTTATTTTCCAAAAATTACAACTTTTAATTTATTTTTCCGAAAATGACAAATCTATAAATACTAATACATATAATAAAGAGGTAATGTGTGTTGTTTGTTGGTAGGAGGTAATCTGCGTAACTACTCATCTGATTTTAAAAATGTTGGTTCCTATATTTAGGGTGGTCCTCAGGGATGGACATAGGCGTGGCACCTACTTTTAATATAATAAATATTGAGTACTGTGACAGAGACAGCTTTGCAAATTTGTCTGAGATCATCTATTATTAATGTGAGTAGTCGAACAAAAAATGGGTAGGATCGTACCAATGGGCGTGGCACCTCCGATACAAAGTAAATATAAAATGTAATATTTCTGGAATACCTTGTAACTTTGCGTGACTTAGTCGGACAAAAAATGGATGTGATCGGAGCAGTGGGCGTAGCACCGTCCAAACAAATTAAATATATAACTGGAGTACTTTCAATGGGAAAGCTTTGACACTTTGCACGACTTCATCAGATTATAATGTGAGTAATCCGATAAAAATTGGGCGAGATGGGATTAGTGGGCGAAGCATCTATGTAGATCCAAATTATACTCAGCTAAAAGTTTAAAAAAATTTCAACTGATCGTAAACCAATCAAATCCACAAAAAATGCTATCACGGTGTCCCCGAAAAGTTAATGTTCTTTCTGATAACATTACGATAGGAGCAACCATATTTTCTAGTACAAATAAAACTCATTTATTTAGTTTTTCGAATGATTTTATTTATTTGTTTTTGCTGAGCAACTACGATTCGTGCTCGATTTAACTTAAAAGCAAAGTGTCTTGATCGAACAGAATCGAACGCTATTTATACTAAAATTATGCTTACAAAATGTTTTGATATAAAGTGGGATTGTGTAGCGATGGACAGAACATCCTTGGCTAATTTTACATAATTGTGCAGCACCAAAAGGGTTGAATGTTACAGTAGGCACCGTATCAGCTTAATTGCACACAGCACTGCTTATGCACTCTAAATCTATGTTCTTGCATTATTGTATAAGCAGTGCTGATCGTGTTGGTTCTTTTTATTGTTTTGTGTGTAACATGATCACTTTTTATATTTAGTAACCAAAAATATTCTTGTTGGTAGTGACGAATATGTTCTACGCTACACTAGTACCAAACGCAAATGTGTCTTCATTTTCTGTCTTTCTCTGCAAATTTTGTTTTTTTATCAATTATAGCATTTTCTTTAATATTAACTGATATATTCGTCCATTTTTAAGTGCAGCTAATGTGATCCATGTCCTGTGTAGCTAGAACCTATATTTTTCCAATCTCAATAAAGTTCAGCTGACGACAAATATATTTTTCGTGTTATTTTGAATAGAAAACACTAGCCAACTTCAGGTAACTCTGCGAGAGGCCATCGGCAGATGCCTTGTTTGCCTGTGCTTAGAACTGCAATTAGGGGCTAGGTCTGAACATATACATGTTTTCAATAGCAATCTTGTTTAGATCGAGCAAAGCTCTCTCATTGAATTTCATCCAGTTCAACCTGTCGTTTATTAACAAATTTAAGAGCATAAACACAATCAGTACAGTGCTAAGTATTTCTTTACTGCATTTGTTGTATTTATTTACTAGATGTCTGTATTTATCTTTTTTAGAAAAATAAAAGTTAAATTAAACAATTAAAATTTTATATTTTATGCAAAACTTTACATTACTTTATATGGCCATTACAACCTGAAGTAGATTTTATCTATATGTGACCTTCTCCGAGAAAAGGGACCTAGTGTGTCAAACAACGGGTTGTGTCAAAAACGGTGGATTCTGGTACCTAAAAGGGTGTAAAAACTTTAAATGCTTTTTTTCTAAAACCTTAATTTTCACACACTAGGTCCCTTTTCTAGGAGAAGGTCACATATATATAAAAGAGTTGCGAGGATGATCATCGCCCAGCCCAAACCATTCGACTCAGAAGCTTGAAATTTGGACTGTAGATTCCTCTCTTGGCGTAAAGATCCACTAAGAACGGATTTTTAAAAACTCATACATTAACGGGGTAAAAGCGGACGAAAATGGGGAAAATGGTAACAAATTAATCTACGAATATGAAATTTGGTGTGTAGACTCCATCCGAGAAACAAATTTGGGCTCAGAACCAATTTTTTCGAAATTTGGCCATTTAAGGGAACAAATGGTCAGAAAGGTCAAATTTGTATCTTTCTGCATCTTCTTCACATATTAATTTATATCTATGAACTTTGTTATACAGTCTCCACCGCATATGTGGGCATCAGTCAATAATGATTTTATTGCTAATTCTAACGTCTAGGTGAGGAAAAACGGCCAAAAAGGGAAAAATTGTATATTTTGTATCTACTAAACAAAAGAATGTAGGAATATGAAATATATGTAGTATGTAGATTCCAATAGAGATAGGAACATCAGATAAGAGGAAAACTTTTAGAAATTCGGATGTTAAGGGCGGTAAAAGCACCCTGATCTCAAAATCTTCAAATATTATTATACATAATTTTAAATACTTTTCATAATATCACTTATAATAAATAACGTCAATGATACGTATTATAATTGCCAACTTGCCTCAATAATGCCTAATTGGCGCTGAGGCTTTATTATTCTTATTATATTTAATTATATTGAATTATTTGTAAAATAAAAAAAAAAAAAAAAAAAAAAAAGGGTCCGAAAATGTAAAAGAGCACTTTTTTGTATTTTTTTTACAAAGTAATTTAGGAATACGAAATTTCACATTAGAGACACACACATCGCCAAAGAAGGGCGAAAATTTTAACAAATGAATCTAGGAATATGAGATTTGGTGTGTAGACTCCATCAGAGAAACAAATATGGGCCCAGGATTATTTTTTTTTTTTCAGAATTCGGCCATTTAAGGAAAAAAAACTGACAAAAAGGTAAAAATTGTATCTTGCTGCATTTTCTTAACATATTATTTAATTAATCTATATATATATGGATTTTGGTATACAGATTCCAAGGAATATTTGAGAGAGTAATAATTTAAAAATTATCTTTAATTAAAAAGGAAAAGCATTTACTGAAAAATAAAATTCTTTAAAATAATTTTTATTAACAATTTTATTGACGTTTTTGTGAATGCTTTTTTGGTTTGAGACTTAACTAATTACTATATTTGACTAAGCGGAAAAAAAAGGGGGAAAATGGTAACAAATGACTCTAGGAATATGAAATTTGGTACGAGAAACAAACAGGCTCGGGATTAATTATTCCGAAATTCGGCCATTTAAGGGGAAAAACGCCCAAAAAAGGTAAAAATTTTAACTTCTTAACATATTAATATATATATATATATATATATATATATATATACATGGATTTTGGTATACACACTCTACCGAATACGTGGGTATCAGTCCAGGATGAATTTATTGCTAATTCTAACGTCTAGGGAGAAAAAACGGCCAAAGAGGGGAAAAATTCTCCATTTGGTATCTTCTAGACAAACGAATATGAAATATAGTTTGTGGATAGAAACATCAAATGAAACGAAATCTTTTGGAAATTCGGATCATAAACGGGGTAAAAATGGCCCGTAAATGTAAGAGTGTACCTTTTTGTATCTTCTTTACAAAGTAATTTAGGAATATGAAATTTGATATGTAGATTCCACCAGAAACACAAACATCGGAGAAGAGTAAAATTTGTTTTAATTCGAGCCTTAATGGGAAAACTGATACTTTTCAACCAGTAAATTTTCATTTGAAAGTACATTTTCTTAACAAAGGAAGTAAGAAATTTATAGTCGGTATAGACCGATATCCTATACAATGCGTTTGGAGAATTGGTCTTAGGTAAAACTAATTCGGTTTAGAAAAAAAGCATAAACCAATATTTTTGTTTTTGATAGGTTTAAGTGAATTGTCCTATATGGTGTAGTTTTGGTCTATGGATTAATGGATGTAATAAACGCACAAAAACCCAATTCGACTGAGATCTATTTCATAATTTCAATCTTATGGCAAGTAAAGTCGATATCACAGGGGTCATTTGAATGGAGAGTAGGTCTGAACATGGGCCCATTTTCATCAATTTCAATAACGTTTGTCCTATGGCTTGATAAATAAAATAATATAATTTTTTATCTTTATAATTTGAATAATAAAATAATTGTTTTTTTTTTTTTTGCGAAATCGCTATTTGCTGTGTTCTATATTGGAAGATAACACATTTGTTACAAAAAATACAATTAAAAAAATGAATAAGCGAAAAAGAAATATTTTTTTAGAGATGCCAAAACTTCTTTACCAGAGTTGACTAAAATAATAAAAATGCAAGAACGGGCGAAAGAAACTATAAAAAAAAAAATCTTAGCCGTTATTTTAATATAGATTTGGACATTTTCTTTCAATTATTATAAAATAATGGCAAGAATAAAGTTTTATGGAGAGTTAAAAACCAGAATAATAGATGATTTTTGTGATGGTCGTCAGCAAAAGAATATTTGTGAGAAATATTCTGTGAATTATTCCATAAAATCGTCTGACTAGCATTAATCTTGCTAGAAAAAAACGCATGAACTGGAATTAGAATACTGTTGACGAATAGAAATTAAACAATTGAAAATACAATGCATAAAACATTCAAATTCTATCGTTGCTAATGACCTGCGTATTAATGGAGTTCCCTATGATGCTGATGAAAACCTATATCATATTTTTATACTGTCTGCAAAACTATAAATATTCCCACACCGCCTATACAATCCATATATCGCCTACAAAACAGAAACAACAAAAATAAAGATAATTCTCCTGATGCCGTTATTATTGTTAAATTGACTTCACCATACGACAAAAACTTTTTACTGAAGTCTTTAAATGTCTACAAGAGAGAAAATCGAACAAACTTAATGCTAACTCTTCTTGGTTTTGAGCCAGATGAAAAAAATAAATATTTTTATCTACATGAAAATTTAACAAATGGAAATTATAAAATCTTACGCGAAGCAGTTAGTATAAAGAAGAGATATATTTTATACTCTGCGTATTCATTCCGTGGTCTTGTATATGTAAAACGCTTGAGTATGGATGAGGCTATTTGCATTGAACACTTGGATGTACTAAACCATTTTTTTCTTAATGAGGGAGATCATTTGCGCTGCGATGCCAATAACATACTGCCGCTAACTAAATCGTTGATCATAATCTGTGAGGAATTTTTAAATGTTTATTATTATTATTCATTAAATACTACATATTTTACTAAATTTATATTTAAATGTATTTTCGATTTCTTCTTAAGACTTAAAATCAATTCAAAATTTTGTAATACAAACACTAAACATTGCGTTGCTTTTAGAGCTAATTTATATTTAAAACGCCATTATATTGTCCAACTTTGCTAGCTTTAGTGGAAGTTCCAAAGATGTTGCGATTAGCATGGTAAAAATTCTTGCCAACCAGAAGGAAGGCCTAAAAATCGTCCACATTAATGCACAGAGCTTATTGAATAAAATTGATGAATTCAGACTTATTTCCGAAAGCTCTAATGTTGATGTAGTTTGTGTCACTGAAACTTGGCTTGCTGATTGATTGCCGGATAGTCATATATGTTTAAGCGGGTATAGAGTATTCAGATTTAACAGAAAATCAGGAGGCGGAGGTGGAGCAGCCATTTATATTAAAAACAATATAACTTGCAAATATCGCTGTAAAGCAGAAGAAAATGAAAAAGTTGAGTACATATTTGTCGAGATATCATCATTTGGTAAAAAAATATTGGTGCTGTCTTTATAGGCCTAATAAACGAATTGATTTCTCTAACTTCATTACAACGCTAAAGACATTAACCGTGCCATATAATGATGTTGCAATTTTATGTGATTTTAACTCTAGCATTCTTGTGGAATCATCTCTTAAGGATAACTTGGCATGTCTAGAACTTTCTCCAATAAACACAACTGTTCCCACACACTACACAAACACACGCAGTACACTACTCGATCATATATACGTGGGAGACATGTCAAAAGTCAATCTATACGACCAAATTTCTGCATTATCCTTCTCTAAACACGATATAATTTTTACAACATATGAAATTCTTCTTCAACGGGATGATCAATATTACTCTTTTCGAGATTTCAATAACTTGAATTACAACGTATTGTATGCGAATCTCTCACAAATCAATTGGAGTAGGATTTACTTTATGACCTCGGTTGTCTTTTCTAGAAGACAATGTACTACAATTATATGATGAAACTGTCCCTTTGAAAACAAAAATAATTACGGCGAGAAATAAACCTTGGTTCACCTCCAGTATTCGACAATCAATTGAATGTAGGAATTTAGCTTATTCCAGTGGAAGAGTTTTAGAACATTACAACTTAAGGCCGAGTTTCGTTCTGCTTGAAAAGACGTTAATAAATAGGTACTCAAATAAGAAATGCAAAATCTGTTTTTTTCTCAAGACGATTTAGTTCCGCTATTGATTCTAAACAAACTTGGAAGACTATTCGAGAAATAGGAATTGGTAATATTGAAAAGAATAATAATTGCCCTATTGATGCTAATGAACTCAATAGGATTTTTACGGATATACCAACGATACCAACAAATAACAACTTCTATAAGCGCAATACATTTGTCAACAGTAGCAACTCCTTTCCCGAAGAAAATATGTTCGAGTTTTCTTGCGTCAGCCAATCTGAGGTTCTTACTGAATGTTAAATCCAACGCTATTGGATTTGATAACATACACCCAAAATTCGTTAAAATTTTGTTACCATCTCTTTTGCCATTTTTTCAACACCATCATTACATCAAGCTGCTTTCCAATGAAATGGAAGCATGCAAAAGTTATTCCACTTCCAAAGTCTACTACAGAATATCGTCCGATTGCGATACTATGCTTCCTTTCAACAGTTCTAGAAAAGCTTCTGCACTCACAAATAAGCGCTTACGTATACAGGAATTGTCTTATTACTGATATGCAATCTGGTTTCCGTCCCACTCATAGCTGTGTGACTGCCTTGGCTGATATGTCAGAAAATATAAGACGTGAGTTAGACTGCGGAAAAGTAACCATTTTGGTGCTTCTTGATCATTCAAAAGCCTTCAATACTGTAAATCGCTCCACGCTGTGTATGAAGCTGAACTGTTTTTTCAATTTTGCGCCAACGTCAACTCAGTTACTTTCATCATACCTTACAAACCGTACTCAATCAGTGTTCGTTAAGAATACTTCATCCAATCCGGTGTCACTTAGGAAAGGTGTACCACAAGGATCAATATTGGGGCCACTTTTGTTCTCCATATATGGAAATGACTTGCCGCAATAAATATCCCATTCCAGCGGATGATGTACAGTTGTACCTAAGTGGCTCAGTTAATTCAATCAACGCAAGCGTGGGAAAACTCAACCAAGATCTAGACACCGTATATCGTTGGGCTACTGCTAATTGCTTATGTCTGAATCTTAAAAAATCAAAATTTTTGGTGATACACAAAGGAACCATAACCCCCCATATCGAACCTGAAATCCTTATAAATGGTCAAAAAATTGAAATTGTACGATCAGCGAAAAATCTTGAATTGTTCTTCAACAAAAATCTAACCTGGTCTGATCATATAAATTCACTTGTATGTCAAACTTATGTGAAATTAAGAACGCTTTGGGCAACTCAGGTATTTACACCTTTAAGGGTTAGGATACTTCTGGCAAAGACCTATCTTATTCCGGGACTTACCTATGGTTGTGAACTCTTTTCCAGTTGCGACTCTATAAGCAGAAATAAACTTAATGTTTTATACAATAACATCATTACGTATGTTTACGGGTTAAGAAAATACGATCATGTGTCTACTTTCGCAAAAAGCTTATACGGAGTATCTTTTGAAAACTTACTTAAGAGAAGGGTACTAATACTCCTACATAAAATTATTTATACAAAAAACCCGCAATATATGTATGCCAAAATTCAGTTTGCAAGATCGAATAGGGGCAAACTAATCATCATACCAAGACATCGACATTTAGTTTCGGAATAGCAGTTCTTTATCCATGCCGCTCGTCTTTGGAATACAATTCCACATGAACAACAGCTTAATAGCAATGCAATGCATTTTAAAACTTTTTTGTTTAATTTTTTCACTTAACCAATTTCCATAATCTATTTTCTGTGATATATGTAATTTTTTATTTATTTATTTTTTTTATTTGTTTTATTTTTATATTTTTTGTGTCTATGCTATTTCTGTTCGTAAATAAGTTTACTTAATCTTTATGTAAACTTTATTATTATTATTACTATATATAAAATTTTTGAGATTGTTGATCCCTTATCCACATATAATCCTGTACTATAATTAAAAGACTTGGTCTTGTTGTACAGGATATCAATAAATAAATAAATAAATAAATAAATAAATAAATAAATAAATAAATAAATAAATAAATAAATAAATAAATAAATAAATAAATAAATAAATAAATAAATAAATAAGTAAATAAATAGCGTTGACGAAAAAGTTGAATATTTAAATGGCCTCAAAACGGCTACACTCTTCTGGGGTTTAACTAAAATAAATTAATACAATCCTTATACCGAATCATCTACCCACAAGGACATGTGTTATTATATAGTAAAGGTTTCCATTGTTATGTCAACAGCATACAATTTAATACTTTTAAGTTTTGTTAATTTTTTCTGAAGTTATGTTAATATTTCTTCTTTGTTAAAATAGTTTTTAATTTTATGATAAAATTTTTTGCTATTGACCGTCCAAGTCGTCAAAAATATATTTTGTTATAAAATTCCATCGTATTGTCACTCACATCATTTTTCTTATTGTTTTTAAATATTATTTTGGCTTAAATAATTGATATAATAATTACGCTAACAACGTAGCGGGTATACTGCTAGTATAACATAGAACGCTAGACTTTATACAAAATAAATCAACAAATTAATTATCAACTATTGTAATCAAATGTGTTCATTACACTGTTGAACATTTTCGGCGGGAATTTCTGGTAGTGAGAAGTTTCAAGTCAGGATGAAAGTACTAGGCCAGCATAGTAGAAACTCTAACATGTCTAGCTTTATCATAACTCAGCAACCATTGATGATTTAC